>CM033328.1:6376527-7618861 GCA_019359835.1 Pharus latifolius
CCTACTAGCTTGGAAAGAATATGAGATACTCACGAGACTTTTTGTTTATGCTTATTTAGTTTATGGAAACAATATATAGCTAACATGTCTTCGCATATGCAATTATCTCAGTGCTATCAGCAGCCGCAATAGTGGGAATGCGGGTTTTATGTGCTGCGCTACATGTACGACCTAGTGCGGACAAACTCTGCCCAATTCCCCCAGGTAAGCATTGATAGCTAACTCAAATTTCAAAATTGGGTGTCACCTTCTAAATTAGGATCGAAGTTAGTTACTCAGTATTCACACATGCTTATAGATCGCCATGTCGAAAGACCAATATGAAAATGCAAAGATTATATATCTTCGACAAATCTGGGCACAATATGTCATGGAGGAAGTAGCGCCCAACCATCCAGCATGACAATTTTCTCCTTTTCGTGTACTCTGCATAGACTGTTTATATACATGTGAATAAATATATATGTGAATAAATGTCCACATTGGATTGCAATTTGTATTTGTCCATACATATGTGAATAAGTGTGAATAACTGTCTAATGTGTCAATCTGTTCTGTGAATTTACCTTGCATCTGTACTGTATTGTGTATCCAATCTATACTGTATTGCATCTGCACTGTATATGTGAATGTACTGTATTGTGAATGCAAATAAAGTACTGTATATGTGAATGCTCTATCGATAAATTCATCAACAACCGAGAGACTACTGTACTTTTTTCTATCGGTACAATCAAAATTAACCGTTAGAAGAGTGTGACCTTTCCTGCCGGTGAACTCATACATATCCGAGAGAGTAGTAAGCTTTTTTCTGTCGGTAATCTTGTAGTTAACCGTTAGAATAGTGGTACTTTTCAAACCGCTAGCGACGAGTTTTCTATCGGTAAACTTGTAAGATGCCGATAGAATAGTATAATTTTTCCTATCGGTAAACTTATAATTAGCCGTTAGAATAGTGGTACTTTTCCAACCGCTGACGACGAGTTTTCTATCGGTACACTCCTAATATGCCGATAGAATAGTATGATTTTTTCTGTCGGTAATCTTGTAATTAACCGTTAGAATAGTGGTACTTTCCCTGCCGCTGGACGTAAGACTACGACGGGTTTTCTATCGGTAGATTCATAATATGCCGATAGAATAGTGAACTTCTTCTATCGGTTATTTACCGATAGAAAATGTTCTATCTTGTTCTATCGTGTCTATCTCTATCGGTACAAAAACCGATAGTAGAAGGGTGTTTTTTACCGATAGAAGACTGCATTTCTGTACTAGTGGGCTCTGAAATATTGAGTAGGTTGTTCACACATAAGCTAGAGAACTGACCCCCTGCTAGTTCGCTTTTCGTTACTAAAGATGGTACTGGGTCTTCTTCATAAACACTCTTTGCCTGAGAACTAGCTGCCACTGAAATTCTTTTACACTTCTCTGAAGAAACAGAATTTACAGATCCAACTACATTAGAACCTGGGGATATGGTCTGCTTGGAAGAACTACAGTCCACTGGGGAATTTTCTATCAAATTTCCCTTGCCATGCATTTCACTTTCTTTTGAAAAACATTCTGGGACTAAGCTAGCATCTTCCTCCAAACCACCATTTTCTGAAGTGTGGTGAGATTTTGAATGAGTATATTCAGTGGGATATATCTCATATCCTTCCAACGTTGGCTCCAATTTTACATAAACCAAAAAGGTTGAGGGCTTTCTCCTAAGCAACTATGTTTTTGTTTCCACAAAGTGTTGTGGAATCTGATAGTAGCCCAGCACCAAAACTAGTAGATTCACCATTATTTTGATGTTCAGTATCCTCCACTGGATCATGAAAATTTCTGATTTGACATAGAGATGGGGCAGCAGGGGCCGTCCTACCAGAAATACTCAACAAACCTGAGTTATCTGCAGTAAGTTGCTTAGCACGAACTGTTTCAGAATCATTATTATTTGTGCTTCTTTCAGTCTTTACACATAAATGTGACCTACACATGTCTAAGTGAGGAGTCGAACAAAGAGGAGTGACAGCATATCCAGTTTCATGAGCCTGCTGACAATCCCTGTGTGGTGCTATATACAAGATTGTTATCACTCTTAACAGAGCCATCAGGGCAGCAAGAAATTACCCCATATGCAGAACTGAGGATGGAACTGCCCAGAGAACTGCAAGCTCTTTGACGATTAGCACTATCAACCAAACATTCAGTTGGAGAGATTTCGGTGTTCAGTAGATCTTCAGTTTGCAACCGCCTGTTGTTATCAATGATTACACTTATCAATAATAGGTAGTGCAGCACAAATTTCCTGAGCAGATGCAACAAGAGCTTCTCCAGCACATTCAGATCGATTATTCTGTGACTTATAGAATATCTTTATCACCACTAGCTCTCTCTCATCCTTCATTCTACTCCCAATATTTTTTTATTTTTAGAAATATTTATTTGAATCCATGGATTTTTGATTTCAACTCTTATTCCTATACTTATTTAAAATGCTCATTTTACGCAATGTAATAATACTCCCTTTGATTAAATGAAATGAATGAAACACGTAATAAATAAAACAAAAATTATATAGTGGAGCTCAATGTGGTAAAAATTAGCCACCAAGACTGATTATCACTGAATTAAATATTGGTGGTGGGTGAACCGTAACTTATAATGTATTTGGTGGGCTTTTAGCGATCTTGAACAATTAGTCGGCTGCATAATCCAATTAATCATCCATTTTCTGATTAAGTAGGGCGATTAATTCATTTAATAATCATCAAATTAGTTACCTGGCTAGTATGTCTAAAATTATATGCCTAGTTTCCTTCCTACTTTGTCGTTCATGTCTAATTTACTAGTAAGAGTGTTATTATTGATCAAATTTCTTTAAGAAATTCTCTCTTGGGTGCTTTTAATATTCTTCAGCAAATTTGATCAATAATAGAACTACCTTATTACAAATTGTCACTGCCTTGAAGAATCGTCGGAGCCTGTTCTTAAATTGTATTTGTATTTTTTTTTTGGCTTGAAAGTTGTTTCTTCATTCTATTTTCTGTTCGCATAATTTCAGATTTCATAGATTGGACTTCCAACTTGGAGATTGTTGCTGTCATCTTTCATCCTTGGAAAAATCAATTGCAATCAGGTAATATTAGTATTTTTTTGTTGTTTATAATGATAATGATCCCCATGAAACCCATGAAACCAAACCTGTAGATTGCTCAACCCCAAATAGAACACTATCTAGACTAGAAGTTTTGCCTATAGGATTGTCAGTTTTGCTAATGTTAGTATTGATGGCCTTTACTTTTTGACCACTTGTTGCCTATAGGATTGTCAATTTTGCTGATGTTAATACTGATACTGATATACCATGGTTTGTTTTCTTACTTCTTTTATACATGCTATAGAACCCTTGGTAGTCTTTGGTCTCGTAGAAATGAGGTGTTTGTTGATACTTTATAGGCATAGGCAAAGTAAGAAGGGGCAGATTCAGGATAATTGTTTTTGGGCCACCAACCAGAAATTACAAAATTACATTTTAAAAATTATGATGGATCCAATGAGAAAGCTGATGGGATCATTCAAAAAAAGAGGATACTCAAGCAAAAACAGAACTTACAATGTTATATATCCAAGTCTCCAAACCATGTTTAGGACCTTCTGAAATTCAGATTTCTATGGACTCAAATTATTTGTTTGCTTGATTTTTGTTTGATGTATGCTTTTCGAAAATTATTTATTATAATTGTCATATGTTCTAGAAGTTATTTAAAAAAAAAGTTATTGATTTGTATTTATCTTAAGATTATTGTAATCGATATCTTTTGTTATGCAGGTGGTTAGCAATAAGGTATTAAAAGTATATGAAGTGATGAAGATAATTTATGTCGTAGGAGGAGTTTGAAGGTGGAATATTTTATTTTTTATAGTTATAGTTGGAATAAAAAATATAGAGTTAGGAATATTATATATGGGCATCTATTTGGTGTAAAGAATTTTTAAGTGATATTTTTCTCATAATTGTTTTAGAGATACTATATTTATTTTGGTTGGTTTTGTCAATTGAATAATTTGTGACCATTACAAATCTTGTCAATGGCTATATAAAGCAAAGAACTCAATATAATATATAATTGTGTCATTTATCCTTTGATAATTTTGTTGCAAAATGTG
This sequence comes from Pharus latifolius, assembly GCA_019359835.1. Taxonomy (NCBI): domain Eukaryota; kingdom Viridiplantae; phylum Streptophyta; class Magnoliopsida; order Poales; family Poaceae; genus Pharus; species Pharus latifolius. The sequence goes on from CM033328.1 coordinate 6,380,686, forward strand.
GTGTGATTTGTGTTAGGATAGTGTGCATATTATAGTTGTAGTTGTTATATTGTTACCTAATTACTGAAAAAATATATATGTAAAATTAATTATTGACACAATTTCCAGCAGTACATTACTACAAATAATTCATATATTCAAACTTGAATGTCTAAATTCTTAATGACAGATCAGCTGGTAATAATTTATTTTAAATAGTTGTACAACTTGGAATAATATATTACAAGTGGACATACAACTAAGAAAAATTCAAACTTTCCAAGCGAATACACTTTATCATTAGACCTACAGCTAGGAAAAAATATTTCAAATAGTTGTACAGCTTGGAATAATATATTACAAGTGGACATATAGCTGGAAAAAATTCAAACTTTCCAAACGACCTACAGCTGGGAATACATTTTGCCATTGGACCTATAGCTGGGAAAAAATATTTCAAATAGTTGTACAACTTGGAATAATATATTATAAGTAGACATATAGCGGGAAAAAGTTTAAACTTTCCAAATGACCTACAGCTGACAATACTCTTTACCATTGGACCTATAGTTGGGAAAAAATATTTCAAATAGTTGTACGGCTTTGGACTAACATATTACAAGTGGACATACAGCTGAAAAAATTTCAAACTTTCCAACCAACCTATAGCTGGGAAAAAATATTTCAAACAGTTGTACAGCTTGGAATAATATATTACAAGTGGACATACAGCTGGGAAAATTTTCAAACTTTCCAAGCGACCTATAGCTGGGAATACTTTTTGCTATTGAACTTACAGCTGGGAAAAAAATTACAGTTGAGAAAAACTTTTCGCAGTACCTTTTCACTCAACTGTAGCAAACCTTATTCCCAGCAGCTAAAGTGCTACCAATGCTAACTTTTACCAGCTACTCTACCGCTAGCATTGAAGTGCTATCGTATAGTGATTGAAAAATTTACGCTTTCTTATTTATCACTTAAGTGTGCACTAATATTTTATATTTGTCATCGCCGTTATAGATTGTTAAAGTTTAAAATTTGTGTTGACTTGGTCAGTACTTCAACAAAAAGGCAAAAATAGTCCTATAACAGCATGTGACAAAGCTAAATTATGTGTAACTTTAGTTTAGTTGTAAATAAAAAAGGACTCAATTTTTTAGTGGTTGATACAAAATTACGCGCTTTTTTAATAGTATGGACAATTTTCCCTAAATAAAATCAATGGTAAATGGTTAATTACAAGGCTTTAAAAGCTGGGAATAGATTTTGACAAATAAATGTAAGTTTTAAATTTAGTCAACACAGAAACTGTAACACCCTGAGTTAGGGGTGAAAATTTCCTTTTTCATCAATAGCATGCATGCATGTATCAGTAGCAATAGCCAGATCAGTATCTATTCTCAAGCCCTAAAATCTCCAAATCTTTCTTGTTAACCCCAAAATCAAGATCAGATTGTTCATATGTGATCTATCAGTTATCCTGAATCTAAAAGCCTTTAGAACCCAGATCCAATTCTATCTTTAACTTTCAGAATTATCAACTCCATTCTGTTTTCGAAAACAGAAATACCTTATATTACCCTAAATACTCTGAATTCAAATTTAATCTAAATCTTGACCAAGTTCAGACCAGATTATTCTTGGAACATGATCATGGGTATGCCAATACCTTAAACCAGAAAGTTGGCAGCCAGATTTTATCATCTAGACTCTTTTCACAAATCAGTCCAAGAGTTATCGCAAATTAGTCCTTATCTGATATATGAAAACCCAAAAAGGCTAAAATCTCCAGATTAACTCCAAATTCAGAATTTCTTCAGCAAATCTTCTCAAAATGCTATTTGCCACAAGTCTCTCTTCTGTGCAGATATCAAAATCAAACCCAAAATGCCAGAATTTGAAATCGACAAAACTCAAATCTTACTTTACCCTAATTTACCCTATTTTCAGTTTGTATTAAAAATTATTCAAATGTGTCAAATCTTATCAACTATCTTTGCCAAATGTTTTGTTGAATATATCTACCAGATTAGTGAAAGCAAATTCAGTTCCAAACCTTCCAGAATTCCAGATTTACAATTCAGTCCAAATTAAAAATATGAAACTGCAGTTCAGTCCATTTTCGACCAGGCCAGTTACTGTGCGCACGACCAGAAACCGCCGTGCCTGTGCGCCGTGGTTGCTCATCGCCGGTGAGGCTTCGCCCGCGCTCGTGACCGTGCATGTTGTGTGTACGTGTCTTCGCCTCAGCCATTGCCGTGGCAAGGTCGCTGCTACGTCGACGACCAGCGCCTGCTCCCGTGCGCGGTCAACGGCTTTTTGTCAGCAACTCCTCGCCACGTCGCCTTGCCGCGCCAGTAGTTGTCGCCACCGCTTGCTATAGCCTTGCCAGGTCCCGATGAGGCGACACAGTGATCAGTTGCAGTCCTGACGCCGTTGCAATCACCGCTCCTTGCTGTGTCTTCGCCGCTGATGTTCAGCATGCAACCAATCTCATCACCGGCTGCCAAATCAATTCGCTGCTCCCTCCTTGCAAGCTTCGCCTGGCCTATTTAAACACCACTGTACCCCAGCAACTTCTTTGCTTCACTGGAAATCAGCTAAGTCTTGAAATTCTCCTGTTTTCGTCTTCTTCTCCGGCAAACTGTCGAGGAGGCTCACGGTGCCAGCTTCATCCACTGCACCAAACTTTGAATTAAATCCATCAGTGAGTTCCCCTACTCATTCTCTCTGTGTAGTATCGTTTAATTGCTCCCCGGTGACCTCTAACGCCGGCGATCACCGGAATTGCCAATTGCCCTGTTCCTGCAATGTAGCTTAATTCAGCCCGAATTAGCTTTCGATTTTGTAAACAAAATTGATCAGTGTGTTATTTCAAGCATGCCTGTGAACTTAGAATCATCAATTGATCCCAATTTAAAGCTATTCCCGATTTTACAATTTGACAGCCGCTGGCTCACGTCGCCAAGCCATACCGGCGATCCTCCGGCCAAATTGACGTCGCCAGTAGCTTACTCATACCCTTCTATCACTCCTAGAGCAAGGAATCGAGTTCAATCGGCTTGTGTTGAAAATGCCCAAATGGCAGTGTTCTTCTCCGGCACCGATCACCGGAAAGCTTGTTCCAGCCATTCCAGCCCTCGAAACTTTGTCCAGTGTGTGTGCCTCAATCCCCTGAACATTTTTGTCTTCTAGCCCGACACCTAGATCGGCCTAGATTGGAAGTTATAGCTTTGCAAAGATTGTCTCCAGAAATGATCTAGTGCAGTGTGTTCACCTCAGTTCATCACTGAAATTCTTGCTTTCCAGCCATTTCTTGCCCTAGATCCTGTTGACTTAATTGTTCCTGTTGACTTAATTGTTCCTGTTATCCTTGCCTACCTCCCAGACAAAGTGGTGCCTCATTTGGAGCTCCAGATCAAAAGTTATGCTAAGCCCTAGTTTTTGGCATTGTCAACTCTATGCTAGAGCTTGTCAGCCGTGGCATTGGCCTTGTTTACCCACTCCTGGTTGTGTAATTTGAAAACCACTTTGTCCACTGAATTTGTAGAGTTGTGATCTACATTTTCTTCTACTACCACAAGTTGAGATAACCCCTCTATCATTCATCGACCCTATGTTGATGCCTTGAACCGAATGTCGACCTAAAGACGTTCGCTGTTTTGAGCGAACCAGTCGCAACCTTGATATCATTCTGATACCTTGAGACATTTGGAACCTTGTAAACCTTTGACAGCTAATCTTAACATTGGTTTCCTTAACTTAACCCTAATCAGCCTCTAAACCCAAACATTTCAGAATCATCAAGACTTCATCTTTGCATCATTACATATAGTATAATAATGTATTGAAAGATTGTGATTATTGGTTGTTTGTTTGATTGGAGAGCAGATCAAGAGCCCGAGTTCCAGGACTTCACTGCGGATCCGACGTCAACTGCTGCATTTTACGACGCGGAAGGCAAGTCATATCCTTGGTCATCTTGAACCTATATTTTAAATATTGCTAAAACATAACCTTGAATATAGATAATATTGCATGAGAAAGATTGAGAATGATTGATTTATGAATTGGCAGTACTAGACTGATTATCTGTGAAATGTGAAATAAACAAGTTTTGAGCCATGAACTATTATATGTATTTATATATTTATATTCATGAAATAAAACCCCCTAGCCGTGACCAGAAAATGGTGTGGAATGACTGTAGCACTGGAGGTGCTAGACTGCAAAGGATATGCAGGCACTGAAGGTGCAGGGTTGTGGATGGTCTGGTCACTGGCATATAAAGACTAGAACCTTGTGTTGTGCGTCTAGTGGCATGAACAACGTGCTAACCGCAAGCCTGGTATGGGACAGGCCTGAACAAGTAATTATGTGGATCGCACATGAAACCCCTGCATGAGTTGTGTTGTGATGATTGACAGGGAGGAGGACTCCCACTATCACTGAAGGTGATATGATATTTGACCCAGCAATGGGAACATGAGAAGGGTGGAGGGAGTACCTCCACAACTGTGGTTCACGAGAGATCCACAGGGCCAGGGGTGAATCGTAAGTGATGCATAACAAAAGTTCTTGTTATCTCCACCTTGCCACTCACACATGGTTGTGAGGATGGGTCTAATCATTTTGATAGGATGGGCTTGAAAGTGGAATATCTTGCGGGTAAATTGGTACCTCTCTGCAGAGTTAAAAACGTATTCGAATACTCCGAGCTCCCGGGTTTATAGGAGTCTGCTGCGGTGGATTAAATCCACGGGGTGTGACACAAGTACTATTTTCTAAATAAAATGTGTTAAATCAAGATTACCCAAATGACATGTGTTGTCATGATAAGGAGTACTGCCGTGGGCTGTCGTGTGTCGACGTGTCACGGTAGTGCTATAATCTAGTGAACATGATTGATGATGTTATATTATGAAAAGTGCTACCATAAGCTGAAACAAGATAAGATGAGGTATGGAAGTAAAAGATTATTTTATAAACAACCATAACTCTTGACTAGTCTAGGTTCATACCATCACTACTATATGTATCTACTCTTACCTATGACTTGCTGAGTACGAAAGTGCTCACCCTTGCAACATTCAACTCAATAGATGGAGCCTACCTTGATCAAGATGATGGCATGGAGAACTTCGTGGATCCAGAAGGAGGAGAATCAGTTCCGCCAGAACCCTGAAGTGTGTTGTTCTGCCGTCAACTTCTTTTGTGGGAGGGTCACCTATCTTCTGCTGTGTAGTTAAATATTTTGCTAAACCCTGAATGCCTTGTAGGCATTGTAATCCTCTTTGTGTAATATTAAGGCCAGCAGGCCACACTGCTTAATATTTTGTTAGTACTCTGTTGCAATGTAATATACTCCTGTGTTTGACTCATCCTGGGAAGTCAAAGGTTTGTGAGAATGGGACTAGCTGCAGCGAGCTAGGACTCTACAGGAGTAGTAGTTGTCCCAGTTTCGGGACGCGACAGAAACAATTCATATATTGACCATTAGATCTCTTGAATCGATGGTTAATATTGTTTGTATCCGATAGCAAAAAAAGAAATTTTGGAATTTGAAAACATACATTCTATAGAATAATAGATGTAGATATTTTATAATAATATTAAAAAATATAGGCCTTATATTTTAAGGTGGAGAGAGTAGAATTTATTATGTACCTTCTTTCTAAAATATATTACAATAGAGCAAAAGACATGGAAAATTGGAAATCACAAATTCACACACACGACAATGAGCTGCATGCTTTTTGGAACTTTCTCTACAATGGTACGAGCAACTTCGACTATTTGCAGCGTTTCAATTTTTCTTATTTTCCAACTTGTCATTCCTATTACATAAGCATAGGCTTTCCCAATCTAACAAACAACCTAGGTAGTTTAGCACTCTCAGAGTTATCCGATCAAATTTTGGACGTATCCGATCGAAATAGATGAGAAGCTATGAAGATCTTGCGAGAAGATCTCAAAGATCAAATTAAATCCTGATTGAACAATCTCTGAAGATGTGTCATTCGTGCCTTTACAACAGTTTGGTAAAGGATACCAATCCCATATATTACATGCTCTCTAGAGCTGCATGTTTAACTTGTTGGTAAATCAAATTCAACTTGAATTTGTTACTTTAAGTATCCTTTTAAGACCTTATTTCTCATAAAAGTATGCATGTTTAGCTCGTTGGTAACTAAGTTCAGCTTGAGTTTGTTGCTCCAAGTACTATTTCACTCTTTATTTTCCATAAAAGTATGAATGTTTAGTTTGTCCGTAAGTAAAATTCAGCTTGATTTTGTTACTCTAAGTACTCTTTTAAGTCTTTATTTCTCATTGAAGTATGCATGTTTAACTTGTTGGAAAGTAAAATTCACCTTGAACTTGTTGTTCTAAGTACCATTTTAAAGTCCCCGTTCTTCACAGAATTACACATGTTTAACTTGTTGATATATAAAATTGTGCTTGATTACAAGTTAGGCACCCTTCTTTGACTAGTAGCCCGACATATGCTGATAAAAAAAGGGGGCAAATTGTTTTCTTCCATTCGAAATTTTTATGTTTTTATGTATGTTATTGGGATCTTACTGGTATGCTATATGAGTCCGATCTCATCCAATTAATTTTACAAATCACGATCACAAAAAATTTTAGTGGCATAAAAAGAATTCCCATAAAAATAACCCCTTCTATTTCAATACTAAAACAAACGAATGAGGGATGTAATATACGCTAACAAGGAGAAAAATGAAGATAGTGCAGACACTCATTTATTATTTTTCAAAAACACTTTATTGATTTTCCATCCTTAAATTTAAAACATATGTCCATCTTCACTCTTCCTCATGGTTGCTGCAAGGCCGCTACCAACTCCTACAACCCTCTCCACTTGGTTGCCATCATCCACTGTGGCCTCACCACCCTACGTGCTAAGTGTAAGATCGAGGATGCCGACTAGAGGGGGGTAATTAGGAGGCTTTTAAATTTTCTCCCCTACTAAGTAATTTCAACAATATAATTGATTGAACTAGATTATACAATGAGGGTTAAAACAATTTAATCAACTAATTGCATTCAACTATATGAAATATTTAACAATACATGCAACAATAGTGATATAAGCAATTGTGTCAAGATGAATATAAAGCAAATAAGAATTACACAATTGACACAATATTTTTACCGAGGTCTCGGAGACTCGCCCGGTCTCCCCTACTCCTCGTTGAAGCGCTCACTCGGAGCCTCGCTTCTATATCCACGAAGGATATCTCACTAGGGTTGCTCCTTCTCCACACCAGATAGGCGAGCACCACACCTTTCACAATCTTTTGCCGGCCTCTCTGACAAACTTCAAATTCGATAGATCGCGACACTCCTCCAGCACCGTCTAGGCGAAGGGGATCGCCAAGAGTAACAAGCCGGACACGCTCACTTGAACAATCGAGTGCTAGAAGCTCAAGAATGCAAATGAGATGCTTAACACTCTAGCACTAGCATGCAAATGGTGATTGAAGTGCACTAAACACTATTAGCTTCACACAATTGCTCTCTCTCTCAAATCACTCAAGATTTGGGCTCAATTCTAGCCTCTAAATGCAATAACACATATGGAACTCAATTGGCTAGGTTTTCAGCTGAAAAAAGAACTCTTTGAGCACCCAAAAATGAAGCCAAACACAAAGTATATATAGCCTCAACGAAAAACTAGCTGTTTGCAAAAAACCGGGCCAAAAGTTGTACAGGCCGGACATTGTCCGGCCACTTCAGACAGTGTCTGCCCAGTTCAACGAAAACAGCAGTTGCAATGTGTCAGTTACCGTTAGGAGATTTTTTGGTAAAGGCCGCAAAATGTCCGGCCATTTCGGACAAAGTCCGCCCATGACGGACAAATGCCTCGGACGGATGCATTTGTCTCTGTTTCATTTCTGTGCTTAAAAAATTTGTACAGGCCGGACATTGTGCAGCCATATCGGACAATGTCTGGCCACTTCGGATAGATAGCCCCGGACGGATGGATATGTCTCTGTTTACACTCAGCAAAAGGCTGAAAAAATTTGTACAGGGCGGTCAATGTCCGGCCATGCCTGGAGAAAGTCCGGCCACTGCACACTGGCAGTAAAACAAGCATAACTTTCGATCCAGAGATCCAATTGAGGTGATTTTTGGCTTGTTGGAAAGATAACTCAGAGCTCTACAATTTTATCAACAAAAGAAAGACCTAGGAATGTCTAGAAACTTCTAGAAAACTCAGAAACTTTCCTGCTGTCAAAATGTCCAATCCAAAAATCATCTCAAATGCAATTTAGAGTATTTGCACATACGGATTTGCCGTTTTCTCGCGGATTTGATTGCTGTCACTCAGAAACGACCACGACCACACAGGTCTGACATCCGATCGAAAATAGGTGGTCGATAGGGTTTGGTCGAGCGTACGCAAGCGAGCCGAAGACTGGTACGACCAGTCCGAACTCCTACGACCACGCCCAAACCCTAAACAGAAAGCCGCCAAACAAGCGACACGACCACGACCACGTATCAACACTGATACGATCAGAATTTGCAAATACAACCACGACTAGCTCTAGATAAATAAACCAATTTAAATAGCTGGCGATCAAGACTAAGTGCAGTTTTCAAAACATTTACTCTAATGCACATGAACTACACTTAGACTCACTAGTAATGCAAGACACTACTGCAAGATGATAAGAATGCATCTGAGCTTCCGCACTAGATAGATTCAAGCTACTAGTTTCCGACCCCTCTTAATAGTACGGTCAAACTAGTAAAAAGAAACCTATCAACCCGGTCTGTCTCCAAACACTGAGACCGGTAAAATCCTAAGAAAACAATCCTTAATCTTGGATTTTACCTTAGGTGGAATTTGACCTCTTGAAGGTCGATCGCTCGATGCTCGTCATCGCAAAGCTCGATCCCGTTATGCTTGACCACCCGAAGCACAACCGCTTGACGCCTGTCTTCACAAAGCTCATCCATGCTAAGCTTGACCTTGCTCGGGATGTCTCATATCATCTTCATCCTCCTCACATCCTTGCTCACTTTTATCCTGCAATCAAACTGAGACTACAATACATATACTCAATACACAATATTAGTCACAAATATAGGTCGTCATTAATCACCACCAAAGAAACTACTCCACACAGGAGTTAGCTCGACAATTTCTCTTTCCAGTGAAATGACGCAACCATATTCAACGAGTAGAAAATGAGTATGAGATAGAATACAATCATATAGATCATAGATGATAAACACATACGCACATGATCTATACTACTCATGACACACTACTACAGAAATGCTTTTCACTATCGGTTTAAAATCCACTCTACTATCGGTTCTCTTACCGATAGTGATCGGCACGATAGAAGAAACGTAGCACACTTCTATCAGTTGAAAACCGTTAGTAAAACATCTACATTCCCAACGTTCACTAATTGCTAACGACTATTTCTTCTATCGGCTCGGATCTAAACCGATAGTATTGTGTAGGTTTTTTCTATCGGTTAGGTACTCGACACAGTTAGTACTGGAAACTTTATTCCATCGGTTGTAGGACATAACCGATAGTACTGTATAGTTTTTCCTATCAATTATGTACTCGACACGGTTAGTACTGGACTCTTTCACAAATACAGCAATATAGAGATACATTGGGTCATTCACAAATACACCAATATTTACAAATACACCAATATTCACATATTGAATTTGTTCACAAATACACTAATACAGTATTATACACATGCATTGGACAGATTGAATTTATTCCCATATTGATCGAGTTTATTCACAAATACACCAAAGAATCTATTCACATATTGAGTTTATTCACAAATACAGCAATCAACACATTCAATATATATTACACAAGTCAGTTACAATCGATCGTTGATAGCCACTTCTTCCATGACATATTGAGCCCAAATTGTTCGCAGCTCCTTCAATTGAGGTAACTCATATTGGTCTTTCAATATGGCGCTCTGCATATATGCGTGTATGAAGTTAGGAACGTACGTCACATCCAATTAATGTTCGACTTTGAGTCAGGAAAAATGGTTACCTTAGGGAATTGGGCAAAGTTTCTCCTGATCAGGTCATACATAAATCTCATGACATAGAAGTCACATTCCCATGATTGTGCACTACTACAGAAATGCAATCCACTAACCCATATCCTCTAACGGTTATAAGCAATCTGGAAAAAGTCTGATAGAATAGGATGATAGCGGTGGAGAAGAGGCTTTTTACTATCGGTTAGATACTGGTACACCGTTAGTGAAATACAAATATTTTTTACTATCGGTCATTACTGTACAAACCGATATAATATATGAAATAGTACTATCGGCTTCTCATTCGTAACTGATAGTAAATTACGCACTTTATACAATCGGTTCGTACTGTACCAACCGATATAATATATTAAATAGTACTATCGGTTTTTCTTGCATAACTGATAGTAAAATTACTGATTTTTTACTATCGGTTCTTACTGTACTAACCGATATAATAGAGTAAAGTTTACTATCGATTATATAAAACAAAACGATAGTAAAATGACGTCATATAAACTAATTGTTATGACAGTGGAGACCTTATTTTACTATCGGTTTGTGTTTTTGAACCGATAGTAAAATTGTACAACTTAATTAGGTCGACCCCTGCTTTGCGCTGTGCATGTTGGAATCATTTCTACCGTACGTGAATCCACGTTCCAAGCTAGAGTGATCTGGAGAAGCTAGCTGAGAGGTTGATCATAATTCCATCCCCCTCGGTATTGTCATCTTCTCATCACCTCTCTCTCTCAATCACTCTTTCAGACTCTCCCTCTCTCACTCTCTACTTGCAATTCATTAAACTAGATACATGTAGCTCCAAACTAGCTAGAAGGCTAGGTTGGCTAGCTAGCTATAGCTTGCTGAAGTTAAGCAGCTAGCTAGCTGGCTCTTCCAATTAAGGCATCAAGTTAATTAGGGTTTCATATATACAAATCCATTTAATGTAATTAAGTAGCTGTACACACATATGGCCCAGCTAATTATGTTTCATGCATATATGCATGCCCTGAGTCATTAATTATTTATTTCAATTTGTCAATTTTGTGAAATAATTGTAGATTGACAGAGAATATTGGATGTATGGAATAAAACGTACTACTGTTGAGTATTTGGAGGGTGTGAATGGGTTTATTAAATTTGCTGAGCAAGAAAAGGCGAAGAAGGGAGAGAAAGATATGCATTGTTCTTGTATAGATTGTATGAACTTAAACAGGTTCGGCAACTCTGATCAGATTATGAGTCATTTGATTCGTCGTGGTTTTAACGCACGCTATACCCGTTGGATATGGCATGGTGAAGATCTTGAGGAAACGAGCACCGCTACCACTCAGCAGCACCCGGAAGTGGATTGCAGTAATGATGATCATGATCAGAACATTGGTAATGTTCATTCGGAAGTCCATGTAGATGACGACAATTTAGATGAAATGTTACGTGATGTAGAAGAAGATTAACGATTTAGCTAAATTTGAGAAATTAATTATTGATTCTGAGAAGCCTTTGTTCCCCGGATGTGCAAAATTTACAAAGTTGTCTTCTGTGTTGAGATTATATAACTTGAAGGCAAGCAACGGTTGGAGCGATAAGAGTTTCACGGCGCTATTGGATCTGTTAGCGAACATGCTTCCAGAGGGAAATTAGTTGCCAAGATCGGTTTACCAGGCCAAAAAACTATTGTGTCCGTTGGGAATGGAAATCGAAAGAATACATGCATGCCCAAATGATTGTGTTCTGTACCGTAACGAGTACGAGGATTTGCATGTTTGTCCAAGATGCGGTGCATCGCGGTATAAGCATGGGGACATAATTTATCACAATGGATGTGATGAGGTAAAGAAAGGGCCTCCGGCCAAAACTGTCTGGTATTTGCCGGTGATTCCTAGATTGAAACGGCTATTTGCAAATCCGAAAGATGCGAAGTACTTGCGTTGGCATGTTGAAGGTTACAAACAAGACGGAAAACTAAGACATCCAGCTGATTCTATTCAATGGAGAAACATTAACAGAACATTCAGTGTGTTTGGCGGCGAAGTGAGGAATATAAGGTTTGGGCTGAGTACGGATGGTATGAATCCACACGGAAATATGAGCAGTCGACATAGCACTTGGCCGGTTCTTTTATGCATCTACAATCTTCCTCCTTAGTTATGTATGAAGCGCAAGTACATCATGATGTCGTTACTAATTTCAGGACCCAGACAACCCGGCAATGATATTGACGTGTTTCTATCACCGTTAGTCGAGGACTTACATAAATTGTGGAGCGAAGGGGTGGGGGTGTGGGATGCACATAAGCGAGAGAATTTCATGTTGCGGGCCATGATATTTTGCACCATAAATGATTTCCCAGCTTATGGAAATTTGTCAGGGTATAGTACGAAAGGAGGCAAGGCTTGTCCTATTTTCCTGGATGAAACTGAAAGCATGTGGTTATCGAACTGCAGCAAAACAGTGTACATGGGTTACCGCAGATTCCTTCTGATGCATCACGCCTACCGTAAGAAGAGGAAGTCATTCAATGGGAAGCCTGAGAAAGGATCAGCCCCAGTGTTTGTGACTGGTAAGGAGCTTTACTTGCGCGTGAAGGACATCAAAGTTCAGTTCGGTAAATGTTCTAAACCTCCAGGAAAAAATGTTTGGAAGAAGAGATCGATTCTTTGGGATCTGCCATATTGGGAGCACTTACAAGTTCGACATTGCATTGATATCATGCACGTAGAGAAAAATTTTGTGACAGTTTGATTGGTTTGTTGTTGAACATTCCAGGAAAGACGAAAGATGGCATCAACGTTCGCCGTGACATGCTCGACATGGGCATAAGGACTGAGCTTGCACCGTTGGAGAAGGGCAAGCGGACATACCTCCCCCCGGCCTGCTATACTTTGTCAAAAAGAGAAAAAACAGAACTCTGTCAGTGCCTACATGGTGTCAAAGTTCCATGCGGGTATTCTGCGAACTTGAAAAAACTTGTGTCCAAGAAAGACGTGAAACTGGTTGGTATGAAGTCCCATGATTGTTATGTACTGATGTCACAAATGCTTCCCATTGCTATCAGAGGCATTCTCTCAGTCAAAGTCAGAGAGAAAATTACAAAGCTATGTTATTTCTTCAACACAATATCTGGCAAGGTACGTAAGCGTGTACTCCTAGCAAGTTAATTAGCTCAATTCGTGGAACTTGTCAGATTTTTTGGATCTGAATATTTGCTGCAACTGTGTCCTTACAGGTAATTGATCTGGATGGACTGGATGATTTGCAACGCAATGTGACTACAACTCTTTGTCAACTGGAGATGTATTTCCCTCCATCTTTTTTTGATGTTATGATCCATCTAATTGTTCACCTTGTCAGAGAAATTAATTTTTGTGGACCCGTGTTCCTGCGCTACATGTATCCATTTGAGAGATTTATGGGTATCTTGAAGGGATATGTAAGGAATCGACATTGGCCTGAGGGCAGTATCATTGAAGGTTATGCCGCCGAGGAGGTGATCGAATTTTGCACCAACTATATGGCCGGGGTTGACCCAATTGGTGTTCCTACGTCCCGGCATGAGGGCAGGCTTCAGGGCATTGGAATGATTGGATTTAAAGCAGCCGTCCCCTCTAGTGATCTGTATGCAAAAGCCCATTTTTGGGTCTTACAGCACATGACGGGGGTGGAGCCATACATACACGAGCACAAGGGAATGTTACAGAAACAGAATCCTTCGAAGCCAGAGATTTGGGTCACCAGAGAACATAACAGGAAGTTTGCTGGGTGGATCGAATATTGAGTCCTGCAAGCTTCTAAGGGCGACTTAGATGAAGTTGTTACATGGTTGGCCAGAGGGCCTAGATTTACTGTAGGGAATTGGCAGGGCTATGACATCAACGGCTATTCAATGTCTTCGGTAGGGACAGATTGAAGAATTCCATCTAAAAATGAATGTAGTTCGTCGAACTGATCATTCTCTTCTTCATCCACAACGTCTTCGACCCCAACAATACGTCTCTTACTGTGAAGGACAACGTACAACTTTGGGTTGGCCGGGTCAACGATGTAGAACACCTGTGTGGCTTGCTCAGCAAGTATAAATGGATCATCTTGGTGTGCGACTCTACTGAGATCGACGAGAGTAAACCCAGAATTGTCGACTTTAACACCTCGAGGGATTTCGACCCATTGGCATCGAAACAGAGGAATCTTAAGTAATACATAATCGAGCTTCCATATTTCCTCAATAACACCGTAATATGAGTCGAGTGCCCTTACTGCCCTGGCATCCTCCGAAATAGCAAGTAGTGTCACTCCACTACATTGCATAATACTCTTCTCGTCCTGAGTTCTTGTGTAAAATGAATAGCCGTTGATGTCATAGCCCTGCCAAGTCCCTACAGTAAATCTAGGCCCTCTAGCCAACCATGTAACAACTTCATCTACGTCGCCCTCAGAAGCTTGCAGGACTCTATATTCGATCCACCCAGCAAACTTCCTATTATGTTCTCTGCTGACCCAAATCTCTGGCTTTGAAGGATTCTGTTTCCGTAACATTCCCTTGTGCTCGTGTATGTATGGCTCCACCCCCGTCATGTGCTGTAAGACCCAAAAATGGGCTTTTGCATACAGATCACTAGAGGGGACGACTGCTTTAAATCCAATCATTCCAATGCCCTGAAGTCTGCCCTCATGCCGGGACATAGGAACGCCAATTGGGTCAACCCTGGCCATATAGTTGGTGTAAAATTCGATCACCTCCTCGGCGGCATAACCTTCAATGATACTGCCCTCAGGCCGATGTCGATTCCTTACATATCCCTTCAAGATACCCATAAATCTCTCAAATGGATACATGTAGCGCAGGAACACGGGTCCACAAAACTTAATTTCTCTGACAAGGTGAACAATTAGATGGATCATAACATCAAAAAAAGATGGAGGGAAATACATCTCCAGCTGACAAAGAGTTGTAGTCACATCGCGTTGCAAATCGTTCAGTCCATCCAGATCAATTACCTGCAAGGACACAGTTGCAGCAAATATTCAGATCCAAAAAATCTGACAAGTTCCACGAATGGAGTTAATTAACTTGCTAGGAGTACACGCTTACGTACCTTGCCAGATATTGTGTTGAAGAAATAACATAGCTTTGTAATTATCTCTCTGACTTTGACTGGGAGAATGCCTCTGATAGCAATGGGAAGCATTTGTGACATCAGTACATGACAATCATGGGACTTCATACCAACCCGTTTCATGTCTTTCATGGACACAAGTTTTTTCAAGTTCACAGAATACCCGCATGGAACTTTGACACCATGTAGGCACTGACAGAGTTCTGTTGTTTCTCTTTTTGACAAAGTATAGCTGGCCGGGGGGAGGTATGTCCGCTTTCCCTTCTCCAATGGTGCAAGCTCAGTCCTTATGCCCATGTCAAGCATGTCACGGTGAACGTTGATGCCATCTTTCGTCTTTCCTGGAATGTTCAACAACAAACCAATCAAACCGTCACAAACATTTTTCTCTACGTGCATGACATCAATGTAATGTCGAACTTGTAAGTGCTCCCAATATGGCAGATCCCAAAGAATTGATCTCTTCTTCCAAACATTTTTTCCTGGAGGTTTAAAACATTTACCGAACTCAACTTTGATGTCCTTCACGCACATGTAAAGCTCCTTACCAGTCACAAACACTGGGGCTGATCCTTTCTCAGTCTTCCCATTGAATGACTTCCTCTTCTTACGGTAGGCGTGATGCATCAGAAGCAATCTGTGGTGACACATGTACACTGTTTTTCTACAGTTCGATAACCACATGCTTTCAGTTTCATCCAGGCAAATAGGACAAGCCTTGCCTCCTTTCGTACTATACCCTGACAAATTTCCATAGGCCGGGAAATCATTTATGGTGCAAAATATCATGGCCCGCAACATGAAATTCTCTCACTTAAGCGCATCCCACACCCGCACCCCTTCGCTCCACAATTTATGTAAGTCCTCGACTAACGGTGATAGAAACAAGTCAATATCATTGCCGGGTTGTCTGGGTCTTGAAATTAGTAACGACATCATGATGTACTTGCGCTTCATACATAACCAAGGAGGAAGATTGTAGATGCATAAAAGAACCGGCCAAGTGCTATGTCGACTGCTCATATTTCCGTGTGCATTCATACCATCCGTACTCAGCCCAAACCTTATATTCCTCACTTCGCCGCCAAACTCACCGAATGTTCTGTTAATGTTTCTCCATTGAATAGAATCAGCTGGATGTCTTAGTTTTCTGTCTTGTTTCTGACCTTTAACATGCCAACGCAAGTACTTCGCATCTTTCAGATTTGCAAACAGCCGTTTCAATTTAGGAATCACAGGCAAATACCACACAGTTTTGGCCGGAGGCCCTTCCTTTACCTCATCACATCCATTGTGATAAATTTTATCCCCATGCTTATACCGCGATGCACCTCATCTTGGACAAACATGCAAATCCTCATACTTGTTACGGTACAGAACACAATCATTTGGGCATGCATGTATTCTTTCGATTTCCATTCCCAACAGACACAATAGTTTTTTTGGCCTGGTAAACCGATCTTGGCAACTCATTTCCCTCTGGAAGCATGTCCGCTAACAGATCCAATAGCGCCGTGAAACTCTTATCGCTCCAACCGTTGCTTGCCTTCAAGTTATATAATCTCAACACAGAAGACAACTTTGTAAATTTTGACATCTGGGGAACAAAGGCTTCTCAGAATCAACAATTAATTTCTCAAATTTAGCTAAATTGTTTTCACTGTAATCTTCTTCTACATCACGTAACATTTCATCTAAATTGTCTTCATCTACGTGGACTTCCGAATGAACATTACCAATTAATGTTCTGATCATGATCATCATTACTGCAATCCACTTTCGGGTGCTGCTGAGTGGTAGCGGTGCTTGTTTCCTCAAGATCTTCACCATGCCATATCCAACGGGTATAGCGTGTGTTAAAACCACAATGAATCAAATGACTCCTAATCTGTTCGGAGTTGCCGAACCTTTTTAAGTTCATACAATCTATACAAGGACAATGCATATCTTTCTCTCCCTTCTTCGCATTTTCTTGCTCAGCAAATTTAATAAACCCATTCACACCCTCCAAATACTCAACAGTAGTACGTTTTATTCCATACATCCAATATTCTCGGTCCATCTACAATTATTGCACAAAATTGACAAATTGAAATAAATAATTAATGACTCAGGGCATGCATGCATGAAACATCATCAATTAGCTAGGCCATATGTGTGTACAGCTGCTTAATTACATTAAATGGATATGTATGAAACCCTTATTAACTTGATGCATTAATTGGAAGAGCCAGGTAGCTAGCTGCTTAACTTCAGCAAGCTATAGTTAGCTAGCCAACCTAGCCTTCTAGCTAGTTTGGAGCTACATGTATCTAGTTTAATGAATTGCAAGTAGAGAGAGAGGGAGAGTGTGAAAGAGTGATAGAGAGAGAGAGGTGATGAGAAGATGACAATACCTAGGGGATCGAATTATCAACCTCTCAGCTAGCTTCTCCAGATCACTCTAGCTTGGAGCGTGGATGCACGTATGGTAGAAATGAATCGATGATGCAGAATGCAGAGCAGGGGTCGAGATAAGTTGTACAATTTTACTATCGGTTCAAAAACACAACCGATAGTAAACTAAGGTCCCCACTGTCATAACCATTAGTTTATATGACGTCATTTTATTATCGGTTTGTTTTATATAATAGATAGTAAAATTTACTCTATTATATCGGTTTGTACAGTAGTAACCGATAGTATAAAGTCCGTAATTTCACTATCAGTTACGAAAGAAAAACCGATAGTACTATTTCATCTATTATATCGGTTGGTACAGTAATGACCGATAGTAAAAAATGTTTGCATTTCACTAATGGTGTACCAGTATATAACCGATAGTAAAAAGCCTCTTCTCCGCCGCTGTCGTCCTATTCTATCGGATTTTTCCCAAATTGCTTATAACCGTTAGAAAATATGGATTAGTGGATTGCATTTCTGTAGTAGTGACATGAGATCAATCAAATCAAATGACCAAAGTGATGAGCTCTTCCTCAACATATGCATCGATATCAAATTCATAACTAGAGTCATCAACCTCAGGATTTAACATATCACATCTCGATTAACCAATTTTCACAAGCTTGATGCAACCACCGAGCTCATCCTCTACATATGCATCAATATCAAACCCGCAACCGAGGAAAACATCCAATTCAAGGTTTACCGATAATCAATTCAATTTACTTGTGCTAAATCAGGATTTATCTAAGTTGTCATTTGATCAACAAAACTGACATTTTCTAGATTAAATTTGATCATCATGAATTTATCCAAATCGTCATTAATCATCAAAACCTAGATACTTAGATCTACCTAGATCCAACAATCTCCCCCTTTTTGATGATTGATGACAACACCATTTATAAGCTCAATAAATCCAAAAGAGATTCTTCAACTCCCCCTCAATATATGCAAACATATATCGGAACTGAGTACAACATCTAATCTTATGAGTTAAGAGATATACATGACAATTGAGCACAAGTTCAATCAAGTCATCTTCCAAAACCATCAACTTTCTCAATTTTCTCCAACTCAAATATCTCTTCCAAAGATTGATGTTAATGATATCAAATAATATCTCTCCCCAAATATCATTATTAATCTCAATTTTCTCCTATCATCTTTCTCAAATATCAATATCAAATCACCAATTTGTACCCATTTGATATCTATCTCTCCCCCTTTGTCAATTAACTCAACTGACTCTAATGTCTCCCAAATTCTCTCTAAATCTCTTCCTAAATCTCTTCCCCTAAAGCTTTCTCTAAAGCTTATCTCTAAAACATTCTCTCTCAAATACTATCTCTCCCCCTTTGTCAATTAACTCAACTGACTCTAATGTCTCCCAAATTCTCTCTAAATCTCTTCCTAAATCTCTTCCCCTAAAACTTTCTCTCAAGCTTATCTCTAAAACATTCTCTCTCAAATACTATCTTTCCCCCTTTGTCATCAAGCACAAAAAGGAAGGGTTGAGAACTTAAATTTTGAGAAACGATATTTTCTAGGGCATGAGATTTTATATGAAATGGTTCTTATGCAAAAGCATGATTTTAAGACAGTTTGTTTCAAGGGATTTTGAAAATCACATTCAAAATATGGAGAGGATATCAAAACAATTAACATATAGTGAATATATTGATGACATTTATATCTATGGCATTTGATCCATTTTCAATCATTCGAAGTCTTGATGCATCTAATTGTTTGATGTGAGGATGTCCACTAGATGCATGTGTGCCATATCAAGATCCAACTCTAAACCTCTTCATGCCACAAACTCTTGTATACGACGGTGTCATATATCAATATACTTTAACCAAGAGTTTTGAATCAAATTACTCAACATTTTTACGATACTTTCAATATTTCATAAGAGTGGCATCTATTCGAAAGCAATTAGATAATCCAATGTTTTGTTTTCATCCATAAGAATTTAAGTACAACAACCATCGGATGTATTCTTTCGATCTATCCTTCAAGTCATAAGATCCAAATCCAAATAATCAAGTAATTCAAAATTTGTATTTTTGGATATCAAAGATCTATCTAGGATTGCATTTAAATTACCTAAGAATGCATTTCATGGCAATCATATGACATTCCCTAGGAGATAATCGAATTCTAGCATATTTGCAATCACTAAACATGATGACGATTCTAAATGCGGTAAAAGAAAGCAAAACTATCAATCAAGGATCGATAGAGTTTAGAATTGACCGCTTTTTCGTGTTCGTCCATCTCAAGATGTTCATTTGTAGGTTTGAGAGTTGTAATAGCTTCATCATCTTGCATCTCGAAGCTTTTGAGAGATTGCTTCACATGCTTGAATTTACTCTTGAACATCGCGTTCTTGAGTTGCTTGTTTTGTCGTGCATGGAAGTGACGTAGCTCTTGAATCATCTCGCTTTCCCTAAACATCATCTCACAAAAATTCTTGATAGAGGGATTCATTAGTATAATCAAAAGTCATGTCATCAATATGTATTTGACACACAAGAATATAATGTCTCGATTGAATGATTGATGATGATTGTGTCAAACTTCTTATTTTTGGAAATCATTTGATGTAGGAAAGGATTTTGAGCTTTTAAACCCACTAAATTTGAGACAAAAATGTCAATCTTCAAAAATTTCCATTTCTTATGACATTGAACACAAGAGGAACATACAAATAAGGAATATGCCTAAAGGAGATTTGTCGAAACATGTTTAGGTCATCAAGATGGGAGAAAAGCATATGACCTAATTAGGAGTTCAAACTTCCAAAAAAAAAAAAGGAACTCAAAACTCAAATTCATTTGAATACGCTCCAAAATCATGAAATTAATCTTTACTTGTTATTCAAAAACACAATTAGAAGATTTTCAAATCTGAGCAAAAGAAGCATGAAGAATTTGCAAAATATGAGGAGAAATGAAAGCTAGGATCTCACAAAACAGGGAGTAACAAGAAACAGTTGAAAAGTTAAACAACCATCCAGTTTGCACACAGGCCGGACAAAGTATGCTAGGGTCGGACAAAGTCCGAAATGGGCGGACAGAGTCCGGCTTTGGGCGGACAATGTTTGGTCAGTTTAGAAAAGCTGCTGAACTTTCTGAAATTTTCTGATTTTTGCAATTTTGCCTCAAACATTGATTCTAGTTCCATAAAAGGTTTGAATATTATGACATGAACTTATTTGAATACCAATTGAAAGAAATTTATTTGCAGGAGATCATGAAATCAGTTCTCAAAAAGTGATTTTTGGGTAAAAGGGTAAAACAAAAATGATTTTCTCGAAAAACTTCAATTCATGAAGAAACTTGGGTTTTTCTGAAGTTTTGGACTTAGATGAGTTTGAAATACCATTTCAAACCAAGACATGGAAGATAGTTTAGTCCAAATAGCCAAAATCACAAAAATGCACTTTTGGGAATTTTCGGGTCGGTAGCCGTTTTCGGGCAACCTAGGATATTTGGTAATTTGAAAACCATAGGCCTTTTGAGAATAAGTTCAATACGAACTATCTTCGGGTGAGTGAGTTCTAAATGTTTCATGTAGAAAGTTTTTATCAAATCTCAACCCATCTTATTTTATGAAAATAAATCATTTTGGGCTAAAACAAGATTCCGAAGACTTCAATTTTGTCGAAATTTTGCATTTTTGCTCGAAAGCCTTTTGTTTCACCTTCAAAACCTTTGAAAACATATTTGAGACGTATTTTTGAAGGTTTTGTGGTAATTTTGAACATTTGAAAGTTTTGAGCTCTTTTTACCTTTTTACTCGAAAATGACTCTTTTTACAAAACATATGCATAATTTGATATGTGTGCACAATTAGGGTATACAAGGATTCAATGACTTTGAAGTTTCTCCCCCTAAATGTGTCATCCAAGTTTGGTCATGAAAAATGTGCAAGAGATGAAAATGATTTATTTGAAAATCAAGAGCTCAACAATAATCCAAAAGGACTCAAATTGAGAAAACATTCAAATAACCACCAAAACTCATGAAAAGTTTCATAGAGATAGAACACATCAACACAAGAACATTCCATGAAGATCCAAGATTCAAATATTTTAGTCATTTGAAAGAATTGAGAGATTAACATCTGAATAGACTAAAATTTTCTTAAACATGTTGGCTTCTTTATAATCATCAAAACATATGCAAAAAGGTTCCAAAATTCCAAAATAAATTTTGGATATATATACTGCAATGAGCAACAAGATTTCCTTTTATAGTGAAGCCAAAATATGATCCAACAATGAGATATGAAAAAGACAAATGTTGTTCAGTTTTAAAGTTTCAGATTTCGGGTTTCAGAAATTCATTTTACACGTTTAAACGCACCTGGAAATCTATGCAAATGACTTCCAATAATTTTGAAATAAATTATCAAGAAAGACCAATCATAGAGGATAAAATTTTATATATAAACTTTCTTCAAGTAGTCAATTTTGCTCAAATCATGTCCAAATGTGATGAAAATTTGCAGATATGATTTTCAATGCATCAAGTACATTTTCCAAAAAGAATTTTCAAAAAGGAATTTTCAATTGAGAGTTATGGCCAAATGATGTTTGTATTAAGCAAAGGGATTGGATTTTGACAAACTTTTACAAATTGAGTTCAAATTTGATTTTCATGATATTTTGACATGAAAGGGCTTACATGAGTTAAACATATCATTTTGAGTCCAGTTTCACACACAAAGGCCATAGAAATGGTCAAACCCATGTTTTGTATGTTTAGGGTATTTCGGGTCAAAGCAAATTTTTCGGTGAGATTCAAATACCCATAACTTTCAAATGAGAACTCTTTTGAGAAACTTTTCAATATCAAATTTATTTGGATTAAGAGTATCTAGGAGTTTTGTAAAGCAAGTTTTAGCAAAAATCAAATAGATTTTGATTTGTGTTTGAAAATGATTTTGTTGAAAAACAAGATACTCGAAGATCCTTTTGAGGCTAGTTTTTAATAGAAATACTTTTTAACATCATTTCTTCATCCAAAGCCACTAAAAACCTTTTAAATACATTTTGATGACCATTTAGATAGAAATTAATGATTTTTGTCCTTTTGAGTGAAAATTTTGATTGTAATTTTCGAACATTTCACATGTAGGGTTGTGATGAGCAACGGAAGCACTTTTAAATTACAACCCTTAATAATGCAACAACATAAGATTTAAATTTTCATTCTTTTAAAAAATTTGCATATGGACTTACAACAACCAAGAATAAAAGGTGAATATGCAATGCAAATGTTTTTATTAAACACATAAAAAAGATTTAAGCTCATTTTGGTACCCAAACCATACGAGGCCCTCTAGCCTTATCACATAAGTCTTTTGGTACCCAAATTGCTTTATCTTTAGGTTTTTGAAAATGGTGATTTATTGGTTTTGCAACTAAACCCTTTTTAGAACATGAAATCAAATAGGAGTCAAAAGAACCAACTCTAAAAGAATTAGATGCGCACTCATACGAACGTCGCCCTTTTAAATAACATGAGGTACGTGAGGGCCTTTTGAATGAAATGGCATGAGTGTAATGAGAAATATGATGCCTCTTACTAGATGAGTGTGCAATTTTTAATTTTCCCTTTTTAAATGAATTTTTATGTTCTAAAGAGAGTTTAGCAAACATAGCACTACTCATATGACATCTAGTAGGATTTTTGCTCAATCTATTTATTTTACTCCTAAGTTCATCATTTTGAATTTTAGGTGCTTGAGATGATTTTGTGTCAACACAAGAATTATGATAAGAACATAATGGCATACCATCACAAATAGATGAACTAGAAGGTATAACACTAAAATGACTAGATGAGCTAGGCATATCAAATGAAGAACTCCTAGTACTAATACCATGGCATAACGATGAGTCACTAGAAGAATCAAGGCATGAGATACTAGTATCATCGGTACAAGCATGCGAATCTATAATTAAATCATTAGATAAGTTTTCACATGAAGTACTAGCGTCCACAAGACTAGCATTTGAATTTAACCATGAATTAACTGATGAATTATTGCTAGCATGTGAAGTAGAAGTGTGTGACCCTAGAGATGGATCAATAGGGGAGTCACAAGAAGCTCTAACATCTAATACACATGTTGAGCTAATAGAATTCTTGGCAAGCAAGGAGTCATAAGAATTTTTGAATTCTTGATGCTTCACTTTCAAAGATGAGTAATCATTCTTTAAAGTGCTAAGATTTTTAGTCATATTGCCAAGCAAGCCTTTTAACTCTATAATTATATCCATGAGCTCATTATTAGAGAGGTTAGAATTTGATACCGTCGAGTTGGATGCCGAAGGGCATATAGAATTGTCTTGAGATGAAGATTCCGACTTTGACCTTTTCTTTCTACCTTTTCTTGAGCTCTTCTTGCTCGGTTTAGCCTTTGTCATGCTTGGGCAAACGACATCATCTTCGATTTTGAGCTCGCTCGAAAACTCCCTATCCTCCGCATTGGGATCATCGTCCTTGATATGCTCGGATGTGGAACACATGTCCTTTTCTTTGTACATTGTCTCAATTGACATAAGCATGTCAATGAGCTTGCTCGGTGAAGTGACGGAAATGTCACTACTCTCAAGATTGGTGATGAAGTCTCCATAGCAACCCTCCGGCAATACTTGGAGCAATTTTCTACAAATATCTAGATCGGAAATGTTAGCACCAAGGGCTTTGAGCTCATTTGTGATATTGATCAAGCGATCATATATGGTGGAGAGTGTATCATGCTCCAACATCACAAATGCCTCGAAGTCCCGCAATAGCAAGTGCATCTTAACATGCTCAAAACTAGATGTGCCGAAAAATAAAGTCTCGAGTTAACCAAACATCGTGAGCGGTCAAACAATCACTCACTAGTTCTAGCACATCATGACTAAGTGATTCAAGACGCACATTTTTAGCCTTTGTATATAATAGAAGAGTATGTTTATCCGAAGATAATGAGCTATCCATACCCTTTTGCACTAATCTCCATAATTTCAAATTCAATGCCTCAAGATGAGTACTCATCATAATTTTCCAACGTGTATAATTTGAGCCATCAAATTTAGGAGCAATCAATCCAAATTTCTCTAGCGAATTAATCCTTTCTCTCTAGCTGTTAAGCCGATAAATGAGAGACCTTGCTCTGATACCAATTGGAAGATCGAGGATGCCGACTAGAGAGGGGTGATTAGGAGGCTTTTAAATTTTCTCCCCCACTAAGTAATTTCAACAATATAATTGATTAAACTAGATTATACAATGAGGGTTAAAACAATTTAATCAACTAATTGCATTCAACTATATGAAATATTTACAATACATGCAACAATAGTGATATAAGCAATTGTGTCAAGATGAATATAAAGCAAATAAGAATTACGCAAATGACACAATATTTTTACCGAGGTCTCGGAGACTCGCCCGGTCTCCCCTACTCCTCGTTGAAGCGCTCGCTCGGAGCCTCGCTTCTGTATCCACGATGGATATCTCACTAGGATTGCTCCTTCTCCACACCGGATAGGCGAGCACCACACCGTTCACAATCTTTTGCCGGACACTCCGACAAACTTCAATTGGAGAGATCGCGACTCTCCTCCGGCACCGTCTAGGCGAAGGCGATCGCCAAGAGTAACAAGCCGGGCACGCTCACTTGAACAAATCGAGTGCTAGAAGCTCAAGAATGCAAATGAGATGCTTAACACTCTAGCACAAGCATGCAAATGGTGATTGAAGTTCACTAAGCACTATTAGCTTCACACAATTGCTCTCTCTCTCAAATCACTCAAGATTTGGGCTCAACTCTAGCCTCTAAATGCAATAACACATATGCAACTCAATTGACTAGGTTTTCAGCTAAAAAATGAACTCTTTAAGTACCCAAAAATGAAGCCAAATACGAAGTATATATAGCCTCAACGAAAAAGTAGCCATTTGCAAAAAACCGGGCCAAAAGTTGTACAGGCCGGACATTGTCCAGCCACTTTAGACAGTGTTTGCCCAGTTCAACGAAAACAGCCGTTGCAATGTGTCAGTTACCATTGGGCGATTTTTCTATAAAGGCTGGACAATGTCTGGCCATTTCAGAAAAAGTCCACCCATGACGGACAAATGCCCCGGACGGATGCATTTGTCTCTATTTCATTTCTGGGCTTAAAAAATTTGTACAGGCCGGACATTGTCCGGCCATATCGGACAATGTCCGACTACTTCAGACAGATAGCCCCAGACGGACGGATGGATAACTCAAAGCTCTACAATTTTGTCAGTAGGGGCAAGACCTAGAAATGTCTAGAAACTTCTAGAAAACGCAGAAACTTTCTTGCTGTCAAAATGTCCAATCCAAAAATCCTCTCAAATGCAATTTAGAGTATTTGCACATACGGATTTGCCGTTTTCTCGCGGATTTGATTGCTGTCACTCAGAAACGACCACGACCACACAAGTGTGACATTCGATCGAAAACAAGTGGTCAATAGGGTTTGGTCGAGCGTACGCAAGCGAGCCGAAGACTGGTACGACCAATCAGAACTCCTACGACCACGCCCAAACCCTAAACAGAAAGCCTCCAAACAAGCGACACGACCACGACCACGTATCAACACTGATACGATCAGAATATGCAAATACAACCACGACCAGCTCTAGATAAATAAACCAATTTAAATAGCTGGCGATCAAGACTAAGTGCAGTTTTCAAAACATTTACTCTAGTGCACATGAACTACACTTAGACTCACTAGCAATGCAAGACACTACTACAAGATGATATGAATGCATCTAAGCTTCCGCACAAGATAGATTCAAGCTACTAGTTTTCGACCCCTCTTAATAGTACGGTCAAACTAGTAAAAAGAAACCTATCAACCCGGTCTGTCTCCAAACACCGAGACCAGTAAAACCCTAAGAAAATAATCCTTAATCTTGGATTTTACCTTAGGTGGAGTTTGACCTCGTGAAGCTCGATCGCTTGATGCTCGTCATCGCAAAGCTCGATCCCGCTAAGCTTGACCACGCGAAGCTCGACCGCTTGACGCCTGTCTTTGCAAAGCTCGTCCTTGCTAAGCTTGACCTTGCTCGGGATCTCTCATATCGTCTTCATCCTCCTCACGTCCTTGCTCACTTTTATCCTGCAATCAAACTGAGACTACAATACGTATACTCAATACACAATATTAGTCTCAAATATAGGTCGTCATTAATCACCACCAGAGAAACTACTCCACACAGGAGTTAGCTCGACAATTTCTCTTTCCAGTGAAATGACGCAACCATATTCAACGAGTAGCAAATGAGTATGAGATAGAATACAATCATATAGATCGTAGATGATAAACACATACGCACACGATCTATACTACTCATGACATGAGATCAATCAAATCAAATGACCAAAGTGATGAGTTCTTCCTCAACATATGTATCGATATCAAATTCATAACTGGAGTCATCAACCTCAGGATTTAACATATCACATCTCGATTAACCAATTTTCACAAGCTTGATGCAACCACCGAGCTCATCCTCTACATATGCATCAAAATCAAACCCGCAACCAAGGAAAACATCCAATTCAGGGTTTACCGATAATCAATTCAATTTACTTGTGCTAAATCAGGATTTATCTAAGTTGTCATTTGATCAACAAACTGACATTCTCTAGATTAAATTTGATCATCATGGATTTATCCAAATCGTCATTAATCATCAAAATCTAGATACTTAGATCTACCTAGATCCAACATTAAGGAGGGAGCAGATGAATCCTAGATAAGTATCAGGGATGGGAGAACGTCAATCTAATAATGATGAATAATGTATATACAAAACTTGACATGTCCTAGAAAGGTGTGTAGTTTCACCGCGAGTGGACGGCTTATTTCTGAATACTTGAGAGTCAAATCCACAGAGAACATCCGTGAATCACCTTTTGATTGAGATTTCCAATTTAAATCTTACAAGTTTTTCAATGTTTATAGAGCAAAAACTAATGTACTAAAGCTAGAGTTTTTAAGAAATCAAAGAGAGGAAACTAGGGTTTCAAGAATCATATCTTTGTCAAGCACGATTTTTAGCAAACGTGGTAGATCAATGTATTAATTGTCAGAATCTTCAACGAAACTCACTAGATTGATGATTTGGAAACCAAATAACAATTCGAGAGAATTGCATCCGCTACTCTAACTGAGCTAGGTGCAAAACTCCTTCAAAACTCTAGATTTATTCACTAAAGTGTAGTGTTTGCATGTTGCTTTAGTGTACAAATACTGATAGTCTTATGGAGTACAAATGGTACTATAGATGAAGCATAAAATCTAGTGCTTAGATTATGAAAATTAAAGAAATTAATCGATGAACTTTTAGAGAAATCAGAGCAAAAATCGTGCCCTTCAGATTAGGCCATCCCTAAATCTAGAGGGAAAACTACTCATGCAAAACCATTAAGATATACCGCAATCAAAATTAAATAAAAATGTACATAATATATTATTGATGAAGAGAAATGTCCATCCAAATCGGCTTACAAAACTCGACTCGAAACTAAAACTAAAACCTAGTCTAAACCAAATCCTAACTTGAGAGCATGAACTAAACTAATTTTCTAGATGACTAAATCTAGAACTAGACAACTAGCCTAAAACTTTGAACGATGACAATTGATGGTTGATGGCTCTCTTTTATAGTCAGAGAGTCCGTAATCGGTGCAACTTCAATCCATCTTGAACTATGTTTGGAATTCATGATGTAATCTAGTTTAGAGTTAGAGTTCATAATTAACATAATTTAAATCCATCTCAAACTCTATTTTTGAATCTATTTTCTGAATCTATGATGAAATTTATTGTGACCTTCCATCCTCTGCTGCAAACATCTGGTGATGATAAGGTCCGCCATTGCACATTCACCCTTGTGTTTCACGGGAGCCAAGCAAAACGTAGCAACAATGTTAATCCCACAGGATATGTTGCAGAGATCACTCAAAGCTTCATCCGTTTCCACTTGCTTCTCCTTCGCTTGCTTCTTCCCCTCTCTAGCAGAAACAAGAAGAGATGTCTGTCAAACAAAATAAATTAGAACTTATCTAAGTGGTTCTATATCTACTTCAAAGGTGCAGTACAATGTAAGTTGTGGTGCAAAGTAAAGTCAGGTCAGAACAATTTCAGGAGGAAAAGAAAAACAAATAGAGGCAGAGTGGAACTGTAACAAGGACTAAGAGTATGCTTGGTTTGGTGCTGCAGTTTGCCCCACCAAAATTTGGCATTGCCCCTATCTATTCGATTGTAGTTTCCAAATTATCTATATAAACACCACCCACATAATGACATGTTGCTAAGGTCAATGTCAAGAGGCCTTGAATTAAAATAGCTAACTCAAAGAGGTATATGTGTTAAGGGTAATACTTGTACTTTTGACAGCTTTCAATTCAAACCCTTGTTGGTGTTCAGTTCTAGTTTCAACTTATGCTTTCACATGCTACATCTTTGAATAAACTTAGGCTTATAGAAATTCTGAATTCATAATCTAATTATTGAAGTTCAACACTTACCTTGCTGTATTCATTTATTAGACAAGTCATCAAAGCTTAAAGTGGAGAACTGAAACTAACTATAACATAAATGAGGGTATTACTTCAATAGGGTTCATCTAAGCTGCCTTCTATTTCTTTTAGGCTTATCTTGTACTATATTTTTGCCGTTTTGAGTGCTATTTGGTGAGAACTGAAAAGATATGAACCTACTGATATGTAAAAGACAGCTACACTTGTTAATTCTGTTTTTAGCTAGTAAACTTGTCAATTACAGCTTACAATCACTTATTGTGATCGTGCTCTTTCATTTTCATTGTTAGCCTCTTGTTTTGACTTTCAGATGCACTAAACTTGCAACTAAGTAGTACCAAATACAAATAGCACTGCAGTTACCTGGTGGTCCTTTGAGGCCAGTAGGTATGCACTGAACTCACTAGCAAAGAGATGGGGCATAAGCGGTACGATACTTCCTGTTCCTGGAGGGCACTTGGTGAAGGATAGGACCTTCTTATGCCACATTTCCAGGCCAAGCACATACTGGCCTCTGTTCTCCACTAGCCCGCCCACAAACTCGACATCACTCAAGAAGACGTAGACGATGTCATCTTCATGCATGCTCAGACAGGGTTCGTCGGCTTGCACTGCGGCAACCCCATCGAGCGGAAGGTCTCGTTTGCCCAGAGGTCTCCGACACAGAACGTCACGCCTTTCTTCCACTCCCAGAGGTCAGGCACCAGAGTCCAAGTTGTCAGAGTAACTTCATTGCCGGGGTAGCCTTCGAGGTAGTTGTCCATGGTGACGAACTTGATTGCGCTGCCAACACAGCCCATGTAACGGAACTCCTTCGGGGAAAACCGGTGATAATCGGGGATATGGATCGAACACCCCTCGGGCAATGGAATGAAACAGAACTCCGGATCCGAGAGCACGTCGCAGATCACGATGCCGATGAGGAGATCGACCCAGCAAAGGTACGAGCCTCCAAACGAGAACACCGTGTTGTACCTGAAGTTGTACGTGGGCGTGCTCACCTCTGTGGGGAGGCTCACCTCCTTCTGGACCCATTGGCTGGGGGTCCTGGCGGATGACCACCAAAGCCAAAGCGTGGCATCGGGAAGCGTGCAGCCAGCTCTGGTGACAAGCTCGGCGAGGACATAGGCGCCATCCTTGCTGTGGCGCAGGATTGCAACTCCGCACCCGATGCCGACAAAGGACTGAGAACAGGGGAGCGGAGGAATCATAGAGAGGGAGTTGTCCATGGCGTCGTAGATCATGTAGCATCCGCACGAAGAGGAGCCAGGGCGGTACTCGCCAGCATAAAGGATGACGAGATTCTTGTCGGTGCTCGCGATACAGGAACTGCCCAATTCTTCGATTTTTGTGGCGGGTGTCGACAGCAGCAGGGAAAAGGAGGATACTTCCGGGGGATCAGCGACGAGAGGATCGGGTTTGATGGGGTAGACGCCGATTTTGCTCGCGCCGCCGATTGCTGCTACTGCTGTTCTGTTTTTGCTCGCACCGCGGATTTCTGCGGCTGTGGCTGCTACTTCGTCGTCGATGATGGGGCGCATGTAGCGGTCGAGCAAGACCGATGCAGGGGCCACCATACGTTGGATTGGGTCGAGAAAGGAGGAAGGATTGTGATTTTGTGTTCCTGTATAAAAGAAATAGGTGCAATTCCGAGTTTTTGATGTCGAAAACATCATCTGCACGCAATTTACAAGGCCCATATATTGGAGGTTGTGACGTCAAGAGCAACCTAGTTAGTTCAACTAGTCCAGAACCAAGACGAATTTGCTTGTTTCTGATGACAATTTGTTTAGATGTAATATATATTATCTTTTTGTTTATTTGACCCAAGGTGAGATTATGCCGTCTAACGAGTAAACTTCACCGTTGGTCTCTAAACCTTACTGAAACTTCAACTGGATCCCCAAATTTTTAATTTTTTCCAATTGAGTCTCCAAACTTTAACATTTGATTCAATTAGATCCATTTTGTCGGTATCCCCCTAGATAACTTATAGAGCATGCCTATATGTGACACCCTTTGGTAGAACCGAACCATTTAATGTGTGTGGATACGGTGGAATTAGGATAAATCCAACACTGGCAAGTGGAACAACAACCGAGTGAGCCATACACGCTAGAGACACGCAAACAAGGTGGCATTGTGTGGCAAAGCAG
Organism: Pharus latifolius; assembly: GCA_019359835.1. NCBI lineage: Eukaryota > Viridiplantae > Streptophyta > Magnoliopsida > Poales > Poaceae > Pharus > Pharus latifolius. The sequence continues at coordinate 6,412,048 of CM033328.1, forward strand.
CCACTTTTTCAATGATAGCATGTGGGCCCAACGAGCCGAGAGCCAGCCGAAACAGCCATGTTGGAGAGGAAGCTAGCTCCTGGTAATGCGTTTTGTGAGCCCACGTTTTTGCGTCCCGTGCCTGGCCAACCCGTGCATACCATCAAATTAATAGATGGGCCCAATACATTGTGGGGACCATGTGTCAATTATAGGGTGCGTAATTATGCACGTGCAACTTGGTGCGCGAAGTGACAAAGGTAGGCGCACAAACTATGTGCACGAGTTGTGGGCCCACTTGCCTTGCGTGTCGCGCGCATCCAGTCAGCAATTACCCAAGGTTGCTGACAGGTGGGTCCAATATTGTTTCAGCTCACTTGTCAGTTTCAGTTTCTTTTTGTAGTTTGCAGTACAAAAAAGTAATTAATATATTCCTCACAGTAGCTCCAGTCAATGATAGTAGGTCTAGGGTCCTTGCCCACATGTCAGTGACTGTGTGTTGTTTGTGGTCCAATATAGCCGTTGGAAATAATTTTTCAATAGGCCCCGCATGTCAAGTGGCTTAAAAAATAGTCGTTGGAAATAGCCGTTAGGTATATTCTAATTGTTTCTTGAGCAAAAAAGTACTAAAAATTTCCTAAAAATTCAAAAAATAATTGTGAAAAAATTGTAGAAAATTTTGACACTTCTCTTTGTATAAATAGCATCCATCCCAAGTTCATTTGGACTCACCAATCTCACATCAATCCTACCCCAATCTTTCCTAAATTTCTTTCAAAATTCTATATGGATAATACTCCCTACGGTGGTTTCGTTATGTTGTAGTCCTGGAGATCTCGAAAATAGCTAAGGTGAAGCAAAGTATTTTCGTGTTCCGAGACCATCCTAGGAGCCCTAGCGCATGGTGAGAAGTCCACATCAGGGGCACAGTGGCCCGACTCCCTCCTGAAGGTCCAAGGCACGGAGATCCTTAGTATAACCCTGGAGGAGTAACATCTGAGACCCTCCCAGAGGACCAAGAGAAGCTGGCTCAGACGGTCATGGTCTAGGCCCCTCCCAGGCCCCCGGAGCATGATAATCTAGAAAAAGATCACAGGTAAGTTATGTCTGAACCTCACCTAGACCCTCGGGGCTAATGGTCTGGAGTCTGGACGCCTTATACAGGTAAAGATTGTTGCCCGGTAACTCCCGGAGCCTCCGAGAGTCTTCTTCAAGAAAGGTGATGAAAGTGGTCTTCGGATGATCCTGTGCATTCGGAGCCTTCTTCACCAGGCCAAGTGTCCTCGGGGGCATGTCCCGGGCATGGGGAGCAAATCCTCTGGGAGTCAAGGGCCTACCTATCAACGACTCAGAAGACATTTTTTACCCACACCAGTTTCAGTCGGTAAGGGGCATGTTGGCCTTTCGACTACTGCCTATAACTCATAATAAGCCCCTTAAGCCTAGTTAGAAGGTGATGTGGACATCACAAGCTCCAACGACCAAGATGTTCGCCCCGATGATCAAGATGGTTGCATACAAGACTATTCGACCAAATTTCAAGGACCGATCACTCGATCTCGTGCCAAGCAAATTCGTGACCAGGTGAATGCTAACTTGAGTCTCATTTCAGATTTATACAACTTAATGGTGCTTCCAACGTCCACTTCTTTGGTTGAACTTAAGTGCATTGGAAGGGACGACGAAGATTGGTCGCACGAATGAGGGTGGTGCAAGGCACACACTGTCTGTCCTTTTGCGAGCAATTCTGGAGACAATCTGAGCGTGCAACATGGTCATGGGCCACATCATTAGAAATATAATGAAGTCTAGTTTCCAATGCATCAAACCATGCATCATTTCAACTTCCGAGTCAAAAGTTATGGTCATTTTAGTGGAAGCTGCACAACCAGTCCAACCTGCGCGAAAATTGAAGCAACTCTTTTCCTAACGAATTGGTCTCTTGGATATCCAAGCAAACTCTTCATCTAATGGGTGCCTTCACACCTTAATTAGGAGGGTTGGTTGTTCAAGAAAACTTTTCATCTAATGGTTGCTTTCACACCTAAACTAGGAAGGTTGTTCCAAGTATAAATACCCCATGTATTCCAACTATTGGAAGCACTTTTGATCAAACCATTTCAGCTATATGCTAGTGCAGCAAGACTGCTTGAGTGTTCCTCTACCTTTGCTCTTGTGAGTTCTCTTGGATTCGTGAGAAGGATCTTTACGGGTCCCCCTAGTTCGTGCTCTACGGTTCCGGCCGTTTTGTGTGGATTAGTCCCGGATTGTGGTTCTGCGATTGTTCGGACAGCGGGTCGGAGTTCTTGTAGCTTCGGATCATCTTCCCCATCGTACGGGTTGCAACCAACCTTGGTAGGTATAAAGCCAGTTACCCCGGCTGTTCGCAGCTAGTTATCTTGTTTCTATCCTACGCCGTGAAGATCGGGCCATCCCCTTGTGGAGAAACTGATATGCGTTGGCGCAGCAGTGATCCATCCCCACACCAGAAGGGGATCGATCATCTGAACCTAAATCGAAGTATAGATCATGATTAAACCTAGACAAGAGAACACTTTGAGCTCTCCGAGACTTGGTTGACTGTGATGATCCCGAGAGCATCTCTTGAGACAATTTTGCTCCGCGGTTCACCAAAACTTCCTCTGCATGAAGATTTGAGGCCCCTCCAACGCCATCACTGTACAGGGTGATCAAGAGTTGGCACGAGCTCTTTACGACTGCACTGGAGTGACTATCAGGGAAGTGAACGTCATCGGAATGCTAGGTTTTGACACCATCCTAGCATCATCCCTGGTGATCAAGCTCCATCTCGGGAAAAGTTCATTCCAAAATCTCGCCCGGAGGGGAACAATAAGAAGATCCCTTTGTTCCTCGGAAATAAAGAGAAGATCATGCAAATTGGGGCTGATCTTGCTGAGGATTTCAAGCGACCACTCGTTAACTTTTGGAGTAAGAATGTTGATGTCTTCGCATAAGAGCCTTTGAGTATGGGGGGGCATTCTGTGTGAAGTAATTGAATACAAACTCATGGTCACCAAAGGACGTCCCCGTGTCAAGCAAAAACCAAGGAAGCTATCCTTGGAACGCCAGGAAGCGATCAAAACTGAAAATGATTTAAAAAAGTTAACTCTTAAACCAGTAGAGCTGGCAAAAGAGTTAGGTAGAGTTTGAAGTAAAAATAATTCCTTAGCATCTGCTTTGACTCTAATGAGGGTATCATCAGCATATTGAACAATGGGGAAATCATCATTTCCCACAATAGTCACCGGAAGACTAAGAAGACCCAAGTTCTTAGCATGATTTAGAATTGATTGTAACAGATCAGCAACTATGACAAACTGCATCAGGGAAAGAGGATCACCTTGCCGCACACCTCTTCTACAAGAAATTTGTTTTCCGGGAACTTCATTTAGCAAAATTTTTGAGGATCCAGAATTCAAGATGAGGCGAATCCAATTCAGCCATCTATCTCCAAAACCTTTAGATCTTAACACCTCCAAAATGGATGCATGCTCAATCAGATCAAAGGCTTTCTCAAAATCGAGTTTCAACAAAACAGAGCTCCTCGAAGAAGTCTTACATATATGAACATATTCATACGCCCAAGCAGCACAATCCTGAATTGTCCTGGATTTAATAAAGCCATATTGATTACGATGAATTATCATAGGAATAACAGATTGAAGACTTTTACAGCTCCCTGTCTCTTCGGAATTAAAGTAACAAAAGATGTATTCAGTCTGGATAAATCAGAATTACCATTAAAAAAAATCTGACAAGATCATAAAAATCATACTTAATGAGAGGCCAAGCAGCTCTGAAAAAGTTTCTGTTAAAACCATCAGGACCCGGGCTTTTGTTTTGAGGCATGCTAAGCACCGCATGATCAATTTCCTGGGAAGAAAAATTCTGCTCAAGACAAGAAAGCTCTCCAGGAAAGGCAGAGACCATCTCCTCAAGATTAAACCACATATTAGAGTATTCTGAAGAACCAAATCTATTTTTGAAAGAGACCCAAAGATGATTCTCCATATCAGCTCGATCAAGCAGATTCATATTATTGTCATCCTTCAAAGAAATAATGTAGTTCCTTCTGAAATTGTTAGAGGCCACAGAATGAAAGAATTTTGTGTTCTCATCTCCCAATTTCGCCCATCTAATACGTCCCCTTTGTTTCCAAAAGACATTTCTGATTCTGATAAGATCGCAAATGTGTTTTTTGAGAATAGTCCTAAAGTTATATTCCTGCTTGAATAGATTTCTCTGTTCTTCCAGTCCATCCAGAAGATTTAGGGTGCAGTAACAATAATCCAACAAAGCTTGAGATAATTTAAACTTTTTACTCCACTGTTTTAACGCTCTACACAAAAGTTTAAATTTGGAATTGATTCTTCTGGCCACATTAGAATCCATGACACCTGAGTTGAAAGAACTTTGAATCACATTTAGAAAATCAGGAGAGGAGGCCCAGAAATTTTCAAATCGAAATAACTTCGACAATGGAAGGGAAGAAGAAATCAAAATGATACATGGTAAATGATCTGAAACCATCCTGGCAAAAGAATTAACAACCGTGTTGGGAAAAACCTTATGCCAGGCACCATTAACAAAGAACTAGTCAAGCTTTTCCATTGCCGATTGTGCTTGCATATTAGACCAAGTAAATTTATTTCCTTTAACAGGCAGCTCTTCCAAAAGAAGATGATTAATGGTTTCATTAAAAAGATCAGCTTCCCCAGATTTGAATAAACATTTGTTTTTGTTAGAGGAAAAACGCAGAAGGTTAAAATCACCCATGATCAACCAGGGCAAATCAGAGGGGCTGAAGAGCTACGAAACCAGTTCAAAAATTCAATTTTCTTTCTGGGACAACAAGGGCCATAAACATTAGAAATCATCCACAGTTTTCCAGAAACTTTGTTCATGAGTGTTACCGAAAGATAATACTCAGAGTGATTCACACTCACTTTTTGAAAAAAAGAGCAGTTCCAGACAGTCAAAATCCCCCCTGAGTTACCTCGAGAAGGAACATAATCAAAATCCGTCCAAGACTTAGGGCAAAAGGATTTGATCAAAAACAAATTAATCTCCTCTAATTTAGTCTCTTGCAGACAAAGAATGGAACACTTTTCATCTAAAATTTTGGTTCGAATAGCAACCTATTTATCCAGAGCATGCAGACCTCTAATATTCCAATTGAGGATACTGAATTTCTTAAAAGAAGTCATCAGTTAATGAGCAAAATACATCCAAGACATGAGCTCGAAACGAGATCATGTTGACCCAGTCATCAAAATAACTTAGCAAAACATTCAACAGGCTGCATAAACAAGCCATCCAAAAAGATGTCCAAAAGGAGGCTATGAAACTATAATTAAAAACCCAATACATTTCACTAATCATCTAAATCTTGGATAATAGGTGCCATCAGTTTGTCCTTGGAGATTAACTCTAGTGGAATCCCACAAAACGATCCAATGGCTTGCAGCATTTCTGTCGAGAGTTGAGGCGCAGGAAGTAAGGCCGATCCAGGTTTGAATCCTTTGAATTTTGCCGCCAATCTAGGGCTACGGCGTAAACCAGAAACCACCAAAGGAGCTTTATTCTTGTTCCTGGATGAACCAGAAGATAGGACAGACTTCTCAGATAACAGCTTGAATTCCGAAGGAGAAGAAGCCCTTGCAGCAAAAGAGTTAAACAACGACCAAGAGCTCCTCAAGCAAACCAGAGTATTAATGAATAAGAGACTAGATCCAGTCTTTCCAAAAAAATCCAACAAATTATTTCCAACAAGTAGGCTAGAAGAAAGAGAAATATCAGAGGAAGAAGCAGAATCCTCCACGTTCTCCCAGGCATCCCAAACTTCCAATTGTTGGGGGACAAGTGCATCCCAGACTGGATCTCCAACATTCAAATTATATTTCTCATCGACCTCATTCAGGTTATCTGGATCATGATCAGGATCCTGCTCATGATCAGGGTCGTCCATGTCCCAATCTTCCAGGTTATCATTAGCATTGTCCATCAGAGGATGCCGATCATTCGGATCATCCTCATTCCCAGAAAACGAGGGATATCAACAAGGTTCGTGACCAGACACTTGACTAAAGCATGAGACCTATCTCCAGTCCTTAGATAGCCACTATCCCATTCTCGAAGCAAACCGAAAGATGAAACAACTTTGTTCAAAGTAGAAACTGACCAAAAATCCAGTGGGAAGTTTAAGAGCAGAAGCCACACCTCCTGATTGAAGCTAACTTGTCTAGAGTTAATCAACCACATTATTTTTGGGTGCATTTGGTTCCACATGTTCTTAATTTTCTGATACCACTTATGTAGTGGTAGAACCAGAAACTAACAATAGGGGGCGGCGGGGGGGGGGGGGCGCCTGACATGCAATATACTAGAACTAGTATATTAGTACCTATTCTTCACAAACTTGTTGTTTCAGATCTCTAATCTTTAGCATCAGATTAACCAAGCCATTCTTCACAAGCACATTTGATCTAACATTAATCTTTAGAATCATATTTATGAAGCTCACAAGATCATTCTTCACAAGTTAATGGAAGCTAATCTATTTGTGTTTTGACTTAAAAAATTCTTGCTACTTCTTTCATTTCCTCGCTCATAAAGCCAATCTATTTGGAGTTGTTTTCTTTCTCTTTACTAGAATTATAACTAGATAATGTTAGCGGTGATCCTCCATATTAAGATACTAAGATTTGCACCAAATTTTGCTGCTCCAAACTCCTAATTTTGCAAAAATACCAAAAACTCTTCCAATAACCCAACTCACATAACTGATAAATAGATTGGTCATGGAAAGTTGCAATCTTTACAGGCCAAGCAAGGAAAAGCCCCACTCTTTACACACTTCGTTGCACTTCTCACATAATCCAAGTCGCAGAACTTAAGCTTCAAGAACTTGCCACTCCTATCGGAATCCTGTCTAGCGGAACTAACATAGACATTGCAGATCTAAAGCTACAAATGCACAGACCAAGCAGATCTACAAGTAGTTTGGTTAGAAATTTTTGTTACCTTAGAAGAAGGCCGCCTCTGGGAGAAGAGTCTTGTATGCGACACTGACCGAGCGAGACACCAGGCGAACCGCCATCACCATCACCGAAGTGGGAGCTATTGTCACTAGGGAGGGAGGCAGCGGCTCACAAGCAAGATCGTGAGGGAGGGAGGTGGCAGCGAGTGAAAGAGAGAGATACCAGGCGGGAAAAAATGAGGATTTTTTTCCGTGATAATGGGCCGGGATTCCGTCGCTACGAGGGATATTTTTTTCTTCCAAAAAAACCATCTAAGGGCTTGTTTGGGTGTTAGAGATAAAAAATCCTGGTGGGAATAATATCCGACCAGGATTTTCTGTAATCCAAAAATCCCCCAGGAAAAAAATACTATTGGTGAAATAATCTCGGCCTGTGTTTGGTTTGGGAAGAATTAATCTCATCAGACACAAAAATTGTGTAACTATTATTACATATCCCGTGATGGTATTGCATAAACAATTGATGGCTTATAGTAGCATGTAACATGGACTGGAGTAATTCAAGGTAGACTTATGAATTGGAAATGATCATCGAGAAAGAGAAAACAAGATGAGCTCATAGGTAATGCATTGTTCTTCTCTTCAAATTGTAGAGCAATTTTTTGAAGTTTACTCAACTCCTCTGGCATTGATACTGGCAAGTGCTTCTCTAGAGTCTCCATTCAACACATATAAAATGATATGAGAATAAAACGCCTGATACATTGACATTTCCAAACAATATATGTAGCAGATGAAATGATGTGTTTGTCTACCTATAAAGATGTGCAGTCAAAAACAATATTTCAGTGGAATAATCCTTCAAGTCATTCAAAAAAGACATAATTATGTATAATATTGTCATACATATTACATTCAACAAAGATCAACTAACAAGATATTAACTAAATATTGATGGCTGAGAAATCTAGGAATATTTTTGGTTCCATTCGAAGTTCTATGCGACAACGATTCTCATGCCCCTCAATGATTTCACAAATCCAGTGTGCACCAGATAATACTGATGTATAGCATGACTTCTTTTCTTCAGTTACTGCTAGGTATAGAGTGGATAGAACAAACAACATCATTTCATCATCTTCTGACTCCTCATGATCACTAATATCTTCTTCGGAATCCATTCTAGAGGTTCAAGGTCATATTCAGAGTCACATTCATTATTAATGTTAATAACTAATGAGTGCTGCTGAAAAAAGATTGGACATGTAGAAAAAGAACAGAAAGTACTAGAAGAGCAGAAAAAAGATTGGACATTCTAATCTCACCTCTTTTACTAAAATGATTAAAAAGTGGACAACTGTCAACCATCAATAATAGTACTAGAAGACAAGGTGGTTGGAGTTACTTGTACAAAAAAATGGCAGACTTATAATTTATACTTTGTCCTGGAGATAACAAGATTCTTAATTAACTCTCATGGATTCTCCGTAAGATCTTGATGAAATGCAAGTGTTTAATTTATTGTACAAAGGTCAAATGAGATCTGGTTTTGGCCTAAATTATAGTTTGGGTTTGATTTAATAAGTAGATTCTTACTGAAATGGACAGATGGACAGATTACAATAGCAAATTCCATCATATGGCATGGCCACATGGAACACTTAGTGCATTGAAACAAGAACATAGTTGGTATGAGGTTTGCAAACTTGAGATATTTAACATAAGCTTACTGAACAAATAGATATGAACAATGAGAATGTGTCCCAGAAGCTAGAAATGGGATAAACAGATAATCCAAAGGATGAATCATTGCTGTATTTAAAGAAGGAAGAGAAGCCAGAAAAAGGATAAATAGATAATCCAAAGGATGAACCATTGTTGTATTTAAAGAAAGAAGAAATCTTGCTCTTGAAAAGGCTTCATGGATAATATGGAACTCAAGCTTGGACTATGAATAATTTTACCACTAAACATTAAAACTACCATTACCACTAAGCATTAACATTATTAGATATATACTATCCTGACTATTGGAACAGTGGAAGTTACTGGTCAGTAACAACAGGGAATAAAGCTGCAAACTAGCTACATACATACATACATAGTAACCTGATCTTACTCCAACAATTAAAGAGAAATGTTCAGTAAACAAAATGTTTAGTTTGAAATACCTCACACTAATCTTTAACAACTTCACCATTTTAGCAAGAAACAGGCCATTATAAACTCATAACTTCAAATGCTCCTACTAATCAAGTGAGGGTAATGCCAGCCTCAATTTCCAAGACCTCAAGCTTTAGATATTCTCAGAGATAGACTTTGTTCATCAGAGTTCAAACTTTATGGGGTTTCTTTGTTATTCTCTTTGGTCCTACTAGCATTGTTAATGCATTATTGTTTACACTTCACAAAGTTGCAGCATGGCATGAAACACTAGACTTATCCAGATCAAAAGGTCATTACAGAAAGGACTTGTGGTGTAAAGACAAAAATGGGCAGGAATCTAAAATTGGTACTTACAACTTTTGCAAGAGTTCCTACAGAAAATTTCGACGGAGTTGCATAAGATGTAACTCCAATTGCCTTGTCGCATTCGGTGACCAACTCACGGGAAGGAGATAGTGCTTATCATAGCCAGAGAAGATGTGACTGTGTTCGAGCCACACCAACTCATCATAGTCAAGGCAAGATCCGGAGAATTGGTTGTTCCTGTGATCGTGACCGTGAGCCAATACACTCACATTTGGGACCACACCGAGGTGTTCCACTCACCAACCATTCCCGCGACCAGGGGGATGATTGCTGTCAACGATTGGAATCTGGGTTCCTAGTCGAGCATATGCAGATTTGAGTTGTTTAGTATGAAGGCAATTTCAGACGTATACCAAGTAAATCACGATATCTATGAATCTAATGACATGAAATTTATACAGGTGGGGGCCTTAAAGGATTGAGTAATAACCCTACTTCTTTTTGTGCTTTTACTATCAGTGTGATAAATTACAAAGAGAGATTGATGTAAAGTCTAACAATCTATCCTTTTTCCCCCAGATCTCCTCTCCAATCTTCTCCTTTCCCTTGTATACTCATCGAAAGGGTGCCAATGAAGAGAGGTTTAATAGTTGTTGGCAACTTCCAGCAGTTGTGATGTGCGGTTGAGATATGCGGTTATAGCATAACTGCATACTCACCCTTATCTTCTTTGACGGTTACCACGTTCATGAGGAAGTTACATGATCCTGAGATCGTGTCTAGGAGAACTCAACCGTTACCCAGGATTGATAAGAATCTTCAATAACCATGGTCGCGTACTAGCTATGACCATGTGTTGGTTTTGCTGTTGTCTCCGCAATCTCTATGGTCATGGGAAAATGTCTCTACGACCATAGTACTCGTGGGTATATGAGACCACAGTCTCTTTCCATTGTCTTTTGCGATCATGGAAGGTATAAATAACTTAGGTCTCGTTCTGCAGTCTTTGCGACTATAAAACAGTATGAGTGACTAACTCGGGTAATAATCTCTGTCAGCTAGCCCCTGAATTTGAATGACAAAAAATTACTTTGTTGTTTCGAATTCATATAGCTATTTTATATCTTTTTTATGCAATAACTCTAGATAAAATACTAAAGAATTTGCTAAGTATCCCAATAAATTTTGGATGTGACTTGTCAGGTTATCATGACAAATACTGAAGAATTTTCAAATAGTTTTTATTATGGCTCAAAGCTGGGAACTTAAAATTGTCGACGATTGAGAGTCGGATCCCTAGTCGATCTTATGCAATATAATGATGTAGGAAGTGGAGACCATCCAAAACACCCACCAGACAGAGGTTTATATAGGTTCGGGCCCTCAAAAGATTGAGTAATAACCCTACGTCCTATGGTGTTCTCACTATATGTAGAATATTACAGAAAAAGAGTATTACAAAAAAAGGTTAACAATAATGCTAACAGCACTTGTATTCTTTCTTGATCTTGATTCTCTCTTATCTTGTTGTCTTGTTTTGTTGTGTTGTTCTTGTTGTATTTCTCCCATTCTTCTCATTGCCCTTTTATATCGATCAAAAGGGTGTCAACATAGAGCAGTTTTGGGAGGTTGGATGGTTTACTAAAGTGTAACTGCACTTTAATCTTTATCACTTCGCCGGTTAACATGTGCAGTTTGGATAACTGCACACCTCAATCCTTCGACGGTTGTCTTCATATGTGGAAAAGAAGTTACTTTATCCTGGAACCATGTTTAGAAGACTCAAACACTACTCAGTTTAAGTATAACTCTGGGATTATTGTAACATCCTGAGTTTTGGGGTGAAAAGTTTCTTTCTTAAAAAGTCATGCATGCATATGTCTCTTCTAGATTAGCCAAATCAACCCCAGCTTTATTCTGTTCTAAGCCCAAAATCTTAAAATCTATCCTGTAGACCCAAATCAAGATCTGACTTTTCAGATTTGATCTACTATTTATCTTGAGTATAAAAGCCTTCAGAACCCAGATTCAATTCTATCTTTTAACTTCCAGATTTATCAACTCCTTTCTGTTTTCGAAAACAGAAATATCTTATATTACCTAAATACCCTAAGTTTCAGAAATTCAGATTTAATCAAAATCTTGACTAAGTTCAGACCAGATTATTCTTGGATTATGATCAAGGGTATGCCAATACCTTAATCCAAAAAGTTGGCAGTCAGATTTTATCATCTAAACCTTTTTCGCAAATCAGTCCAAGAGTATCGCAGATCAGTCCTTTTCCAGATTTTCTAGAAGCCTGAAAAGGCAAAATGTTACAAATCATCTCCAAATCTAAATCTGATTCAGGGAACACCTCCCAAATGCTTTTCAACACAAAATCTTCTTTTATGAGTATCTCAAAATCAAATCCTAAATCCCAGAATTCGAGATCAACAAAATTCAGATTTATTTTACCCTAATCTACTCTATTTTCAGTTTATATCAAAAATCATTCAAACATCTCAAATTTTATCTTCTATCTGTGTCAAATTATCTGTTGAATCAAGTCTATTAGATCAGCGCAATCAATTTCAGATTAAACCTTTTAAATCATCAGATTTACATACAGTCCAAAGCAAGAATCTGAAATCACAAATCAGCCCAAATTCGACCAGGGCAGCTGCTGAGATTTCGACCAGAGCTTTGCTGTGATTTTTGCACCGTGCTCACTCGCCGCCGGCCAAGCCTCGCCTGCAATTGTGAACGTGCATGCTTGTGCGCACGCGTCCGCATCTCAGCCATCGCTGTGGCAATGCCGTGGCAGCGTTGACGACCAGCAATTGCTTTTGCGCGCGACTAGCAGCAGCCATTGTCAGCAACTCCATGCCACGTTGCTTCGCCGTGCCAGCTCTTGTTGCCACTGTTGCACCGCCCGACATTGTTGAGTTCCAATGAGCCGACAAATTGATCAGCTTTGCACCGCCTGTGTGCCATCGTGTCACCGCTCGCCGTTGTCGCGCCTGCGCCCGGCCAGTCAAGTCACTGGCGCCAAATTCTTTGTTGCTCCCTCCTTGCAAGCTCCATCCTCTGGTCTATATAAGCAGCCAACACCTTGTGCAATCTTTATTTCACCAGAACTTAGCTAAATCCCAAATCTACTCCGCTGCAGTCGTCTTCTCCGGCGAGTCCCGCACGAGGCCTCACGGTGCCAGCACATTCCACTGCACCTCCTGCCAAATTGAAGTCACCAGTGTTCTCTCATCACACTCATCGTGCTGTATCATTTAATTGGACTTCCATGCATCTCATCGCCGGAATCCTCGAAATGCCCTGTTCCGGCAATGCAGCCCGATTTACCCCAAATCAGCTCTCGATTCTGTAGAAGTTGATCAGTGAGCTATTTGAAGCAATCCTGTGCATCCAGATTTCCAGATTGAGCTCGAATCGAAGCTTTCGCCAGATTTGAACTCCACCAGCAGCTGGCTCACGTCGCCAGGCCACACCGGCAATCCTCCGGCCAAATTGATCGTGCAAATAGCTTACTCATACCCTTCTATCACTCTCTGAGCTTGGAATTAAGTTCATTTGACCTGTATCGAAAAGCCCCAATTCCCGTGTCATCTTCTCCGGCGCCGTTCACCGGAAAAGTGATTACGGCCGATCGAGCTTCAGCCACTTTGTCCTTCAGATGTGCCTCAACCTCTTGAGCATTTTTGTCTTCTAGCCTGATCTCTGAAACTGTCCAGATTGCAAGATATAGCCATGCCAAGATCTTGTCCAGTGGCTTCACTGTGCCGTGTCGCCACCACACTTCTTCACTGATTTTCATCACCTTCCAACCATTTTCAGTCTTGGAGTCAATTGAATCATTTGTTCCTGTTATCAATGCCTACCTCCCAGACAAAGTGGTGCATCATTTGGAGTTCTAGATCAAAAGTTATGGCAAGCCCTAGTTTCTGGCCATGTCAAATTCAATGCTAGACTATGTCAGTCAGTGGCATTAGCCCTTTTCACTTCCTTCCAGATGTGCATTTTGAGCATAACTTTGTCCCTTAGATTCTTGAGGTTGTGATCTACAATTTCTTCTTCTATCACAACTTGATTTGAGGAATTGTATTTGCTGCTAAGCCCTAGTTTTTGACACTGTCAGCACTATGTCAGTGCATGCCAGCCAATGGCATTGGCCTTGTTTACCCACTTCTGGTTGTGCAACTTGAGAGACACTTTGTCCACTGAATTTGTAGAGTTATGATCTACACTTTCTTCTACTATCATAACTTGAGATAAGCTCTCTAGCTTTCCTTGAAGCTATGTCAGAGCCTTGATCCGAATGTCAATCTGCTGACATTCGCTGTTTTTGATCAAACCAGCCACAAAATTGATGTTCTTATTGCAGCCTTGAGATCCTAAGAGCATCTAACACCCATCCTTAGCCAATTCCTTGAAACCCTAGAATCTTGATTCATTTCAGCTTGCAATCCAAATTATCTCCAGTATCGTTCAGTTATTCTGTTAAGCATATCTGCATATAGATCATAAAATATTTTAATATAATAAGTAATATTTGTGTGTATTGTTTGGTTTGTCGTCGAGCAGATCCAGAAGCTGACTTTAAGGATTTTGCTGTTGACCCGTCATCAACTGCTGTATTTTACGACGCAGAAGGCAAGTCATATCTAGGGGCACTACTACAGAAGTGCATTCCACTAACCCATATTTTCTAACGCTTATAAGCAATCAGGGAAAAATCCGATAGCATAGGACGACAGGGGCGGAAAAGAGGGATTTTACTATCGGTTACAAACTAGTCTAACGTTAGTGAAATGCAAATACTTTTTACTATCGGTCATTACTGTACAAACCGAAATAATATATCAAATAGTACTATCAGTTTTCCACTTTTAACTGATAGTAAAATTGCGCACTTTATACTATCGGTTATTACTGCACCAACCGATATAATATATTAAAAGAGTACTATCGGTTTTTTGTTCGTAACAGATAGTAAAATTCATCACTTTATACTATCCGTTCATACTGTACCAACCGATATAATATATTACATAGTATTATCGGTTTTTCTCGCGTAACTGATAGTGAAATTACTGACTTTTACTATCGGTTATTATTGTACTAACCGATACAATATAGTAAATAGTACTATCGGTTATATAAAAAAACCGATAGTAAAATGACTTCATGTAAACTAATGGTTTATGAGTGGGGGACCTTATTTTACTATCGGTTTGTGTTTTTGAACCGATAGTAAAATTGGACAACTTAATTAGGTCGACCCCTGCTCTGCGCTCTGCATGTTGGAATCATTTCAGCCGTGCACGACTCCAAGCTAGAGTGATCTGGAGAAGCTAGCTGAGAGGTTGATCATATTTCCATCCCCCTCGGTATTGTCATCTTCTCATCACCTCTCTCTCTCTCTCGATCACTCTTTCACTTGCACTCTCCCTCTCTCTCTCTACTTGCAATTCATTAAACTAGATACATGTATCTCCAAACTAGCTAGAAGGCTAGGTTGGCTAGCTAGCTATAGCTTGCGGAATTTAAGCAGCTAGCTAGCTGGCTCTTCCAATTAATGCATGCATCAAGTTAATTAGGGTTTCATATATACAAATCCATTTAATGTAATTAAGCAGCTCATGTACACACATATGGCCTAGCTAATTATGTTTCATATATGCATGCCCTGAGTCATTAATTATTTATTTTAATTTGTCAATTTTGTGAAATAATTGTAGATGGACCGAGAATATTGGATGTATGGAATAAAACATACTACTATTGAGTATTTGGAGGGTGTTAATGGGTTTATTAAATTTCCTGAGCAAGAAAAGGTGAAGAAGGGAGAGAAAGATATGCATTGTCCTTGTATAGATTGTATGAACTTAAAAAGGTTCGGCAACTCTGATCAGATTAGGAATCATTTGATTCGTCGTGGTTTTAACACACGCTATACCCGTTGGATATGGCATGGTGAAGATCTTGAGGAAACGAGCACCGCTACCACTCAGCAGCACCCGGAAGTGGATTGCAGTAATGATGATCATGATCAGAACATTGGTAATGTTCATTCGGAAGTCCATGTAGATGACGACAATTTAGATGAAATGTTACGTGATGTAGAAGAAGACTACAGCGAAAACGATTTAGCTAAATTTGAGAAATTAATTGTTGATTCTGAGAAGCCTTTGTTCCCCGGATGTGCAAAATTTACAAAGTTGTCTTCTGTGTTGAGATTATATAACTTGAAGGCAAGCAACGGTTGGAGCGATAAGAGTTTCACGGCGCTATTGGATTTGTTAGCGGACATGCTTCCAGAGGGAAATGAGTTGCCAAGATCGGTTTACCAGGCCAAAAAACTATTGTGCCCGTTGGGAATGGAAATTGAAAGAATACATGCATGCCCAAATGATTGTGTTCTGTACCATAACGAGTACGAGGATTTGCATGTTTGTCCAAGATGCGGTGCATCGCGGTATAAGCATGGGGACAGAATTTATCACAATAGATGTGATGAGGTAAAGAAAGGGCCTCCGGCCAAAACTGTGTGGTATTTGCCTGTGATTCCCAGATTGAAACGGCTGTTTGCAAATCCGAAAGATGCGAAGTACTTGCGTTGGCATGTTGAAGGTCGGAAACAAGACGGAAAACTAAGACATCCAGCTGATTCCATTCAATGGAGAAACATTAACAGAACATTCGGTGAGTTTGGCGGCGAAGTGAGGAATATAAGGTTTGGGCTGAGTACGGATGGTATGAATCCACACGGAAATATGAGCAGTCGACATAGCACTTGGCCGGTTCTTTTATGCATCTACAATCTTCCTCCTTGGTTATGTATGAAGCGCAAGTACATCATGATGTCGTTACTAATTTCAGGACCCAGACAACCCGGGAATGATATTGATGTGTTTCTGTCACCGTTAGTCGAGGACTTACATAAATTGTGGAGCGAAGGGGTGCGGGTGTGGGATGCACATAAGCGAGAGAATTTCATGTTGCGGGCCATGATATTTTGCACCATAAATGATTTCCCGGCCTATGGAAATTTGTCGGGGTATAGTACGAAAGGAGGCAAGGCTTGTCCTATTTGCCTGGATGAAACTGAAAACATGTGCTTATCGAACTGCAGAAAAACAGTGTACATGGGTCACCGCAGATTCCTTCCGATGCATCACGCCTACCGTAAGAAGAGGAAGTGATTCAATGGGAAGCCTGAGAAAGGATCAGCCCCAGTGTTTGTGATTGGTAAGGAGCTTTACTTGCACGTGAAGGACATCAAAGTTGAGTTCGGTAAATGTTCTAAACCTCCAGGAAAAAATGTTTGGAAGAAGAGATCGATTCTTTGGGATCTGCCATATTGGGAGCACTTACAAGTTCGACATTGCATTGATGTCATGCACGTAGAGAAAAATATTTGTGACAGTTTGACTGGTTTGTTGTTGAACATTCCAGGAAAGACGAACGATGGCATCAACGTTCGCCGTGACATGCTCGACATAGGCATAAGGACTGAGCTTGCACCGTTGGAGAAGGGAAAGCGGACATACCTCCCCCCGGCCTGCTATACTTTGTCAAAAAGAGAAAAAAACAGAACTCTGTCAGTGCCTACATGGTGTCAAAGTTCCATGTGGGTATTCTGCGAACTTGAAAAAACTTGTGTCCATGAAAGACTTGAAACTGGTTGGTATGAAGTCCCATGATTGTCATGTACTGATGTCACAAATGCTTCCCATTGCTATCAGAGGCACTCTCCCAGTCAAAGTCAGAGAGACAATTACAAAGCTATGTTATTTCTTCAACACAATATCTGGCAAGGTACGTAAGCGTGTACTCCTAGCAAGTTAATTAGCTCCATCGTGGAACTTGTCAGATTTTTTGGATCTGAATATTTGCTGCAACTGTGTCCTTGCAGGTAATTGATATGGATGCACTGGACGATTTGCAACGCGATGTGACTACCACTCTTTGTCAGCTGGAGATGTATTTCCCTCCATCCTTTTTTGATGTTATGGTCCATCTAATTGTTCACCTTGTCAGAGAAATTAAGTTTTGTGGACCCGTGTTCCTGCGCTACATGTATCCATTTGAGAGATTTATGGGTATCTTGAAGGGATATGTAAGGAATCGACATCGGCCTGAGGGCAGTATCATTGAAGGTTATGCCGCCGAGGAGGTGATCGAATTTTGCACCAACTATATGGCCAGGGTTGACCCAATTGGCGTTCCTACGTCCCGGCATGAGGGCAGGCTTTAGGGCATTGGAACGATTGGATTTAAAGCAGTCGTCCCCTCTAGTGATATGTATGCCAAAGCCCATTTTTGGGTCTTACAGCACATGACGGGGGTGGAGCCATACATACACGAGCACAAGGAAATGTTACGGAGACAGAATCCCTCGAAGCCAGAGATTTGGGTCACCAGAGAACATAATAGGAAGTTTGCTGGGTGGATCGAAAATAGAGTCCTGCAAGCTTCTGAGGGCGACGTAGATGAAGATGTTACATGGTTGGCCAGAGGGCCTAGATTTACTGTGGGGACTTGGCAGGGGTATGACATCAACGGCTTTTCATTTTACACAAGAACTCAGGACGAGAAGAGTACTATGCAATGTAGTGGAGTGACACTACTTGCTATTTCGGAGGATGCCAGGGCAGTAAGGGCACTCGACTCATATTACGGTGTTATTGAGGAAATATGGGAGCTCGATTATGTATTACTTAAGATTCCTCTGTTTCGATGCCAATGGGTCGAGATCCCTCGAGGTGTTAAAGTCTACAATTATGGGTTTACTCTCGTCGATCTCAGTAGAGTCGCACACAAAGATGATCCATTTATATTTGCTGAGCAAGCCACACAAGTGTTCTACATCGTTGACCCGTCCAACCCAAAGTTGCACGTTGTCCTTCACAGTAAGCGACGTATTGTTGGGGTCGAAGACGTTGTGGATGAAGAAGAGTACGATCAGTTCGACGAACTACCTCCATTTTTAGATGGAATCCTTCAATCTGTCCCTACCGAAGATATTGACGAAACAAGTTACCTGCGAGACGACCACGAAGAAGGATTATGGGTGGACAACCACTCTTGAATAATTTGCAACATGTAAGTGACGTATATTACTTGGATCTTTAATCGAAGAATTCTTCAAATCATTTTTAAAAAATTCTTTGGGAAAACATACGTGATGCATTGAGAATCATTTCTGCAAATTTTCATTTCAATTGGAGTATATACTTGATTTGAGCAATAATTGATTCTTTTCACAAATATATATGAAAACTGCAAATTTTCATTCCATGATTGGTCTTTATTGTTAATTTATTTCAAAATTATTGGAAGTCATTTGCATGGGGTTTCAGGTGTCTTTCCAAGTGCAAAATGATGTACTGACACCCATCTGTAATTGTTCTCAGGAAATACCTTTAGATCAATTCAACAGAATTCTACTATCGGTTTCAACCTCCAAACCGATATGAAATTAATATATACTATCGGTTTATTGTCATATAACCGATAGTAAAATACAATACAAAATGATGTATTGAGATCCTCTGTAATTCTTCTAAGGGAAACCCTTTAGGGTCAATAACATTGTATTTTACTATCGGTTATAACTGTGAAACCGATATGAAATTAAACTATACTATCGGTTGAAAGATAAACCGATAGTGATTTATACTTTGTTAAGAGCCCCTGTTCTTAGTTTACTATCGGTTTGGTGTAATAAAACCGATAGTGAAAAGTGCCCATTTTGAAAACCCTAACTTACATGTTTTTACTATCGGTTTGGTGGTTATGAACCGATAGTAAATATTCATACATTAGGTTATAACCCTACACGATTTTCCCTCCAGTGCAACTGAGCACATTCCAATTTCCAAATACTCGCGCGGAAAACCCTAGATTCGCCGACGTTAGCTTCTTCGCTCCTCTGCGCCACCATTGCCGATCAGTATCTGGTTCTCCACCGCCTCCGGCACTGCATTGCGCCACCGCCTCTGGCCACTCCACGATCGACTGTAAGTGTTCTTGACCAAATCGCTCGTGTGTATTGCTTAAGTTTCTATGCAATGGTTCATATCCCGTTGAATGGATTACAAATATAAACCTAGAGTAAAATTCATGAACTACAAACTTGATAGCTATGAGAATGACAGAATTGATGGAAATCACTAGCATTTTGTCATACAGTGTAGTCCACTATCGGTTTCTTATTCAGAACCGATAGTAATCACCAGTACCCTAGATTTTCTCTCTGTTTTTAAAACCCTAATTTCATCACTTCTTGTTTCTAAAACCCTTGTTTTCATAATTTGTAATCTTTTTGTTTTCAAAAACCTAGTTTCATAAATTTTAGTTGTAGATGATCACTAGCAATTTGTCATACAGTGTAGTACACTATCGGTTTCTTATTCATAACCGATAGTAAATACCTTAAACCGAATTTTCTCTTAATTATATCCCATTTTCCAATTTTCATCTGAAATTTTGGTTCATTTACATTTTAACATACTTTATGTTCCTGCTGAGAGACTAGCATAGTTTGCACTGCTAATCTTATAGATTGTACTGAATACAAACTTGATTACTATCGGTTTGACTTGGAAAACCGATAGGAAATAGAGAATGTCTTAGTTTGCACTGCTAATCTGAATTTTCTGTGAATTACTTCCCATTTTCTAATGTTCATCTGAAATTTAGGTTCATTTAGATTTTAACAGACTTTATTTTCCTGCAGAGAGATTACCATAATTTGCACTACTAATCTTTTAAATTTTCCTGAATACATACCTTAGTACTATCGGTTTTCCTTTTAAAACCGATAGGAAATAGAGAATTCTTAGTTTGCACTGCTAATCTGAATTTTCTGTTAATTACTTCCCATTTTCTAATGTTCATCTGAAATTTTGGTTCATTTAAATTTCAACAGACTTTATGTTCATGCAGAGAGACTAGCGTAGGGCACAACAATTTTAGTTATTAACTTTGTCATGCACCTTTCTTCATATCAATTGATGGTTTGTTCATCGAATTTTAGGTAAAGCCATGTCGGCATCTTCCTCGGCTGATAGTAGTGATTCGGGGAAGGCGAACGTAGATGGCGCTGCCTCGTCCCAGCGCAAGAGGAAGGCGCGAGGCGCGACGATGTTGGGTCGTTTGGCCAAGTGCGCGGATCTTTCGTGTGAGTTCAACCAGTTCGGGAGACCGATCGGGAAGAACGCCGGCCACTATGCTGCCTATGTTGGCTTGTTGGCGAAGGAAAGGGTGAAGATCACCGTCCAGAGCTGGAAGGACGTCAAGGCCGACGAGAGGGATAGGCTGTGGGCGGAAGTGAAGGTAAAATTAATCAAAATCACTGAACTCTTGAGTAATCACATTCCCTTGGTTTATCCCAGAGATTAGGTAAGTCCTGCTTATATGCACCATTTGAAACAGGCCAAGTGGAACATCCCCGACGATGGTCCCAAGATAGCTTGCTTGAAGGACATGAACAACACGTGGAAAACCTTCAAGAGCGTCCTCGTCAGTACCTTCCTCGCTAAAGGCGAATCTCCATGCGAGAAGTACCCCTTCATAACGGAGGAGGTATGGGAGCAATTCGCCCAACAGAAGGGGACTCCTGAGTTCAAGGTATGTATGGTTCCTTTGCTTGGTTACACCATTGTATGCAGTAAGAAGTGGTGCATTAATTTTCTTGTTTCTGGTACGAAGGCCCTCAGCGAGAAGAACAGGGCAATCTAGAGGAGGAACGACCACCCACACCGGCTCGGCTCTCGCGGCTATGCGGGGAAGGAGGAGCAGTGGAAGAAGGCTGAAGACGAGGCGTCGAATTTCGTCGACTCCCCTGACCTACCACTCTCCGAGATCCGCGATCAGCGATGCAAGCGCTGGTGGCTGGCCAGAGGGACCATGTCGGCCACGGGGACTGTGGCGTTCCCAAACCCCAGGGACGTCGAGGTCGTGCAGTGACTCGTAAGTTGGCTAACTATGATCACTAGTGTGCGCACAAGTTTGTATATATTTTTTCCTCACAATAGAGAGCTTTCAATGTAACAGATCTATTGCTCGAAGGAGGCAACCGAGGGATTGTTCAGTCCCCGTAGGGAGAACGACATCCTTACCCGGGCTCTAGGGAACAAGGAGCATCCAGGGCGGACGCGAACCGTGGGGGCTGTGGTGCCATGGAAGGAAGGCTTCTCGGAGCCCAGGCAAAAGGCGAAGAAGGCTGGCAGCTGGAAGGAAAGGGAAGAGGAGCTATCTCTGAAGATACGGGCAGATGTGACTGCACAATTCACGGACATGTTCGCTCAAATGAACGAGAAGTATGAACGCCTCAGCCGAGTTGTGCAGTCCAAGGGTTTAGATCCAGCTGTCGAGCTCGATGCTGCGAGGCCGAATAGTTGCGGCTTGAAGGTTCACGTGGATCCGGTGGACCTGATCGAGGTATTGCAACTCTTGAGCTATATATGCAGTTCAGTTGATGCCACTCCCGTTATGTTAGAATTGTTTCGCTAACCTGTTATAATTGTTGCAAATTGCAGAAGCCGGAGAGCTGTAGCCTATTGATCAACATAGGAGACAAACCTGTTGCGGTTGCAAACGGGGTCGTATACCAGTCTTGGGAGGATGTCCGGATCTACTGCGTACCTCTGGAGTCTGGATACGCAAAGGTACAGGTGGACATGGCCCTCCCGGGCTACAGCTCTTTTCCGTTGCCCGTCCCAACGGACGAAATGCGGACAATTGGCGAGGCATTGGGCTCGTACATACAGTGGCCCAAGAAGGGTGTTAGACTACAGGAGGTAAATCCTAGCCATTCTAGCTTACAACTCAGTTAATATACTCAATTTGCAAGATCTAACTTATGCGTTTGTACTTAAAGTGGACGATGGATACCAGCACACTTCCTGAGGACACCACCCCGGCCACAACACATGAGCGAACTCCTTCGGGCCCCATGCCTCCTCCGACGGCCTCAAACCCTTCGCCATCAAATGAGGCCGGCAGCACCACACCCCAACCTTCGAAGGTGTACACTCGCTCCCCGGCCAAAGGCAAGGCCAAACAAAGCCAGCCGGGTACGTTCAAGAACGGGTCCCCACTCGTGTCGGAGTATCACTAGTACAGAAATACAGTCTACTAACCCCTATCTTCTATCGGTTATTAGCGAAACAGCACAAAACTGATAGAAAATGTGCCTCGCGGTCATAAAAGCCCGACGGATGTATTTTCCCTATCGGTTTCTAAGAAACTTACCGATAGAATAAATAGTATGATTTACTCTAGCGGTGATGAACATATTTGCCGTTAGAAGAGATGCATAAGTACTGACGGAAGAATGTTGTGCGCCGATAGGACTGGTCGACTTCAACAACTAGATTTATTCTATCGCTACTGTATGAATATACCGACAGAGTATATTAAAAATTCCTATCGGCAATATGTAGTTCGCCGATAGAATAGTTGACCTTCTACAAATATTTTTATTCTATCGGTAATGGATTCTTTTACCGTTGAATATATAGAAAATTGCTTAGAACTGTTCGTCTTCTAATAGTTTTATTCTATCGGTAATGAATGTTTATACCGGTAGAATATTGCACAAAATATCTTAGAACTGTTGGCCTTCTACAACTAGTAATATTCTATCGGTAATGTACGTACACACCGATAGAGTATGTACAAAAATTCCTATCGATAATATTTATTGTGCCGATAGAACCATTCGGCTTCTACAGATGTTTTTATTACTAACGGTATTCTGTTTTCTTACCGATAGAAAATATATAATTGTATAAATACACGGGTACGTCTCTTTCATTCTCACAGTTCATCTGGGGCTCGTAGTCCTAACCCGTAAGCTCCATGGACGGCCGGCGCACCTCTACAGGGGACCGCTGCACCTCCGCACCTCCATCGACGCCCTCTAGACGTCGGCATCCCAAGGAAGGTACGTAAAATTTCTGCAATATTGTTAGATTATTCTAATCCGATTATGGCAATAATTCTGCTTTTTTTGTATCCTTCATTTTGATGTGTCTTCTTTTCAATATGATTATGATCTGTTCAGGTCCTTGGATGATGCTCGTGAGGGGCAACGTATTTCACGGTTCTTCATCGCAGTAAGCTGCCTACGTTGGCTTGTTGGCGAAAGAAATGGTGAAGATCACCATCGAGAGCTGGAAGGACGTGAAGGGCGAGATCTTGGTTGGCTCGGTCGAGAAGATGCTTAAGCCCGGCGTGTTTCTCAAATCAGGACCTATAGAAAGCATCTTACATGTTTTTGCATGCACCAGCTTGTGGCCAGATGCTTACCTGCTTGGAGAAGAAGAATTGTTGTTATTGCACAGCCATTCTACACCATCACTACACAGAACAACATCTTGGAAGGTAGGTTCTTTTTGTTAATGGAGTTGAGTTGAGTTGAGTTGAGTTGATCGAGTTTGAGTCCGAGGAAATCACCAATACGTACAAATGTATGTCGACGACAGTTCCAGCTCCTCGGGCGTCTTCGAACTGAACTCCTATAGTTAAGTCCAATGTGGTTCAGACATTTGCTGTTTTGGATGAATGGATTTGTGATGTATCAGGTCTAACTTGTAGTCGGTAGTTGCATTATGGCAACCTGCAAAGGTTCCCTTTTATGTAAAATGCATGTATGAGCCACTGGGTCCTCGTCGTGATCTGTTGTTAATTTCAGACGTGGCTTTTGTAATATAAATCGAATGTGTGAATTGTTGTATTTGTATATTGTTGTATATTTGTGTATCATGTATTGCTAATTGGGACATGAACTTGAATGTGCAGGGAGCATTTGTGTATTTAATTGTATTGGTAGGTAGGTGTGTATTTGTACTGCTGTTTCAGACATGCACTTCAATTTGTGAACTGGCATGTGTATGTTTGTACCTGAATTTGTATTGGTGAACTGGCATGTGTATGTTTGTACCTGAATTTGTGAACTGGCATCTGTAATTTCTTTGGCAAGATGAAGTCCCAACTACCTACGAAAAGTATTTTTGTGTCTCCTAGTTAATCCACAAATTAGCATTTCTTGAAATATATTGCTTTATCTTCTAGTTAAGATCCGTTTGATGTTACATTGATATGATTCCTTGAATGTGAGAAATGGCATGTGCATGTTTGTCCCAGTTTGGTAACAGTACCTCCTCTAACGGTAAGTACACATATTTACCGATAGGAAAACACATATATTTGTTCAGTCATGCATATTCTAATGGTAAATACACATATTTACCGATAGGAAGCACATATATTTGTTCAGTCATGCATATTCTAACGGTAAATGCACATATTTACTGATAGAAAAATACATATATTTGCTCAGTCATGCATATTCTAACGGTAAATACACATATTTACCGATAGGAAGCACATATATTTGTTTAGTCATGCATATTCTAACGGTAAATGCACATATTTACCCATAGAAAAATACATATATTTGTTCAGTCATGCATATTCTAACGGTAAGTACACATATTTACCGATAGAAAAATACATATATTTGCTCAGTCATGCATAGTCTAACGGTAAATGCACATATTTACCGATACAAAAACTAATGCTCGAGTGTCATGCATCATCTAACGGTAAGTACACATATATACCGATAGAAAAACTCATGTGCGTGCTGTGTCATGCATGATCTAACGGTAAGTACACATATTTACCGATAGGAAAACACATATATTTGCTCAGTAATGTATATTCTCTAACGGTATGTGTGTGTTTTTACCGATAGAATATGTGAGCGGCAAATTACCTAAGTTAGTCTGACGGTTATTTCATGTATTTACCGTTAGAAAAATGTCCATTATAAGGAAAACCCCACTCGACCATTGCTGAGCTGCTCTTTAATTTGTTCTGTTGCACTCTGTGTCCCTCTGTTTGTGACGAAAGTTCCAGCTACACTGCTAGGGTGATCAGCGCAGGCTGGAGGGAAGTTGATTGCGCCCCTCTCTTTAAGGTATACTTAATCGTCGACACTTATCTCTCTCTCCCTCTAGATCTCCCTTCCTCTCTACTTGCAAGCTAGCTGTATTGTGTAGTTCCAAGTTTGTAGCTCTAAGCTTGGGAGCTTGGTAGCTGGAAATGCGTCATGTTTTAGGAGCTAACTAGCTTGCATTGTGTAGTTAGCTAGGTTAATTAGTGTTAATTTCGTCAGGCTAGGGTTCAACACATGTATCTGTTGTAAGAGGCTGTACATGTACATATACATAACTTAATCGGGCAAGTTTCATGCATGGCTTACTCGTTAAATTTTGTTAATTGTAGATGGACAGGAAATATTGGATGTATGGAATAAAACGTACTACTCTTGAATATTTGGATGGTGTGAATGAGTTTATTAAATTTGCTGAGCAACAAAAGGAGAGGAAGGGAGAGAAAAATATGCTCTGTCCTTGTACAGATTGTATGAACTTGAAGAGGTTTAGCAACTCTGATCAAATTAAGAGTCATTTGATTCGTCGTGGTTTTAACACGCGATACACCCGTTGGATATGGCATGGCGAAGATCTTGAGGAAACAAGCACCACTACTACCAATCAGCACGACTCGGATGTGGATTGCAATAATATCGATGATCATCCCAATTTTGGTAATGTTCATTCCGATGTGCACGTAGATGATGATGATGACAATCTAGATGAGATGTTACGTGATGTAGAGGAAGATTACAACGAAAATGACTTCTGTGAATTTGAGAAACTGATTGCTGACTCTGAGAAGCCTCTGTTCCCTGGATGTGCAACATTTACAAAACTGTCTTCTGTGCTGAGATTATATAACTTGAAGGCAGGAAACGGTTGGAGTGATAAGAGTTTCACTGCACTATTAGATCTTCTAGCGGACATGCTTCCAGAGGGAAATGAGTTGCCAAGATCTACTTACCAAGCCAAAAAACTGTTGTGTCTGTTGGGAATAGAAATCGAAAGAATACACGCATGCCCAAATGATTGTGTGTTGTACCGTAACGAGTACTCCAGTTTGCATGTTTGTCCAAGATGCGGCGCATCGAGGTATACGCGTAGGGACCAGATTGACAGTGAACGTCACGAGGTAAGGAAAGGGCCCCCGGCAAAAACTGTGTGGTACTTGCCTGTGATACCTAGATTGAAGCGGCTGTTTGCAAATCCGAAAGTCGCGAAGCACTTGCGTTGGCATGCTGAAGCCCGGAAATAAGACGGAAAACTGAGACACCCAGCTGATTCTATTCAATGGAGAAACATCAACAGAACATTTGCTGAGTTCTGCGGCGAACTTAGGAATGTAAGGTTCGGGCTGAGTACAGATGGTATGAACCCACATGGTAATATGAGCAACCGGCACAACACTTGGCCGGTTCTTTTATGCATCTACAATCTTCCTCCTTGGTTATGCATGAAGCGCAAGTACATCATGATGGCGTTACTAATCTCAGGACCCAGACAACCCGGAAATGATATTGACATGTTTCTAGCGCCTTTAATCGAGGACTTACAGAAATTGTGGAGCGAGGGTGTGCAGGTGTGGGATGCATACAAGAAAGAGAATTTCATCTTGCGGGCCCTGATATTTTGCACCATAAATGATTTTCCTGCCTACGGCAATTTGTCGGGGTATAGTACGAAAGGAGCCAAGGCTTGCCCTATTTGCCTAGATGAAACTGAGAGCATGTGGCTGCGAAATTGCCGGAAAACAGTGTACATGGGTCACCGCAGGTTTCTTCCGGTGCATCACACGTACCGTAAGAAGAGGAAATCATTTAACGGGAAGCCTGAGAAGGGATCAGCTCCAGTGTTTCTGACCGGTAAGGAGATTTACTCACGCGTGAACGACATCAAAGTTGAGTTCGGTAAGCATTCTAAACCTCGAGAAAAAAATGTTTGGAAGAAGAGATCGATTCTCTGGGATCTACCGTACTGGAAGCACTTACAAGTTCGACATTGCATTGACGTCATGCATGTAGAGAAAAATGTCTGTGACAGTTTGATTGATTTGTTGTTGAACATTCCGGGAAAGACAAAGGATGGTGTGAAAGCTCGTTGTGACATGGTGGAAATGGGGATAAGGACTGAGCTTGCACCTTTAGAGAATGGAAAGCGTACATACCTCCCCCCGGCCTGCTACACGTTGTCCAAGAGCGAAAAAACAGAACTCTGTCGGTGCCTGCACGGTGTTAAAGTTCCATGTGGGTACTCCGCGAACTTGAAAAAACTTGTGTCTATGAAGGACCTAAGACTGGTTGGCATGAAGTCCCACGACTGTCATGTCTTGATGTCACAGATGCTTCCCATTGCTATCAGAGGCATTCTCCCAGTTAAAGTCAGAGAGACAATCACAAACCTATGTTATTTCTTCAACGCAATATCTTGCAAGGTAAGTACGTGCACTCGTACTATAAGTTCACTACCTCCATTTGTGGAGCTTAATTAGAAGATTTTTCTTATATGAATATTTGGCGCAACTGTGTCCTCGTAGGTAATTGATCCCGATGGACTGGACGCTTTGCAACGCGACGTGGTTACAACTCTTTGTCAGCTCGAGATGTATTTCCCTCCATCCTTTTTTGATGTTATGGTCCATCTGATTGTTCACCTTATCAGAGAAATTAAGTTTTGTGGACCTGTGTGCCTGCGCTACATGTATCCATTTGAGAGATTTATGGGTGTATTGAAGGGATACGTAAGGACTCGTCGTCGACCCGAGGGGAGTATCATGGAAGGTTATGCCGCCGAGGAGGTGATTGAATTTTGCACAGATTATATGGCCGGGGTTGACCCAATTGGTGTTCCTAGGTCCCGACACGAGGGTAGGCTTGAGGGAATTGGAACGATTGGATTCAAAGCTATCGTCCCCGCTCGTGATGTGTACGCAAAATCACATTTTTGGGTCTTACAACACATGACGGAGGTCGAGCCATACATACATGAGCACAAGGTAATGTTACGGTCACAGAGTCCTTCGAAGTCAGACGTTTGGGTAAGCAGAGAACATAATAGGAAATTTGCTGAGTGGATCCAAGAAAGAGTCACGTGAGCTGCCGAGGGCTCCGTAAGTGAAACTGTGACATGGTTGGCTAGAGGCCCAAGATTCACTGTAGGGACTTGGCAGGGGTACGACATCAATGGGTATTCATTTTACACAAGAGCTCAAGACGCCAAGAGTAGCACGCAATGTAGCAAAGTGACACTGTTTGCTATTTCCGAGGATGCCAGGTCAGTAAGGGCGCTGAACTCATATTACGGTGTTATTGACGAAATATGGGAGCTCGATTACGGATTACTTAAGATTCCCCTGTTTCGATGCCAATGGGTCGAAATCCCTCGAGGTGTTCAAGTTGACAGTTACGGGTTTACTCTCGTCGATCTTGGTAGAGTCGGACACCAAGACGATCCATTCATACTTGCAAAGCAAGCCACACAGGTATTCTACATCGTTGACCCGGCCAATCCAAACTTGCATGTTGTCCTCCACAGCAAGAGACGTATTATTGGGGTCGAAGATGTTGTCGACGAAGAGGAGTATAACCAATTCGATGAAATACCTCCATTTTTAGAGGACATTCAATCTATCCGTACTGAAGATATCGACGAAACAACGTATCTGCGAGATGACCACGAAGAAGGATTATGGGT
This sequence comes from Pharus latifolius, assembly GCA_019359835.1. Classification (NCBI taxonomy): domain Eukaryota; kingdom Viridiplantae; phylum Streptophyta; class Magnoliopsida; order Poales; family Poaceae; genus Pharus; species Pharus latifolius. Next base: position 6,441,142 of record CM033328.1, read on the forward strand.
TGAGAACCATTGATGATTAATTTCTATTTCAAGGATAAATGCCAAGCAAACAGCCCACAAGTTCTGCAGCAAGGTGAGGAACTTATCATTAATACATCAGGCAGTACATTTTTCTTTAGAATTTAATGATAAGCTAGTTCACAGCATTAATACATCTCAATTTTACTCCACAGCATGAGTTCTAACATGTACAGTACCTTTATCCTGTAAATATTTAATTCTTCCCTTCAAATAGCACTTGCAAAAATCTCATCGCAGCCTCTTCAAATTAAGTTCAGCAAAAATCCCTTTTTTCTGACGGTATTATGTTATTTATACCGATAGAGAAGGACATCTTCTCTCAGGCACTTCAAAACGTTTTCTATCGGTATTGTTCTATTGTACCGTTAGAATAAATTCGTTAGTTCACGGTATTTGTTGTCTGACGGTTTTTTCCTGTTTTTACCGATAGAAGAAGACTCTGCCGCTTTGAATTCTCAAACGTGTCGCCATGCGTCGCCTTGGAAACTCTATAAGTACCTCGCCATGCGTCGCGGTATTTTGTTGTTTTTCTAATTCTCGAACGGTTCGACTCCTCATCTTCTCTTTCACAATGGCAACCTCCATGGGATCGTCATCCACGGCCTCCCCGGTAAGAACTCTAAATCTCCTCGGTTTACCCCTGTATTGTTAATCCATGTTCAGTTCATTCTTGACCTGTTGATTTGCACAGGGAATGGTAGCCGTGGAAGACACTGCCAAAGTGAAGGCTGACCTGAGGGCCCTCCAGGAGGAGCACAAGCTCCTTACAGACAAGCACACTCAGCTACGGCTTGACCTTGACGATCTCTTCCAGCGCATTAAGCGCATGAAGACGGATGGTGACAATGCTAGGGCGAGGACGAGGCGTCTTCGCGAGGAGAAGAAAGCCGTGGATATGACCATCGCTGGCTGCGGTTTGACTATGAAGGATACCATAGCGAAGCTGAGGGAGGTCGCAGGCCTTCTTGACGCGGTAGTAGTTGATCCTAGGGACAACTTGTCGCTAGAGGAGTCCTGCGTCCTGGCTGCAAGTCTAACTGACTCTATTCTACATGCAGCCAGGGCTAAGACCACCCCTTGACCTAGCATTTTGGGTTTTATTTTTTTTTGTAAGTGATAAAACAACAATGAATGAACAATTTCTTTTTATGTCAATTTTCCAATTTTCCGGCTATCTTCCCTCTTTCTTTAACATTCTGCAGCTTTCAACCACGGTCTGTTTGATGTTAAATTGTGTACCTTTTCATTACTCTGACGGTATTTTGTTGTTTTTACCGATAGAAAAAGGGCACACAAATCTCAAGCACTTAATCAAAAAAATTTTCTGGGGAAAATTGGGCTCACGGGATTTTTTTGTTTATACCGATAGAAAAGGGCACCTTTTCATTACTCTCACGGTATTTTGTTGTTTTTACCGATAGAAAAATGGCACCCAATCTCAAGCACTTCAAAAAAATTTTCTGTGAAAAATTGGTCTCACGGGATTTTATTGTTTATACCGATAGAAAAATGCATCCACTAATTCAAATATTTTTCCGGGAAATTTACTTTTTCTATCGGTATTATTTTGTTGTTTCGATAGAAAATTACATAAGTCTATCGGTATCATTTTGTTATACCGATAGAAAAGTTTCTCCGCTACTTTATTACTCGTACACGGCCCTTTAGTTTCCCTCCACTCGAACAGTTCCACCTTAGAGCACTGCGTCTCTTCGAGAGCGAAGAAAACCCCAACCTCCGCCGTGAGCACTCACTTCCTCTCTCCCACACGACGATCGCCGGCTGGACACTGGTTCGTCACTGCCACCGGTTCTTATTTTCGTCCTTCGCCCGCCGCTGCTGCGTTCTACACCGCCTCTCCATCACCAGAACTGATCGCCGCCGTAAATACCCTAATTCGTCGTTCTATTTCCAGCATCTTCTTTATTTGATCCTAGTGTTTTGCACGTACTAATTCTTCGAGTTTTGCAATTACACTAGGGTTCCCTATTGTGTTGGCTTATGTACATTCCGCAGGCAATGTTGATTTTAATTAGGGTTTACATAATATGTTCCAGTGCTGTAATGAACCTGTTTTGAGATTTTAACTTCTCTATACTGCTGTATGTGTGATCAATTGTATCCAACTGCCATGTAATGCAGATTATATGTTGGAGGTGTTCTTACACATATTCTATCGGCAGCTCATGTGTTTACCGATAGAAAATTTTTCTGCACAAGTAGTAAAACTTAATTTGGATCTGGAAGGACATGAGCCATGCAATGTACTAGTTTGGTTGGGAATTTTTACTCACTTCGTATGAATATATGGCAATGTGGATGGGTCTTCGATGTATATGTTTCAAATGCCTATATACATGACTTTTCCCAACCTAATAGCTGTGAAGTCCTGATGACTCACATACAGGCTAGGCTAAAGATTATGCACAGTGGCACTTAGATGCTTGTGTGCATATTTACGTGTGAAATAATAATGCTGGCCCATGAATATTAGTGTAGCAAATCATCGAGAATGTTATGTGATGACAGTGAATGGTGGCTTGTCAACAAAATTCCATATGTAGAGAACATTGTTATGTTCTATCGGTATCTCACGTGTTTGCCGATAGAAAAATTGTCTTGTGTGGAGGTAATTGTTATGGTCTATCGGCAGCTCATGTGTTTACCGATAGAAAATATTTCTGAAGAGTTCAGTAAGTAATTTATGCATGTCTTTCTTTTTGTATTATTTTCCCTTTTGCCGCCCTAGTTAGTCTCCAGTCCTAGGCTGAGTTATGGAACTCCAAGGCGAATTAATTGCCATATATATGGTTTGTTGAAGGTTTTGTAGGGGAAGACATGTCGTCGTCTTCATCGGATGGTACTAGTGGTTCGACTAGGGCCAACCCCATCGTAACTACTGAAGATGGGGCTGTTACATCCCAGCGCAAGAGGGTGGGGCGAGGCGCGACGACGTTGGGGCGTTTGGCCAAACGCACTGATCTTTCTTGTGAGTTCAACCAATTTGGGAGGCCGATTGGAAAGAATGCTGGGAGGTACGCGGCCTACGTTGGGCTGTTGGCGAAAGAAAGGGTGAAGATCACCGTCCAGAGCTGGAAGGACGTGACGGCGGACGAGAGGGATAGGTTGTGGGCGGAAGTGAAGGTTAAATGAACTGAAATCGCTAAACTCTTTCGTAATCACGTTCTCTTGGCTTATACTAAAGTTTAACTAACTCGTGATTAATTGTATGCATTTTTCGGAAACAGGCTAAGTGGAACATCCCTGACGATACACCTAGGACTGCCTGCTTGAAGGACATGAACGGAATATGGAAAACCTTTAAGAGCTGGCTCGTCAGTAACTTCCTAGCTGCGGGGAAATCTCCTTGCGAGAAGTACCCCTTCATATCGGGGGAGGTATGGGAGGAATTCACCAAGCAGAAGGGGACTGAGGAGTTCAAGGCCCTTAGTGAGAAGAATAGGGCGATCCAGAAGAGGAACGACCACCCGCAGCGGCTCGGATCCCGGGGCTATGCGGGGAAGGAGGAACAGTGGAAGAAGGAAGACGAACAAAATCCTGTCATCGACACCCCTGAGTTGCCGCTCTCCGAGATCCGGGATGAGAGGTGCAAGCGATGGTGGAGGGGGAGGGGGTCCGTGTCGTCCACGGGGTTTGTGCAGTTCGCAACCCCTGGGGACGCCGACGTTGTGAGGCGAATGGTAAGTTGGCTAACCTCGTAAACTGTGTGCGCACAAGTGTATATAAGGCAATTTGTCTCACAAGGTACCTTCAAATGTAACAGATCTCTTTTGAGAAGGAGGCAGCGAAGGGATTGTTTACCCCGCAGAGGGAGAACGACATCCTCACCCGGGCTCTAGGAAATAAGGAGCATCCCGGGCGGACACGGGCCGTGGGAGCCATTGTGTCGTGGAAGGCCGGTTTCGTAGATCCGGCTCCACCGAGGAAGAAGGCCCGCACCTGGAAGGAAAAGGAAGCTGACCTCTCCGATAAGATACGGGCTGAGGTACGGGAGGAGATACGGGCGGAGATGCGGGCTGAGATACGGGCTGAGGTACAGTCTGAGGTGCAGACCGAGGTCGCACAAATGAGGGAAGAGTTTGCACGGTTGAGACAAGCATTGCTGGCCAAGAGTGCAGATGCGGATCCCCAGGACGACGGTACCCCGCGGGGTCGGATAAGCAGTTGCGCTTCGAAGGTACTCGCGGATCCAGTGGATCTACTTGAGGTACTGCAAGCCTTCATCTGTGCACTTAAGTTGATGCAAGCCTTCATCTGTGCACTTAATTGTTACAAATTTGCAGGGGCCGGAGGGCTGCATCCTACAGAATCACGTAGGCGCCGGGCAGGAAGTGGTTGGACACGGCTTCGTATATCCGTCTGGGCCGGATGTCCGGGTCCACTGTGTACCTCTGCGGTTGGGTTTCGCAAAGGTACAGGTGGACATGGCCATGCCGGGCTACAACGATTCTCCATTGCCAGTCCCAACAGAGGAACTGCAGACACTTGCTGAGGCAGTGGGCTCCTACGTACAGTGGCCCAAGAAGTGTCTTGTAATACAACCGGTAAATCCTACACATTTTAGATTACATCCTACTCAGTACACTCAACTTGCATAATCTAACATACGTGCTCATTAATTGAAGTGACCTGCCGCGGGGCATGAGGGCCGATCTCGTGCGAACCTGGACACATCAAAGACGGCCTCGACCCCACCCAGCGCATCCACGCCTTCACCTCGGAAGAAAGCCGCCAGCACCTCGCCCTTGCCTTCGAAGGTACGCGCTCAGTCCCCGGCAAAAGGCAAGGGCGGCAAAGGCAAGGGCAAAGGGCGACAGGGACTGCCGCGGACGTTCACGAACGCGCTCCCACTCCTGTCGGAGGCATCTTTGCGGAAATTGGATCGATCAACCAGAGACCTCCACGACTGGTACCTACATCGAGCTCGGCGCAGCCTGAACTTCTTAGTTCCCTACAGGCCTGGGCAGTTCCACCGTGAGCCCGGGACTATATCCGTGGCACACGAGGATCTGTTCGACCTCTACAACTGGCGGGAGCTCGATATGTCCATCATACGGACTGGAGTCCTGTGAGTTTGCTGATGCTATGTATTGCTGTTTTCTAACTCTGTTTGCTAACTCTGCATTAATGTTGCAGTTCATTTGAATACTGAGTAACTTTCTGTGAAATTAATATTAATCTCGTCCTTCGCATGCAGGTGCATGTACAGGCTAGCATCGGAGGCTGCGTGTGACAAGGTGGGTTTCCTCGACCCAGAGAAAATAAGCCTCACGATGCTAGAGCAGGACGCCGCGCACGCTGAGCAGTACATATCCAGCGCGCTGATGGCGCAGCAGGACAGGGACTTCATTCTGGTGCCGTACCACCAAAGGTTAGTGCATTTCGTACTAATTTAACTCAATCTTGTATGTTACACCTGAGATGTACTTTGAGCTAGCGGTCCTCTTTTACGTACAATGCAGGGGCCACTGGATCCTCATCGTGATCTGTCCGCCGAGGAACGAGGTGTACTACCTCGATTCGATGCGTGACAGATTATCGATGGAATATGTGCTCAAGGGGAATATGGAGGCGTAAGTAACTTATATGTTTGATTTATATTTTGTCCTCACTAGCTAATGATAATACATTAACTGGCAATACTAACTGAAATGCAGGGCTTTTGATAAATATGTGTCCGCTGGAGGGAGGCATGCCGCACCGCAGGGCTCTGTACTAGCTTGGAAAGAATATGAGGTACTCACGAGACTTTTTGTTTATGCTTAATTAGTTTATGGAAACAATATATAGCTAACATGTCTTCGCATATGCAATTATCTCAGTGCCATCAGCAGCCGCAATCGTGGGAATGCGGGTTTTATGTGCTGCGCTACATGTACGACCTAGTGCGGACAAACTTTTCCCGATTCCCCCAGGTAAGCATCGATAGCTAACTCAAATTTCAAAAATGGGTGTCACGTTCTAAATTAGGATCGAAGTTAGTTACTTAGTATGCACACATGCTTGCAGATCGCCATGTCGAAAGACCAATATGAAAATGCAAAGATTATATATCTTCGACAAATCTGAGCACAATATGTCATGGAGGAAGTAGCGCCCAACCATCCAGCATGACAATTTTCTCCTTTTTGTGTACTCTGCATAGACTGTTCATATACATGTGAATAAATATATATATGTGAATAAATGTCCACATTGGATTGCAATCTGTATTTGTCCATACATATGTGAATAAATGTGAATAACTGCCTAATGTGTCAATTTGTTCTGTGAATTTACCTTGCATCTGTACTGTATTGTGTATCCAATCTATACTGTATTGCATCTGTACTGTATATGTGAATGTACTGTATTGTGAATGCAAATAAAGTACTGTATATGTGAATGCTCTATCGGTAAATTCATTAACAACCGAGAGACTAATGTACTTTTTTCTATCGGTACAATCAAAATTAACCGTTAGAAGAGTGTGACCTTTCCTGCCGGTGAACTCATACATATCCGATAGAGTACTAAGCTTTTTTCTGTCGGTAATCTTGTAGTTAACCGTTAGAATAGTGGTACTTTTCAATCCGCTAGCGACGAGTTTTCTATCGGTAAACTTGTAAGATGCCGATAGAATAGTATGATTTTTCCTATCGGTAAACTTATAATTAGCCGTTAGAATAGTGGTACTTTTCCAACCGCTGACGACGAGTTTTCTATCGGTACACTCCAAATATACCGATAGAATATTATGCTTTTTTCTGTCGGTAATCTTGTAATTAACCGTTAGAATAGTGGTACTTTTCCAACCGCTAACGACGAGTTTTCTATCGGTACACTCCTAATATGCCGATAGAATATTATGATTTTTTCTGTCGGTAATCTTGTAATTAACCGTTAGAATAATGGTACTTTCCCTGCCGCTGGACGTAAGAATACGACAGGTTTTCTATCGGTAGATTCATAATATGCCGATAGAATAGTGAACTTCTGCTGTCGGTTATTTACCGATAGAAAATGTCCAGTCTTGTTCTATCGTGTCTATCTCTATCGGTACAAAAACCGATAGTAGAAGGGTGTTTTTTACCGATAGAAGACTGCATTTCTGTACTAGTGATATTGCGTTGAAGAAATAACATAGGTTTGTGATTGTCTCTCTGACTTTAACTGGGAGAATGCCTCTGATAGCAATGGGAAGCATTTGTGACATCAGGACATGACAGTCGTGGGACTTCGTGCCAACCAGTCTTAGGTCCTTCATGGACACAAGTTTTTTCAAGTTCGCGGAGTACCCACATGGAACTTTAACACCGTGCAGGCACCGACAGAGATCTGTTTTTTCGCTCTTGGACAACGTATAGCAGGCCGGAGGGAGGTATGTACGCTTTCCATTCTCTAAAGGTGCAAGCTCAGTCCTTATCCCCATTTCCACCATGTCACGACGAGCTTTCACACCATCCTTTGTCTTTCCTGGAATGTTCAACAACAAACCAATCAAACTGTCACAGACATTTTTCTCTACATGCATGACGTCAATGCAATGTCGAACTTGTAAGTGCTCCCAGTACGGTAGATCCCAGAGAATCGATCTCTTCTTCCAAACATTTTTTTCTCGAGGTTTAGAATGCTTACCGAACTCAACTTTGATGTCGTTAACGCGCGAGTAAATCTCCTTACCGGTCAGAAACACTGGAGTTGATCCCTTCTCAGGCTTCCCGTTAAATGATTTCCTCTTCTTACGGTACGTGTGATGCACCGGAAGAAACCTGCGGTGACCCATGTACACTGTTTTCCGGCAGTTTCGCAGCCACATGCTCTCAATTTCATCTAGGCAAATAGGGCAAGCCTTGGCTCCTTTCGTACTATACCCCGACAAATTGTCGTAGGCCAGAAAATCATTTATGGTGCAAAATATCAGGGCCCGCAAGATGAAATTCTCTTTCTTTTATGCATCCCACACCTGCACACCCTCGCTCCACAATTTCTGTAAGTCCTCGATTAAAGGCGCTAGAAACACATCAATATCATTTCCGGGTTGTCTGGGTCCTGAGATTAGTAACGCCATCATGATGTACTTACGCTTCATGCATAACCAAGGAGGAAGATTGTAGATGCATAAAAGAACCGGCCAAGTGCTGTGCCGGCTGCTCATATTACCATGTGGGTTCATACCATCTATACTCAGCCCGAACCTTACATTCCTAAGTTCGCCGCCAAACTCAGCAAATGTTCTGTTGATGTTTCTCCATTGAATAGAATCAGCTGGGTGTCTCAGTTTTCCGTCTTGTTTCCAGGCTTCAGCATGCCAACGCAAGTGCTTCGCGACTTTCGGATTTGCAAACAACCGCTTCAAGCTAGGTATCACAGGCAAGTACCACACAGTTTTTGCCGGGGGTCCTCTCTTTACCTCGTGACGTTCACTGTCAATCCGGTCCCTACGCGTATACCTCAATGCGCCGCATCTTGGACAAACATGCAAACTGGAGTACTCGTTACGGTACAACACACAATCATTTGAGCATGCGTGTATTCTTTCGATTTCCATTCCCAACAGACACAACAGTTTTTTGGCTTGGTAAGTAGATCTTGGCAACTCATTTCCCTCTGGAAGCATGTCCGCTAGAAGATCTAACAGTGCCGTGAAACTCTTATCACTCCAACCGTTGCCTGCCTTCAAGTTATATAATCTCAGCACAGAAGACAGTTTTGTAAATGTTGCACATCCAGGGAACAGAGGCTTCTCAGAGTCAGCAATCAGTTTCTCAAATTCACAGAAGTCATTTTCGTTGTAATCTTCCTCTACATCACGTAACATCTCATCTAGATTGTCATCATCATCATCTACGTGCACATCGGAATGAACATTACCAAAATTCGGATGATCATCGATATTATTGCAATCCACATCCGAGTCGTGCTGATTGGTAGTAGTGGTGCTTGTTTCCTCAAGATCTTCGCCATGCCATATCCAACGGGTGTATCGCGCGTTACAACCACGACGAATCAAATGACTCTTAATTTGATCAGAGTTGCTAAACCTCTTCAAGTTCATACAATCTGTACAAGGACAGAGCATATTTTTCTCCCCCTTCCTCTCCTTTTGTTTCTCAGCAAATTTAATAAACTCATTCACACCATCCAAATATTCAAGAGTAGTACGTTTTATTCCATACATTCAATATTTCCTGTCCATCTACAATTAACAAAATTTAACGAGTAAGCCATGCATGAAACCTGCCTGATTAAGTTATGTATATGTACATGTACAGCCTCTTACAATAGATACATGTGTTGAACCCTAGCCTGACGAAATTAACACTAATTAACCTAGCTAACTACACAATACAAGCTAGTTAGCTCCTAAACCATGACGCATTTCCAGCTACCAAGCTCCCAAGCTTAGAGCTACAAACTTGGAACTACACAATACAGCTAGCTTGCAAGTAGAGAGGAAGGGAGATCTAGAGGGAGAGAGAGACAAGTGTCGACAATTAAGCGTACCTTAAAGAGAGGGGTGCAATCAACTTCCCTCCAGCCTGTGCTGATCACCCTACCAGTGTAGCTGCGGGCGCGGAACTTTCGTCACAAACAGAGGGACACACAGTGCAACAGAACAAATTAAAGAGCAGCTCAGCAATGGTCGAGTGGGGTTTTCCTTATAATGGACATTTTTCTAACGGTAAATACATGAAATAACCGTTAGACTAACTTAGGTAATTTGCCGCTCACATAGTTTATTGGTAAAAACACACACATACCGTTGGAGAATGTACATTACGAGCAAGCACAGGACTTCTTCTTTCGGTAAATATGTGTATTGACCGTTAGATCATGCATGACACAGCACGTACATGAGTTTTTCTATCGGTAGATATGTGTACGAACCGTTAGATGATGCATGACACACGAGCAAGAGTTTTTCTATCGGTAAATATGTGTATTTACCGTTAGAATATGCATGACTGAGAAAATATATGAAATAACCGTTAGACATTTTTCTAACAGTAAATACATGAAATAACCATTAGACTAACTTAGGTAATTTGCCACTCACATAGTCTATCGGTAAAAATACACACATACCGTTAGAGAATGTACATTACCGAGCAAGCACAGGACTTTTTCTTTCGGTAAATATGTGTATTGACCGTTAGATCATGCATGACACAGCACAGACATGAGTTTTTCTATCGGTAGATATGTGTACGAACCGTTAGACTATGCATGACACACGAGCAAGAGTTTTTCTATCGGTAAATATGTGTATTTACCGTTAGAATATGCATGACTGAGCAAATATATGAAATAACCGTTAGACATTTTTCTAACAGTAAATACATGAAATAACCATTAGACTAACTTAGGTAATTTGCCACTCACATAGTCTATCGGTAAAAATACACACATACCGTTAGAGAATGTACATTACCGAGCAAGCACAGGACTTTTTCTTTCGGTAAATATGTGTATTGACCGTTAGATCATGCATGACACAGCACGTACATGAGTTTTTCTATTTGTAGATATGTGTACGAACCGTTAGACTATGCATGACACACGAGCAAGAGTTTTTCTATCGGTAAATATGTGTATTTACCGTTAGAATATGCATTACTGAGCAAATATATGTGTTTTTCTATCGGTAAATATGTGTACTTACCGTTAGAGGAGGTACTGGTACCAAACTGGGACAAACATACACATGTCATTTCTCACATTCAAGGAATCATATCAATGTAACATCAAACAGATCTTACATCAAACGGATCTTAACTAGAAGATAAAGCAATATTTCAAGAAATGCTAATTTGTGGATTAACTAGGAGACACAAAAATACTTTTCTTAGGTACTTGGGACTTCATCTTGCCAAAGAAATTACACATGCCAGTTCACAAATTTAGGTACAAACATATACATGCCAGTTCACCAATACAAATTCCGGTACAAACATACACATGCCAGTTCACAAATTCAAGTGCATGTCTGAAACAGCAGTACAAATACACACCTACCTACCAATACAATTAAATACACAAATACTCCCTGCACATTCAAGTTCATGTCCCAATTAGCAATACATGATACACAAATATACAACAATATACAAATACAACAATTCACACATTCAATGTATATTAGAAAAGCCACGTCTGAAATTAACAACAGATCACGACGAGGACCCAGAGGCCCATACATTGTACATAAAAGAGAACCTTTGCAGGTTGCCACAATGCAACTACCGACTACAAGTTAGACCTGATACATCACAAATCCATTCATCCAAAACAGCAAATGTCTGAACCACATTGGACTTAACCATAGGAGTTCAGTTCGAAGACGCCCGAGGAGCTGGAACTGCCGTCGACATACATTTGTACATATTGGTGATTTCCTCGGACTCAAACGCGATCAACTCGACTCAACTCAACTCAACTCCATTAACAAAAAGAACCTACCTTCCAAGATGTTGTTATGTGTAGTGATGGTGTAAAATGGCTGTGCAAATAACAACAATTCTTCTTCTCCAAGCAGGTAAGTATCTGGCCACAAGCTGGTGCATGCAAAAAAATGTGTCTGTTGATGTTTCTCCATTGAATAGAATCAGCTGGGTATCTCAGTTTTCCGTCTTGTTTCCGGGCTTCAGCATGCCAACGCAAGTGCTTCGCGACTTTCGGATTTGCAAACAGCCGCTTCAATCTAGGTATCACAGGCAAGTACCACACAGTTTTCGCCGGAGGTCCTTTCTTTACCTCGTGACGTTCACTCTCAATCCGGTCCCTACGCGTATACCTCGATGCGCCGCATCTTGGACAAACATGCAAACTGGAGTACTTGTTACGGTACAACACACAATCATTTGGGCATGCGTGTATTCTTTCGATTTCCATTCCCAACGGACACAACAGTTTTTTGGCTTGGTAAGTAGATCTTGGCAACTCATTTCCCTCTGGAAGCATGTCCGCCAGAAGATCTAATAGTGCCGTGAAACTCTTATCACTCCAACCGTTGCCTGCCTTCAAGTTATATAATATCAGCACAGAAGACAGTTTTGTAAATGTTGCACATCCAGGGAACAAAGGCTTCTCAGAGTCAGCAATCAATTTCTCAAATTCACAAAAGTCGTTTTCGTTGTAATCTTTCTCTACATCATGTAACATCTCATCTAGATTGTCATCATCATCATCTACGTGCACATCGGAATGAACATTATCAAAATTCGGATGATCATCGATATTATTGCAATCCGCATCCGAGTCCTACTGATTGGTAGTAGTGGTGCTTGTTTCCTCAAAACCTTCGCTATGCCATATCCAACAGGTGTATCGCGCGTTAAAACCACGATGAATCAAATGATTCTTAATTTGATCAGTGTTGCTAAACCTCTTCAAGTTCATACAATCTGTACAAGGACAAAGCATATTTTTCTCTCCCTTCGTCTTCTTTTGTTGCTCAGCAAATTTAATAAACTCATTCACACCATCCAAATATTCAAGAGTAGTATGTTTTATTCCATACATCCAATATTTCCTGTCCATCTACAATTAACAAAATTTAACGACTCAGCAATGCATGAAACCTGCCCGATTAAGTTATGTATATGTACATGTACAGCCTCTTACAACAGATGTGTTAAACCCTAGCCTGACGAAATTAACACTAATTAACCTAGCTAACTACACAATACAAGCTAGTTAGCTCCTGAAACATGACGCATTTCCAGCTAGCTAGCTCCCAAGCTTAGAGCTACAAACTTCGAACTACACAATACAGCTAGCTTGCAAGTAGAGAGGGAGGGAGATCTAGAGGGAGAGAGAGAGAGATAAGTGTCGACAATTAAGCATACCTTAAAGAGAGGGGTGCAATCAATTTCCCTCCAGCTTGCCTTGATCACCCTAGATGCGAGCGTGGAACTTTCATCACAAACAGAGGGACACAGAGTGCAACAGAACAAAAGAGCAGGTCAGCAATGGTCGAGTGGGGTTTTCCTTATAATGGATCTTTTTCTAACGGTAAATACATGAAATAACCGTTAGACTAAGTAAGGTTATTTGCCGCTCACATATTCTATCGGTACAAACACACATATACCGTTAGAGAATGTACATTGTGAGCAAGTACAGGTCTTGTTCTATCAGTAAATATGTGTATTGACCGTTAGAGGAGGCATGACACAGCATGTACATGAGTTTTTCTATCGGTAAATATGTGTATTAACCGTTAGATGATGCATGACACACGAACATGAGTTTTTCTATCGGTAAATATGTGTATTTACCGATAGATGATGCATGACTGAGCAAATATATGTGTTTTCTATCGGTAAATATGTGTATTTACTGTTAGAGGAGGTACTTGTACCAAACTATATATTGTATGACACACATGACACCAGTTCTCACATCCAAGGAATCATATCAATGTAACATCAAACAGATCTTAACTAGAAGATAAAGCAATATTTCAAGAAATGCTAATTTGTGGATTAACTAGGAGACACAAAAATACTTTTCTTAGCTATTTGGGACTTCATCTTGCCAAAGAAATTACACATGCCTGTTCACAAATTCAGGTACAAACATACACATGCCAGTTCACCAATATAAATTCAGGTACAAACATACACATGCCAGTTCACAAATTCAAGTGCATCTCTGAAACAGCAGTACAAATACACACCTACCTACCAATACAATTAAATACACAAATACTCCCTACACATTCAAGTTCATGTCCCAAATAGTAATACATGATACACAAATATACAACAATATACAAATACAACAATTCACACATTCGATGTATATTAGAAAAGCCACGTCTGAAATTAACAACAGATCACGACGAGGACCCAGTGACCCATACATTTTACATAAAAGAGAACCTTTGCAGGTTGCGACAATGCAACTACCGACTACAAGTTAGACCTGATATATCACAAATCCATTCATCCAAACAGCAAATGTCTGAACCACATTGGACTTAACAATAGGAGTTCAGCTCGAAGACGCCCGAGGAACTGGAGCTGCCATCGAGTTATATTTGTATTGGTGATTTCCTCGGACTCAAACTCGATCAACTCAACTCAACTCAACTCCATTAACAAAAAAAACCTACATTCCAAGATGATGTTCTGTGTAGTGATGGTGTAGAATGGCTGTGCAAATGACAACAATTCTTCTTCTCCAAGCAGGTAAGCATCTGGCCACAAGCTGGTGCATGCAAAAAAATGTAAGATGCTTTTTATAGGTCCTAATTTGAGAAACACGCCGGGCTTAAGGATCTTCTCGACTGAGCCAACCAAGATCTCGCCCTTCACGTCCTTCCAGCTCTCGACAGTGATCTTCACCGTTTCTTTCGCCAACAAGCCAACGTAGGCAGCGTACTGCGATGAAGAACCGTGAAATACGTTGCCCCTCATGAGCATCATCCAAGGACCTGCACAGATCATAATCATATTGAAAAGAAGACACATCAAAATGAAGGATACAAAAATTGCAGAATAATTGCCATAATCGGATTAGAATAATCTAACAATATTGCCGAAATTTTACGTACCTTGCTTGGGATGCCCAAGTCTAGAGGGCGTCGATGGAGGTGCGGAGGTGCAGCAGTCGCCTGTATAGGTGTGCCGACCGTCCATGGAGCTTACGGGTTAGGACTACGAGCACCAGATGAACTGTGAGAATCAAAGAGACATACCCGTGTATTTATAGTACTAGATAAGTTCTATCGGTACAAAAACCGCATACCGTTAATTATTTTATATATCTTCTAACGGTATACAAATAAATTACCGATAGAATAAAAACATCTGTAGAAGGCTAATGGTTCTATCGGCACAATACATATTACCGATAGGAATTTTTGTACATACTCTGTCGGTATATACGTACATTGCCGATAGAATAATACTAGTTGTAGAAGGCGAACAGTTCTAAAATATTTTTGCTATATTCTAACGGTATAAACATTCATTACCGATAGAATAAAACTATTTGAAGACGAACAGTTGTAAGCAATTTTTGATATATTCTAACGGTACAAGAATCCATTACCGATAGAATAAAAATATTTGTAGAAGGCGAACGATTCTATCGGCACACTACACATTGCCGATAGGAATTTTTGTACATACGTATACGCATACAGTACCAATAGAATAAGTCTAGTTGTAGAAGTCGACCAGTCCTATCGGCGCACAACATTCTCCCGTTAGTACTTATGCATCTCTTCTAATGGCAAATATGTTCATCACCGCTAGAGTAAATCATACTGATTCTTCCATCGGTAAGTTTCTCACAAACCGATAGGAAAAATACACCCGTTGGCCTTTTATGACCGCGAGGCACATTTTTATCGGTTTTCTACTAAATCGCTAATAACCGATAGAAGATAGGGGTTAGTAGACTGCATTTCTGTACTAGTGCAATTTACCCACAAGATATTCCACTTTCATGCCCTTCCTACAAGATGATTGGACCCCTGACTCACTTCATACTGTGAGTGGCAAGATGGAAATAACAAGAACTTTCACCATGTTTCACATACAGTCCACCCCTAACCCTGTGGTTTTCACTCAAAACCACAGTTGTGGCAAGCTATACCCCCACCCCATACTGCGTCTTCCCCTTACTGGGTCAACGTGCAATCACTTTCAGTGATGTGTGTAGGAGCGCACTCTGTGCCAATCGTGCACACAACATCTCATGTAGGGGTTTCATGCATGATCCATAGACTATTTGTTCAGGCCTGTCCCATACCAGGCTTGCGGTTGGCATGTTGTTCATGCCACTTGACGCATAACACAAGGTTCTAGTCCTTATATGTCAGTAATCAGATCACACCACAAACCATGCACCTTCAGTGTCTACACATCCAGTGCAACCAGCACATCCAGTGCTTCCACCATTCTATACCAAAATACTAGTCACGGCTAGGAGTTTTATTTCATGAATATAAAATATATGCATACATATATTAGTTATGGCTCACTAATAATTCGAGTTTCACATTTCATATATCACAGGCGACCTGCTTGGTGTTGCCACTTTATCACTTTTCTCATCACATGCATTATCAATATATATCTATATAAACAAGGCATAGTATAGCAAAATCTGAAATATAGGTTCAAAATGATTAAACATGACTTGCCTCGATTTCCCACGAAAAGGGTCTTCAGCAACATCTTCACTCGACTACTCCTCGATCTTCGAACAAGCGGGTCTATACGCGAAAGGGTCACTGATCAATCAAATATGCACAAATATGATGCTATAAAAATGTAGATTTAAATCCTAATAATGTCTAAGGAATATAGTCTGAGAGTTGGGTTCGATCAGAGATTGAAAAGCTGGAATTTCGGAAACAGGTAATTATGGTAAAATTTAGAGCAATCGTTTTCGAAAACGGTTGAAAACGACGGATCAGAGATCTAGGGCTGGATTCTGAAGTGGTGACAGAAGGGGAATAAGTGCCAAGGGTAATTTGTGGCAAGATGGTTCAGACGGATCTCCATTTGGAGATCGGATGAAGAAAATACACATTTGGCGGGGTTTTAGGGCAAATCGGGTAAGAATCGATCTGGAAAAAGGGTGAAAACGATATCCAGGACTCAGATCTGAAAAGAAATTATAGATCTGGAAGATTGGAAATGAGACAAACCTGATGGCATAGATGGATCTTCGATCGGAGGTCTCTGCGATAAAGTCGGCAAAATCAAGAGAAGGGCACAATTAAGCTCAAAATAGCAGATCTACGATCCGGATAGCGGATCGAAGAACAAACGGCACATTTGGAAGGTAGACGACAAAACGAACAAGGTTACGCGATCGGATTTTCGATCGGAGGTCCAGAAGGCAGTGAACGAGAAAGCATGTCGCTGCGGCTGACATTGAGACAAGGAGAAAACACTGTAGCAGTGTCAACCCTAGACACTGGACGCGGCCACGGCTAGGAGCTCGCCGGCGGCGATCCACACGTCGGCCGGAGCTGGAACTTCACGGGTGGAGAAGCAAAGACAAGTGGAAGTCAATGCTGAGGGCGACACGGCCGGAGGAGGCTTCGACGGCGAGGAAATCACGGTGAGGTGGCGCGCACGGCACGGCCACGGGTGGCTACGGCTAAAGCTCACCGGAGGAGGAGGATCTGCTGGGGAAGTGTGGGAAACGGAGGAGAGACACTATGGGGTGGAGAAAATGCAAAAATGGCGGGGAAATCGGCCGGGATTTGGGGGAGATGGCGCACTGCCGGAGATGAGGAAGAAAACCACGGGCGCGGTGGTTCTCCGGCGATGATGCATGGCTAGGCCTGAGATTCGGTGGAGGAGCAGCTGGCGACACGAAGAACACAGTGGCGTGGCCGGATCAGTCAATGCGCCGCTGGAAAAGGGAGGTCGGCGAGGTGGCCGACGGTGAACAAAAATGCAAACACGGCAAATCGGGAGCTATGGGGGTCAAATTGCCGAGATCTAGTGGAAGAAGAGATGCACGAGGTCAAAGCACACATGTTTGACAAACCTGGACATCCAAATTCTGGCCGGAGAACGGCGAAAGACGGCAAAGAAGTGGCGGCCGGCGCTGGAGCGCGGCCAAAACAGTGGCTGAGCAGCTCGAATTACCCCCTTTATCACTTTATGTGGAATTTTTGATCCAATTGCAGTGATTCCAATTGCGTTGTGTGTCTAACGGCTAGAGCTAAGTTTCTGCTTGAGCATTTTGAGAGAAAAGCTGGAATGAGCTGAGGGCCAGCTGTGTCTTTGTATATATATAGATTGGCATGAGATGGTAGCTTAGCTTTGAAGCAATGTGATGAGTTGTAATGCATCCACCTGGGGCAATGTGGTCTTTGTACTGTGCTGGCAGTGAAATGGGTAAGGGCAAAGAGGTAATTGCACATAAAATAATATATTTGTCAACTCTAGGGCTTTATTTGGAATTCTCAAGACAAGAGGGGCTGAATTGCAAAATGCCAATGCATGAGAAGTTGTGGAACCTGGTTACTTGTGCCAATGAAATATATTAAATATTTTTTCTGAATTTTCTATGCATTCTTTAAATCAAAACATTTCTTTTATGCAATTTCTAAATAGAAAAGCTATCATTTTATGTGAGAAAAGTATTATTTTATGCATAAAATCATGATAAGGTGAATTATAAAATGTGCATGTATGAAAATAAATTAGGGCGGATGGTTTAGGGTTTAACTAGTGAAAAGAATCAGTTGATCGGAAGGTTAAGCAATTTAAATGGAATTTGGGAAAGATTTGTGACGAGGATTGACACCCGAGTCAATTCAAATAAATGCATTATTGGTTCAAGACAGATTCGAATAAGACACGTGACTGGCGGTGCGAACTCAAGTTATTCTGAGAAGCATCAGCCCGAGGTCGCAGGCTTTGCGTGATCAGCCCGCAGCAAGTGCGCGGTCAGAAATTCGTGTGCTATGCGTGAACAGAATGTTGGAGATGTTGCGCGGTCAGCTAACATCCCGCGGTCAGAGCACTTTCGACCAGGATACTTCGGATTCACCTGTCCCTATAGCGGGAATATCCCAAGAATCTCGAAGATTCTTCCACGTGGAAGACCAACCGTCAGGAGGTTGATACATGCAGTTATCCATAAATAACACGTGTTAAACCTACGTGGAGGTTAAGAGTGGTTCTCTAAACCGCATCCAAGCAACTGTCTGATATGCAGTTACGACATGGCACTCTTTCGACTAATATAAAAGGGTGGCAAGATGCGTCAAACAGAGGGAGATCAATGTCTCTGATACAAGCGAGATACAACAAATCTCAACCACTCAAACAGCCAAGTCTACGGCCTAGATTAGATAGTTTTTACAAGCCTCCTTGGCTTCTTTCTGTACACTTATATAGGAAAAACCCTTCGCCTGTGAAGGTCTTTTCCCGCCATCTTGTAAATCTTTATTACGTATAGTGAAATCCCAACAGGACGTAGGGCTATTACTCCCACCATCGAGGGCCCGAACCTGTATAAACCTCTCTGTGCTCCTGTTCTCCATATTTCTACATACCTTCCCGAAGAGTCATCTTGAAAGGTCTCGCTATTATAAATTTTGCATAAGTTCGACTGAGGACCCCGAGTCCGAATCGTCGACAGCTGGCGCCCACCGTGGGGCCTTTCTCAAGGCGTCCTAATTTTCATCCGGAGGTTCGCTGAAATATGGTTGGAGTATATGACTCCGAGAACGATTTTAATCTCGAGGATTATGCTCACATTCCAATGCCTTCTCCAAGAGATCCTGTTCCGATGGAGGAGGTTGAAGGCCAGAATCTTCCAGAGGTTGAATCATCTCTCCAGGTCATGTCCATCGACCAGGGAGCGACTAGCGCATGGTCAGAACCCACAGAGGTTCTTAATGCGCTAGAGGGTGAATCCGGTCCGTCATACGACCCTGCTGAGGGGAAGGATGATATCGACCTGGAAATCAGCCCGGGGAGATTTGACCCTGATAACCTTCACCGTCTCTTTGATTTCGAGTCCGACTCGGAACAAACCGAGATGTTTTCCCCATCGACAACCTCTCTCCCTAGACAGTTCGCTGCCTTGTCAGAGGAGACTCCTGATCAACAGACTGCTAGGGAAGAACGGGATCGCAAACTGAAGGAGGATCAAGATCTCGAGCAACAAACCAACGAACTGCGCAGAACTTCCCTAGAGGCTCTTCAAGATGCGCAGGCTCGTTACGATGCTGCTCCGAGTTCTTCTCGACGGTCACGCAGTCGCAAACGCGACCAGACCCCTTCTTTGCCTCCGGAGCGTTTCCCGGTGGATGAAGAAACAGTAACACCTGGTGCCCCTAGGAGAAGTACCCATGGTCGACTGCGATCTATCGCGGAAGTCATGCGTAACTTTCCTCCTACGGTCACGGATGTGCAGAAACCAGCCTTCACCAGGATCCTGGCGGAAAGATTGGATGAGGTCGCGTCTGAAGCGACCCCAACAGCCTCTTCCCGGTCGATAACACGTTCCCGCGAACGAGAGTGTTCTCACTCTGGTTCTGGCCGGCGAAGTTACCCGCCGCCCGTACCATCCCGACAGGACAAGTACAGGCGAACACAGGATTCTCGTGGTAGGGATCGGGTCCCTGTCCACTTTTGGGACCGCGAATAACTTCACCGTTGCGTGAGGTCGCTCGTGACCCGGTCGAGAGTCACAGGGCAGTTCACGGTCCCTACGTCGGTTGTAAAGCTTTTTCGCCCGGCCTACGTACGGTCGTTTGGCCTGATAAGTTTCGACCAGGGGCCATTGGAAGGTTCGACGGAACTCAGAACCCATCTGAGTTCCTTCAAATCTATATCACTGCCATCCAAGCGGCAGGGGGCGATGACCAGGTCATGGCCAACTACCTGCCTACAGTCCTCGAAGGACCGGCTAGAACCTGGCTGTTTAATCAGCCCGAGGGTTCCATTTACAATTGGTAAATGCTGTGCGACGCCATCCTCAGCAATTTCCAAAACTGTTACCAAAAGCCGGGTAAAGAGGACGATCTTCATCGACTACGACAAACTTCGACCGAAACTCTTCGGCAGTTTGTTAAGAGATTTATCGGGGTGAGGAATACCATCCCGAACATATCCGATGGCTCCGTTATCAGGGCATTTAAACATGCCGTTCGATACCGGAGATTCACCGAAGACTTGCTTATCCACCCTCCTCGATCAGTTGCCGAACTGTTCGACATGGCCGATCGATACTCCGACACAGCCGAAGCGGTCGAATGGAACCGGATGGTCGACAAGGGTGACCTACCACCTCAACCAGGTTTTAAAGACGCCAGGAAAGAAGATTCAAGCAAGAAGCCGAAATCTTCGTCAGGTGGGAAGTCGAAAAGGTCGAAGAGGAACCACTCTGGACAGTACCACGAAGTCGTAGTCGCAGAGAAGCCACCTTCGACCAAAGGTAACAAGCCTTCATTTAAGAATAAAACTGCCTCTGGTGGTCATAGCACCGACCAGCCAGAAAAGTCAACTAATCCGCAGGAAGGCAAGAAGTGGTGTCCACTCCACAACTCCGTAGGCCATGACCTCAAGAACTGCAGGAGTTGGTTGAAGCAATTGGATGACTTTTACCAGGGAGTTGGGCCAATGCCGACCTTACCGGCTAAAGAACAGGCATGCGGACTTAGAGACGCCGGCGGAGACGAGGAAATGTCCTACCAGGTACCTCAAAATCATGTTAATGTTATTTTCGGGGGTTCTTCCTCTTTCGTTTCCAAAAGGCAGTTTAAAGCCTTTTACCAAGAAGTTAACCAAACGGAGAGATCTCTTGGTGAACCTCAATACCCCCGTTGGTCGGATACACCTTTTGACATTCGATCGCTCTGATTGTCCCGCGGGGCTTACTCGACCATTGAGGCTCCCTCTGGTCATTACCCCGATTATCAGTAATGCAAGAGTCGAAAGGGTCCTGATCGACGGAGGGAGCTCCCTTGACATTTTATTGGTCAAGGCACTCGACGAGATACAAATTCCTCGTTCGAAGAATAAGCCCATAATCCATCCGTTTTATGGGATAATCCCAGGCCCCTCCATGATGCCATTGGGACAAGTGGTCCTCCCGGTCACACTGGGAGAACCGGACAACTTCCGAACAGAATTGGTTACTTTTGACGTAATCGATTGTGATTCAGCTTATAATGCAATCTTTGGCAGGCCAACTCTTGCTAAATTCATGATGGCAACGCACTATGCTTACCAGTGCGGCAAATTGCCTGACCCCAAAGGTGTCATCTCGGTCCGAGGCAGTCGCAACGTGGCGCTCACGTGCGACTGGCTATCTTTGGAGATGGTCGATCAAGTTCCCCTCCGGGACGCCCAGGTTGCCACCGTCGCCACCGACGGGATCAAGGCTGCTCCCCGACCAGATGAGAAACTCAAACTGGTTCCATTGTACCCAGACGATCCATCCAAGACAATTCGGGTTGGATCAGGTCTTAATGACAAATAGGAACTCGAGCTCATTACTTTCCTCCGGGCTAACGCAAATGTGTTTGCGTGGAAACCGTCCGACATGCCCGGCGTCCCAAGGGAAGTAATCGAGCACAGGTTAGCAATTCGACCTGGACAACGACCAATAAAGCAAAAGCTCAGGCGTTTTGCTGTTGACCGACAGGAAGCCATCCGAGAAGAGTTGGAGAAACTCCTAAAGGCCGGGTTCATTCGTGAAGTCGATCACCCGGAATGGCTCGCCAATCTGGTCATGGTCCGCAAGTCAAATGGCAAGTGGCGCATGTGCGTCGACTACACTAGCCTCAATAGTGCCTGTCCGAAGGACGACTTTCCCCTTCCCAGCATCGACCAGCTGGTCGACTCAACCGTGGGTTGCGAACTGATGAGCTTCCTGGACGCTTACTCAGGATATCATCAAATTAGCATGGCATAAGAAGATGAAGATAAAACTGCCTTCATCACCCCGTTCGGCACCTACTGCTACGTCAGAATGCCGTTCGGTCTCAAGAACGCAGGTTCCACGTACCAGCACTTGATGCAAAAGACCTTTCTTTCCCAGATAGGGCGTAATCTCGAAGCATATGTAGACGACTTGGTTGTAAAAAGTACCAAGAGATTGTCTCATTTGGACGATCTCGCTGAAACCTTCTGTAATTTAAATCGCTTTGGAATAAAATTAAACCCGGAAAAAAAATGTTCTTTCGGGGTTTCTTCAGGAAAACTTCTTGGTTTCCTTGTTTGTTCCAGGGGCATTGAAGTTAATCCTGAGAAAATCAGGGCCATTGAATAAATGAGGTCGCCCTCGACCATGAAAGATGTTCAACGCCTGGCTGGTCGCATGGCGGCCTTAAGCCGCTTCATATCGCGACTAGGCGAAAGGGGATTGCCTTTCTTCAAAGCCTTGCGGAAGCATCACAATTTCACATGGTCAGATGAGGCCGAAAAAGCGTTTCAGGAGGTAAAGACATATCTGTCCAGTCCGCCAGTATTGGTGTCTCCCGACAAAGGAGAACCATTGCTTCTTTATCTGGCGGCCACACCGCAAGCGGTCAGCGCCGTTCTGATCGCGGATAGGGAAGGAATACACAGACCCGTCTACTATGTGAGCGAGATGCTTCATGGTCCTAAGGAGAGTTACCCTGAGGTCCTGAAGATACTTTACGCGCTACTGATGGCTTCCCGTAAGCTACGACACTACTTCCAAGCTCACAAGATCACAGTACCCTCCTCCTTTCCTTTGGGGGATATTGTCCGAAATCCAGAAAAATCTGGTCGAATCGCTAAATGGGCGGTCGAACTCGGTGCCTTCGATATCCATTTCACGTCCCGCACGGCGGTTAAGTCTCAGGTTTTGGCCGACTTCGTGGTCGAATGGACCAACCCTGAGCCACCCGTGCAGGTGCCAGAGGAATTTGAATGCCCCGATCACTGGACAATGTACTTTGACGGCTCCCGTAGTTTTCAACACTCGGGGGCTGGAGTGGTCTTAGTTACGCCTCAGGGCGAACAGCTTAAGTATGTCATCCAACTACACTTTGTTGCGACCAACAACGCGGCAGAGTATGAAGGTCTTCTTGCAGGGCTCCGAGCAGCAAAATTCCTCGGAGTCCGTCGATTAGTGGTGAGGGGAGACTCACAGCTGGTCGTAAACCAGATAAACAAGGAGTACAGCACCTCCGATGAGACAATGGCTCATTACCTGGGGGAAGTGAGGAGATTGGAAAAACACCTCAGTCATTTCGAAGTCCAATATATCCCACGAAAGGACAACATTCTCCCAGACCAATTATCCAAAATTGGGTCCTCACGCACATCCGCTCCGGCAGGAGTGTTCATTGAACACTTGGACCGTCCTTCGATCATGACTTCGGTCGAGGATGATCTGGTAATAGCCTGCGTTACCAACCTCGGTCAGGAACAGGATTGGACTCATCCATTGAGAGTCTATCTTGAACATGGGACCCTACCCGAGGACGAAACCGAAAGCGATCGGTTAATTCAAAAAGCGCGTCTGTACAAGCTCATAGATGGGATTTTGTACAGAAAAGGTACTCAAGGAGTATTCATGCGTTGCATATCTCAGGAGGAAGGAAAATCCCTTTTGAAAGAAATACATGACGGTGTATGCGGTACGCACGCATCATATCGGACACTGGTCGGAAAAGCTTTTCGACAAGATTCTACTGGCCTTCGGCACTCGATGATGCCAAGCATATGGTCAAGATGTATCCTCAGTGTCAATTCCACGCGAGACAGGTTCATCAACCTGCCTATGCGCTACAAACCATTCCCCTCGCATGGCCTTTCGCGGTCTGGGGAATGGATATTGTTGGTCCTATGCCACAAGCGGTCAACGGGTACAAGTTTTTGTTCGTAGCCATTGACACGTTTACAAAGTGGATTGAGGCCGAACTGGTACAAAATATTACCGCATTAGCAGCACAAAAGTTCTTTCATAAGAACATTGTTGCTCGATTTGGTGTTCCAAACCATCTTATCACCGACAATGGTTCTCAGTTCGCCAGTGGTCTTTTCCTAGACTACTGCGATCAGATCAGAACTAAGGTGTGCTTTGCTTCTGTGGCACATCCGCAAAGCGATGGTGCTGTGGAACGGGCCAATGGGTAGATACTGCAAGGCATCAAAAAACGTGTTTTTGATCGCCTTAAGACTCGCTCGGGGGCTTGGGCAGACGAGCTCTATACCGTTCTATGGGCGCTACGAACTACCTCTAGTCGAGCCACCGGTGAGACGCCCTTCCATCTGGTCTATGGGGCCGAGGCTGTGTTGCCTATGGAAGTTAGTATTGGGTCTGTTCGGACAGAACAATTCGAACAAGTTAATCAGTCCGAACAGCGATCACAAAATCTCATCCTCTTAGAAGAAAGGCGTGATCGCGCTTTGATCAAGTCCGCGGCATACTTGCAAGCTTTGCACAAGTACCACAGCAAAAGGGTGCGACCATGTAGTCTTAACGTGGGCGACTTGGTGTTACAAAAAATCCAAGACCAGTCTAATCGCAACAAATTCTCCCCGAAGTGGGAAGGCCCTTACACTGTTGTCTCAGTGCCGCGACCAGGATCCGCGCGGTTAGCCATGGAGGATGGACGAATTTTGTCCAATACTTGGGACATCGATCAACTTCGCAAGTTCTACGTGTAAGTACTTAATCCCTTTTCCTGTTCAATTAGCATTTTTTCATAAAACAAAAAACGTTTTGGTTTCATACGATGAATATTTCCCTTTATGCCCATGTGCTGCGAATTCGGCTCGGGGGCTGGTCGCCGGCGGTTAGATCATTACAACGTTCTAGTCGGATTTCGCTGGCCGATCTCATGACCGCTTCCAGACAAGTCACTCCTAAATAAGCCATTTCTCAACGCACACGGGGCTTTCTGGCAAGTCTTTGGTTATCTGAGTGGCTGCTAGTTTGCAAACAAGGCTAGGCATTACATTGATCATAATTGTTGGTTTGATCACATATCCCTGGTCGTTATATTCACTTCTCTCCTGCGTTTGTAATACTAAGTCTTCAGTAGCTACAATCACAGGCGGGAGCTAGGGGGATATGTTTATAATATGAAACGACATAAAACAAGAATATATTTTAGAATATATTCATTTTCAAAAATAGGTTTCAACATACATTGCATTACATACAACTGTTTCTATACAGAAGTAGGGATCACTCGATCCCAAGCTCAGTCAGGAGCTTATTTACAAGGGGCCTGATCTCCTCCATGACGGCCTCAAGTTGTTCCTCACTCTCGACCTCAACCGGTCCCACCAATGGATTCAGATCTGCATCTGGGCCATGGTGAAGTCGAACCCGGCTGAGAATGGCGGAAGCGGCTGACCGAACCCTGGTTCTGATCGCCTCTTCTCGTCGCCGTGTATCCTCAGGAAGATACTCGAGAAATGACTCCGCCTGGGCAATGACTAGAGTAGACCAGTCATTTAGGCTGAGATTATCTCTTGTGGTTTCGACCACATCAGCCCTCAGGAGACGAGCCACCGCATTCAGTTTTTCGAAGATCGAATGGCTCAGCTCTCTGATCGCCCTTTCGGAAGTTTGAATAGAGCCCTGGAGGATCACCTTGTCTTGACTGATTTGTCTTATCTGACCCGCTTGCGCTGTAGTAAGAGAAAGGATTACTTACTTGTTATGAAGTTAAGTCTTCCTAATCAGGAATCGACTTACCAGAGAGTTGTGACCGCAGCTTGTTGTTTTCGATCCCTTGGTGTGCAGTCACTGAGATCGAATGAAGCTTGACCGTGGCCACTTCTTTTTTCAGGAATGCCACCTCTCTGTAGTAGAATAGAAGGAGTGGTCATAACCAATTTGTATCTATACAAGTTGAAGAGTAATGATCCTTACCTGCGCAAGTTGTCTCGTTCTTTTTGTATGGCCTCAACGCTGAAAGGGATCTAGGATATCGACTAGAGGGGGGTGAATAGGCGATTTTAGCAAATTATCAATTAGTCAAACAATTAATAGTAAATGAGAGCAAATAATTAACACAAGATGAACGATGAACAATTTTAACACAAGGATATATCCCGTGGTCTCGGTGATTTGCCGATCACCCCTAATCCACGTTGAGGCAAACTCAAATCTCTAACCGCTCCTCTATCTAGTCGACCTTCTCTCGAGAAGTGACCTAGATCTTGAGCTGGATTAGTGTGATGAATTATTCAAACCTCGATTTCACTAAGGATGCACTTTACCGCTCCGACAAGGCGTGCTCAACCCTTTCACAAGACGTTTTGAGGCTTCTTCACAATCTTCCTTGAAGAGCTCTCCAAAACCTTTCTCCTAGCCGTCTAGGAGCCGTCAAACTCCAAGAGTAACAAGCCGGTGATGATCACTTAGCCTTCTTCTAGTGCCACAAGGTTGATTTAATGATCTAGATGCAATGCACTAGAAGATCTCAAATGCACACTCTCACAAATTCGAGAATTTGAACCCTAGAGTGTATGAAACGTGCTTAAGCTCTCAAGGATGATGACAATGCTCAAGATTATGCCAAAAGTTGTGAACAGGGCCGTGCATGGGAGTATATATACCCCCCACAATAAATATAGCCGTTACAGGCCGTTGGGAGAAAAAGATCACTTGGCGGTCAGACCGCAGGTATATGCCCGGTCAGACCGCCGCAATTGCAACGGCATTAAACAGGCACAATAAATGCTCAACTGCCCTTGTCAGGCACACACACGGTCAGACCGGAGCCAATTTCGGTCAAACCGTGAAACTGTCCAGAGACGACATAGTTTCTGGACACTTTATACAGTCAGGCCGATAAATACGGACAGACCGGCCATACGGTCAGACCGTAGTTCAAAAACACGGTCAGACCGATTTCTCGGTGAGACCGGTCTAATCAATCGGTCAGACCGTCATAACACAAAACATCAGAAAGATAGATCAAGAAGTTCCAGGAGACTGACTTAGGTCTTAACTACGGACAGACCGACTTTTTAAAGGTATACACTACACTTTGACATAATGTCGGTTAGTCCGAAACCTTATTCGGTCAGTCCATCTATTCGGTCAGACCGATCTAACAAACGGTCAGACCAACTGAGACAGTGCTGAGCAGAAATGAGCTGAAACAAGCATTTTCAAAGTATATGACCTTCTAGTATGCAATGCAAGTTGATTTTATGATTTGTGGCACATAGATGAAGTATTTTGTGATACACCACATGCTCCTCTTAATAGTACGGCAACTATCCTAAAATCCGGTCAAAATTCTTCTCTAATCACCTTAGACCGGTAAAAATGGAAAAGACCCTATTTCGTACCTTTGCCCTTTTGATCAATGCGCTTTCTTCATCATGAGGCTCTTTCTTTGCCTTTCATTAACCTGTATTTTAAGTTTCTTCTTAACACAACTAGGCAGGTAACGTTAGTATAGCATTTGTAGTTGTCATTAATTACTAAAATACTCTTTAGGGGCCTAGAAGCTACAAACGCTCGCCATCATAGCACACGACTTGGCCATCATCTGGGATAGCTCCTATGATGCAAAAAGAAGTTAAAGGTGTCCTATGTACAATCCAGGTACCAAAAGAGAAGTTCATCATACATTTATGAATTCCCGTAAGGAAACATCTTCCGGAGTAACAGGAAAACTCGTTGAAGGCCCCGTTGCGACCACAACAGGGGCAGCCGGTGGGAGTGCCTGCTGGGCACTACCCCCAGTCGCTGTTGGTTGCGACTGGGTCTCCGCGCCTATTTCTCCCCTCACGGCCCGGACTGCTTCCTGGACCGAGGGGGCGGAGCTCTCCTCACTGGAGGCTCCTCCACTAGCAGCAACTTCAACTCTCCCTGGAGCGGTTGAAGGGCTACATGCTGTCTCTTTTCTCCTGACAAAGAAAAGATGAACCAAGCAATCACAATTCGTGATCATCACAACTTATTTTAATACAACCAAGATAAAGGTTCTTACCTTATCTGAAATCCCATCAGCTTTTGGGATTTTAGGGAAGGCTCTCCTCGAGAAAGGGGACAGTCGTCGCCTGTCCTGGTCTTCCTCTTTGTGAACAAGGCATTTTTCCCTAGGTGTGTTCCTCTGTAAGCACATTTCTACGGGAAGATAAAAACAAATGATAAGAGTTTTTACCTGGGCAACCGGTCTGGTTGGCGGGGTTGCATCCGAAGGCCTGGATGGCTCCTGGACTTCTGGGGCTGGCACCTCGTCTGCAACCACCACGGTGTCTCGTTCGACCATCTCCACTCCTGTCCGCGGGGGTGGAGGATTTCCTCCCTAGGACTCACAGGAGTCGCAGGGGGAAGCTCTTCTCCCTGCATAAGCATTAACTTAATGAATATACAGGGGGAATTGAAGAAGACAAGACTGTGAAGGAATCTTACCATGGTCACCCCTTCGACCAGGGAAGTAGAGGCAACTGGCCCTGGAGCCTCGGGGGCTTCAGGAGCTGGGGTGTTATCCGCGACCACGGGGCTTTCGGTGGCCGCGGAGTCTACTACGGCCGCCTCTGCGGTAGCGGTTGTTTCTGCGGAACGAGTTGGAGCGCCACCAGATGGAGAGCCCGCAATCTTCCTCCTCCAGCGAACTAGGGGGATATCATCATCTTTCTCCTCCTCGCTCCCCTCTCCCTGTACGACGAAGAAGTGATTCCAGTCCGCACCTGGAAACATAGGAGGGACATGATATCTTACCGCAATTTTCCTTGCGGTAGGAGGGACGCTCCGTGAAGACCCTTCCCCGAGATTCAGCCTGGTCTTCTTGGGAGTTGGATTCCTTGTCCTGGGTTTTGAAGAACGTACCTTTCGGCCCTCCTGTTTAAGGTCATCGCCGGCGTGAATCAAGCTCTGGGGGCGAGGCGATCCCTTGGGGCCTTCTACCTCGGCGTTGTAAGCCCTGAGGAGGTAGTTAGTCCGCCTCTCGATCTCGGATGAGGGCAGGACTGTTCCCAAATGTGAGTTAACCGGAGCATTTCAAAAATAACAAGATTTCAGTGCCAGACATGGGTACCTTCATTATAGTCCAAGGTACTGTCCGCCATGGACTTGATCTCCCAAACCGAATGAGCCCTTTCACGCAGGGGGCTCACCCGATTCTTCACAAAATCATGAATGACGTCGCGAGCTGTTAGTCCCTCTTGGACTAGGTGAAGAATGACCTCGGCATGCTTCATGAACTCCACATTCATCGCCGGGAGAGAATCCAACTCGCTCGGCTTCTCCGGCCGCGAGTTCTCGAACCACAGCCCACTCTCGGTTGGCGGGGTGCAGTAGAACCATTTCTGGTGCCACCCGTGCACTGAGTCTCGCAGGGGTGGGAAGGGATACTCCTTTTTCTCCCTTAGCCGGAAGTAGATGCATCCGGCGGCGTTGGCGCTCTTCGACCACGTCGAGTAATAAAAGCGCCAGAAGAGATCCACGCTGGGATACACTCCGACGAATGCCTCGCACAGGTGCTGGAACACCGCCAAGATCAGCACTGCATTTGGGTGGAGGTTGATCAGCTCCAACCCGTAATGCTCGAGGACGTCCTTCAGGAATCGACTCTCAGGGAATCGGAACCCGCAGCGCAGATATTCCTCAAAAACCACCAGTTCGCCCTCTCCGACGACTGGGGTTTCTTGGTCCTTATCCGCTGGCCGCCAGTTGATTAGCAGCCGCGGAGGAAGGATCTCCTCCTTCTCCAACGCCAACAAGCTCTCCTCAGAGTGGTGGATTGATCGGCTCCAAGACGCCATTTTTGGTGAGGAATTGGGGGGAAAAGTTGGCGGCTTTGGAAGATGGAGATTGAGAAGAGCGAGGGTTTTGTGCGGCGGAAATCGTGAGGGTTTTGGCTGTGTGGCTTCCTCAAGAAGCTACATGCTCCTTTTATAGACCCGAGGAGACGCACTAATGTGGGTAACGTTCCATTCAAACGTTCCACTGAGTATTTTATTCATTTCCCATAATGGATACTATCTCTGGCGGACCCGTTAAAGTGTTCCAGGCATCGGATCTGAAACAAAAAGACTTCTTTGTTTCAGAGTCTGAAAGTACAAAAGCCTGAAAAGTTTTTCAGAGTTTTTCAAAGGACGTTTTTCCTTTATGTGCCTTCTATATTTTCATGAAAAAATCCTATGGCCCAATTTTTGGACGTATGGATATATTCTGATCGGGTTGTGGTATGATCGAGACCATGCTTTCGATTAAGCTCCAATTCTAATCGTAGTGACGGTCTGACCGAGCCTCAATTCTGGTCGCAGTAAGCTTCAGTTCTAACCGCGGCTTTATGTCTGATCGCGGTATCAGAGCTGGTCGCGGTACTTTTATAAAAGCGTGATTTTGATCGCAGAACTGAAGTTTCCCTGTGTATGAGTGGTCGCGAACACATTATTTACGGACATGTATTCGCACAGAAGATGCAAAGAATATCTAAAGAAAGAATTTTTATTTCTTGCATTCTTTACATACAAAAGGGATACCGGTGACCAGAGCGTCGACCTGATCCGAAAGAAGTTTGCAGAGTTCTCCTAGGGACATATTGCTGTCAGTAGGATCTACACTGACAACCCCCAGAGAACTAGCAACTAATCTAAGCCTATCTACATCATCCCTAACGAGAGATACACTACTGTTCCTGATTAAATCGGAGAGTTCCCACTGTTGCTGAGCGTGGTCCCTCTCTCGACGGAACTGGCGCGCCTCTTCACGGGATCGTTCAAAACATTCTGCCAGATGCAGAATCACCGAAGACATCTCTTCGGTCTTCTTCTCCAGGGCATTCTTCTCCTCTGGAAGAATCTGTCCGAAGGGAAGAGGCAGAGTAGTAGCAGACTGATCACTAAGGCCTCCAATCTCCTACATTTGTAAAAGTTAGTTGTAGTAACTATAACTATTAGCAAAAGGAGATGAGGATCATTACCTGTCCCTGCTCGTGACAGGTTGATATATCCATCCTGGAAAGTAGATCATTCGATAAAAGCGGATGATCACCAGATGGTGGAAGTGCAACCTTCCCACCAGGAGATTGCTTCCCCAACACAAGTTGAGGATCTTCTGGTCGAATAGTCACCGCTTGCCGACCAGAAAATTGATCACCCGAACAAAAGCAGGGAGTGTTGGAGTAAAGAACTGAAGGAAGAAAGGACGATGGTACGTCTTCTACCTTTGCTCTGCTGGAAGATCCTTCGTCAACCTTCGGTTTCTTCCTTGAAGGAGATGAATCTTCAGGCATTTGAGGCTCCTGCTTGAGAACTTCCTCTTCATCACTTTCAATCTCGATGATGTTGTGATTTGCCATCGGGAAGTGTATGAAGAGAAGAATGAAGGTGACTTTAGAAAGAACTTAACCGTGAGAGGAAATTGTGGAGCTTTGTAATTCGAAAGGCCTCGGTATTTATAGCCGCCAAGGTGACGATTTACATTCCGAGTGCCTCGGGTTTTTAAAAGCATTTACAATTTTACCTCGGGTTAAAAAACATTTCAACGGCGCCATCATTACCTGTCACGTAATACCCAGAGCCCGTCTCGGGAACCAACCGTCCCACTTAGTGCGCCACTAAGCGGGGGATTTGAAGAGTCGGGTTAAAAATCCGATGCATGTCTTTAAATTCAAAGTAAACATGTCCCTTCGTTTTTCTTCGAATTTGGGGGCTAGCTGACGAGGATTGACACCCGAGTCAATTCAAATAAATGCACTGTTGGTTCAAGACAGATTCGAGCCAGACACGTGCCTGGTGGTGCGAACTCAAGTTATTCTGAGAAGCATCAGCCCGAAGTCGCAGGCTTTGCGCGATCAGGCCGCAGCAAGTGCGCGGTCAGAAATTCGTGTGCTATGCGCGGACAGAATTTTGGAGATGTTGCGCGGTCAGCCAACATCCCGCGGTTAGAGCACTTTCGACCAGAATACTTCGGATTCACCTGTCCCTATAGCGGGAATATCCCAAGAATCCCGAAGATTCTTCCACGTGGAAGACCAACCGTCAGGAGGTTGATACATGCAGTTATCCATGAATAACATGTGTTAAACCTACGTGGAGGTTAAGAGCGGTTCTCTAAACCGCATCCAAGCAACTGTCTGATGCAGTTACGACATGGCACTCTTTCAACTAATATAAAAGGGTGGCAAGATGCGTCAAACAGAGGGAGATCAACGTCTCTGATACAAGCGAGATACAACACATCTCAACCACTCAAACAGCCAAGTCTACGGCCTAGATTAGATAGTTTTTACAAGCCTCCTTGGCTTCTTTCTGTACACTTACATAGGAAAAACCCTTCGCCTGTGAAGGTCTTTTCCCGCCATCTTGTAAATCTTTATTACGTATAGTGAAATCCCAACAGGACGTAGGACTATTACTCCCACCATCGAGGGCCCAAACCTGTATAAACCTCTCTGTGCTCCTGTTCTCCATATTTCTACATACCTTCCCGGAGGGTCATCTTGAAAGGTCTCGCTATTATAAATTTTGCATAAGTTCAACTGAAGACCCCGAGTCCGAATCATCGACAATTTGCCAATAAGAAGATTTGAAAAGGGAAATTAGGGCTGAATTGCGATTCTGAGATTTAAGCGGCTCTAGTTGATTTGAACTTCACAAATCTGGAAAGCTTCATTCAACAGATGATTTGGGAGAAATTTGGTAAAATCGAGAAGCTTTTGATTAATTTCGACTTGCGCGAGAACAGGGTAATTAGGGTATTTCAAATCTGGGTTTTGTCGGAATCTGGAAATCTGATACTTAGAGTGAGATTTGGATATCCTCATAAAAGAATATTTTGTATTGAATAGTATTTGGGAGGTGTTCCTTGAATCAGATTTGAATTTGGAATTAATCTGTAGATTTTAGCCCTTTCGGGCTTTTAGAAATTTGGAAAAGGACTGATTCGCGATTAATCTGGACTGATTTGTGAAAAGGGCTTAGATGATGAAATACCCATGATCATAATCCAAGAATAATGTGGTGCAGATTAGGTCAAGATTTGTTTAAATCGGATTTCAGATTTACAGGGTACTTAAGGGTAATTAAGTTAATCCCTGTTTTCGAAAACAGAAATAACTGATAATTCTGGGAGTTAGAGATGGAATTGAATCTTGCTTCTGAAGACTTTTATCCTCAGGGTGAATAGTAGATTAAATCTGAAAAGTCAGATCTTAATTTGGGTTTACAGGGAAGATTTTGAGATTTTTAGGGCTTAGATTAGAATAAATCTGGCTGATTTTGCTGATCTGAGAGAGAAGCATATGCATGCATGACTTTTAGGTTCGGGATAGTTGATAGGTCAAATCTGGTCAATCTGATCTTGAATTGAATCGGCAGGGTGGATCTTGAGATTCTTGGGGGTTTTGAGACAGATTAGATATGGAAAGATCTGGCTAAAATATCAGATACGTGCAAGCATGATTTTCATGAAAAGAAGTTTTCACCCCTAAAACCAGGGTGTTACAGAATCCCAAATCCGAAATAGACCAGTTAGTCCGTTTGATGCATGCCCAGACCCGTTAGTCGGTTTAGGGCATTCCATAGATCCATTGGTCCATTTGATGCGTGCCCAGACCCGTTAGTCGGTTTAAGGCATTCCGAAGTCCTAATCTAAGTTAGTTTCCTTCCTCAATAAGTCTTGAGTTGTAATTGGTTAATTCTAGGACTTATGTACTGTAAATAGAGAAGTTTTTGACTTAATTAGACATACTTTTCTTTAGGGTTTAGTTGTTGTTTAGTTTAGAAGAGCCTCCTTCTCTACTTTTATTGCTTTTGTAAGCCGGCAAGGACGGTAACTTCAATTCTCAAGCAATCATGTAAGTTTTTATTTATTTCTTATTGTTATTTTTGCATTCTTATGGCTTTTTGCTAGTAGATCCCATCTAGAGTTACGGATGACCTAATCCGGAAGGCGTGATTCTTCCTCAGTCTTCATCTCAAGTTTTAGAGTTATTTCTTGATGTTTTCTTCCTCTAAACCCTAAATTCTCGTTTCGGCAACAGACGTAACAGTTGAGCCTTAGCAATAATTTAGGAGAATTCTTGAGTCCATAGCGCTTTGACGCGAGATCCTGAACAAGAGAGAGGCTCTCACCAAACGTGACAGTGGAAGCGATCTTCTGACCATTGTACCAACAATCATACTGACAACTTAATCTGTCTTGGAAAACAATTGAAATTAACTTGCAATTCTTGGACCTTGGATAGAATTACACTGGATGGATATGGAACCCCCGAAACCCTAGCTTTTCATTCTTGCTTTTAAATCGCAAATTTCATACTTGCAATTTACTGCTTTAAACCCTAGATTGACAGATGTAGTAGATTTAGTTATAGACAAACAAACCCCAAAATCATTCAGACTTAATCAGTGATCCATTAACCTACAAGATGAATACGTTTGTTCATCGTGAAATTCGACCCTCAAGTGTTCAATGATCAACCGTCCACCTGCGGTTTATTACTTTACACATCGCGCTCGACCGTTTCGGGTGCTATCCAGTTTTTGGCACCGTTGCTGGGGAACAACGGTAATTCATATTTTTAGATTAATTGTTGCTGATATAAGTCAACCTCACTTCTCAATCTTGCTTCTATTTTTCTTTTTCTTTTTCTTATTTTCTTTGCACCACTAAACTTTCAGGAAGTAGTGCAAAGTTGGATAGCTCAGACAAACCTGTCAAAGCTGCACACCAACTTCGGTACGAGGCAAGACTGGTAAGATCGGAGGAAAACTCACAAACTTTTGAAGACATCAAATGGAGGACCAAAAGAGACTCAAGGATTTTGCAATCCTGCTTAGCATGGGGTTGCAATTAGGTATTCTTAGACCACTGATTGAATCAAATAATTTTGAGATAAAAATTGCACTTTTGAATTTGGTTCAACCAAACTAGCTCAGCGGTCTTCCCGCTGAAGATCCATCATTACATCTGCACATGTTTCTTGAGCATTGTGATACTTTCAAGCTTCATGGAGTTACACAGAATGCACTTCTTTGAGGCACTTTCCTTTCTCGCTTCGCGAGAAGGCAAGAGCATGGCTATACACTCTTCCTCTTGTGTCGATCACTACATGAGATGAACTCTCAAGAGCTTTTGTAGGTAAGTTTTTCCCTCCTGCTAAAACTATTCATATTCGCAACTAGATTCCATATTTTTCTTAGTAGGTAGGTGAATTACTTTACGACGCTTGGGAACAGTACAAGGACTTGCTGATCAAATGTCCGCATCACGGACTAGAAAAGTGGCTTGTGGTTCAGACGTTTTATAGCGAGCTGAGCTACAACGCGCGGATGGCTGTAGATGCCGCAACTGGCTGCACACTGATGAATAAAAGTGTAGACGAAGCATATGACCTCATCGATGGTATAACTCAGAACTACACACAATGGGAAACTGAACGAGTTGTTCAACAAAATCCGACCAATAGTGTGGATGTAAGTGCAATGTCACAACTGGCCAAACAGGTAGCAATTCTCACTGATAAATTATCAATTCTTGGATCTTCTACTACTTCAACTGTTAATGCAATTGCACCAATATGTGAACTGTGTGGCATACAAGACCACTATGGCCATGAATGCCAATTTAACCCATCCATGGAGCAGGCAACTGCTTTTCAGGGTATGCAACAAAGGCAAAGTAATGTTTTCCCTAACTCATATAACTCCGATGGCACAATAATCAAAACTTTGCATGATCAGGACAAAATCAGCAACCTCAACGCAACAACCAAAATCTGGACAGAAGCAACTACACCAACAAAATCCCCCATATCAAGCTCAAAAGCCACTGTACCAACAATAAAATCAGCAACCTTATTGATCGCCACATCAACGACAACCTGAGCAGTCGAACATGGAGTGCATGCTAGATAACTTTCTAGCAAATCAAGAGAAAGAGAAGTCGTCCATGAACCAAAAGATAGACTCCATATCAACTCACATCCGCATGCTCAAGACTCAAATCACACAATTGGCGAATCCTGGACCAAAAACGATAATTCTCTTCCTTCTCAACCTATCAATCCTCGCAATTCTGAATAAATAATTTCTATAGCTTGTTGTAAACCTCTTGTTTCTAATACAGTAATCTTATGGAATGGAACAAAGCTACCGGAATGAACATCACCAACCAAACCTGCGCTAACAAGTGAAGTCAAAGAAGTACCATCACAACCAGCAGAGGATGACGACAAGGTCGTCGAACCACAAGAAAAGGAAACTGGAGAAAATCAGGTAACACGTACTTATAATCCAACTCCACCTTTCCCGAGAAGGTACGTAAAAGCAAAACTTGATAAGCAATTCAAAAAATTTGTTGAGATCTTGAAAAAGCTTAATGTGACTGTGCCTTTTACTGATTTAGTAACTCAAATGCCTTCTTATGGAAAATTCCTAAAAGACATTCTTACTAAAAAGAGGGATTTGAGTGAATTTCAAACTGTTGCTCTGACTGAGAATTGTAGTGCTTTGATTCAAAACAGGATGCCGGCAAAACTACGGGATCAAGGGAGCTTTTCCATCCCTTGCAACATAGGTATAGTACACATAAATTGAGCGCTTTGCGACCTAGGCGCAAGTGTTAGTGTTGCACAACATTTGAGTATGGGTGCAATCAAACCTACCCGCATGGTTCTACAACTTGCCGATCGTTCGATGAAGCATCTGGAGGGAATCCTGGAAGATGTGCCTCTTCAAGACGATAAATTTTATCTTCCGGTTGATTTTGTCGTTCTCGATATGGATGAAGATGTTGCTATACCTATTATATTGGGACGACCCATACTCCAAACAGCAGGTGCTGCATTGATGTTCGTGAGGAACGAATTACTTTTCGCATAGGGAAGGAGAAAATTTTATTTAAAATGTCTAAACTTGTTGACTGCCCTATGTATGAAGAGAAAACTTGCAACGTGGATGCTCTAGAAGAAGTCTTAGAAGAGGAGTTGCCACTTCAACTCACTTTGGGAGAAGAAACGGATGAAATATTCAACAACGAAAAAATAGACAGTAGCGAAGAAGACAAACAAAACGACGACGAACCAACAAAAGAACCATCCGAAGAGGACATATCTGAATCCGACAGCATAGGTAAGGAAAAGGTAATTAAACCTACACTTAAAACTCTTCCTTCCTTGCTGAAATATGTATTCTTGGATGATAATGAGATGCAACCTGTCATTGTTAATGCAAACTTGACCAATTCACAACTAGAAAAATTGATTTCTTTTCTTCGTATGCATCGTAAAGCTCTAGATTATTCAATTGATGATATCAAGGGAATTAGCCCTGAAATTTGTATGCATAGGATCTCTCTAGTTGATAAAACTAAAACCTCCGTTGAGCGTCAATGAAGACTAAACCCAAACTTGAAGGATAAAAGCTGAAATTTCTAAACTATTAGATGCGGGTATCATTTATCCTATTTCTGATAGTAATTGGGTTAGTCCTGTTCATGTGGTTCTAAAGAAAGGGGGTATGACTGTGGTTAAGAATGCTAACAATGAGTTGATCCCTACTAGACTTATTATTGGATGGTGCATGTGCATTGATTATTGTAAATTAAATAGCGCCACTAGGAAGAATCACTTTCCATTACCTTTCATTGATCAAATGTTGGAAAGATTGGCCAAACATGCATATTTTTGTTTTCTGACGGGTATTCGGGATTCTTTCAAATCCAAATTCATCCCAATGATCAAGATAAGACGACGTTTACATGTCCTTTCGGTACTTTTGCTTACCGGTGAATGCCATTTGGTTATGTAACGTGCCTACAACGTTTCAATGATGTATGATGGCTATCCTTTCAGATTTAATCGAGTAAATAATGGAAGTCTTTATGGATGATTTTAGCATTTATGGTTCCTCTTTCGATGCCTATCTACAAAATCTTTCTCGAGTCTTAAGCAGGTGCGAAGAAGTCAACCTAGTGCTAAATTGGGAAAAGTGCCAATTTATGGTTCAGGAAGGCGTGGTACTTGGCCATGTGATTTCTGAATGAGGGATTGAAGTCGACAAGGCAAAAATCGAGGTCATAGCAAGTCTTCCACCACCAACGAATGTGAAGGGCATACACAGTTTCTTGGGACATGCATGTTTTTACCATCATTTCATTAAAGATTTTTGGAAAACTGCTAAACCTCTCAACCATTTTCTTGATAAAAATTTGCCTTTTGATTTTGATGATAAATGTCTTCATGCCTTTAATCAATTGAAACATGCATTAACTAGTGCTCCCAATATACAACCTCCAAATTGGAAAGAACCCTTTGAATTGATGTGTGATGCTAGTGATTATGCAATTGGCGTTGTTCTAGGGCAAAGAACAAACAAGATTTTACATGCTATATACTATGTAAGCAAAACTTTGGATGATGCTCAAAGTAATTACACTATGACTGAAAAAGAATTGCTTCCTGTAGTATATGCCCTAGATAAATTTCATCCATATTTAATTTGTTCAAAAGTTATTGTGCATATTGCTCATGCTGTTCTTAAGTATCTTTTGACCAAGATAGAAACCAAGCTACGACTTGCACGATGGATCCTACTACTACAGTAATTTGATTTGGAGATCAAAGATAAAAAAAAAGGTGCTGAGAACGTCTTCGCCGATCATCTCTTGCGACTCTTGACCGACACCGCCGATATTCACATCAAAGACGCTTTACCCAACAAGCACCTTTACTTGATTCAACAAGAACCATGGTATGCTGACTATGTGAATTGTTTATTTAACCATGAACTTCCTCCAGGGTTAACAAGTAGACGACGCAAGAGCTTCTTCCACGACATCTGACGCTACTACTGGGATGATCTGAACCTTTTCAAAAAGGGAGTTGAGAATAACTTTCGACGATGCGTGCCCGACCATGAGATTCAAAGCGTTCTTGAACACTGTCATTCATCTCCAAGTGGTGGGCACGCCGAAGCTTCAAAATAGCGGATAAGGTATTGCAATCAGGTTTGTTTTGGCCTTCTTTATTTAAATATGCTTATGATTTTGTGCAAAAATGCAATCCTTGCAAACGTACGGGAAATTTGAGTAAAATATATGAAATGTCATTAACAAATATTCTTGAAATTGAACTCTTTGATATAGGGGAGTAGATTATATGGGACCTTTTCCATCTTCTATGGGTAACTCCTACATATTGGTTGTGGTTGATTATGTTTCTAAATGGGTAGAGGTTATTGCTACACCAACAAATGAATCAAAACATGTGATCAAGCTTTTCAAAAAATTCATCTTTCCCTGGTTTGGTATACCGCGAGCAGTAATTAGTGATGGCGGTGTGCATTTTACTAATTACAATTTCAGAAATTGCTAATGAAATATGGGGTACTTCATAAAGTTGCTCTTGCATATCACTCTCAAATAAGTGGATATGTAGAAGTCTTAAACAGGGAAATCAAGTCGATCTTGCAGAATGTGGTGGCACTGTCTCATACGGATTGGGCGCTCAAACTTCCAGATGTCCTTTGCACATATCGCAGTTGATCTATTTGGGACCTATCCTTGATTTTCGCACTAGGCTCGCCCAAATTCTAATATGCGGCATAACGGGATCTTACTGGGAAATACCAAAATTCAAAGGTTAAAAAAACCAGCTCAAAGTAATTACACAACTCTTTATTTCAAAGAGGGCTTCACACGTCGAACATTAGGACGCACTCGCCTACGTCGAGGAACTATGTGTCTAAGACTTCAATCTAGACTCGATGATCTAAACTAGAACTATTACAAAGTATTTATAGTCCAATCATATGAATACCTATCAGACTCAATAACCTAAACGTATGAGACTCATATAAATAACTAATCCTAAACAGATAAGACTCAATTATATGGATATGGATAGGAATACAATCCGACCATGACACAGAGATCGAATCCATTATGTACTCGACCTTGCATCCAAGGCTGTGACCTCGGATGGCGACATCTGGTAGCGTTGCGACCTTGGGCAATGCTGCGACCATGGTGGCGTTGAGACCCGAAGATCCTCCCGGATCATGACTCCCTTGTTGAGAAGGAGCCAACTCCCGTTGAGACCACTTGATCAAACTGAAGATGTGGAAATTGAAATTGACCTTCGTCTTTGGTGTACCACTTTGCCACACGTACTCGTTGACCTTTCCGATCGATTTGAAAAGTCTCTTTTATGCTACTGCGGGTGGTAGTCACCTTCTTCTCCAAGATCAAGTCATCAAGTAGAGGTTCTGCCAGTTGATAGACTAAGTCTTCAACAGATGGTACTATGGTATTTGGCTCGTCATCTAGGATTGAAGACTCAAAGAGTTTGAGGTGCTCAACATTGACAACCGAGTAAATATCCATGTACGGAGGTAACTCGAGATGACAAGCATTATTACCAACTTTCCGCAAAATCCGAAAAGGACCATAACGGATGGGTTTAACCTTCTTGCCTTCACATTTAAGTCTCTCCTTACTCAAATGTAGCCATACCATATCAGCTTTGTGGAATTGAGCATCAACTCGGTGTCGATAATGCGCGCCTTGTTCTTGAGTTGAGCTTTCAGTAAGCTCTATTCAACCTCACCATGGAGCCATTGAATACCTTCTAGGATCTTTTGTGCTCGATCCTGATCAGAGGCTTCCTTGTTGTTCTGCGTCGAGGTAGGGATCACAAACTCCATGTCGAATGGACTCCGCGGTAGAAATCCCAAACAGACCTCAAATGGCGACTTTTCAGTCGAACCATTCACTGCTCGATTAAAAGCAAACTGCAGGTACGGTATACTTTCATCCCAGGTCTTCGGATACTTAGAGTTAAAGCCTCTCAAGAGATGAACTACTGTCCGATTCACCACCTCGGTTTGACCATCAGTTTGAGGATGAAAAGCATTACTTCTCTTCAATTTTGTGTCCATCATTGTCCAGAGCGATCACCAAAAGTGACTAAGGAACCGGGTATCACGATCAGACACAATAGAAGTCGATAGTTCGAAATGTGTCCAAATGTGCTGAAAGAATACCCGAGCCACTTCTTCTCCCATGATAGTATTTCGACAAGGTCTAAAAATAATAATTCTGGAGAACCGATCAATGACCCAAAGAGATAGTCGTTGCCACGTCGGGTCTTAGGCAATCCTCCCAATAAATCCATGGATATACTTTCTTATGGTCGTGATGGAACTGGCAAAGGAGTGTAGAAACCTAATTTTTGGTTTGCCGGTTTTGAGATGCTGCAGAGACCACAACCTTGAACAAAACTAGCCACATCTTGCTGCATCCGTGGCCAAAACACATGTTGGTGAAGATTTTGCAAAGTCTTTGTAACCCAACGTGTCCAGCAACCTTCGATGTTTGTGCTTCTCGCATCCATTAAATTCGAGGTGCTTCATGAGGTATACAAAGTAAATTGCCCTTATACAAGAGTCCTTCTCTCCACATGAACTCTGTAGGCTTCCCTGTTTTGAGCTTAGCCAGTGCTGATCGAAAATCAGGATCTTCACTGTACATTGTGGCATAGTCATCATGACATGAGGGCTCAATCTGCATGAATGCTGATAAGCAGAGGGTCGCAACTGCAGGTCGTGAAAATATGTCAGCCAGTTTGTTGTGTATGCCCTTCTTGTACTTAATCACCAGATTGAACTGCTGCAGATACGACATCCACTTCATATGTCGTGCTTGATGTAGCTTCGATTGAGTTTGCAAATATTGCAAAGGTTGGTGATCGGTGTGGACAACAGTATTGATGAGGACATCATACCTTCAGATACGCGCATTGAACCGGCCTCGAGCACGACTACTTCATCAACAGGTGAACTCGCTCCTAAGTGAATCGCATTGTATTTTCGAGGTTGGATTACTATTTAATGATGCTATTATACTTAGGAATCATGGAGAGGATCACCGCAGGCATGGAGACCAGCAAGGAAGCAAAGGAGGCCAACAACCACGTCGAATTCGAGTTGGAGGTGAAGCCCATCCGCAAGGAAGCAAAGGAGGCCAACAACCACGTCGAATTTGAGT
The DNA here is from genome assembly GCA_019359835.1 of Pharus latifolius. NCBI lineage: Eukaryota > Viridiplantae > Streptophyta > Magnoliopsida > Poales > Poaceae > Pharus > Pharus latifolius. Next base: position 6,483,610 of record CM033328.1, read on the forward strand.
TGGAGTTGAAGCCCATCCCGTCACCAATTCGAAGTTCGAGTCCACCTCGGAATCCAGGAGCAGTCTGCACTAAAATCGTCGCCCAGGACGCATACGGACTCCGTTTTCGATGTTTTATATACAGTTGGAAAGCTAAGGAGATAAGCTTTCCAATGGAACTGGTCCCACATCAAAATTCCACAGGAGGCAATGGGAATCGTCGAAACAAGTCAGCATCCAGAATCTGTCAGGGTGCTGCGCCACCGTCTTTGGGCCGTTGGCCCATGTACCTCGTTGGAGCCCATTAGGGCGCATCCAGGGTTCCTTGGCCGACCCTAACACCTTATATTCAGTAGCCGTCATCCGAGTTAGGATTTGGGTTTTGCTTAGATTATTCTGTCTTCGAACAGTTTCGCCGCTTGATCGGTTTGTGAGACCCCAACTTGTGAGATTAATCATTCGTATTTGCAATTCAGTTTGCTTTCTTCCGTGTTCTTGCTTGTGTTCTCGATTCGCAGCAGGGATAAGCCTTCTTAGCGAGGTCAATCACGCTCACGTGAGATTGATAACCAACGGAGTAGTGGTGTTGCGATTGCGGGGTTCAGATCGTGCCTGATTTGAAGCCGGATCGTTCTACGTCGAAGCTCCACCAATCGATCTATCACGTACCTTTCGGAAGATCGGGCACCCAGTGTCACATCAAGTGGTATCAGAGCCTCGGTTGCCCATCAGGTATACTTGTATCCCCTTTGTTCAATATTCATCTTTCACCTAGAGTCCAGAAAATTGCCCCACAAAAATATTTGAGTTCGCCGTCATATCCATCGTCCAAGCCACTTTGTGCCCTTCGCGATTTCGTTTTCAGTTTCGCGTTGTTGAATTTGTATCCATCGTCATCGTCTTGTTGCTAGTTTAGAGTAAGTTCTTGATCTAGTTTGAGTCTTGCATCTTGACGTCGAGTCTAACGCCATCACGTCGTCGTCGCCGCCGCGTCCAAATCGGGTGTCAATCTGTCAAGTTCGGTATTTTGCTTTTATCTCCTTCGTATGAACTCCAAATTGGACAAATTCAGAGTCTAAATTGTAGCTCAGAAAATTCTCTACAACTTTGTCCATTACGAGAAGTTGTAGAAACGCCGTTTTCAAGTCCAAAATCGCGTTGGAATTGAATCTGTTTGATTTCGGATTTCCTACACAGACTGTATTGCGGGGCCCATATCTCCTAGATCCGTTATCCAAAATTGGTGTTCCATATATGCAAATTGATCAGCACAAAACGATATACAACTTTTCTGTTATACGTTTTAGCGTTTGAGGCCTCCAAAAATCCGAAAACAGCATAGGAAGTTTCTGCATAGTAGATCTGTTTTTCCAGCGAGAGAAAATTGAGTGTTTGTGTATATATCTTGTAATCTCTCATATGCGGCACTATTGATATTTAAAAAAAAAAGGTGAAAAAGGCAAGTGCATAAAAAAAGAAGCCGCACAAAGATAAAAAAATAAAAAAAAAGAAATAAAACCAAGGAAAAAAAAAGAAATAAAAAAAATCAGAAGTGCTTGCATCCTTTGTATCGACAGTGTTACGTCATTCGTTTTGCTTGCTTGAGCTAGGTCTGAGAATGAGTTTAGGCCAGCAACTTTGACAAGTACTTTGGATATTTATTCAGCTTTGCTATTCTAATTTCGATGATTGCATATTCTTTGCTACTAAATATTGCATATCCAAGCTCCACATACTTCTTATCAGTTCTGGTTCGAACTTGCAATCACTTCACATACTGTTGGTATACCTCTGAGTTGTACTACCTGTCGCCTTGGTAAGAACCTAGTAAGAACTTGGTAAGACGCAGGAGAGTGTGTGATCCCACTTCCCCATAACCTAGTAGTTGCTAGGGATAATATTTTCTGTTATCTTTTGTTGTCTTGCTCACAATGACAAAAAGTTCCAACGGGAAGGACAGGGTTTCTACTGAGGACTGTGTGCTGCACAGTGAGCTTAGGGACTTGTTGGGCGGTTTGGAGGAGAGGCTGGCCAAGATGCTCAGTGAACATGCCACGGCTTCACAGCATCAGTTTGAGGGCCTCGACAGACGCGTGTCCACCCTTGCTGGACGAATTGAAGCTTTGGAGCCACAACAGCCACCCTTCCATGACGATGACCAAGACGTTGAATATGACGACAATGGAGAGGTGAACCAACGGACGACACAAGAGGCACGACTACGTCAACACCTTCGCCGCAATCAGCACGGTATGGGAGGTAATAACAACCACCATCATGGTCGTGCCAATGATGATCCTTTTGCTAAGGTGAAATTTTTCATCCCTCCTTTTTATGGTGCCTATGATGCTGAGGTTTACTTAGATTGGGAGATGACTGTTGAGCAAAAGTTTAATTCTCACTTAGTTCCTGAGCAACATCGAGTTAGGCAAGCCACTAGTGAATTTAAAGACTTTGCTATCATCTAGTGGAATGAACTTGCTACCCTCCGCTTACAACCTGACACATGGGCTAGGTTAAAAGAAGCTATGCGTGAATGTTTTGTTCCTCCTTCCTACCAACGTGATTTGCGTAAGAAATTGCAGTGCTTAGAGTAGGGTAATATGTCTGTCTAGGAATATTACGCTGAGCTACAAAAGGGCATGATACGTTGTGGGGTACAAGAGGAAACCAAAGATAAAATTTGTCGGTTTTATGGGGGGTTGAGGCGTGAAATTCAGGATATTGTTGACTACAAAGAATATACTACTGTCAATCGTTTGTTCCAGCTTGCTATATTGGCAGAAAAAGAATTGCAGGGACGACATTTAGCGGACCGGAGACAGTGGAACAACTTCTCCAACAACTTTGTTCCTCGGACTACGCAATCCGGTCGCGACAAACAAACTGTGCAGCCACCTGTCCCTTCCAAGAGCGCCTCGCGTCCAGCACCATCTTCATCACCTTCGCGACCTCCTGAGGTAAGCAAACCTGTGCCTTTGCAGGCACCGGCAGCGAGCTCCGTTTCGGTGGCTTCCACGGGACGTTCTACAGGGATCGTGTGCCACCGCTGCAAGGGCATGGGTCATGTACAGAAAGATTGTCCTAGCAAAAGGGCATATATTGCTACGGCTGATGGCGGGTATGTTAGTGCTTCTGATGTTGAAGATGAATATTCCCTCGCCACTAACGTTGCAGGCGAAGAAGAGGACGAGGAGTGCAGTAATGAGGAGGTACTTGGCACCGCAGCAACGGAGACCTACAGAACCATCATTGTGCAGCGCTCAATGAGTGCCCAAGTTGAGACGGATGACAAGTTGCACCGTCACAACTTGTTCAACATGTTCCTCATCGTCAAGGACTGCCGCATCCGCACCATCATTGATGGCGGCAGCTGCAACAATTTGGTGAACATCGACTTGGTCCAGAAGCTTGGCTTGACCACGAGAGCACACCCCCATCCCTACCACATTCAATGGTTCAACAACAGCGGCAAGGTCAAGGTAACTCAAACAGCAAGAGTGCATTTTTCTATTGGCTCCTACCACAATTTTGCTGATTTCGATGTCGTACCTATGGATGCTTGTGCCCTTTTGTTGGGGCGTCCTTGGGAGTTTGATACTGATGCAACTCACCATGGTCGAGCTAATAAGTACACTCTTATCCATAAGAGAAAGAAACTTACGTTGCTTCCTATGTCCCCGGCTGAAATTGTGCAATATGAAAAGGATAGGACGCGTAATGATAAGCAAAAGAACCTGTTACAATCTGAAAATCAGCAAGTAATTAAATTGAAAACTCCTACTTTGCTTGCAAATAAAATTGATCTTGCTGAAATTGATGAGCCTAATGGGATATGCTATGCTTTGGCTTGCAAAAAGGCATTGTTTTCGCTTGAGGACATGTCTTTTTCGGTGCCCCCCGCTGTTGCTAACCTTTTGCAGGAGTACAAGGATGTGTTTCCCTCTGAGCTTCCACCGGGGCTGCCACCTCTGAGGGGAATTGAGCACAAGATTGATTTGATTCCAGGGACGAGCTTGCCAAACCGTGCTGCTTACAGGACCAATCCCGAAGAAACTAAGGAGATACAGCGACAAGTCCAAGACCTTTTGGACCGTGGGTACGTACGTGAGAGCCTTAGTCCTTGTTCTGTTCCTGTTCTTTTGGTTCCTAAAAAAGACGGCAGTTGGCACATGTGTGTTGATTATCGAGCCATTAATAACATCACCATTCGATATCGCTATCCTATTCCTAGGTTAGATGACATGCTTGATGAGTTGAGTGGTTCTATTATTTTCACAAAAATTGATTTGCGTAGTGGGTACCACCAGATTCGAATGGCTTTGGGAGATGAATGGAAAACTGCTTTCAAAACTAAGTTCAGGCTTTATGAGTGGTTAGTCATGCCTTTTGGTTTAACTAATGCACCTAGCACTTTCATGCGTTTGATGAACGAAGTTTTGCGTGCTTTTCTTGGCAAATTCGTGGTGGTATACTTTGATGATATTCTCATTTACAGCAAGTCACATGATGAACATATTGAACATTTATGAGCTGTTTTTACTGCCTTGCATGATGCACGCTTGTTTGGTAACCTTGAGAAGTGCACCTTTTGCACCGATCGAGTCTCGTTTCTTGGCTATGTTGTCACTTCACAGGGAATTGAGGTGGATGAGGCGAAAATTGAAGCCATTACTAGTTGGCCGATTCCGACGACTGTCACGCAGGTGCGCAGTTTTCTTGGTCTTGCAAGATTTTATCGGCGATTTGTGCGGGATTTCAGCACCATTGCAGCACCTCTCCACGAATTGACAAGGAAAGGAGTTCCTTTTCGTTGGGGACCAGCGCACGACCATGCTTTTGACGTCCTCAAAGCGAAGCTTACACAGGCGCCTTTGCTAGAACTTCCTGATTTTGACAAGACATTCGAGCTAGAATGTGATGCGAGCGGCATTGGCATTGGAGGAGTGCTCATACAAGGAGGTAAACCCGTTGCTTTCTGTAGTGAGAAGTTGAGTGGTCCATCTTTGAATTATTCGACTTATGATAAAGAATTGTATGCTTTAGTGCGTGTTTTGCAAACTTGGCAACATTATCTTTGGGCTAAAGAATTTGTCATACATTCTGATCATGAATCTTTGAAGTACATTAGAGGACAAGCTAATCTGAATAAACGACACGCTAAATGGATTGAATTCATAGAGTCATTTCCATACATCATTAAACATAAGAGAGGAAAAGACAATTTTATTGCAGATGCTTTATCTAGGTGATATACCATGTTGTCACAACTTGATTGCCGAATTTTTGGCCTAGAAACGATCAAAGCTTTGTATGACACTAATCTTGATTTTAAAGATGCTTATGCTCAGTGCAAAGCGGGACGAACTTGGAATAAATATGTGTTGCATGATGGTTTGCTATATCGTGCTAACAAGCTATGCGTTCCAGCTAGCTCGGTTCATCTTTTGTTGTTGCAGGAAGCACACGGAGGCGGATTGATGGGACATTTTGGCGTGAAGAAAACGGAGGAGGTGCTGGTCACACACTTCTTTTGGCCACGGCTGCGGCGCGACGTCGAGCGCTACGTCGCACGCTGTACTACATGCAACAAAGCTAAGTCCCGTCTTAATCCCCATGGTCTTTATATGCCTCTACCTATTCCTAGCGCGCCTTGGGAGGATATATCGATGGACTTTGTTTTAGGATTGCCTAGGACCAAGAAGGGGAGGGATAGTATTTTTGTGATAGTGGATCGATTTTCGAAGATGGCACATTTTATTCCTTGTCATAAGAGCGACGATGCCACAAACATAGCTGATTTATTTTTTAGAGAAATCGTTTGCTTGCATGGTGTGCCTATTACTATTGTTTCAGATCGCGATGCGAAATTTTTGAGCCACTTTTGGAGATCGCTTTGGAACAAATTGGGGACAAAGTTGTTGTTTTCTACTACATGTCATCCCCAAACTGACGGACAGACAGAGGTCGTTAATAGAACTTTATCAACCATGTTGCGAGCTGTCCTAAAGAAGAATTTGAAGATGTGGAAAGAGTGTCTAGCGCATGTTGAGTTTTCTTACAATAGAACGGTTCACTCCACCACCAAGGTAAGTCCTTTTCAGGTAGTATATGGTTTTACTCCTTGTGCTCCAATTGATCTTTTGCCTTTACCTGCTGATGAGAGAGTTAATTGTGATGCTCAACAACGTGCTAAATTTATTCTTAAGATGCATGCTGCAACTAAGGAAAATATTGAGAGGATGACTGAAAAATATAGGATTGCTGGTAGTAAAGGTAGAAAGGATGTAAAACTTGAACCACGTGATTTAGTGTGGTTGCATTTGAGAAAGGATAGATTTCCAGAATTACGCAAGTCTAAGTTAATGCCACGTGCTGATGGTCCTTTTAAAATTCTTGCAAAGATAAATGACAATGCATATAAGTTAGACCTGCCTGCAGATTTTGGGGTTAGTCCCACATTTAACATTGCAGATTTGCGACCATACATGGGAGAAGAAAGTGAGCTTGAGTCGAGGACGACTCAAATTCAAGAAGGGGAGTCTGATGAGGACATCATACCTTCAGATACGCGCATTGAACCGGCCCTTGAAGGTCCCATAACAAGAGCTCGAGCACGACTACTTCATCAACAGGTGAACTCGCTCCTAAGTGAATCGCATTGTATTTTCGAGGTTGGATTACTATTTAATGATGCTATTATACTTAGGAATCATGGAGAGGATCACCGCAGGCATGGAGACCAGCAAGGAAGCAAAGGAGGCCAACAACCACGTCGAATTCGAGTTGGAGGTGAAGCCCATCCGCAAGGAAGCAAAGGAGGCCAACAACCACGTCGAATTTGAGTTGGAGTTGAAGCCCATCCCGTCACCAATTCGAAGTTCGAGTCCACCTCGGAATCCAGGAGCAGTCTGCACTAAAATCGTCGCCCAGGACGCATACGGACTCCGTTTTCGACGTTTTATATACCGTTGGAAAGCTAAGGAGATAAGCTTTCCAATGGAACTGGTCCCATGTCAAAATTCCACCGGAGACAATGAGAATCGTTGAAATAAGTCAGCATCCAGAATCTGTCAGGGTGCTGCGCCACCGTCTTTGGGCCGTTGGCCCATGTACCTCGTTGGAGCCCATTAGGGCGCGTCCAGGGTTCCTTGGCCGACCCTAACACCTTATATTCAGTAGCCGTCATCCGAGTTAGGATTTGGGTTTTGCTTAGATTATTTTGTCTTCGAACAGTTTCGCCGCTTGATCGGTTTGTGAGACCCCAACTTGTGAGATTAATCATTCGTATTTGCAATTCAGTTTGCTTTCTTCCGTGTTCTTGCTTGTGTTCTCGATTCGCAGCAGGGATAAACCTTCTTGGTGAGGTCAATCACGCTCACGCGAGATTGATAACCAACGGAGTAGTGGTGTTGCGATTGCGGGGTTCAGATCGTGCCTGATTTGAAGCCGGATCGTTCTACGTCGAAGCTCCACCAATCGATCTATCACGTACCTTTCGGAAGATCGGGCACCCAGTGTCACATCAAGTATTTTTACCAAAAAGATAACACTGCCAATATTTCACAGCCTGATGCAGTGCACACAACTCTTTGTCTTAAGTCAGATAGTTCTTCTGAGCTCCCTGGAATAACTCGAAGTGATATGTACTGGTCGACCTTCTTGCATGAGTACTACGCCTATTGCATAACCTGAGGCATCAGTTTCTAGCTCGAATGGCTTCTGTAGATTAGGGAAAGCTAGCACAAGTGCTTCACTAATCTTCCTCTTCAGTAAGGGAAATGTGTACTCATGTTTCCCTGTCCACTCGAACTTCTGGTCGTGGTTAATGCATGCAATGGAGAAGACACAATCGAGAAGTGTTGTATGAACATCTGAAGGTATTGGCATGCTCCCACAAAACTACACACTTCTGTAGTTGTTCGTGGTCACGGCCACTTGCGAATCACTCTTACCTTATCCAGGTCGATTTGCAACGTACTGTTGCCGACCACGAATCCCAGCTACAGTAGTGTTTGAGGGCCGAACTCGCACTTCTTATGGTTGAGGCAAAGTCGATGTTGCTGAAGCTGTTCGAACACCTTTTCGACAAGAATGAGGTGCCCATCCCACGAACGACTATAGACCAGTATGTCGTCGAGGTAAACGATCACAAAGTTGTCGATGAACTGTTGCAATACGTCATTCATAAGACGCATGAATGTAGCCGGGGCGTTGCAGAGGCCAAACGGCATGACCAGCCATTCAAATAGACCTTGTCGCTTTTTGAATGCGGTTTTCCACGTATCCTCCTCTCGTATGCTGACTTGATGATACTCTGATTTTAGATCCAAGTTTGAGAAGACAGTAGCATGCTTCAGTTGGTCTAACAGGTCATCAATACGAGGAAGGGGGTACCGGTTCTTGATGGTGATTTTGTTTAGTGCTCATATGTCAAGTCCCATCTTTCTTTGGCATAGTATTTCGCTGGTTTGAGGAGTCGCCACCTTCCTTTTCCGGCGAACCAGAGGAATGTTGTCTTCCTCCTCCTCGCTCCCTTCACCCTGTACGACGAAGAAGTAATTCCAGTTCGTACCTGGGGTAACAGGAGGCACATGATATCTTACTGCAGTCTTCTTCGCGGTAAGGGGAGTTCTGTGCGAGGAGCCTTCCCCGAGAATTTTCTTGGGGGCGGGTTCCCTCGCTCCGGGCTTTGAAGAGATTTTCTTCACTCTCTTCATCGTCGGCTTTCCTAGGAAACCGACGCTTTCACTCGGATACGTCGCCTCGGCAAACTTCCCCAGAAGCTTCGACACTTCAGTGCCCTTGTTAGTACAAGACACACAGGTGACCTACAGACAGAACCTAACAAGAGATGACGTACCTTTCGACGTTCTTGTCTGAGGTCTTCACTGGCGTTGATCAAGCTTTGGGGATGAGGTGATCCCTTAATTCCCTCCACCTCGGCACTATACGCCTTAAGGAGATAATTTGTCCGTTTCTCGATCTCGGACAAAGGCAAAACTGTGTCACTAGTAGACAAGTTAGCAAACACGATTTTCTTTCAAGAGAAATGTATGTTTTTGTTGGCTAAGTGACATACCATTGTTATAGTCCAGGATGCTATCTGCAATGGACTGAATCTCCCAAGTCGGATGAGCCCTTTCACGCAGGGGGCTCACCCGATTCTTCACGAAGTTGCGTACAATGTCGCGAGCCGTTAGTCCTTGCTGGACTAAGTGAAGAATCACTTAGGCTTGCTTCTTCTGCTCTGCATTCAGAGCAGGGAGGGAATCCAACCCGTTGGACTTCTCTGGTCGCGAGTTCACAAACCACAACCCGCTCTCGGACGGAGGGGTACAGTAGAACCATTTTTGGTACCACCCAAGCACGGAGTCTCGCAGGGGTGGGAAGGGATACTCTTTCTTCTCCCTTATCTGAAAATAGATGCATCCGGCGGCATTGGCGCTCTTCGATCATGCCGAATAGTAAAAGCGTTGGAAGAGATCTACACTTGGAAACACTCCGACGAAGGCTTCACACAGATGCTGGAAAATCGCCAGGATCAGGACAGCATTCGGGTGGAGATTCACCAATTCCAACCCGTAGTGCTCCAGGATTCCCTTCAAGAATCGACTTTCAGGGAATCGGAACCCGCAGCACAGGTACTCTTCAAAGACCACCAACTCGCCCTCTTGGACGATTGGGGTTTCTTGATCTTTCCCCGCGGGTCGCCAGTTAATCAGCAATCTTGGGGGAAGGATCTCTTCCTTCTCCAGCGCCATCAGACTCTCCTCCGTGTGATGAACTGATCAGCTCCAAGACGTCATTTTCGGAAGAGATTGTGAAGGAAAGCTGGCGGCTTTGGGGGCGATGGAAGATGAAGAACGAGGGTTTTGAGCGGCGGAAGTTCTAAGGCTGGAGGCTGGATGTGTGGCTTCCTCAAGAAGCTACCTGCTCCTTTTTATAGACCCGAGGCGACGTTCCACTGAGGGTAACATTCCATTGAATATTTTATCCATTTCCCATAATGGATGTTTTCTTTGGTAAACCCGTTATACGTTCCTCGCACAGAATCCGAAATGAAATGTCTTCTTTGTTTCGAATTTGAGGATTAAGGGTGGACACAAAAACGTGAAAAGTTCTACAAAGGATTTTCAGAGGACATTATCCTTCGTGTTTCCTGTAAACCTTCACGTGTTGATCATAAAGATATTATATGGTCATTACGAAATGCTGTCATTATTCGGTCAAGCTGCTGTGTTATCAAAACTATGTTTCTGATCGGACTTCAACTCTAGTCGCAAGTGGTGGTCTTGATCGGATTTCAGTTCTGATCGCGGTAATCTTCCAAATTGAATATCAGTTCTAACCGCGGCTTTGAATCTGATCGTAACATCAGAACTGATCGTGGTGTAACGTATTAATGCATTTCTGGTCGCAGTACTCGAATTTACCTGTGTATGAGTGGTCGTAAAGACATTACTTATGGCCATATTTTCACACAGAAGTTATGAAGAGTTTCCATATTATGTAAGGTAAAAGAAATCTTTATTTCTGACAATCTTTACATACAAAAGGGATACCGGCGACCAGAGCGTCGACCTGATCCGAGAGGAGTTTACAAAGTTCTCCTAGGGACATGTTGTCGTCAGTAGGATCTACGCTGACGACCCCAAGGGAACTAGCAACTACTCTAAGTCTATCTACATCATCCCTAACAAGAGACGTACTATTTTTCCTGATCAAATCGGAGAGTTCTCGCTGTTGTCGAGTGTAGTCCCTCTCCAGGCGGAACTGGTGTGCCTCTTCGCGGGATCTTTCAAAACATTCTGCCAGGTGCAGAATCGCCGAAGACATCTCTTCGGTCTTCTTCTCCAAGGCCTCTTTTTCCCCTTGGAGAGTCTGTTCGAGGGGAGGAGGCGGAATTTCGGCAGGCTGGTCGTTGGGGGCTCCAACCATTTTGATCTCCTACATTTGCATATGTTAGTTTTACTAATTATAACAACAAGCAAAGGGAGACGAAAATAGTTACCCATTCTTGCAAGTGACAGGTTGAAGTACTTCCCCCAGAAAGTAGACCACCCAACAAAAGCCGAGGATCATCAGATGGTGAAAGTGCAACCTTCCCACCAGAAGATTGTTTCCCCAACACAGGTTGAAGATTATCTGGTCGCAGAGGTGCTGATTGCCGACCAGAAAATCGATCACCCGAACAAAGACGGGGATCACTGGGATGAAATGGAGAAAGCCGAGAAGAATGCCCTAAGGGACCATCACGAGCTTCCACAGGTGGAGATAAAGGTTTGACCTGTCGAGATGCATGAACAGGAAGAACTACAGGAACCAAAGGAAGAGAGAGCAATGATGCATCTTTCACCTTTGTTCTGCTGGAGGATCCCTTGTCAACCTTGGGTTTCTTCCTTAAAGGCGACAGATCTTTGGATGTCTGTGAATCTTGCTCAAACTCGAGTGACACTTCTTCTTCATCACTTTCAATCTCGATGATGTTTTGGTCTGCCATCGAGAAGTGTTTGGAAGAGAAAGGAAGATGGTTTTGGAAGAAACTTAGCAGGGAGAAGAGTTGTGAAGTTTTGAAGTTAAGAGGCTTCGGTATTTATAGCTGCCAGGGTGACGGTTCAGTTTCCGAACGCCTCGAGCTTTTAAAACATTTACAATTTTACCTCGGGTTAAAAGACGTTTTTACGGCGCCATCATTACCGGTCACATATTACCCAAAGTCCGTCTCGGGGAACCAACCGCCACACTTATTGTGCCACTAAGTGGAGGATTTGAAGCATCGGGTTAAGTATCCGATGTAAGTCTTGAAATTTGAAGTAAACATGTCCCTTCGTTCTCTTCAACTTTGGGGGCTAGCTAACGAAGATTGATACCCGAGTTAGTTCAAATAAATACACTACTGTTTCAGGACAAATTCGAACCAGATGAGTGTCTGTTGACGTGAACTTATCCGAGAAGCACAGACCTGTGATCGCAAGCTTTACACGATCAGACCGTAGATAGTGCGCGGTCAAAAGTTCGTATGCAATACGCGAACAGAGGGTTGCAGATAATGCGCGGTCAGATAATAACTAGCAACGCGCGGTCAGAACACCTTCGACCAGGCGATGCGGGATTGTTCTATCCCTACAACAGGGATATCCCGAGTATCCCGAAGATTCTTCCACGCATGGAGACAATCGTCAGGAGGTTAATACGTGCAGTTATCCGTAAATAACACATGTTAAACCTACGTGGAGGTTAGGGGTAGTTATCAAAACTACACCCGAACAACTGTTCGATGCCGTTATGCCTTGACACCCTTTCGACCAGTATAAAAGGGTAAGCCAATGCGTCAGACAGGGGCATCAGATCGAGTGATCGAACAATCGAAGGATCAAGAGATCAGAAGACATTAGTCTAAGTTAGCTACTTTCATAAGCCTTGTAGGCATTGTCTTGTATAGACATATAGGAAAAATCTTCGCCTGTGAAGATCTTTTCCATAGTCTTGTAACTCTTTATTCCCACATATAGTGAAATCCTAACAGGACGTAGGACTATTACTCCCACCATCGAGGGCCCGAACCTGTATAAATCTCTCTGTGCTCCAGTTAACATTGATTCATCATACCTTCCCGGAGGGGCACCCTGAAAGGTCTCACAACATACAAATTCTGCATAAGTTCGACTAAGGACCCCGAACCCGAATCGTCGACAGAAGGATGTAATGACCACGAAACTAGTCGACTAATCAGAGGCCATGTGGCTGGTCAACAGAGGAACCACGATGCTGGCAATGCTGAGACTTAAGTCTACGTGTTGGATTTATTTTTGGTTTTGGAAAGAACTTGATGTCAGACCTGTACAGTATCCGTCAGGTGTTCCTTGCAGCCACCTCTCAGCCTGAGCGAGTGCCGCTGCTCACCCCTGTATTTGCTTGTCATCATCCAGCATTTAGGAATCGGGTCCATTTTTGGGTCGTTCATTTTCATTTCAGGCCATCTCGGAACAGTTTCGAGCCTTAGGAGCCGTAAAAACAAAATAAAAAGAAAAAGAGTTTCTTTTAGAAATTCAGCCCAAAACCAGGCCTTGGGCCCAAAGGCCCAATTAGTCACAATTTGCATTTCAGTCCCTAAGACTTTCCCATTTGCAGCCACATGGTAAAACTTTGCACAAAATCCCCTCAAGTTCAATGATTTTACAAGTCAGTCCATTTTACACCCAGCATGCCCTGGGAACTGCCACCTGCTCACTGGAACAGTGATTCCAGCCACCTCAGCCCCACCAATGTCGGTTACTGAGTCCTGAATTGAACCCTATTCCAAGTTTTATCATGTATCAGTTACTGAGTCCTGAAATTCAATTAGCTTTTAGTTGTTTACTTAAAGACTTAAACAGCAAGTGATGGTAGTACACAAGGACCATCCCAAATACCCCCCCTGGAACTTGCAGATTATTGCTGCCACATGATCTGCACAGATCCAGCATCATCACACAGCTACACAATATGAAACATAGAATCACCATCATCACAATCACATATGCATAGGCACAATCACACATCACACACAGGAACAAAGCAACTAGACCCCAAAGTAGGGATGAAAACGGATCGGATCTGGATCAGATAATGGCTGAACCATATTCGTATCCGTATTTTTTTCGGATCCGGATACGGATATGGATAGCCCGGATACGAATACGAATACGGATAGTATCGGATACGAATACGGATCGAATACGGGTCGAAACAGATACGGTTACGGATAATGATCGAAAAATTGATACCCCACAAACACAATATTGTAATACCTTGGCAAAGTAAATACTACCTCAAGTATTTTACAAAATTTTACCTCTAATTTAAAATACTTGTCATTGTAATAAATTAAAACAAGTTTTGATTCGTGAACACTGAACAGCATGGAAATTGGTATGTAAATATCAAATATAATGGCCAATATGATATCTTCAAAAATAATTCACCCAAAAGTATAATTCAAAACTTTTAGTCCAAAAAGAAAACAAAATAAACCTAAGAGAAACAAAAATTCAGTGTCAGATTTCAAGAAATTTCTAGGATTAAAAAAAAGACCTGCAAGATAGAATAAGAGCAGTGCAAATGGTAAAAATGAGACTGAAACTGACATGTCAAATTTTGACAACTCAAATCTTCGTCTTCAATTGAAAAAAATGAATGTTAAAACAAGAAAGATCAATCAAAATTTTGTTATAATTCAAAGACAACCAAATATTGAAAACATAATTAAAAATTAATAAAATAAAATATAAAAACAAATCAAACACACCCTAAATTAAAAAACAATCTCGCAAATGATCTCATTAATCATGAACTATCTCTTGATACAACAGTACTAGCTAATCGAGCTAAATAATCCGTCTTGTAAACAAAAGAATTGGGAACCCTGCTTACACAGAAACAACAATGTAAACATCAGCTTCATCAGCTGTTTGAGCTACACGTCGTGGTGAGCCGCCGACATGGCACGAGACATGGAGGCGACCACCATCTCCTTTGTCAGCTGTTCCTCTCCTCCCTTTCCTTCCTCCAGTCCTTTTCTTCTTCTCTCCATTTCCTTCTCCCTCTTTCTTCTTCTCTCTTCCTTCTTCTTCCCCCAAATCCACCACTCCTCTGAGCCCTCAAACCTCCAGCTCGCGCCTCCCCGCCGCGCCACAAATCCACACCCGCCGGCGCCTCCCTCGCGCTCCTCTAGTGCTCCCGCCGCCGGAGCCGCCCCCACTTCGCCCCGCGTGTGCCACCTCCGCACCGTCTACGCCGCGCGCCACCGAATCCACTCCTCCCGACGCCAGCCTCCGATCGCCCCGCCTCCACGCTTCACCACTCGACGCCGCCGGCTCCCGCGCAAATCTCGCTGCGGCACTGCCTCCCACCACCGAGCCGCCGCAGATCCGCCATCGCTCGCGTGCGCCCTGTGCACGCCGCCACCGCCATCGCGCCACGCCACCGGAGTCGACCTCGCCGCTCCCGATCCGCCGACCGCAACCTCCACAGATTGCGCCGCCCGATCTGTCTCGCGCCGGATCCGCGCTACACCGCCTAGATCCGCCGCCGAGCTTGCTCCTCTCCAGCGCACGCGTCTCTGCCGCCAGATCTACTCCTCCCGACGCCGGCCGCCGATCGCCTCCAGGGGTCCCACGCCAATCCATTGTGCCTCCGGGTATCAGGATATCCAGATAAGCACAGTTTCGGATATCCGGATCCGGATCCAGATCCGTCGGATATCGTCTGAACCGGATTCGGATCTGGATCCGCATAAAAATTATTCGGATCCAAATATATCCGATCCGATAGGTTCCGGATCCGGATTCGATCAGTCCGGACCGGGAGGATCCGGATCCGTTTTCATCCCTACCCCAAAGTCCCATAGAACAAGTAGAATACAGTACCAGAATCAAAGAAATCAAAACCCTATGCGAATTGAAACCTGGCGCCACAGCCACGATTGTGATTAGGGAGCTTATCTGGGGCGCCGACGTTGAGGACCGGGTAACCGGCGGGTCGGCGGTGGCGCATCCGCACACGCGCGATAAGCTACCGCGCGGCCACGCCACTAGGGCACGGCCAAGCGAGGCCATGAGCCGCGGGAGAGGAGGCGCAGCGGCGCGGCCCGGGCTACGGCTGGCCACGACGCCAACGCCGGCGAGGAACCCGATCGGCAGCAGGGCAAATCGGGAGCCAGGGTTAGGGTTTTAGCCATAGGCTCGTAGGGCGCGAGGAGATGGGAGGAAAAGGGGTAGCACGTGAGAGGGGAAAGGAGAGGTTCGCCGGGGAGCCGCAATGTAACACCCTGTTTTGCCAAACCCTAAAATAGCCAAAATCCACATCTTGACCCCAAACCCTAATCTGCTTCAGCCATTCCCTTCTAAGTGTTGTTCAGAACATTTTTCCCTTCGGGATCACCTCCAAAATCCCATCCTAAAACTGAGTTTCGACCCTTGCCGTCTCAGAACCCTAATTACCCTAATTTTACCCTAAACTGCTTTTCCCCAATTTTGTCGAAACCCTTCAGATCTTACCCGATCATACCAAACTTTGGCCGGATAAGTTCTAATAATCTTTTGCAACTTATCTGCGAAATCAGATTTCAGATCGGACCCTCAGATCTCCAAATTTGCAATCAGGCCCAAGTTCTATTCAAATTTTCCTCACAGAACAGTCCCTGGAGCAAGTTTCAAAATTGCAGAACAGCCCAAGTATCCTTTTCAGGTCCATTCGACCAGCACCTGGTCGTGGCCTACGACCAGCGCGTGTCGCCGGAGCCGCGCCGTGGTTTTCGCCGTGTTTGGTCGCCGCCGGCCACCGCTTCTTGTCGCTTGTGCCCGTGAGTTGCTGTGCCACCCCATGCGCACGTGCCAGCACAGTTGCGTCGCCTTGCCCAGCGGTTAAACGGCCGCGCTCCAGTAGCATTTCGCGCACGCGCCCCCGTTGCCGTGGCATTTGCATGGCGTTACGTGTCGTTGCCGGAGCTGTGCCGCTGCCTCTGCATCTGCGCCGTCCCAGGTGAAGTTCCAATGCACCCGACAAGGTCAGCAAGGCTGCAACACCGCCTGAAGCGCATCACATCGCCGGTCACCGCTGTCGCAGCTACACCCGGCCGGTCTCGTCCCCGGCACAAGTTTCGCGCCGTTTCCCCCTCGCAAGCTCCGCCCTTGGACCTATTTAAACCCTCCAGTGCTGTGCTTAAGCCTCATCTCAGGACTTAGCCATTTTTCCAGAGCTCTCGCCGTTTTCACCTTCTTCTCCGGCGAGCCAGTGAGTGAGCTCACGGTGCTAGCCCATTCCACAGCCCCTCTCTTCGATCCAAGTTCATCAGTGAGTTCCTCCCTTCTCCCTCTCTGTGTAATAGCAGCTAATTGCACCAGATCGATCCCCATCGCCGGTGATCGCCGGATTCCCGATTTGCCCTGTTCCCCCAATGCCGTTCGATTCCCTCTAAATTAGCTCTCGATTCTGTAGAAGAAGTTGATCAGTAAGCTTAGTAGAGCAAGCCTGTAGAATCAAAATCTTCAATTGAGCCCAAACCGAAGAAATCCCGATCTGGAAGTCCATCAGTTTGCTGGACCTCGCCGCCGAGCTTCTCCGGCATTCTCCCAGCAAAATTGACCCCTCCAGTAGCCTTGTTGTGCCCTAGAGATCATCCTCAAGCTTGGAATTGAGCTCATTCGCCCTGTATCAAAAATCCCCAATCCCCAGTGTCGTCTTCTCCAGCGCCGGTCGCCGGAATTCTTTCCCAGCCGATTCAGCCGACACCACTTTGTCCCTTAGCTTAGCCTCACCTCCCTGAGCATTTTCTTCCACTAGCTCGACACCTGGATCTGCCTAGATTGTGAGTTATGCCTTTGCCAAACGTTTGTCCAGATCAATGTCTGTGCCGTGTCGCCACCGCAGTTCATCGCCGGATTTGGCCGCCCTCCGGCCACTTTCAGCCCTTATTCCTGTTGAGTATTTTGTTCCTGTTAGTAATGCCTACCTCCCAGACAAAGTGTTGCATCAATTGGAGCCCTGGATCAAAAGTTGTGCCATGCCCTAGTTTCTGGCCATGTCCAGCACTATGTCAGTGCATGTCAGCCACTGGCATTAGCCTTGTTTGACCCCTCTGGTTGAGCAATGGAAATGTCACTTTGTCCCCTAGATTCCTGGAGTTGTCTTCTACATCTTCCCCTTCTATCACTTCTCCAGAAAACCATCCTAAGATCAGTTTAAAGTTATGCCAAAGCCATGAACCGAATGTCGACCCTTCGACGTTCAATCCTTTTTAGCCGTTTCTTCGACCAGAGCCCTTGTGATCTTGCCCTAACCCTTTCCCCTGCATGCATGACTTATTTACTTAATAATTTCTATGGAAACTATTTTCTGTATGCTTATGGTATGTGTTTGTGTGTTGGTTGATTGCCGCAGAGTCAGAAGCTGAAGGAGCAGAGGAAGTCTTCGAAGAATCATCTGAGTACTTAGACCCAGCATTGCAAGGCAAACCTCATTCCTTTGATCATGTCTCACCCAATATTTTCATATGAAGTATATTCACTGTTTCTTACTATGCATGCTTAGTTGAGATACAAGTTATGTTTGAATGACATGAGTAGATATTACCTAATGAATCATGAAACCCCTTTTTGTTATTGAACCTTCTTATATATGCTTTTGTCACCCTAGGACTCATATACTGAATATCCACATTAAACCTGAAATGGTCAAATACATGAGAAGTTATAATGAAAACCGTTTTGTCAAGAAAACTGATAAAAGGGATCAGTAGTGAGGATTGGATTGTATGGAAAGGGTGCGGTGCGCACCAGGGTATGTGAATGCTCCTCACTATTGATTCATAAGGACGAGAACCTTGTGCTGTGTCTCTATGCGAATTGTAAACGTACCAACCACTTGCCTGGTATGGGACAGGCACAACTTAGTAGCTTTTTGGTATTAGCAGTTCCCTGCATGGTTTGTCGGTCTGGTTTCTCGCGTGGAAACTGGTGGGCCGCAGTTCGGCCATGAGTGATGTGAGTTCAGAAAAATGATGAGAGATAAAGGTGGAAAGAAGGAAGGCGCCCTACGCCTCAGATTAAGCCGTGCGCGGTTGTAATCTTGAATGGTCATATGTCTTGCGTGGACACAGACCAAGGCTATGTGTCTTGCGGGAACATGAGCCAGAGGCTAGGAAGTAAGGCAGTGGGGAGGACCCACAACAGTACTTGAGATTTAATTGTCTATTTACTGGGCGGGGATACTGTTAATACTGAACTGTAAAAGCGTTGTGTGATCTCAGCCTTGTCACATGTGTATAAGTCACATGGAGCTGATCCGACTTGAAAGCCGAGTGAACCAGTGGATTTAAAAAGAGGTACATCTTTGCAAAGTGTAAAAGAAGTATCAGATACTCTGTACTCCCAGGTTCAGGAGTCTTTTCGTAGTGGATGTTATCCATGGGTTATAGCACAAGTAATGTTTTGGAATGTTTTCATAATGCGGTTAACAAAGTAGTGACTCATGGGAGACCACTACATCTAATGTTTTATTGAAAACCTGTTTAATGTTTAAAGTATCATTTTCATGACAAAAGTACTGTTTTACTGAACAAATGACTTGGAAATCTATACATCTCTATCCATATGAAACTAAAACCCCGGAATCATATGTTTCACCCTCATGTAAGTACAATTGCAATAATCTCCGGAATGAGTGTTGCTGAGCACCAAGTGCTCACCCTTGCATTTATATCCCACTGTAGAAGAGGGATTCGAGGATCCCGATTCCTTCAGTTATGAGTACTCAGCTGAAGATGGAAGCACCCCGGACGAGCCCACTTTCTAGAAGGATCATGCACCAAGTCAAGTCAGATGTGGGAGAAGTCCCTCCAACCCCGCTGCTGATTGAAGTCAAGCTGTTTGTCGTCGCCTTATGCTTTATGTTGTGTGTTCGGTACTTGGATACCGATTCTGGTTCTGATAAACTGGCTATTTTCTTAGCAACTCTACTTAGCGCCATTTTCGGTGCTTTGGCTATGTAATATTGGCCATGTTGGCCTGATACTTGTTTAATGATATTACTATGCTTGTGTGGTTTGAGCTCATGTGGCATCATGCTGTGTGTAACCTACCTGGGCGGTTACCAAGGTGATCCTCAAATGGGGGTCTCACAGCGAATGGTATCAGAGCATAAAGCTTGACTGTAGGTCGTGACCCTTACTAGAATGGGCGTCCCTAAAGTAGAGAATCGCTAGATTATTTGGTAAAAATCTAATCGTGAAAAACCTAATTTGTTTAAGAAAAGCATAATGAGTATTATTTGAAAATTTTCAAAACCTTTTTCCTACTTTTAAGTGTTCCGTGTCTCATCATCGCAGATGGCCCCTGGTAAGAAGCTAATTCACGGAGACGAGTTGGGATCATGGGCGTTGATGCTTTGGATGATGTTGCAATTCCTTGGAGCAAGGGACAACCAGCGACCAGTCTACTACGTCCGTCGTGAAGAAGTAGATGGTAGACCTTTTGGTTTCCGTGCCTCAGTGATTGTGTACGAGATTCCAGAGATCGGGAGAGGATCAACAAGAAAGGAAGCTCGTAGAGAAGAAGAAGAAGATGCCATCCAAGACGCTGCTCGTCGTGCTATAGGTACCATCCGCCAGCTGTACGATGATTTTCTTATAGGTTCTCCTTTCTGCTTTGTACCCTACCAAGTCCCTGGATCGGATCGTCGAACTGTTCATCCCTCCACCAACCAGAGAGATGCCATCCTGACTAAAACCAGAGATGTAGTTCAAGCTTTGGAGTCGAGCTACACTCGGTTGTTGCGTGAGCATGAAAATGCTCTGGATGACCGTCACTATCTCAAAGGAGCGCTTGCGAAGGTTCGCTCAGAACTCCAAGAGAAAGAGAAGCATATTCAAGAGTTGGCTGAACCTAGCAGAGCGCGAGAAGTCGAAGACGAAGGATCGGTGAACAAGAAGAACCGCTTGAAGATAAGACTCACAGCCCGCAAGAGTGTGGGAAGACCTAGGGATTACCTGGGTTATTTCACGCCTGCTTCGCGTGGCATTGTGATCAACACCCCTGCACCAGAATATCCTACTCTCGCGAAAGGGAAGGAAGTTCCTGAAGGCAAAGGAAAAGAGATTGCTACATGCGACACCAACGGTTCATCTGAGGAAGAAGAGGACAATGATATGGAATGGGACCCTATGGATGCCGACGAAGATCAAGAAGAGGAAGACCCCGAAGAAGTGGAACCTTGCAGTTCTTCCAGGACCGACAGGAGATCCTAGTTTTCTCTTCAGCTTGACCCTTCTGCTCTAGCCCTTGTAATCGTTAGTTTTTAGCTCTTGTTGTGGTAGTTGCTTTGTTTGTATTGTTTGTTGGTAACTCTAAGGCTGTAAAGGTGAAAACCTTGTATCTTTTGAAAACCTTTGAAGATAGCAATCGCATGTTCCAATCCAATCTCTTGGGTTGATCTTTCATTTCAGCTTGTGTTCAATCTGTGCTCTCTTGAATTAGTAGTCTTCTCTCAATTATCTTGTCAGAACAGGATGGTGAACACCAGAGGTAGAATCCAAGACTCGGAAGAAGCCCCCAGGAACACGTCAACGAGAAGGACTAGAGATACCTCAGATCAGCCAAATTCATCGACCTCAGTACCACAAGGGGGAAATTTGGCAGAAATATTAATATGGATGGAACAAAACCGACAGAGATCTGCAGAGGTACAGAGTCAAATTCTGGAACAGTTGATGCAAAACTCTGCAACACGACGCGAGGAAGGTTCGAACATTGGAGCAAGACTGACGGACTTTCAAAAGACGCGTCCTCCAACTTTCTCCTGCACTGAAGACCCGATTGTGGCAGACGATTGGTTAAGAGAAATTGAGAGGAAATTGGACACTGTCAGGTGTAATGATGAAGAGAAGCTGCTGTATGGACCCCATCAGCTCACAGGATCGGCTGCAGCATGGTGGGAAAATTACAAGACGGTACACCCTAATCAGAATTCCATTACCTGGAATGAATTCAAGGAACAGTTCCGTAAGTACCACGTCCCCAAAGGAGCTATCCAAGCCAAACGCAGAGAATTCTTGAATTTAAGGCAAGGAGGAAGGACGGTGAAGCAGTATTTGCATGAATTCATCAAATTGGCCAGGTATGCACCTGAAGATATCATGACAGAAGAGCGGAAGATCGACAGATTTTGCGAAGGCCTACAAAACTCATATCAATACCACTTGTCAACGCACGAGTTCACGGACTTCCAAGTCCTTGTGAATCGAGTGCTCAAGATGGAGGAGAAAAGAGGCATAGTAGAAGAAGACCGCAAGAGGAAAAGTATAGCATATCCATTTCAAGGCAATTCTAGTCGAGGGAGACCAGCACCATATGCCAGAGCCGCTTTCAGAGCACCCGCACCTCCAAGACCCCAGAGGACTTCATCACCAACAACTCTAACATGTCCCGGATGCAAAGGGAGTCACCTCTATAAAGATTGTACGCTGAAGAATACAGAGTGTTTCCATTGTGGCAGAAGAGGACACCGCAGAGAGACTTGTCCACTTCAACATTTACCTCCCAGTGTTGCTAAAGCTCAAGCAGCCAAATCCCCTACACCTACACAAACTATTGCCAGAGGAGCACCACAAGCCAGAGGAGGAAGATTCCAAACCAGCAGAGGGAGAGGAACACCAACCGCCGGGGGAAGACTCAACTTTGTGACTGCTGCAGAAGCAGGAGAAGCAACTGACGTCGTAATCGGTAGACTCTTGATCTCCTCTCAGATTTCAGTTGTTTTATTTGATCCCGGTGCAACTCATTCATTCATGTCAAAAGATCGCTTGTTGGGTAATAATTTGCCTGTGGTTGCTTTAGAGCATCCTATCATCATTCAGTCACCTGGTGCTAGGATGACTGTTAATTCTATCTGTAGAAATGTTGCCTTCTGTATCGGCAATCTAGAATTCCTGGCAGACATGCTAGTTCTAAACCTTCAAGGATTAGATGTCATTCTTGGAATGGATTGGCTGGCCAAGCATAAGGGATTGATGGATTGTGAGAAGAAAACAATCACCCTGACAAATGCCATTGGAAAGCAAGTTACATTCCATGCAGACAGCACTCCAATCTGCGACCACCTGCAGAGATTGAACTGCATTGAAGAAGTGAAGCTTGAAGAGGTACCGATTGTCAATGAGTACCCAGAAGTCTTTCCAGAAGAACTTCCCGGATTACCACCAGATAGGGATATAGAGTTCACTATTGAACTGAAACCCGGATCCGCTCCGTATGCTAGGAAGTTGTTTCGGATGACAGGTCATGAGCAAGAGGAACTGAAGAAGCAGATAGCTGAATTGGAAGAAAAAGGATTCATCAGATCAAGCTCATCACCATGGGGAGCCCCAGTGCTCTTTGTTAAGAAGAAAGATGGTAGCATGCGACTTTGCATAGACTACCGCAAGCTGAACGACATGACCATTAAGAACAAATACCCCTTACCAAGGATAGATGACCTTTTTGACCAGCTCAGAGAAGCGAAAGTGTTCTCAAGAATAGACCTGAGATCGGGATACCACCAGTTAAGGATCCGAGAACAGGACATTCCTAAAACTGCTTTCGTGACCAGATACGGGTTGCATGAGTTTTCAGTGATGCCCTTTGGATTAACTAATGCACCCGCGGTATTTATGAATCTAATGAATAAGATCCTTATGGAATTCCTGGATAAGTGCATCATTGTATTTGTAGATGATATCCTCGTCTATTCCAAGACAGAGGAGGAGCACACATACCATCTGAGGATAGTGCTACAGAAACTAGCAGACCACCAGCTATACGCCAAGTTCAGCAAATGTGCTTTTTGGCTGAAGAAGATCTCTTTCTTAGGACACATCATCTCAGGAGAAGGAATATTTATGGACCCGTTGAAGATACAAGCTGTTACTGATTGAAAACAACCAGAAACCGCAACAGAAGTTAGAAGTTTCTTGGGATTAGCGGGATATTATCGAAGATTCGTGGAAGGATTCTCGAAGATCACCAAACCGCTGACCCAGCTACTGAAGAAGAATGCCCCTTTTCATTGGACCGAGGAGTACGAAAGAAGTTTTGAGGAATTGAAGAAAAGACTGACAACTGCACCAATCCTGATACTACCGGACGTCAAAAAGGATTTTCAAGTCTACTGTGATGCCTCCAAACAAGGATTGGGATGCGTATTGATGCAAGAAAGGAAAGTGATAGCTTATGCATCAAGACAACTACGACCTCATGAGGAGAATTATCCAACACATGATTTGGAGCTAGCTGCGGTCGTACATGCACTAAAGATATGGAGACACTACTTACTAGGCAGTAAGTGCGAAATTTACACGGATCATAAGAGCCTGAAATATATCTTCACGCAACAGGAGTTGAATATGAGGCAGAGAAGATGGCTAGAACTGATCAAAGATTATGATCTAGAGATCCACTATCACCCGGGAAAAGCCAATGTAGTAGCTGATGCTTTGAGCAGGAAGTCTCGTTGCAACCAGATGACCCAGCTAGAAGTGCCAACGCAACTAATTAAGGACTTCGAAAGGTTGCAATTAGAGTTAGTAAACCAAGGAACCATCACTGTCCTAAAGATGGAATGTGAGTTGAAGGATAAGATCCGGCAAGCTCAAGCGATTGACCCAGACCTTCAAGAGATGAAGGAGGACATGAAGAGCAAAGATACGACCAACCTTCGAGAAGATGAACAGGGAATCCTATGGTACGATGACCGTATCTGCATTCCAAATAACAACGAGATCAAAGGCCTGATCATGCAAGAAGCTCATCAAACCCCATATTCCATACACCCAGGCAGCACCAAAATGTACAAGGACTTGAAGAAAAATTTTTGGTGGAAAGGAATGAAGAGAGAAATTGCCAAGTTTGTCGCAGCTTGTGACACATGCCAAAGAGTGAAAGCAGAACATCAAAAGCCTGCGGGACCGCTACAACCTCTACAAATCCCAGAGTGGAAGTGGGATGAAATCGGAATGGATTTTATTGTGGGACTACCAAGGACGAGAAAAGGATTCGATTCTATATGGGTCATAGTAGATAGATTAACAAAGGTAGCACATTTTCTCCCAGTAAAGACCATATATACAGCTAAGGACTTAGCAGAGCTGTATCTCAGCAGAATAGTCGTACTGCACGGAGTGCCGAAGGCTATCGTTTCCGACAGAGGAGCCCAGTTCATTTCAAGATTTTGGCAAGAGTTGCAGAAAGCCTTGGGTACAAAGTTAAAATTTAGCACCGCTTACCACCCTCAAACTGGAGGTCAGACTGAAAGGGTAAACCAAATTTTGGAAGATATGTTGAGGGCATGTGTTTTGGATTATGGAGACTCTTGGGAGTTATTTCTACCTTATGCAGAATTCACATATAACAACAGTTTCCAAGCAAGCCTACAAATGGCACCATATGAAGCTCTATATGGAAGAAGATGCCGCACGCCTCTGTATTGGACAGAAATAGGTCAAAAGCAACATCTAGGACCCCAGTTGGTAGAAGAAGCCACAGCCCATGTTAGAATCATACAAGAAAAACTGAAAATAGCACAATCTAGACAGAAAAGCTATGCAGATAATCGTAGAAGAGAGCTATCTTTTGAAAAGGGCGATTATGTGTATCTCAAGGTTATGCCATACAAAGGAGTTCGAAGATTCCAGATGAAGGGAAAGTTAAAACCTAGATATGTGGGACCATATCGAATTCTGGAAAAGCAAGGTGAAATGGCATACAAGTTGGAATTGCCACTAGAACTGACCGGAATTCATGACGTATTTCATGTGTCTCAGCTGAAGAAATGCTTGAGAAAACCAACGGAACAGATATCTCCTGCAGAAATTGAGATTCAACCAGATTTGTCTTGTCAAGAATACCCTGTTAGAATTCTGGAAACCAGAGAGAAAGTACTGAAGTCAAGAACCCTCCGATTCTGCAGAGTCCAGTGGAACAATCACTCAGAGGAGGAGTCAACTTGGGAAAAAGAAGAAGATCTCCGCCGAGAATTTCCCTTCCTATTCTTTGACCTGCCCTAATCTCGAGGACGAGATTGTTTCTAAGGTGGGTAGATTTGTAACACCCTGTTTTTCCAAACCCTAAAATAGCCAAAATCCACATCTTGACCCCAAACCCTAATCTGCTTCAGCCCATGTTCCCTGCATGGTTTGTCGGTCTGGTTTCTCGCGTGGAAACTGGTGGGCCGCAGTTCGGCCATGAGTGATGTGAGTTCAGAAAAATGATGAGAGATAAAGGTGGAAAGAAGGAAGGCGCCCTACGCCTCAGATTAAGCCGTGCGCGGTTGTAATCTTGAATGGTCATATGTCTTGCGTGGACACAGACCAAGGCTATGTGTCTTGCGGGAACATGAGCCAGACGCTAAGAAGTAAGGCAGTGGGGAGGACCCACAACAGTACTTGAGACTTAATTGTCTATTTACTGGGCGGGGATACTGTTAATACTGAACTGTAAAAGCGTTGTGTGATCTCGGCCTTGTCACATGTGTATAAGTCACATGGAGCTGATCCGACTTGAAAGCCGAGTGAACCAGTGGATTTAAAAAGAGGTACACCTTTGCAAAGTGTAAAAGAAGTATCAGATACTCTGTACTCCCAGGTTCAGGAGTCTTTTCGTAGTGGATGTTATCCATGGGTTATAGCACAAGTAATGTTTTGGAATGTTTTCATAATGCGGTTAACAAAGTAGTGACTCATGGGAGACCACTACATCTAATGTTTTATTGAAAACCTGTTTAATGTTTAAAGTATCATTTTCATGACAAAAGTACTGTTTTACTGAACAAATGACTTGGAAATCTATACATCTCTATCCATATGAAACTAAAACTCCGGAATCATATGTTTCACCCTCATGTAAGTACAATTGCAATAATCCCCGGAATGAGTGTTGCTGAGCACCAAGTGCTCACCCTTGCATTTATATCCCACTGTAGAAGAGGGATTCGAGGATCCCGATTCCTTCAGTTATGAGTACTCAGCTGAAGATGGAAGCACCCCGGACGAGCCCACTTTCTAGAAGGATCATGCACCAAGTCAAGTCAGATGTGGGAGAAGTCCCTCCAACCCCGCTGCTGATTGAAGTCAAGCTGTTTGTCGTCGCCTTATGCTTTATGTTGTGTGTTCGGTACTTGGATACCGATTCTGGTTCTGCTAACTGGCTATTTTCTTAGCAACTCTACTTAGCGCCATTTTCGGTGCTTTGGCTATGTAATATTGGCCATGTTGGCCTGATACTTGTTTAATGATATTACTATGCTTGTGTGGTTTGAGCTCATGTGGCATCATGCTGTGTGTAACCTACCTGGGCGGTTACCAAGGTGATCCTCAAATGGGGGTCTCACACGCAACGCCGGAGCCGGAGCCGGAGCCGGAGCCGAGGGCAGCAACAGCTGGGGTTAGGGGCGGCCGTGTGTGTGGTGTGAGTGTGTGGCGTGCGTGTGTGTGTTTAGTGTGTGATGGGCCGGCGAGAGAGAGAGGGAAGAAGTGGGCCGGCCCAACCCGAGCCGGGTGCGTGCGCGTGAGTTGAGCCGGTTTGGGCCCAACAGAGAGTTTTGGTTTTTTTTATTATTTCCTTTTTCCTTTTCTAATTATAATTCTATTTTAAATAATAGTTAAAAACTTAATTGAACACAGTTTAATGGTTAATCAAAATTTGTTTAGTGCAGAGATTTAATTAACTAAATATTTTTAACCCGCTTAACATCTACAAATTTCTAATATATATATACACACACACCTAATTTTGATAAGAGCCTAAAACCAAATAAAACGTATGTATATATATACACAGATATATTTTCACCCTTTTAATAAATCAAATTATTTTCATTTCTTTTAAATGACCTGCTATCCAGACAAAATGTTTACAAAGTTATGTATTACTTTTATTTCAAATAACCGATCAATTTAATTACTAATTAAATAATCTTAGCACTAAATTAATATCTTGACCAAACTATTTTAGATTTATATTTCAATCGTTGTAAAACAAATATTATTTCCTTTTGGGAGCTACCCAACCCGAGGTTTTTATACAATTCCATTATGCAGTTCAATTATGTCGTGGTATTAAGAATACCCCGGCAGGTTTTGAAGACGATCCTAGCGAAGATTACGCGACGCGGGTTGACCGGCTGACCGGTCCTCCCCCGCCGGACAAACACAAGAAAAGACACGGATATTTATACAGTTATACAGGTTCGGGTCCCGGTGGGGGCCCTAGTCCTGTCGACGCGGTCCCGACCGGAGCCGGCTGGGGAGGCTCTCTCCGGGGGAGAGGCTTCCGGAGCACGTCTGTGAGTTTAGCTATTCCAATAACAGTGGTTCGATCCTTTATAACTGAGGGGTACAAGGGCTATTTATAGCCCCAAAAGGAAGCAAAAAACCTAAACTACCCCGGACGCTACCGTCGGATTGAGGGGTAGCAACGTCTTTCTCCCAGTCAAACGCCTTGGATGCTTGACAGGTGGTCGCTGGTTCCCAAGGCGCCCCTCGCGTGACCTGCACGTGATGAACAAACAAGGACTTTACCTTTTAGGAGGGCGGTGATGTCCGGGACATGCCCCGAAAGCAAGGTCCTGGGGGTCAAAAGGCGGCGCCCGGGGCAGGCACCGGAGGCCACGGTCCCCAAGCAAACGGCGGCACCCGGGACCCTTCCCGGAGGTAAGGTCCCGGGGGCAAAAAGGCGGCGCCCGGGGTAGGCACCGGAGGCCACGGTCCCCGGGCAAACGTTGGCGCCCGGGACCCTTCCCGGAGGTAAGGTCCCGGGGGCCAAAAGGCGGCGCCCGGGGCAGGCACCGGAGGCCACGGTCCCCGGGCAAATGGCGGCGCCCGGGACCCTTCCCGGAGGTGAGGTCCCAGGGGCCAAAAGGCGGCGCCCGGGGCAGGCACTGGAGGCCACGGTCTCCGGGCAAATGGCGGCGCCCGGGGCCCCTCCCGGAGGTGAGGTCCCGGGGGCCAAAAGGCGGCGCCCGGGGCAAGCCCCGGAGGCCACGGTCCCCGGGCAAATGGCGGCGCCCGGGACCCTTCCCGGAGGTGAGGTCCCGGGGGCCAAAAGGCGGCGCCCGGGGCAGGCACCGGAGGCCACGGTCCCCGAGCAAATGGCGGCGCCCAGGACCCTTCCCGGAGGTCAGGTCCCGGGGGCCAAAAGGCGGCGCCCGGGACCCTTCCCGGAGGTCAGGTCCCGGGGGCCAAAAGGCGGCGCCCGGGACATGCTCGGGAGGCACGGTCCCGGGAGCCAAATGGCGGCGCCCGGCGCAGGCACCGGAGGCCACAATCCCCGTGCCAATGTGAACTTACCTGGATTTAGGACCGCGGAGATTTCCCCCAACAGCAGCCCCCCATGCCCCCCGGGGACGATGCTCGAGTGCCCGGTGGGAATGGTTATGTCACCGGGAAAATCTCCGAACGAAGTCACCGGAGCTACTGTGACGCTTCGGTTTCCGTGCCAGGCGTTTATGACCACACCGTTTTTGCCATAAATGCACGCGTGATTCGAACTGGTGTCTCGATTTACGTGCCCGTCCCTTCGTTTCCCGCGCACAGTTTGAACTTCAATGGTCCAGATTGCTCCGCGAGGTACCACGTGGCGCTCATCTAGATCATCGCACGCCCCTATAAATAGGGCCTTAGGGGGCCCCGAAAGCTCATTCCAAAACTTCAGCCGTAGCGAATTTAGCTCTCCCGGTAGAGCTCTCTCGGTAGCTCCTTCCGGTAGTAGTTTCCGGCAACCGTTTCCGGTAGCAAACGTCCGGAAACTTTAGTAGTAGCCTCCTGAAAAGTTAGCCACCGAACCGAAAGACAAGACTAACCTCATGGCACCCAAGGGTCGAGCGAAGACCACGGAAGTGCCCCCGGAGGAAATCCCCCCGGATTTCCTCTGGGCTTCGGAGTTCTCGGCCTGGGACGCGGAGTCCCTGGTCGAGCGGGGAGTCATCGAGGACGGGGACATCCGGGCCCCTGTGAAGAAGGACGGAGCCCCCCGCCCCCGGCCCGGAGAGGTTGTGGCCTTCGAGGCCTTCCTCGAGGCGGGGCTCCGGTTCCCGGTGCATCCCATGCTCCGGGAGTTTCTGAAGGAGTATGGGGTGGCTCTCAACCACCTCACTCCGAACGCGCTTGTCCGTATGGGCCTTTTTATTTGGCTCTACGAGACAGCGACCGGGCGGGAGCCCACCCTCCGAGCCTTCTGGTACTTCTACGAACCGGCAGAACGGAGCTCCCACCTAGTGAAGGGGGGACCCAAGTCCCCCTTCGGCTCGGTGATGGTGCAGATGCTGCCATCCCAGGTGGCGGACTACCCGACGGCGGCCTCCCGGGACCATTGGGGGGACTGGGTCCGGAGGTGGTTTTACCTCCGGGTCCGGGACGAGGCGGTGGTGTACGCCCCGGAGCCCCCCTCCTACAGCCGATCGTCCGCGCCGAAGCCTCCGGTGTGGACGAACGAGGAGTTTGAGCTCCTCGGGAAGGTGGTGCTCTCCAAGAAGACCCACTCGATGCGGGACGCCGCCGAGGAGCTGATGCTCCTGAGGATCTTAGCCTTCTCGCACGGGAGAAGGGGGATTGGCATGGGACCGGAGCAGCGGCCTCCGGTCAAGCCGGTGACCCGGCGTAAGCTCCTTTCCTGTTTCTTCACATTTACAGTTTTTTTGAAATTTGACTAACTCTTTACCTCTTGTAGTGCGGCCGTACCCGGCGGTGCGGGAGAAGGCGGAGAACCTCCTGGGGAGGTACTTCGCCGACGAGCACGAGCGCGTCGTGCGCCTCGTGGGGGAGGGCCCTCCCCAAAACTTGGTGGCTGCGGCCTTCGGGCTGAAGCTGCCGGAGAGGAAGCCTCTCCCTACCCCCGGGTCGCACAAACGGGGGAACGACGCGGCCAGGGGCTTGGAGCCCAAGAGGGCTAGGGTCCAAAAGACCCTCAGTCCGTCAACGACGTCGGCTTCGACGCCGGTGAAGGCCCGGGACACGGCTCTCGGGACCGAGCGTGCCCGGGAGGCGCCCCGGGCAGAAGCAACGCCTCCTCCCCCGAAGGCCCCCATCGAGGCCCGGGGGAAGGAGCAAGTCATTGACGGGGCGGCGTCCGATTCGGTGGACTACGCCCCGTCGCCACTCCCGGTGGCAGTCCTCTCGCCCCTCCCGGCGGCATTGGCACCGGAGAGGCTGGAGGTCAGGTTCGCGGAGGCCTCGCCTCCGCCGGTTTGGCCGGTGGACGAGGGGGGGAGCCCCTCGGTCTACGACGTCCTCCCGGAGGAGGAGACACCGAGGGCCTGCCGGCCCGGGGCGGGGAAAGGTCCTATGATTCCCCCCCGGGCAGGGACCCCCACCGAAACTTCCTCAGCCTCGTCTTCGGAGGGCACCTCCTCGGCGACGAAGACGCCGGGGACGCCGGCCGCGTTACCGGACCTCGAGGTCTGGGGGCCCTCCACCGGCCGAGATGGCGGCGTCGGGCGAGAGACCCCTCTGCTTCCCGTGGGGGAGGTCGCCCGCTACTCGGAGGGCCTGCACACTCGGAAGGTGCAGGCCTTCGTCGCGGAGGGAACGCTCCATGAGCGTTTCGAGGGGCTTCAGTCCCTCGGAGCCCAGGTAACCCGAGTTGATGACGTCTTCATTTGTTCCCTGCACTCAAGATTTTTCTAACTCTATATATATTTTGTAGGTGGCAACTGTTACCTGGGGCCTTGAGCAGTGGGTCACCCGGCGGCTTAAGGAAGTAGAGGGCCGGGCCGCGGCCTCCGTAGGGCAGCCAGAGGAAGCCTTCCGGGAGCGCGACACAGCCCTCGAGGAACTGTCTCGGGTCCGGGCCCAGGTGCAGATTTCCGAGGGCATCAACAGCCGCCTCCGAGAGGAGGCTAAGGCGAAGGAGGAGGCACTCCGGGAGCTGGAGAGCTCGAGCGTCCGGGCGGTGGCGGACGCGGGCCGCTCCGTCCGCTCGGCCCTCGAGAGCCTTGGCGTACGCTTAGGCACCGGGAGTGGCCCAGAGGCGCCCCCGGTGACCCTCACGGAGGCTGTGCGTTTTCTCAACGCACAAGTCTCCGCCATCTCGGAGGCTGCGGACGCTCGGGCGCGGGGCCGGGCGGTCCCCCTAATCGTGGCCGCTGCGGGGCTCGTCGAGTTCCGGGGGGTTGGTGCCCAGGCGATCGGGGGCCGCATTCCCCGAAGCTTCCTGGACTCCTTTAAGCCCACACGCCGGGAGATCGAGCAGCTGGCCGGGGGATTCTACGACCGGATCATCCGGGCGAGATTCTCGGTGCCGGCGCCTTCGGCAGGAGACGCCCCAGCCCCGGCCTCGGAGGAAGCCCCCTGGGGGGAGGACGCCAATGCAAAAGTATGAGCCTCCCCCCGGGCCTTTAGATAGGGCCCTTTTATTTTGTTAGGAATTTTGATTCCGGTGGCTTCTTAGAAGAAGCCCCGGGTACTTGTAAAAAGACATTTTGGAATGCAATACAATTTGAAAATTTTTCTAAGTCTGTATTGAATGCAATGTTACCAAGGTTCCCGGGAGGTTACTCCCGGGCGAAGGTCTGGGAGGGGCTCCCCAGGGGAGGCCCAAGCGACCTTGATTTTGCTAAGCCTCGTCTCAAGGGAGCGTAGCGGGGACACTGTCCGGGAGCCCGTCCGGTTGAGGTGGCGCCCGGAGTGGCACTTACTTGGACAATTTTGACAACAATCGCGCTGAATTAACCCCCCCGCGTCCGGGCATCCAGATGATACCTCCTCTTCGGATACTCCCACCGGCGGGGTACGAGTTCTGGCCCGAAGATGTGCTCCAGGACGCTCAGCGCCGCGTACGAACCTTATACCGGGACTTTGCCCGGGAGATAGCGGAGAGGCTCCGAGAGCCTTAGGCATAGGAGCTTCATATCCCCTGGGTTAGAATCCGGGTTGTACCATTTCCGAAGCCCACCGGAGGGGGAAAATGTCCTCCGGGTCTCGTAATGAATAAAGCTGTTGTCGCCTTGTTGCCTTTGTCTTTTTTATTCTTTCTTCGATGGTCCGGACGACTCATTTCAATAAGGATGAGCTATGTTTGTTCGTGGGCGACCCGGGGGTCCCCTGTCCCCCCCGCCCACGGCGGGCCGGAGGGCAGCTCTGCACGCTGTGGGGGTAGCAAGGCCCCCGGGGTGAACATAACCTGTAACATCAGAATTCTCCTAAGTTAGAAAATTCTAACACGGGTTTTGCAAGGGAAGGACCTTCCGGGAGAGAATCATCCGGTCGCCATGAGAACGGGGAGCCGGGAATAAGGCGTCGAAGGAGCCTATGAAAAACCCGACGAGATTTTCGGAGGGAAGCTTCCCGGGAGACTTCACCCGGTCGCCGTGAGAATGGGGGGCCGGGAACAGGGTCCGCGGGAAAGATGTCCGAGAAATCCGTAACTCCTCCGGGAGACAATCGTCCGGTCGCCGTGAGAACGGGGAGCCGGGAATTGGGTCTTCGGAAGGCAATCATCCGGTCGCCGTGAGGACGGGGAGCCGGGAATAAGGTCTCCGGGAGATAATCATCCGGTCGCCGTGAGGACGAGGAGCCGGGAATAAGGACAGAAATCCTGAAGATCTCGGGGGAAAATCTTTCCGGGAGACAATCGTCCGGTCGCCGTGAGAACGGGGAGCCAGGAATAAGGTCTCTGGGAGAAGATGTCCGAGAAAGCCATTAGACGTCCCGCTGGGGAGAGCGTCTACTCCCGGAGGAGGAAATGCCCGATGACGGGTCTTGAGTGTTTGGGCAGGGGACTAGTCTCCCAAAGTGACTCGTTACCGCGGCCGCTGGGGACCGGGTTGCCGCTTACACCCTCAGTCCATGAGGGCTGATCGTAAGCCGCCCTACTGGAGGGACTTGCTGGGACAGGGCCCACTTCCTCACGGAGAGGGCATCCTCGCAGGGAGGGCTTCCTCACGGGGAGGGCATCCTCGCGGGGAGGGCATCGCCGTTAGGGGCGGTAAATGAGAAGAACCTGCAGTGAGACAGTCGAACAAAAACTATGCATTGATTAACAAAATGTACAGCGCCCCCCCTGCGAAGCCGCGAAGGGGGAGGAAAAAGTAACTACAGTGTCCCTCCTCCCCCTCCGGCGTGATCGCTTCGGGGGAGGGGACAGGCCCGTAAGGCTAAACATAGAACTTGCGAAGTAAACGCAAGTTCCACATGTGCTTCAGCTCCTGCTCTTGAAGGTTGGAGAGCTTATAAGCCCCCGAGCCCAGGACCGTGAAGATCCTGTAGGGGCCCTCCCACTTGGGGGAGAGCTTCCCCTGGGCTTGGGGGTCTGTGACGCGCTTGAGGACAAGGTCCCCAAGGCGAAAAGCTCTCTCGCGCACACGTCGGTTGTACGCGCGCGCCATCTCGCGCTCGTAGATGGCGTGGCGGAGGAGCGCTCGGTCGCGTTCCTCCTCCACGAGGTCGATTTCCAGCCACCGGTTGTCTTCATTGGCCTGGTAGGCTGCGGCCGTGGCTCCGTTTAGGAGCTCCACCCGCAGCGACCGGAAGCCAATCTCCGGGGGGAGGACTGCCTCTGCCCCGTAGACCAAGGAGAAGGGAGCACGCCCTGTTGCCCGGGACGGGGTCGTGCGCATGGAGCAGAGGATGCTAGGAAGCTCCTCTGCCCACGCGCCCCGCTTAGAAGCGGTTTGTTCGAGTCTCCGGCGTAACCCTTGTAGGATCACGCCATTGACCCTCTCGACAGCCCCATTGCTCTGGGGATGGGCCACCGAGGCGAAGTGGATGACGATCCCCAGGCCTTCGCAGAATTCCTGGAAATAAGCCGAGTCGAGTTGGGTCCCATTGTCCACGGTGATTTCCCAGGGGACACCAAAACGACAAACGACGTTTTTCCAAAAAAACCGCTGCACGGCCCGGGAGGTGATGCTAGCCAAGGGCTCCGCCTCAACCCACTTTGTAAAGTAGTCGACCGCGACCACCGCATACTTGTATCCTCCGGGCGCTGGGGGGA
Source organism: Pharus latifolius (assembly GCA_019359835.1). NCBI lineage: Eukaryota > Viridiplantae > Streptophyta > Magnoliopsida > Poales > Poaceae > Pharus > Pharus latifolius. Next base: position 6,518,085 of record CM033328.1, read on the forward strand.
AGGGCCCTAAGAGGTCCATCCGCTAGCGCACGAAGGGCCTAGTGATGGGGATAGTCTGCAGTGCTACGGGGGGGAGGTTTGAGCCCTTGGCCATCTTCTGGCATGCCTCGCATGCGGAGACGAGGTCTCGCGCGTCGCGCATGACCGTAGGCCAGTAGAAGCCCTGCCGAAGGGCCTTGGCGGCGATGGCGCGCGGGGCTAGGTGAGAACCACAGCTCCCCGTGTGAATGTCTTCGAGGAGTTGGAGTCCCTCCGGCCGGGGGAGGCAGCGCAGGAGGGCGGAGGCCCCCCGCTTGTAGAGCCTCCCCTCCAGCAGGAGATATGCCCGGGCTTTGGCCCGGAGGCGCTTAGCCCTGGTCTCGTCGGGAGGGTCCCCCTCCCCCTTGATCAGGGAGATGAGGGGGTCCATCCATGATGAAGTCCGGGTGATCTCGGCGACCTCCGGGACGTGGGGCTCGTCGCTCGTCTCCGGGGAGGCCACCGAGGGCTTCGGGATGATTTCCAAGAATGCCCCTTTGGGGAGCGATTCCCGGGCGCTTGCTGCCCGGGCCAAGGCGTCGGCCCGGTCATTGTCCCTTCGTGGGATGTGCCGGGCCTCGAGGCCGTCGAAGTGCCTCTCCATCTTCTGTACTTCCTGCAAGTAAAGACTTAGATTTGCGTCATGGCACAGGTAAGACTTGTCCATTTGGCAGACAATGAGCTGAGAGTCTCCCTTCACTAGGAGGCGCCGGATCCCCAGGGAGCGCGCAAGGCGCATCCCGAGGAGCAGAGCCTCGTATTCGGCGACGTTGTTGGTTGCGGGGAACTCGAGCCGCGCGGCGTACTCGAGCTCCTTCCCCTCGGGGCTCCGGAGGACTACCCCCGCGCCAGCCCCGGCAAGACACAGCGACCCGTCGAACAGCAGGGTCCAATGGTCACTGCGTCGGGGTGGCACAGGGAGATCTTCATCACCGGACCCAGAGGCAGGAGTCCACTCTGTGATGAAGTCGGCGAGGACCTGCGACTTGATTGCGGAGCGACCGGTGAGGGACAGGGAGAAGGGGGCAAGCTCGGCCCCCCACTTCCCGATCCGGCCAGTGGCTTCTTTGTTCCGCAGTACCTCCCCCAGGGGAAGGGACGACGGGACGGTGATGGGGTGCCCGAGGAAGTAATGCCGAAGCTTCCGGGACGCCATGAGGAGGGCGTAGCAGACCTTCTCCATCTCCATGTACCGAGTTTTGGCCCCCTGGAGGGCCTCACTCACGTAGTACACGGGACGCTGCTGCCCCCCTTGCTCCTTTACCAAGACCGCGCGACAGCGACGGGGGTCGCGGCGAGGTAGAGGAACAAGGGCTCTTCCGAAGACGGACTCACGAGCATTGGAGGGCTCAAGAGGTACTTCTTGAGGTCGTTGAAGGCTTCCTGGGCCTCGGGGGTCCAGTGGAACCCCTCGAGCCCTCGGAGGATCTTGAAAAACTGGAGGCCCCTCTCCCCTGACTGGGAGACGAAGCGGCTGAGCGCGGCTAGGCGGCCGGAGAGCCGCTGGACATCCTTGACGGAGCGCGGTGGGGGCATGTCTAGGAAGGCCCGGATCTTTTCGGGGTTTGCCTCAATGCCCCGCTGGGACACGAGGAAACCTAGGAGCTTCCCCCCGCGCACCCCGAAGGCGCACTTCTCCGGGTTGAGTTTGAGCCCGAACGTGCGGAGGTTGCGGAAGGTCTCTGATAGGTCGTCGATGTGGGAGGCTGCGCGGGGACTCTTGACGACCGCGTCGTCTACGTAGACTTCGACGTTGCGGCCGACTTGATCTTTGAACACCAGCGTCATGAGGCGCTGGAAGGTGGCTCCCGCGTTCTTGAGCCCGAAGGGCATATGGAGGTAGCAGAAGGTTCCGAGGGGAGTTATGAAACTTGTCTTTTCCTCGTCCCCCTCCGCCATCCGGACCTGATGGTATCCCGAGTAGGCATCCAGGAAGCTCATCAGCTCGCACCCCGCCGTGGAGTCCACGAGCTGGTCAATCCGCGGGAGCGGGAAGTTGTCTTTGGGGCAGGCACGGTTAAGGTCGGTGAAGTCCACGCACATCCACCACTTGCCACTTGATTTCTTGACGAGGACGGGGTTTGCGAGCCACTCGGGGTGCAGGACCTCCCGGATGAACCCCGCCTCTCGGAGCTGAGCTATCTCCGTCTTGATGGCTTCTTGACATTCGAGGGAAAGCTTCCTCAGCTTCTGCTTGATCGGGGGGTGACCGGGGGTTACTGCGAGCTTGTGCTCAATAACCTCCCGGGCGACGCCCCGCATGTCCGAAGGCTTCCATGCAAAAACATCAGAGTTTTCGCGCAGAAAAGCTGCAAGTTGCGCTGCATGGTCCTGGGGGAGCTCTGCCCCGATTTGGACGGTTTTGTCTTCGCTGCCCGGGAACAGCGGGACCTTCCGGAGGCCCCCTTCCGGACGCGGCTTGAGGAGGGGCCTCCCGGGGGGCGGCGCAGCGACGTCTGGATCCGGGGGGGAAGCCTCCCCCCCGGGCGCCTTGATAATGTTGACGCTTCCTATTGTGGCAGCAGCGCGCTCGTACAGAGCACGGGCCACGTCTTGGTCTACCCGGACGTTGATCACGCCATGCGGCCCGGGGATCTTCATGCACAGGTAGTTTTGGTGGGTGGCAGCCCCCAGCCGGTTGATTGTAGTCCTCCCCATAATCGCGTTGTAGGAGGAGGGGAGGTCCACTACGTCGAAGCAGACCAGCTCGGTCCGGTAGTTCTCCAGGGTGCCGAAGGTCATTGGAAGATCTACCTTGCCCACGGGGTGGATCGCCTTCCCCTGGACAAACCCTTGTAGGGGCCCTGCTGCTGGCTGCAGGAGCTTCTCATCCACCTGCATTTCTTTGAAGGCCTTGAGGAATAGGACGTCGGCGGAGCTCCCGCCGTCCACGAGAATGCGGGCTAGGTGGCAGTTGTAAATAGTCGTGGAGACAATGAGCCCGTCGTCGTGGGGGAAGCGAACCCCTCGCGCGTCTTCCGCCGTAAAGGTGAGGGGGACGTCCGACCACTTGGGTGGCGGGGACGCGTGTAGCACCCCCACAACCTTAACTTCACGCCCGTAATCCTTACGCTGGTGCTTGGAGTCCCGCCCAGAGGCAGACCCTCCTACGATGACGTTAATGCGGCGCTGAGAAGTCTGAAAGGGGAGAGCTTCTGAAGGCTCCCCCTCTTGCGGCTGCTGCCCCCCCGCGGGAGCGGGAAGGGCCAGAACAGCTGGCCGAGGGGGCAAGGAGGCCGGAGTCCCCCCCCTGCCCGCTCTGGTCGAGGAACACCGCGAAGTATTGCAGGAGCTGGTGGCAGTCTCGGGTAGCGTGGGTACTGGACCCGTGAAAGCTGCACCACGGTCCTTCCCGATTTCTCCCCGCGGGGCCTTGCTGGCCGCGCGAAGACTGTCCTCCCCCATGGCCTTTCGGCTTGGGAAAGGGGCGGTTGCCCTTCGGGGAGTCGCGTGAACTGCCTCTGCCCTCGAGGACAAAAGTGTCCCGAGGCCGTGGTTTGCTACGGCCCCCCTGCCTGGGGCGCTTGAGGGGATCCTGGGCCCCCCGATCCACGGGGGCGGGAGCCCCTTGGGTCTTCTTCCAAATGTCTTCTTCCTCCGCGCGAGCGTACTTTTCGAGTACGTTGAAGAGCTCGTCGGCGGAAGAAGGGCAGCTTCGGGAGAGTCTTCGATGGAGCTCCCCCGGTAGGATCCCACTCTTGCAGGCTTCGATGACTGTGGAGTCCGGGACATGGGCCACCTTGCTTTTCACTTGGGCAAAGCGCTTGAAGAAGCTTCTGATAGTTTCTCCGGTCCTCTGACGGACGGTGTAAATTTGGGAGGAGTCCAGGGGACGCACGTAGTTCCCCTGGAAGTTGGCGCAGAATTCCCGCTTGAGTTGCAAGAAAGCAAGAAAGACTTGATGGAGCCCGCCTTCAGGTTGTAGAACCAGGAGCGGGCAACGCCGGTGAGGTAGAGGGGGAAGACGTTGCATTGGACAGTCTCATCCCCCCCTGCCGCGGAGATGGCTGTGGAGTAGACCTGCACGAACTCGTAAGGATCCGCCTCGCCATTATAGTGCTCGATGTGCGGGGGACGGTAGGGCCGCGGCCATCGGATGCTGCGGAGTCTTTGACACAGGGGCTGGTTAGCCCCCTGCACTTCCCGGGGGGAGCCCCGGTCACTGTCTTCTTTAACGGGGGACGCCCCCTCATTGTCGGAGTCCGGGAGCGGCCCGAGGGGTCCGCCGGAGTGGTGGTGACGACGTTTCTCTTCTGGGCCGGGGCTGATTTCCCAGACGTCCGGACTCCCCTCCGGGGAGGCTGGTTCTTCGGCGGGTCTCTTCCCCCGACCGGTGCGAGAGCGAGGCTCTCCGCGACAACGGCCCGGGGGAAGCTCTTCCCCGCGGTCAGGTGAATGCATTCGCTCAACCTCCCCCCGGGAGAAACGGACCTGTTTCGCCGGGGGAGGGAGCTCGTGCACTGTAGCTACCGGCCCGGAGGCTACCGGGACCGGTTGGGGGGAGCCCCCTGTGAAGGCCCCCGGGACCGGAAAGGGGGAAGCCCCTGTATCATCCGGAATCGGGGAGGGGGCGCCCGTGGCGACGTTTGGGTGCGAAGTGGAGGGAGCCCCCGTGGCAACGACCGGAACCGGAAAGGGGGAAGCCCCTGTAACATCCGGAACCGGCGAGGGGGGAGCCCCCGCGGCGACGTCTGGGACCGGGGAGCCAATGCGGGGGGAGATTCGCTGAGGCACGGGAGCTGCTCTATCGAACGCCCCCGGTGCGGTAAACGCGACGCGAGGGGAGGGACTGGCTCCCGGCGTAGGAAAAGCCCCCGACATAAAATGGCCCCCCAGCCCCGGGAACGGGCCTGGAATGGGGTATTCCCCTGGTGCCACGAAGGGCCCGGGCAGGAAATAGCCTCCCGGCACCGAGACAGGCCCGGGTGCCGGGAAGGGTCCGGACATCTATCCCGCAGGGGGAGAGAACCCCCCAGCAGGATCATACGGGGCAGACAGACCCCCGGAGGCCGGAGGGGCCGCCGGGTAACCCATAAACAGGGGCATGTTCCCCGGATAAGGGTGCGACGAAAATGTGGGGGCCGGCGGCCGCGCCAACACACTGAGGAGCTCGTCCATAGAGCACTGGGCGCAGAGCTGGCCCTCCACAAGAGCCTCGAGCAGGGCATCCTGGGGAGCCAGGGGAGCCATCGGGGGGAGACTCATCCCGGCCGAGGTTCCCGCGGCCGCCGGGAGTGACCCGGAGGTGGAGGCACCTAAATTAAGAGGAAAGGTGGGAGGCGGTACCTGGGGATGGCCGCCACCGGACGGGAGCGCCGGAACAACAGTGTCCGGACGGGTGGCGCCAGGACACCGGGACCGGCGTCACCGGGAAGGGTGCGGGCCCTTGTTCTCGGGGGAGCCATGGCGTCTTGTCACGGGTCCCCACGGTCGGCGCCAACTGTCGTGGTATTAAGAATACCCCGGCAGGTTTTGAAGACGATCCTAGCGAAGATTACGCAACGCGGGTTGACCGGGTGACCGGTCCTCCCCCGCCGGACAAACACAAGAAAAGACACGGAGATTTATACAGGTTCGGGTCCCGGTGGGGGCCCTAGTCCTATCGACGTGCTCCCGACCGGAGCCGGCTGGGGAGGCTCTCTCCGGGGGAGAGGCTTCCGGAGCACGTCTGTGAGTTTAGCTATTCCAATAACAGTGGTTCGATCCTTTACAACTGAGGGGTACAAGGGCTATTTATAGCCCCAAAAGGAAGCAAAAAACCTAAACTACCCCGGACGCTACCGTCGGATTGAGGGGTAGCAACGTCTTTCTCCCGGTCAAACGCCTTGGATGCTTGACAGGTGGTCGCTGGTTCCCGAGGCGCCCCTCGCGTGACCTGCACGTGATGAACAAACAGGGACTTTACCTTTTAGGAGGGCGGTGATGTCCGGGACATGCCCCGGAAGCAAGGTCCCGGGGGTCAAAAGGCGGCGCCCGGGGCAGGCACTGGAGGCCACGGTCCCCGGGCAAATGGCGGCGCCCGGGACCCTTCCCGGAGGTAAGGTCCCGGGGGCCAAAAGGCGGCGCCCGGGGCAAGCACCGGAGGCCACGGTCCCCGGGCAAATGGCGGCGCCCGGGACCCTTCCCGGAGGTGAGGTCCCGGGGGCCAAAAGGCGGCGCCCGGGGTAGGCACCGGAGGCCACGGTCCCCGGGCAAATGGCGGCGCCCGGGGCAAGCACCGGAGGCCACGGTCCCCGGGCAAATGGTGGCGCCCAGGACCCTTCCCGGAGGTGAGGTCCCGGGGGCCAAAAGGCGGCGCCCGGGGCAGGCACCAGAGGCCACGGTCCCCAGGAAAATGGTGGCGCCCGGGACCCTTCCCGGAGGTGAGGTCCCGGGGGCCAAAAGGCGGCGCCCGGGGCAGGCACCGGAGGCCACAGTCCCCGGGCAAATGGCGGCACCCGGGACCCTTCCCGGAGGTCAGGTCCTGGGGGCCAAAAGGCGGCACCCGGGACCCTTCCCGGTGGTGAGGTCCCGGGGGCCAAAAGGCGGCGCCCGGGACATGCTCGGGAGGCACGGTTCCGAGAGCCAAATGGCGGCGCCCGGGGCAAGCACCGGAGGCCACAATCCCCGGGCCAATGTGAACTTACCTGGATTTAGGACCGCAGAGATTTCCCCCAACAAATTAAAACTAATTTCATATAATATATTTCTTATAACTAAAATTTCTTATCTTCAGAGTGTCGACTAGTCGTGTTCAACCACGGGTCCAGGGAACGAACGCATAGATGTATTCATTCTTGCATTTGTTATGTCCTGTTATAGTAATATTCTAAATATATGTATGTATATGTATATATATATATATATATATATATATATATTTATGTTTCTCAGGAACTGACGGTAGCGAGGAACATCGGGATAAATTGCCGAAGTCTGATTTCAATCCTGTCTACGCAGGCAAATTCTTTCTTGATCATGTTGAAATTGCTCGAACTAATTTCTTATAATATAGTTTCTTATCTAGTCGAAATGTATCACTTGCATGAAAAGAGTATTTTTCAAAGATTGACTAGAAAGATTTATGGAGATTATATGAATATGACATAACATATATGGGGTATTGAGCATGATAGTGGAAGTCTCTGAATATCGTGACAGAAGTACTTCCTTGTCTATGCTTTGGATGGAAATTAATAAGGACTGTAACAAGTTGACTCTTTCATCCAGCGCCGTAGCACCCGTATCAACCAGAGACCTGGTATGGGACGAGCCTAGTCAAGTATCTTATCTGGAAACTAAGGTCATCTCCACGGGAACGTATTAATTATGTATAAGCGCCACGGGTCGCTCAGAATAACCTAGGGGGCATCACGGATCGCTCAAAATAATCCAGATGGGTTTCGTGGGTCGCCCAATAAGTACTCAGGACGTTATATGCTCACCCGGTGGAGTGGAGATGCTTAGTGGATGGATTCGAAAAATGCTTTGTTCTCTTGACGATATCACGCATTATCAGAAATGCGGAGTACTGTTGACGAACACTGACACGGAAGTCAAGAGATTCTGTGGGTAAAGTGGTACACCTCTGCAGAGTAAAACGTGGATATTCACTCCTTGTTCTCAGGTCGAGAACTACGTCGCGGCAGGAAAGGAGGCCTACAGGTGGCCTCATCCCTGTGGTGTAAAGTGCTCAGTAGAATTGTTCTAAACGACCAAATGGAGATTGTTTCCAACAAATGTTTTAAAAGTAAAACTTATACTCCTTGACTTATTATATGCTTAAGTATGTTCTCCTTGAATATAGTTAAGCTAGATCATCCTGCATTATGATTGATGCTTGCTGAGTACTTTTGTACTCACCCTTGCTATGTAAATCCTTGTTAGACTTAGAATTTTGAGCTGAGGAAGAATCTACTGAAGAAGGCAACGGAGGAGCAGAGCTAACCCAAGACCCCAAGGATCCGGAGATGGACATCTACAATTACGACTCTACTTACTTTGGATTTGGAGACGAGGACTTCTGAAGACTACCACGGAACTAGTCCTTTTGCTAGTAAGATGTATAGTTTTTGGTAAAAACTGATGTTTTGTATCAGGGGTTGTTGCTAATAACAAACCCTTTATGTTATAATATGTTTAACCTGAAATCCATGCTTCTGTTTCGCTACTCTAAATTGGACATTGTTCGGGAAAACATGATTTTGTCGGGCAATATTCATAGAACAGGCATGCTACCACGTGGATGGGATGCCGGGTCGTGTCAGGGACGATAGCTTTGAATCCAATCGTTCTGATGCCCTGGAGTCTGCCCTCGCGTCGGGACTTAGGAATGCCAATTAGGTCAACCCTGACTATATAATCTATGCAAAATTTAATTACCTCCTCAGCGGCATAACCTTCAATGATACTCCCCTCAGGTCGACGACGAGTCCTTACATATCCCTTCAATACACCCATAAATCTTTCAAATGGATACATATAGCACAGGCACACGGGTCTACAAAACTTAATTTCTCTGATGAGGTGAACAATCAGATGGACCATAACATCAAAAAAGGATGGAGGGAAATACATCTCGAGCTGACAAAGAGTTGTAACCACATCGCGTTGCAGAGCGTCCAGTCCATCCGAATCAATTACCTGCGAGGACACAGTTGCGCCAAATATTCATTATCAAAAAAATCTTCCAATTAAGCTTTGCAAATGGAGCTAATTAACTTATAGTAGGAGTGCACGTACTTACCTTGCAAGATATTGCGTTGAAGAAATAACATAGCTTTGTGATTGCCTCTCTGATTTTAACTAGGGGAATACCTCTGATAGCAATGGGAAGCATTTGTGACATCAGCACATGGCAATCATTGGACTTCATGCCAATCAGTTCAGGTCCTTCATGCACACAAGTATTTTCAAGTTCGCGGAATACCTACATGGAACTTTGACACCGTGTAGCCACCGATAGAGTTCCTTTTTTTGCTTTTGGGCAAAGTATAGCAAGCCGGGGGGAGGTATGTACGCTTTCTCTTCTCCAAAGGTGCAAACTCAGTCCTTATCCCCATTTCTACCATGTCACGGTGAACTTTGACACCAGCCTTTGACTTTCCTGGAATGTTCAACAACAAACCAATCAAACTGTCACAGACATTTTTCTCTACATGCATCACGTCTATGCAATGTTTCGAACTTGTAGGTGCTCCCAATATGGTAGATCCCAAAGAATCGATCTCTTCTTCCAAACATTTTTTTCTCAAGGTTTACAACACTTACCAAACTCAGCTCTGATGTCCTTCACGCGTGAGTAAACCTCCTTACCGGTCAGAAATACTGGGGCTGATCCCTTCTCAGGCTTCCCGTTAAATGATTTCCTCTTCTTACGGTAGGCGTGATGCACCGGAAGAAACCTACGGTGACCCATGTACACTATTTTCTGGTAGTTTCACAACCACATGCTCTCAGTTTCATCTAGGCAAATAGGGCAAGCCTTGGCTCCTTTCGTACTATACCCCGACAAATTTCCGTAGGCCGGGAAATCATTTATGGTGCAAAATATCAAGGCCCGCAAGATAAAGTTCTCTTTCTTGTATGCATCCCACACCTGCACCCCCTCGCTCCACAATTTCTGCAAGTACTCGATTAAAGGTGCTAGAAACACGTCAATATCATTCCCGGGTTGTTTGGGTCCTGAGATTAGTAACGACATCATGATGTACTTGCGCTTCATGCATAACCAAGGAGGAAGATTGTAGATGCATAAAAGAATCGGCCAAGTGCTATGCCAACTGCTCATATTACTGTGTGGGTTCATACCATCTGTACTCAGCCCGAACCTTATATTCCTAACTTCACCGCCGAACTCATCAAACGTTCTGTTGATGTTTTGCCATTGAATAGATCAGCTGGGTGTCTCAGTTTTCTGTCTTGTTTCCAGCCTTCCGCATGCCAACGCAAGTACTTCGCGACATTCAGATTTGCAAACAGCCGTTTCAATCTAGGGATCACAGGCACGTACCACATAGTTTTGACCGAAGGTCCTTTCTTTACCTTGTGACGTTCACTGTCAAGGAGGTCCATACGCGTATACCTTGGTGCGCCGCATCTTACACAAACATGCAACTTCGAGTACTCGTTACGGTACAACACACAATCATTTGGGCATGCGTGTATTCTCTCGATTTCCATTCCCAACGGACACAACAACTTTTTTGCTTGGTAAGTAGATCTTGGCAACTCATTTCCCTCTAGAAGCATGTCCGCTAGAAAATCTAATAGTGCCGTGAAACTCTTATCGCTCCAACCGTTGCCTACCTTCAAGTTATATAATCTCAACACAGAAAACAGCTTTGTAAATTTTGCGCATCCAGGGAACAGAGGCTTCTCAGAGTTAGCAATCAGTTTCTCAAATCCATAAAAGTCGGTTTCGTTGTAATCGTCCTCTACATCACGTAACGTCTCAGCTAGATTGTCATCGTCGTCTACATGTACATCAGAATGAACATTATCAAAATTCGGATGATTATCGATATTAGTGCAATACTCCAAACCTAGGTCCTGCTGATCGGTAGCGGTGCTTGTTTCCTCAAGATCTTTGCCATGACATATTGACTCTTAATCTGATCAGAGTTGCTAAATCTCTTTAAGTTCATACAATCTGTACAAGGATAAAGCATATATTTCTCCCCCTTCCTTGCCTTTTGTTGCTCAGCAAATTTAATAAACTCATTCACACCATCCAACTATTCAAGAGTAGTACGTTTTATTCCATACATCCAATATGTAACACCCTGGTTTTAGGGATGAAAATTTCCTTTTCATGAAAACCATGCATGCATGTATCTCTTCAGAAGTAGCAAGATCAGTTCAACTCTAATTTATCCTAAGCCCAAAAATCTCAAAATCTTCTCTGTAAACCCAAATCAAAATCAGATTATTCAGATTTAATCTACTCCCAAATCATCTGTTGAATAGAGTTTGCTAGATTTGTGAAGTTCAAATTAGCCCTAATCACCTAAATCTTAGAAATTACAATTTAGTCCAGCCAAATTACCAGATTTTGCAATTGGGTCCAAATGCCTGTCCTCGACCAACAGCAGCAACGTTTAGCGACCAGCACTTCGCCTCGCCGTGATCTTCGCCGCCGGTGGAGTCCAGCTCGTCGCCAGTGCTTGTGATCGTTGGAGGTGCATGCCCGACACCTATCACGCCGGATCAACTACCGTGGAGCAACAACAGCAGCCCTGTCGGCCAGCGCCATCCCATCACCTCACGCGCGCTCACCCTGCAGCCTGTGTCAGAAGAATTTCACCACGATGTCGCCATGCCAAGGCCAGCAGTCGCTTCGCCGTTGCACCAGAGGCCAAGTTCCAAGGAGGGGCTGACCGTTCTTCAAAAAGCCGAAGAAATCGCGGTGCGCCGTCGCGTCACTTCCCGTCCGGTCACCTCGCCAGCACAAATCTTACCGTTGCAAGCCTCGCCGTCTTTGCCCCATAGCTATTTAAGGTCGCTTGCAACCAGCTGCACCTCCATCACCACCAGAACCCGGCTAGGATTCAGTTCCTCTCGCCTTCTTCTCGCTACTTCTTCTTCTACGGCGCCAGAGCAATCTATTGCGCCAATCGCCAAATTGGTTTAACTAGTATGTCCCTTATACTCACCTCATCGTGCTGTGACTTTGAGTTGAACTCCGGTGGAGCTCGACGCTAGTGATCGCCGTAATTTGAAAATGCCCTGTTCCTGCTTTCAAGCTCGTTACAGCCAAAATTTGCTTACCTTTCTTTAGAATCAAGTGATCACATAAACCCCTTCAGCAAGCCTGTTTAACCCAATTTTGAATTGGAGCTCGAATTGAAGCTCTTCCTGTTCTTCATGCATGGCCGTGATTGTCTCACAACGCCGGCCCACACCGTCCCATCTCCGGCCAAACCAGCAGCACCAATAGCTTTACCTTGCCTCCCTGTTGCTCCCGCTGCTTTGAATTGAACTCCAAAAACCCATATTGAAAACGCCCAAATCTCCCCTCTTCTTCTCCGGCTACGTCGATGAACTCCTCGCCGGCGCCGCCATGCTCCAATTCCCCTCGACATCACCATTTGGACCAACACAGAAACCTGCCCATGCCCTTGATTTTGGGATTAGATCATCCAATTACCTCAGCATCGTTGAAGCCGTGGTTGTACCCTTCTTCTCCGGCACACCTCACAGCCGTTCGCCGTTGAACCGCCTCCGACCAAATCAAGTGCTCCAAAACTTAGCTAATGGCTTTAGCTAGCCCTAGGACACTTCAACCTCACGAAATTCAGCTCAAAACTAGGTTGGGTAATTTACCCCTTTCCTTTCCACGGCGCCAGCATGCCGCCCGGTCGCCGCCGGCCACTCACGACGTCGCCACTTTGTCCACTAGATCGGCCTCAGCTCCTTAAGCATATCACTCCACTGCATCTCCTTTCGATTCTGTGTAGATTCATGAGTTATTCCTTTGCCAAGGTTTTGTCTAGTAGCCGTACCTTGCTGTGTCGCCACTGTTCACCACCGTCCGTCCACTCCAGTGGTTGAAACCACCCTCATTGTACTCTTGTTGTCTTCGCCTACCTCCTAGGCATAATTAGCGAACCAATGCACGAGCAAATCCATGAAACACCAAAGCCCTAGTTCTTGGCAGTGTCGCAGACACTCAGTTCACTGTGTCCAGAGACCTTTTTGCAAATCTTTGAACTCCTAGACCTTTATGTGAAAACCCACTTTATCGAATAGCTGCATTCTTTCATTGTGCACCTAATGCCTTGAACCAAACCTGCTACGGCCACTAAGAATCTTCTAAATCACCCCTATGCCAATCTCTGACATTGTCAGCCTGTCAGCCCTATGTCAGCCAATGGCATTGGCTCAATTCGACCACTTTTGTATGTGCAAATCAGAATCCACTTTGTCTACCAAATTTGTGATATCATGTTCTACATTTTCTTCAATTATTGTATCATGAGAAAACTCCATTTTAACCTATTTTTAACTATGTCATTCCAAACAAATGTCAACTGTCGACGTTCAAACGTCATTATATTCACATTCAATCTAAAGTTTGACTTCGCCCTAATGTCTCAACCACAAAACCAAGCCCTAGCCATGTTTCAGTACTTGATCCTTGAGGAAAACTCCTTAAGGCCAACCTAAACCATGTCAATGCCATTCTTTGCCATTGTCAGGCCGCGAACCGAATGTCAATCAGTTGACATTCGCTGTTTTTGAGCAAACCAGCCGCGAACTCAATGTCAATATTGATGCCCTGAAACCCTAAGAGCCTCTAAGACTCATCCTTAACCCAGATTCTATGAATTCTAGGGTTTTGACCCAGATCAGCTTGCAATCTCAGTCAGATTCGCCATCGCCAAGATCAATTCTTTTAAGAACCTATCTATATGTATATTTTAAAGCATTTAAAATGGTTTGTGACCCTTGTGTGCCTTGTTTGTTGGTGAGTAGATCAAGAACCCGAGTTCGAGGACTACATCGCCAACCCGACACCGACTGTTGATTCTTATGACACGGAAAGCAAGTCATATTCTTGAACATCTTGAACCCATATTTTATGAATTGTTAAGATATTACCTTGACTACAAGTAGTATTGCATGTGATGAACAGAGAAAAGTATGATGTGGCAGTACTTGGCTGGATGCCAGTGAAATGAGATATGATATGGTAGTGAACCACCACTAATATATAAGTATTTATGTATATTCATGAAATAAAACCCCTAACGGGTAAATTAATACCCCTCTGCAAAGTTAAAAACGTATTCGAATACTCCGAGCTCCTGGGTTTATAGGAGTTTGCTGCAATGGATTAAATCCACGTGGTGTGGCACAAGTATATTTCCTGAATTAAAATTTGATAAGTCAAGATTACCCAAATGACATGTGTTGTACGTCATGATAAGGGGTGCTATCGTGGGCTGTCGTGTGTCGACGTGTCGCGGTAGTACTATAAATAGTGAATATGAATCGCAATACTATGTTATGAAAAGTGCTGCCATGAGCATGAGATGTGAAAAGAAAGAAAGAAAGAAAGAAAGACAAGTATTTTGAAACCTTTCCCTCTTTCCCTACTAGCATAGGTTCATACCATCACTACTATATGTATACCTACTCTTATCCTATGACTCGCTGAGTACGAAGGTGCTCACCCTTGCAATCTATAATCCATAGATGGAGTGCACTATGATCAAGACAGAGCCCTCGGAAACTTCGTGGATCCATAAGGAGGAGAGCCAATTCTACCGGAGCCCTGATGTGTGTTGTTCTGATGTCAACTTCTTGCTATGGGGGTTCGCCTAGCTTCCGCCAAGTAGTCGTTATTTTGTTAGACCATTTGTGCCGTGAAGGCATTGTATTATCTCTTGATGTATCAAGGTGTGGGAAACCCCGCCCCGTACCGAAAACCACGGTACGGAACAGCACTCCCCTGTTGCAACTTCCCAGAAGTCAGTTGCGAACCAGAAATGAATATCACAACAACCAGCACAATACATAAATAATCCACAAAATATTACAAGGTTCATAGATGATGGCACTAGGGCCTTACAATAGTAACACAACGAGATACAAAATATCAGTTCAATTTTTCAACAAAATGAGAAAGGAGCGGAACGCTAATCTTCGCCCACAGTCGCTCGACCGGGGTACGCGACACCTAGAAGCTCGGATCATACTCGAAGAAATCTTCATAAGACTTAGGCTCACACTCATGTGAACCCAAGTCGCTTGGCTCTACAACTTCTGATGAAGCAAGTCAGTCATGGGTGAGTACAGGGTACTCAGCAAATCACCACTTAACAATTGCAAATATATATATACAACATGCAAGTAATTCAAGGAAGTGGTTGAGGTTTTTTTTCCAAACCTTGTTCATAACCTAACAGTTGATAGTCATAAAAGCATTCAAAACACACTTTGAAAACTTGCTTTAAGCAATAGTTCAAGAGGAAGAGAGTTAAAGCAGTTGATAAAATAGTTTATAAAAACTACTTGTGCCTCACACTCATGGATGAAATCCAATGACCATAACACCCTCCAAATCCGGGAGCACGGAGTATTTAAATACATTTTAAACTCTGCAGAGGGGTACCGCTTTACCCACAAGACTTCTCAACTACCACTGTTGACCACGAGCATAGGCCTTTTGCCCAATTACGCTACTTTAAGCATATGAGTCTCCTATGCCAGGTTCGATCACGCTGCTTTAAGCACGCCACTGAGTTGAGAATAACACGCTTTACACCCTGCCTTGCCATTATACTAGCTCTACCTCGTAAAAGGTTTACCACCAGTCAGTGGCCCAGGAATTCCACCTTCGGATGGGTTCCTAATACAGTTGTGAAGCATTGTAGGGATATTCCCTCTCATACCTTCACCTTACCCCTCACTCAGTATTGGCCCGCGGTGGGAGACCCTCTCCACCAATAGTGAGCGGAAACACGAGGGGTTTGTGTTGGGAAACCACATCCAGCACTCGTGCCTTGGAACCACATCAGTTGCACGATCTTTCACTCAGACGAATCGGCTGGGCTCGTCCCAGCCGTCAGTGTAAGTGGGCCAAGAGGGATCTTCCCTCCCTGACCAATGAACAGTGTTAGTGCACTTTATTATTTAGGTTACAGACTCTATGCAGAGCTAGGGAAATAGTTCGGCAAGGATACTTGGTCGTGCCTGTCCCATACCAGGCTTGTGGAAGTACGATAACATACTACTAGATGTTTAGCACAGTTTGTTAGTCCTTATCTATTCTAGAGAGGAGTTTCCCTATTCACATTTTTCACAATTCACAACATTTCATGTTTCCAAAATTATCATGTTATCACATCATCATCATAAGCATCACAGTATTTTTCAGGTTCCGACTGATACACTTCTCCTCCCTAGGATAGGCATTTTAAAAGGCATTTGTAGTTTTGAAAAACCATTTTTGCTCATTTATGTGAATAACCCATATTACTAATGTTACGCTTTAGCATTAACCTAAGGCATCAAGAACATTATACACATGGCTTGAGAATCAAGAATGGCTATTCAATGTAGGATAATAGCTAAACAGGTATATTTGAACATACACAATTTACTTAATTAGCATGCACAATACTCAAATAATAAAATACTTAGCTAACAGAAAAACATGGGGTCAACATGATCAAGGTGGTGGTGACTTGCCTTGAATTCCCACGATAAGATCTTCAACGACGTCCTCGATCGGCTGCTCCTCGGCTTCCGGACAGGCAGTTTCTAAACACGAAAAGAGCACCGATCAATCAAAATGCACAAGTATGAGACTAACAAATGCAAATCTAAAACCTAATAAGTCTAGGCAAAACAGCCTCGGAGTTGGATCTGAAAAAAACTGAAAAATGGGAACTTTTGAAAACGGCGGATCAGGGTTTTAGGATTAGAATCTGAGGTGGTGGCTGAAGGAGAATATGTGGCAGGAGAAATTTGTGGTAGGGTGGTTCAGACGGATATGGATTTGGAGGTCGGACGGAGAAAAACCACTTTTTGTGAGATTTTAGGGTAAACCGGGTAAAAATCGGATCTGGAAAAAGAGGAAAACAAGATCCGAGACTCGGATCTGAAGAAAAGTTTCATATCTGGAAGATTGGAGTCAAGAAAAATCTGATGGCATAGACGGATCTTCGATCGGAGACTTCTGCGATGGAGACGACAAAATCAGGGGAAGGGAACGACGGAGTTCAAAACAGAGAAACGGAAATCCGGACAGCGGATCAAAAATCAAAAGACATATCTGGAAGGAAAACGGCGAGACGAACAAAATGACGCGAACTGATTTTCGATCGGAGGTCCAGAAGGCAGAGAACGACATAAGGCGACATAGACGAAGGCACGAAATGATACTGTAGCAATGTCCTTGAGTGACATTGGCCACGGCCATGGGAGAGAAGGTCGGGGAGGCCGGGAGATGGAGGAGGAGCACAAGGGGGAGGAGAAGGCACAAAAATGGCAGGGAAAACAGCCAATATCGGAGGGATTTCGACGGTGGCCGGAGGTGGAAGAGAGAGTTCAACGCCGGCGACAGGAAGAAGGAAACGCGCCGGTGGAGGGAGATAAGGTGGTCAAAACGCCGAGCTCCAGAAGAGAAAAATGTGCACAACAACGAGACACACAATAATGAAATATCTGGACAAGCAAAATATGGCCGGAGCACGACGAACGACGGCGAAGAAGTGGCAGCCGGCGCTGGAGCGCGGCCAGACCAGCGGCAGGGCGACCAGAATTATCCTCTTTTGTATTTTATGTGGATTTTTTCAACAAAATGCAAAATTTCTGAATGCTCTGCGTGTCTAAATAATTCTTCTATCTTCCTACAGTATGATTTGATAAAGTGATCAAGTTTGAACTGTTTCCCAGCCATGCCAAGGGTTAAATAGAGTGGCATTCACATGTTTGCTTGTGCTAGAAGCAAAGTTCTGACATGAAATGCATCCAGCTGGGGTAAACAGGTCCTAACACTGTACATGCTGTGAAATGGTTGAGGGCAAAGGGGTAAAAGTGCATAAAATAATGTTTTAAGTCAATTCGAGGGCTTAAATTGGAAATTTGAGAACTCTAGGGACTGAAATGCAAAGTTCCACTGCATGGGAAGTTGTGGCACCTGGTTACTTGGGCAAATAAAATACTTTAAAAAATTTTACAGAATTTTTAATGCATTACTTAAAATTAAATCTATTCCTTTATGCAATTTCCAAATAGGAAAATCATTATTTCATGTGGAAAAATGATTTGTTTGATGCATAAAATCATGATGTCATGAATTTAAAAGTATGCATGCTTGAGAAAAATATTGGGGGATGATTTAGAGTTGAACAGGTGAAAGAATTTTTTCTGATCAGAATAAGAAGATAATTAATCGGAATTATGGAAGATTTAGACCGGAAGGAAAATTTGAGAAGGGGAGGGTTTAAGAATGGAATTTTGGGGCTATTACACAAGGCCAACAGGCCATACTGCTTATGTTATTTTGTAAGTTATTCTACTACAATAAACTCCTGTGCTTGACTTATCCTGAAAAGTCAATGGTATGTATGTATGGGTCTAACTGCAGCGCACTGGGTCCCCACGGGAGTAGTCGTGGTCCCCCTTGGTGGGCATGACACAATATTTCCTATCCATCTATAATTAACAAAATTTAACTAGTCAGGTATGCATGAAACCTGGCCAATTAAGCTATGTATATGTACAGCTAGCCTCTTACAACTGATATGTGAAACCTTAGCCTGATGAAACACTAATTAACCTAATTACACAATATATACAAGTTAGTGAGCTCCTAAAACATGAGGCATTTCCAGCTAGCTACCTAGCTCCCAAGCTTGGAGCTACAAGCTTGGAACTACACAATACAACTAGCTTGCAAGTAGAGAGAGGGAGATCTAGAGGGAGAGAGAGATAGGTGATCATGACAAGCTTACATTAAAGAGAGGGATCCAATTCACATCCTTTTAGTTTGCCCTGATCACTTTAGTAGTGTAACTTGGAGCGTGGAACTCTCATCGCAAATAGAGGGAGACAGAGTGCAACAGAACAAAACAGCAGCGCAGTCGAGTGGGCTTTTACTTATACTGGAACAATTTCTAACGATAAATACATATAATACCCATTAGAATATGTGCACTACCAGTCCATATTAGTGTTTCTTCTAACGGTAAATATGTAAACTTACTATTAGAACAGGTAAAAGTACATGGCTAAAACAAAATGAGGTTGTTTCATGCATGACACAACAATTTAGGTACAATTATACACCACAATTCACAAGTTCAACTGCAAGTCTAAATAACAATTTAGGTACAATTATACACCACAATTCACAAGTTCAAGTGCAAGTCTAAAGCACATATGCAAATACAAGAGTTTGTTCTAACTGTAAATATGTGGTTTTACCGTTAGAAAAGTTACAAGTACTTGGATAAAACAAAATGAGACTGTTTCATGCATCACACGGCAATTTAGGTACAATCATACACACCGGTTCACACATTCAAGTGCATGCCTGAAGCATATGTAAATACCAGTGTTTCCTCTAACGGTAAAAATGTGGACTTACCGTTAGAACAGGTGAAAATATATGGCTTGTACAAAGCAAATTGTTTCATGCATGACAAAGCAATTTAGGTACAATTATACACACCAGTTCACAAATTTAAGTGCATGTCTAAATCACATTTGCAAATACATATGTTTCTTCTAACGGTAAATATGTGACCTTTATGTTAGAAAAGGTAGAAGTACATGGCTAAAACAAAATGAGGCTGTTTCATGCATGACACTGCAATTTAGGTACAATTATACACCACATTTCACAAGTTCAGGTGCATGTCTGAGGCACATATGGAAATACAAGATTTTGTTCTAACAGTAAATATGTGGTCTTATCGTTAGAAAAGGTACAAGTTTTTTCATGCATGACAGAGCAATTTAAGTACAAACATACACACCAGTTCACAAATTCAAGTGCATATCTAAAGCACATTTGCAAATACAGGATGTTTCTTCTAACGGTAAATATGTGAACTTTTCGTTAGAACAGGTGCTTACACAACAGCAATTTGTTTCTTCTAAAGATAAATATGTGTATTTACCGTTAGAACAGGTGCAAATACATGGCTTAAACAATAGCAAGCAGTTTCAAGCATGACAAAGTTATTTAAGTACAAACATACATACCAGTTCACATATTAATTTGTCTTAACAATCAAATAATCATATGTAAATACAATGTACATAACATCAAACAGATCTTAACTAGAAGATAAAGAAATATTTCAACAGATGCTAATTTGTAGATTAACTAAGAGACACAAAAAGGCTTTTCAAACTATCACTTGGTACATTCCATCACATTCAGGTTCATGTCCCAAATAGCATTACAAATACACAAATTCAACAATATACTAATACAACTATTCACACATTCGATGTATATTACAAAAGTCACGTTTGAAACAACATATCATCAAGAGGACCCAGTGGCCCATACATTTTACATAAAAGAGAACATTTGCAAGTTACGACAATGTAACTACCGACTACAAGTTAGATATGACACATCACAAATCCATTCATCCGAAACAGCAAATGTCTGAACCACATTTGACTTAACCATAGGAGTTCAGTCAAAGACGACCGAGGAGCTGGAACTGGCATCGAGTTACATTTATATTGGTGATTTCCTCGGACTCAGACTTGATCAACTCAACTCAACTCAACTTAACTCAGTAATATTAGTCCTTTCCTCTTCCATTTTCTTGAAGGAATGGAGGATCTCATCTTGGTTTGCCTCCATTCCTTCAATAAAATGGAAGAGAAAAGGACTAATATTACTGAGTTGAGTTGAGTTGAGTGTGAGCCCGAGGAAATCACTAATACAAATGTATGATGCTTTCTATTGGTTCTGATTTGAGAAACACACCGGGCTTGAGGATCTTCTCGACTGAGCCAACTAGGATCTCGCCCTTCACGTCCTTCCAGCTCTCAACGGTGATCTTCACCATTTCTTTTGCCAACAAGCCAACGTAGGCAGCGTACTGCAATGAAGATCCGTGAAATACGTTTCCCCTCATGATCATCGTCCAAGGATCTGCACAGAACATAATAGGCATTTTAGAGCAAATTAAGATTGTTTACTGCTTTCTAAATGGCTCCCTATATGAGGACTACCAACTGAAGGTTAGGTTGTGCTTCATCATAGTAACATTAATTTGCAACTGGAGATCAAGATATTACATTTCTACTCTATTTCATCAGTAGAAATTACTTTCCCAATATAAATTAATTATTTAATGAACTTTTTATATGCACTTGATCATTGAGCAAGCTAGTTGGCATTTGACTATGTTATTGGCATTGAGCAACCTACAGAGAGATCAAGATATTTGTGTACCTCATAATATTTGTAACTATCTTGATATTAATGATCATTCAATTTCATGAGATATTTGTGTATCTCATGATACTTGTAAACTGCATATTTCAATTTAAATTTCAAGATCTTTCGATTTCAACTTCAATTTCAATTTCAATTTCAATATCAATTTCAATTTCAATTTTCATGATCTTTCAATTTCAATTTTGTGGAGAACCCTACCCCGTACCGAACACCACGGTACGGAATAGCGCTCCCCTATCGCAACTTCTCAGGAGTCAGTTGCAAACCAGGAATGAATACCACAACAACCAGCAAAATACATAAATAGTTCACAAACATTACAGGTTCACAGACGACGGCACTAGGGCCTTACATAAATAGCACAACGAGGTACAAAATAACATTTCAAGATTTTGACAAAATGTGGAAGGAGCGGAACTCTAATCTTCTCCCACAGTCACTCGACCGGGGTACGCGACGCCTAGAAGCTTGGATCAAACTCGAAGAAGTCTTCAGCTTCTGATGGAACAATTCAGTCATGGGTGAGTACATGGTACTCAGCAAATCACCACTTAACATGCAAGTATATATAACATGATAGGGAATTCAAGGAAATGATTGAGGTTCTTTTTCCAAACCTTGTTCATAATCTAACAGTTGATAGTCATGAAAAGTATTCAAAACATTCTTTGAAAACTTGCTTTATGCAACAGTTCAAGAGTAAAGAATTTAAAGCAGTTGATAAAATAGTTCATGAAAACTACTTGTGCCTCACAGCATTGATGAAATCCATTAACCATAACACACTCCAAAATCTAGGAGCACGGAGTATTTAAATACATTTTAAACTCTGCAGAGGGGTACCGCTTTACCCACAAGACTCCTCAACTAACCACTGTTGACCACGACCATAGGCTTTTGCTTAATCACGCTACTTTAAGCATATGAGCCTCCTATGCCAGGTTCGATCACGCTGCTTTAAGCGCGCCACTGAGTTGAGAATAACACGCTTTTCACCCTGCCTTGCCATTATACTAGCTCTGCCCTATAAAAGGTTCACCACCAGGTAGTGCCTCAAGGAAATATCACCTCCGGTTGGGGTTCCTAATACAGTTGTGAAGCATTGTAGGGGTCTTCCCTCTCATACCTTCACCTAACTCTCACTCAGTATTGGCCCGCAGTGGGAGGGATCTTCCCTCTCCTCCAATAGTGAGCGAACACAGAGGGGTTTGTGCTGAGAACCACATCCAACACTCGTGCACGGAAACCACATCTGCCACGATCTCTCAAACAAATCGGCTAGGCTCATCCCATAACTGTGAGGGACCCACCCGCTGCAGTGTGCCCCAGGTGTGCACTTACCCCTACTGCCCAGGATGCAGTTGTGCACAGAGTAATAAACAAACAACCAGCTCAACTTAGTTTATAGAAAAAAGCAATATATGGCCGTTAGACCTTAATACACATTGATATACAAAGGCCAGCAAGGCCAACTACTAGATTTTACGAAAGTAGTTTTATCTGGTCTCCGAGACCATCTCACAGGCAAAAACTCGAGTGCAGCACGTAACCCTTCTAAACTCCGGGTGATCATGCTTCACTCATCTCTAGCTTCTCTTCAACTGTATTTCCGTTATTAAGCAAGGGTGAGTACAAAGTACTCAGCAAGTCTCTATATAAGAATTTATCTAATGCATGATAGGCTATGTCTACTTTAACAGTCTATGTGGTCATAGTAGTAAATTTCACAAACACATTTCCAAAACGAATTTAAATTCAATTGATTAGAAAAATGATAATAGAAAACATTTATGAACCAAGAGTTAAATCTGGGCAAAAACCTTTGCTTGCCCCTTTTTGTCTAATACTTTATTACTATTGTGCTATCCAGTTACTACCCATGACATACCCCTATCCGGGGGTACGGAGTACTCGAATACTTTTTAACACTCTGTAGAGGGGCACCGCTTTACCCACATGAGTCCATCAATCTTCCCAGTCAGGCCAATTACACGCACATTATTGCATGCGACTAAATTGAGGAGACAAGGCTCTCAAATACATTGTATTAATAATATCCCTGCCTGACAATTCGACCGCACTGGTCGTTCTTGTCGTTGTGAGGTACCTCAGCGAGAAGTACCCACACACCCAAAATTCACGAGTTACTCAAGGTCAGAGTGACCGCAGGAACTCTCCCCTCACATCTCACCCTCACCCATTCAGGTCTTAAGTTTAGACAACTAAACTTAGAAAGATCCACCCCAAACATCTCAGTTTGGAGCCTGAATGAGAACGACCACCTTGCAAGGATAAAATCGATACGCAGTAATCTACTGGCCGAGTTCAATTACTTGATCATGTGGTTGGCACGTTAATATGCCCATAGTCATTTAGCACAATTGGTTATATCCTTATTTATTAGGGTGAGGTATTCAACCACTGTCCACTTAATTAAGCAAAAGTTGTCCACCAATCATACCATCCTCACCACCAATATTTATTGGTTTTCAAATAAGCATCATTATTCAAAATACTTTTAAGGCCCAGTAAGGATGTTCCACCCAAGGTGGCCTCGGATCCTTACTGCCTCAACCAATCAGCAAGGATATTCCACTCACGGTGGCCCGGATCCTTGCTATCTCAACCGATCAATTTCATTTGTAAAAATCCTACCATCAACTGCTTGTGATTAATCATTTACATGCATCTTTATCAGAAACAACATACATAGCCATTGCAATATATGGGTTCAATATGATCAAGAAATAGGGACTTGTCTTGCTTTCCACGAGATCCAATTGATAGAACTACCAGGGTACTGATGTCTTGGAGCTCACTTCACTTGGTATCTATTTCGACGTCAAACAATAAGCAAACAAAAATAATGGTGAGTATATTTGTTTATAAATACATATGTTTATAACTAATAGGGTTCAAGTGGTCGAATGCTAAAATAGGATTAAAAGAATAGTCGAAAGGTGATTGATAAGCTTGGTCTTGACTGGATTAATTTAGAAAATAGGGAAAACTTTATCTATTGTTTGGATGGACGATCAGATTATATATGTGCAAGGTTAGAGATAAGGCGGACAAGGTGACGCGAACGGATTTTCGATCTGAGGTTCCTAGGATTGCAAACGACATAAGCATGGCGACCAGAGCGATGTTGGACATAGGCTGACAAAGCTTAGGTTGGCCTTTTAGGGTTTTCGTCGAGGCTCGAATACATAACTAGGGCTTTGGTTGGATGGTCGAAATTTGGTGCTTTCATTGAGAGTCACGATTACTAGGGTGAAGACAAATTCTAGGTCGAACACGAACGCGGCGACACGGCGAAGTGCGGTGCCGCTGGATAGATTTTGGTTATTGGATGCTTCTCATCAACTAAACTGATCCTCGGTCAATTTTAGATAGAAGTGCACGATTCTATGGTCGCTAGGAACCGACCGCGCTGAAATCAGAGTTCCCAGGGGCCTAGAACAGAACTAAAACTCAGAAGGACTTGGTCGATATTTCTTACCTCTTTGGGGGCTTTTTCGCAAAGTTGCCAAAATCTCCAAAACCCTACCAGCCGCCACTTCCTGCTGCCTCTTCTCCTTTTTTCCTTCTTCTTCCTTCTTTTTTCTTCTTCTTCTCCCCCAAACCTTCCTCTTCCACTTCTCTGCTCACATCGCGGCCGGTGGCCGGCTGCACTCCGGCGGCGCACCACCCCCATCGCACCCGGCCGCACCTCCGCGCCCGATCCAGCCGTTACGCCGCCGGAGCCGCGCCTCCCGCCGGTCCGGCCCTCGCTCCACGCTACGGCCACCGCGTGCCGTCCCTGATCCCGCACGCGCCGTCGCCAAATCTTCCCCACGCCGCTGTCTCCTGCCCGCGTCCTGACGCCGCCACCGCTGTTGATCCCGCTACGCCGCCGCCGGTTCCAAGTCCTGCCTCCCGTGCGCGCTGCGACGCGGCCTCCTTTGATCCCGTCGCGGTGCGACGCCGCCGTCACCACGCCGTCGGTGACCAGATCTCCATCGCGCTGGTATTTCCCGACGCCGGCGGCTCATGGCGACTATGTTTCTTCCATGCGGCCGATGAAGGAGGTGAACAGTATTCAAGCTGTCGCTTCTTTTTGTTGGAGGCACCTTAGAGGAAGAAGATGGAGATTAGGAAGGAGAGGATGATTTTGACTGCTGCTGGATTTCTTGCTGGGAAGGAAGCTGGAGGAAGAAGAAAGAGAGCACAGAGGAAATGGACACTGCTGCTATTGCTATAAATGTATGAATACATGTCTATCTGTAAGCTCGAAGCAGCTGCTGTCCAGAGGAGAAGGTGTGTGCAGGTTCTGCTGGAGCTGTGGTTGAGTTGAGGAGAAGCAAAGATGCTCCAAGCTGCTGCGTGTATGCGTTTGGTTGCTGTTATTGGTTGGCTTCAGGGTTAAGCAATGGTGATGTATACATAGGTGCACATTTGGGTGTAGGTAGATACATGAGTATTTGTGTGTATATGTGGTATGATTGTGTGTGTAGGGTTAAAAGAATTTGTGTATGGGCTTCCTCATGTATTTGTATATGTGTGCACTGAATTGTCCATATATGATTGTGTGTGTGTGGATTGTTGTATACATGTATATGTCTGTGTACATATATGATTGTGTATGTGATTACATATATTTGCATTACAATGTGTATATTTATGTATGTGGCTGGATATGGTTCTAACAGAAGTATGAATGTGTATATGTTTATTTATATATTGAACTGTTGGGGGAAAATATCAGTCATGCCAAAAGCATCAGTTGGGGACGCGAGAAAAGTGTTCTCGCCTCTGGGAAACGAAGTGCCTTACTCTCGGACCCCGTCCTCTAGGCTAGGGAGTGGCGTCTCCCGGAGTGCCTCCTCCGGGTTTGGGAGTGCCTCACTCCCGGACCCCGTCCCCGGGTTTGGGAGTGCCTCACTCCCGGACCCCGTCCCCGGGTTAGGGAGTGATTTCTCCCGGAGTCCCTCCTCCGGGCTTGGGGGTGCCTTACTCCCGGAGCCCCTCCTCCGGGCTAGAGTAGCGTCTCCCGGAGCCCCTCATCCGGGCTAGAGAGTGTATCACTCCTGGACCCCGTCCTCCGGGCTAAGGAGTGCATCACTCCTGGACCCCGTCCCCCGGGCTAGGGAGTGGCCTCTCCCGGAGCCCCTCCCTCGGGCTAGGAAATGACCTCTCCTGGAGCCCCTTCTCCGGGCTAGGGAGTGCATCACTCCCGGACCCCGTCCCTCGGGCTAGGGTGTGGCCTCTCCCAGAGCCCCTCCTCCGGGTTAGGGAGTGCCCCACTCCTGGATCCCGTTCTCCGGGCTAGGGAGTGTCTCACTCTCGGACCACGTCCCCCGGGCTAGGGAGTGGCCTCTCCTGGAGCCCCTCTCCCGGAGTCCCTCCTCTAGGCTTGGGGGTGCCTCACTCCCAGAGCCTCTCCTCCGGGCTAGAGTGGCGTCTCCCGGAGCCCCTCCTCCGGGCTAGGGAGTGCATCACTCCCGGACCCCGTCCCCCGGGCTAGGGAGTGGCCTCTCCCGGAGCCCCTCCCCCGGGCTAGGAAGTGGCCTCTCCCGGAGCCCCTTCTCCGGGCTAGGGAATGCATCACTCCCGGACCCCGTCCCCCAAGCTAGGGTGTGGCCTCTCCCAGAGCCCCTCCTCTGGTTTAGAGAGTGCCCCACTCCTAAATCCCTTCTCCGGGCTAGGGGGTGCCTCACTCCCGGAACCCGTCCCTCGGGCTAGGGAGTGGCCTCTCCCAGAGCCCCTCCTCCAGGCTAGGGAGTGTCTTCTCCCGAAGCCCCTCCCCCGGGCTAGGGAGTGGCCTCTCCCGGAGCCCCTTCTACGGGCTAAGGAGTGCATCACTCCCGGACCAAGTCCCCCGGGCTAGGGAGTGGCCTCTCCTGAAGCCCCTCCTCCGGGTTAGGGAGTGCTCCACTCCCGGATCCCGTTCTCCGGGCTAGGGAGTACCTCACTCCCGGACCCCGTCCCCCGGGCTAGGGAGTGGCCTCTCCCGGAGCCCCTCCTCCGGGTTAGGGAGTGCATCACTCCCGGACCCTGTCCCCCGGGTTAAGGAGTAGCTCGGTTTCACTCCCGAGCCTCGTCTTGGAGGAGAAGGCACTGAATTCGAGGGCCGCCACGTGTCCAAGATCGGTGCCCCGAACCTTGCTGAAAGACTATCCAGCCCTCGATCCGACGGTCGTAGCTAGGGTAGTTTAGTAATTTGCATCTTTTGGGGTCCATATATACCCTTGTAACCCTCTCTTGTAACCTAAGACACTCATTTGTACTCCATCCAAAAAAATGAATAGGCGTGCTCCGGAGCCCTCTCTCAGGGAGAGAGCCCCCTAGCCGATGCTCGTCGGGAGCACGTCGACAGGACTAGGGCCTCCACTAAGGCCTGAACCTGTATAAACCCTTGTGTCAATCTCTGAGATTGTCCAACACGGGGTGACTCGTCACACGGTCAGCCCGCGTTGCGGAACACGTGTTACGCACGTCATAAACCTGCCGGGGGCTATCCCTTCCCGGGAGGTGCTCCCACCTCCGGAGGACTTCCACTCCCAGGGAGTACGCTCGTCTCCGGGGGCTATCCCGTCTCCGGGGGCAATCTCTTCTCGAGAGGTGCGCCAGTCCCCGGGGGACTCACACTCCCGGTGAGCACGCCCGTCTCCGGGGGGCTATCCTTTCCCGGGAGGTGTGTTCGTCTCCGGCGGACCTTCTCCCCCGGGCGAGGGGGGTGCTATCGCATCCGGCGGTCCCTCTCCCCCGGGGGGCATCCCTTCTCCCAGTGGATATCCTCCCCCGGGAGGGGCTCCCTCCCCCAGGGGATGCTCCCTTCCCTGGAGGGCCCCCGTTATCGGGAGGCCCTCCCATCTCCGGGTTGTCCTTTGCCCCAGAAGGGATTCCCTCCCGGGGACCACACCTGTCCCAGGAGGTGTCTCCGACGCGGTCCTCGCGATGCAGGCCGTTCCCCCGCTGGGAAGTTTTCCCACGCCGCGGGTCGTCTCCATCGCCGGAACCCTTCCGGCTCGCGACTCCTCTCCCGTGCTAGCAGTGGGTGCGCATCATCTCCCTCCCCCGGGGCCCCCTCCCCGGGCTCCCCCGATGGACCAAACACGGTTCACTCGGGAGAAGGTAGAGCGCATGCGCGCGGCAAGGTCTGAAGGTGCCCCGTCCCGACGTGGCCAGGAATCACTCCTCGCACGAGGGCGTGGCTCTTGCGTCCCAATGGACAAGGGTAAGAGACCCATACAAGAGGCCTCCGTCACCTCTGGGGACCTCCCCGAGGTGCAAGAGGTGAGCTCCACCAACCCTGAAGAAGGAAGGCGGTACCGAAAGGTAGGAGGTCCAGTGGGACCCCTTCCCGATTCGGACAATGAACGCGCCTCCCCCATAAAGGGGGATAACGACGCGGATTTCCCGAAGGAAGTGGAAGGGGCCAATCAACCCCTTTGCCGCCACCTCCGGTGTGTTTGGTGGTCGAACCCTTATCGACCGCCCCCATATCGAGCACTACAATGGGGAGGCCGACCCCTACGAGTTCGTGCAGGTGTACTCTACGGCCATCTCGGCGGTTGGAGGGGACGAAAGCGTCCATTGCAACGTCTTCCCCCTGTACCTCTCCAGGATAGCCCGGTCGTGGTTTTACAACCTCAAGGCCGGGTCCATCAAATCCTTCGTGCAATTGAAGCGCGAATTTTGTGCGAACTTCCAAGGGAACTACATTCGTCCCCTGGACTCGTCGCAATTGTACACCGTTCGCCAGCGGTCGGGGGAGATGATACGGAGCTTCTTCAAGCGCTTCGCCCAGATCAAGAGCAAGGTGGCTCACGTCCCCGACTCGACGGTGATTGAGGCGTGCAAAAGTGGCATCCTCCTGGGAGAACTCCATCGGAGGCTCTCCCGGAGTTGCCCTTCCTCCGCCGACGAGCTCTTCAACGTGCTCGAAAAGTACGCAACAGCTCAGGAAGACGACCTCCGGAAGGAGAATCAGGGGACCCCCGGCCCTGGGGAGAGGGACTCGAGGGACTCCTCCCACAAACGTCCCCGGAAAGGACCCTGCTGTTGAATCTTGAGGCCTAATTAGGGTTTTGGTGATTAATGACACCCGTAAAATTTGCGACTAACCTTTGCGTGTGAGACGTAGGTTAATCAGAGGAGAAAGCTTCAAGAAAAAGCAAAGCAAGGCTATCAAGACTCCATGAAGCGAAAACGACAAAAATCTCGACAAGAGTACAAATATCTAAACCTAGTGCTTTCTTGTTTTGAAAATTTCTAGGTTAGATGGTCGTACTATTAAGAGGGGTCTTAGCATAAGTATCTTGATCAACCTTGAAGTCTTTAGAAGCACATTTGCATTTGCATTTTCCCTCAAATCGAAATTGAGTAAAAATTCAGCATTACTGTTTTCGTTTTGTACTGGCCGGACAGTGTTTGAAGTGACCGGATAATGTCTGACCAATACAAATAACTTCTGAACATTGCAAAACTTGAAACAAATACATATACATTTGTCCGGTGCATCTGTCCGATGTTCACCGGACATTGTCCGAAGTGACCGGACAATGTTCGGTCAATACAAAATTTCCACGGCACGTTAAGTTAAGACAAATGTATTTGTCCGGAGGCTTTTGTCTGAAGTGACCGGACAATGTCCGGCCAATACAACTTCTGAGCAATTGAAAATGCATGTGTTAACAGAGACATATGTATTTGTCCGGACATTTTGTCCGACAAATCCCATATGTCAGGCCTATACAAATAGTTGGAGTGTTTTAATTCGAGTGTCAACAGAGACAAATACATTTGTCCGGTGTGTGTCGACGATTCGGACTCGGGGTCCTCAGCCGAACTTATGCAAAATTTATAATAGCGAGACCTTTTAAGATGACCCTCCGGGAAGGTATGTAGAAATATGGAGAACAAGAGCACAGAGAGGTTTATACAGGTTCGGGCCCTTGATGGTGGGAGTAATAACCCTACGTCTTGTTGGGATTTCACTATACGTAATAAAGATTTACAAGATGGTGGGAAAAAACCTTCACAGGCGAAGGGTTTTTCCTATGGAAATGTACAGAAAGAAGCCAAAGAGGCTTGTAAAAACTATCTAATCTAGGCCGTAGATTTGGCTGTTTGAGTGGTTGAGATGCGTTGTATCTCGCTTGTATCAGAGATGTTGATCTCTCCTTTTGTTTGATGCATCTTGCCACCCTTTTATACTGGTCAAAAGGGTGCCATGTGGTAACTGCATTAGACAGTTGCTTAGATGCGGTTTAGAGAACTGCTCTTAACCTCCACGCAAGTTTAACACGTGTTATTCATGGATAATTGCACGTATTAACCTCCTGACAGTTGGTCTTCCACGTGGAAGAATCTTCGGGATACTTGGGATATTCCCGCTATAGGGACAGCTGGGCAGATGAACCCCAAGTACCCTGGTCGAAAAACGCTCTGACCGCGCAACATCTCCGACATTCTATTCGCGTATAGCACACGAATCCCTGACCGCGGACTAGCTGCGGTCTGATCGCGCAAAGCCTGCGACCTCGGGCTGATGCTTCTCAGAATGACTTGAGTTCGCACCACCAGGCACGTGTCTGGCTCGAATCTGTCTTGAACCAACAGTGCATTTATTTGAACTGACTCGGATGTCAATCCTCGTCAGCTAGCCCCCAAATTCGAAGAAAACGAAGAGACGTGTTATTTTCGAATTTTTAAAGACATGCATCGGATTTTTAACCCGACTCTTCAAATCCCCCGCTTAGTGGCGCACTAAGTGGGACGGTTGGTTCCCCGAGACGGGCTCTGGGCATTACGTGACAGGTAATAATGGCGCCGTTGAAATGTTTTTTAACCGGAGGTAAAATTGTAAATGCTTTTAAAAACCCGAGACGCTCGGAATGTAAACCATCACCTTGGCGGCTATAAATACCGGGTCTTTGAATTTGTAAAGCTCCACAATTTCTTCTCACGGTTAAGTTCTTTCTAAAGTCACCTTCATTCTTCTCTTCATACACCTCCCGATGGCAGATCACAACATCATCGAGATTGAAAGTGATGAAGAGGAAGTTCTCAAGCAGGAGCTTCAAATGCCTGAAGATTCATCTCCTTCAAGGAAGAAACCCAAGGTTGACGAAGGATCTTCCAGCAGAGCAAAGGTAGAAGATGAGCCATCATTCTTTCTTCCTTCAGTTCTTTACTCCAACACTCCTTGCTTTTGTTTGGGTGATCGATTTTCTGGTCGGCAAGCGGTGACTATTCGACCAGAAGATCCTCGACTTGTGTTGGAGAAGCAATCTCCTGGTGGGAAGGTTGCACTTCCTCCATCTGGTGATCATCCGCTTTTATCGGGTGATCTACTTTCCAGGATGGATATATCAACTTGTCACAAGCAGGGACAGGTAATGATCCTCATCTCCTTTTGCTGATAGTTATAGTTAGCACAATTAACTTTTGCAAATATAGGAGATTGGAGGCCCTAGTGATCAGCTTGCTATTACTCTGCCTCTTCCCCTTGGACAGATCCTTCTAGAGGAGAAGAATGCCCTGGAGAAGAAGACCAAAGAGATGTCTTCGGCGATTCTGCATCTGGCAAAATGTTTTGAACGATCCCGTGAAGAGGCACACTAGTTCCGTCGAGAGAGGGACCACGCTCAGCAACAGCGGGAACTCTCCGATTTAATTAGGAACAGTAGTGTATCTCTCGTTAGGGATGATGTAGATAGGCTTAGATTAGTTGCTAGTTCTCTGGGGGTTGTCAGTGTAGATCCTACTGATAACAATATGTCCCTAGGAGAACTCTGCAAACTTCTTTAGGATCAGGTCGACGCTCTGGTCGCCGGTATCCCTTTTGTATGTAAAGAATGCAAGAAATAAAATTTCTTTCTTTATATGAATATTCTTTACATTTTCTGTGCGAAAACATGGCCATAAGCAATGTCTTTAGGACCGTTCATACACAGGTAAACTTCAGCCTTGCGACCAGAATCGCGTTTTCATAAAAATACCGCGGCCAGCCCTAATACCGCGATCAGACTTTAAAGCTGCAACTGAAGCTTACTGCGACCAGAATTGAGGCTCAGTCAGACCATCACTTCGATTAAAATCGGAGCTTAATTGAAAGCATGTTTACGATTATACCACAACCCAATCAGAATATATCCATACGTCCAAAAATTGGGTCATAGGATATTTTCATAAAAATTTTCAGGGCACATAAAGGAAAACGTCCTTTGAAAAACTCTGAAAAACTTTTCAGGCTTTTGTACTTTCAGACTCTGAAACAAAGAAGTCTTTTTGTTTTAGATCTGATGCCTGGAACACTTTAACGGGTCTGTCAGAGACAGCATCCATTATGGGAAATGAATAAAATATCCAGTGGAACGTTTGAATGAAACGTTACTCACATTAGTGCATCTCCTCGGGTCTATAAAAGGAGCAGGTAGCTTCTTGAGGAAGCCACACAACCAAAACCTCACGATTTCTGCCGCACAAAACCCTCGTTCTTCTCAGCCTTCATCTTCCCAAAGCCGCCAACTTTTCCCCCCAATTTCTCACCAAAAATGGCGTCTTGGAGCTGATCAATCCACTACTCTGAGGAGAGCTTGTTGGTGTTGGAGAAGGAGGAGATCCTTCCTCCGCGGCTGCTAATCAACTGGCGGCCAGCGGAGAAGGACCAAGAAACCCCAGTCGTCGGAGAGGGCGAACTGGTGGTTTTCGAGGAGTACCTTCGGTGCCGGTTCCGATTCCCTGAGAGTCGGTTCCTGAAGGACGTCCTCAAGCATTATGGGTTAGAGCTGATCAACCTCCACCCAAATGCAGTGCTGATCTTGGTGGTCACTAGTACAGAAATGCAGTCTACTAACTCCTATCTTCTATCGGTTATTAGCGATACAGCAGAAAACCGATAGAAAATGTGCCTCGCGGTCATAAAAGCCCGACGGATGTATTTTCCCTATCGGTTTATAAGAAACTTACCGATAGAAGAAGCAGTACGATTTACTCTAGTGGTGATGAACATATTTGCCGTTAGAATATATGCATAAGTACTGACGGGAGAATGTTGTGCGCCGATAGGACTGGTCGACTTCTACATCTAGACTTATTCTATCGGTCATGTATGCGTATACCGACAGAGTATGTACAAACTTTCCTATCGGCAATATGTAGTGTGCCGATAGAACCGTTCGCCTTCTACAAATATTTTTATTCTATCGGTAATGGATTATTGTACCGTTAGAATATATGGAAAATGGATTACAACAGTTCGTCGTCAAGTATATTTGTTCTATCGGTATTGAATGTTTATTCCGTTAGAGTATAGCAAAAATATTTTAGAACTGTTCGCCTTCTACAGCTACTATTATTCTATCGGCAATGTACGTATATACCGACAGAGTATGTACAAAATTCCTGTCGGTAATATGTATTGTGCCGATAGAGCCATTCGCCTTCTACAGATGTTTTTATTCTATCGGTATGTGGTTTTTGTACCGATAGAAATTATCCAGTACTATAAATACACGGGTATGTCTCTTTCATTCTCACAGTTCATCTGGCGTTTGTGGTCCTAACCCGTAAGCTCCATGGACGGCCGTCGCACCTCTACAGGCGACCACTGCACCTCAAGCACCTCCATCGACGCCCTCTAGACTTCGGCATCCCAAGCAAGGTACGTAAAATTTCGGAATATTGTTATATTATTCTAATCCGATTATGGCAATTATTCTGCAATTTTTGTATCCTTCATTTTGATGTGTCTTCTTTTCAATATGATTATGATCTGTGCAGGTCCTTGGATGATGCTTATGAGGGGCAACGTATTTCAGGGTTCTTCATCGCAGTACGCTGCCTACGTTGGCTTGTTGGCGAAAGAAACGGTGAAGATCACCGTGGAGAGCTGGAAGGGCGTGAAGGGCGAGTTCTTGGTTGGCTCGGTCGAGAAGATCCTTAAGCCCGGCGTGTTTCTCAAATCAGGACCTATAGAAAGCATCTTACATTTTTTTGCATGCACCAGCTTGTGGCCAGATGCTAACCTGCTTGGAGAAGAAGAATTGTTGTCATTTGCACAGCCATTCTACACCATCACTACACAGAACAACATATATATCTTCGAAGGTAGCTTCTTTTTGTTAATGGAGTTGAGTTGAGTTGATCGAGTTTGAGTCCGAGGAAATCACCAATACAAATGAAACTCGACGGCAGTTCCAGCTCCTCGGGCGTCTTCGAACTGAACTCCTATGGTTAAGTCCAATGTGGTTCAGACATTTGCTGTTTTGGATGAATGGATTTGTGATGTATCAGGTCTAACTTGTAGTCGGTAGTTGCATTGTCGCAACCTGCAAATGTTCTCTTTTATGTAAAATGTATGGGCCACTGGGTCCTCGTCGTGATCTGTTGTTAATTTCAGACGTGGCTTTTCTAATATACATCGAATGTGTGAATTGTTGTATTTGTATATTGTTGTATATTTGTGTATCATGTATTGCTAACTGTGACATGAACTTGAATGTGTAGGGAGTATTTGTGTATTTAATTGTATTGGTAGGTAGGTGTGTATTTGTACTGCTGTTTCAGACATGCACTTGAATTTGTGAACTGGCATGTGTATGTTTGCACCTGAATTTGTATTGGTGAACTGGCATGTGTATGTTTGTACCTGAATTTGTGAACTGGCATGTGTAATTTTTTGGCAAGATGAAGTCCCAAGTACCTAAGAAAAGTATTTTTGTGTCTCCCAGTTAATCTACAAATTACCTTTTCTTCAAATATTGCTTTATCTTCTAGTTAAGATCCGTTTGATGTAAGATCTGTTTGATGTTACATTGATATGATTCCTTGGATGTGAGAACTGGTGTCATGTGTGTCCCAGTTTGGTACAAGTACCTCCTCTAACGGTAAGTACACATATTTACTGATAGAAAAACTCATGTACGTAAAGTGTCCTGCATCGTCTAACGGTCAATACACATATTTACCGACAGAAAAACTCATGTACGTAAAGTGTCATGCATCGTCTAACGGTCAGTACACATATTTACCGATAGAAAAAGACCTGTACTTAATCAGTAATGGACATTCTCTAACGGTATATGTGTGTTTTTACTGATAGAATATGTGAGAGGCGAATTACCTTAGTTGGTCTAACGGTTATTTCATGTATTTACCGTTAGAAAATGGTCCATTATAAGAAAAACCCCACTCGACCATTGCTGAGCTGCTCTTTAATTTGTTCTGTTACACTCTGTGTCCCTCTGTTTGCGATGAAAGTTCCACGCTCGCAGCTACACTGCTAGGGTGATCAGCGCAGGCTGGAGGGAAGTTGATTGCGCCCCTCTCTTTAAGGTATGCTTAATTGTCGACACTTATCCCTCTCTACTTGCAAGCTAGCTGTATTGTGTAGTTCCAAGTTTGTAGCTCTAAGCTTGGGAGCTTGGTAGCTGGAAATGCGTAATGTTTTAGGAGCTAACTAGCTTGTATTGTGTAGTTAGCTAGGTTAATTATTGTTAATTTCGTCAGGCTAGGGTTCAACACATGTATCTGTTGTAAGAGGCTGTACATGTACATATACATATATAACTTAATCGGGCAGGTTTTATGCATTGCTGACTTGTTAAATTTTGTTAATTGTAGATGGACAGGAAATATTGGATGTATGGAATAAAGCGTACTACTCTTGAATATTTGGATGGTGTGAATGAGTTTATTAAATTTGCTGAGCAACAAAAGGAGAGGAAGGGAGAGAAAAATATGCTCTGTCCTTGTACAGATTGTATGAACTTGAAGAGGTTTAGCAACTCTGATCAAATTAAGAGTTATTTGATTCGTCATGGTTTTAACGCGCGATACACCCGTTGGATATGGCATGGCGAAGATCTTGAGGAAACAAGCACCACTACTACCAATCAGCAGGACTCGGATGTGGATTGCAATAATATTGATGATCATCCGAATTTTGATAATGTTCATTCCGATGTGCACGTAGATGATGATGATGACGACAATCTAGATGAGATGTTACGTGATGTAGAGGAAGATTACAACAAAAACGACTTCTGTGAATTTGAGAAACTGATTGCTGACTCTGAGAAGCCTCTATTCCCTGGATGTGCAACATTTACAAAACTGTCTTTTGTGCTGAGATTATATAACTTGAAGGCAGGCAACGGTTGGAGTGATAAGAGTTTCACGGCACTATTAGATCTTCTAGCGGACATGCTTCCAGAGGGAAATGAGTTGCCAAGATCTAGTTACCGAGCCAAAAAACTGTTGTGCCCGTTGGGAATGGAAATTGAAATAATACACGCATACCCAAATGATTGTGTGTTGTACCGTAACGAGTACTCCAGTTTGCATGTTTGTCCAAGATGCGGCGCATCGAGGTATACGCGTAGGGACCGGATTGACAGTGAACGTCACGAGGTAAAGAAAGGACCTCCGGCGAAAACTGTGTGGTACTTGCCTGTGATACCTAGATTGAAGCGGCTGTTTGCAAATCCGAAAGTCGCGAAGCACTTGCGTTGGCATGATGAAGCCCGGAAACAAGACGGAAAACTGAGACACCCAGCTGATTCTATTCAATGGAGAAACATTAACAGAACATTTGCTGAGTTCGGCGGCAAACTCAGGAATATAAGGTTCGGGCTGAGTACAGATGGTATGAACCCACATGGTAATATGAGCAGTCGGCACAGCACTTGGCCGGTTCTTTTATGCATCTACAATCTTCCTCCTTGGTTATGCATGAAGCGCAAGTACATCATGATGGCGTTACTAATCTCAGGACCCAGACAACCCGGAAATGATATTGACGTGTTTCTAGTGCCTTTAATCGAGGACTTACAGAAATTGTGGAGCGAGGGGGTGAAGGTGTGGGATGCATACAAGAAAGAGAATTTCATCTTGCGGGCCCTGATATTTTGCACCATAAATGATTTTCCGGCCTACGGCAATTTGTCGGGGTATAGTACGAAAGGAGCCAAGGCTTGCCCTATTTGCCTAGATGAAACTGAGAGCATGTGGCTGCGAAACTGCCGGAAAACAATGTACATGGGTCACCGCAGGTTTCTTCCGGTGCATCACACGTACCGTAAGAAGAGGAAATCATTTAATGGGAAGCCTGAGAAGGGATCAGCTCCAGTGTTTCTGACCGGTAAGGAGATTTACTCGCACGTGAAGGACATCAAAGCTGAGTTCGGTAAGCATTGTAAACCTCAAGAAAAAATGTTTGGAAGAAGAGATCTATTCTATGGGATCTACCTTACTGGGAGCACTTACAAGTACGACATTGTGTTGACGTCATGCATGTAGAGAAAAATGTCTGTGACAGTTTGATTGGTTTGTTGTTGAACATTCCGGGAAAGACGAAGGATGGTGTGAAAGCTCGTCGTGACATGGTGGAAATGAGGATAAGGACTGAGCTTGCACCTTTAGAGAATGGAAAGCGTACATACCTCCCCCCGACCTGCTATACGTTGTCCAACAGCGAAAAAACAGAACTCTGTCGGTGCCTGCACGGTGTTAAAGTTCCATGTGGGTACTCCGTGAACTTGATGAAAAAACTTGTGTCTATGAAGGACCTAAGACTGGTTGGCATGAAGTCCCACGACTGTCATGTCTTGATGTCACAGATGCTTCCCATTGCTATCAGAGGCATTCTCCCAGTTAAAGTCAGAGAGACAATCACAAACCTATGTTATTTCTTCAACGCAATATCTTGCAAGGTGAGTACGTGCACTCCTACTATAAGTTCATTACCTCCATTTCTGGAGCTTAATTAGAAGATTTTCCTGATATGAATATTTCGCGCAACTGTGTCCTCGTAGGTAATTGATCCGGATGGACTGGATGCTTTGCAACGCGATGTGGTTACAACGCTTTGTCAGCTCGAGATGTATTTCCCTCCATCCTTTTTTGATGTTATGGTCCATCTGATTGTTCACCTTATCAGAGAAATTAAGTTTTGTGGACCCGTGTGCCTGCGCTACATGTATCCATTTGAGAGATTTATGGGTGTATTGAAGGGATACGTAAGGACTTGTCGTCGACCGGAGGGGACTATCATGGAAGGTTATGCCGCCGAGGAGGTGATTGAATTTTGCACAGATTATATGGCCGGGGTTGACCCAATTGGCGTTCCTAGGTCCCGACACGAGGGTAGGCTTGAGGGCATTGGAACGATTGGATTCAAAGCTATCGTCCCCGCTCGTGATGTGTACGCAAAATCACATTTTTGGGTCTTACAACACATGACAGAGGTCGAGCCATACATACAGGAGCACAAGGTAATGTTACGGTCACAGAATCCTTCGAAGTCAGACGTTTGGGTCACAAGAGAACATAACAGGAAATTTGCTGAGTGGATCCAAGAAAGAGTCACGCGAGTTGCGGAGGGCTCCGTAAGTGAAACTGTGACATGGTTGGCTAGAGGCCCAAGATTCACTGTAGGGACTTGGCAGGGGTACGACATCAATGGGTATTCATTTTACACAAGAGCTCAAGACGCAAAGAGTAGCACGCAATGTAGCGGAGTGACACTGTTTGCTATTTCCGAGGATGCCAGGTCAGTAAGGGCGCTGAACTCATATTACGGTGCTATTGACAAAATATGGGAGCTCGATTACGGATTACTTAAGATTCCCCTGTTTCGATGCCAATGGGTCGAAATCCCTCGAGGTGTTCAAGTTGACAGTTACGGGTTTACTCTCGTCGATCTTGGTAGAGTCAGACACCAAGACGATCCATTCATACTTGCAAAGCAAGCCACACAGGTATTCTACATCGTTGACCCAGCCAATCCGAACTTGCATATTGTCCTCCACAGCAAGAGATGTATTGTTGGGGTCGAAGACGTTGTCGACGAAGAGGAGTATAACCAATTCGATGAAATACCTCTATTTTTAGAGGACATTCAATCTATCCCTACTGAAGATATCAAGGAAACAACGTATCTGCGAGATGATCACGAAGAAGGATTATGGGTTGAGAACCATTAATGATTATTTTCCATTTCAGGGATAAATGCCAAGCAAATAGCCCACAAGTTCTGCAGCAAGAGGTGAGCAACTTATCATTAATACATTAGGCTAGTACATTTTTCCTTAGAACTTAATGATAAGCTAGTTCACAGCATTAATATATCTCAATTAATTAGTTAATTTTACTCCACAGCATGAGTTCTAACATGTACAGTACCTTTATCCTGTAAGTACTTAATTCTTCCCTGCGAATAGCACTTGCAAAAATCTCATTACAACCTCTTGCTTCTTCAAATTAAGCTCGGTATTTTGTTATTTATACCGATAGAAAAGGATATTCAAATGTGTCTCAGGCACTTCAAAAGTTTCGCTGCGAAACGTTTTCTTATTCTATCAGTATTATTACATTGTACTGTTAGAATAAATTCATTTGTTCACGGTATTTCATTGTCTAACGGTTTTTTCTGTTCCTACCGATAGAAAAATACTCTGGCGCTTCAAATTCTCAACCATGTCGCCATGCGTCGCTTTGGAAATTCTATAAGTACCTCGCCATTCGTCGCGGTATTTTGATGTTTTTCTAATTCTCGAACGCTTCGACTCATCTTCTCTTTCACAATGGCAACCTCCATGGGATCGTCAGCCACGCCCTCCTCGGTAAGAACTCTAAATCTCCTGGGTTTACCCCTGTATTGTTAATCCATGTTCAGTACATTCTTGACCTGTACAGGGAAGGGGAGCCGTCGAAGACACTGCCAAAGTCAAGGCCGAGCTGAGGGCCCTCCAGGAGGAGCACAAGCTCCTCACGGAGAAGCACACTCGGCTACGGCTTGACCTTGACGATCTCTTCCAGCGCATTCAGCGCATGAAGACGGATGGTGACAATGCTAGGGCGAGGACGAGGCGTCTTCGCGAGGAGAAGAAAGCCGCGGATATGACCATCGCTGGCTGCGGTTTGACAATGAAGGATACCATCGCGAAGTTGAGGGAGGTCACAGGCCTTCTCGACGCTGAAGTAGTTGATCCTGAGAAGGACAACTTGTCGCTGGAGGAGTCCTGCGTCCTGGTTGCAAGTCAAACTGACTCTATTCTACATGCAGCCAGGGCTAAGATCACCCCTTGACCTAGCATTTTGGGTTTTATTTTTTTTATAAGTGATAAAAGAACAATGAATGAACAATTTCTTTTTATGTCAATTTTTCAATTTTCTGGCCATCTTCCCTCTTTCTTTATCATGCTGCAGCTTTCAAGCACGGTCTGTTTGATGTTAAATTGTGTGTACCTTTTCATTGCTCTGACGGTATTTTGTTGTTTTTACCGATAGAAAATGGCACACAATACTATAATCTCAGGCACTTAATTATAAAATTTTTCTGGGGAAAATTAGTCTCACGGGATTTTATTGTTTACACCGATAGAAAAAGGCACCCACTACTTTAAATATTTTTCCGGGAAAATTACTTTTTCTATCGGTATTATTTTGTTGTACCGATAGAAACGTACACAATTCTATCGGTATTATGTGGTTGTACCGATAGAAAAATGAAAACCAATACTATAATCTCCGGCACTTAATTAAAAAATTTTTCTGGGGAAAATTGGTCTCACGGTATTTTCTTGTTTATACCGATAGAAAAATGCATCCACTACTTCAAATAT
This sequence comes from Pharus latifolius, assembly GCA_019359835.1. NCBI lineage: Eukaryota > Viridiplantae > Streptophyta > Magnoliopsida > Poales > Poaceae > Pharus > Pharus latifolius. The sequence continues at coordinate 6,558,642 of CM033328.1, forward strand.
TTTTCCGGGAAATTTACTTGTTCTATCGGTATTATTTTGTTATACCGATAGAAAAGTACATAATTCTATCGGTATTATGTGGTTGTACCGATAGAAAAGGTCATCCACTACTTTATTACTCGTACATGGCCCTTGAGTTTCCCTCCAGTTGAACAGTTGCAACTTAGAGCACTGCGTCTCTTCGAGAGTGAAGAAAACCACAACCTCCGCCGTGACCACTCAGTTCCCCTCTCCCACACGACGATCGCCGGCTGGATACTGGTTCGCCACTGCCACCAATTCTTATTTTTGTCCTTCGCCGGCAGCCGCTGCGTTGTACACCGCCTCTCCATCACCACAACTGATCGCCGTAAATACCCTAATTCGTCGTTCTATTTCCAGCATCTTCCTTATTTGATCCTAATGTTTTGTACATACTAATTCTTCGAGTTTTGCAATTACACTAGGGTTCCCTATTGTGTTGGATTATGTACATTCCGCAGGCAATGTTGATTTAAATTAGGGTTTACATAATATGTTCCAGTGGTGTAATGAACCTGTTTTGAGATTTGAACTTATCTATACTGCTGTATGTGTGATCAATTGTATCCAACTGCCATGTAATGCACATTATGTGTTGGAGTAGTTCTTACACATATTCTATCGGCTGCTGATGTGTTTACCGATAGAAAATATTTCTGCACAAGTAGTAAAACTTAATTTGGATCTGGCCATGCAATGTACTAGTTTGGTTGGGAATTTGTACTCACTTGGTATGAATATATGGCAATGTGGATGGGTCTTCGATGTATATGTTTCAAATACCTATACATGACTTTTCCCAACCTAATAGATGTGAAGTCCTGATGACTTGCATACAGGCTAAAGACTATGCACAGCTAGTGGCACTTAGATATCTTTATATTCCATTAGCATTAGGTTTGTCAGATTATGCACAGTGGCACTTAGATGCTTGTGTGCATATTTACGTGTGAAATAATAATGCTGGCCCATGAATATTAGTATATAGCAAATCATCGAGAATGATATGTGATGACAGTGAATGGTGGCTTGTCAACAAAATTCCATATATATAGAGAACATTGTTATGTTCTATCAGTATCTGACGGGGTTGCCGATAGAAAAATTGTGTCCTGTGGAGGCAATTGATCTGCTCTATAGGCAGCTCATGTGTTTACCGATAGAAAATATTTCTGAACAGTTCAGGAAGTAATTTATGCATGTCTTTATTTTTGTATTATTTTCCCTTTTGCCGCCCTAATTAGTCTCCAGTCCTGGGCTGAGTTATGGAACTTTAAGGCGAATTAATTGCCATATGGTTTGTTGATGGTTTTGTAGGGGAAGACATGTCGTCATCTTCATCAGATTGTACTAGTGGTCCGACTGGGGCCAACCCCAACGTAATTGAAGATGCAGTTGTTACATCCCAGTGCAAGAGGGTGGGGCAAGGCGCGACGGCGTTGGGCCGTTTGGCAAAACGCACGGATCTTTCTTGTGAGTTCAACCAATTTGGGAGGCCGATTGGAAAGAATGCTGGGAGGTACGTGGCCTACGTTGGGCTGTTGGCGAAAGAAAGGGTGAAGATCACCGTCCAGAGCTGGAAGGACGTGACTGCGGACGAGAGGGATAGGTTGTGGGCGGAAGTGAAGGTTAAATTAACTGAAATCGCTGAACTCTTTCGTAATCACATTCTCTTGGCTTATACTAAAGTTTAACTAACTCGTGATTAATTAATTGTATGCATTTTTTGAAAACAGGCTAAGTGGAACATCCTCGACGATACACCTAGGACGGCCTGCTTGAAGGACATGAACGGAACATGGAAAACCTTTAAGAGCTGGCTCGTCAGTAACTTCCTCGCTGCGGGGAAATCTCCTTGCGAGAAGTACCCCTTCATATCGGAGGAGGTATGGGAGGAATTCACCAAGCAGAAGGGGACTGAGGAGTTCAAGGCCCTTAGCGAGAAGAATAGGGCGATCCAGAAGAGGAACGACCACCCGCATCGGCTCGGATCCCGGGGCTATGCGGGGAAGGAGGAGCAGTGGAAGAAGGAAGACGAGCAAAACCCTGTCATCGACACCCCTGAGTTGCCGCTCTCCGAGATCCGGGATGAGAGGTGCAAGCGATGGTGGAGGGGGAGGGGGTCCGTGTCTTCCACGGGGTCTGTGCAGTTCGCAACCCCTGGGGACGCCGACATTGTGAGGCGAATGGTAAGTTGGCTAACATCGTAAACTGTGTGCGCACAAGTGTACATAAGGCAATTTGTCTCACAAGGTACCTTCAAATGTAACAGATCTCTTTTGAGAAGGAGACAGCGGAGGGATTGTTTACCCCGCAGAGGGAGAACGACATCCTCACCCGGGCTCTAGGAAATAAGGAGCATCCCGGGCGGACACGGGCCGTGGGAGCCATTGTGTCGTGGAAGGCTGGTTTCGCAAATCCGGCTCCACCGAGGAAGAAGGCCCGCTCCTGGAAGGAAAAGGAAGCCGACCTCTCCGATAAGATACGGGCTGAGGTACGGGCGGAGATGCGGGCTGAGGTGCGGGCTGAGGTGCAGTCTGAGGTCGCACAAATTTGGGAAGAGCTCGCACGGTTGAGAGAAGCATTGCTGGCCAAGAGTGTAGATGCGGATACCCAGGACGACGGTACCCTGCGGGGTCGGATAAGCAGTTGCGCTTCGAAGGTCCTCGCTGATCCAGTGGATCTACTTGAGGTGCTGCAAGCCTTCATCTGTGCACTTAAGTTGATGCCACTCCCATTCTGTTAGAGTTGTTTCGCTAACCAGTTTTAATTGTTACAAATTTGCAGAAGCTGGAGGGCTGCATCCTACGGAATCACGTAGGCGCCGGTCAGGAAGTGGTTGGACACGGCTTCGTATATCCGTCAGGGCCGGATGTCCGGGTCCACTGTGTACCTCTGCGGTCGGGGTTCGCAAAGGTACAGGTGGACATGGCCATGCCGGGCTACAACGATTCCCCGTTGCCAGTCCCAACAGAGGAACTACAGACACTTGCTGTGGCAGTGGGCTCCTACGTACAGTGGCCCAAGAAGTGTCTTTTAATACAATCGGTAAATCCTACACATTTTAGATTACATCCTACTCAGTACACTCAACTTGCAAAATCTAACATACGTGCTCATTAATTGAAGTGGCCTCCCGTCGGGCTACCAGGGGACTGCGCCCCCAGCTCGGGGCATGAGGGCCGATCTCGTGCGAACCTGGACACATCAAAGACGGCCTCGACCCCACACAGCGCATCCACGCCTCGACCTCGGAAGAAAGCCGCCATCAGCTCACCCTTGCCTTCGAAGGTACGCGCTCAGTCCCCGGCAAAAGGCAAGGGCGGCAAAGGCAAGGGCAAAGGGCGACAGGGACTGCCGCGGAGGTTCACGAACGGGCTCCCACTCATGTCGGTGGCATCTTTGCGCAAATTGGATCGATCAACCAGAGCCCTCCACGAGTGGTACCTACATCGAGCTCGGCGCAGCCTGAACTTCTTAGTTCCCTACAGGCCTGGGCAGTTCCACCGTGAGCCCGGGACTATATCCGTGGCACACGAGGATCTGTTCGACCTCTACAACTGGTGGGAGCTCGATATGTCCATCATACAGACTGGAGTCCTGTGAGTTTGCTGATGCTATGTATTGCTGTTTTCTAACTCTGTTTGCTAACTCTGCATTAATGTTGCAGTTCATTTGAATACTGAGTAACTTTCTGTGAAATTAATATTAATCTCGTCCTTCGCATGCAGGTGCATGTACAGGCTAGCATCGGAGGCTGCGTGTGACAAGGTGGGTTTCCTCGACCCAGAGAAAATAAGCCTCACGATGCTAGAGCAGGACGCCGCGCACGCTGAGCAGTACATATCCAGTGCGCTGATGGCGCAGCAGGACAGGGACTTCATTCTGGTGCCGTACCACCAAAGGTTAGTGCATTTCGTACTAATTTAACTCAATCTTGTATGTTACACCTGAGATGTACTTTGAGCTAGCGGTCCTCTTTTACGTACAATGCAGGGGCCACTGGATGCTCATCGTGATCTATCCGCCGAGGAACGAGGTGTACTACCTCGATTCGATGCGTGACAGATTATCGATGGAATATGTGCTCAAGGGGAATATGGAGGCGTAAGTAACTTATATGTTTGATTTAAATTTTGACCTCACTAGCTAATGATAATACATTAACCGGAAATACTAACTGAAATGCAGGGCTTCTGATAAATATGTGTCCGCTGGAGGGAGGCATGCCCCACCGCAGGGCTCCCTACTAGCTTGGAAAGAATATGAGGTACTCACGAGACTTTTTGTTTATGCTTAATTAGTTTATGGAAACAACATATAGCTAACATGTCTTCGCATATGCAATTATCTCAGTGCCATCAGCAGCCGCAATCGTGGGAATGCGGGTTTTATGTGCTGCGCTACATGTACGACCTAGTGCGGACAAACCCCCAGGTAAGCATCGATAGCTACGCAAATTTCAAAAATGGGTGTCACGTTCTAAATTAGGATCGAAGTTAGTTACTCAGTATTCACACATGCTTGCAGATCGCCATGTCGAAAGACCAATATGAAAATGCAAAGATTACATATTTTCGACAAATCTGGGCACAATATGTCATGGAGGAAGTAGCGCCCAACCATCCAGCATGACAATTTTCTCCTTTTCGTGTACTCTGCATAGACTGTTTATATACATGTGAATAAATATATATGTGAATAAATGTCCACATTGGATTGCAATTTGTATTTGTCCATACATATGTGAATAAATGTGAATAACTGCCTAATGTGTCAATCTGTTCTGTGAATTTACCTTGCATCTGTACTGTATTGTGTATCCAATCTATACTGTATTGCATCTGTACTGTATTGTGTATCCAATCCATACTGTATTGCATTTGTACTGTATATGTGAATGTACTGTATTGTGAATGCAAATAAAGTACTGTATATGTGAATGCTCTATCGGTAAATTCATCAACAACCGAGAGACTACTGTACTTTTTTCTATCGGTACAATCAACATTAACCGTTAGAAGAGTGTGACCTTTCCTGCCGGTGAACTCATACATATCCGAGAGAGTACTAAGCTTTTTTCTGTCGGTAATCTTGTAGTTAACTGTTAGAATAGTGGTACTTTTCAAACCGCTAGCTACGAGTTTTCTATCGGTAAACTTGTAAGATGCCGATAGAATAGTATGCTTTTTTCTGTCGGTAATCTTGTAATTAACCGTTAGAATAGTGGTACTTTCCCAACCGCTGACGACGAGTATTCTATCGGTACACTCCTAAGATGCCGATAGAATAGTGTGCTTTTTTCTGTCGGTAATCTTGTAATTAACCGTTAGAATAGTGGTACTTTCCCTGCCGCTGGACGTAAGACTACGATGGGTTTTCTATCGGTAGATTCATAATATGCCAATAGAATAGTGAACTTCTTCTATCGGTTATTTACCGATAGAAAATGTTCTGTCTTGTTCTATCGTGTCTATCTCTATCGGTACAAAAACCGATAGTAGAAGGGTGTTTTTTACCGATAGAAGACTGCATTTCTGTACTAGTGGGTGTTCCAGCACCTGTGCGAGGCGTTCGTCGGAGTGTATCCCAGCGTGGATCTCTTCCGGCGTTTTTATTACTCGGCGTGGTCGAAGAGCGCCAACGCCGCCGGATGCATCTACTTCCGGCTAAGGGAGAAAAAGGAGTATCCTTTCCCACCCTTGCGAGACTCAGTGCACGGGTGGCACCAGAAATGATTCTATTGCACCCCGCCCACCGAGAGCGGGCTGTGGTTCGAGAACTCGCAGCCGGAGAAGCCGAGCGAGTTGGATTCTCTCCCGACGATGAACGTGGAGTTCATGAAGCATGCTGAGGTCATTCTTCACCTAGTCCAAGAGGGACTAACAGCTCGCGACGTCATTCGCGACTTTGTGAAGAATCGGGTGAGCCCCCTGCGTGAAAGGGCTCATCCGGCTTGGGAGATCAAGTCCATGGCGGATAGTACCTTAGACTATAATGAAGGTACCCATTTCTGGCACTGAAAACCCTTTATTTTTGAAATGCACTAGTTAACTCACATTTGGGAACAGTCCTGCCCTCATCCGAGATCGGGGGGAGGACTAACTACCTCCTCAGGGCTTACAATGCTGAGGTAGAGGGCCCCAAGGGATCGCCCCGTCCCCAGAGCTTGATGCACGCCGGCGACGTCCTTAAACAGGAGCGCCGAAAGGTACATTCTCACTTGGCCTCTGTTTTGCAGGTCTTATGTATGTCTAGCACTAACAATTCCATTGGAATGGGAACTGCTCTTAGGGAGGTTCGCCAAGGCGACGTTCCCAAGCGAGAACATCGGTTCCCTGGGGAAGCCGACGATGAAACACGTGAAGAAGGTTTCCTCGAGACTCAGGACGAGGAATCCTGCCCCCAAGAAAGCCAGGCTAAATCTCGGGGAAGGGTCTTCACGAAGCGTCCCTCCTACCGCAAGGAAAACTGCGGTAAGATATCATGTTCCTCCTATCTTTTCAGGTGCGGACTGGAATCACTTCTTCGTCGTACAGGGAGAGGGGAGCGAGGAGGAGGAAGATGATGATGTCCCCCTAGTTCGCCGGAGGAGGAAAATTGCGGGCTCTCCATCCGGTGGCGCTCCGACTCGTTCCGCAGAAACAACTGCTACCGCAGAGGCGGCCGTAGTAGACTCCGCGGCCACCGAAAGCCCCGTGGTCGCAGATAACACTCCAGCTCCTGAAGCCCCCGAGGCTCCAGGGCCAGTTGCCTCTACTTCCCTGGTCGAAGGGGTGACCATGGTAAGATTCCTTCACAGTCTTGCTTTCTTCAACTCCCCCTGTGTATTCATTAAGTTAATGCTTATGCAGGGAGAAGAGCTCCCCCCTGCGACTCCTGTGAGTCCTAGGGAGGAAAATCCTCCACCCCCGCGGACAGGAGTAGAGATGGTCGAACAAGACCCTGCGGCAATTGCAAACGAGGTGCCGGCCCCAGAAGTTCAGGAGCCATCCAGGCCTTCGGATGCAACCCCGCCAACCGGATCGGTTGCCCAGGTAAAAACTCTTATCATTTGTTTTTATCTTCCCTTAGAAATGTGCTTACAGAAGAACACCCCTAGGGGGAAAGGCCTTGTTCACCAAGAGGAAGACCAGGACAGACGACAGTTGTCCCCTTTCTCGAGGAGAGCCTTCCCTGAAATCCTAAAAGCTGATGGGATTTCAGATAAGGTAAGAACCTCTATGATATTTACTCGATTTGCCTTATTATTCTGTACATTCTCCTCATGCTTTCGCACATATTAGTCATTTTCTTCGGTATATGCCTAGATTATTCCAGATTAATTGCCAAATCGACTGGATTACTCGTTTTTCCAATTTTTATCGCAGGTCGGCGAGGATTGGATGGATTTTTGGCTAGCGGACGTGCGTCCTCAACTTAATCTGGACATCGGACGATTCCTGATGGAAGTGCGCATTCCCGCGGTCGCATAGGAACTGACCGCACTGAAATCGGAGTCTCCGGGGGCCCGGAATCCCAAACCCTAGCCACGAGGCCACAATTCTAAATTTCCAAAACCTCGAGGGCTTTTCTGCAAAAGTGCCAAATTGCCCTTCTTACACTGCCGCCGGCCATCTGAGGCATTCGAGCCCAGTTTTATCTTTTTTTTTCTTCTGTCTTCTTCTTCCCCAAAACTCCCCACCACACCTCCCTCCACCTCGCCGCCGGCGGCCGGGCCGCACGTCGGCGGTGCTCCGCCTTTTCTCCACTGCACGACGGCCGCTCCCGCGCTGCACCTCCGTCCCGAGCCGCACCTCCACAGCGCCGCCGCCACAGCTCCGCCGCCCAATCTCATCGGATTTCGAGCCATCGCCGCCAGATTCGGCCGGATCTTGCCGATCCCGCGCTGCCACCTTCATCGGCCATCGCTGCCTCCAAGCCGCCTCCACAGCGCCCAGATCCGCGCTGTGCCGCCACCGGATTCGTCATCATCACGTCGCCGAACTGCTGTGCCCGAGCTGCATCTCCGCCGCTGCCGGGATCAGCCACGCGCCACCGATCCGCCCCTCCATCGCCGATCCGCTCCTCGGGGCCGTCCCCGAACTCGATTCAGCACCGTCGCCTCCTCCACTCAAGCCGGCTTCATCTCCTTCCTCAACTCCAGCAACCTCCTCTTCCTCCACGGCCTAGGACCGTGACCTCAGCAACCGCTTCGACCTCTGGCTTCATCGACTTCTTCATCCCCTTCTTCAACCTCGAGCTGCTGCAGCTTCGACGACGACCACGTCCTCATCGACTCCGGCCATCTTCTTCCACTGCTCCGGCGACCACAGCGATCGGCGACTTCCTCGACTTCTCTGTAGTCAACAACCACGAATTCTTCATCAACACCTCCAGTGACCAAATTCTTCTCTCAGATCCCCTTCCCTTCTCCTTCTGATTTGTTTCCTATGATGTTTGTATATGAAGAGAGCTCAGTTGTGGATGATGAATTCGATACTTCAGTAAACCTCAGCTAGTTATGTGTTAATTTCTCTGGTGTTTGATTTCTGCTGCTGTTCAGTTGCAATTTCTTTTGTCATCTCATGCATGATTCCAGTGCAGCTTAGTGTTGCTAATTTTTGTGAACTGAGATCTCCATCCAACATTTTTTTCAAAGTTGTTGCCATCCTGATAATTCTTGTTGCATGTTTGATTTGGGCATTGATTGGATTTTATGAATGGAACTGCAATCCTGTTTCTTAGATTTTGTAGCTGGGAAATTTTGAATCAATATACTGTTTGACTGTTGAGAGAAATAGATTCTAAGGAAGTGTTGTCCTGACTCTATGCAATTTTGCACTGCTCACCTGAGATACGATTGTAGAACAATTTTTGCTATTTGTGTTTCAGTTGGTAAGACAAGTCGAGGCGAACCAACCCAATCCCTCTTTGCGGTTCTGTTTGATTTTCTGATTTGGATTTAGTTAGAAATATTTTGCTCTCATCTAGTCCTTTGGGAGAGAACGACATACTCGCCTTCTACCGCGACCTCGTCTACTTGCGAGGCCCGTTTTAGGTGGTATCAATTTTTGGTGCCGTTGCCGGGGACTAGTTCGAGCGATATTGTTTAACTGAGTTTGAATCAATTTGCCCTTTCTTTGATTTTTCTTCTCATTTGCTTTTTCTTTTTATTTGGTTTTCTCATTTCATTTGCTTTGTTTTCCTTTTCTTCTCTATTTATTTTCTTTTGTTGGACTGACACCTGACGACTAACCCTTCATGTACCGCTGTTCTTGTCCTACTGACTTTCATCTCTCTTACAGCACCACTTGATGTATGCGACGATCATCCAGTGACCATTCACTTGCACCCTTTGATCTGGAGATCGAGCGTACATTTCGACGACGTTTGAGAGAGAGACGACGAGCAAAGAGTACAGATATGGCTGACCGCGACCCCCCTCCACAGCTTCTCCATGATCTCTGGGCCCCTGTCGATCGTGGAGCCGCTCCGGGCGTAATTCTACCGGCCATTCAGGCTAACAACTTTGAGATCAAGCCTGCTCTGATCACGATGGTACAACAGTCTCGCTTTGGAGGATCACTCATGGAGGACGCAAACGAGCACATCCATACCTTCCTTGAGTACTGTAACACTTTGAAATATCACGGCGTTTCTGATGATGCCATTCGCACTCGCTTATTTCCATTTTCTTTACGTGATGATGCGCGTGCTTGGTATCACTCTTTACCTTCAGGTGTAGTGATGGCATGGGAGCAGCTGCTGAAGGCTTTTCTGGAGCGATTCTTCCCGCCATCCAAATCGGCGGAGATACAAGCGCAGATCACTCGATTTTCTCAGCAGGATGGTGAGAGCCTCTATCATGCATGGGAGCGGTACCAGAAGCTTCTCTGATCGTGCCCGCACCACGGCTTGGAGCGCTGGTTAGTACTGCAAATCTTCTACAAAGGGCTCTCTTTTGCTACCCGGGCATCTATCGATGCCGCTGCAGGTGGTGGGATCATGAACAAGACTCTGGATGAGGCTTTTGCACTCATTGAGAGCATGTCATCCCACCACTTTCAGTGGTTAGGCGGTAGAGATATATCCCAGTCGGGTATGCATGAGGTCAAGTACTTTGACTTTATGAATGCTAGAATAGATGCACTCTCCCACTCTGTCAATCAGATTCCTCAAGCCTTCAACCAATCCATTGCACAGCTAGCTAGTTCGATGCGTGCTACTCCTCCGGTTGCGCTTATATGTGAGATTTGTGGGATTGAGGGCCATTCACCCGCCGATTGTCAGTTGGGGAAGACCTCCACACCAGAGTGTGGTGAGGTGAGCTTCGCTCAAACAAGCGGACCACCTCCCAACACTTATAGTTCTGGATGGCGCAATCACCCGAATTTCACATATAACAACCCCAATATCTCATCGACCCCTGCTAGTGCACCTTTTCAGGCTTCCAGGTACGGAAAGCGTCAGCAGCCTCAGGACCACACTCTGTCTTCATCCAAGATCGAGGCTATGTTCGCGTCCCTCATGACCAACCAAGAGTCCTTCCTGGCAAAGTATTCAGACAACATGATTGCACTTCGGACAGACCATAAATCACTGAGGAGTGAGGTGCAAGAGCTACAGTCGCTGAAAAAAGACTTCTCCGAGCTTCGCGATAAAGTGGACACCCTCAATGCATCTTTACCCTCATCGAGTACATCTTCAGGCAAGTTTCCTGCTCAGCCTGAAGTGAACCCGAGGGGTCATTGTCGAGCTATCACCACCAGGAGCGGCAGATCCACGACTGATCCGACGCCGGTCCAGCCTCCACTGTACATTCCACCGATGCGCCGGGATGGTTTTGCCATGGCTACTCAGGCCGCCCCTCTGACCACTGCTCCAGGAGGCTCCGATCCTTTGATTCCTCAGCCACCGATGCCGTTTCCTGGCCAGTTTGCCAAGGTAGAGGAGGAGAAGCAGTTCACAAAGTTTCTGGAGGTGATGAAAGGTGTTCAGATCACAGTTCCGCTCCTCGACGCAGTCCTGAACATGCCATCGTATTCCAAGTTCTTCAAGGAGCTCCTGACAAAGAAGCGAAGGATTGAGGAGCCTGAGGTTGTCCAGCTCTCAAAGGGGTGTAGCGCACTCATCCAGAATAAGCTGCCCCCGAAGTTGGACGATCCCGGTAGCTTCTGCATCCCTTGCTCCATCGGCTCAGGGACTTTCCAGGCTTTGTGCGATTTGGGCTCCAGTGTCAGTGTCATGCCTTTGGCAGTCTACAAGGCATTATCCATTGGCTCTCTAAGACCCACAGCTATGACTCTTCAGCTAGCAGATCGCACCAGCAGGCGACCGACTGGCATTGTGGATGATGTACCAGTCATTGTGTGTTCGTTCTCCTACCCTGCAGACATCGTTGTTCTGGAGACAGAGGATGACAGCCCATTCATCATTCTAGGCAGGCCTTTCCTCACCACAGCAGGAGCTGTCATCGACGTCAAGAACGCGCGGCTGAGTCTCGAGTTTGGATCTGAGAAAGTCACATTTGATATGAGGCATCCCACCCACCTGCCTCCTTGTCTTGATCATTGTTTCACGGTGGATGTCATCGACGAGGCTGTTGTGAGTACACTCGAGGAGCTGTCCCATCTAGAGGCCACATCGATTGCTGATGAGTTCGTCACTGCCGCAGATGAGTCTCCACAGCCAGAGTTCCCTCTGGTACCTGATCCTACACCTCCTTCAGCTCCTTCACTTGAGCTGAAGCCACTTCCCGACCACCTCCGGTATGCATTTCTCGATCCTGATGACTCATATCCTGTTATTGTGAGTTCCCATTTATCTGTTGATGAGGTTGGTCATTTACTAGATGTGTTACGCAGTCATCGTTCTGTTATTGGATACTCAATTGATGACATTAAGGGCATCGACCCTTCTGTTTGTATGCATCGCATTTTGCTTGAGGAGGGTAGTGTGCCCTCCCGTGAGCATCAGCGCAGACTTAACCCACACATGCAGGAAGTCGTCAAGAAGGAGGTATTGAAATTACTGGATGCAGGTATCATTTACCCCATCTCCAACAGCCAGTGGGTGAGTCCAGTGTAGGTGGTGCCCAAGAAGGGCGGCATGACTGTCGTCGAGAACAACAAAGGCGATTTGATCCCTACGAGGACCGTCATAGGTTGGCGCATGTGCATAGACTATCGCAAACTCAACAAGTCCACTCGGAAGGATCATTTCCCTTTGCCCTTCATCGACCAGATGCTTGAGAGGTTAGCGCGTCATTCCTATTATTGTTATCTCGATGGCTATTCTGGCTTTCTACAGATCCCCATTCATCCGGACGATCAGGAGAAGACCACATTCACCTGCCCACACTAGTACAGAAATGCAGTCTACTAACCCCTATCTTCTATCGGTTATTAGCGATACAGCAGAAAATCGATAGAAAATGTGCCTCGCGGTCATAAAAGCCCGACGGATGTATTTTCCCTATCGGTTTATAAGAAACTTACCGATAGAATAAATAGTATGATTTACTCTAGCGGTGATGAACATATTTGCCGTTAGAAGAGATGCATAAGTACTGACGGAAGAATGTTGTGCGCCGATTGGACTGGTCGACTTCAACAATTAGACTTATTCTATCGGTACTGTATGAATATACCGACAGAGTATATTAAAAATTCCTATCGGCAATATGTAGTGCGCCGATAGAATAGTTGGCCTTCTATAAATATTTTTATTCTATCGATAATGGATTCTTTTACCGTTAGAATATATAGAAAATTGCTTAGAACTGTTCGTCTTCAAATAGTTTAATTCTATCGGTAATGAATGTTTATACCGGTAGAATATTGCAAAAAATATCTTAGAACTGTTGGCCTTCTACAATTAGTAATATTCTATCGGCAATGTACGTACACACCGATAGAATATGTACAAAAATTCCTATCGGTAATATTTATTGTGCCGATAGAACCATTCGCCTTCTACAGATGTTTTTATTACTAACGGTATTCTATTTTCGTACCGATAGAAAATATATATTTGTATAAATACACGGGTATGTCTCTTTCATTCTCACAGTTCATCTGGGGCTCGTAGTCCTAACCCGTAAGCTCCATGGACGGCCGGCGCACCTCTACAGGGGACCGCTGCACCTCCGCACCTCCATCGACGCCCTCTAGACGTCGGCATCCCAAGGAAGGTACGTAAAATTTCTGCAATATTGTTAGATTATTCTAATCCGATTATGGCAATAATTCTGCTTTTTTTGTATCCTTCATTTTGATGTGTCTTCTTTTCAATATGATTATGATCTGTTCAGGTCCTTGGATGATGCTCGTGAGGGGCAACGTATTTCACGGTTCTTCATCACAGTACACTGCCTACGTTGGCTTGTTGGCGAAAGAAATGGTGAAGATCACCGTCGAGAGCTGGAAGGACGTGAAGGGCGAGATCTTGGTTGGCCCGGTCGAGAAGATGCTTAAGCCCGGCGTGTTTCTCAAATCAGGACCTATAGAAAGCATCTTACATTTTTTTGCATGCACCAGCTTGTGGCCAGATGCTTACCTGCTTGGAGAAGAAGAATTGTTGTTATTTGCACAGCCATTCTACACCATCACTACACAGAACAACATCTTGGAAGGTAGGTTCTTTTTGTTAATGGAGTTGAGTTGAGTTGAGTTGAGTTGATCGAGTTTGAGTCCGAGGAAATCACCAATACGTACAAATGTATGTCGACGGCAGTTCCAGCTTCTCGGTTGTCTTCGAACTGAACTCCTATGGTTAAGTCCAATGTGGTTCAGACATTTGCTGTTTTGAATGAATGGATTTGTGATGTATCAGGTCTAACTTGTAGTCGGTAGTTGCATTGTGGCAACCTGCAAAGGTTCCCTTTTATGTAAAATGCATGTATGGGCCACTGGGTCCTCGTCGTGATCTGTTGTTAATTTCAGACGTGGCTTTTCTAATATACATCGAATGTGTGAATTGTTGTATTTGTATATTGTTGTATATTTGTGTATCATGTATTGCTAATTGGGACATGAACTTGAATGTGCAGGGAGTATTTGTGTATTTAATTGTATTGGTAGGTAGGTGTGTATTTGTACTGCTGTTTCAGACATGCACTTGAATTTGTGAACTGGCATGTGTATGTTTGTACCTAAATTTGTATTGGTGAACTGGCATGTGTATGTTTGTTCCTGAATTTGTGAACTGGCATGTGTAATTTCTTTGGCAAGATGAAGTCCCAAGTACCTAAGAAAAGTATTTTTGTGTCTTCTAGTTAATCCAAAAATTAGCATTTCTTGAAATATATTGCTTTATCTTCTAGTTAAGATCCGTTTGATGTAAGATCTGTTTGATGTAAGATCTGTTTGATGTTACATTGATATGATTCCTTGAATGTGAGAAATGGCATGTGCATGTTTGTCCCAGTTTGGTACCAGTACCTCCTCTAACGATAAGTACACATATTTACCGATAGGAAAACACATATATTTGCTCAGTCATGCATATTCTAACGGTAAATACACATATTTACCGATAGAAAAACTCTTGCTCGTGTGTCATGCATCATCTAACAGTTCGTACACATATCTACCGATAGAAAAACTCATGTGCGTGCTGTGTCATGCATAATCTTTCGGTCAATACACATATTTACCGAAAGAAGAAGTCCTGTACTTGCTCGGTAATTCACATTCTCTAACGGTATGTGTGTGTTTTTACCGATAGAATATGTGAGCGGTACCTAAGTTAGTCTAACGGTTATTTCATGTATTTACCGTTAGAAAAATGTCCATTATAAGAAAAATGCCACTCGACCATTGCTGAGCTGCTCTTTAATTTGTTCTGTTGCACTCTGTGTCCCTCTGTTTGTGACGAAAGTTCCAGCTACACTGCTAGGGTGATCAGTGCAGGCTGGAGGGAAGTTGATTGCACCCCTCTCTTTAAGGTACGCTTAATCATCGACACTTATCTCTCTCTCCCTCTAGATCTCCCTCCCTCTCTACTTGCAAGCTAGCTGTATTGTGTAGTTCCAAGTTTGTAGCTCTAAGCTTGGGAGCTTGGTAGCTGGAAATGCGTCATGTTTTAGGAGCTAACTAGCTTGTATTGTGTAGTTAGCTAGGTTAATTAGTGTTAATTTCGTCAGGCTAGGGTTCAACACATGTATCTGTTGTAAGAGGCTGTACATGTACATATACATAACTTAATCGGGCAGGTTTCATGCATGGCTTACTCGTTAAATTTTGTTAATTGTAGATGGACAGGAAATATTGGATGTATGGAATAAAACGTACTACTCTTGAATATTTGGATGGTGTGAATGAGTTTATTAAATTTGCTGAGCAACAAAAGGAGAGGAAGGGAGAGAAAAATATTCTCTGTCCTTGTACAGATTGTATGAACTTGAAGAGGTTTAGCAACTCTGATCAAATTAAGAGTCAATTGATTCGTCTTGGTTTTAACGCGCGATACACCCGTTGGATATGGCATGGCGAAGATCTTGAGGAAACAAGCACCACTACTACCAATCAGCACGACTCGGATGTGGATTGCAATAATATCGATGATCATCCCAATTTTGGTAATGTTCATTCCGATGTGCACGTAGATGATGATGATGACAATCTAGATGAGATGTTACGTGATGTAGAGGAAGATTACAACCAAAATGACTTCTGTGAATTTGAGAAACTGATTGCTGACTCTGAGAAGCCTCTGTTCCCTGGATGTGCAACATTTACAAAACTGTCTTGTGCTGAGATTATATAACTTGAAGGCAGGAAACGGTTGGAGTGATAAGAGTTTCACGGCACTATTAGATCTTCTAGCGGACATGCTTCCAGAGGGAAATGAGTTGCCAAGATCTACTTACCAAGCCAAAAAACTGTTGTGTCCGTTGGGAATGGAAATCGAAAGAATACACGCATGCCCAAATGATTGTGTGTTGTACCGTAACGAGTACTCCAGTTTGCATGTTTGTCCAAGATGCGGTGCATCGAGGTATACGCGTAGGGACCGGATTGACAGTGAACGTCACGAGGTAAGGAAAGGACCCCCGGCAAAAACTGTGTGGTACTTGCCTGTGATACCTAGATTGAAGCTCTATTACGGTGTTATTGACGAAATATGGGAGCTCGATTACAGATTACTTAAGATTCCCCTGTTTCGATGCCAATGGGTCGAAATCCCTCGAGGTGTTCAAGTTGACAGTTACGGGTTTACTCTCGTCGATCTTGGTAGAGTCGGACACCAAGACGATCCATTCATACTTGCAAAGCAAGCCACACAGGTATTCTACATCGTTGACCCGGCCAATCCAAACTTGCATGTTGTCCTCCACAGCAAGAGACGTATTGTTGGGGTCGAAGATGTTGTCGACGAAGAGGAGTATAACCAATTCGATGAAAAACCTCCATTTTTAGAGGACATTCAATCTATCCGTACTGAAGATATCGACGAAACAACGTATCTGCGAGATGACCACGAAGAAGGATTATGGGTTGAGAACCATTGAAGATTAATTTCTATTTCAGGGATAAATACCAAGCAAACAGCCCACAAGTTCTGCAGCAAGGTGAGAAACTTATCATTAATACATCAGGCAGTACATTTTTCTTTAGAACTTAATGATAAGCTAGTTCACAGCATTAATACATCTCAATTTTACTCCACAGCATGAGTTCTAACATGTATAGTACCTTTATCCTGTAAATACTTAATTCTTCCCTTCAAATAGCACTTGCAAAAATCTCATCGCAGCCTCTTGCTTCTTCAAATTAAGTTCTGCAAAAATCCCTTTTTCTGACGGTATTTTGTTATTTATACCGATAGAAAAGGACATCCGCTACTTTCATGTCTCAGGCACTTCTCTCAGGCACTTCAAAACGTTTTCTATTGGTATTGTTCTATTTTACCGTTAGAACAAATTCGTTAGTCTCACGGTATTTGTTGTCTGACGGTTTTTTCCTGTTTTTACCGATAGAAGAATACTCTGCCGCTTTGAATTCTCAACCGTGTCGCCATGCGTCGCCTTGGAAACTCTATAAGTACCTCGCCATGCGTCGCGGTATTTGTTGTTTTTCTAATTCTCGAACGGTTCGACTCCTCATCTTCTCTTTCACAATGGCAACCTCCATGGAATCGTCAGCCACGCCCTCCCCGGTAAGAACTCTAAATCTCCTTGGTTTCCCCCTGTATTGTTAATCCATGTTCAGTTCATTCTTGACCTGTTGATTTGCACAGGGAATGGTAGCCGTGGAAGACACTGCCAAAGTGAAGGCCGACCTGAGGGCCCTCCAGGAGGAGCACAAGCTCCTTACAGACAAGCACACTCAGCTACGGCTTGACCTTGACGATCTCTTCCAGCGCATTAAGCGCATGAAGACGGATGGTGACAATGCTAGGGCGAGGACGAGGCGTCTTTGCGAGGAGAAGAAAGCCGCGGATATGACCATCGTTGGCTGCGGTTTGACTATGAAGGATACCATAGCGAAGCTAAGGGAGGTCGCAAGCCTTCTCGACGTGGTAGAAGTTGATCCTAGGGACAACTTGTCGCTAGAGGAGTCCTGCGTCCTGGCTGCAAGTCTAACTGACTCTGTTCTACATGCAGCCAGGACTAAGACCACCCCTTGACCTAGCATTTTGGGTTTTATTTTTTTTTGTAAGTGATAAAACAACAATGAATGAACAATTTCTTTTTATGTCAATTTTCTAATTTTCCGGCTATCTTCCCTCTTTCTTTATCATCCTGCAGCTTTCAACCACGGTCTGTTTCATGTTAAATTGTGTGTACCTTTTCATTACTCTGACGGTATTTTGTTGTTTTTACCGATAGAAAAAGGGCACCCAATACTATAATCTCAAGCACTTAATCAAAAAAAATTTCTGGGGAAAATTGGTCTCACGGGATTTTATTGTTTATACCGATAGAAAAAGGCATCCACTACTTCAAATATTTTTCCGGGAAATTTACTTTTTCTATCGGTACTATTTTGTTGTACCGATAGAAACTGACATAATTCTATCGGTATCATTTTGTTGTACCAATAGAAAAGTTCCTCCACTACTTTATTACTCGTACACGGATTTTTAGTTTCCCTCCACTCGAACAGTTCCACCTTAGAGCACTGCGTCTCTTCGAGAGTGAAGAAAACCACAACCTCCGCCGTGACCACTCACTTCCTCTCTCCCACACGACGATCGCCGGCTGGACACTGGTTCGCCACTGCCACCGGTTCTTATTTTCGTCCTTCGCCGGCCGCCGCTGCGTTCTACACCTCCTCTCCATCACCAGAACTGATCGCCGCCGTAAATACCCTAATTCGTCGTTCTATTTCCAGCATCTTCTTTATTTGATCCTAGTGTTTTGTACGTACTAATTCTTCGAGTTTTGCAATTACACTAGGGTTCCCTATTGTGTTGGCTTATGTACATTCCGCAGGCAATGTTGATTTAAATTAGGGTTTACATAATATGTTCCAGTGCTGTAATGAACCTGTTTTGAGATTTTAACTTATCTATACTGCTGTATGTGTGATCAATTGTATCCAACTGCCATGTAATGCAGATTATATGTTGGAGGTGTTCTTACACGTATTCTATCGGCAGCTCATGTGTTTACCGATAGAAAATATTTCTTCACAAGTAGTAAAACTTAATTTGGATTTGGAAGGACATGAGCCATGCAATGTACTAGTTTGGTTGGGAATTTTTACTCACTTCGTTTGAATATATGGCAATGTGGATGGGTCTTCGATGTATATGTTTCAAATGCCTATACATGACTTTTCCCAACCTAATAGATGTGAAGTCCTGATGACTCACATACAGGCTAGGCTAAAGATTATGCACAGTGGCACTAGATGCTTGTGTGCATATTTATGTGTGAAATAATAATGCTGTCCCATGAATATTAGTATAGCAAATCATCGAGAATGTTATGTGATGACAGTGAATGGTGGCTTGTCAACAAAATTCCATATGTAGAGAACATTGTTATGTTCTATCGGTATCTCACGGGTTTGCCGATAGAAAAATTGTCTTCGGTGGAGGTTATGGTCTATCGGCAGCTCATGTGTTTACCGATAGAAAATATTTCTGAAGAGTTCAGGAAGTAATTTATGCATGTCTTTCTTTTTGTATTATTTTCCCTTTTGTCGCCCTAGTTAGTCTCTAGTCCTGGGCTGAGTTATGGAACTCCAAGGCGAATTAATTGCCATATATATGGTTTGTTGAAGGTTTTGTAGGGGAAGACATGTCGTCGTCTTCATCGGATGGTACTAGTGGTTCGACTAGGGCCAACCCCATTGTAACTACTGAAGATGCAGTTGTTACATCCCAGCGCAAGAGGGTGGGGTGAGGCGCGACGACGTTGGGGCGTTTGGCCAAACGCACGGATCTTTCTTGTGAGTTCAACCAATTTGGGAGGCCGATTGGAAAGAATGCTGGGAGGTACGCGGCCTACGTTGGGCTGTTGGCGAAAGAAAGGGTGAAGATCACCGTCCAGAGCTGGAAGGACGTGACGGCGGACGAGAGGGATAGGTTGTGGGCGGAAGTGAAGGTTTAATGAACTGAAATCGCTGAACTCTTTCGTAATCACGTTCTCTTGGCTTATACTAAAGTTTAACTAACTCGTGATTAATTGTATGCATTTTTCGGAAACAGGCTAAGTGGAACATCCCCGACGATACACCTAGGACTGCCTGCTTGAAGGACATGAACGGAACATGGAAAACCTTTAAGAGCTGGCTCGTCAGTAACTTCCTCGCTGCGGGGAAATCTCCTTGCGAGAAGTACCCCTTCATATCGGAGGAGGTATGGGAGGAATTCACCAAGCAGAAGGGGACTGAGGAGTTCAAGGCCCTTAGCGAGAAGAATAGGGCGATCCAGAAGAGGAACGACCACCCGCATCAGCTCGGATCCCGGGGCTATGCGGGGAAGGAGGAGCAGTGGAAGAAGGAAGACGAGCAAAATCCTGTCATCGACACCCTTGAGTTGCCGCTCTCCGAGATCCGGGATGAGAGGTGCAAGCGATGGTGGAGGGGGAGGGGGTCTGTGTCGTCCACGAGGTCTGTGCAGTTCGCAACCCCTGGGGACGCCGACGTTGTGAGGCGAATGGTAAGTTGGCTAACCTCGTAAACTGTGTGCGCACAAGTGTATATAAGGCAATTTGTCTCACAAGGTACTTTTAAATGTAACAGATCTCTTTTGAGAAGGAGGTAGCGGTGGGATTGTTTACCCCGCAGAGGGAGAACGACTTCCTCACCCGGGCTCAAGGAAATAAGGAGCATCCCGGGCGGACACGGGCCGTGGGAGCCATTGTGTCGTGGAAGGCCGGTTTCGTAGATCCGGCTCCACCGAGGAAGAAGGCCCGCTCCTGGAAGGAAAAGGAAGCTGACCTCTCCGATAAGATACGGGCTGAGGTACGGAAGGAGATACGGGCGGAGATGCGGGCTGAGATACGGGCTGAGGTACAGTCTGAGGTGCAGTCCGAGGTTGCACAAATGAGGGAAGAGTTTGCACGGTTGAGAGAAGCATTGCTGGCCAGGAGTGCAGATGCGGATCCCCAGGACGACGGTACCCTGCGGGGTCGGATAAGCAGTTGCGCTTCGAAGGTACTCGCGGATCCAGTGGATCTACTTGAGGTACTGCAAGCCTTCATCTGTGCACTTAAGTTGATGCCACTCCCATTCTGTTAGAGTTGTTTCGCTAACCTATTTTAATTGTTACAAATTTGCAGGGGCCGGAGGGCTGCATCCTACAGAATCACGTAGGCGCCGGGCAGGAAGTGGTTGGACACGGCTTCGTATATCCGTCTGGGCCGGATGTCCGGGTCCACTGTGTACCTCTGCGGTTGGGTTTCGCAAAGGTACAGGTGGACATGGCCATGCCGGGCTACAACGATTCTCCGTTGCCAGTTCCAACAGAGGAACTGCAGACACTTGCTGAGGCAGTGGGCTCCTACGTACAGTGGCCCAAGAAGTGTCTTGTAATACAACCGGTAAATCCTACACATTTTAGATTACATCCTACTCAGTACACTCAACTTGCATAATCTAACATACGTGCTCATTAATTGAAGTGGCCTGCCGCTGGGCTACCAGGGGACTGCGCCCCCAGCTCGGGGCATGAGGCCCGATCTCGTGCGACCCTGGACACATCAAAGACGGCCTCCACCCCACCCAGCGCATCCACGCCTTCACCTCGGAAGAAAGCTGCCATCACCTTGCCCTTGCCTTCGAAGGTACGCGCTCAGTCCCCGGCAAAAGGCAAGGGCAATGGCAAGGGAAAAGGGCGACAGGGACAGCCGGAGAGGTTCACGAACGGGTTCCCACTCATGTTGGAGGCAGCTTTGCGCAAATTGGATCGATCAACCAAAGACCTCCACGCGTGGTACCTACACCGAACTCGGCGCAATCTGAACTTCTTAGTTCCCTACAGGGCTGGGCAGTTCCACCGTGAGCCCGGGAGTATATCCGTGGCACACGAGGATCTATTCGACCTCTACAACTGGCGGGAGCTCGATATGTCCATCATACGGACTGGAGTCCTGTGAGTTTGCTGATGCTATGTATTGCTGTTTTCTAACTCTGTTTGCTAACTCTGCATTGTTGTAGTAGTTCATTTGAAATGTAGTAACTTTCTGTGCAATACTAATGTCGTCCTTTGCATGCAGGTGCATGTACAGGCTAGCATCGGAGGCTGCGTGTGACAAGGTGGGTTTCCTCGACCCAGAGAAAATAAGCCTCACGATGCTAGAGCACGACGCCGCGCACGCTGAGCAGTACATATCCAAGGCGCTGATGGCGCAGTAGGACAGGGAGTTCATTCTGGTGCCGTACCACCAAAGGTTAGTGCATTTCGTACTAATTTAACTCGATCTTGTATGTTACACCTGAGATATACTTTGAGCACGCGGTCCTCTTTTACGTACAATGCAGGGGCCACTGGATCCTCATCGTGATCTGTCCGCCGAGGAACGAGGTGTACTACCTCGATTCGATGCGTGACAAATTATCGATGGAATATGTGGTCAAGGGGAATATGGAGGCGTAAGTAACTTATATGTTTGATTTAAATTTTCACCTCACTAGCTAATGATAATACATTAACGGGCAATACTAACTGAAATGCAGGGCTTTCGATAAATATGCGTCCGCTGGAGGGAGGCATGCCGCACCGCAGGGCTCCCTACTAGCTTGGAAAGAATATGAGGTACTCACGAGACTTTTTGTTTATGCTTAATTAGTTTATGGAAACAATAGCTAACATGTCTTCGCATATGCAATTATCTCAGTGCCATCAGCAGCCGCAACGTGGGAATGCGGGTTTTATGTGTTGCGCTACATGTACGACCTAGTGCAGACAAACTTTGCCCAATTCCCCCAGGTAAGCATCGATAGCTAACTCAAATTGGAAAATTGGGTGTCACGTTCTAAATTAGGAAGTTAGTTACTAAGTAGTCACACATGCTTGCAGATCGCCATGTCGAAAGACTCATACGAAAATGCAAAGATTAGAGATCGTCGACAAATCTGGGCTCAATATGTCATGGAGGAAGTTGTGCCCAACCATCTGCCATGATAATTTTCTCTTTTTCCTGTACTCTGTGCATAGACTGTTTATATACATGTGAATAAATATATATGTCAATAAATGTCCACATTGGATTGCAATTTGTATTTGTCCATATATATGTGAATAAATGTGAATAACTGTCTAATGTGTCAATCTGTTCTGTGAATTTACCCTTCTTTGCATCTGTACTGTATTGTGCATCCAATCTATAATGTATTGCAACTGTACTGTATATATGAATGTACTGTATTGTGAATGCAAATAATGTACTGTATATGTGAATGTTCTATCGGCAAATTCATTCACAGCCGACAGACCACTACAAATTTTCTATCGGTAAACTCATCCACAACCGAGAGACTACTGTAGTTTTTTCTATCGGTAAACTTGAAATTAACCGTCAGAATAGTGTGACTTTTCCTGCCGGTGAACTCATCCACAACCGAGAGACTACTGTGGTTTTTTCTATCGGTAAACTCATCCACAACCGAGAGACTACTACCCATTTTTTCTATCGGTAAACGTATAATTAACCGTTAGAAGAGTGTGATTTTTCCTGCCGGTGAACTCATACA
This sequence comes from Pharus latifolius, assembly GCA_019359835.1. Classification (NCBI taxonomy): domain Eukaryota; kingdom Viridiplantae; phylum Streptophyta; class Magnoliopsida; order Poales; family Poaceae; genus Pharus; species Pharus latifolius. Next base: position 6,581,795 of record CM033328.1, read on the forward strand.
CAACCGAGAGAGTACTAAGATTTTTTCTATCGATAATGTCATTTCCAACCGAGAGAGTGCTATACTTTTTTCTGTCGGTAACTTATAATTAACCGTTAGAATATGGGTATTTTTCCCAACGCTAAACGTCAGACGACGACGGTTTTTCTATCGGTACAATCATAAGGTGCCGATAGAATAGTAATATTTTTCTGTCGGTAATCATGTAATTAACCGTTAGAATAGTGGTACTTTTCCCACCGTTAATCGTCAGACTACGACGGGTTTTCTATCGGTACACTCCTAATATGCCGATAGAATAGTTAATTTCTTCTGTCGGTTATTGACCGATAGAAAATGTTCTATCTTGTTCTATCGTGTCTATCTCTATCGGTACGAAAACCGATAGTAGAAGGGTTTTTTTACCGATAGAAGAAAGCTTTTCTGTACTAGTGCCATATGGTACGTTCGCATATCGTCGAATGCCATTCGGATTGTGCAATGCCCCTGGAGCATTTCCGCGCTGCGTCATGTCCATCTTCTCCGACCTCATTGAGCACATCATGGAGGTATTTATGGATGATTTTACAGTTTATGGACTGACATTTGAGGATTGTCTAGCAAATCTCGAGCAGGTATTGCGGCGCTGCTCCTCCGCGAACCTCGTCCTTAATTGGGAGAAATGTCACTTCATGGTTTGCGAGGGCATTGTACTAGGCCACATGATTTCTTCTCGAGGGATCGAGGTTGATTGGGCCAAGGTCGAGATAATTGAGCGTCTTCCTCCTCCATCGAGTGTGAAGGCTATTCGGAGCTTCTTAGGACATGCCGGCTTCTATCGTCGCTTCATCAAGGACTTTTCCAAGATAGCGAAGCCACTCACTAATCTCTTATGCTCCGAGGTACCTTTCTCATTCGATGAGACCTGCATGACTGCGTTTTGTAGGTTGAAGGAGGCGCTCACTTCCGCTCCTATTGTACGACCACCCGATTGAACCCTTCCCTTCGAGCTCATGTGCGATGCGAGTGATCATTCCGTAGGAGCTATCCTAGGGCAGCGTCATGAGGGCAAGCTTCATGTTATCTACTACGCGAGCCGTACCCTCGACGATGCCCAGATCAACTACACCACGACCGAGAAAGAGCTGTTAGCTGTTGTATTCGCATTCGATAAATTTCGGTCTTATCTTGTTGGCTCTAGATGTATTGTTTACACTGACCATGCAGCCATCAAGTACCTGCTTAGCAAGAAGGACGCAAAGCCGAGGCTCATCAGATGGATCCTTCTGCTACAGGAGTTCGATGTGGAGATTCGGGACAAGAAAGGTACGGAGAACTTAGTTGCTGATCATCTATCTCGTTTACCTCCGCAGGATTCTTTGAGCAGCCCATTACCGATCAATGACTCACTTCTTGGGGACCAGCTCATGAAGATCACCAATACTCCCTCCGGCTCGCCATGGTACGCAGATATTGTCAATTACTTAGTATGCCATGTTGCCCCTCCTGGTCTGTCTTCGCAGCAGTGCAAGAAATTTATCCATGACGCGAAGCAGTACTTCTGGGATGATCCATACATCTACCGCCTATGTTCAGACGGGATTATCCGACGCTGCCTTCCTCAGGAGGAGACCCAGGACGTGATATTCCATTGCCATTTTTCCTCCTACGGTGGTCATGCGAGCACCGCCAAGACGCAGACGAAGGTACTCAAGGCTGGATTCTATTGGCCCTCCATGTTCAAGGACATACACAGGTACGTGCGGTCCTGTGATGCATGCCAGCGCACGGGCAACATCTCTCGGCTACGCGAGATGCCCTAGCGTTGCATTCTTGAGGTGGAGCTATTTGATGTCTGGGGTATTGATTATATGGGCCCATTGCCTTCATCCCAGGGTTTCAAATATATACTTCTTGCTGTGGACTATGTGTCCAAGTGGGTGGAGGCAATCCCCACTGTTACTGCTGACTCCAAATCTGTTTGTAAGCTTTTTCGACAGATCATTTTCCCTAGGTTTGGAGTCCCTCGGATCATCATCAGCGATGGTGGTACTCACTTCACCAACCGCCAGTTCGAGGCCCTCCTCGCCAAGTATGGAGTCCATCGTCACCACGTCACTACTCCTTATCATCCGCAGGCGAATGGACTAGCCGAGGTCTCGAACAGGGAGATCAAGAGCATCCTCGAGAAGGTTGTGTCGAGTACACGAGCTGATTGGTCACACAATCTCCCTGATGCATTGTGGGCCTATCGGACGGCATACAAGACACCCCTAGGTATGACTCCCTTTCGCTTGATATATGGTAAATCTTGTCACCTTCCTGTTGAGCTTGAGCACAGAGCGCATTGGGCCATCCGAAATCTCAACATGGATCTTAGAGCCGCTGGTGCGTACCGCAAGCTTCAGCTGTGCGAGCTCGATGAGATTCGTCTTGATGCATATGAAAGCTCGCGCATCTACAAGGAAAAGACGAAGTGGTGGCATGATCAGCGCATCCTTCGGCGCAACTTCACTCCCGGTGAGCTTGTTCTGGTTTTCGACTCTCGTTTTCATCTCTTTCCAGGCAAGTTCAGATCTCGCTGGTTTGGCCCTTGTGTTATCAGGCATGTCCTACCTTCTGGGGCCATTACGGTAGAGAGTCCCAAGGGAGGTGTATTCACGGTGAATGGGCAGCGCCTCAAGCACTATATCGCCGGAGAGCCTATTCCATCACTTGATGACGAGGAGGGTGGACCCGGAGTTGATCCTGGTCTCAATCTTGCCCCTCCTCCCGACGAGCCCACATGAAGTATATGTAGAGGGTCGAGCTCATGACCTAACGAGCGCTTCTCGGGAGGTAACCCGAGCACCTTCTCTTTTCTTCCTTTCGCTTCACTTTGTTTTGCCTGTTTTTATAGACTTGTTCTTAGTCTCTTCTTTGGTTGTTCTTTCAGGGCATCATCCTCATACGGTGGCTTGGCACATTTGGAGTACTCTGGATGGCTCATCGTAGCGTCATCGTCTTCATCCTTCACCCGGTGAGCTATTGCAGACCTCTCATATGACCCTTGTGCATGAAATTTATTTTGTGTTCTCATCTCCATGTGTTCATCTCATGTTGTTGCATTGTGGACTATGCAACTATTTAAGCTTGGGGGGGGGGGGGGGAATGCATTTCTTGCTGTGCTGTAATTCTGAAAATCTGGGTCAAATTTTTCAAAATTGTGCAAGTTTGTGCTTATGTATGAGATTTGTTGTATGGACTTGCTTATCCTGCCTTTCTTATGTGTGAATGATCTCTATCCAGCCTTGTGGGCTTGTTTATGTTGTGATATGACCTGTTGTATACTTGTGTTGTTTGGATTGCAAGAAAAATCTAGAAAGGTCATGTCGAAATTTTCTGGAAATTCTAGACTTGTGCGGATTTGTATCTATATGTGAGTGTTGTGGTTATGACTACATGTGCTTTCATTTGGCTTTTGGAGCCTCTTTCATGTCGTGTTGAATTTCTTTTATTGCATGGTTTAGTAGCTCGACAATCTACTATAGGTTGAATTGTGATTAACGATCTTCTAATGGTACTAAAACTGCTTGTACTTAGTTTCGTTGTGGATATTGTGGAAATTCGAATGCTTACTGATATCTTTATTACCGCATTCTATCTTGTATACTGAAATATCAATTGTGAACCTAATCTCTACACACATGTTTAGAACACGAGTCTCCTAAACAATCATATAACTTGTGTAAACCAGATTTGAAAAAAAAAATCTTGCTAATAAGGTCGCATTTGTTCGTTTTCTACCTTGTAGACACTGCCAAATTTTCTTTTCTTTTGAATAAAAGCTCTTCTGCTTCGTTACTCCTCTGAGTCTTCGGTATGTAAGCATGGTTTGCACATTTTCAAATCTAATAAGTGCACAAGTCTTCCTGCTACATCTTTTGACTCATGAGCATGTTTATAAACACTCTAGTGGACTACCTACCCTAGAGCGAAGTACGGAGAGATCCGCCTAATTAAGTTGAAGGGTAGAGACTTATATGAGCACCAGATTTTGTTTTTCAAATAAAGAGAGCTCAAAAATTAATAAGGTTGAAACTGCTTATTTGATGTTTATGGAGACCGTTGTTCTTCGATGCCTGTGTATTGTTTATGCTCACTTTGAATTTCTATATACAAGTATGGATGTAGGTGGTATGAGTAGAATTAAGCATTCTTATTTCCTCCGCATCTAGAACTAAGCTAGTTACTTGCAATTTCAGTGCAATTATTAGATGGTTGAGCGCTTGATACATATCTTAGTTTGCCGAGCTTACTATAAGCTGCATTTTACTCTTTCATGACATCTGTTTGCTTGCTTGACTCCTTGGATTTATTTCATGTCACATTGCTTGAGGACAAGCAAAGAATTAAGCTTGGGGGGATGATATTTACTCGATTTGCCTTATTATTCTGTACATTCACCTCATGCTTTCGCACATATTAGTCATTTTCTTCGGTATATGCCTAGATTATTCCAGATTAATTGCCAAATCGACCGGATTACTCGTTTTTCCAATTTTTATCGCAGGTCGGTGAGGATTGGATGGATTTTTGGCTAGCGGACGTGCGTCCTCGACTTAATCTGGCCATCGGACGATTCTTGATGGAAGTGCGCATTCCCGCGGTCGCGTAGGAACTGAACACACTGAAATCGGAGTCTCCGAGGGCCCGGAATCCCAAACCCTAGCCATGAGGTCACATTTCTAAATTTCCAAAACCTCGAGGGCTTTCTTGCAAAAGTGCCAAATTTCCCTTCTTACACTGCCGCCGGCCATCTGAGGCATTCGAGCCTGGTTTTATCCTTTTTTTCAACTCCAGCAACCTCCTCTTCCTCCACGGCCTAGGGCCGCGACCTCAGCAACCGCTTCGACCTCCGGCTTCATCGACTTCTTCATCCCCTTCTTCAACCTCGAGCTGCTGCAGCTTCGACGACGACCACGTCTTCATCGACTCCGGCCATCTTCTTCCACTGCTCCGGCGACCTCAGCGATCGGCGACTTCCTCGACTTCTCTATAGTCAACAACCACGAATTCTTCATCAACACCTCCAGTGACCAAATTCTTCTCTCAGATCCCCTTCCCTTCTCCTTCTGATTTGTTTCCTGTGATGTTTGTATATGAACAGAGCTCAGTTGTGGATGATGAATTCGATACTTGAGTAAACCTCAGCTAGTTATGTGTTAATTTCTCTGGTGTTTGATTTCTGCTGTTGTTCAGTTGCAGTTTCTTTTGTCATCTCATGCTTGATTCCAGTGCAGCTTAGTGTTGGTAAATTTTGTGAACTGAGATCTCCATCAAACATTTTTTTCAAAGTTGTTGCCATCCTGATAATTCTTGTTGCATGTTTGATTTGGGCATTGATTGGATTTTATGAATGGAACTGCAATCCTGTTTCTTAGATTCTGTAGCTGGGAAATTTTGAATCAATATACTGTCTGACTGTTGAGAGAAATAGATTCTAAGGAAGTGTTGTCCTAACTCTATGCAATTTTGCACCGCTCGCCTGAGATACGATTGCAGAACAATTTTTTCTATTTGTGTTTCAGTTGGTAAGACAAGTCGAGGAGAACCAACCCAATCCCTCTTTGCGGTTCTGTTTGATTTTCTGATTTGGATTTAGTTAGAAATATTTTGCTCTCATCTAGTCCTTTGGGAGAGAACGACATACTCGCCTTCTACCACGAGCTCGTCCGCTTGCGAGGCCCGTTTTAGGTGGTATCACTCTATCTTGGTTGTATTAAAATACATTGTGATGATCACGAATTGTGATTGCTTGGTTCATCTTTTCTTTGTCAGGAGAAAAGAGATAGCATCTAGCCCTTCAACCGCTCCAGGGAGGGTTGAAGTTGCTGCTAGTGCAGGAGCTTCCAGTGAGGAGTGCTCCACCCCCTCGGTCCAGGAAGCAGTCCGGGCCGTGAGGGAAGAAACAGGCGCAGAGACCCAGTCGCAAGCAACAGCGACTGGGGGTAGTGCCCAGCAGGCACTCCCACCGGCTGCCCTTGTTGTGGCCGCAACGGGGCCTTCAACGAGTCTTCTTGTTACTCCGGAAGACGTTTCCTTACGGGAATTCATGAAGGTATGATGAACTTCTCTTTTAGTGCCTGAATTGTACATAGGACACCTTTAACTTCTTTTTGCATCATAGGAGCTATCCCAGATGTCAGCCAAGTCGCGTGCTATGATGGCGAGCATCGAGGCCATACAAAAAGAACGGGACAACTTGCGCAGGTAAGGATCATTACTCTTCAACTTGTATAGATACAAATTGGTTATGACCACTCCTTCTGTTTTACTACAGAGAGGTGGCACTCCTGAAAAAAGAAGTGGCCACGATCAAGCTTCATTCGATCTCAGTGACTGCACACCAAGGGATAGAAAACAACAAGCTGCGGTCACAACTCTCTGGTAAGTCGATTCCTGATTAGGAAGACTTAACTTCATAACAAGTAAGTAATCCTTTCTCTTACTGCAGCGCAAGCGGGTCAGATAAGACAACTCAGTCAGGACAAGGTGATCCTCCAGGGCTCTATTCAAACTTCCGAAAGGGCGATCAGAGAGCTGAGCCGTTCGATCTTCGAAAAACTGAAGGCGGTGGCTCATCTCCTGAGAGCTGATGTGGTCGAAACCACAAGAGATAATCTCAGCCTAAATGACTGGTCTACGCTAGTCATGGCCCAGGCGGAGTAACTTCTCGAGTATCTTCCTGAGGATACACGGCGATGAGAAGAGGCGATCAGAACCAGGGTTCGGTCAGCCGCTTCCGCCATTCTCAGCCGGGTCCGACTTCACCATGGCCCAGATGCATATCTGAATCCATTGGTGGGACCGGTTGAGGTCGAGACTGAGGAACAACTAGACGCCGTCATGGAGGAGATCAGGCCCCTTGTAGATAAGCTCCTGACTGAGCTTGGGATCGAGTGATCCCTACTTCTGTATAGAAACAGTTGTATGTAATGCAATGTATGTTGAAACCCATTTTTGAAAATGAATATATTCTAAAATATATTCTTGTTTTATGTCGTTTCATTATAAACATATCCCCCCTAGCCCCCACCTGTGATTGTAGATGCTGAAGACTTAGTATTACAAACGCAGGAGAGAAGTGAATATAACGACCAGGGATGTGTATGAGCTCATTTTGATCAAAGGGAGGAGGCGTTGTATGAGCTCATTTTGATCAATGCAAATGGTTTTTCTCCCTGTTATGTTGTCTTGTGCAGAATGTCTTCTTTAACCGTCCCGGAGGCGACGCCCTCATCTTGAGGATGCCCTTTCAAGGATGCCCTCCCCGTGAGGATGCCCTAATCGCGAGGAGGCTACGGGCTCCAGCTTAGCCTTAAAAGTCCCGACGGCAGGAGCCTTGTTCCCCCTAGGTTGGCTTATAATATCCCCTCGTGGATTGAGGGCGTAAGCGGCAAGCCGGTTCCCAAGAAACCGAGGTAACAAGTCACTTTGGGGGACTAGTCCCCCCCCATACACTCCAGAGCTCATTTTTACGCTCTTCCTCCTCCAAGAGCGATCTAGGTCGTATGACCGATAGATCTTTTATCCCCACACTCGCTTGCACGAGGATAACCCTTGTGGGTGCCCCCCTCAAAGGGAGCGGCCGGGATTTTTCTTATGGCTCCAGCGCAGGCCGCCTATGTCTAATTCACCCCCGGCTGCGGGGGGAGGAGATAAAATACCCCGCTGATTTCGGGAGGCATCTGGAATTCTTATGGGATTTTCTCAAAAAAGTTGGCTAAATCCGAGAAACAGGAATGGGATTTTGACCTAACACGGTCGCTTTATCTCTACCGGATGACCACTCCCCGGAGTAGGGTTTCTCCGGATCGGGGGCTCCATGCTCCCCCGGACTTCGTCCTCCGGAGTAGGTCATCTCCTCCGGAGATGGAGCCCCACTCCCCCGGATTTCGTCCTCCGGAGCGGATCATCCCCCCTAAAGGTTTAGCCTTGCTCCCCCGAACTTTGTCCTCCGGAGTAGGTCATCTCCTCCGGAGATGGTGCCCCGCTCCCCCGAATTTCATCCTCCGGAGCGGGTCATCTCCCCCGGAGGTTGAGCCTTCCTCCCCCGGACTTCATCCTCCGGAGTTGGTCACCTCCTCCGGCGGAGGAGCCCCGCTCCCCCGGATTTCATCCTCCGGAGCGGGTCATCTCCCCCGGAGGTTGAGCCTTGCTCCCCCAGACTTCGTCCTCCGAAGTAGGTCACCTCCTCTGGAGGTGGAGCCCTACTCCCCCGGATTTCATCCTCCAGAGCGGGTCATCTGCCCCGGAGGTTGTCTTGCTCCCCCAGACTTCGTCCTTCGGAGTAGGTCACCTCCTCCGGAGGTGGAGCCCCGCTCCCCCGGACTTCATCCTCCGGAGCGGGTCATCTCCCCTAGGGGTTGAGCCCCGCTCCCTCGGACTTTCGTCCTCCGGAGTAGGAGGCATCTCCTCTCCTCCGAAGGTGGAGCCTTGCTCCCCCGGATCTTGTCCTCCAGAGTAGGAGTCCTCTTCCGGAGGTGGAACCTCGCTCCCCCGGACTTTCGTCCTCCGGAGTACGAGTTATCTCCTCCGGAGGTGGAGCCTTGCTCCCCAGATCTTGTCCTCCGGAGTAGGAGTCCTCCGGAGGTGGAGCCTCACTCTACTGGAGTAGGAGTTATCCCCTCCGGAGGTGGAGCCTCCCTCCCCCGGAGTTCATCTCCCAAAAGTGGAGTTCTCCTCGGGAGATTTAAAAGCGCGAAACAAGCGAAAACAAGGCACCAAGTGCCATCTCTTTATTCATGGAAAACAGGCCGGGAGACAGCTTCTCCCGGTAGGCCTAAGAAGTACATGTCTGGGAGTTGAAAACTCCCGGGGAACTAATCCGGAGAGCTACCTACTCTGGCTAGCACGGGAAACTAGCGCCCTCCACGTTCTTCATCAAGCTCCCGCCATAAGTCCCAGTACAGACTCTGAATCCTCCTCTTTGCTGCGTTGAAATGTCCTCTGGCCAGTATCCATACCCTGCAGGAGGTCGGATTCACAATGGAATTATCTCTCGCATTCCCGGGGGAGGCTCAGGCAACTCCGCGCGGTGGTTGTCAAAATTCGCCAAGTGCCAATCAGGCAACCACCGGGGTAAAGCTTGTTCCCCCCGGGGGACATCGGAGGCTGGAGTCCCGGGGAAAGGAAGGTTCCCCAGGCCCTCTCCTGGGACCCCTATCTCAGACACCTGATGATAATGAGACGTGGACCTAGCAAGTCATTTCATTTAATGAATGATTTACAGTTCTCCAGGGTTCCCCCTACGGAACTACCGGGATTCTGAAAAATTCAGAATTTTTCTCATCTATGAAAACAAAAAATCCCCTAATCTATCCAGGGGGGACAGCAGGCTCATACTTGCCCGGCGTCGTCCCCCTAGGAGGAGGCGTCGCCCGGAATCTCCCCTTCGGCCCCTTGAGGGCGTCTCGTCCGCGGGGGCTCAATCACTCGATCATAAAAGGCCCTCGCCAATTCCTCAAGCGACCTCCGGCGGGGCTCGTAGAACTCCCGGAAACTCCGGGGGACGAGGCTCCCGATCGCCCGGGCGCCGACCCCCTGGTACTCCACCAAGGAGGCCGCAAGCACGGTGGTGGTGGTTGCCAACGCCCGGGCTCGGACGTCCACAGCGTCCGGGATCGCCGTGATGTGCCGGGTGAGGAAGCAACGAGCCTCCGCCAAGGACGCCAGTGGGTTGCGGGGATTCTCCTCCGCCCGAAACTCAACTCCGAGCCCAATTAGTGTGGCCCGGAATCGATTCCCCGCCGACACGAGGGCACGAGCCCCCTCTGACACCGCCTCCTGGAGCGCCCGGGGGTGAGCGTGCTCGGAGGCGGTCAACTGCTCCTGGACGCTTCCCAACTCCCGGACGGCGGCGTCCCGGGCAAGCTCCATGGGATTCAATAGCTCCACCCGGATACGCTCCAACTCCCGGGTGGCCGCGTCCTTCTCCAGGATGAACTCCTCCCGGGCCCGGACAGCCGCATCCCGCTCCCGGACGGCTGCGTTACGTTCCGCCTCGGTGGCGGCTAGGGCCGACCTCAAGTCCTCGCTCTCCCTGGCGAGGCAAGTCCGGACGGCGCGGGCTACGGCGGTCGTCTAAAGAAAAGTGAAGGTTAGCAATGGTTGACATGGTAAATGAAGGGAAATAAATCCTCACCTGTAACGCTAGGGAGACAACCTCCCCATAACGGTCGTCGACGCCTCCCTCCCGGACGTGAGCTCGGACCTGGGGGGTTACGAGAATTAAGGAGAGCTTGCGCGTCTCCTCCGAGGAGAAGAGGGACGCCCCCCTCGCCGGGGAACGGGGGTCACCTCCCATTGGTAGGGCCCCATCACTAGCCCCGCTTGGGGGATCATCGCCACCCCTGGAGCCTCGGAGGGAGTCCTCCGGGAGAAGGGCGCCATCATTCCCGACCGGAGGTAAGCGTCGGGAAGTTCGGGGAACTCCCCTCCTCGAGCGCGGCGTCGCTGAGGCGCTACCCTCGGCGGGGACGTGAGAACTCGCTCCCCCGGGAGGTGGCGCCTGGGAAGGGGTGACTTCGGGGGCGAACAAGGCGTCCTGGCGCGGGAGAGCCCCGTCACCCTAGAAGTACACGCCCAGGGGATCCTCCCGGAGGGCTTGCTCCGGGGAAGGAGTGCAGCTGTAGTCCCCGGAGGTGGACCCGTTCTCCTCAACGACCATGTGGTCGTACACACCCGATGCCCCCAAGGCATCAAGTTGGGCGACCAGCGTGGCCGTGTCCGTCGGACTCCCCTCGTACTCCGGCTCCGGGGGTTGCAGTTCCCCCGGGGGAGTCGCTCGCGCCGGGGATACACCCTCCTCCGGCCCCCGAGGTGTCGCCGCGGTCCTCCGGGCCGGAGATGGCCTCATCTCCCCCGGCGTCCGAGGCGTCCCCATGGGAGTTTCCATAGCTGGGGGAGGCCTCACTCCCCGCGAAGGAGTCGCTTGCTTAGGGGGAGATCTCCCCCTCATCGGGGATCGAAGAGCCCCCAAGGCCCTCCTGGCCGGAGCGGGCCTTGCCCTCCCCGAAGCCCGGGGCGTTTCCACTGGCCCACGCATGGGCTCCGGGGATCGAGCGCGGGCTTGACCGGGGGTCCCGCCTGGAATTGGAGCCGTCTTGGGGCGCTTCGCCACCGGGAGCACCCCCGTCTCCCTCCGCCTGTGGGAACTCGGAGTGGGAAGGGGAACCCGCTCCGGGAGAGTGATCTCGAAGGCCTCGGCCACTATGTTCCGGGGAGGACCCTCCTCGATGACAACAATGCACCGGGAGAGGAGGTGCTCCGCCTTCTCCCGGGTTGACTCGTAGGACCTCACTGTGAAAGTCAAAACATCAGCGAAATAAGTTCCAACGAAGCACCCAAAACACGGGGGAAGAACTTACACCGCGACATCGGGAATCTCAGGAGCTGATGCTCCGGGCCCAGTCTCGGACCCCTCCTACTCTGGCTGAAGAGACTTAGCCGGAGGAGAAGCAACTCCTCCGCCAAGTCCCGCATGCTCCTCTGGGAGCAGGCTTCCGTCATTTTGGCGACAGAGGTCATCTCCTCAACCGTCAAAGGCAGAGAACTGGAGGAGCGGCTGAGAGTAGTTGGCTGTCGAGAATAAGTCACCTCTGGATCTCGTGTCCGGAGGTAGAACCACCTCCGGGTCAAACCCTCCCAATGCTCTTGGGAGGCCACCACGGGGTACTCCTCCCCCCTGGATGGGGCGTGCTTCAACATCACCGAGCGGCAGGTCGACTTTGGTCCGTTCTTTACCACCGGGGAGCTCTTCGCCGCCACCCGGTAGTAGTAATGGAACAGACGGAGGGTTCCCTCCACTCCGGCAGCTGTCTCGCATAACCACAAGAACAACCCCATCCGGACGAGGACATTGGGTGTCAAGTGGTTCAATGCGATCCCATGCTCCCGGAGGAAGTCCCGGAGCAAGGAGTGGATCGGGAGGCGCAAGCCCGCCTCCACGAAAGTTGAAAAGGCCACCACCTCCCCGTCTCGGGGGCTTGGAGTAACCTCCCCGGCCGCCGGGACGTGGATGTCCCCCTCCGCGAAAGCTCTCTGGGAGACAAGGGTGTCCCGGTCTCTCACGGAGAACTCCGTTACCCCGAGGTAATCGGAGGTCACGTTCTCCAGGGGGATGTTTGAGGCCTTCCCACACGCTTTTGAAGCCATCTCTTTTATCTCTTCCGGGGAGGTTTTTAAGGCCGAGAAAGAGGTCACTCCCGAGGGATATGTGGAAAATGAAGGTGCAGGAGAAGAAGGCTTGCCCTTCTCAGGGGCGGGCCCCTCTTTATATAGAGGGATGAGATGCCCCCGATGGCTGCCACGTGTCAGCTCTAGGGATCTCTGCCGTGAATTCAAAGGGTCACACAAAGATCGAGGTGATACGAGGTTGATTTAAGTAGCATCCTCCTCTCCCGGAGAAGGACGAGTTGCGTCCCGAAGAGCTCTCCGGGAGAGGGGGGTTTCCCCTAACTAATTGCACCCCCCGACGACATCAAATGTCCTCCAGGGTGCGGGGTGCTCTTGTTGGGGGAAAATATCAGCCATGCCAAAAGCATCATTTGGGGACACGAGAAAGGTATTCTCGCCTCCTGGGAAACAAAGTGCCTCACTCCCAGACCCCGTCCTCCGGGCTAGGGAGTGGAATCTCCCGGAGTCCCTCCTCCGGGCTTGGGAGTGCCTCACTCCCAGACCCCGTCCCCCGAGCTAGGGAGTGGCTTCTCTCGGAGCCCCGTCCTCCGGGCTAGGGAGTGGCTTCTCCCGGAGTCCCTCCTCTGGGCTTGGGGGTGCCTCACTCCCGGACCCCGTCCCCCGGGCTAGGGAGTGGCTTCTTTCGGAGCCCCGTCCTCTGGGCTAGGGAGTGGCTTCTCCCGGAGTCCCTCCTCCGGGCTTGGGGGTGCCTCACTCCCGGAGCCCCTCCTCCGGGCTAGAGTGGCGTCTCCCGGAGCCCCTCATCTGGGCTAGGGAGTGCATCACTCCCGGACCCCGTTCCCCGGGCTAGGGAGTGGCCTCTCCCAGAGCCCCTCCCCCGGGCTAGGAAGTGGCCTCTTCTGGAGCCCCTTCTCCGGGCTAGGGAGTGCATCACTCCCGGACCCCGTCCCCCGGGCTAGGGCGTGGCCTCTCCTGGAGCCCCTCCGGGTTAGGGAGTGCCCCACTCCTGGATCCCATTCTCCGGGCTAGGGAGTGTCTCACTCCCGGACCATGTCCCCCGAGCTAGGAGTGGCCTCTCTCGGAACCCCTCCTCCGGGCTAGGGAGTGGCTTCTCCCGGAGTCCCTCCTCCAGGCTTGGGGGTGCCTTACTCCCGGAGCCCCTCCTCCGGGCTAGAGTGGCGTCTCCCGGAGCCCCTCCTCCGGGCTAGGGAGTGCATCACTCCCGGACCCTATCCCCCGGGCTAGGGAGTGGCCTCTCCCGGAGCCCCTTCTCCGGGCTAGGGAGTGCATCACTCCCGGACCCCGTCCCCCGGGCTAGGGCATGGCCTCTCCCGGAGCCCCTCCTCCGGGTTAGGGAGTGCCCCACTCCTCGATCCCGTTCTCCAGGCTAGGGAGTGCTTCACTCCCGGACCCTGTCCCTCGGGCTAGGGAGTGGCCTCTCCCGGAGCCCCTCCTCCGGGCTAGGGAGTGCTCCACTCCCGGATCCCGTTCTCCGGGCTAGGGAGTGCCTCACTCCCGGACCCTGTCCCCCGGGCTAGGGAGTAGCCCCTCCTGGAGCCCCTCCTCCGGGTTAGGGAGTGGCTCGGTTTCACTCCCGAGCCTCGTCTTGGAGGAGAAGGCACTGAATTCGAGGGCCGCCACGTGTCTAAGATCGGTGCACCGAACCTTGCCGAAAGACTATCCAGCCCTCGATCCGACGGTCGTAGCTAGGGTAGTTTAGTAATTTGCATCTTTTGGGGTCTATATACACCCTTGTAACCCTCTCTTGTAACCTAAGACACTCATTTGTACTCCATCCAAAAAAACGAATAGGCGTGCTCCGGAGCCCTCTCTCCGGGAGAGAGCCCCCTAGCCGGCGCTCGTCTGGAGCACGTTGACAGGACTAGGGCCTCCATTGAGGGCTGAACCTATATAAACCCTTGTGTCAATCTCTGAGATTGTCCAACACGGGGTGACCCGTCACACGGTCAGCCCGCGTTGCGGAACACGTGTTACGCACGTCATAAACCTGCCGGGGGATTTTCAATACCACGACATGAACTATATATATGTGCATGTATAATCTATATCCATCTAGAGTTGGGCTGTGTGTGTGCACACTTATGTGTATGGAGGTGCCATCCAGGAGTTTTGAGTCTTGGACTGAATTGCAAATAATCATCACTTGGAGGTTAGTTTGGACTTAGTTCAATACTTAGGTTCTGGTTGGGTATCAATTTAGGGATGAATTGGATTAAGGTGAGTACGAAACGAAAACGAAAATGAAAATAGAATTAGGGTAAAAGTGAATAGTACTTTTACCGAAAACGAGTGAAAATGCGAATAACTAGGTTTCAGGGCCGAATCTGAACTTGGTACAATTGGGAAACTTGTGTTGAATAGCTGAAGAAACATAATGGTCCAATCAGATTGGAATTCGGAAATGAATTGGAGAATTTAGTCTTTTCTGGCTTTTAGAAATAGGAAAAGGACTGATTTGCGATGAAATCTGGACTGAATCGCGAAAAGTGGTCAAATGAACTTGTTTGGCTGAGAAGTTTTAAGACTGGTATGCAAGCACATTAAGGCTTAAGATTTTAGAGAAATTTAGGAGGAAACTCTTCTGGAATTAGTTGAACTGAAGTCTGAAAATGTTAAGTAGGGTAGTTAGGGTAATTAGGAATTCTGGTTTTTGAAAATAGAACTAGGGTTTAGGTTCTGGGGTTAAAACAAAAGGAAATCATTTAGGAGTAGGTCTTTTTTTTAAAAAAAAAATTATGCTCTATTTTTGGGATATTACAATAACCGTCAGTGTAAGTAGGCCAAGAGGGATCTTCCCTCACTGAGCAAGTGACAGATTAGTGCAACTTTATTATTAAGGTTATAGACCTATGCAGAGCTAGGGCAATAGTTCAGCAAGGATACTTGGTCGTGCCCGTCCCATACCAGGCTTGTGGAGGTACGGTAACATGCTACTGGAAGTTTAGCACAACTGGTTAGTCCTTAGCTATTCTAGAGAGGATTTTCCCTATTCAACATTATGCACAGACCACAACATTATCATGTTTCCATCATCATCATATTCTCAACATTACTGACTGACATACCTTTCCACCCTAGAATAGGCATTTTAAAAAGGCGTCTTTAGTTTTGGAAAACCATTTTGTTCATTTATGTGGATAATTCATACCACTACTGTTATATTTTATATTAACCTAGGGCATCAAGAATATTATACACATGGCTTGAGAATCAAGGACGGCTTTCCAATGCGGGATAATAGCTAAACAGGTATATTCAAACATACTCAATTCACTCAAATATCATGCATAATATTTACGAAATAAAATACTTAAGTAACTTAAAACATGGGATCAAAACGATCAAGGAGATGGTGACTTGCCTTGATTTCCCGCGACAAAGTCTTCAGCAACATCTTCACTCGGCTGCTTCTCGATCTCCGAACGAGCGATTTCTAAATGCGAAAGGAACACCAATCAACCAAACATGCATAGTATAAGACTATAAAATGCAGATCTAAACCCTAATAAGTCTAGGTAATGTAGCCCGGGAGTTGGATTCGATCAAAGATGAAAAGCTGAGATTTTCGAAAACAGGGTATTTAGGGTAAAACTGAGAGGGATCGTTTTTTAAAACGGCTGAAGACGACGAAACAGGGATTTAGGGCTAGATTCTGAAGTGGTGACGAAGGAGAATATGTGTCAGGAATATTTTGTGGTAGGGTGGTTCAAACAGATTTGGTTTTGGAGGTCGGACGAAGAAAAATCACTTTTGGCGAGGTTTTAGGGAAAACTGAGTAAGAAATGGATATGGAAAAAGGTGAAAATGAGATCCAGAACTTGGATCTGAAAGAAAACTATAGATTTGGAAGGTTTGGGTTGAGGTGAGTCTGATGGCACAGACGGATCTTCGATCGGAAGCCTCTGCGATGGAGTCGACAAAATCAAGGCAAGGGCACAATGAAGCTCAAAACAACGAAACGGAAATCCCGACAGCGGATCCAAGAAACAAAGATGGATCTAGAAGGAAAATGACGAGGCGGGCCAAGTGACGCGATCGGATCTTCGATCGGAGAACCCTAAGACAGAGAATGACATAGCATGCCACTAGAGCTGACACACGGGCATGCATGCAGTACTGTGCCAGTGTCTAGGGTTGACACTGGCGACGGCCACGGGAGCATGCACGCCGGCGGCGAGCTGGGCTTCGGCTGGGGCTGGAACTTGACGGGTACGAGGCTGTGACGAAGGGGGAAGGATTGGGCGAGGTGGGACGGCCAGCGAGGCAGCCACGGCGGCGTTCCACGGCGAGGCGGCAAGGCGCGGGCGCGGCCACGGCAAGCGCTCACGGGAGACGGTTGGATGGCCGGAGACGCACGAGAAACGAAGGAGGGTCACTTGGGGGTGGAGGAAGCACAGCTAGAATAGAAAAGGGTGGCCGGGATGACGAGAAATCAACGGCGGGCGGAGTTAGGGAAGAAGGAGTGGCTGACGGCCGATCTCCGGCGAGGGACCACGGGGAGGCGAGAAACTTGGCAGGGAGGATTTTAGGACATGGCAAAGCTGATGATACGGACAGTTTGGGGAATGCGCAGCCGGAGCGTCGGAACGACCGTCAACGGCCGGTGGAGGAAAAGTGAACAACGGCGGGAGGGAGCTCCGGCGACCAAATGGCTGAGCTCCAGTGGAGAGAAACACTCAAGAGGGCAAGGCACACAAGTTTGACAAACCTGGACAAGCGCGTGATGACCGGAGCAGGGCGAACGACGACGAGGATGCTGGCTGCCGGCGCTGGAGCGCGCCCTGGACTACGGCTGAGCGGCAGAGAAGATTCCAAACGACATTTTATGTTGGAAAAATGCTCCAAATGCATTGTGTGACTAAGTGCTTGAACTACATGCCTACAGATGCATTCTGTGTGGAGATGCTGGAATGAGCTGAAATAGCTAAGTCTTTGTATATGTAGAGTGGCATTGAGGTGGTTACTTGTGCTAGAAGCAATGTTCTGAGTTCTAATGCATCTAGCAGGGGCAATTTAGTCTTTACACTGTGTTGGCAATGGAATGGGTGAGGGTAGAAGTGGAATTGCACATAAAATATCATTTTTGTCATGTTTAGGCTATCTCCAACCCACCGGCGCTTCACTTGGCGCTTCAACAGAATATTCTCCAGTATATTCTGTGCCACGTATGCGAAGCACCATCTGAAGCACCACCCTTCTCCAACCCACCGGCGCTTCGCTTGGCGCTTCGTACGGACTCACGAAAATTAAATTTAGGTGTTTTTAGTAAAATCCTAATAACTTTTAATTTAAAAATCAAATATATGCGATATTTGGTCTCTATATGAAGATAATTTAAATATCTACAACTTTCTCAATATATTCAACATCTAATTTGAACTAGATTAATACATAAAATAAGAAATAAAATTGTATACAATTCGGTCGCACGAAAATCGAGGAAACAAAAAATAAAAAACCGGAAGCAGTAGACGCCTCATCCAGCGTCTTCTCTCTCCCGAAAACCAACAAAAATCAATTTTTTATTTGATGCGTCGGCTGAAGCGTGGGCGTTGGAGATCGCCTTAGGGGCTTGTTTGGAATTTCTAAAAACAAGAGGAGCTGAAATGCAAAGTGCAAATACATGTGAACCAGAAATTCCTGGTTACTTGTGCCATTAAAATATATTAAAATTTTTTAATGAATTTCTTTATGCATTATTGAAATTAAAACAAATCTCAAAAGCATAATTTTAAATAAAAGGTGTTATTTCATGTGAGGAAATTGTGTCATTTCATGTGAAGAATTGCTTTGTTTTATGCATAAAATTATGATGCGATGAATTTTTAAATATGCATGCATGAAGACAAGATAGAGCAGATGATTTAGGGTTTAACAGATGAATAAAAATAGTTGATCCGGAAGAGAGAAAAGAATTAAATGGAATTCGGAAGAGTTAAACTGGAAAGAAAATCTAGGAGAAAAAGGGGGTCAAAAGAGGAATTTTGGGCTGTTACAAATTTCAATTACAAATATCTTTTAATTTCAATTTAATTTCATGATCTTTCAATTTCAATTGTTACTAAGTCCTAGTTGGCATTGAGCAACCTACTGAGAGATGAAGATATTACATTTATACTCTTATGGGCATTTGACTATGTTAGTTAGTGTTTGTCTTGCAAATATCCTAATTATTTTTTTCATTTGATCGAATTTCATACAATTGAACATTATCTGTCCCAAAATGATATTATTTAGTTGTTTTAGTAAAAAAAACAGGAAAAGGTAGAGGTAATGGAAGAAAAGTTGCTACGTGACTTGACTAGTGAAGTTTGTTCTGTGCTTTGGGTTTTAGCAACACCAGGCTTAAATAGTGGGCTTCCATCCTTGGAACAACTTGGACCCAACAATCATTTGCTTCGAGCTCTCTCACTGGGTAATACAAAAAAATTCCAGACTATTGCGTATGTTTGTTCCTTTAACTTTGGTGAATTGCACTTCAATAAAGATAGAGATCCTTCACCTAGAGAGGTAACTCTTTTAAGTTGTTGTTAAATCAATTTAAGTACTATATGAGAAAAAAATGTGGCTTCACTATCGATAATGTCCATACAATTGAAGGTTCTATAATGTATTTTTTTCAAGAGAAAAAATGCTTAACCTGTTAAGCATGTGCTGGTGCTTGGATTTGTAACAAGTGTAGACACCGTACTTAATCATATTGAAAAGAAGACATAACAAAATGAAGGATACAAAAATTGCAGGATAACTGTCATCATAGGATTAGAATAATCTAACAATATAGAGAGGAAATTTTACTTGCCTTGCTTGCCATGCCGACATCTAGTCAAAAGTGTTGAGGCTACGATCCATCTTGGACTTGATTCACCTGACAAACAAGTGGCCGTCGATGGAGGTGCGGAGGAGCGACGATTGCCAGTGGAGGTGCGCCGGCCATCCATGGAGCTTACGGGTTAGGGTTACGAGCGCCCGAGAAATTGTTCGAATGGAAGAGACATAACCGGGTATTTGTAATAGTCAAACATTTCTAACAATACACAACAGCCTACCGTTAGTAATTTGGGATCTCTTCTAACGGTATAAATATGAAGTACTGACAGAACAAAACAATTTGTAGAATTTGAAGGTTCTAACGGTACACAACAGCCTACCGTTAGTAATCTGGGATCTCTTCTAACAGTAAAAATATGCAATACCGATAGAATAAAACTGTTTGTACAAGTCGAATGGTTCTAACGGTACACAACAAACTACCGTCAATACTTCTGCATCTCTTCTAATGGTAAATATGTTCATTACTGCTAGAGTAAATCATTCTGCTTTTTCTAACTGTACTCAAAATACTACCGTTAGTAATTGTTTTCCTCTTCTAACGGTGTATGTATTCTTTACCGTTAGAAAATCGCACATAGCTTCTTCTAACAGTAAATTTCATAGAAACCAATAGTAAAAATACCTCCCACATGCCTTTTACGACCACAAAGCACATTTTCTAACGGTTTTCTTTTAAATCACTAATAACTGTTAGAAGATAGGGGTTAGTAGACTGTATTTTTGTACTAGTGGTCCCTGATGGACTAAGTGAAGCATCACCTGAGCTTGCTTCTGCAGATCTTGGCCCAGGATGGGAGCAGAATCCATTTCACTATTCTTCCCTGGTCGCCGATTCTCGAACCAGAAGTTGCTTTTTTTTAGAGGGACTGTAGGATACCGCCGATTCGGCCCCACAAGGTTTTTTTCTTTTTTAAATGGTAGAGGTGGGGAGTTGAACTCAAGACATCTAGCTTTCCACCAAGTGACTTTACCACTACACTAGAGGCCCACCTCTTACCAGAGGTTGCTTTCCGCCGGTGTGGCGCAATAAAACCATTTACAGTTCCATCCATGCACAAAATCACGCAACAGGAAAAAGGGTTAATCTTTCTTCTCCCTTAGTCGGAAATATACACATCCCGTTGCATTGGCACTCTTCGACCATGCTGAGAAATAAGATCTCTGGAAAAGATCTACGCATGGTAATACACCAACGAATGCCTCGCACAGATGCTGGAAAACAACTAAGATCAAGACAGCATTTGGATGAACATTTACCAGCTCCAGGTCGAAATGTGCGAGAATGTCTTGGAAGAATTGCCTTGAGATCCGAGCCAGTGTGGGTGATCGCTCCTCTTCTGGATTCCCTTATTCTTCTCGCTAAGGGCCTTCGAAGCAGAAACAAGCAAATGCGATCCTTTCCCTGATTTTGTTGCGTTTTCCTTCGATGATTGGTTTCTTTTCTCCCTGTTGATGGTTCCTGGAGTTTGATTCTGTCTGATCTCATGGCTTTTCTTCCTTCTTCCTTGGATTGGCTGAAGGGTCATAAATTTTTGAATGATATATGGGATTCTTTTCAATCTCCTATTACTAATCATCATCACTTTGCCTCTAAAGATTTCTTTTTAGTGGCTTCTTTTGGTTGTCGTAAGTTTTGTCCAGCTGAGGACTTTTTGGGTTTAATCCTTGCTGCTTACTTTGGAGGTCAAGCTAAAGATTTTAGAGTTTTGGTTTTAACAGAGTTCAGCTTCAGATTCTTTGTTTGTGGAAAACATGTGGGTTTAGCCATTTACAAGATTAACAAGATTATTCATCAGGATTTTGCTATCTATTTTTCTCTTTGGAACAATGGTGGCCCTCACTGGCAAAGAGAACTTAGTAAGTGGCTTATTGAATAGGAAAATGATTGGCATATGGTTCTTTCTAAGAGGAACAACCTGTTTTCTTCTTCCTAGAGAAGTAATTATTTCATTCGAAAATCTGTGTTTGATCATCTGCAATTTCCTTCAAAGGGCTCCTTTCATAAATTGGTTAATCCGAAGATTTATGTGTTTGATCATCTTCATTTTCCTGGTAAGCGTAACATGAGGACTAATTCTTCAAATTTGAATTCTGGGGAGATTAAAGTTTGCTTTAATTGCCTTGCTCCGGGAAACTTTAAAAGAGATTGTGTCTCCTCGATCCGGTGCTCTAGCTGTTTTAATTATGGTCATATTAAGCATTCTTGTTTTAAGCGGATTTGGATCTGAAGAGTAAAAGAGTTTTTATGCCCAAAGATATTTTGGTTAAGAAGGGTAGTGCTTCTGTCGTTGCTTCGCCTTTCACGCCCTTTGCTGGTGGGGGTGTTTTAGATCGAACGGTTGGTTTTGACTTCTCGTTTGGAACTAAGCCTTCTTCTGTGGCCAGGATGGTCTTGAACAAAGGAAAGGAGGTCATTCATCACTTTGATAGCTTCTTTGAGTTTTTTGGTTTTCGTGCAAACTCTTCTGTCATTTGAAGTGTCGCTCCATCTACCTTAGATTTTAACTCTCCTTCTTCTATCTTTGTTCTGGCTTCATTTCTGTCCTCGGCTCTTATTACTAGCTCCATTAGTAAAATGGCTAACTACTGGGTTAATCCTGCTCCGTTTCTTCGTAAGGGCTTGGAGGAGATCATTGTTCAAGGTAGACCTTTGTGCACTAGGTGCATTTCTATCAAAAGCGAAACAAATGAAAATATGGCTATTGCTGATGTGGCGCCGAACGCAGTGGAGCCGGTTCATGTGGTCAGATACTATCTTCAGAACGCTAGAAGGATTCAAGCTCTGGTTTCTCCTTCTGGTCTTGGTGATGCTTCAGTTCGTCTTCCTTCTTCTTTGCAAAGAGACATTCTAATGAAGGAAGGTCTTCATGTAGAGGCTGATTTTCTATTGTTTTTCAATTGACATGATAATGGTTTCAATTTGAGGAGGGTTGGCTTCAACCAGGAAGTTTGGCTGCTTTTGCTGAACTTTCCATTGGACTTCTAGTCGATTTCTACCCTCAGTAAAGCTATGTCTTCTTTTGGCCTCCTACGGGAATGGGATAATGATTACCAAAGGACTGGGGACAGATTGCATGCTATGGTGAAATGTTTAGTTATTGCTCTCTCTGACATCCCTTGTTATTTGGTGATTATTGAACCCAATGAAGCTCTTCGTCATAGCTGGATTGTGCAAGTTGTTATTTGTCTTTCTTGGCCTACTAATGCTTTTGAAGGTGACGAAGATGATCCTGAGGACCCTCATCCCCCTCAAGATGATGACAATGGCAACATTGAAGATTTGGACATGGAAGATCCTGCTGATCAAGGTGATGCTCCAGGAGACATGGGAGGAGGGGGTGATCCGATTTGGGATGCCTTGGTTCCTCAACATCTTGAAGTTTGGGATACTTGGGTTGAGATGGAGGATTCTTCATCTTCATCTAATTTGGATCAAGCTTCTGTGATTTTAGTTGAAAATTGTGCCCTGTTGTTGAGTTGGAAGGTTCCTTATTTAGGTTCTACTATCCGATCTCTTAACTCTTCTCTATGCCTGAGGAGCTCCTGAAATTTACTCAACCCTTTTGCGACAAGGATCTCATCTCCCCTGGGCTTTAGTCTGAAGTTTAAGAAGTGTGTTTCTCCTTCTCGTTTGGATAAAGCAAAAGGCAAGACTCCTCTAGCTGTTTCTGGTCTGCGCAGAAACCCCAGATTGGCAGCAAAATTTAAAGGATTCGCTGCTCCTGAGCTTCCTATTGATATGCTTCAAGCTATTGGTTCGTTTTGTGGGATTCCTCTGGAGTTGATCTCCAAGGAGAAGTTACAAGCTCCTCTGATTCAAGGTTTAGATGATTAAGATGGCTATAATTCTTCCTATGGGTAGTTTCAAGTTATTTTGTTGGTTGTCCAACTGTTTGGTCTGGATGGCTTGTAATGCTTCTTATCTAAACTTTGGTTTTTGGTCTTTTGGTAGCTGTCCAAACATGGCTTTGCCATGTGGTCATGTTATTTGGATGATATTATCGTGGTTTACTAATGAATGCTATTAAGAAATTTGGTATTCTTGTTTGGAATATTAGAGGTCTTAATGCTTCTGACAAAAAGATTGTTGTTCGTTCAAAAATTACTAAAGATAATTGTTCTACCTTATGTCTTCAAGAGACCAAAATGGAAGAGATTAACTCTTTCGTGATTAAAGCCATTTGTCTGAAGGACTGGAATGAATTTGATTTTATTCCCTCCAGGGGTAATTCGGGGGGTATTTTGACTGTTTGGAATTGTAATCTGTTCCAACGGATAGATGTTGTCCATAATGAATTTTATCTCACTGTTTTACTTAAAAATAAGCTCTCTGGAACTTCTTGGATGATCTCCAATGTTTATGGCCCTTGTTGTCCCCAGAAAAAGATTGAATTTTGAATTGGTTTTGTGATATTTCTATTCCTTCTCATACGCTCTGGTTAGTCTTGGGAGATTTCAATCTCTTGAGATATTCTTCAAACAACAACAAAGGGGCGTTCAATTCAGGGGACTGATCGTTTTAATGAAGCTATTAATCATCTTCTTCTTGACGGATTGCCATTAACTGGATATAAGTATTCTTGGTCCAATATGCAAGCTCAACCAATCCTTGAGAGGTTAGATTGGTTTTTTGCAAATGAAGGATGGCTTAATGCTTTTCCCAATACTATGGTCAAATCTTCTTCTAGGATTGTTTCTGATCATTCTCCGAGTACCATTGTTATTTCTTCTTCTATCCCTGCTTCGAAGGTGCTCAGATTTGAAAACTTCTGGACTTCTAGACCTGGTTTTTTGAATCTGGTGGAAAGTTCCTAGAACTTTGGTTCTTCTAATATTAATGTGGCGAGAAGAATCAATAATAAGTTTAAGTTACTTCGAAGGGTTTTAAAGCAATGGAATAAGAAATTCAAGATCTCTCAATTTCAGGTGGATTATTGCCAAAGCACCCTTACTCTTCTTGATGGTTTTGAAGAACAGAGAGATTTATTTCGATCGGAATTTCATTTTAGAGGCATTTGAAAGAGACATCTCTACAATTTACTTTAAAATCAGGAATGATTATTGGAAACAAAGAGGTCATCTTAGATGGGCGAAACTGGGTGATGAAAACACTAAATTCTTTCACTTTGTTGCTTCAAATAACTTTAGGAGGAATCATATCATCTCTTTGAAAGATGATTGCAACATGGATCTTTCTTCTCATTCTGACATTGCAAATCATTTGTGGATTTCTTATAAAGATAGATTTGGTTTTTCGGATTTTTCAGGAATGATGTTTAATCTCAATGAGGTTCTTTCATCTTTTGAAGATGAGCTCTCTTGTCTGGATTTTCCTTTTGGTTTGGTTGAGATTGATTATGTTGTTCTTCGATTACCAACTAATAAAAGTCCTGTTCCGGATGGTTTTAATGGAAATTTTTATCATTCTTGCTGGTCTATCATAAAAGATGACTTTTATGATCTTCTTCATAGCTTCTTTGATGGTCATGTGGAACTTGATAGACTTAATGCTTCTTTTGTTACTCTTATCCCTAAGAAGAAACGTGCAATGAAAGTTTCTGATTTTAGGTCCATCTCTCTGCTTAATAGTTCGTTGAAAATCATGCACTAAGCTCCTTGCTAACCGTCTTCAATCGGTGATCTCATTGGTTATTAGTCGTAATCAATATGGTTTCATAAAATCTAGATCTATCCAGGATTGTGTTGCTTGGGTCTATGAATATCTTCATCTTTGTAAGTCCTCCCAAGGGAATTCGGTTTTGTTGAAACTGGATTTTGAAAAAGTTTTTGATCTTATTGAACATGAAGCTATTTTGGAGGTCCTATTATCCAATATGCTAATGATACTTTGATCATTGTTAAAGCTGATGCAAAAGAAATTTTCCTATTGAAGGCTCTTCTGAACACTTTTGCTAGTTCTACAGGTTTAAGAGTTAACTTTCTTAAATCCTTCTTGATCCCAATTAATTGTTCTGATGATTTGGCTTTTAATCTTGCTAGTATTCTTGGATGCCCTGTTGGCTCTTTTTTTTTCACCTACCTGGGGATGCCTCTTGGTATCTATAAACCAAAGGTAGGAAATTTTGAGATGTTAATTAAGCAGATTGAAAGGAGATTGTCAGGTTGGCAATTCTTTTTTCTTTCTTTTGGAGGAAGGTTAACTCTTATCAATTTGGTGCTCTCTTCCTTACCTATGTTCTTGATGTTGACTTTGAAAATTCCTTCATCAGTTTTTGGAAGAATTGACAAGATTAGGAGAGCTTTTCTTTAGAAAGGACAATCCAGTTGCTTGGGTGGACACTACCTGGTTGCTTGGGATAAAGTTTGTAGGCCAAAGATTAATGGAGGACTTGGGATCATTAATTTAAGATCTCAGAATTTGGTGCTGTTACTTAAGTTCCTGTTCAAATTTTCAACAAAATTCCTACTCCTTGGGTTCAACTTCTTTGGAATACTTACTACACTCTTAATTTGCCCCTTGATTCTCAGTTGGTTGGTTCTTTTTGGTGGAAAGAGATTCTGCATTTTTTAGTTATTTTTAAAGGACTTTCCATCTGCTCAATTGGGAAAGGAGACACTTGTGACTTTTGGAATGATCTTTGGAATTCAGAATTGTTTTCTCACAAATGGGCTGAACTGTTCTCTTTCTCCTCTAGAAGTTTCAAAGTGCAGCAATTCTGGAATTTAGATTTGGGTAACAATTATTTTCAATTTCCCCTATCGGAGAAAGCGTTTCTTCAATTTCAACAATTGCTTGCTCTTCAATCAGATCATCTGGGTGATAATTCCAATAATGACTGTTGTCATATGATTACTAGTAACTCTTTGTCCTTTCAAACTAGCAAGGTTTACAAAAGCTTGATGGGGGCTTGTCATATCCATCCTATTTTCAAAGGATGTTGGAGAAACCGTTGTATGATTAAACTCAAAGTTTTCTTTTGGATTTTCCTCTGGGACCGGTTGAATACTAGAGAAAGGATTGCTAAAAAGAATTTTCATATTTCTTCTTTGGACTGTGAACTCTGTGCTGGAGGGATTTTGGAAACTCAAGCTCATATGTTTTTTGAGTGTTATTTTGCTAAGCAATGCTGGAGCTTAATCAGTTTGAATTGGTCGTTAAGTTCTTCTTGGATGGATGTTATTTGGAACTTTAAATTCGTTAATTCAAACATTAAAGATTTCTACATGGAGGTGATCATTGTTGTCTTATGGAATATCTGGAAATGTCGTAATATGAAGATTTTTCAGCATTCAGTTCCAACTCCTGCGTTTTTTAGAAGAGCTTTCATTGATGATATGAAACTTGTGGCTGAAAGAACTCCACAGAGGATCAAATTTCAAATTTTTAGTTGGATTGACTATTTGTAATTTAACTTTTCCTTCCTTTTTGTTCACTATTACCTCTTATTATTAATATATTATTAGCAGTAGGCTCCTTTCCTACTGCATTTCGTCAAAAAAAATGTCTTGGAAGAAGTGGCCCTCTGGAAGCCGGAATCCATATCTCAAGAAATCCTAAAAAATCACCAGTTCACCCTCTTGAACGATTGGGGTTTCTTCTTTCCCCGCAGGACACCATTTGATTAGAAGCTGAGAAGGAAAAATCACTTCTTTCCTAACATTGTCAAACTTTCACTATCACAATGGTTTGATTGACTCCAGGATGCCACTGCAGTGATCAAATCTTTGAAAGGAAAGGGATTTTTGGTGGCGGAGTTCGCACGAAGAACAAATGAGGGTTTTTTGCGGCGAGGCAAAAGGTGAACAATAGGGTTTTTGTGAAGCTTCTCAAGCAAGGTAACTGCTTATATAGCCTCCCAACCCACTACCTGCTACTGTTCACTATTTTAATATATTGGATAGTGGGTTTTTGCGGGATACCCGAAATCACCTCCAGGACCCTAATAGAAATTGAAACAAAATGTATCTTTTTGGAATCCACAAAAGTCATTTTATTTCAAATTCGAGGGCTACAAGATAGATAATCATATTATAATGGAATTCTATGGTCTCAGTACTACCTGTGTTCTCAATGTAATCCTGGGATTTTAGTATTTTTATCACCACAAATACCTGGACTATAATATCTTATCTATGAAAATTATGGTCACGGAAGTGGTTTCCTGTGATCATTTGTTTGTTATGGCCTCGATTTATTGTCACGGCGACCATGGACATAGTACCGATTACTTGTGGATGTTATGGTCGCAGAGGTACTTTCCTGTAACCATTTTTCACGCAGAGACATTTACTTAAGATCATTTTGTGATCTTGAAGGATGGATGTTGAGAAATGATTATAGATCATGCGTAATCATTAATCAAAGTTTTTTGTGTAAAGGAAATAATTTTATTTCTTACAATCTTTACATGAAAAAGGGATGCAGGCGACCAAAGTGCAATCTGATCCGAAAGAAAATTACAAAATTCTCCAAGAGATAAATTATCATTTGTGGGATTTATACTAGCTGCTCCTAAAGAATCAGCAACTCCTCTTAATCTCTCAATTTCATCCCTTGTTAAGGGACCACTGTTGGCCCTTATTTCATTGGAGATATCTCTTTGCTCTTGGACAAGGTCTCTCTCTATACGAGCCAACCTTGCATTCTCAACAACTATATTATGAAGTCCCCTTAGGCGTGCAATGACTTCGAGAGTAGTATCAAGGTTGCGTCCTTGCCTAAGGAACTGCCTTTCAAATTCTTCTTTTTCTTCTTGGAGAGTTCTGCATAAAGTAGCCCTCTCCCGCAGAAGAACCTCCATCTTAGCAAGTTGTTCGCTAAGAACCCACAATGCCTTGTCCTCCTATACAAACAAAAGGTGAACTCAAGTTGTACATAAAGTAGATTAAGATAAGAACAAAAAAGATGTTTACCTTGGAGGCAAGAGTTGACTGGACGACAAAAGTTGAATGCAAAATAGAAGCTTGAACCCCAATGGTAGCCCAGACTTCAGTTCCACTAGGAGAAGCAGTGGCAGCTTAGACCTCAGTCTTCATTATGTTTTCTGATGAAGTTCCACTGGATGGCTCCTAGATCAAAAGAGGAGCTTGAGCCATAGTTGCAGCTAAGACCTCTGTCCTCATTAGTTTTTTCGATGAGTATCCACTGGATGATCTTATATCATCACTAGGCTGCTTTTTTGAAGTTGATTCTTCAAATATCTAAAAATATCTCAAAATGTATTACTTTGAGAAAACTACTTGAGAAAAGGATTCATGCGAGTTATCCAAAAGAGAAATACCTTTTGAAGTATCTGTGTAATATCATCTTCTTCTCTTCATTCTCAACAATTTGTTTAGACTCTTGGTTTGCCATTTGGAGGGAACAGAAAAGAGAATAGAAGATGAAAGGGAGTTCTAAAAACTTATCAAGTGAAGGATTGAAAATCCTAGAACATGAAGGTCAAGTATTTATAGGACCCAGAGGCGACGGTTCACATTCACAGAAGCCTCGAGTTCTTAAAAATATACTTAAGTGTTGCCTCGATTTGTTGCAAAAAGACTTCATAATGACCTGTCAAAATTGCACCCAAAGTTCTTCTTGGGAAATGAACCGGCGCACATTGGAAGCAACGTCTTCAAAGCAATAGAAGAAGGTAAAGCGTCAGATACATTACTCAGGATTTTGTTTAAATTTGAAGTAATAAACTTTTTATCTCTTCAAATTTGGGGAGTTAGCTAACGAGGATTGTTATCCGAGCTAGTCACTTGTTCATTAAATATGTCATGTTTAAGATGTTTCAGATATGATATAAGGCATTATACACTAGCAGACACTTTGGTCTCAGAGGCTATCTTCCTGAGACCAGATGGTCGCGCAGTGAGTGCTGATGGGTGGTCGCAGGATATGCGCAACCATGATAATTGTCGCGCCCCGAAACTGGGACTACGACTACTCCTGTAGAGACCTAGCTCGCTGCAGTTAGTCCCATATATACATAGCATACACATACCCTTGACTTCCCAGGATAAGTCAAGCACAGGAGTATATTACATTACAACAGAGTAACTTACAAAATATTTAAGCAGTGTGGCCTGCTGGCCTTGATATTACATAAGAAGATTACAATGCCTTCACGGCATTCAAGGTTTAGCAAAATAACAACTACACAGCAGAAGATAGGTGACCCTCCCACAATGAGAAGTGGACGGCAGAACAACACACATTAGGGCTCTGGCAGAACTGACACTCCTCCTTCTGGATCCAAGAAATTCTCCACGCCTTCATCTTGATTATTGAACGCTCCATCTACTGATTTGTAGGTTGCAAGGGTGAGCACTTACGTACTCAGCAAGTCATAGGTAAGAGTAGATACATATAGTAGGGATGATATGAACCTAGACTAGTCAAGAATTATGGATGTTTATAAAATAACCTTTTCTTTCATAACTCAACTCATCTCATGGCAGCACCTTTCATAGTATAGCATCATTATTCAAGTTCACTAGATTATAGCACTACCGCGACACGTCGACACACTACAGCCCACGGCAGTACTCCTTATCATGACAACACATGTCATTTGGGTAATCTTGATTTAACAAATATTATTTAGAAAATATACTTGTGTCACACCCCGTGGATTTAATACACCGCAGCAGACTCCTATAAACCCGGGAGCTCGGAGTATTCGAATACATTTTTAACTCTGCAGAGAGGTACCAATTTACCCGCAAGATATTCCACTTTCAAGCCCATCCTATCAATACGATTAGACCCTTCCTCACAACCATGTGTGAGTGGCAAGGTGGAGATAACAAGAACTTTTGTTATGTATCACTCACAATTCACCCCCGACCCTGTGGCTCTCCGCGAACCACAGTTGTGGTAGGTTGTATCCTAACCTCCACCCCTACATATATTTCCATTACTGGATCAACGTGCGAGATCACCTTCAGTGATATGTGTGGGAGCCATCCTCCGTGCCAAACCGTGCATCACTACACATCTCAAGCAGGGGTTTCATGTGCGATCCACATAAGTACTTGTTCAGGCCTGTCCCATTCCAGGCTTGCGGTTAGCACGTTGTTCATGCCACTAGACGCACAACACAAGGTTCTAGTCCTTATTTGCCAGTGACCAGACCAACCACAACCTTGCACCTTCAGTGTCTGCACATCCTTTGCAGTCTAGCACCTCCCGTGCTACAGCCATCCATACCATTTTTCTGGTCACAGCTAGGGGTTTTATTTCATGAATATATAAGTATATAAATACATATATAATAGTTCATGGCTCAAAACTTGTTTATTTCACATTTCACAAATAACCAGTCTAGTACTACCAATTCATAAATCAACCATTCTCAATCTTTTACATGCAATATTGTCTATATTCAAGGTTATGTTATAGCAACTCTTAAAATATAGGTTCAAGATGACCAAGGATATGACTAGGGGTGTAATCAGGATGCGGATATCCGTTTACCGAATTCGATAAAATAGCTATTTTGTACGAAAATTAGCATCCGGCAAATAATCCGAATTCGGATTCGGATTTATTAATTATTGTTATTCAGATTCGAATCCGGATTCGGTAAGGTATATATTTAAAAACGGATGCGGATATCCGGATCATCCGAATCTGATAACCCAAATTGGGGAACTGCCGCCTGCTGCCTGCCCCACGCGGCCACGCCAATCGGCCCGTGAGTCCCCAACTCCCACGGCCTAGGCCCACGCATACCTTAACCCCAAATCCCTAATTTTCCACCGCGTCCGGCGTCTCCACCTCCCGCTCGTTAGCTGCTCCACGCTTCCATGAGACCCCGACCACGAGGCTACGAATTCTCCGCCAGCGCACAGTCCAAACTCGCCGCAAGCCACCGCTCGCCGCCTCACCCAATCTCTTGGCCACCGGTCCCAGGCTCCCAGCCATCGACACAAATTAGCCTTCATTCCCTTTTTTTTTTTTGGCCGCATTGCTCTCTTGTTCCACAGCCACGGTTGCGCCGCCTCTTACTCCTACTCCACGCACCGGCGAGATCGAGCAAGTTCTCGCCATTGGTGCCACTCCTTCGCCAGCGCGCTTAGCATTTTCTTCGGTTGCGTCATTCTCTTCTTCCACGGCCGCGCCGCCTCTTGCTCCCAGAGCTCCACGCTAGCGAGCTACCACCTAAGCTGCCTCTTGCTCCCAGAGCTCCTCGCCGCCTTCTGCACCGCCGTTCTACGGGCTCCGTCATCCAAACCCTAATTTTAGGATCACGGCCCCAATTGGAGTCGCTGCACCTCTTCCCTGAGCCACTTGAATCAACCCCGGTGACATCACCTCCTCCCCGACCCCGGCAAGTTGGTTCACGGGTGGCCGTCTCCACCATCCTCGACCGAAGCTCCAGGAGCTCTGCAAGCACCAACATTAGCTTCAGCTTCATCCAGCAAGCAAGCAGAGGTTCAATTTCTTTCACTCTTCCTCTTGTTCTTTAATTTTGATTGAATTGTAATGAATTGGATCTGGATATTGGATGTATGAGATGTATGAGATGGCTGTTCATGTAATTGTTGAGGATGATATTCTGAATAGCTGAACTAGTTCAATAGGTTGTACACTTGTACTATTGTAGAATGCATATCAGCACATGGCTGCCAAGCATATATTTTGTAAATTTGACCAGTTCAAATGTTCAATACATATCTGTTTGTACAACCAATTACTTGGCAAAACATGGTACAAAAGGAAATATAAAAAAAACATCGTTCAATAGCACAAAAGGGAACTACTTAGCTTGGAGTACCTGGAAATTTATAATTTCTGAAATCAAGTGCCTTTCAAACTTCAATGACAATTCCTTCAACTCAAATACTTTAACTTGTGGGGGGTAAATACCTAGAATAGAAAAACCATAAGCATAAATTAACTTGCAACATTTAAATGATCAGGATAAGCATTGAAACAGCTAGGCTAAACACAACCATAGACCAACCAGTGGAATTCTAAAACTAGAAGTGATAAAGCACAAACTGTGTGCACAACTTAGGTACTAACCAAATTTAACTATACTTATTATCTGTGAGCTGAAATTATCACCCAAAATACTAACACAATCAGGTCTTAATTAAATATGCAGTTACTTCAATGAAACAAGTAATAAATCTGAAAGATACATAAGGGAGTTCTCCAAAAATGCAAGCAAGCACATAAATTTGCAGTGTATTTATCACAGAAACCGTGCTTACAGAGCAAAATAGCAAGCATTAACTCTTATTTGGCAAGCTCATCATCGCTGGTGGGCAGCACGTCTACGGCGTATTGCAACAAGCAACAATTCAACAATATTTGTTATTTCTAAGCTACCCTAAACATGTAATAAGTGCTTGTTTTTCATGGCAATGCTACTTTATCATCAAAGTAACCAACACACGAACGGACTTGCGTAAACTAGGATAAATGCTTTTATGAGCATGTGTCACATTTGAGTTTGATAGAATTGTGTTGTATTTGAACAGGAGGTAAAATAAATTGAACCGAGTGTGATCAAAAAGAAATTTGAGCACAATGTCGACATCTGGAAGTGGTACTAAGCAACATGCAAGTGCTAATAATTCAAAGAAACAGGTATTTAAAGTTTAGTAACAACATTCTATTTGGAGTTACGAATTCTAATATTGTAGGTTAATTTGTTGTTTATCTATACAGGTTTCTTTGGCATCTAGTAGTCGTGCTAAACCAGCAGGTATTAACATTCAAAGTGTTGTGAGTGAGAATGTTACTGGAACAAGTGCGAGTGATGGGGTAAAGACTGCTACTACTGGGAATCCATCATCAAAAATGAAGTCTAGGGCACCCAAAAAGAGAACTTCAGATGTTTGGAATCATTTTACCATTGAAGAAGTGAAGACTGAAGTGGAAGGCAAGGTTGTGATGAGTAAGATGGAAAAATGCAAAGTATTGCAAGGATGTGTTTTCTGGTGAGTGCAAGTATGGTACGACTCATCTCATAACTCATTTTAAAACACAACATGAAAAGTCTTCTCATCAAAGCACTCTTAGCTTTACAAAAGTAGGAGAACAAAATTCTTTGCAAGCTTGGAAGTACAATGAAGAAGTTAGTATGTACAAGTATCATCTTGCCATTGTCATGCATGAGTATCCATTCAATTTTTCAGAGCATGAGTACACTAATGATTTCATTAGATCATTATCCCCCTCATTTCCTATTAAAGGCCGCAATACCACTAGGAAAAGGGTTATGGATATTTTTAAAGAAGAGAAACAGAAGTTGTTTGATCTCTTTTCATCGCTCAAGTGTCGGGTGAGTTGCACAATGGATCTTTGGACTTCTAATCAAAATAAAGGTTATTTGTGTGTCACTTGTCACTTCATTGATGATGATTGGAAGATTCAGAAACGAATAGTAAATTTTATGCATTTAGAAGGAAGACATTCAGGTGCCAATTTGAGTGATGCTTTTGTTAGAAACATGCTAGCTTGGAATATTGATCAAAAGTTGTTTGCTTTGACTATGGACAATGCCTCTGCTAATGAAGTTTGTGCTAAAACTGTTGCTTCAACCCTTGATGAACATAATTCTCTAATTTCTAATGGCAAATTCTTCCATGTTCGGTGTGCGGCTCATATTATTAATCTTGTAGCAAAGGATGGTTTGAAAATAGTTGGGCATGCTATTGACAACATTCGTTCTTCAGTTATGATTGTCAAGAGTTCTACTTTGCAATGGGAGGAGTTTCAAAAGCGAGCTTGTGAACTTAATTTGGATATAACGAAGGGTCTTTCTCAAGATGTAGCTACTAGATGGAATTCCACTTATTTAATGCTCTCGGATGCACTTTATTATAAGCAGGTTTTCCAAAGATTGGCTTTTCTTCATCCAGAAAAATATGGGAATTGTGCTCCTTCTAGAGATGAATGGGAAAAAGCAACTGTATTGAATAAGTGCTTAAAGAATTTCTTTAGTGTTACTGAACTCTTGTCTGGTTCTTTATATCCAACTGCAAATTTGTTCTTTATAGAATTTTCTGAAATTAATCTCATGCTTATTGATTGGATAAAAGACAATGATGAGTTTATTGCTTCCATGGCAAAGCAATGAAGGAAAAGTTTGACAAGTATTGGGAGTTGAGTAACATTGCTTTAGCGGTTGCTTGTTTTCTAGATCCTCGCTACAAGAAGAAGGTGGTTGAATTTTATTACAAGAACATGTGTGACTATGATGGGATTGATGAGATTTCTGATTTTCAAATTACTATCAGGCACCTATTTGAGTCATATGCATCTAAATATAATGCTTCCTCAATTAGTGGTATGCAGTCTTCTGTTGGAGCCCCTAGTGAAGTTGGTTCTCATCGTCGTGTTTTTGATGATGAGCCAAAACAGAGGAAACTAAGTGCTTTTTTGAAGGATATTGGTGAAGATTGTAGTGAGAAGTCTGAATTGGAGAAGTATGAGAGTGAACCACTATTGAAATGGCCTGAAAATGAGGATTTTGATATTTTGGCATGGTGGAAGACTCAAAGTACAAATTATCCTATTCTCGCTCATATGGCACACGATGTGTTAGCTATTCCTGTATCAACCGTTACATCTGAGTCTGCTTTTAGTGCTGGGGGACGAGTAATTGATAAATACCGCAGTTGTTTAGAACCCGAAGTAGTTGAGGCCTTGATTTGCACCAAAGATTGGATTAAAGCGTCTAGGAAAGGTAAATATATAAATAAACTCCATCAAATTTTTCATCTATTTGTGCATTGGCTGATTTTCATTATTTTGTTATTGTATGTTAAAATGATGTTCCTTCAATTGTGGACGAATTAGAAGGTATTGGCGTGGATGACATAAATTCAACTGAAGATGGTATATCAAAAAAAATCTTCTAGCTACTATACGATATCATTTTAACAAGTATTTTACTAACTTCATGTTATTTTGTAGGTGACAAATTAACTACCTTTTGAACTCAAGCATGCTACCATTATCTTGAAGACTTGAACACATGTTTCACTACTTCTTGCTAGATTTAGATTTAGTCTTTTGTAGTCATGTATGAACTATGAACTATGTTGCTATTATTTTGGTTGTGCCTTGTTGGATGCTTGGACTTTCTGCTACTGTTTTATGGTCAGACA
The DNA here is from genome assembly GCA_019359835.1 of Pharus latifolius. Taxonomy (NCBI): domain Eukaryota; kingdom Viridiplantae; phylum Streptophyta; class Magnoliopsida; order Poales; family Poaceae; genus Pharus; species Pharus latifolius. Next base: position 6,616,889 of record CM033328.1, read on the forward strand.
CTTGGACTTTGGATGAGAGTTACAATTATGAACTTCTTATGTTTTGTTTGTGCAATCATTATCAAATTATGATTATTATGTAATGCTATTTTGGTATGTCGTATGTTTAGAGTTATTTTTTGTTGTGTATGTATGATGACAAATTATTTGCTATCATAATTATGATATTGGCAATCGTAATATAATGTTTAATTGTTTATGTTGTGTATTGTCGTATTGTGTTGAAATAGAAAATGAGTTAAAAATAGCACTTTTGTTAATCAACAAATATTTAATGTAAAATAATTATTTTATCCGAATAGCGTCTGAATTCATACCGAATTAAGGAAAATCCGATTCGAATTCGTATCCGACTAACATCCGCACCGTATTCGAATCCGAGAAAATCCGAATTCGTATTCGTATCTGATTAAAAAATATGGTATAGGATATGGTTTAACCAATATCCGCTCCGAATCCGACCGTTTTACACCCCACTACTACAGAAATACAATTCACTATCGGTTAAAAATCCACTCTACTATCGGTTTTCTTACCGATAGTGGTCGGCACGATAGTAGAGGGGCAGCACACTTCTATCGGTTAAAAAACCGTTAGTAAAATATCTACAATCCCAACGTTCACTAATCGCTATCGACTATTACTTCTATCGGCTCGGCTTTAAACCGATAGTATTGTATAAGTTTTTTCTATCGGCTCGTATATAAACCGATAGTATTGTTTAGTCCTTTTGTATCGGCTAGGATCTAAACCGATAGTAACCTAAATGTTTTTTTCTATCGGCTCTTATATAAACCGATAGTATTGTTAAGGCCTTTTGTATCGGCTAGGATCTAAACCGATAGTAATCTAAACGTTTTTTCTATCGGCTCTTATATAAACCGATAGTATTTTGTGGACACATTTAGTACTGGAAACTTTATTCTATCGGTTGTTATGTATAAACCGATAGTATTGTGTAGACACAGTTAGTACTGAAAATTTTATTCTATCGGTTGTAGTATATAACCGATAGTACTGAAATATTTATTCTATCTGTTATATTATATAACCGATAGTATTTTGTAGACACGTTTAGTACTGGAAACTTTATTCTATCGGTTGTAGTATATAACCGATAGTAATATTAGTTTTTCCTATCGGTTATGTAGTGGCACGGTTAGTACTAAATATTTACAAATATACATACAGCAATACAGAGATACATACAGCAATACAGAGATACATTGGATCATTCACAAATACACCAATATTTACAAATATTCACCAATATTCACATATTGAATTTGTTCACAAATACACTAATACAGTAATATACACATGCATTGGACAGACTGAATTTATGCACATATTGATCGAGTTTATTCACAAATACATCAATGAATCTATTCACATATATTCACAAATCAATGAATCAACACATTCAATATATATTCACAAATACAGCAATCAACACAAGTCTGTTACTGTCGATCGTTGATAGCCACTTCTTCCATGACATATTGAGCCCAAATTGTTCGCAGCTCCTTCAATTGAGGCAACTCATATTGCTCTTTGAACATGGCGCTCTGCATATATGCGTGTATGAAGTTAATTAGGATCGTACGTCACATCCAATTAAAGTTCGACTTTGAGTCAGGAAAAATGGTTACCTTAGGGAATTGGGCAAAGTTTCTCCTGATCAGGTCATACATGAATCTCATGACATAGAAGCCACATTCCCACGATTGTGGCTGCTGATGGCACTGGGAAAATTGCATATGCAAAGACATAAACCCACATTAACTCGAAAGAATTAATTAAGCTTAAATTAAAAGACTCATCATGAGTACTTCCATCCGTATTAATTACCTCATATTCTTTCCAAGAAATTGTTTTGCCCTTCGACGCGTCATGCCTCCCTCCAGCACTGACATAATTTTTGAAAGCCCTGTATTTAATTTAGCATTGCCGGTTAATATGTTATCATTAATTAGTTACTCAGAGAAAAATTTAAAACAACTGGGTTACTTACGCGTCTATGTGCCACGTGAGGGTGAAAACATGTGCCACCCTGTCGCTCATCGAATCGAGGTAATAGACCTCATTCATCCATGGGCAAATGATGGCGTGGATCCAGTGGCCCCTACATTGCATATACAAGCGAACCGTTTCATACATATGTTAGGCGTAACATACAAGAATGAGTTAAATTAGTAGGAAATGCACTAATCTTTGGTGGTACGGCGCAAGGATGAACTCTCGGTCCTGCTGCGCAAGTAGTGCCCTAGATATGTATTCCTCCGCATGTGCTTGGTCGTGCTCTAGCATCGTGAGGCTTATTTTCTCTGGGTCGAGGAAACCCACCCTGTCGCATGCCCTCATCGACGCCAGCCTATACATGCACCTGGATGCAAAGTAGACATTAGTAAGTAGTGCATACAAAGTGATTAGATTTATGAAACGAACTGTGATAACTTCACACAACAGCAAACTCACAGGACTCCAGTCCGTATGATGGACATATCAAGCTCCCGCCAATTGAGGAGGTCGAACAAATCCTCGTGGGCCACCGATATGCTCCCGGGCTCACGGTGAAAATGGCCTGGCCTGAAGTGAACCAAGAAGTTGATGTGGCGCCTAGACCGGGTCAGGTACCACTTGTGGAGACTTCTGGTTATTTGATCCATATTGTGCAGAATATACACTAGTACAGAAATGCAGTCTTCTATCGGTAAAAAACACCCTTCTACTATCGGTTTTTGTACCGATAGAGATAGACACGATAGAACAAGACTGGACATTTTCTATCGGTAAATAACCGACAGAAGAAGTTCACTATTCTATCGGCATATTATGAATCTACCGATAGAAAACCCGTCGTATTCTTACGTCCAGCGGCAGGGAAAGTACCATTATTCTAACGGTTAATTACAAGATTACAGACAGAAAAAATCATAATATTCTATCGGCATATTAGGAGTGTACCGATAGAAAACTCGTCGTTAGCGGTTGGAAAAGTACCACTGTTCTAACGGTTAATTACAAGTTTACCGACAGAAAAAAGCATAATATTCTATCGGTATATTTGGAGTGTACCGATAGAAAACTCGTCGTCAGCGGTTGGAAAAGTACCACTATTCTAACGGCTAATTATAAGTTTACCGATAGGAAAAATCATACTATTCTATCGGCATCTTACAAGTTTACCGATAGAAAACTCGTCGCTAGCGGATTGAAAAGTACCACTATTCTAATGGTTAACTACAAGATTACCGACAGAAAAAAGCTTAGTACTCTATCGGATATGTATGAGTTCACCGGCAGGAAAGGTCACACTCTTCTAACGGTTAATTTTGATTGTACCGATAGAAAAAAGTACAGTAGTCTCTCGGTTGTTGATGAATTTACCGATAGAGCATTCACATATACAGTACTTTATTTGCATTCACAATACAGTACATTCACATATATAGTACAGATGCAATACAGTATAGATTGGATACACAATACAGTACAGATGCAAGGTAAATTCACAGAACAAATTGACACATTAGGCAGTTATTCACATTTATTCACATATGTATGGACAAATACAGATTGCAATCCAATGTGGACATTTATTCACATATATATATTTATTCACATGTATATGAACAGTCTATGCAGAGTACACAAAAAGGAGAAAATTGTCATGCTGGATGGTTGGGCGCTACTTCCTCCATGACATATTGTGCCCAGATTTGTCGAAGATATATAATCTTTGCATTTTCATATTGGTCTTTCGACATGGCGATCTGCAAGCATGTGTGCATACTGAGTAACTAACTTCGATCCTAATTTAGAACGTGACACCCATTTTTGAAATTTGAGTTAGCTATCGATGCTTACCTGGGGGAATCGGGAAAAGTTTGTCCGCACTAGGTCGTACATGTAGCGCAGCACATAAAACCCGCATTCCCACGATTGCGGCTGCTGATGGCACTGAGATAATTGCATATGCGAAAACATGTTAGCTATATATTGTTTCCAAAAACTAAATAAGCATAAACAAAAAGTCTCGTGAGTACCTCATATTCTTTCCAAGCTAGTACGGAGCCCTGCGGTGCGGCATGCCTCCCTCCAGCGGACACATATTTATCAAAAGCCCTGCATTTCAGTTAGTATTGCCAGTTAATGTATTATCATTAGCTAGTGAGGTCAAAATATAAATCAAACATATAAGTTACTTACGCCTCCATATTCCCCTTGAGCACATATTCCATCGATAATCTGTCACGCATCGAATCGAGGTAGTACACCTCGTTCCTCGGCGGACAGATCATGATGAGGATCCAGTGGCCCCTGCATTGTACGTAAAAGAGGACCGCTAGCTCAAAGTACATCTCAGGTGTAACATACAAGATTGAGTTAAATTAGTACGAAATGCACTAACCTTTGGTGGTACGGCACCAGAATGAAGTCCCTGTCCTGCTGCGCCATCAGCGCGCTGGATATGTACTGCTCAGCGTGCGCGGCGTCCTGCTCTAGCATCGTGAGGCTTATTTTCTCTGGGTCGAGGAAACCCACCTTGTCACACGCAGCCTCCGATGCTAGCCTGTACATGCACCTGCATGCGAAGGACGAGATTAATATTAATTTCACAGAAAGTTACTCAGTATTCAAATGAACTGCAATATTAATGCAGAGTTAGCAAACAGAGTTAGAAAACAGCAATACATAGCATCAGCAAACTCACACGACTCCAGTCCGTATGATGGACATATCGAGCTCCCGCCAGTTGTAGAGGTCGAACAGATCCTCGTGTGCCACGGATATAGTCCCGGGCTCACGGTGGAACTGCCCAGGCCTGTAGGGAACTAAGAAGTTCAGGCTGCGCCGAGCTCGATGTAGGTACCAGTCGTGGAGGTCTTGGTTGATCGATCCAATTTCTGCAAAGATGCCTCCGACAGGAGTGGGAGCGCGTTCGTGAACGTCCGCGGCAGTCCCTGTCGCCCTTTGCCCTTGCCTTTGCCGCCCTTGGCTTTTGCCGGGGACTGAGCGCGTACCTTCGAAGGCAAGGGCGAGGTGATGGCGGCTTTCTTCCGAGGTGAAGGCGTGGATGCGCTGGGTGGGGTCGAGGCCGTCTTTGATGTGTCCAGGTTCGCACGAGATCGGCCCTCATGCCCCGCGGCAGGCCACTTCAATTAATGAGCACGTATGTTAGATTATGCAAGTTGAGTGTACTGAGTAGGATGTAATCTAAAATGTGTAGGATTTACCAGTTGTATTACAAGACACTTCTTGGGCCACTGTACGTAGGAGCCCACTGTCTCAGCAAGTGTCTGCAGTTCCTCTGTTGGGACTGGCAATGGAGAATCGTTGTAGCCCGGCATGGCCATGTCCACCTGTACCTTTGCGAAACCCAACCGCAGAGGTACACAGTGGACCCGGACATCTGGCCCAGACGGATATACGAAGCCGTGTCCAACCACTTCCTGCCCGGCACCTACGTGATTCTGTAGGATGCAGCCCTCCGGCCCCAGCAAATTTGTAACAATTAAGTGCACAGATGAAGGCTTGCATCAACTTAAGTGCACAGATGAAGGCTTGCAGTACCTCAAGTAGATCCACTGGATCCGCGAGTACCTTCGAAGCGCAACTGCTTATCCGACCCCGCGGGGTACCGTCGTCCTGGGGATCTGCATCTGCACTCTTGGCCAGCAATGCTTGTCTCAACCGTGCAAACTCTTCCCTCATTTGTGCGACCTCGGTCTGCACCTCAGACTGTACCTCAGCCCGTATCTCAGCCCGCATCTCCGCCCGTATCTCCTCCCGTACCTCAGCCCGTATCTTATCGGAGAGGTCAGCTTCCTTTTCCTTCCAGGTGCGGGCCTTCTTCCTCGGTGGAGCCGGATCTACGAAACCGGCCTTCCACGACACAATGGCTCCCACGGCCCGTGTCCGCCCGGGATGCTCCTTATTTCCTAGAGCCCGGGTGAGGATGTCGTTCTCCCTCTGCGGGGTAAACAATCCCTCCGCTGCCTCCTTCTCAAAAGAGATCTGTTACATTTGAAGGTACCTTGTGAGACAAATTGCCTTATATACACTTGTGCGCACACAGTTTACGAGGTTAGCCAACTTACCATTCGCCTCACAACGTCGGCGTCCCCAGGGGTTGCGAACTGCACAGACCCCGTGGACGACACGGACCCCCTCCCCCTCCACCATCGCTTGCACCTCTCATCCCGGATCTCGGAGAGCGGCAACTCAGGGGTGTCGATGACAGGATTTTGTTCGTCTTCCTTCTTCCACTGTTCCTCCTTCCCCGCATAGCCCCGGGATCCGAGCCGATGTGGGTGGTTGTTCCTCTTCTGGATCGCCCTATTCTTCTCGCTAAGGGCCTTGAACTCCTCAGTCCCCTTCTGCTTGGTGAATTCCTCCCATACCTCCCCCGATATGAAGGGGTACTTCTCGCAAGGAGATTTCCCCGCAGCTAGGAAGTTACTGACGAGCTAGCTCTTAAAGGTTTTCCATGTTCCGTTCATGTCCTTCAAGCAGGCAATCCTAGGTGTATCGTCAGGGATGTTCCACTTAGCCTGTTTCCGAAAAATGCATACAATTAATCACGAGTTAGTTAAACTTTAGTATAAGCCAAGAGAACGTGATTACGAAAGAGTTCAGCGATTTCAGTTCATTTAACCTTCACTTCCGCCCACAACCTATCCCTCTCGTCCGCCGTCACGTCCTTCCAGCTCTGGACGGTGATCTTCACCCTTTCTTTCGCCAACAGCCCAACGTAGGCCGCGTACCTCCCAGCATTCTTTCCAATCGGCCTCCCAAATTGGTTGAACTCACAAGAAAGATCAGTGCGTTTGGCCAAACGCCCCAACGTCGTCGCGCCTCGCCCCACCCTCTTGCGCTGGGATGTAACAGCCCCATCTTCAGTAGTTACGATGGGGTTGGCCCTAGTCGAACCACTAGTACCATCCGATGAAGACGACGACATGTCTTCCCCTACAAAACCTTCAACAAACCATATATATGGCAATTAATTCGCCTTGGAGTTCCATAACTCAGCCCAGGACTGGAGACTAACTAGGGCGGCAAAAGGGAAAATAATACAAAAAGAAAGACATGCATAAATTACTTACTGAACTTTTCAGAAATATTTTCTATCGGTAAACACATGAGCTGCCGATAGACCATAACAATTACCTCCACACAAGACAATTTTTCTATCGGCAAACACGTGAGATACCGATAGAACATAACAATGTTCTCTACATATGGAATTTTGTTGACAAGCCACCATTCACTGTCATCACATAACATTCTCGATGATTTGCTACACTAATATTCATGGACCAGCATTATTATTTCACACGTAAATATGCACACAAGCATCTAAGTGCCACTGTGCATAATCTTTAGCCTAGCCTGTATGTGAGTCATCAGGACTTCACAGCTATTAGGTTGGGAAAAGTCATGTATATAGGCATTTGAAACATATACATCGAAGACCCATCCACATTGCCATATATTCATACGAAGTGAGTAAAAATTCCCAACCAAACTAGTACATTGCATGGCTCATGTCCTTCCAGATCCAAATTAAGTTTTACTACTTGTGCAGAAAAATTTTCTATCGGTAAACACATGAGCTGCCGATAGAATATGTGTAAGAACACCTCCAACATATAATCTGCATTACATGGCAGTTGGATACAATTGATCACACATACAGCAGTATAGAGAAGTTAAAATCTCAAAACAGGTTCATTACAGCACTGGAACATATTATGTAAACCCTAATTAAAATCAACATTGCATGCGGAATGTACATAAGCCAACACAATAGGGAACCCTAGTGTAATTGCAAAACTCGAAGAATTAGTACGTGCAAAACACTAGGATCAAATAAAGAAGATGCTGGAAATAGAACGACGAATTAGGGTATTTACGGCGGCGATCAGTTCTGGTGATGGAGAGGCGGTGTAGAACGCAGCAGCGGCGGGCGAAGGACGAAAATAAGAACCGGTGGCAGTGACGAACCAGTGTCCAGCCGGCGATCGTCGTGTGGGAGAGAGGAAGTGAGTGCTCACGGCGGAGGTTGGGGTTTTCTTCGCTCTCGAAGAGACGCAGTGCTCTAAGGTGGAACTGTTCGAGTGGAGGGAAACTAAAGGGCCGTGTACGAGTAATAAAGTAGCGGAGGAACTTTTCTATCGGTATAACAAAATGATACCGATAGACTTATGTAATTTTCTATCGAAACAACAAAATAATACCAATAGAAAAAGTAAATTTCCCGGAAAAATATTTGAATTAGTGGATGCATTTTTCTATCGGTATAAACAATAAAATCCCATGAGACCAATTTTCCACAGAAAATTTTTTGAAGTGCTTGAGATTGGGTGCCATTTTTCTATCGGTAAAAACAACAAAATACCGTGAGAGTAATGAAAAGGTGCCCTTTTCTATCGGTATAAACAAAAAAATCCCGTGAGCCCAATTTTCCCCAGAAAATTTTTTTGATTAAGTGCTTGAGATTTGTGTGCCCTTTTTCTATCGGTAAAAACAACAAAATACCGTCAGAGTAATGAAAAGGTACACAATTTAACATCAAACAGACCGTGGTTGAAAGCTGCAGAGTGTTAAAGAAAGAGGGAAGATAGCCGGAAAATTGGAAAATTGACATAAAAAGAAATTGTTCATTCATTGTTGTTTTATCACTTAGAAAAAAAAAGAAAACCCAAAATGCTAGGTCAAGGGGTGGTGTTAGCCCTGGCTGCATGTAGAATAGAGTCAGTTAGACTTGCAGCCAGGACGCAGGACTCCTCTAGCGACAAGTTGTCCCTAGGATCAACTACTACCGCGTCAAGAAGGCCTGCGACCTCCCTCAGCTTCGCTATGGTATCCTTCATAGTCAAACCGCAGCCAGCGATGGTCATATCCCCGGCTTTCTTCTCCTCGCGAAGACGCCTCGTCCTCGCCCTAGCATTGTCACCATCCGTCTTCATGCGCTTAATGCGCTGGAAGAGATCGTCAAGGTCAAGCCGTAGCTGAGTGTGCTTGTCTGTAAGGAGCTTGTGCTCCTCCTGGAGGGCCCTCAGGTCAGCCTTCACTTTGGCAGTGTCTTCCACGGCTACCATTCCTTGTGCAAATCAACAGGTCAAGAATGAACTGAACATGGATTAACAATACAGGGGTAAACCGAGGAGATTTAGAGTTCTTACCGGGGAGGCCGTGGATGACGATCCCATGGAGGTTGCCATTGTGAAAGAGAAGATGAGGAGTCGAACCGTTCGAGAATTAGAAAAACAACAAAATACCGCGACGCATGGCGAGGTACTTATAGAGTTTCCAAGGCGACGCATGGCGACACGTTTGAGAATTCAAAGCGGCAGAGTCTTCTTCTATCGGTAAAAACAGGAAAAAACCGTCAGACAACAAATACCGTGAACTAACGAATTTATTCTAACGGTACAATAGAACAATACCGATAGAAAACGTTTTGAAGTGCCTGAGAGAAGATGTCCTTCTCTATCGGTATAAATAACATAATACCGTCAGAAAAAAGGGATTTTTGCTGAACTTAATTTGAAGAGGCTGCGATGAGATTTTTGCAAGTGCTATTTGAAGGGAAGAATTAAATATTTACAGGATAAAGGTACTGTACATGTTAGAACTCATGCTGTGGAGTAAAATTGAGATGTATTAATGCTGTGAACTAGCTTATCATTAAATTCTAAAGAAAAATGTACTGCCTGATGTATTAATGATAAGTTCCTCACCTTGCTGCAGAACTTGTGGGCTGTTTGCTTGGCATTTATCCCTGAAATAGAAATTAATCATCAATGGTTCTCAACCCATAATCCTTCTTCGTGGTCATCTCGCAGATACGTTGTTTCGTCGATATCTTCAGTACGGATAGATTGAATGTCCTCTAAAAATGGAGGTATTTCATCGAATTGGTTATACTCCTCTTCGTCGACAACATCTTCGACCCCAACAATACGTCTCTTGCTGTGGAGGACAACATGCAAGTTTGGATTGGCCGGGTCAACGATGTAGAATACCTGTGTGGCTTGCTTTGCAAGTATGAATGGATCGTCTTGGTGTCCGACTCTACCAAGATCGACGAGAGTAAACCCGTAACTGTCAACTTGAACACCTCGAGGGATTTCGACCCATTGGCATCGAAACAGGGGAATCTTAAGTAATCCGTAATCGAGCTCCCATATTTCGTCAATAACACCGTAATATGAGTTCAGCGCCCTTACTGACCTGGCATCCTCGGAAATAGCAAACAGTGTCACTCCGCTACATTGCGTGCTACTCTTGGCGTCTTGAGCTCTTGTGTAAAATGAATACCCATTGATGTCGTACCCCTGCCAAGTCCCTACAGTGAATCTTGGGCCTCTAGCCAACCATGTCACAGTTTCACTTACGGAGCCCTCGGCAGCTCGCGTGACTCTTTCTTGGATCCACTCAGCAAATTTCCTGTTATGTTCTCTGCTTACCCAAACGTCTGACTTCGAAGGACTCTGTGACCGTAACATTACCTTGTGCTCGTGTATGTATGGCTCGACCTCCGTCATGTGTTGTAAGACCCAAAAATGTGATTTTGCGTACACATCACGAGCGGGGACGATAGCTTTGAATCCAATCGTTCCAATTCCCTCAAGCCTACCCTCGTGTCGGGACCTAGGAACACCAATTGGGTCAACCCCGGCCATATAATCTGTGCAAAATTCAATCACCTCCTCGGCGGCATAACCTTCCATGATACTCCCCTCGGGTCGACGACGAGTCCTTACGTATCCCTTCAATACACCCATAAATCTCTCAAATGGATACATGTAGCGCAGGCACACAGGTCCACAAAACTTAATTTCTCTGATAAGGTGAACAATCAGATGGACCATAACATCAAAAAAGGATGGAGGGAAATACATCTCGAGCTGACAAAGAGTTGTAACCACGTCCATCGGGATCAATTACCTACGAGGACACAGTTGCGCCAAATATTCATATCAGAAAAATCTTCTAATTAAGCTCCACAAATGGAGGTAGTGAACTTATAGTACGAGTGCACGTACTTACCTTGCAAGATATTGCGTTGAAGAAATAACATAGGTTTGTGATTGTCTCTCTGACTTTAACTGGGAGAATGCCTCTGATAGCAATGGGAAGCATCTGTGACATCAAGACATGACAGTCGTGGGACTTCATGCCAACCAGTATTAGGTCCTTCATAGACACAAGTTTTTTCAAGTTCGCGGAGTACCCACATGGAACTTTAACACCGTGCAGGCACCGACAGAGTTCTGTTTTTTCGCTCTTGGACAACGTGTAGCAGGCCGGGGGGAGGTATGTACGCTTTCCATTCTCTAAAGGTGCAAGCTCAGTCCTTATCCCCATTTCCACCATGTCACGACGAGCTTTCACACCATCCTTTGTCTTTCCCGGAATGTTCAACAACAAACCAATCAAACTGTCACAGACATTTTTCTCTACATGCATGACGTCAATGCAATGTCGAACTTGTAAGTGCTCCCAGTACGGTAGATCCCAGAGAATCGATCTCTTCTTCCAAACATTTTTTTCTCGAGGTTTAGAATGCTTACCGAACTCAACTTTGATGTCGTTCACGCGTGAGTAAATCTCCTTACCGGTCAGAAACACTGGAGCTGATCCCTTCTCAGGCTTCTCGTTAAATGATTTCCTCTTCTTACGGTACGTGTGATGCACCGGAAGAAACCTGCGGTGACCCATGTACACTGTTTTCCGGCAGTTTCGCAGCCACATGCTCTCAGTTTCATCTAGGCAAATAGGGCAAGCCTTGGCTCCTTTCGTACTATACCCCGACAAATTGCCGTAGGCAGGAAAATCATTTATGGTGCAAAATATCAGGGCCCGCAAGATGAAATTCTCTTTCTTGTATGCATCCCACACCTGCACACCCTCGCTCCACAATTTCTGTAAGTCCTCGATTAAAGGCGCTAGAAACACGTCAATATCATTTCCGGGTTGTCTGGGTCCTGAGATTAGTAACGCCATCATGATGTACTTGCGCTTCATCCATAACCAAGGAGGAAGATTGTAGATGCATAAAAGAACCGGCCAAGTGCTGTGCCGGCTGCTCATATTACCATGTGGGTTCATACCATCTGTACTCAGCCCGAACCTTACATTCCTAAGTTCGCCGCCGAACTCAGCAAATGTTCTGTTGATGTTTCTCCATTGAATAGAATCAGCTGGGTGTCTTAGTTTTCCGTCTTGTTTCCGGGCTTCAGCATGCCAACGCAAGTGCTTCGCGACTTTCGGATTTGCAAACAGCCGCTTCAATCTAGGTATCACAGGCAAGTACCACACAGTTTTTGCCGGGGGCCCTTTCCTTACCTCGTGACGTTCACTGTCAATCCGGTCCCTACGCGTATACCTCGATGCGCCGCATCTTGGACAAACATGCAAACTGGAGTACTCGTTACGGTACAACACACAATCATTTGGGCATGCGTGTATTCTTTCGATTTCCATTCCCAACGGACACAACAGTTTTTTGGCTTGGTAAGTAGATCTTGGCAACTCATTTCCCTCTGGAAGCATGTCCGCTAGAAGATCTAATAGTGCCGTGAAACTCTTATCACTCCAACCGTTTCCTGCCTTCAAGTTATATAATCTCAGCACAGAAGACAGTTTTGTAAATGTTGCACATCCAGGGAACAGAGGCTTCTCAGAGTCAGCAATCAGTTTCTCAAATTCACAGAAGTCATTTTCGTTGTAATCTTCCTCTACATCACGTAACATCTCATCTAGATTGTCATCATCATCATCTACGTGCACATCGGAATGAACATTACCAAAATTGGGATGATCATCGATATTATTGCAATCCACATCCGAGTCATGCTGATTGGTAGTAGTGGTGCTTGTTTCCTCAAGATCTTCGCCATGCCATATCCAACGGGTGTATCGCGCGTTAAAACCACGACGAATCAAATGACTCTTAATTTGATCAGAGTTGCTAAACCTCTTCAAGTTCATACAATCTGTACAAGGACAGAGCATATTTTTCTCTCCCTTCCTCTCCTTTTGTTGCTCAGCAAATTTAATAAACTCATTCACACCATCCAAATATTCAAGAGTAGTACGTTTTATTCCATACATCCAATATTTCCTGTCCATCTACAATTAACAAAATTTAACGAGTAAACCATGCATGAAACCTGCCCGATTAAGTTATGTATATGTACATGTACAGCCTCTTACAACAGATACATGTGTTGAACCCTAGCCTGATGAAATTAACACTAATTAACCTAGCTAACTACACAATACAAGCTAGTTAGCTCCTAAAACATGACGCATTTCCAGCTACCAAGCTCCCAAGCTTAGAGCTACAAACTTGGAACTACACAATACAGCTAGCTTGCAAGTAGAGAGGAAGGGAGATCTAGAGGAAGAGAGAGATAAGTGTCGACGATTAAGCATACCTTAAAGAGAGGGGCGCAATCAACTTCCCTCCAGCCTGCGCTGATCACCCTAGCAGTGTAGCTGGAACTTTCGTCACAAACAGAGGGACACAGAGTGCAACAGAACAAATTAAAGAGCAGCTCAGCAATGGTCGAGTGGGGTTTTCCTTATAATGGACATTTTTCTAACGGTAATACATGAAATAACCGTCAGACTAACTTAGGTAATTTGCCGCTCACATATTCTATCGGTAAAAACACACACATACCGTTAGAGAATATACATTACTGAGTAAATATATGTGTTTTCCTATCGGTAAATATGTGTACTTACCGTTAGATCATGCATGACACAGCACGCACATGAGTTTTTCTATCGGTATATATGTGTACTTACCGTTAGATGATGCATGACACTCGAGCATTAGTTTTTGTATCGGTAAATATGTGCATTTACCGTTAGACTATGCATGACTGAGCAAATATATGTATTTTTCTATCGGTAAATATGTGTACTTACCGTTAGAATATGCATGACTGAACAAATATATGTATTTTTCTATCGGTAAATATGTGCATTTACCGTTAGAATATGCATGACTAAACAAATATATGTGCTTCCTATCGGTAAATATGTGTATTTACCGTTAGAATATGCATGACTGAGCAAATATATGTATTTTTCTATCGGTAAATATGTGCATTTACCGTTAGAATATGCATGACTGAACAAATATATGTGCTTCCTATCGGTAAATATGTGTATTTACCGTTAGAATATGCATGACTGAACAAATATATGTGTTTTCCTATCGGTAAATATGTGTACTTACCGTTAGAGGAGGTACTGTTACCAAACTGGGACAAACATGCACATGCCATTTCTCACATTCAAGGAATCATATCAATGTAACATCAAACGGATCTTAACTAGAAGATAAAGCAATATATTTCAAGAAATGCTAATTTGTGGATTAACTAGGAGACACAAAAATACTTTTCGTAGGTAGTTGGGACTTCATCTTGCCAAAGAAATTACAGATGCCAGTTCACAAATTCAGGTACAAACATACACATGCCAGTTCACCAATACAAATTCAGGTACAAACATACACATGCCAGTTCACAAATTGAAGTGCATGTCTGAAACAGCAGTACAAATACACACCTACCTACCAATACAATTAAATACACAAATGCTCCCTGCACATTCAAGTTCATGTCCCAATTAGCAATACATGATACACAAATATACAACAATATACAAATACAACAATTCACACATTCGATGTATATTACAAAAGCCACGTCTGAAATTAACAACAGATCACGACGAGGACCCAGTGGCCCATACATGCATTTTACATAAAAGGGAACCTTTGCAGGTTGCCACAATGCAACTACCGACTACAAGTTAGACCTGATACATCACAAATCCATTCATCCAAAACAGCAAATGTCTGAACCACATTGGACTTAACCATAGGAGTTCAGTTCAAAGACGCCCGAGGAGCTGGAACTGCCGTCGACATACATTTGTACGTATTGGTGATTTCCTCGGACTCAAACTCGATCAACTCAACTCAACTCAACTCAACTCCATTAACAAAAAGAACCTACCTTCCAAGATGTTGTTCTGTGTAGTGATGGTGTAGAATGGCTGTGCAAATAACAACAATTCTTCTTCTCCAAGCAGGTAAGCATCTGGCCACAAGCTGGTGCATGCAAAAACATGTAAGATGCTTTCTATAGGTCCTGATTTGAGAAACACGCCGGGCTTAAGCATCTTCTCGACCGAGCCAACCAAGATCTCGCCCTTCACGTCCTTCCAGCTCTCGACGGTGATCTTCACCATTTCTTTCGCCAACAAGCCAACGTAGGCAGCGTACTGCGATGAAGAACCGTGAAATACGTTGCCCCTCACGAGCATCATCCAAGGACCTGAACAGATCATAATCATATTGAAAAGAAGACACATCAAAATGAAGGATACAAAAAAAGCAGAATTATTGCCATAATCGGATTAGAATAATCTAACAATATTGCAGAAATTTTACGTACCTTCCTTGGGATGCCGACGTCTAGAGAGCGTCGATGGAGGTGCGGAGGTGCAGCGGTCCCCTGTAGAGGTGCGCCGGCCGTCCATGGAGCTTACGGGTTAGGACTACGAGCCCCAGATGAACTGTGAGAATGAAAGAGACGTACCCGTGTATTTATACAATTATAAATTTTCTATCGGTAAGAAAACAGAATACCGTTAGTAATAAAAACATCTGTAAAAGCCGAATGGTTCTATCGGCACAATAAATATTACCGATAGGAATTTTTGTACATACTCTATCGGTGTGTACGTACATTACCGGTAGAATATTACTAGTTGTAGAAGGCCAGCAATTCTAAGATATTTTGTGCAATATTCTACCGGTATAAACATTCATTACCGATAGAATAAAACTATTAGAAGACGAACAGTTGTAAGCAATTTTCTTTATATTCTAATGGTAAAAGAATCCATTACCGATAGAATAAAAATATTTGTAGAAGGTCAACTATTCTATCGGCGAACTACATATTGCCGATAGGAATTTTTAATATACTCTGTCGGTATATTCATACAGTAGCGATAGAATAAGTCTAGTTGTTGAAGTCGACCAGTCCTATCGGCGCACAACATTCTTTCGTCAGTACTTATGCATCTCTTCTAACGGCAAATATGTTCATCACCGCTAGAGTAAATCATACTATTTATTCTATTGGTAAGTTTCTTAGAAACCGATAGGGAAAATACATCCGTCGGGCTTTTATGACCGCGAGGCACATTTTCTATCGGTTTTGTGCTGTTTCGCTAATAACCGATAGAAGATAGGGGTTAGTAGACTGCATTTCTGTACTAGTGTATCTTGCAAGGTAAGTACGTGCACTCGTACTATAAGTTCATTACCTTCATCTGTGGAGCTTAATTAGAAGATTTTTCTGATATGAATATTTGGCGCAACTATGTCCTCGTAGGTAATTGATCCGGATGGACTGGACGCTTTGCAATGCGACGTGGTTACAACTCTTTGTCAGCTCGAGATGTATTTCCCTCCATCCTTTTTTGATGTTATGGTCCATCTGATTGTTCACCTTATCAAAGAAATTAAGTTTTGTGGACCCGTGTGCCTGCGCTACATGTATCCATTTGAGAGATTTATGGGTGTATTGAAGGGATACGTAAGGACTCGTCGTCGACCCGAGGGGAGTATCATGGAAGGTTATGCCGCCGAGGAGGTGATTGAATTTTGTACAGATTATATGGCCGAGGTTGACCCAATTGGCGTTCCTAGGTCCCGACACGAGGGTAGGCTTCAGGGCATCGGAACGATTGGATTCAAAGCTATTGTCCCCGCTCGTGATGTGTACGCAAAATCACATTTTTGGGTCTTACAACACATGACGGAGGTCGAGCCATACATACGCGAGCACAAGGTCATGTTACGGTCACATAATCCTTCGAAGTCAGACGTTTGGGTCAGCAGAGAACATAACAGGAAATTTGCTGAGTGGATCCAAGAAAGAGTCACGCGAGCTGCCGAGGGCTCCGTAAGTGAAACTGTGACATGGTTGGCTAGAGGCCCAAGATTCACTGTAGGGATTTGGCAGGGGTACGATATCAATGGGTATTCATTTTACACAAGAGCTCAAGACGCCAAGAGTAGCACGCAATGTAGCGGAGTGATACTGTTTGCTATTTCCGAGGATGCCAGGTCAGTAAGGGCGCTGAACTCATATTACGGTGCTATTGACGAAATATGGGAGCTCGATTACGGATTACTTAAGATTCCCCTGTTTCGATGCCAATGGGTTGAAATCCCTCGAGGTGTTCAAGTTAACAGTTACGGGTTTGCTCTCGTCGATCTTGGTAGAGTCGGACACCAAGACGATCCATTCATACTTGCAAAGCAAGCCACACAGGTATTCTACATCGTTGACCCGGCCAATCCAAACTTGCATGTTGTCCTCCACAGCAAGAGACGTATTGTTGGGGTCGAAGATGTTGTCGACGAAGAGGAGTATAACCAATTCGATGAAATACCTCCATTTTTAGAGGACATTCAATCTATCCGTACTGAAGATATCGACGAAACAACGTATCTGCGAGATGACCACGAAGAAGGATTATGGGTTGAGAACCATTGATGATTAATTTCTATTTCAGGGATAAATGCCAAGCAAACAGCCCACAAGTTCTGCAGCAAGGTGAGGAACTTATCATTAATACATCAGGCAGTACATTTTTCTTTAGAACTTAATGATAAGCTAGTTCACAGCATTAATATATCTCAATTTTACTCCACAGCATGAGTTCTAACATGTACAGTACCTTTATCCTGTAAATACTTAATTCTTCCCTTCAAATAGCACTTGCAAAAATCTCATCGCAGCCTCTTGCTTCTTCAAATTAAGCTCTCCAAAAATCACTTTTTTTATGATGGTATTTTGTTATTTCTACCGATAGAAAAGGACATCCGCTACTTTCATGTGTCTCAGGCACTTCAAAAGTTTTCGAAATTTTTACTTTTTCTATCGGTATTATTCTATTTTACCGTTAGAATAAATTCGTTAGTCTCACGGTATTTGTTGTTTGATGGTTTTTTCCTGTTTTTACCGATAGAAGAATACTCTGGCGCTTTGAATTCTCAACCGTGTCGCCATGTGTCGCCTTGGAAACTCTATAAGTACCTTGCCATGCGTCGCGGTATTTTGTTGTTTTTCTAATTCTTGAACGGTTCGACTCCTCATCTTCTCTTTCACAATGGCAACCTCCCTGGGATCGTCAGCCACGCCCTCCCCAGTAAGAACTCTAAATCTCCTCAGTTTACCCCTGTATTGTTAATCCATGTTCAGTTCATTCTTGAGCTGTTGATTTGCACAGGGAATGAGAGCCATGGAAGACACTGCCAAAGTGAAGGCCGACCTGAGGGCCCTCCAGGAGGAGCACAAGCTCCTTGCGGACAAGCACACTCAGCTACGGCTTGACCTTGACGATCTCTTCTAGCGCATTAAGCGCATGAAGACGGATGGTGACAATGCTAGGGCGAGGACGAGGCGTCTTCGCGAGGAGAAGAAAGCCGCGGATATGACCATCGCTGGCTGCGGTTTGACTATGAAGGATACCATAGCGAAGCTGAGGGAGGTCGCAGGCCTTCTCGACGCAGTAGTAGTTGATCCTAGGGACAACTTGTCGCTAGAGGAGTCCTGCGTCCTGGCTGCAAGTCTAACTGACTCTATTCTACATGCAGCCAGGGCTAAGACCACCCCTTGACCTAGCATTTTGGGTTTTATTTTTTTTTGTAAGTGATAAAACAACAATTAATGAACAATTTCTTTTTATGTCAATTTTCCAATTTTTCGGCTATCTTCCCTCTTTCTTTATCATTCTGCAGCTTTCAACCACGGTCTGTTTGATGTTAAATTGTGTGTACCTTTTCATTACTTTGATGGTATTTTGTTGTTTTTACCGATAGAAAAAGGGCACCCAATACTATAATCTCAAGCACTTAATTAAAAAATTTTTCTAAGGAAAATTGGTCTCACGGGATTTTATTGTTTATACCGATAGAAAAAGGCATCCACTACTTCAAATATTTTTCCGGGAAATTTACTTGTTCTATCGGTACTATTTTGTTGTACCGATAGAAAAGTACATAATTCTATCGGTATCTTTTTTTGTACCGATAGAAAAGTTCCTCCACTACTTTATTACTCGCACACGGCCCTTGAGTTTCCCTCCACTCGAACAGTTCCACCTTAGAGCACTGCGCCTCTTCGAGAGCGAAGAAAACCACAACCTCCGCCGTGACCACTCACTTCCTCTCTCCCACACGACGATCGCCGGCTGGACACTGGTTCGCCACTGCCACCGGTTCTTATTTTCATCCTTTGCCGGCCGCCGCTGCGTTCTACACCGCCTCTCCATCACCAGAACTGATCGCCGCCGTAAATACCCTAATTCGTCGTTCTATTTCCAGCATCTTCCTTATTTGATCCTAGTGTTTTGCACGTACTAATTCTTCGAGTTTTGCAATTACACTAGGGTTCCCTACTGTGTTGGATTATGTACATTCCGCAGGCAATGTTGATTTAAATTAGGGTTTACATAATATGTTTCAGTGCTGTAATGAACCTGTTTTGAAATTTTAACTTATCTATACTGCTGTATGTGAAATCAATTGTATCCAACTGCCATGTAATGCACATTATATGTTGGAGGTGTTCTTACACATATTCTATCGGCAGCTCATGTGTTTACCGATAGAAAATATTTCTGCACAAGTAGTAAAACTTAATTTGGATCTGGAAGGACATGAGCCATGCAATGTACTAGTTTGGTTGGGAATTTTTACTCACTTCGTATGAATATATGGCAATGTGGATGGGTCTTCGATGTATATGTTTCAAATGCCTATACATGACTTTTCCCAACCTAATAGATGTGAAGTCCTGATGATTCGCATACAGGCTAAAGATTATGCACAGTGGTACTTAGATGCTTGTGTGCATATTTACGTGTGAAATAATAATGCTGGCCCATGAATATTAGTATAGCAAATCATCGAGAATGTTATGTGATGACAGTGAATGGTGGCTTGTCAACAAAATTCCATATGTAGAGAACATTGTTATGTTCTATCGGTATCTCACGGGTTTGCCGATAGAAAAATTGTCTTCTGTGGAGGTAATTGTTATGGTCTATCGGCAGCTCATGTGTTTACCGATAGAAAATATTTCTGAACAGTTCAGGAAGTAATTTATGCATGTCTTTCTTTTTGTATTATTTTCCCTTTTGCCGCCCTAATTAGTCTCGAGTCCTGGGCTGAGTTATGGAACTCCAAGGCGAATTAATTGCCATATGGTTTGTTGATGGTTTTGTAGGGGAAGACATGTCGTCGTCTTCATCGGATGCTACTAGTGGTTCGACTAGGGCCAACCCCATCGTAACTACTGAAGATGCAGCTGTTACATCCCAGCGCAAGAGGGTGGGGCGAGGCGCGACGACGTTGGGGCGTTTGGCCAAACGCACGGATCTTTCTTGTGAGTTCAACCAATTTGGGAGGCCGATTGGAAAGAATGCTGGGAGGTACGCGGCCTACGTTGGGCTGTTGGCGAAAGAAAGGGTGAAGATCACCGTCCAGAGCTGGAAAGACGTGACGGCGGACGAGAGGGATAGGTTGTGGGCGGAAGTGAAGGTTAAATTAACTGAAATCGCTGAACTCTTTCGTAATCACGTTCTCTTGGCTTATACTAAAGTTTAAATAACTCGTGATTAATTGTATGCATTTTTCGGAAATAGGCTAAGTGGAACATTCCCGACGATACACCTAGGACTGCCTGCTTGAAGGACATGAACGGAACATGGAAAACCTTTAAGAGCTGGCTCATCAGTAACTTCCTCGCTGTGGGAAAATCTCCTTGCGAGAAGTACCCCTTCATATTGGAGGAGGTATGGGAGGAATTCACCAAGCAGAAGGGGACTGAGGAGTTCAAGGCCCTTAGCGAGAAGAATAGGGCGATCCAGAAGAGGAACGACCACCCGCATCGGCTCGGATCCCGGGGCTATGCGGGGAAGGAGGAGCAGTGGAAGAAGGAAGATGAGCAAAATCCTGTCATCGACACCCCTGAGTTGCCGCTCTCCGAGATCTGGGATGAGAGGTGCAAGCGGTGGTGGAGGGGGAGGGGGTCCGTGTCGTCCACGGGGTCTGTGCAATTCGCAACCCCTGGGGACGCCGACGTTGTGAGGCGAATGGTAAGTTGGCTAACCTCGTAAACTGTGTGCGCACAAGTGTATATAAGGCAATTTGTCTCACAAGGTACCTTTAAATGTAACAGATCTCTTTTGAGAAGGAGGCAGCGGAGGGATTGTTTACCCCGTAGAGGGAGAACGACATCCTCACCCGGGCTCTAGGAAATAAGGAGCATCCCGGGCGGACACAGGCCGTGGGAGCCATTGTGTCGTGGAAGGCCGGTTTCGTAGATCCGGCTCCACCGAGGAAGAAGGCCCGCTCCTGGAAGGAAAAGGAAGCTGACCTCTCCGATAAGATACGGGCTGAGGTGCAGTCTGAGGTGCAGTCCGAGGTCGCACAACTGAGGGAAGAGTTTGCACGGTTGAGAGAAGCATTGCTGGCCAAGAGTGCAGATGCGGATCCCCAAGACGACGGTACCCCGCGGGGTCGGATAAGCAGTTGCGCTTCGAAGGTACTCGCGGATCCAGTGGATCTACTTGAGGTACTGCAAGCCTTCATCTGTGCACTTAAGTTGATGCCACTCCCATTCTGTTAGAGTTGTTTCGCTGACCTGTTTTAATTGTAAAGGTACAGGTGGACATGGCCATGCCGGGCTACAACGATTCTCCGTTGCCAGTTCCAACAGAGGAACTGCAGACACTTGCTGAGGCAGTGGGCTCCTACGTACAGTGACCCAAGAAGTGTCTTCTAATACAACCGGTAAATCCTACACATTTTAGATTACATCCTACTCAGTACACTCAACTTGCATAATCTAACATACGTGCTCATTAATTGAAGTGGCCTGCCGCTGGGCTACCAGGGGACTGCGCCCCCAGCTCGGGGCATGAGGCCCGATCTCGTGCGACCCTGGACACATCAAAGACGGCCTCGACCCCACCCAGCGCATCCACGCCTTCACCTCGGAAGAAAGTTGCCATCACCTCGCCCTTGCCTTCGAAGGTACGAGCTCAGTCCCCGGCAAAAGGCAAGGGCAAAGGCAAGGGAAAAGGGCGATAGGGACAGCCGGAGAGGTTCAGGAACGGGTTCCCACTCATGTCGGAGGCAGCTTTGCGCAAATTGGATTGATCAACCGGAGACCTCCACGAGTGGTTCCTACACCGAGCTCGGTGCAATCTGAACTTCTTAGTTCCCTACAGGCCTGGGAAGTTCCACCGTGAGCCCGGGAGTATATCCGTGGCACACGAGGATCTGTTCGACCTCTACAACTGGCGGGAGCTCGATATGTCCATCATACGGACTGGAGTCCTGTGTGTTTGCTGATGCTATGTATTGCTGTTTTCTAACTCTGTTTGCTAACTCTGCATTGTTGTAGTTCATTTGAAATGTAGTAACTTTCTGTGCAATACTAATGTCGTCCTTTGCATGCAGGTGCATGTACAGGCTAGCATCGGAGGCTGCGTGTGACAAGGTGGGTTTCCTCGACCCAGAGAAAATAAGCCTCACGATGCTAGAGCACGATGCCGCGCACGCTGAGCAGTACATAGCCAAGGCGCTGATGGCGCAGCAGGACAGGGAGTTCATTCTGGTGCCGTACCACCAAAGGTTAGTGCATTTCGTACTAATTTAACTTGATCTTGTATGTTACACCTGAGATATACTTTGAGCTAGCGGTCCTCTTTTACGTACAATGCAGGGGCCACTGGATCCTCATCGTGATCTGTCCGCCAAGGAATGAGGTGTACTACCTCGATTCGATGCGTGACAGATTATCGATCGAATATGTGGTCAAGGGGAATATGGAGGCGTAAGTAACTTATATGTTTGATTTAAATTTTCACCTCACTAGCTAATGATAATACATTAACCGGCAATACTAACTGAAATACAGGGCTTTTGATAAATATGTGTCTGCTGGAGGGAGGCATGCCGCACCACAGGGCTCCCTACTAGCTTGGAAAGAATATGAGGTACTCACGAGACTTTTTGTTTATGCTTAATTAGTTTATGGAAACAATAGCTAATATGTCTTCTCATATGCAATTATCTCAGTGCCATCAGCAGCCGCAATCGTGGGAATGCGGGTTCTATGTGCTGCGCTACATGTACGATCTAGTGCAGACAAACTTTGCCCAATTCCCCCAGGTAAGCATCGATAGCTAACTCAAATTTGAAAATTGGGTGTCACGTTCAAAATTAGGAAGTTAGTTACTCCGTATTCACACATGCTTGCAGATCACCATGTCCAAAGACTCATACGAAAATGCAAAGATTACAGATCTTCGACAAATCTGGGCTCAATATGTCATGGAGGAAATTGCGCCCAACCATCCGCTATGATAATTTTCTCTTTTTCGTGTACTCTGTGCATAGACTGTTTATATACATGTGAATAAATATATATGTCAATAAATGTCCATATTGGATTGCAATTTCTATTTGTCCATATATATGTGAATAAATGTGAATAACTGTCTAATGTGTCAATCTGTTCTGTGAATTTACCCTTCTTTGCATCTATACTGTATTGTGTATCCAATCTATAATGTATTGCATCTGTACTGTATATGTGAATGTACTGTATTGTGAATGTAAATAACGTACTGTATATGTGAATGTTCTATCAGTAAATTCATTCACAGCTGACAGACTACTACCATTTTTCTATCGGTAAACTCATCCACAATCGAGAGACTACTACCACTTTTTCTATCGGTAAACTAGAAATTAACTGTCAGAATAGTGTGACTTTTCCTGCCGGTGAACTCATCCACAACTGAGAGACTACTGTAGTTTTTTCTATCGGTAAACCTATAATTAACCGTTAGAAGAGTGTGATTTTTCCTGCCGGTGAACTCATACACAACCGAGAGAGTACTAAGCTTTTTTCTATCGGTAATCTCATTTCCAACCGAGAGAGTACTAAACTTTTTTCTGTTGTTAAACTTGTAATTAACCGTTAGAATATCGGTATTTTTCCCAACGCTAAACGTCAGACGACGACGGGTTTTCTATCGGTACAATCATAAGGTGCCGATAGAATAGTAATATTTTCCTGTCGGTAATCATGTAATGAACCGTTAGAATAGTGGTACTTTTCCCACCGTTAATCGTTAGACTATGACGGGTTTTCTATCGGTACACTCCTAAGATGCCGATAGAATTGTTAATTTCTTCTGTCGGTTATTTACCGATAGAAAATGTTCTGTCTTGTTCTATCGTGTCTATCTCTATCGGTACGAAAACCGGTAGTAGAAGGGTATTTTTTACCGATAGAAGAAAGCTTTTCTGTACTAGTGCCTGCTACTGTAGCAACACTCCGCGGAATCAAGCTGGGTCCTGAACTGGGTCCTGGAGCTCGTGCTGTCGACGTGGTAGGTGGAGCGATCTCCTCGGTGATCTGGACTCGCTGGGCAGCTGGCTCTGTGGTAGTCGACGGTGATGAAGACCTGGCATGCTTCTCCTGCTCCACAGATCTCCTCCGAAGTTCTTGGTACTCGTTCAGCAGCTTGGAGTAGTTGGCGTCGAGGCTGTGCAGAATCTCTGCTGTGTTGGCCAAACAAGGGTCTGGGTACTCCTCCAGGGCTAAAGATAGTCCTGATGGTGCTCCTAGCCGTGCAGAAGATACAAAGCAATAGGGAGAGTCCTGGAGTCGGCACGAATACATCTGGCGTACTCGATGTGCTACCTCCCACACGGCATCCTGGATGGCATCAAGTCGACTGGCTCAACTGGCCTCCACTTGAATCACTCTGCCCTCCCGGCTGTCCCGGGCATGAACTACCACCTTGGCATAGAACCCGAAGCGGCGCCCCTCATAAAAGTCCCAGCTGGTCTCACAGATTGGTCTGCTGTTGATCCCGAGAAACTCCATCATGTGCCACAATAGAGTGGCCCATCCTCCCAGACGCTCGATATAGGTGAATCGGGCTCTCGCCATCCTGCCAAGAAATTTTAAATGTAAGATTTTGAAAATCAAAATTTTATGAAGGTAAGGACAATCTTTTGTAAAACTAGGGTTTTTAGAAAATAATTTTTAAATAAATTACGCCGTCCTGGCGATACCAATCCCTAAAGGTGTCATCCTACGGTCAAGGTCTGAGCTGCTCTGATACCACTAAAATTTTGTGACATCTCTTGTGAGGATCCCAGCTCGATGCAACTGGTCCCATAACCACTTTGACTTCCCAGGATGAGTCAAACACAGGATTAAATTTTGCAGCAAAATATTACAATAGTCATAATTGTACGGCCAACAGGCCTTAATACAGTAATGGGGTACAGTGCCTTACATGGCACAATGGTAAAATAAAATAGAGCATCAAGTCGGTGGAAGTTAGGCGCATTCCCATAGGAAACAGAGGTTGACAGCAAGACTGCACCAAATTAGGGCTCGGGAGGATTCTGCTCTCCTCCTTCTAGATCCGCGGTGTCTTCAGGATAAACATCAAAGTCATAGCATGTTCCATCTGCTGATGAGTTGTTACAAGGGTGAGCACTTATGTACTCAGCAAGTCATATATATATATATATATATATATATATATAGTATGCATGGCATAGACCTATTCTATTGAGGATAAGAGGGAAGGGTTTTTCAAAATACTTCTCTTTCTTTCTTTCTCAATTCTTGATCATACTCATGGTAGTTTATAACATACTTGTGGTAATATATCCCTTAAAGATGGCAATATATCCTCTTTATTGCATTACTTCTCATGTTCACTAATTATGGTACTACCGCGACACATCAACACATGACAGTCCACGGCAGCGCCCCTTATCGTGACAACACATGCCACTTGGGTAATCTTGAACTAACAAGTTTTACTTTATAAAACAATACTTGTGTTACATCCCGTGGATTTAATCCACCGCAGCAGACTCCTGTAGACCCGGGTGTTCGGAGTATTCGAATACCTTTTTAATATCTCTGTAGAGAGGTACCAATTTACCCGCAAGGTACATCCACTTTCATGCCCATCCTATCAGATGATTAGACCCAAAACTCACTTCACATTCTGAGCTGGCAAGGTGGAGATAACAAGAACTTTTGGCATGCTTTACACACAGTTCACCCCGGACCCTGCAATTCTAACCAGAACTACAGTTGTGGCGAGGTTACACAGCCCCCACTAATTGGCATCTCCCCTTTAAGGGTCAGCATGCATCATCACATACAGTGATTTGTGTAGGAGCGTACTCCGTGTAAATCGTGCATTTGTCCTATTGGGGTTCATGTGTGCTTCACAGACTACTTGTTCATGTCTGTCCCATTCCAGGTTTGCGGTTGGCACATTAAGCATGCCACTAGACGCACAACACAAGGTTCTAAGTCCTTATATGCCAGTGACCAGATCATTTCACAATCTATGCACATCCAGTGCTAAACATACCACCATTTCATCATGGTGTATTCAAAAGCCTGGTCACGGCTAGAAGTTTCATTTCAAGAATATAGTTGTATTTACACATAAGTAATAGTTCATGGTGTAAGATCGAGGATGCCGACTAGAGGGGGAGGTGATTAGGAGGCTTTTAAATTTTCTTCCCCACTAAGCAATTTCAACAAGATAATCGTTTAAGCTAGATTATACAATGAGGCTTAAAACAATTTAATCAACTAGTTGCATTCAACCATGTAAGTTATTCAACAAATCATGCAACAAAAGTAAACATAGCAATTGTGTCAAGATGAATGTAATGCAAAAGATAAATACGTAATTGACACAATATTTTTACCGAGGTCTCGGAGACTCGCCCGGTCTCCCCTACTCCTCGTTGAAGCGCTCTCTCGGAGCCTCGCTTCTATATCCACAAAGGATATCTCACTAGGGTTGCTCCTTCTCCACACCGGATAGGCGAGCACCACACCTTTCACAATCCTTTGCCGGCCTCTCTGACAACCTTCAATTGGAGAGATCTCGGCTCTCCTCCGGCACCGTCTAGGCGAAGGCGATCGCCAAGAGTAACAAGCCGGATGCGCTTTCACTTGAACCAACCACGTGTTAGAAGCTCAATGATGCAAATAAGATACTCAACACTCTAGCACTAGCAATCTAATGGAGATGAAGTGCACTAAACACTCACACAATCTCCCTCAAGCTCTCTCTCAAATCTACTCAAGATTTGGGCTCAATTTTAGCCTCTAAATGCAATAACTCAAATGCAAATCAATTGGCTAGGTTTTCAGCTGTTGTATGAAGTCTTTGAGCACCCAAAAATGAAGCCAAACATGAAGTATTTATAGCCTCAACGAAAAACTAGCCGTTTGCAAGAAACCGGGCCAAAAGTTGTACAGGCCGGACATTGTCCGGTCACTTCCGACACTGTCCGGCCTGTACAAAAATTTCAGCCGTTGCAAACGTGTCAGTGACCGTTGGGCGAAATTTGTGAAGGCCGGACGGATACCATTTGTCCGGACAAAACGTCCGGACAAATGGATATGTCTCTGTTAACTCTCGGCTCAAAAAAACTTGTACAGGCCGGACAATGTCCGGTCACTTCAGACACTGTCTGGCCACTTCGGACAGATAGCCCCCGAACGGATGCATTTGTCCGTTTCATTTCTCGGCTCAAAAAATTTGTACAGGCCGGACAATGTCCGGTCACTTCAGACACTGTCCGGCCACTTCGGACAGATAGCCCCGGACGGATGTATTTGTCTGGCCACTGCACACTGACAGTAAAATAAGAATAACTTTTGATCCAGAGATCCGATTGAGGTGATTTTTGCCTTGTTAGAAAGATAACTCAGAGCTCTACAATTTTGTCAACAGGATAAAGACCTAGAAAGGTCTAGAAACTTCTAGAAAACTCAGAAACTTTCCTGCTGTCAAAATGTTCAATCCAAAAATCATCTCAAATGCAATTTTAGAGTATTTGCACATACGGATTTGCCGTTTTCTCGCGGATGTGATTTGTGTCACTTAGCAACGACCATGAACACACAGGTCTTGACATCCGATCGAAAACTAGTGGTCGATAGGGTTTGGTTGAGTGTACACAAGCGAGTCGAAAACTGGTACGACCAGTCCGAACTCCTACGACCACGCCCAAACCCTAAACAGAAGCCGCCAAACAAGCGACACGACCACGACCATGTATCAACACTGATACGATCAGAATATGCAAATACGACCACGACCAGCTCTAGATAAATAAACCAATTTAAACAGCTGGCGATCACGACTAAGTGCAGTTTTCAAAACATTTAATCTAATGCACATGAACTACACTTAGACTCACTAGTAATGCAAGACACTAGTGCAAGATGATATGAATGCATCTGAGCTTCCGCACTAGATAGATTCAAGCTACTAGTTTCCGACCCCTCTTAATAGTACGGTCAAACTAGTAAAAAGAAACCTATCAACCCGGTCTGTCTCCAAACACCGAGACCGGTAAAATCCTAAGAAAACAATCCTTAATCTTGGATTTTACCTTAGGTGAAGTTCGACCTCGTGAAGTTCGACCGCTCGACGCTTGTCCCCCCAAGGCTCGACCTCGCTAAGCTTGACCTCGCGAAGCTTGACCACTTGACACTTGTCCTCGCAAAGCTCGACCTTGCTAAGCTCGACCTCGCTCGAGATGTCTCATATCGACTTCATCCTCTTCACACCCTTGCTCGCTTTTATCCTGCAATCAAACTGAGACTACAATACGTACACTCAATACACAACATTAGTCTCATATATAAGTCATCATTAATCACCTCGAGAGAAACTACTCCACACAGGAGTTAGCTCAACGGTTTCTCTTTCAAATGACATGACAAACTATATTCAACGAGTAGCAAATGAGTATACGATAAAATACAATCATATAGATCGTAGATGATAAACACATACGCACACGATCTATACTACTCATATCATGATATCAATCAACCTAGATGACCAAAGTGATGAGCTCCCCCTCAACATGTGCATCGATATAAAATCCACAACTGGAGTCATCAGTCTCAGATTTAACGTATTACATTTTGATCAATCAATCAGCACAAGCTTGATGTAACCATCGAGCTCCTCCTCTACATATGCATCAATATCAAACCCGCAACTGAGGAAACATCCAATTCAGGGTTTACCGATAATCAATTCAATTCACTTGTGCTAAATCAGGATTTATCTAATTTGTCATTTGACCATCAAAACTGACATCTTCAGATTAACTTTAATCACAATGGATTTATCCAAATCGTCATTAATCATCAAAAGCTAGATACTAAGATCTACCTAGATCCAACACATTGCTGGCTAATTCATCAAGTTCACATTCTTTTAGACTTTCAGTCTGATACTGCCATATTATCACTGATCTCATCACATGCAATATCATAATTTTTCTACTCAAGGCATAGCATAACAATTTATAAGATATGGGTTCAAAATGATCAAAGTATGACTTGCCTTCAGGTTCGTAGGGTGTTGCTGTCGAGGCTGGGTCTGCAGTGGAGTCCTCGTACTCAGGCTCTGGCTCTGGTTCAACGATCAAACAAGCAAACAGGTATTACAACCATATCTACACTTATTTGTACACTATATGTGGTCATGCAAGCAATAACTAAACTATGGAAGGAAGAAGATTAAAAGGGTTAATTAGGGTTAACTCTTGAGATTGAGGTTGCTAAGGGTCCTGGGCATCATGGAAATGCTAAGATTGTGGCTGGTTTTGAGTTAAAACGAATAATGTCTTTAGGTCATTTGGGGTTTAAGTCAAGGACATAGCTTAACCATGTCTTAGAGTGCTCAAATGAAGTTGTGACAGAAGACAAAATTGTAGAACAAAACTTTTTAAGCTTAGGGGACAAGGTTAGCTCAAAAATGCATGGCTGGAAGGTGGAAAAAATAGCTCAATGCCACTGGCTGACATAGTTTTGGCATGAACTGGGCATGTCAAAAACTAGGGTTTGCAATATCTTTTGATCTAGAGCTCCAAATGAGATGAAACTTTGTCTGATTTAGAGCAAATCTGTCGACTTTTGTTGCTTAGGGATGTTAAGTGAAGCATAACAAGCATGTTTGACTACTAATTTGAAGATCAATTCGTTCTGGAGTAGTTTTAATTGCTCGTCGGAGTAAATGAACAGAAATGACAAATTCCGGCGATCGGGGAGGATTGAACTCAATTCCAAGCTCGAGTAGGATGAGGGAGGTAAGGGGAGCTTACTGGAGTAGCTGGATTGGAGGGGAAAGCAGTGAAGAGGCTTGGCACCGTGCTCCCCTTTTCTGCTCACCGGAGAAGACGAAGACAACAATGAACTTGCTGGCTTAACTGGATTTCTCTGGTGTGTGGTGTTGCACTGAGGCGAGGGGCTATTTATAGGCGATTTGGGGGGCTGCAACGGCTAGAAGTGTGCTGGAAGTTGTAGCCGGCCGGATGTGACAATACGGCTAGATCCCGGCGAAGTGACGGCCTGCAGCTGGCGTGAAGGCTTTCTCTGCTATTCCTACTGGGAGGTGAGGGCGAAGTAACGGCCTGGTTCTGCATGGCTGCCAAATGGCACAAAGTTCCTATGGCTAAGCTGCTGTGTGTGAGTATAATCGAGGGCAAAATCCAGCTGGTCGTGGTGTATCTCCGGGGAAGATCAACAGTAGCCAATCATCGATCAGGTACGTGGCGGCTGGTGAGATGAGGTGTTTACTGTAGCTGCCAAGGTCGAGGTCGAGATAGAATAGCAGTAACAGGTTGACGAGGATTTATACCTGAGCTAGTTCAAATAAATACACAAATGGTTTAGGACAGATTTGAACCAGATGAGTGCCTATTAATGCGAACTCAGGTTACTCCGAGAAGCGCAGACATATGATCGCAGGCTTTACGCGATCAGACCGTAGATAGTGCGCGGTCAGAAGTTCGTATGCGAAACGCGAACAGAGGGCTGCAGATAGTACACGGTCAGATAATAACAAGCAACGCGCGGTCAGAACACCTTTGACTAGAGGATGCGGGATTGTTCAGTCCCTATAACAGGGATATCCCGAGTATCCCGAAGATTCTTCCACGTATGGAGACAACCGTCAGGAGGTTGATATGTGCAGTTATCCCTAAATAACACGTGTTAAACCTGCGTGGAAGTTAGGGGCAGTTGCCAAAACTGCACCCGAACAACTGTTCGATGTCGTTATGACTAGGCACCCTTTCGACCAATATAAAGGGGTAAACCAATGCATCAGATCGGGGACCAGGTGATCGAAACATCAAGAGGATCAGAAGACAATAGTCTAAGTTAGCTAGCTTTCATAAGCCTTTTAGGCAGTGTCTTGTATAAACATACAGGAAAGATCTTCTCTTGTGAAGATTCTTTCCCTAACTTTGTAACTCTTTCTACCGCATATAGCGAAATCCCAACAGGACGTAGGGCTATTAGTCCCACCATCGAGGGCCCGAACCTGTATAAATCTCTCTGTGTTCCAGTTACCTTTGATTCATCATACCTTCCCGGAGGGACACCCTGAAAGGTCTCACAACCTACAAATTCTGCATAAGTTTGACTAAGGACCTCGAGTTCGAATCGTCGACAGCTGGCGCCCACCGTGGGGCCTTTCTCAAGGAGTCCTAATTTTCATCCGGAGGTTCGCTGAATCATGGCTGGAGCGTATGATTCCGAGAATGACTTCGATCTCGAGGATTACGCCCACATTCCAATGCCTTCTCCTAGTGATCCTGTTCCGATGGAGGAAACTGGAGACGAGGACGTCCCAGAGGTCGATTCGACCGTTCAAGTCATGTCTATCGACCAAGAGGCGACTAACGCAGGATCAGAACCCACTGGGGTTCTTAATGTGTTAGAGGTCGAATCCGGTCCATCATACGACCCTACTAAGGGGAAGAATGACGCTGACCAGGAAATCAGCCCGGGGAGGTTTGACCCAGATAACCTCCCTCGCCTCTTTGATTTCGAGTCTGACTCGGAACAAACGGAGATGTTTTCTCCCTCGGCGACTTCTCTCCCCAGACAGTTCGCTGCCTTGTCGGAGGAAACTCCCAATCAACGGGCTGCTAGGGAAGAACAGGAACGCAAACAAAAGAAATATCAAGATCTCAAGCAACAAGACAACGAACTACACAGGACAGCTCTGGAGGCTCTTCAAGATGCGCAAGCTCGTTACGATGCTGCTCCAAATTCTTCCCGACGATCGCGTGGTCGCAGACGCGACCAGACACCATCTATGCCCCCGGAGCGCTTCCCGGTGGACGAAGAGACGATTACACCTGGTGCCCCTAGGAGGAGTACGCATGGCCGGCTTCGATCTATCGCTGAGGTCATGCGTAATTTTCCTCCTACGGCCACGGATGGGCAGAAGCCGGCCTTCACCAGAATCCTGGCGGAGAGGTTGGATGAGGTCGCATCTGAGGCGACCCCTACGGCTTCTTCCCAGTCGGCGACACGTTCCCACAACCAAGAGCATTCCCCCTCTGGTTCTGGTAGACGGAGTCACCCGCCACTTGTGCCATCTCGACAGGACAAGTCCAGATGGGTGCAGGATTCTCGTGACAGGGGACGAATCCCTGTCCACTCTCGTCTGGGGCCACGAGTAGCTTCTCCATTGAATGAGGTCACCCGTGATCAGGTCGAGAGTCACAGGGCAATTCACGGTCCCTACGTTGGTTGCAAAGCTTTCTCGCCCGGCCTTCGTGCGGTCGTTTGGCCAGACAAGTTCAGACCAGGGGCCATAGAGAGGTTTGATGGAACTCAGAACCCGTCCGAGTTCCTCCAAATCTACATTACTGCCATCCAAGTGGCAGGTGGCGATGACCGGGTCATGGCCAATTACCTGTCGACAGTCCTGGAAGGGCCGACAAGAACCTGGTTGTTTAACCAACCCGAAGGTTCGATTTATAACTGGGAAATGCTGTGTGATTCTATCCTTAGTAATTTCCAAAATTGTTATTAGAAGCCGGGAAAAGAGGACAACCTCCATCGCCTACGGCAAACTTCTACCGAAACCCTTCATCAGTTTGTTAAGAGATTTGTCGGGGTGAGAAATACCATCCCGAACATATCTGATAACTCCGTTATTAGGGCATTTAAACATGCCGTTCGGTATCGGAGATTCACCGAAGATTTGCTCATCCACCCTCCTCGATCGGTAGCCGATCTCTTTGATATGGCTGATCGATATTCCGACGCGGCAGAGGCCGTCGAATGGAACCGGATGGTTGATAAAGGTAATCTACCGCCTCAACCAGGTCTCAAGGATGCTAGAAAGGAAGATTCAAACAAGAAGCCGAAATCTTCATCAGGCGCGAAGTCAAAGAAGTCAAAAAGGAATCAGTTTGGACAATCCCGAGAGGTCGCGGTCGGAGAGAAGCCTCCTTCGACCAAAGGTAACAAGCTGTCATTTAAAAATAAAACTGCTTCTGGTGGCCGTAGTGTCGAGAAGCCAGAGAAGTCAACTAACCCGCAGGAAGGCAAGAAATGGTGTCCGCTCCACAACTCCGCAGGCCATGACCTTAAGAACTGCAGGAGTTGGTTGAAGCAGTTAGATGACTTCTACTAGGGATTGGACCGATGCCGACCTTACCATCTAAGGAACAAGCATGCGGGCTAAGAGACGCCGACGGGGACGAAGAGATGTCCTACCAGGTACCTCTTAATTATGTTAATGTTATTTTTGGAGGTTCCTCTTCTTTTGCTTTCAAGAGGCAGTTTAAGGCTTTTATCGAGAGGTTAACCAAACGGAGACTTCCCTTGGTGACCCTCAGTACCCCCATTGGTCGGATACACCTTTGATGTTTGATCGCTCTGACTGTCCTGTGGGGCTTACTCGACCATTGAGGCTTCCTCTGGTCATTACCCCTATCATCAGTAATGCGAGAGTCGAAAGGGTCCTGATTGACGGAGGAAGCTCCTTGGATATCTTATTGGTCAAGGCGCTCGACGAGATGCAAATTCCTCATTTGAAAATTAAACCCATAATTCATCCGTTTTATGGGATAATTCCTGGTCCCTCCATGATGCCGTTGGGACAGGTGGTCCTCCCGGTCACATTGGGAGAACCAGATAACTTCCGAACAGAATTAGTTACCTTTGATGTAATTGATTGTGATTCGGCTTACAACGCAATCTGGCCAACTCTTGCTAAGTTCATGATGGCAACCCACTATGCTTACCAGTGCGGCAAGTTGCCTGGCTCCAAAGGTGTCATCTCGATCCGAAGCAGTCGCAACGTGGCATTGACGTGTGACCAGCTATCTTTGGAGATGGTGGACCAACTTCCCCTCCGGGACGCTCAAGTCGCCACAGTCGCCACTGACGCGATGAAAGCTGCTCCTCGACCTGATGAGAAACTCAAACTGGTTCCATTGTACCCAGATGATCCATCCAAGATAATTCGGGTTGGATCAGGTCTGGATGACAAATAGGAACTCGAGTTCATTACTTTCCTCCGAGCTAATGCAGATGTGTTCGCGTGGAAACCATCTGACATGCCCGGTGTCCCAAGGGAGGTAATCGAGCACAGGTTAGCAATTCGACCTGGATAGCGACCAATAAAGCAAAAGCTCAGGTGTTTTGCTGTTGATCGGCAGGAAGCCATTCGAGAGGAGTTGGACAAACTCCTAAAAGCCGGGTTTATTCACGAGGTCGATCACCCGGAATGGCTTGCAAATTCGGTCATGGTCCGTAAGTCAAATGGTAAGTGGCGCATGTGCGTCGACTACACCAGCCTCAACAGTGCCTGTCCGAAGGATGAATTTCCCCTTCCCCACATTGATCAGCTGGTCGATTCTACTATGGGTTGCGAACTGATGAATTTCCTGGACGCTTACTCAGGATATCATCAAATTAGCATGGCAGAAGAAGATGTAGAGAAAACTGCCTTCATCACCCCGTTCGGCACCTACTGCTACGTCGGAATGCCGTTCAGTCTCAAGAACGCAGGTTCCAGTACCAGTGCTTGATGCAAAAGACATTTCTTTCCCAGATGGGGCGTAATCTTGAAGCTTATGTAGACGACTTGGTTGTGAAAAGCACCAAAAGATTGTCTCATTTAGACGATCTCGCTGAAACCTTCTGTAATTTAAATTGATTTGGAATAAAATTAAACCCGGAGAAATGTTCTTTTGGGGTTTGTTCAGGAAAACTCCTTGGTTTTCTTGTTTGTTCTAGGGGAATTGAAATCAATCCTGAAAAAATCAGGGCTATCGAACAGGTGAGGTCTCCCTCGATCATGAAGGATGTTCAGCGCCTAGCAGGTCGCATGGAGGCCTTAAGCCGGTTCATATCGCG
This sequence comes from Pharus latifolius, assembly GCA_019359835.1. Taxonomy (NCBI): domain Eukaryota; kingdom Viridiplantae; phylum Streptophyta; class Magnoliopsida; order Poales; family Poaceae; genus Pharus; species Pharus latifolius. The sequence continues at coordinate 6,652,285 of CM033328.1, forward strand.
ACTAGACGAAAGGGGATTACCTTTCTTCAGAGCCCTGCGCAAATATCACAATTTCACATGGTCTGATGAGGCCGAAAAGGCATTTCAGGAGGTGAAAGCATATTTATCCAGTTCACCAGTCTTGGTGTCTCCTGACAGAGGAGAATCGTTACTTCTCTACTTGGCGACTACGCCACACGCGGTCAGCGCTGTCCTGATCGCGGACAGAGAAGGTATACACAGACCCGTCTACTATATAAGCAAAGTACTTCATGGCCCTAAGGAGTGATACCCTGAGGTCCAGAAGATACTTTACGCACTACTGATGGCTTCCTGAAAGCTATGACATTACTTCCAAGCACACAAGATCACGGTACCTTCATCTTTCCCATTGGGGGATATTGTCAGTAATCCAGAGAAATCTGGTCGAATCGCCAAATGGGCTGTTGAGCTCGGTGCGTTCGACATCCATTTCACACCCCGCACTGCGGTCAAGTCTCAGGTCTTGGCCGACTTCGTGGTCGAATGGACTAATCCTGAGCCACCCGTGCAGGTACCCGAAGATTTGGAATGCCCCGATTACTAGACAATGTATTTCGATGGTTCCCGCAGTTTTCAACACTCGAGGGCTGGAGTGGTCTTAGTTACGCCTCAGGGCGAACAGCTTAAGTTTGTCTTTCAACTACACTTTGTTGCGACCAATAACGCAGCGGAGTATGAAGGTCTTCTTGCAGGGCTCCGGGCAGCAAAATTCCTAGGAGTCCGTCGATTAGTGGTGAGGGGAGACTCACAGCTGGTCGTAAACCAGGTAAACAAGGAGTACAGCACCTCCGATGAGACAATGGCTCATTACCTGGGGGAAGTGAGGAGGTTGGAAAAAAACTTCAGTCATTTCGAAGTCCAATATATCCCGCGAAAGGACAACATTCTCGCAGACGAATTATCCAAAATTGGGTCCTCACGCACATCCGCTCCGGCAGGAGTGTTCATTGAACACTTGGAACAGCCTTCGATTATGACTTCGGTCGAGGATGATCCGGTTATAGTCTGCGTTACCAACCTCGGACAGGAACAGGATTGGACTCATCCATTGAGAGTCTATCTTGAACATGGGACCTTGCCCGAGGATGAAACCGAAAGTGATCGGTTGATCCGAAAAGCGCGTCTATACAAACTTATAGAAGGTGTTTTGTATAGAAAGGGTACTCAGGGAGTATTCATGCGCTGCATATCTCAGGAAGAAGGTAAATCCCTCTTGAGAGAAATTCATGATGGTGTATGCGGTGCGCACGCGTCATATCGTACACTGGTCGAAAAAGCTTTCTGACAAGGATTCTAGTGGCCTTCAGCACTCGATGGTGCCAAGAATATGGTCAAAACGTGTCCTCAGTGTCAGTTCCATGCGAGACAGGTTCACCAACCTGCCTATGTGTTGCAAACCATTCCCCTTGCATGGCCTTTCACAGTCTGGGGAATGGATATTGTTGGTCCTATGCCACAGGCGGTCAATGGATACAAGTTCTTGTTCGTAGCCATTGACACGTTTACAAAATGGATTGAAGCTGAACCGGTACGCAATATTACCGCTGCTGCAGCACAAAAGTTCTTCCATAAGAACATTGTTGCTCGATTCGATGTTCCAAACCGTCTCATTACTGATAATGGTTCTCAGTTAGCTAGTGGTATGTTTCTGGATTACTGCGATCAAATTGGAACCAAGGTGTGCTTTGCTTCTGTGGCTCATCCACAGAGCAATTGTGCAGTAGAACGTGCCAACGGGCAAATATTGCAAGGCATCAAGAAACATGTTTTCGATCGCCTTAAGACTCGCTCGGGGCCTTGGGCAGACGAGCTCTATACCATTCTATGGGCCCTATGAACTACCTCTAGTCGAGCCACCGGTGAGACGCCTTTCCATCTGGTCTACGGAGCCGAGGCTGTCTTACCTATGGAAATCAGTATTGGGTCTGTTTGGACAGATCAATTTGCACAAGTTGATCAGAGCAAACAGCGATCGCAAGATCTCATCCTCCTAGAGGAAAAACGTGATCGAGCCTTTATTAAATCCGCGGTATACTTGCAAGCTCTGCGCAAGTACCATAATAAAAGGGTGCGACCACGTAGTCTTCACGTGGGCGATCTGGTCTTTCGTAAAATACAAGACCAATCTAGTCACAACAAGTTCTCTCCGAAGTGGGAAGGCCCCTATACTATTGTTTCTGTATCGCGACCCGGATCAGCTCGATTAGCTATGGAGGATGGTTGGATCTTATCTAATACTTGGAACATCGATCAACTACGCAAGTTTTACGTGTAAGTGTCCAATCCCTTTTCCTTTTCAATTAGCATGGTTTAATAAAACAAGTGTTTTTGGTTGTTTCATATGTAGAGTATTTGCTTTTGTGCCCATGTGTTACTAATTTGGCTTGGGGGCTGGTCGCCGATGGTTATATCGCCACAATGCCCTAATCGGATTCGCCGGCCGATCTCATGACCACTTCTAGACAAGACACTCCTCAATAAGCCGTTTCTCAACGCACATGGAGCTTGCTGGCATGTCCTTGGTCATCAGAGTGGCTGCCGGTTTGCAACAAGGTTAGGCGTTGCATCGAATATGATTGTTGGCTTGGTCGAGTATTCTTGGTCATCGTTACACCCATTACTTTTCCTATGCTTATAATACTAAGTCTTCAGTATACATAATCACAGGCAGGGGCTAGGGGAATATGGTTGCAATATGAAACAAAAAGAAGTGTTTTCTTTTTTGAACAAAACCAAAAAATGCATGCATTGCATTCTACAAACTGTGTCTGTACAGGTATAAGAATTTACATAATGCCAAGCTCGTTCAAGAGTTTATCTACAAGAGGTTTAACTTCCTCCATGATAACCTTAAGTTGGTTTTCACTCTCGATCTCTGCCCCTCCTACCAATGGATTCAGATCCAGGTCTGAGCCATGGATAAGACGGAACCGGCAAAGGATGGCAGAGGACAGCAGAGGCTGCTGATTGAACTCTTGTTTTGATTGCCTCTTTTTGCCGCCTGGTATCTTCCGGAAGATACTAGAGAAGTGACTCTGCTTGGGCTGCGACCAACGTGGACCAGTCACTAAGGCTAAGGTTGTCCGCTGCGGTTTCGACCACATCAGCCCTTAGTAGACCGGCCACCATCTTCAGTTTTTCGAAGATGTCTTGTTGAGACCTGCCGCAGGCTGAGAGCGATGTGCTTAAGTCTTTGTTCTCCCTGCGGACAGAGTCGATGGTCGCCTGGAGGTCTTCTTTCTCTCGACCAAGCTGGCTTATTTGATCGACTTGCGCTGCAGTAAGAAGGTCGTTACAAACAGTCCAAGCGACAAAATTAATTCACTTTGGTCAGAAGATGACTTACAGGAGAGCTGCGACCGCAGTGTTCTGAGTTCGGCCTCTAGGTGTGAGATTGTGGTGGCCACCCTGAACTCTTGGTTTTCCCGATCAACGAGGCTCTTCTTCACATAGGCATTTTCTCTGTAACAAAAGAGACAATTGTCATGACTGCTTTATATTCAGGCATACAGGAGAACATCTTCCTTACTGTTGCAAGCGATCCATTTCCTTTTGCATGGCCTCGATGCTATCCGCCATAGCTATCGATCTGGTCGCCATGCGGGTCAGTTCCTGTGACATGAAGGGAAATCAGTTGCAAAATCTGAATTTTCTTATGCAAAGCTCAGAAACCATGAGGTGTGTGCAACATACCTCAGCATATTCCCGGAACAACCTGTTCTTCGGGACAACTGAGGGCCGAGTTGATGGACTCGCCTTATCCCCGACAGGAGCAGCAGATGAATGTTCCTGTTGAATTTCCTTTCTTGCCGGGTCGCAGATTTTAATAACTGCGATTGGGCTTCTGTGTCCAAACTATCCACAACGGCCCGGATGACATCTTGGACCGGAGGGATAGAGCTCTCCGCACCAGAGGCTTCGGCGATAGGGGGAACTTCAACCCTCGCCAAGGATGCTGGGGGATTTGGCCCTGAATCTCTACACCTAAGCAAGAGGAGAAACTGTCAGTTTCACTGTTGATCGCCACAATTCAATCCTGTTTTAATGGAGAGAATTCTTGCCTCAATTGAAATCCCATCAGCTTTTGGGATTTTGAAGATGGTTCCCCGAGGAAAAGAGGACAATCATCGTTCGTCCTGATTTTCCTTTTCGTGAACAAGAACTTGTCTTGTCCCCCCTGTATGTACCAACCTATAAGCACATACATGAGGAATGATGAAGACCTAGGTGGTAAGAATCCTTACCGGGGTAACCTGCTCGGTTGGCAGGGAAGCATCCAATGGTCCGGACATCCCATGAACCGCTGATGAAGGAGTTTCATCCGCGGCCATTACTCCCACTCCTCTCAATAGAAGCGGAGTGTTTGTTGTCCCAGGACTGGCAGGAGTTATAGGGGGAATTTCTTCCTCCTGTACAAACATGGCTTGATGAACACACACAGATGAATCTGTAACACTCAAGATTGTGAGAAATCTTACCACGGTCACCCCTTCTACCAAAGAGGGAGATGTTACAGATCTTGAAGCCTCCAGGGCTTCATGAGTAGAAGTCTCACCCGCAACCACAAGATTCTCGGTGGTCGCGGGGCCCACTGTAGTTGCTTATGTCTCTGCGGGCTGAGACAGTACTTCACCGGTTTGAGGAGTCACTATCTTCCTCTTTCGGCGAACCAGAGGAATGTTGTCTTCTTCCTCCTCGCTCCCTTCACCCTGTACGATGAAGAAGTAATTCCAGTTTGTACCTGGGGTAACAGGGGGCACATGATATCTTATCACAGTCCTCTTCGTGGTAAGGGGGGTCTTATGCGAGGAGCCTTCCCCAAGGATCTTCTTCGATTTCTTGGGGGCAGGATCCCTCGTTCCTGGTTTTGAAGAGATTTTCTTCACTCTCCTCATCGTCGGCTTTCCCAGGAAACCGACGCTTTCACTTGGATGCGTCGCCTCGGCAAACTTCCCCAGAAGTTATGCCCTTGTCAGTACAAGATGCACAGGTGATCTACAGACATAACCTAACGAGAGAAGACATACCTTTCGACGTTCTTGTCTGAGGTCATCACTGGCGTTGATCAAGCTCTGGGGGCGAGGCGATCCCCTAGTACCATCCACATCAGCACTATATGCCTTGAGGAGGTAGTTTGTTCGTTTCTCGATCTCGGACAAAGGCAAAACTATGTCACCAGCAAAAAAGTTAGCAAACATGGCATTCTTTCAGAAGAAGTGTGCGTTCTTGTAGGTTGGATGACATGCCATTATTGTAGTCCAGGGTGCTATCTGCCATGGACTGAATTTCCCAAGCTGGATGAGCCCTTTCACGCAGGGGGCTCACCCGATTTTTCACGAAGTCGCGAATGATGTCGCGAGCTGTTAGTCCTTGCTGGAGTAAGTGGAGAATCACTTGGGTTTGCCTTGTATGCTCTGCATTCAGAGCAGGGAGAGAATCCAACTCGCTGGACTTCTCTGGTCGCGAGTTCACAAACCATAGCCCGCTCTCGGACGGAGGGGTACAGTAGAACCATTTCTGGTACCACCCATGCACAGAGTCTCGTAGGGGTGGGAAGGGATACTCTTTCTTCTCCCTTATCCAGAAATAGATGCATCCGGCGGCATTGGTGCTCTTCGACCATGCCGAATAGTAAAAGCGTCGGAAGAGATCTACACTTGGATACACTCCGACGAAGGCTTCACACAGATGCTGGAAAATTGCCAGGACCAGGACAGCATTCGGGTGGAGATTCACCAATTCCAACCCATAGTGCTCCAAGTTCCCCTTCAAGAATCGACTTTCAAGGAATCGGAACCCGCACCGCAGGTACTCCTCAAAAACCACCAATTCTCCCTCTTGGACGATTGGGGTTTCTTGATCTTTTCCCGCGGGTCGCCAGTTGATCAGCAATCATGGGGGAAGGATCTCTTCCTTTTCCAGTGCCATCAGACTCTCCGTATGATGAACTGATCGGCTCCAAGACGTCATTTTTGGGAAAGATTATGAGAGAAAGCTGGCTGCTTTGGGAGTGATGGAAGATGAAGAAAGAGGGTTTTTGGGCTGCGGAAGTTCTATGGCTGGATGATCCGGGAGGATCTCCAAGTCCTGATCGCATACGGCTTCGCGACCAAGTCCTGATCGCATACGGCTTCGCGACCAAGTCCTGATCGCATATGGCTCCGCGACCATGGATTGGTTCGCGACCATGAAAAGGAATTTGTTCCTTGTTCGGAATTGTAATCCGATCTGAATGTGTATAACTAAGCTTATCTGTTTAGGATTAGTTATATGAGTCTAATACGTTTAGGTCTCTAAGTCTGATACGTACTCATACGATTGGACTATAAATACCTTGTAATAGGTCTAGTTTAGATCATCGAATTCAATCGAATACAATCAAGTCTAGATTGAAGTCTTAGACACATAGTTCCTTCGACGTAGGCGAGTGCGACCTAACGTTCGACGTGTAAAGCCCTCTTTGAAATAAAGAGTTGTGCAATTACTTTGAGCTGTGTTTTCGATCATCCTTTAGGTTTCGGTATTTCCGAGTAAGATCCCGTTATACCGCATATTAGAATCTGGGCGAGCTAGTGCGAAAACCAAGGCTAGGTCTCAAACGGATCAAGTTGGTATCAGAGCAACTTTCCTATCCTGTGGATGGTGAAGACTCGCCAGGGTTACAAAACCTCCGGCGAAACTCCAGGCGATCAATTGACGGTTCCTACAGCCGCGTCTCCGACAATGTCTGACGATAACTCCGTTCAAGCAAACCTAGCCGAACAAGTGGCTAAGCTCTCCACCGACATGGAAACCGTGCTTGCTTGGATTAAGCAGCAGGCCATGATTGTACCTCCTGAAGTAGGGAAGGTTATGGGTGAGAAGACTGGTGAAGACTTGCGTAGGGCAGACGAAAATGAAGACGAAGGCGACCACAAAACCGACGACCTCGCCAACACCTCCTTAGCTGTCGGATCTTTTAAAGTCGACGCTAAGATTGATATACCCATATATGATGGGGTGATCGACGCCGAGAAGCTGGATTCTTGGATCGATCAACTTGAGACCTACTTTGACCTGAAAGGGTTCAGTAGCGCTCAAAAGGTGAAGTTTGCACCTTTGAAGATGAAGGACGACGCCAAGACATGGTGGAAGGCCCTTGTCGCCAGTGGTGAGCTGACGACCTTGCGTGGGGTCAATTCAAACGATTTCTGCGACAAGAATTCTATCCGATGGGCTACCTTGAGGAGAGATGGGAGCGTTGGCACAGATTGTACCAACGGCGCGACCAGACCGTCCAAGACTATACGACAGAGTTTTGGCGACAAGCAATGGTCATTGGCATCTCGCTATCCGACCCTCAAGTATTTCGGAAGTACACATCTGGACTTCAGAAATCGATCAGTACTGAGCTAAGTCTGTTCGGCGTCCAAGATATTGCGACCGCAAGCACAACTGCTATGGCGATCGAGAAGAAGAACAAATCCCGCAGCGACAAAAGCACGAAGGAAAGTGCGACCTCGACAAAGAAAAAGCCGAGTCCGCAGAAGAATGCTTCAAAATCGGGCACGGGTGCTTTCTGCGAACATTGTCAAGTCGCGGGACATACGAAGGACAAATGCTACAAACTTCATCCTGAACTTCGACCAAAGAAAAACGGACCAGGGAAAAGAACAACCACGGCTACTGCGACTTCACCCGACGAAGAAGTTGTCCGAGTGAATTCGGTTAATGAGGCGGATACGACCTTATCTCTGATGGCAATGCCGAAGGAGGAGGGTTCGGATCCACCGAATGACCATCACCCAACGGAGGATTTGTTCACCATCAACATCCAGGTGAAGCACGAAGTGGTCGCAACGATATTCGATCCCGGAAGTCAGAAGAATCTGGTCTCCGCTGGACTGGTTCGACGACTTGGTTTGAAGACAACCACACACCCGCGACCATATCCGCTGGGTTGCTTTACATCCGATGTGAACCAACAGATTACGAGTCAGTGTGTGTTGAAGTTTGCGATCTCTGCACGGTACATCGATGAGGTGCAATGCGATGTTGTCCCTATCGATATCTGTCAGGTGATATTAGGGAGTCCGTATCTGTATGATCGAGACGCTCATTTCCATCGGCGAGCGCAAGAGTACGACCTCACCAAAGATGGAGTTAAGTTCGTGATCAGTAGAGACGTCCACATCAACACTTCGAACTTGATTACCGCAAACCAAGCCAAACGGATTGTTAATGCATGTCACAAGTATGTGCTTGTCATGATTCGACCCATTGGACAAAGTGAGGGTACTCGACCAGCGTTGTCGTTGGCGTGACGAGAAGATTCAGGTCGTTTGTCGAGACTACTGGAGAAATACAGTGATCTGTTCGAGACTACCCAGGGTCGTCCATCGAAACGTCCAGTCGAGCACGAAATTCAGCTTGTGTCCGATGCGACACTGCCCAATCTGAGTATGTATCGCAACTCAGTATTGGAGAATGAAGAGATCAAAAGACAACTTGGTGAGTTGCTGAATGATGGTGTCATTCAACTAAGTAGTTCACCTTGTGGATCTCCTGTGGTGTTAGTACCAAAGAAAGAGGGGACTTGGCGTATGTGCATCGACTATCGAGCACTGAACAAGATCACCATCAAGAACCGGTACCCCCTTCCCCGTATTGACGACCTGTTAGACCAATTGAAGCATGCTGTTGTCTTCTCCAAATTGGATCTTCAGTCAGGATATCATCAAGTCAGCATCCGAGAGGAGGATACGTGGAAGACCGCGTTCAAAACACGACAAGGTCTATTCGAATGGCTGGTCATGCCGTTTGGTCTCTGCAACGCCCCGGCAACTTTCATGCGTCTTATGAATGACGTATTGAGACAGTTCATCGATGACTTTGTGATCGTGTACCTCGACGACATATTGGTTTATAGTCGTTCGTGGGATGAGCACCTCATTCATGTCGAAAAGGTGTTCGATCAGCTTAGGCAACATCGACTTCGCCTCAACCGTAAGAAGTGCGAGTTCAGCCAGCAAACTCTACTTTACCTTGGATTCCTGGTCGGCAACAATACGTTGCAAATCGACCCAGATAAGGTAAAAGTGATTCGCGAGTGGCCGCGACCGCGAACAGTTACGGACGTGCGTAGTTTTGTGGGAGCATGCCAATATCTTCGGAAGTTCATCCGACACTTCTCGATTGTGGCTTCTCCATTGCATGCGTTAACCAGGATCGATCAGAAGTTTGAGTGGACAGGGAAACATGAGGACACGTTTCTCTTGCTGAAAAGGAAGATCAGCGAGGCGCCTGTGTTAGCTTTGCCGAATCTCCAGAAACCATTCGAGCTAGAAACCGATGCCTCAGGTTACGTGATGGGCGCAGTGCTCATGCAAGAAGGTCGACCAGTGGCATATCACTCCGAGTTATTCCAGGGAGCTTAGAAGAACTACCCGACATATGATAAGGAGTTATGCGCACTGCATCAGGCCGTGAAACATTGGCGGTGCTACCTCTTGAGTAAAGAGACGGTTGTCCACACCGACCATCAGCCATTGCAATATTTGCAAACTCAGTCCAAGCTACAGCAAGCTCGTCACATGAAGTGGATGTCGTATCTGCAGCAGTTCAATCTGGTGATTAAGTACAAGAAGGGCGTACACAACAAATTGGCAGACATGTTGTCACGACCACCAGTTACGGCCCTCTGTTTATCAGCGTTCATGCAGATCGAGCCCTCATGTCATGATGACTATGCCACTATGTACAGTGAAGACCCTGATTTTCAAACAGTACTGACTAAACTCGAAACAGGGAAACCTACGGAGTTCGTTCGTCGAGAAGGACTCTTGTACAAGGGGAATTTACTTTGCATACCTTGTGGAGCACCTCGAATTCAATGGATGCGAGAAGCGCACACATCGAAGGTAGCCGGTCACTTTGGGGTTACAAAGACGTTGCAAAATCTTCACCGACATGTGTTCTGGCCGCATATGCAGCAAGATGTGGCTAGTTTTGTTCGAGGCTGTGGTCTCTGCAGCATCTCAAAACCGACAAACCGAAAAATAGGTTTGTACACTCCTTTGCCAGTTCCATCGCGACCATGGGAAAGCATATCTATGGATTTCTTGGGAGGATTGCCTAAGACCCGACGTGGCAACGACTATCTATTTGTGGTCGTTGATCGATTCTCCAAAATGATTATTCTTATACCTTTTCAGAAGACTATCATGGGAGAAGAGGCAGCTCGGGTATTCTTTCAACACGTTTGGACACACTTCGGACTGCCGACTTCTATTGTGTCTGATCGCGATACCCGGTTCCTTAGTCACTTTTGGCGATCGCTCTGGACAATGATGGACACCAAGCTGAAGACGAGTACTGCTTTTCATCCGCAAACTGATGGTCAAACCGAGGTGGTTAATCGCACAGTCGTTCATCTCTTGAGAGGATATAACTCGAAGCACCCGAAGACCTGGGATGAAAGCATACCGTACCTGCAGTTTGCTTTTAATCGAGCCGTGCATGGTTCGACTGGAAAGTCGCCGTTTGAGGTATGTTTGGGATTTCTACCACAGAGTCCATTCGACATGGAGTTTGTGATCCCTACCTCAGCACAGAACAGCAAGGAAGCATCCGATCAGGATCGAGCACAAAAGTTCCTAGAAGGTATTCAACGACTCCATCGTGAGGTTGAACAGAACTTACTGAAAGCTGAACTCAAGTACAAGGCGCGACATGATCGGCACCGAGTTGAAGCGCAATTTCAAGAAGGTGATATGGTATGGTTACATCTGAGTAAGGAGAGACTTAAAGGTGAAGGTAAGAAGCTCAAACCCATTCGTTATGGTCCTTTTCGGATTTTGCGGAAAGTGGGTAATAACGCTTGTCAGCTCGAGGTACCTCCATACATGGATATCTACTCGGTTGTTAATGTTGAGCACCTCAAACTCTTTGAGCCTTCAATGCTGGATGATGAGCCAGATACCATAGTACCATCTGTTGAAGATTTGGTCTATCAACGAGACGAACCTCTACGTGAAGATGTGATTCTGGAGAAGAAGGTGACTACCACCCGTAGTGGCACCAAGGAGACTTTTCGAATCGGTCAGAAAGATCAACGAGCACGTGCGGCAAAGTGGTACACCAGAGAAGATGGACAAACCCAATTTCCACATCTCTAGTTCGATCGAGAGGTCGCAACAGGGGTTGGCTCCTTCTCAACAAGGGAGTCATGATCCGGGAGGATCTCCAAGTCCTGATCGCATACGGCTTCGCGACCAGTCCTGATCGCATATGGGTCCGCGACCATGGATTGGTTCGCGACCATGAAAAGGAATTTGTTCCTGTTCGGAATTGTAATCCGATCCGAATGTGTATAACTAAGCTTATCTGTTTAGGATTAGTTATATGAGTCTAATACGTTTAGGTCTCTAAGTCTGATACGTACTCATACGATTGGACTATAAATACCTTGTAATAGGTCTAGTTTAGATCATCGAATTCAATCGAATACAATCAAGTCTAGATTGAAGTCTTAGACACATAGTTCCTTCGACGTAGGTGAGTGTGACCTAACGTTCGACGTGTAAAGCCCTCTTTGAAATAAAGAGTTGTGCAATTACTTTGAGCTGTGTTTTCGATCATCCTTTAGGTTTCGGTATTTCCAAGTAAGATCCCGTTATACCGCATATTAGAATCTGGGTGAGCTAGTGCGAAAACCAAGGCTAGGTCTCAAACGGATCACTGGAGGCTGGATGTGTGGCTTCCTCAAGAAGCTACCTGCTCCTTTTATAGGCCCAAGGTGACGTTCCACTGAGGGTAATGTTCCATCGAATATTTTATTCATTTCCCATAATGGATGTTTTCTCTGGTGAACCCGTTATGCGTTTCCCGCACCGAATCCGAAACGAAAGGTCTTCTTTGTTTCGAATTTGAGGATTAAGGGTGGACACAAAAACGTGAAAAGTTCTGCAAAGGATTTTCGGAGGACATTATCCTTCATGTTTCTTGTAAACTATTACGTATTGATCATAAAGGTATTCTATGATCAAACTGTTGTGTATGCAGTTGTTATTCGGTCAAGTTATTGTATTATCGAAACTATGTTTTTGATCGGACTTCCACTCTAGTGGCGGTGGTAGATCTGATCGGATTTTGGTTCTGATCGCGATAAAAATCCAGATCGAATTTTACTTCCGACCGCAACTTTGGGCCTGATCGCAGTATCAGTACTAGTCGCGATATAACATATTAATGCGTTTCTGGTCACAATACTCGAATTTACCTGTGTATGAGTGGTCGTAAAGGCATTACTTACGGCCATATTTTCACACAGAAGCTATGAAGGATTTCCATATTATGTAAGATAAAGGAAATCTTTATTTCTGACAATCTTTACATACAAAAAGGATGCAGGCGACCAGAGCCTCAACCTGATCCGAGAGGAGTTTACAAAGTTCTCCTAGGGACATGTTGTTGTCAGTAGGATCTACACTGACGGCCCCAAGGGAACTAGCAACTACTCTAAGTCTATCTACATCATCCCTAACAAGAGATGCACTATTATTCTGGATCAAATCGGAGAGTTCTCACTGTTGTCGAGCATAGTCCCTCTCCAAGCGGAACTGGTGCGCCTCTTCGCGGGATCTTTCAAAACATTCTACCAAGTGCAGAATGGCCGAAGACATCTCTTCGGTTTTCTTCTCCAAGGCCTCTTTTTCCCCTTGGAGAATCTGTTCGAGGGGAGGAGGTTGAACTTAACAGGCTGGTCGCGGGGCTCCAACAATTTTCATCTCCTACATTTGTATATGTTAGTATTACAAATTAAAGCGATAAGCAAGAGAGATGAAGATGATTACCCATCCTTGCAAGTGAGAGGTTGAGGTATTTCCCCCAGAAGGTTGATCATCTGACAAAAGCCGAGGACCATCATATGGTGGAAGTGCAACTTTCCCACCAGAAGATTGTTTCCCCAACACAAGAAGAGGATTGTCTGGTCGCGGAAATACAGCTTGCCAACCAGAAAATCGATCACCCGAACAAAAACAGGGATCATTGGGATGAAATGGAGAAAGCTGAGAAGAAGGCCCTAAGGAATCATCACAAACCTCCAAAGGTGGAGATGAAGGTTCAACCTGCCGAGGTGCATGGATAGGAAGAACTACGGGAACCAAAGGAGGAGAGAGCAATGATGCATTTTTCACCTTTGTTCTGCTGGAGGATCCCTCATCAACCTTGGGTTTCTTCCTTGAAGGAGATAGATCTTTGGACATCTGTGAATCCTACTCAAACTCAAGTGATACTTTTTCTTCATCACTTTTTATCTCGATGATGTTTTGGTCTGCCATCAAGAAGTGTATAGAAGAGGAGGAAAGATGACTCTAGAAGAAACTTAGCCAGGAGAAGAGTTGTGAAGTTTTGAAGTTAAAAGGCTTCGGTATTTATAGCCCCCAGGGTGACGGTTCGTTTTTCAAATGCCTCGAACTTTTAAAACATTTACAATTTTACCTCGGGTTAAAAAATGTTTCTACGGCGCCATCATTACCCATCACGTATTACCCAGAGTTCTTCTCGGAAAACCAACCGCCACACTTAGTGCGCTGCTAAGTGGAGAATTTGAAGCGTCGGGTTATGTATCCGATGTGTGTCCTAAAATTTGGAGTAAACATGTTCCTTCGTTTCCTTCAAATTTGGGGGCTAGCTGACGAGAATTTATACCCGAGCTAGTTCAAATAAATACACAAATGGTTCAGGACAGATTCGAACCAGATGAGTGCCTGTTAATGCGAACTCAACTTACTCCGAGAAGCGCAGACATGTGATCGCAGGCTTTACGCGATCAGACCGTAGATAGTGCGCGGTCAGAAGTTCGTATGCGATACGCGAACAGAGGGCTGCAGATAGTACGCGGTCAGATAATAACAAGCAACGCGCGGTTAGAACACCTTTGACCAGAGGATGCGGGATTGTTCAGTCCCTATAACAGGGATATCCCGAGTATCCCGAAGATTCTTCCACGTATGGAGACAACCGTCAGGAGGTTGATACATGCAGTTATCCCTAAAAAACACGTGTTAAACCTTCTTGGAGGTTAGGGGCAGTTGCCAAAACAGCACCCGAACAACTGTTCGATGCCGTTATGACTTGGCACCCTTTTGACCAATATAAAGGGGTAAGCCTGTCGACGATTCGGACTTGGGGTCCTTAGCCGAACTTATGCAGAATTTGTAGTTCGTAAGATCTTTCAGGGTGTCTCTCTGGGAAGGTATGTAGAATTATGGAGAACTAGAGCACAGAGAAGTTTATACAGGTTCGGGCCCTCGATGGTGGGAGTAATAGCCCTACGTCCTGTTGGGATTTCACTATATGTAGTAAAATAAGTACAAGGTGACGGAAAAAGTCTTCATAGGCGAAGATTTTCCCTATATGAGTGTACAAATGAAGCCTGCAGGCTTATGGAAGCTATCTAATCTAAGCCGTAGTCTTGACTTTGTTTGATTCTTCGAGTGTGATGTGTTGTATCTCGTGATCCTTCGATCCTCTTCTGTTTGATGCGCCATGCTGCCCTTTTATATTGACTGAAAGGGCGCCAAGTCGCAACGGCATCAAACGGTTGCTTAGATGCGGTTTAGAGAACCGCTCTTAACCTCCAGGCAAGTTTATCACGTGTTATTTGTGAATAACTGCACGTGTTAACTTCCTGACGGTTGCTCCTCTACGTGGAAGAATCTTTGGGATACTTAGGATATTCCTGCTATAGGGATAGATTAATCCCATGTTCCTTGGTCGAAAGCGCTCTGACCGCGTGATGTTGGCTGACCGCGCAACATCTTCAACCTTCTGTTCGCGCATAGCATACGAACTTCTGACCGCGCACTAGCAGCGATCTGATCGCGTAAAGCCTGCGACCTCGGGCTAGTACTTCTCAGAAGGACTTGAGTTCGCACTGCCAGGCATGTGTCTGGCTCGAATCTATCCTGAACCAGTCGTGCATTTATTTGAACTGACTCGGGTGTCAATCCTCGTTAGCTAGCCCCCAAATTCGAAGAGAACGAAGGGACGTGTTTACTTTGAATTTCGAGATATACATCGGATTTTTAACCCGACGCTTCAAATTCCCCACTTAGTAGCGCACTAAGTGTGGCGGTTGGTTCCCCGAGACGGACTCTGGGTAATATGTGCTGGGTAATGATGGCGCTGTTGAAACATTTTTTACCCTGAGGTGAAATTGTAAATGCTTTTAAAAACTCGAGGCACTCGGAAGGCGAACCGTCATCCTGGCAGCTATAAATACCGAAGCTTTCGAATTACAAAGCTCCACAACTTCTCCTCTCGGCTAAGTTTCTTTTAAAGCTACCTTCATTCTTCTCCTCATACACTCCCCGATGGCAGATCACAACATCATCGAGATTGAGAGTGATGAAGAGGAAGTTTTTGAACAAGGGCCTCAGATGCCCGAAGATCCATCTCCTTCAAGGAAGAAAACCAAGGTTGACGAGGGATCCTCCAGCAGAACAAAGGTGAAAGATGCATCATCGTTCTTTCTTCCTTCTGTTCCTCTAGTTCTTCCTATCCATGCACCTCGGCAGGTCGAACATTCATCTCCACCTTTGGAGGGACATTCTTCTCAACCTTCTCCATTTCATCCCAATACTCCCTGCTTTTGTTGGGGTGATCAATTTTCTGGTAGACAAGCTGCTCTCTCACGATCAGATGATCCTCAACTTGGGTTGGGGAAGCAATCATATGGTGGGAAGGTTGCACTTCCACCATCTAATGACCACCTGCTTTTGTCGGGTGGTCTACTTTCCAGGATTCCTACATCAACCAGTCACATGCAGGGACAGGTAATGATCTCCATCTCCTTTTGCTTGTTGTTATAGTTAGTATGATTAACTTCTGCAAATGTAGGAGATGGGAGGCCCCAGTGACCAGCCTGCTGAGATTCCACCTCTTCCCCTCAGACAGACTCTCCAAGGGAAAAAAGAGGCTCTGGAAAAGAAGACCGAAGAGATGTCTTCGGCGATTCTGCACCTGGCAGAATGTTTTGAGAGATCCCGCGAAGAGGTGCGCCAGTTCCTGTAAGGAGAGGGACCACGCTCAGCAACAGCGAGAACTCTCCGATTTGATTAGGAACAATAGTGCGTCTCTTGTTAGGGATGATGTAGATAGGCTTAGGTTAGTTGCTAGTTCTCTGGGGGTTGTCAGCGTAGATCCTACTGACAACAACATGTCCCTAGGAGAACTTTGCAAACTTCTTTTGGATCAGGTCGATGCTCTAGTCGCCGGTATCCCTTTTGTATTTAAAGAATGCAAGAAATAAAATTTTCTTTTTCTTCATATGAATATTCTTTACATCTCTTGTGCGAAATCATGGCCTTAAGCAAATGCCTTTACGACCACTCATACACAGGCAAACTTCAATTCTGCGACCAGAATCGCGTTTTTGTAGTAATACCGCGACCAGTACTGATACTGCGATCAGGCTTAATGTAACATCCCAAATTTTGCCATCTCTTTAGCTTGTCAGCCGATATATGTTCATTGGATTCTTGGATGTCTCAACCCCATTTTGATCTTTATCTCAGAATTATGATCTCAGGTGTGCCACCACCTTAATTTAAAAAGTTGGCAACCAAACTCCGCCTTTCAGACCATTTTCGCTTTTTAGTCCAAAAGCATTGCGGATTAGTCCTTTTTAGATTTGTCAGAAGCTCAAAAAGACCAAAAGTCTCAGACCATCTCCAAACTTTGATCTGATTCAGTGAATATCTCCCATTCACTATTCTAGACATTTTTCTCTTCAGGAAGAATTCCAAAAACTGAACCGAAACCCTAGTTTCAGCCTCGCCAAAGTTTCAAACCCTAATTACCCAGTTTACCCTAATTACCCTGTTTTCGATTTTTGTCAAAACCACCAGATCTTGTTGGATTTCACCATTTTTCCTGCTGGATGAGTCCAAATGAATTAGTAGCACTCACCTGCAAAACCAGAACTCAGATCAGCCCCTTAGATCTCCATATTTGCAAATAGGCCCAAGATCCCGAAAGAAAACCTTGCAGATTAGTCCAAATCCCTTGCAGTTCAGTCCAAGCATTACAACCAGGCCCTTGTGCCATTTTCGACCTCGACCAGGTTGCACGACCAGAGCCTCGCCACCTCGCCTCGCCGCAGGACTCGCCGCCGACGAAGTCTCGCCCGCAGCCACCGTCACCGCCACGTAGAGCCACCTGTGCGCAACCGTGCCGCCACCATGGAGCAACCTCAGCGCGCCTTGCCGTGATTCTCCCGCGCGCGCGTGCTCCAGCAGCAGCAAAGCAACGCCACGTTGCAGCCATGCCGAAGCCAGTGATCTCGTCGCCCTGCTCCAGCCGGATTTGGCGTGTTTCCCCTCGCCTGGCTCGGTCTTTGCCGCGTCCCGACGTCTTCTCGATCGTTTCTCCGGTGTCAGCCACAAATCCCGCCCGATATGCTTCAACTCCCGAGCTCAGCGCACCGCCTATATAAGCTCCCTCCCTTGCCCAGAATCACTTCGCACCACCCCGTAGCTTCATTGCTTCAACCATAGCACCAGAGAGTAGCAGCTTCCTCAGCGCCGCCGTGAACGGTTTCTTCCCCGGCGAGCCACCTCAGGAGCTCACGATGCCAGCTTCGCCCGAAGCTCCTCTCTTCAATCTAAGACTACCAGTGAGTTCCTCTCGTTCCCCTCTCCGTATCATAGCGTTTAATTGGCCCCCGCGAACCCTAACGCCGGCGATCGCCGGAATATCCCAAATCCCCTGTTTCTTTAATACTGCTTGATTCGATCCGAATTAAACCTCGTGCCAGTGATGAAAGATGTTCAGTGCAACCCTTTGAGCGAGCCTACGAACTTGGATTTTGAAATTAAGCTAAGATTGCCGATTTCCCCAATTTGCGCGCCACCAGCAAATCGGTTCACGTTGCCAAGCTTCTCCGGCCATCCTCCGGTGGATTTAACCCCACCAGTAGCCTTCACACCTCACCCTCTCACTCCCTGGGCAAAGAATCGAGCTCAAAGTCTTTAAATAGAAAACCCCCAATCTCCAGTGTCGTCTTCTCCAGCGCCGGTCGCCGGAATTTCTCCCCGGCCGATCTAGCCCCACACACTTTGTCCCTTAGATAGATCTCGGTACCCTGAGCAAAATTGTCTACTAGCTCGATCCCTGAATCGACCTGGATCAGAAGTTATTTCAATGCCAAGATCACTGTCCAATAACTCAGGCCACCGTGTTTACTCGCTTTATTTGGCCACCCTCCGGCCACTTTCTGCCCTCGAGCCTGTTGAGAGTTTTGTTCCTGTTGCTAAGGCCTAACCCCCAGACAAAGTGGTTCATCAATTGAAGCCCTGGATCAAAATTTATGCCATGCCCTAGTTCCCAGCCATGTCCAGCACTATGTCAGTGCATGTCCAGCAGTGGCATTAGATGGTTTATACCTGTTACACTTGAGCAATTGAAATGCCACATTGTCCATTAGATTCCTGGAGTTGTTTTCTACAACTTTCTCTACTGCCACTTTTCCAGAAAACCTACCTAAGACCAACTTATGGCTATGTCAATCCGTGGACCGAATGTCAGCCTTTCGACATTCAAGTCCTTTTGAGCCCATCTCTTCGATCAATATCAAGTGACCTTGCCCAAACCCTTCCCCCTGCATGCATGATATATTTTATGTATCATTTCCCATAAATACTATCTTTTGTATGCTTATGTAGTGTATGTGTGTATTATCTGTATCCGCCGTGGAACCAGACATTGAAGGAGCGGAAGAAATCTTCGAAGAATTACCCAAGTAACTAGACCCAACATTGCAAGGCAAGTCTCAAACCCTTGATCATGTCTCACCTACTATTTTGAAATGAAGTATGTTAACTGTTTTCCAGTATATGCATGCCTTAGATTCAAACAAGAATTATGTTTCAATAAAATGACTAGATATGACCTAAATGATTGTAAAGCCCCTTTTGACATTGAATACCCCTGCACCCTTGTTACCCTAGATTATCATGCTTAGGCTATGCTATGCTTAAAGATTATATGATAAATGTTGAATGGTCACATATGAGAAAAGCATGTTCAAAACCTCTTTTGTGAAAGAAAATATGATTGGAATTGATAGTGAGGATGGTTTGATTGGATGGTGCTGTGTGCGCACTGGAAATGTGAAAGACTCCTCACTAAAGATTCATAAGGACTAGAACCTTGTGTTGTGATTCTATGCGGCATGAAAAATGTACCAACCACCTGCCTGTTTATGGGACGGGCGCAACTTAGTAGCTTTCTTTAGTGTTAGCTTTTCCCTGCAATGGTTGTCGGTCCAGTTTCTTGCGAGAACTGGTGGGCCGCAGAAGGCCATGAGTGATGTGAGTTCAGAAAAATCATGAGAGGAAATGGTGGAAAGAAGGAAGACGCCCTAAGCCAGATTAAGTCATGCGCGACTGTAATCAAGAGAGGCTATGTGTCTTGCGAGAGCATAGACCCAGGCTAGGAAGTAAGGCAGTGGGGAGGACCCACAACGGTACTTGAGACTTAACTGTCTATTTACCGGGCAGGGAAATAGTTAATACTAGGACTGTAAACTGTTGTGTCACTTCGGCCTTGTCACATGCATAAAAGTCGCGTGGAGTTGGCCTGACTTGAAAGCTGAGTGATTGGTGGATTAAGGTGGTACACCTTTGCAAAGTTTAAAAAGTATCGGATACTCTGAGCTCCCAGGTCATGGAGTCTGTGCGCTGTGGATTCTGTTCACGTCGATGCAGCACAAGTAGCTTTTGGAAAGTTTTTCACAAAATTTGAGTAAAGTGGTGACTCATGAAAGACCGCCACACACAACATTTCAGAAAATCTAGCTTAGGATTTTAAAAGCCCTGCTTTTGAAAACAAAGGTCTTTTCTTCAAAATGAGAGTGAAAATCTACTCTATCACTATATATATATAAAACCAAGACCCTTTTCTTGAAAACCCCTCATCTATGTATCTGCATTCTCATAACGGGACTTGCTGAGCATTGTGGAAAATATGCTCACCCTTGCCTTTACAAACAAATTCAGAAGAAAAGATTCAAGGACCCCGATCCCTTTAGCCTTGAGCACCGAGAAGAGGAAGGAACCTGTCCAGACGATTTGAGCTTCTAGGAGGGTCATGCGCCAAGTTGAGTTCGATGTGGTAAAGGCCCGAGCCGAACCGCTGCAGAAGGAAATGAAGACCTTTGTTATTGCTTTCGTATTATCGTTTTTGATTCTTGATTTATGAAAAGCTCTCTACTTTGTATCAACTTTAATTAATGCCATTCTTGGCTTTATGATAATGTAATAGTGGTCCTCGTGACCTTGTACTTGTTTTATCTATTTGACTTATTGTTTAAAGTAAATCCTGTTGTTGTGAGCTTGTGATGTACCTTTCTGTGTGCAATCCACCTGGGCGGTTGCCATTGGAATCCTCAAATGAGGGTCCCACACTTAAAGCCGCGGTTAGAACCGAAGTTCGATTTGGAAGATTACTGCGATCGGAACCGAACTCGATCGGACCATCACTTCGATTAGAATCGGAGCTTAGTCGAGGATATGATTCCAACCATACCGCAATCTGACCAAACATACCCGTACGTCTAAAAACTTGGTCATAGGATATTTTCATGAAAATTTACAAGGCTCATGAAGGAAAATGTCCTCCGAAAACCCTTGAAAAACTTTTCATGTTTTTGTATCTTCAAATCTTGAAACAAAGAAGTCCTTTTTGTTTCAGATCCGATACCAGGAACACTTAACGGGTCCGCCAGAGGTAGTATCCATTATGGGAAATGAATAAAATATTGATTGGAACGTTTGAGTGGAACGTTACTCATAGTAGTGCGCCTCCTCGGGTCTATAAAAGGAGCAGTTAGCTTCTTGAGGAAGACACACAGCCAGAAAACCCCGCCTTAAAACTTCCGCCGCACAAAACCCTCTTTGTTCTCTACCTTCATCTTCCCCAAAATCGCCACCTTTCCTTGCAATTTTTCGCAAGAAATGGCATCCTGGAGTAGATCGATCCACCACTCCGAGGAGAGTCTGCTGGCGTTGGAGAAGGATGAGATTCTTCCTCCGCGGCTGCTGATCAACTGGTGGCCCGCGGAGAAGGACCAGGAAATTCCAGTCGTCGGAGAGGGCGAACTGGTGGTCGAGGAGTACATGTGTTGCGGGTTCCGATTCCTCGAGAGTCGGTTCCTGAAGGACATCCTCGAGCATTACAGGTTGGAGTTGATAAACCTCCACCCGAATGCGGTCCTGATTCTGGCGGTGTTCCAGCACCTGTGTGAAGCCTACGTCGGAGTGTATCCCAGCGTGGATCTCTTCCGGCGTTTCTACTATTCGGCATGGTCGAAGAGCGCCAACGCCGCCGGATGCATTTACTTCCGGATAAGGGAGAAGAAGGATTATCCCTTCCCACCTGTGGGACCCCCATTTGAGGAATCCCGTGGCAACCGCCCAGGTGGATTGCACACAGGTTGGACCATTACAAAACTCACAACAAGCGGAAAACGGTTATTGCATAAAACATAATTAAACAGGTACGAGGCCACAAGGACCAATATTACATTAACATAGCGCCCAGAATGACGCCACTTAGAGTTGCTATGAAAATAACAAGTTTATCCATACAAGAGTCGGCATCCAGATACCGAACACACAAAACAAGGCAAACAGCAACGACAAAGATCTTCACTTCTGGCAGCAACGGTTCTGGTAGGGCTTCCTCCACATCGGACTCAACTCGGCGCGAGACCCTCCTAGAACTCCGAATCATCTGGGGCGTTCCCATCTTCTGCTTCATCATCATAACCAAATGAATCGGGATCGGCGAATCCCTCTTCTGATTTGTTTAAAGAGGCAAGGGTGAGCATGCTTTGACACAATGCTCAGCAAGTCATTTATTTACAAGTGCAGTTATATAGATGAGGAGTGATCAAGAAAAGGGGCTAAGTCTTATAATTATAAATAGTATAGATTTCAATCCTTTGATCTTTCAAATAAGGGTTTTGTTTTCAACAGCGGGGTTTTTGAAAACCTTATAATAGACTTTAAGAAATTGTTATGTGATAGTCTCCCATGAGTCATCACTTCTGTTAACCCATATTATAAAAACATTCCAAATAGTTACTTGTGTTGAACCACATGGATAAATCCACCGCGAACATACTCCATGAACTGGGAGTACAGAGTATCTGATACTTTTCTTACGCTTTGCAAAGGTGTACCTCTTTTTAAATCCACTTCTTCACTCAGCTTTCAAGTCGGATCAGCTCCATGTGACTTATACACATGTGACAAGGCCGAGCTCACACAACGCTTTTGCAGTTCAGTGTTAACAGTATCCCCGCCCGGTAAATAGACAATTAAGTCTCAAGTACCGTTGTGGGTCCTCCCCACTGCCTTACTTCCTAGCCTTTGGCCTATGCTCCCGCAGGACACACAGCCTTGGTCTGTCCACGCGAGACATTCGACCGTCATGATCACAACCGCTCACGGCTTAATCGGAGGCATAGGGCGTCTTCCTTCTTTCACCTTTTCCTCTCATACTTTTTCTGAACTCACATCACTCACGGACGAACTGCGCCCAACCAGTTTCCACACGAGAAACCAGACCGACAAACCATGCAGGGAACTGCTAATACCAAAAAGCTACTAAGTCGTGCCTGTCCCATACCAGGCAAGTGGTTGGTACGTTTTTCATGCCGCATAGGGGCACAACACAAGGTTCTAGTCCTTATGAATTAATAGTGAGGAGCCGTCCACATTCCCTGGTGCGCACCGCACCCTCTCCATACAAACCTATCCTCACTATCAATACTAATTTGACATTTTATTCCACAAAAGGGGTTTCAAATCCATTTCTCACATATTAGCCATTTCACATCCAACATGTATACTTAAATAAGATTAAAGCCTAAGCATGGTATCCTAGGGTGACAAGGTTGCATGATGATTCAACATCAAAAAGGGGTTTCCACATGAAAGTTGGGTCATATCTATTCACATGTTTCTAAACATAGTTCTATCAAATATTCAGCATGCATATATCTTTAAAACAGTGAATCTACTTTACTTCAAAATACTGGGTGAGACATGATCAAGGGTGACGACTTGCCTTGCCAAGTTGGGTCTAAGAAATCTGCTGGATCTTCGAACGTTCCTTCTAAATCTTCTGCTCCTTGCTCTGCATTCGCACAAGAACACACACAACACATACAATACATAAGCATTCAGAAAATAGGCTTTATACAAAACATAAGTAAAATATACGCATGAATGCAAATGAGGGAGATTGGGCAGAAACGGGACAGCGGAGAAAGGGGTTCTAGGGTTAGGTTCACTGGACAAGACTCAAATGCGACGAAAGCCAAGGGTCGGCATTTGGTTCGCGAACAGACAATGCCCGAGAAGGACACTAGGATGATTTAGGGCTTCTGGATGATCAAAACTGGTGCAAGAGGTGGCATTGTGTGCCAAATGCTGTGAGGGACCTAAATGACAAAGTGGACTTTTCACAAAAGCCCTTGAATTAACAGAAATTCACAGCAAAGCTCAGGACACAGGAAATCGAATGCCACTGTACAGCAGCGAACTAGGGCACATGCGTCTGGACGAATCACACGTGCATTGCTTCGCCAAACATGTCAGGGAGGTAGGCGGGACCAAGACAAGGTTGCTGGTGGAAGGAATTTGGCTGGGGCGGCTGGCCGGCGACGAACGGCGAGGTTGAAATCTCCGGCCGCCTGGGACAAGGGCGAGCCACGGTGACAGGGAACTGGAGTTAACTAAACTTGAAATTGACCGAGGGGAAACACTTCTGGGGTGGTGTGGGTTGCTCCGGAGAGAGGAATTGGACAGTGGTTAAGCGCACGAGCTCGTCGACGTTGCCACCGGAGTTGGAGAAGACGGTGAACGACGAACTGGCTCCACACTGCAATGTAGGCTATAAGCCTTGGGCTACACCATCTAGGGGTTACAGGGAAGGTGTAGGTGGCTTTAGTTCGGAGAGAGCAGCAGCGAGGCACGCCGGCGACGTGAGACGTCCACGGTGGCGCGCGAAAATTGGGAAAACGCACGGTACTGCTTCAATTTGAAAATGGCTAAACAGGCTTGCTAATAGAGGGCTAAGGATCATTTGTTTCTACTGGAGTGGGTGATGAAAAGCACTGGAACAGGTTTAATTTCTGGAACAGGGGTCTTCTGGTTTTCCGGCGATCACCGGTGATGATGAGCACTAGGATGCAATTGGTTGCTTGGACACGGGAAGATGGGTGTGGTGGACTCACTGGTGAGCTTGGATTGAAGTGAGGGGCTGTAGTTTGCTCTGGCGTCGATGGCCTCAGAATCGGCTCGTCGGGGAAGAAAGGGAAACAGTGAGCAAACTGGAAAATGGCTAAGTCCTGGCGTTGTACTTCCTCACAGCGCTGAAGGGGTTTAAATAGGCGATGAGGCGGAGCTTGCGAGGGGAAACGGCGAGAGAACTTGTGCCGGGGACGAGACCGGCCGGGTGCAGCTGCGACAGCGGTGACCGGCGATGTGATTGCGCACTGGCGGTGTAGCTGTTCTACAGGCTTTGTCGACTGCATTGGGACTTCACCAGTGATGGCGCAGATGCGGAGGCAGTAGCAAAGCTCCGGCAACGACACGTAACGCATGCAATTGCCACGGCAACGGTTGCGCGCGCGAACGCGATGCTCTGGAGCGCGGGCGTTTATCCGCTGGTCATGGCGCGGTACTGGTGGCTGGCACGTGCGCGCGGGGTGGTTCATTTGCTCACAAGTGCAGGCGACAAGAAGCGGTGGCCGGCGGTGAGCAGCTGCGGTGAGAAAACGCGGCGCGGCTCCGGCGATGCAGCACTGGTCGAGGGCACGACCAGGCGCTGGTCGAAAACAGCAGCAAAAGACTAGAAGGGCTGATTTGCAATTACAGATTCCTGATTTCAGGGACCAATCTGTAAATCTGGCATTTGGCTTAGGTAGAAAGGGTTTTGATTTTGCTAAATTAATCCACAAGGTTTAAGATATTGATCAGCAGCTAGGGATGACAAAATTTTGGACATTTAGGCAAGTTTTGAGATGAACTGAAAACAGGGTAATTAGGGTAATCTGGATTTTTGAAATTAGACAAGACTGAAACTAGGGTTTCGGCAGGGTTTTGGAAATTCTTCCAGAGGGGAAAAATGTTCAGAATAGTGAAGGGAAGGTTTTCACTGAATCAACTCATGATTTGGAAATGATCTGTGGCTTTTAGCCTTTTTGGGGCTCCTCAGATATCTGAAAAGGACTAATTTGTGAATCTTTTGGATTGATCTGCGAAAATGACTTGAATGAAGGAGTTTGGCTGCCAACTTTTTAGGGTAACACTTTGGTATCACCAAGATCTCATCCTGATATGCAGATAGTCAAGGTAGGTTAGGGTTGGGAAAAACAGGGGTGTTACAACCTAACCTCCTTAAAAACAATCTCGTCCTCGAGATTCTGGTAGGTCTGAGAACAGGTATGGAAAGTTTCGGCGTAGCTCTTCTTCCTTTTCCCAAGTGGACTCTTCCTCTGAGTGATTGTTCCATTGGACTCTGCAGAATCTGATGGTCCTTGATTTTAGCCTCCTTTCGCTGATTTCAAGTATCTTGATGGGGTACTCTTGATATGACAAATCTGGCTGTACTTCCGCTTCTCTGGGAGATATCTGTTCTGTTGGCCTCTTCAAACATTTCCTCAGTTGAGACACATGGAAGACGTTATGTACTCCTGCCAACTCAGGTGGTAGCTCTAGCTGATATGCTACCTCTCCTTGCTTTTCCAGAATCTTATAAGGTCCAACATATCTCGGGCTCAACTTTCCTTTCATTTGGAATCGACGCACTCCTTTGTAAGGTGTTACTTTAAGATAGACGTAATCACCTTCTTCAAATGATAGTTCTCTTCTTCTGTGGTCGGCATAGCTTTTCTGTCGGGACTGAGCCGTTTTCATTCTTTCCTGAATGATCTTCACATGAGCTGTGGCCTCTTCCACTAGTTGTGGCCCTAAAAATTGCTTTTGACCCACTTCGGTCCAGTATAGTGGGGTACGGCATTTCCTTCCATAGAGTGCTTCGTATGGTGCCATCTTTATACTTGCTTGATAGCTGTTGTTGTATGTGAATTCAGCATATGGTAAGAATGATTCCCAAGAATCTCCATATTCCAACGTACAAGCTCTTAGCATATCCTCCAAAACTTGGTTTACTCTTTCAGTTTGTCCTCCAGTCTGCGGATGATAAGCGGTACTGAACTTTAACTTGGTTCCCAAGGTTTCTTGCAGTTCCTCCCAGAACTTTGATACAAACTGGGGTCCTCTATCAGATACTATTGCTTTTGGTACTCCATGCAAGCTAACAATTCTTGAAAGGTATAATTCTGCCAATTGTTTGGTTGAGTATTGGGTTCTCACTGGTAGAAAATGTGCTACTTTTGTCAGCCTGTCTACTATGACCCATATGGAGTCGTAGCCTTTTCTGGTCCTCGGTAATCCTGTTACGAAGTCCATTCCAATTTCGTCCCATTTCCATTCTGGGATCGGTAGGGGTTGTAGCGGTCCTGCTGGCTTCAGGTGTTCAGCTTTCACCCTTTGACAAATGTCGCAAGATGCTACAAACTCAGCGATTTCTCTCTTCATCTTTCTCCACCAAAACTGACTCTTCAGATCTCGATACATTTTTGTACTACCCGGGTGGATTGAGTATGGAGTATGGTGAGCTTCATGTAAAATTGCATCCTTGATCTCCTTGTCATCCGGAACGCAGATTCGATCATGGTGCCACAAAATCCCTTGTTCATCTTCTCTGAAATCGATCGCGTTACCGAGCTTCATATCCTCTTTCAGTTCCTGGATATGTGGATCCGTTACTTGAGCTTTTCTGATTTGATCCTTTAACTCACATTCCATCCTTAAAGTAGCAATGGATCCTTGTTCAACCAATTCCAACTGTAGTCTTTTGAAATCCTTGAGCAGTTGGTGTGGTAAATCCAGATTCTTTGCTTGGCTACAGTAGGACTTTCTACTCAAAGCATCTGCCACCACGTTTGCTTTTCCAGGGTGGTAATGGACCTCAAGGTCATAATCCTTGATAAGTTCCAACCATCTTCTCTGTCTCATGTTCAGATCCTGTTGTGTGAAGATGTACTTTAAACTCTTATGATCTGTGTAGATGTCACACTTATTACCCAATAAGTAGTGTCGCCAAATTTTCAATGCATGCACGACAGCAGCTAACTCTAGATCATGCGTTGGGTAATTCTCCTCATGAGGTCGTAATTGTCTTGATGCGTAGGCTACCACTTTTCCTTCTTGCATCAGAACACAACCCAATCCTTGCTTAGATGCGTCACAGTAAACTTGAAAATCCTTCTTGACGTCAGGCAGTATAAGGATAGGTGCAGTTGTCAGTCTCTTCTTCAACTCTTTGAAGCTCTCTTCACACTTCTCAGTCCACGTAAATGAGGCATTTTTCTTCAATAGCTGGGTAAGTGGCCGGGTGATTTTGGAGAATCCTTCAACAAATCTTCTGTAGTATCCGGCCAATCCTAGAAAGCTTCTTACTTCTGTCACAGTCTCCGGTTGTTTCCATTCCATTACTGATTGAATTTTTGAGGGATCCATGAATATCCCTTTATCCGAAATGATGTGGCCTAAGAAAGAAATTTCTTTCAGCCAGAAGGCGCACTTATCAAATTTAGCATACAGCTGATGATCTGCTAGCTTCTTCAGCACTAGCCTAAGATGCTCAACATGTTATTTCTCTGTCTTGGAGAAAATCAGTATGTCGTCCACAAATACAATAATGAACTTGTCCAGATATTCCATGAGGACTTTATTCATCAGGTTCATGAATATAGCTGGTGCATTCATTAGTCCGAATGGCATCACTGTGAATTCATACAGTCCATATCTGGTTATGAACGCAGTCTTCGGGATATCCTTCTCTCGGACCTTCAATTGATGATAGCCTGATCTCAAGTCAATCCTTGAAAATACTTGGGCTCCTCTAAGCTGATCAAAAAGATCATCAATCCTTGGCAGAGGGTACTTGTTCTTGATCGTCATATCGTTCAGCTTCCGGTAATCAATACAGAGTCTCAGGCTACCGTCTTTCTTCTTGGCGAATAGCACCGGGGCTCCCCAAGGTGAAGAACTTGTTCTGACGAATCCTTTCTCTTCCAATTCTTCCACTTGCTTTCTTAGTTCTTCTTGCTCTTGACCTGTCATGCGTGCAAGTTTTCTAGCATAAGGGGCTGATCCAGGCTTTAGTTCAATGGCAAACTCCACATCCCGGTCTGGTGGCATTCCGGGGAGTTCTTCGGGGAATACTTCTGGGAATTCGTTGACCACTGGGACATCTTCTACTTTGATCTCTTCGGCACTATTCAGGCAATCCATGAGATCACTCAATGGGGTTCTACTTGCACTGAACGTAACTTGTCTTTCCTCGGCATTGGTTAGGGTGACGGTCTTCTTCTCACAATCTATCTGACCTTTGTATTTGGCTAGCCAGTCCATTCCGAGAATGATATCTAACCCTTGAAGATTCAGAACTAGCAAATCTGCTAGGAATCCTAAGTTGCCGATACAGAAGGCAATGTCTCTACAGATAGATTTCACTGGCATTCTAGCTCCAGGGGATTGGATTAGAATGGAAGTTTCTAGTGCAGACTCAGGCAGTTCACTTCCCAAAGCAAAAGATTTCGACACAAATGAATGTGTAGCACCCGAATCAAATAAAGTAACAGCAAGTTTAGAGTGGATTTGGATTCTACCGATCACGACGTCTGAGGCTTCTCCTGCTTCGGCTGTGGTTGCATAGTTCAGTCTGCCTCGGCCTGTTGCTGGCATCCCTCTTCCTCTGCTATTCTGAGTTCTTCCTCCTCTTGACGGTTGAATGCCTCTACCAGGGTTCTGAGCTGGGGTTGTGGATCCTGCTACTCTAGCTCTAGCAACACTGAATGGCAAGTGTTGGAGTGAGCAAGTTTCTTTGCGATGACCTCTTCTCCCACAGTGATAGCATTCGACGTTCTTCAAGGTGCAATCCTTGTAAAGGTGATTCCCTTTACATCCGGTGCATTGGGGTGTTGAGGTAGGTGCTGGTCTTGGAGCTCTCTGGGGCTGTCTGAAATTGGGTCGGAAACTCGGTGCTGGTCTTCCTCGACTGGTATTGCCTTGATACGGGCTAGACGAAGCTTTCCTCTTCCGATCTTCCTCGATGATTCCTCGCTTTTCCTCCATCTTGAGCAATCTGTCGACCAAGATATGGAAATCTGTAAATTCTTGTGAGGCTATCTGATACTGTAAGAAGTTTTGCAGGCCTTCACAAAATCGATCGATCTTCTTCTCTTCAGTTGCAATATCCTCTGGTGCATATCTCGCGAGCTGGATAAACTCATGTAGGTACTGTCTGATTGGTTTATCCCCTTGCTTGAGATTTCTAAACTCTCGGCGCTTGGCTTGCAGGACGCCTTTTGGGACATGATATTTACGGAATTGCTCCTTGAATTCATCCCATGTAATCATGTCTGGACTTGGGTGTACGGATTGATAATTCTCCCACCAAGCTGCGGCGGGTC
The DNA here is from genome assembly GCA_019359835.1 of Pharus latifolius. Lineage (NCBI taxonomy): Eukaryota > Viridiplantae > Streptophyta > Magnoliopsida > Poales > Poaceae > Pharus > Pharus latifolius. The sequence goes on from CM033328.1 coordinate 6,681,908, forward strand.
CAGATAGTTGGTGTGGTCCATACAAAAGCTTTTCCTCGTTATTGCACCTGACTGTGTTCAGTTTCCTTTCCACATCCCTTAACCAATCATCTGCCATAATGGGGTCCTTGGTACATGAAAAGGTTGGAGGGCGAGTTTTCTGAAAGTCCGATAACTTAGCTCCGATCGTTGATCCTCCGGTCTGTCCTGAGGAGAATTGTTGCATCATCTGCTCCCACATCTGGTTCTGTGCAACCATGGATTGTTGCCTGTTATGCTCCATCCATATCAGCACTTCGTTGATGTTACTGCCCTGCGGTACGGAAGATGATCCTGACTGGTTCTGGTCAGTACGAGCTCTATTTCCAGGTGCGCCTCTTGTATTCTCAGCATTTCCTTCGGACATCCTTCCTTGAGATCTTCCGCGGGTGTTAACCATTTTGTTCTGATTAAGGATCAAAGAAATACTGCCGATTCAGAGAGAGACATAGATAAGGTACAAGCAGAAGGCTGAGATCAATTTAGGAGACAAGGATTTGAAAGTGCAGGATGTTTTTCATAAGATAGTTTTTCACAGGATACATAATTTTAGCCTCCACGGCTTACAAGTACAGCGTACGACCAACACAACTACAAACAAGGGCACAGACAAACAAAAGATCTAGCGACTGCCGGGGTCAGGTACAGGAAAAAAGGGTCGAGCCAAAAGGGAGTCTAAGATCACTCGTCAGTTTCGGAAGAACCACAGGGTTCCACCTCTTCTGGATCTTCTTCTTCAAGGTCTTCGTCTGCATCCATCGGATCTAACTCCATGTCGTCGTCTTCTTCTTCATCAGACAAAGTATCGGTGTCGTCTTCAACAACTTCTTTTCCTTTGCCGATAGGAGCTTCTCCTCTTTCTCCAGTGTTGAGGCGTTCAGGGTCTTGAGAATTGATGATGATTCCACGCGATGCTGGTGTGAATTGGCCAAGGTAATCCTTGAGCTTTCCCACACTCTTGCGTGCGGTAATCCTTAGCTTCGGACGATTTCTCTTGTTGACGGACTCCGATGTTCCGGGGTTTCTATTTTTGCTTGGACCGACTAGCTCTTGGATCTGCTTCTCTTTTTCTTGAAGATCTGCTCGGGCTCTTGCAAGCATTCCCTCGAGGTAGTGGCGATCATCCCGAGTGTTCTCATGCTCGCGCAACAAACGGTTATATCCGGTTTCCAGAGCCTGAACAACATCCCTAGTCTTCGTTAGCACTGCATCTCTTTGGTCACTTGATGGGTGGACAACTCGGCGATCTGACCTGGGGATCTGACAAGGCACAAAACGAAAAGGGGAATCTACAAGGAAATCCTCGTACATCAGTCTGATGGTACCTATAGCGCGACGAGCAGCGTCTAGAATCGCATCTTCTTCTTCCGCTCTACGGGCTTCTTGTTTCACGGGACCTCTTCCAAGCCTTGGAATTTCATAGACCACCACAGAGGCACGAAAGCCGTAGGGTCTGTTGTCTACTTCTTCCTGTCGAACGTAGTACACTGGCCGCTGGCTATCCAAAGCTCCCAAGAATTGCAGCATCATCCATAAAAGCAATGCCCACGATCCTAGCTCATCTCCGTGCACAAACTTCTTGCTGGAAGCCATCTGAAGAACAGAACACAGAACTTCTAGGAGTTAAAATGATTTTCAAACCCTTTTCAAAGAGACAAGGTGAGGAGACAAACTATTCAGTATAATTTGTTTAAAGAAATTAGGTTTTCAAAATTAATTTCTTTATCAAATAGACTAACGATTTTTGCCCTAGGCACGCCAATATCTATCTAAGGGTCACGGCCTACAGTCGAGCCTTTGCACTGATACCATCTCCTGTGGGACCCCCATTTGAGGAATCCCGTGGCAACCGCCCAGGTGGATTGCACACAGGTTGGACCATTACAAAACTCACAACAAGCGGAAAACGGTTATTGCATAAAACATAATTAAACAGGTACGAGGCCACAAGGACCAATATTACATTAACATAGCGCCCAGAATGACGCCACTTAGAGTTGCTATGAAAATAACAAGTTTATCCATACAAGAGTCGGCATCCAGATACCGAACACACAAAACAAGGCAAACAGCAACGACAAAGATCTTCACTTCTGGCAGCAACGGTTCTGGTAGGGCTTCCTCCACATCGGACTCAACTCGGCGCGAGACCCTCCTAGAACTCCGAATCATCTGGGGCGTTCCCATCTTCTGCTTCATCATCATAACCAAATGAATCGGGATCGGCGAATCCCTCTTCTGATTTGTTTAAAGAGGCAAGGGTGAGCATGCTTTGACACAATGCTCAGCAAGTCATTTATTTACAAGTGCAGTTATATAGATGAGGAGTGATCAAGAAAAGGGGCTAAGTCTTATAATTATAAATAGTATAGATTTCAATCCTTTGATCTTTCAAATAAGGGTTTTGTTTTCAACAGCGGGGTTTTTGAAAACCTTATAATAGACTTTAAGAAATTGTTATGTGATAGTCTCCCATGAGTCATCACTTCTGTTAACCCATATTATAAAAACATTCCAAATAGTTACTTGTGTTGAACCACATGGATAAATCCACCGCGAACATACTCCATGAACTGGGAGTACAGAGTATCTGATACTTTTTTTCTTACGCTTTGCAAAGGTGTACCTCTTTTTAAATCCACTTCTTCACTCAGCTTTCAAGTCGGATCAGCTCCATTGACTTATACACATGTGACAAGGCCGAGCTCACACAACGCTTTTGCAGTTCAGTGTTAACAGTATCCCCGCCCGGTAAATAGACAATTAAGTCTCAAGTACCGTTGTGGGTCCTCCCCACTGCCTTACTTCCTAGCCTTTGGCCTATGCTCCCGCAGGACACACAGCCTTGGTCTGTCCACGCGAGACATTCGACCGTCACGATCACAACCGCTCACGGCTTAATCGGAGGCATAGGGCGTCTTCCTTCTTTCACCTTTTCCTCTCATACTTTTTCTGAACTCACATCACTCACGGACGAACTGCGCCCAACCAGTTTCCACACGAGAAACCAGACCGACAAACCATGCAGGGAACTGCTAATACCAAAAAGCTACTAAGTCGTGCCTGTCCCATACCAGGCAAGTGGTTGGTACGTTTTTCATGCCGCATAGGGGCACAACACAAGGTTCTAGTCCTTATGAATTAATAGTGAGGAGCCGTCCACATTCCCTGGTGCGCACCGCACCCTCTCCATACAAACCTATCCTCACTATCAATACTAATTTGACATTTTATTCCACAAAAGGGGTTTCAAATCCATTTCTCACATATTAGCCATTTCACATCCAACATGTATACTTAAATAAGATTAAAGCCTAAGCATGGTATCCTAGGGTGACAAGGTTGCATGATGATTCAACATCAAAAAGGGGTTTCCACATGAAAGTTGGGTCATATCTATTCACATGTTTCTAAACATAGTTCTATCAAATATTCAGCTTGCATATATCTTTAAAACAGTGAATCTACTTTACTTCAAAATACTGGGTGAGACATGATCAAGGGTGACGACTTGCCTTGCCAAGTTGGGTCTAAGAAATCTGCTGGATCTTCGAACGTTCCTTCTAAATCTTCTGCTCCTTGCTCTGCATTCGCACAAGAACACACACAACACATACAATACATAAGCATTCAGAAAATAGGCTTTATACAAAACATAAGTAAAATATACGCATGAATGCAAATGAGGGAGATTGGGCAGAAACGGGACAGCGGAGAAAGGGGTTCTAGGGTTAGGTTCACTGGACAAGACTCAAATGCGACGAAAGCCAAGGGTCGGCATTTGGTTCGCGAACAGACAATGCCCGAGAAGGACACTAGGATGATTTAGGGCTTCTGGATGATCAAAACTGGTGCAAGAGGTGGCATTGTGTGCCAAATGCTGTGAGGGACCTAAATGACAAAGTGGACTTTTCACAAAAGCCCTTGAATTAACAGAAATTCACAGCAAAGCTCAGGACACAGGAAATCGAATGCCACTGTACAGCAGCGAACTAGGGCACATGCGTCTGGACGAATCACACGTGCATTGCTTCGCCAAACATGTCAGGGAGGTAGGCGGGACCAAGACAAGGTTGCTGGTGGAAGGAATTTGGCTGGGGCGGCTGGCCGGCGACGAACGGCGAGGTTGAAATCTCCGGCCGCCTGGGACAAGGGCGAGCCACGGTGACAGGGAACTGGAGTTAACTAAACTTGAAATTGACCGAGGGGAAACACTTCTGGGGTGGTGTGGGTTGCTCCGGAGAGAGGAATTGGACAGTGGTTAAGCGCACGAGCTCGTCGACGTTGCCACCGGAGTTGGAGAAGACGGTGAACGACGAACTGGCTCCACACTGCAATGTAGGCTATAAGCCTTGGGCTACACCATCTAGGGGTTACAGGGAAGGTGTAGGTGGCTTTAGTTCGGAGAGAGCAGCAGCGAGGCACGCCGGCGACGTGAGACGTCCACGGTGGCGCGCGAAAATTGGGAAAACGCACGGTACTGCTTCAATTTGAAAATGGCTAAACAGGCTTGCTAATAGAGGGCTAAGGATCATTTGTTTCTACTGGAGTGGGTGATGAAAAGCACTGGAACAGGTTTAATTTCTGGAACAGGGGTCTTCTGGTTTTCCGGCGATCACCGGTGATGATGAGCACTAGGATGCAATTGGTTGCTTGGACACGGGAAGATGGGTGTGGTGGACTCACTGGTGAGCTTGGATTGAAGTGAGGGGCTGTAGTTTGCTCTGGCGTCGATGGCCTCAGAATCGGCTCGTCGGGGAAGAAAGGGAAACAGTGAGCAAACTGGAAAATGGCTAAGTCCTGGCGTTGTACTTCCTCACAGCGCTGAAGGGGTTTAAATAGGCGATGAGGCGGAGCTTGCGAGGGGAAACGGCGAGAGAACTTGTGCCGGGGACGAGACCGGCCGGGTGCAGCTGCGACAGCGGTGACCGGCGATGTGATTGCGCACTGGCGGTGTAGCTGTTCTACAGGCTTTGTCGACTGCATTGGGACTTCACCAGTGATGGCGCAGATGCGGAGGCAGTAGCAAAGCTCCGGCAACGACACGTAACGCATGCAATTGCCACGGCAACGGTTGCGCGCGCGAACGCGATGCTCTGGAGCGCGGGCGTTTATCCGCTGGTCATGGCGCGGTACTGGTGGCTGGCACGTGCGCGCGGGGTGGTTCATTTGCTCACAAGTGCAGGCGACAAGAAGCGGTGGCCGGCGGTGAGCAGCTGCGGTGAGAAAACGCGGCGTGGCTCCGGCGATGCAGCACTGGTCGAGGGCACGACCAGGCGCTGGTCGAAAACAGCAGCAAAAGACTAGAAGGGCTGATTTGCAATTACAGATTCCTGATTTCAGGGACCAATCTGTAAATCTGGCATTTGGCTTAGGTAGAAAGGGTTTTGATTTTGCTAAATTAATCCACAAGGTTTAAGATATTGATCAGCAGCTAGGGATGACAAAATTTTGGACATTTAGGCAAGTTTTGAGATGAACTGAAAACAGGGTAATTAGGGTAATCTGGATTTTTGAAATTAGACAAGACTGAAACTAGGGTTTCGGCAGGGTTTTGGAAATTCTTCCAGAAGGGAAAAATGTTCAGAATAGTGAAGGGAAGGTTTTCACTGAATCAACTCATGATTTGGAAATGATCTGTGGCTTTTAGCCTTTTTGGGGCTCCTCAGATATCTGAAAAGGACTAATTTGTGAATCTTTTGGATTGATCTGCGAAAATGACTTGAATGAAGGAGTTTGGCTGCCAACTTTTTAGGGTAACACTTTGGTATCACCAAGATCTCATCCTGATATGCAGATAGTCAAGGTAGGTTAGGGTTGGGAAAAACAGGGGTGTTACACCACCCCTGCGAGATTCGGTGCACGGGTGGCACCAGAAATGGTTTTACTGCACCCTTCCATCTGAGAGCGGGTTGTTGTTTGAGAACTGGCGGCCAGAGAAGCCGAGCGAGTTGGACTCCCTCCCGGCGATGAATGCCGAGTTCATGAAGCACGCCGAGGTGATTCTTCACTTGGTCCAACAGGGACTGACGGCTCGCGACATCATTCGCATCTTTGTGAAGAATCGGGTGAGCCCCTTGCGTGAAAGGGCTCATCCGACTTGGGAGATAAAGTCCATGGCAGACAACACCCTGGACTACAACGATGGTATGTGATTTCGACACCGAAACCTCATACCTCTGTTTTATGCTTTCTAATTGGTATTCTGGGAACAGTCCTGCCTTCTTCCGAGATCGAGAGGCAGACAAATTACCTCCTCAGGGCCTACAATACCAAAGTGGAGGGCCCCAAGGGATCGCCTCGCCCACAGATCTTACTTCACGCCGGCGATGACCTCAAACAGGAGTGCCAAAAGGTATGTCACCTTTCAGTCAGTTCCCATTCGTCGGTCTTATGTACACTTAGTAATGACAACTTCGTCGGGATGACACAGCTCTTGGGGAGATTCGCCGAGGCGACGTTCCCAAGTGAAAACGTCGATTCCGCGGGGAAGCCGACGGTAAAAATGTGAAGAAGATCTCCTCAAAGGCCAGGACGAGGAATCATGCCCCCAAGAAATCCAAGCAAACTCTTGGGGAAGGGTCTTTGCGGAGCACTCCTCCCACCGCGAAAAAAATTGTGGTAAGATATCACGTACCTCCTATTTTTTCAGGTACAAACTGGAATCATTTCTTCGTCGTACAGGGCGAGAGGAGCGAGGAGGAGGAGGAAGATGACGTTCCCCTGATCCGTCGGAGGAGGAAGATAGCGGACTCTCCCTCCGATGAGATTCCACCTTGTCCAGTAGAAACAGAAGCAACCGCAGCGGACCCCACAGCCACCGGGAGTCCCGTGGTCATGGGCGAGGTCCCTGCTCCTGAAGTCCCAGAGGCTTCAGGGTCAGTTGCTTCTCCCTCCCTGGTCGAAGGGATGACCACGGTAAGATTTCCTCATGGTCTTATCTTCTCAATTTTCTCTGTACATGCGTTTATCGGATTTACACTTATACAGGGAGAAGAACTTCCCTCTACGACTCCTGTGAGTCCCAGGGAGGCAAATTCTCCACTCCTGCGGACAGGAGAGGAGGTGACCGAACAAGACCCCGCGAGAGTCGCGGATGAAGTGCCGGCTCTAGCAGTCTAGGAGTCACCCAGGCCTTCGGACGTATCCCTGTCAACCGGACAGGTTACCCAGGTATGAATTCTTACCACTTATGTCTTTATCATCCCCTATGAATATGCTTACAAGAGAACATATATAGGGAGAAAAGGCCCTGTTTTCAAAGAGGAAGATTAGGGCGGATAGCGGCTGTTCTCTTTCTCAAGGAGAGCCTTCGCTGAAATCCCAGAAGCTGATGAGATTTCAAATAAGGTAAGAACCCCTCTCCTGGTTATTCTGGATCGGATTGTGGCGACTATTAACGTAATCGTCGACTCTTTCTTTCTCTGTAGGCGTAAAGAAGTATCACCGAGCCCTTCAACCACCCCGGGGAGGGTTGAAGTTGCTACCGGTGCCGATGCCTCCGATGAGGAGCGCTCTGTCCCTCTGGTCCAAGAAGTTGTCCGGACCATCGGGGATGAGTCGGGCGCGGGGACCCAGTTGCAGGCAACAGAAACGGCGACTGAGGCCCAGCAGGCACATCCATCTGCTGCTCCTGTCGAGGTCACGACGGGTCCCTCGACCAGACCTCCCGCTATCCCGGAGGATATTCCATTTTGGGAGTATACAGAGGTATGATAAACATCTCTTTTGGTACCTGAATTGCGCATAGGACACCATTAACCTCTCTTTGTATTACAGGAGCTATCCCGTGTAACGGCCAAATCGATCGCCATGGTGGCGAGCATCCAGGCCATACTAAAAGAGAGAGACTGCTTGCACAAGTAAGGATAAATACCCTCCAATCTGTACAGATGCAAATTCATTATGACAATCGCCTTTTATGTCACAGGGAGGTTGCTTCTCTAAAGAGGGATTTGGCCGCTAACAAGCTCAAGTCGATCTCCATGGTGTTGAAGCAAGAGGTCGAGCTTAATGACTTGCGGTTACAGCTCTCTGGTAAGTCAATTCCCGATTAGGAAGACTTGACTTCATAGTTTAGACTGTTGATAACAATCTTTTTGCTGCAGCGCAAGCAAGTCAAATAAAACGACTTGATCAGGACAAGGCGGTCCTCCAGGCCTCCATTAACTCTACCCGCAAGGCGAACAGAGACCTAAGCCAATCCATCTTCGAAAAGCTAAAGATGGTGGCCCGTCTCCTGAGGGCTGATGTGGTTGAGACCACAAAGGACGACCTCAGCTCGAGCGACTGGTCAACACTGGTCATGGCCCAAGCGGAGTCACTTCTCGAGTATCTTCCTGAAGATACACGACGATGGCAAGAGGCGATCAGAACCAGAGTTCGATCAGTAGCCTCCGCTATTCTCTGCCGGCTTCGTCTCCACCATGGCCCAGATATGGATCTGAATCCACTGGTGGGAACGGTAGAGATCGAGAGTGAAGAGCAACTGGAGGCGATCATGAAGGAGGTCACCCCCCTTGTAGATAGACTCCTGACCGAGCTCGGGATTGTGTAATCCCTACAATTGTACAGATATAACATGTAGAATGCAATGCATGTACTAACTAATTTTTGAAAGAAAGTATATATATATTTTTTTGTTATTTCATATTATAAGCATATCCCCCTAGCCCCCGCCTGTGATTATAGATACTGAAGGCTTAGTATTATAAACACAGGAAAAATACGAGTGTAACGACCAGGTGTGTGCGATCAGGCCAGCAATTATGATCAATGTAACGCCTAAACTTGTTGCAAACCGGCAGCCACTCAAATGACCAAGGACTTACCATAAAGCCCCGTATGCGTTGAGAAACGGCTTATTTAGGAGTGACTTGTCTGGAAGTGGTCATGAGATCGGCTAGCGAATCCGACTAGAACGTTGTAGTGATCTAAACTCCGGCGACCAGCCCCCGAGCCAAGTTCGTATCACATGGGCATAAAGGGAGATGTTCATCGTATGAAACCGAAAGACTTTTTGTTTTATTAAACAATGCTAATTGAATAGGAAAAGGGATTGAATACTTACACATAAAACTTACGTAGTTGATCGATGTTCCAAGTATTGGATAAGATTCGACCATCCTCCATGGCTAATTGCGCTGATCATGGTCGCGGTACTGAAACAACAGTGTAAGGGCCTTCCCACTTTGGGGAAAATTTGTTGCGATTAGACTGGTCTTGAATTTTTCGTAAAACCAGATCGCCCACGTGAAGACTACGTGGTCGCACCCTTTTGTTATGGTACTTGCGCAAAGCTTGCAAGTATACCGCGGACTTGATCAAAGCGCGATCACGCCTTTCTTCTAAGAGGATGGGATCCTGTGATCACTGTTCGGCCTGATCAACTCGTCCGAATTGCTCTGTCCGAACAGATCCAGTACTAACTTCCATAGGCAGTACGGCTTCAGCCCCATAGACCAGATGGAAGGGCGTCTCACCGGTGGCTCGACTAGAGGTAGTCCGCAATGCCCATAGAACGGGGTAGAGCTCGTCTGGCCAAGCCCCCGAGCGAGTCCTAAGGTGATCAAAAACACGTTTTTTGATGCCTTGCAGTATCTGCCCATTGGCCCGTTCCACGGCACCATTGCTCTGTGGGTGTGCCACAGAAGCAAAGCACACCTTGGTCCCATTCTGATGGTAGTAGTCCAGAAAAAGACCACTGGCGAACTGAGAACCATTGTTTGTGATGAGACTATTTGGAACACCGAATCGAGCAACAATGTTCCTATGGAAGAACTTTTGTGCTGCTAATGCGGTAATATTTCGTACCGGTTCGGCCTCAATCCACTTTGTAAACGTGTCAATGGCTACGGACAGAAACTTCTACCCATTGACCGCTTGTGGCATAGGACCAACAATATCCATCCCCTAGACCGCAAAAGGCCATGCGAGGGGAATGGTTTGTAATGTATAGGCAGGTTGATGAACCTGTCTCGCGTGAAATTGACACTGAGGTCACATTTTGACCATATGCTTGGCATCATCGAGCGCCGAAGGCCAATAGAATCCTTGTCGAAAAGCTTTTCCAACCAGTGTGCGATATGACGCGTGCGCACCGCATACACCGTCATGAATTTCTTTCAAGAGGGATTTACCTTCCTCCTGAGATATGCAACGCATGAATACTCCTTGAGTACCCTTTCTATACAAAACTCCCTCTATGAGTTTGTACAGACGCGCTTTTCGTATCAACCGATCGCTTTCGGTTTCATCCTCGGGTAGGGTCCCATGTTCAAGATAGACTCTCAATGGATGAGTCCAATCCAGTTCCTGATCGAGGTTGGTAATGCAGACTGTTACCGGATCGTCCTCGACCGAAGTCATGATCGAAGGACGGTCCAAGTGTTCAATGAACACTCCTGCCGGAGCGGACGTGCGTGAGGACCCAATTTTGGATAATTGGTCTGCGAGAATGTTGTCCTTTCGCGGGATGTATTGGACTTCGAAATGACTGAAGTGTTTTTCCAATCTCCTCACTTCCCCCAAGTAATGAGCCATTGTCTCATCGGAGGTGCTGTACTCCTTGTTTACCTGGTTTACGACCAGCTGTGAATCTCCCCTCACCACTAATCGATGGACTCCGAGGAATTTTGCTGCCCGGAGCCCTGCAAGAAGACCTTCATACTCTGCTGCGTTGTTGGTCGCAACAAAGTGTAGTTGGATGACATACTTAAGCTGTTCGCCCTGGGGCATAACTAAGACCACTCCAGCCCCCGAGTGTTGAAAACTACGGGAACCGTCGAAGTACATTGTCCAATGATTGGGGCATTCCAATTCCTCAGGCACCTGCACAAGTGGCTCAGGGTTGGTCCATTCGACCACAAAGTCGGCCAAGACCTGAGACTTAACCGCCGTGCAGGGCGTGAAATGGACATCAAAAGCACCGATTTCGACCACCCATTTGGCGATTCAACCAGATTTCTCTAGATTACGGACAATATCCCCCAGAGGAAAGGAGGAGGGTACTGTGATCTTGTGAGCTTGGAAGTAATGTCGTAGCTTACGGGAAGCCATCAGTAGCGCGTAAAGTATCTTCTGGACCTCAGGGTATCGCTCCTTAGGACCATGAAGTACCTCGCTTACATAGTAGACGGGTCTGTGTATTCCTTCCCTATCCGCGATCAGGACAGCGCTGACCGCGTGCGGTGTGGCCGCCAAATAGAGAAGTAATGGTTCTCCTTTGTCGGGAGACACCAGGACTGGCGTACTAGATAAGTATGTTTTTACCTCCTGAAATGCTTTTTCAGCCTCATCGGACCATGTGAAATTATGATGCTTCCGCAAGGCTTTGAAGAAAGGTAATCCCCTTTTGCCTAGTCGCGATATGAAACGACTCAAAGCTGCCATGCGGCCAGCCAAGTGTTGAACATCTTTCATGGTCGAGGGTGACCTCATCTGTTCGATGGCCCTGATTTTCTCAGGATTGACTTCAATGCCTCTGGAACAAACAAGGAAACCGAGAAGTTTTCCTGAAGAGACCCCGAAAGAACATTTCTCCGGGTTCAATTTTATTCCAAAGCGATTCAGATTACAGAAGGTTTCAGCGAGATCGTCTAAATGAGACAATCTCTTAGTGCTTTTTACAACCAAGTCGTCTACATATGCTTCAAGATTACGCCCTATCTAGGAAAGAAAGGTCTTTTGCATCAAGCGCTGGTACGTGGAACCTGCGTTCTTGAGATCGAACGGCATTCTGACGTAGTAGTAGGTGCCGAACGGGGTGATGAAGGCAGTTTTCTCTTCATCTTCTTTTGCCATGCTAATTTGATGGTATCCTGAGTAAGCGTCCAGGAAGCTCATCAGTTCACAACACGCAGTTGAGTCGACCAGCTGGTCGATGCAGGGAAGGGGAAAGTCATCCTTCGGACAGGCACTGTTAAGGCTGGTGTAGTCGACACACATGCGCCACTTGCCGTTTGACTTGCGGACCATGATCGGATTTGCAAGCCATTCTGGGTGATCGACCTCGCAAATAAACCCGGCTTTTAGGAGTTTGTCCAACTCCTCACGAATGGCTTTTTGTCAGTCGACAGCAAAACGCCTGAGCTTTTGCTTTATTGGTCGCTGTCCAGGTCGAATTGCTAACCTGTGCTCGATTACTTCCCTTGGGACACCGGGCATGTCGGACGGTTTCCACGCAAACACATCGGCGTTAGCCCGGAGGAAAGTAATGAGCTCGAGTTCCTATTTGTCATCCAGGCCTGATCCGACCCGAATTGCCCTGGATGGATCAGCTGAGTATAATGGAACTAGTTTGAGTTTCTCATCTGGTCGAGGAGCAGCCTTGATTGCGTCGGTGGCGACAGTGGCAACCTGAGCGTCCCGGAGGGGAAGCTGGTCGACCATCTCCAGAGATAGCCGGTCGCACGTTAATGCCACGTTGCGACTGCCTCAGATCGAGATGACACCTTTGGGGCCAGGCAATTTGCTGCATTGATAAGCATAGTGCGTTGCCATCATGAACTTAGCAAGAGTTGGCCTGCCAAAGATTGCATTGTAAGCTGAATCACAATCAATTACGTCAAAAGTAACCAATTCTGTTCGGAAGTTATCCGGTTCTCCCAGTGTGACCGGGAGGACCATTTGTCCCAATGACATCATGGAGGGACCAGGAATTATCCCATAAAATGGATGGATTATGGGCTTAATCTTCGAACGAGGAATTTGCATCTCGTCGAGCGCCTTGACCAATAAAATGTCAAGGGAGCTCCCTCCGTCGATCAGGACCCTTTCGACTCTCGCATTACTGATGATTGGGGTAATGACCAGAGGGAGCCTCAATGGTCGATTAAGTCTCGCAGGACAATCAGTGCGATCAAACGTTAAAGGTGTATCCAACCAACGGGGGTACTGAGGTTCACCAAGGGATGTCTCCGTTTGGTTAACCTCTCGATAAAAGGCCTTAAATTGCATTTTGGAAACAAAAGACGAGGAACCTCTGAAAATAACATTAACGTGATTATGAGGTCCCTGGTAGGACATCTCTTCATCTCCGTCAGCGTCCCTAAGTCCTCATGCTTGTTCCTTAGCCGGTAAGGTCGGCATCGGTCCAACCCCCTGGTAGACGTCATCTAACTGCTTCAACCAACTCCTGCAATTTTTTAGTTCGTGGCCTGCGGAGTTGTGGAGTGGACACCACTTCTTGCCTTCCTGCGGGTTAGTCGACTTTTCTGGCTGGTCGGCACCACGACCACCATAAGCAGTTTTATTCTTAAACGAAAGCTTGTTACCTTTGGTCGAAAGAGGCTTCTCTGCAACTGCGACCTCACGGTACTGTCCAGAGCGGTTCCTTTTTGACTTCTTTAACTTCCCGCCCGACGAAGATTCCGGCTTCTTACTTGAATCTTCTTTCCTAGCATCGTTGAGACCTGGTTGAGGCGGTAGGTTACCTTTATCAACCATCCGGTTCCATTTGACCGCTTCGGCCGCGTCGGAGTATCGATCAGCCATATCAAAGAGATCGGCCACCGATCGAGGAGGATGGATGAGTAAGTTTTTGGTGAATCTCCGATATCGAACGACATGTTTAAATGCCCTAATAACGGAGCTGTCAGATATGTTCGGGATGGTATTCCTCACCCCGACAAACCTCTTGACGAACTGACGAAGGGTTACGGTCGAAGTTTGCCGTAGTCGATGGAGGTCATACTCTTTACCCGGCTTCTGATAACAATTTTGGAAATTGCTGAGGATAGCATCGCACAGTATTTCCCAGTTATAGATAGAACCTTCGGGTTGATTAAACAACTAGGTTCTTGCCGGTCCTTCAAGGACTGTAGGCAGGTAGTTGGGCATGACCCGGTCATCGCCTACTGGCGCTTGGATGGCAGTGATATAGATTTGAAGGAACTCGGATGGGTTCTGAGTTCCGTCAAACCTTTCTATGGCCCCTGGTCGAAACTTATCTGGTCAAACGAGAGTGGACAGGGACGTGAACCGTCCGGTGACCTTCGCTCGGATCACGAGCGACTTCACGCAATGGTGAAGTTATTCGTGGTCCTAAACGAGAGTGGACAGGGACTCGATCCCTACCACGAGAATCCCGTGCCCACCTAGACTTGTCCTGGAGGGATGGTACAGGTGGCGGGTAACTTCGTCGACCAGAACCAGAGTGAGAGCATTCTCATTTGCGGGAACGTGTTACCGACCGGGAAGAGGCCGTTGGGGTCGCCTTAGATGCGATCTCATCCAACCTCTCTGCCAGGATTCTGGTGAAGGCCGGTTTCTGTGCATCCGTGACCGTAGGAGGGAAATTATGCATGACTTCCGCGATAGATCGCAGTCGACCATGTGTACTTCTCCTAGGGGCACCAGGTGTTACCGTTTCTTCGTCCATCGGGAAACGCTCCGGAGGCAAAGAAGGGGTCTGGTCGCGTCTGCGACCACGTGATCGTCGGGAAGGACTTGGAGCAGCATCGTAACGAGCCTGCGCATCTTGAAGAGCCTCTAGGGCAGTTCTGCGCAGTTCGTTGTTTTGTTGCTCAAGATCTTGATCCTCCTTCTGTTTGTGTTCCTGTTCTTCCTTGGCAGCCTGCTGATCAGGAGTTTCCTCTGATAAGGCAGCAAACTGTCTAGGGAGAGAGGTCGCCGATGGAGAAAATATCTCGGTTTGTTCCGAATCGGACTCAAAATCAAAGAGATGGTGGAGGTTATCAGGGTCGAATCTCCCTGGGCTGATTTCCTGGTCGATATCATCCTTCCCCTCAACGAGGTCGTATGGCGGATTGGACTCACCCTCTAGCACATTAAGAACCTCGGCGGGTTCTGACCTTGCGCTAGTCGCCTCCTGGTCGATGGACATGACCTGGAGAGACGATTCGACCTCTGGGAGATTCTCACCTCCAACTTCCTCCATCGGAACAGGATCGCTTGGAGAAGGCATCGGAATGTGAGCGTAATCCTCGAGATTGAAATTGTTCTCGGAATCATACACTCCAGCCATAGTTCAGTGAACCTCCGGATGAAAATTAGGATGCCTTGAGAAAGGCCCCACGGTGGGCGCCAGCTGTCGATGATTCGGACTCGGGGTCCTTAGCCGAACTTATGCAGAATTTGTAGTTCGTAAGACCTTTCAGGGTGTCCCTTCGGGAAGGTATGTAGAATTATGGAGAACTAGAGCACAGAGAAGTTTATACAGGTTCGGGCCCTCGATGGTGGGAGTAATAGCCCTACGTCCTGTTGGGATTTCACTATATGTAGTAAAATAAGTACAAGGTGACGGAAAAAGATCTTCACAGGCGAATATTTTTCCTATATGAGTGTACAAATGAAGCCTGGAAGGCTTATGAAAGCTATCTAATCTAAGCCGTAGTCTTGACTTTGTTTGATTCTTCGAGTGAGATGTGTTGTATCTCGTGATCCTTCGATCCTCTTCTGTTTGATGCGCCATGCTGCCCTTTTATATTGACTGAAAGGGCGCCAAGTCGCAACGGCATCAAACGGTTGCTTAGATGTGGTTTAGAGAACCGCTCTTAACCTCCAGGCAAGTTTATCACGTGTTATTTGTGAATAACTGCACGTGTTAACCTCCTGACGGTTGTTCCTCTACGTGGAAGAATCTTTGGGATACTTAGGATATTCCTGCTATAGGGATATATTAATCCCACGTTCCCTGGTCGAAAGCGCTCTGACCGCGTGATGTTGGCTGATCGCGCAACATCTTCAACCTTCTATTCGCACATAGCATATGAACTTCTGACCGCGCACTAGCAGTGATCTGATCGCTTAAAGCCTGCGACCCCGGGCTGGTACTTCTCAGAAGGACTTGAGTTCGCACCGCCAGGCACGTGTTTGGCTCGAATCTATCCTGAACCAGTCCTACATTTATTTGAACTGACTCGGGTGTCAATCCTCGTCAAAGCCAATGCATCAGATCGGGGACCAGGTGATCGAAACATCAAGAGGATCAGAAGACAGTAGTCTAAGTTAGTTAGCTTTCATAAGCCTTTTAGGCAGTGTCTTGTATAAACATATAGGAAAGATCTTCGCCTGTGAAGATACTTTCCCTAACTTTGTAACTCTTTCTACCACATATAGCAAAATCCGAATAGGACGTAGGGCTATTACTCCCACCATCGAGGGCCCGAACCTGTATAAATCTCTCTGTGTTCTAGTTACCTTTGATTCATCATACCTTCCCGAAGGGACACCTTGAAAGGTCTTGTCGACGATTCGGACTCGGAGTCCTCAGCCGAACTTATGCAGAATTTGTAATAGTGAGACCTTTCAA
The DNA here is from genome assembly GCA_019359835.1 of Pharus latifolius. NCBI lineage: Eukaryota > Viridiplantae > Streptophyta > Magnoliopsida > Poales > Poaceae > Pharus > Pharus latifolius. The sequence continues at coordinate 6,698,199 of CM033328.1, forward strand.
GATGACCCTCCGGGAAGGTATGTAGAAAAATGGAGAACAGGAGCACAGAGAAGTTTATACAGGTTCGGGCCCTCGATGGTGGGAGTAATAGCCCTACGTCCTGTTGGGATTTCACTATGTGTGGTAAAGATTACAAAATGATGGGAGAAAACCTTCACAGGCGAGGGTTTCTCCTCTACAAGTGTACAAAAAGAAGCCAAAGAAGCTTGTAAGGAATTATCCAATCTAGGCCGTAGACTTGGCTGTTTGAGTGGTTGAGATGCCTAGATCTGTCCCTGCTTGATACTCCACACCGCCCTTTTATACTGGTTGAAAGGGTGCCATGTGGTAAACTGCATCAAACAGTTGCTTGGACGGTTGGATGCGGTTTTTAGAGAACCGCTCTTAACCTCTACGCAGGTTAAACACGTGTTATTCATGGATAACTGCACGTATTAACCTCCTGACGGTTGATCTTCCACGTGGAGGAATCTTCGGGATACTTGAAATATTCCCGCTATAAGGATAGCCGGATAGGTAAACTCCAAGCACCTTGGTCAAAAATGCTCTGACCGCGGGATGTTGGCTGACCGTGCAACATCTCCGACATTCTGTTCGCATATAGAATACGAACTCCTGACCGTGGACTGACTGTGGTCTGATCGCGCAAAGCTTGATCGCATAAAGTCTGCAACCTGATCGCGTGAAGCCTGCGACCTTGGCTGATGCTTCTCAGAAAAATCTTGAGTTCGCACCGCTAGGCACGTGTCTGGCTCGAATCTGTCTTGAACCAATAGTGCATTTATTTGAACTGGCTCGGGTGTCAATCCTCGTCAGGTCTCACAACCTACAAATTCTGCATAAGTTTGACTAAGGACCCCGAGTCCGAATCGTCGACACAGGTCGAGTTGATGCATCGGTTTGTGGTCGAGTGGAGTAGGGGTGATCGAAGACACAGTAGAGGTTGATGGCAGCATTTGGTCGAGGTCGAGAATCAAAGCCCCGGTTGAAAAGTTCTACTGTGGTTGAGGTCTGCAACCGATGTCGAAGGCACGAGGTGTGGTCGAATCAGGCGGTTCTGGTCAGTTTCTCCGGTTCTGGTCGGCAAACCTATCCCGTGGTCGAATCAGGGACTGATTTGTGATGATTCTTGATTTGGCTTTGGACTTGAATGCAAATAAGAGCTTAGAGATGATTAATTTGGGATCTAATGATATGGTTGAGCATAGTATTTTTACTAGTACTCATTTATCTGAAATTTGGAGAAAGTTTGATAAGATTTAACTATGATTGAAGGGTTAAGTGAGATTAGGGTAAATTAGGGTTAGATTTCATCGAAGCTATGGATCTTAGTCTTAGGGTTAGATTTTGGAGTTTTGACAGAAGAGAAACTTGTTCCAAATAGTGATTAGAAGTTAACCACTAAATCAAATTTGAATTTGGAGTTAATTTGTGGATTTTAGCTTTTTCAAGCTCTCGGGTAAAATAGAAAAGGACCTATTCGCAGTAAAATTTGGACTAATCTGTGAAAAGTGCTTAGATGAAGCAATTTAGCTCCCAACTTTTTGGAGTAAGTTGGTGATGTATCTGAGAATATATTCCAAAAGACACTTGAGTCTGCATAGGGTTTTATCAAGATAATTGGATTATCTGGAAACTGAGGTAATTAGGGTACTTTTAATTTTCTGTTTTCGAAAACAGAGAGAGGCAATTAGATCGATGGTTTAGAGACAAAATTGGGGTTAGGTCCCGAAGACTTTTATGTTCAGAATGACTGATATAACAAATCTGGATGGTCAGATCTTAGTCTGGGCAAGCAGAATGGATTTGGAGATTTTCTAGGGTTTACGGTAGATTTAGAATTAAACTGATCTGGCTATTCTACAAAGATACATGCATGCATGATTTTTATGCGAAAAATTTTCACCCCCAAAACTAGGGTGTTACATATTATCCACCGATTTAGTCTAGTTTTATACGATTTCGCTTCTCTAGTACTTGTGGAAAGAACGACATAATACTCACCTTACTGCTCTGATCTCGTTCTCTTGTGAGATGGTCTAGGCTGGTATCAGTTATACATAACAAAATAGTATATAGACTACGAGCAAAGAAGTATATATAGTGTATTTTAAAATTTGAAGTACATATACCGAGGAGTTTAGAATCATATATATATATATATCGATGAGTAGCTATGATATACAATGGTTCGGATGGTTCTAAGTTCTCAAAAATTATGAAAAAATTGCAGAACATAGAGAATGGTATAGTATTAATGCTCACAAAGTTTCATAACCAAATACAATTGTATGTATGAGAACCAAAAAACACGAGCAACTAGTGATGAGGATTATTACCCGAGCTAGTTATTTATTTAATGTAGCATATTCAAGGTATTTCGAGTATGACATATAAATTTGTGCAGTAGCAGCCACTATGGTCGCAAGGGCAGCTTCCTGTGTACCAGAAGGTCGCAGTCATAGTACCTGTCTATGATCGCTGAACTTAGGCAACCAAAAGGTTGCAGGCTATGCGCGACCAAGGTGACCCAAGGGTTACCTTTGACCTGAGTTGTGTTTGAGCTTTACCAAACACATTCCCAAGATAAAAATAACTTCTCCTCCCACGTGAGAAGACAACTGACAAGGAGTTAGGATATGTGGTTATCTATAACTGCATATGTTAACCGATGAAGAGATCAGTACAGTTATGCAAACTTCATATTAGCAACCATCTAAACTCCTGGAACTACTCTACATTGGCATCCTTTCGATTAGTATAAAAGGATGATAGATGTACAGGAGCAGGGAGAGAGATCATCAGATCAAGAGATCGAGGATTGAAGACTTGAACAAATCAAGCAATAGTTAGTAGACAGAGGTATAAAGAGAGATTGATTAGCCTTTGTAACAATCTCTCCATCCTTGTAAACATTCCAATACATAGTAGAAACACAACAGGACGTAGGGTTGTTAATTACTCAATCTATTGAGGGTACAAACCTATATAATTCTTCATGTCTCCATTTCATACTTATCTTAACTTACGTAATAAACACTCTGAAAGGTCTCACATCCTATTCACAAATCTGCGTATGATCGACTAAGAACCCTGAGTCCTAATCATCGACAACTAGTAAACATATATTCAATCTAACCTTCTCTTTTTTGTTTCTCCTACATACATTTGTATTTGGTAACAAAAAGTTTCAGATCTTCATTATATTACACTCTCTACGCCCCCTAATTTTTTCAGATTTTTTTGAGAATTCGTAGACGCTCAAACCCCATCTCTGTCATAGTTATTACATGTCATGGTAAATCCGCTTTCTATATATAGAGCCAGTACATCCAACTTCTTCAATATTTTCATGCATCTTAACTTCAAAAATCATGTAAACAATCATGAAAGAATTCTATAAAAATTAGATAAGGTATATATTAGGTTGGCTAAGGAGCCTACAAATTTTACTCTACAAGATTTCAACTCTAAAATCGATGTATATTAAAAGAAAAAATAACAAAGTTCAGTGAGTACTAAATTTTATCTTTATATTTTAGGATTTATTGTTCAGCTGAATTTTTTTCTCCATGTGTATATTGAATTTGAATTTGAAATTTTGCGAGATACTAGCTAGATTCGTTTTATATCTACAATCTCAAATTTTTTTACATTTTTTTATACTCATTTACATAGAGTTTTGAGGAGACATACACAGGAGTACTGAAGGAGTGAAATGTGCTGGATACTTTTATATACATATAGTTGAAGTGGGAAAATATTTTGTCAAGATGGCCCTCATTTAAGGACCTCTCTCTCCAACTACTCTATATTGATCTAACAATAGAAAAATAGGTCCTCATGTGAGAATTGTCAGACCGAACTTTTTTTTTAGTTGAGAATTGTTAAAATGCATATTTCAAGTAATAGGTTATACTAGTAACGCAATATATGAATACATGTCGTCGGATAAAAAATCTATGTTTTGGATAGACTTGACGCAATAATAGGTTACATTTGCTACATTTGTATTACAACAACAAAAGCATGCATGTTGGATAAAAAATCTATGTTTTGGATAGACCATTGCAGATAAATGGGGACCTTTTTTTTTTTTATGCGATGCCTATTTTTTTTTCTAAAATGTATTCGTACATTTCTAGTTGTCAAAATTGTAATGTAAGTCTTAGAATCTTCTGGTTCTATGACTATATTTAGGGTGAAATGATCCCATCCTTGGTATGATCTTAAATTGAAAGAACCTTAATATGTATACGATTTAGGATTACAATCCTAACCTCAATAACCATCCTAACTGATGCAATTAATTCTGTTACTCTTGTGAGAATTAATTGTTAATAAAATTATTTTCACATTCAACAGGGATAGTTAAAAGTTTTTGTATGTCATTTAAGAATCTAATATCATCATTTTATTATGAGAATGCATTGTTGAAAAACCAATCAACTAAACTAAATGTTGTTAGAATATGCTCTATATAATATTAGTAATGTGAAACTTATATTGTTATCACTTGATATATGATAGTAAGTTTACATTATTTAAAAGTTTGAAGTAGACAAATCTATAAATTTTAGTAAATTTATAGAACTAAAACCTATAAAAGTGTAAAAATACAACACTAAATTATTATTTATGCATAAATATAAGTATTTTTAAAAATCTAATAGAATATAAGATTCTACGATTCGATTCCACAGTTCAATCCTATCAAGACAACACCGATCTGACTCAAAATCTCGATTCTAACATCCTTGAGTACATTACTAATAGTTTGATTGAATTAGTGTTTCGTCCTTCACAAGCATAAAAACCCAAGAATCAAAACAAATCAATCAGTTTGATTCGCATTGAAAAAAAAAAGAGTTTGATTCCTTTATAGAGAATGAATTTTTTTAAAAAAAATAGATAAGAATAATGATAAACCATATCCAAGAATGGATTCAATTGAATTTGATAATTTCTTAACACACAAGCCGCAGGCTCAGCTCAAAATAAGTCTCGAGGCCAGATACCTTATTCTAACAGAGCTCAAATTTGACTTGATTAAACTTAAATGTATACATATTAAATTTCTAACACTATCGGACAAATTTGAATTGAGCTTGTATACATATTAAATTTCTAACACTATCGGACAAATTTGAATTGAGCTTGAGCTTGACTTGAGCTTTTATATTGACATCTTATTAGTTTGTTTTGAGCTCAATCTTGTCTTGTTCTGAGTTTAAGTTCAATCTCGGACACAAAATCTTATTACAACCAAACTTGAGTCGGGCCCAAGCTTGGTTCAAACTCGAACTTCACTTGGGCTAAAGCAATGTAGCTGTAGGAACCATGCAACGAACCCAGTTTGATTGACTTGCTAGCTATAAATAAGTAAAAGTGACGGTCTTATTCTCCAATCGAGATGAAGAACCTGATTTTCTTAAGAGACCACGAACACTTCCGATCAAGAACCCATGGCGACTTTCTTCTCCTATACCAAGCACACTTAATCGTTGGAATGTGTGATACTAAACCACGCTTGTATAGGATGGCTCTTTTAGGCGTGTCATAGTATTTATTTGTTTTACTTCAATTTCTCAAAGAAATAATAATTTAAAAAAGAAATGTGTGCTAGCATTGATGAATTGACATTAGAACATGGTATGTTCCTGAATACACTATTTATACGGGGAGAAACAAGCCAATAGATTCGAATACCGATAAGCTCATCCAGTTTTTACGCTTTTGTCATACATATATTGCTGTACTTTATCTTTTTTTAATGAATTCTGTTTGCCTGCCAATTTTTTTTTTTCTAAAAAGAAGCAGAACTTGTGTGTTAAAAAAAATTCTCTTCATGCACTTATTTGTATGTCTAATAGGGCATAAAAATGTTGTGGCTCAGGGAAGGGTAGAATTGTGAGCGAAAAAGTTTCAAATCAAGGATGGTTTCATATCAAATTTGATTTAACCAAAACAACTCTAATTTGTTTCCTTTGTAACTTACCTCTTAATTCATACTTTCTCCTCATAATATAAGCTTCGTTTGGACGATGTTTTCTCTCTTGTGTGTCTTTTTCCTTTCGTGTTCTTTTTATGGCAAGAGAAAACAATCCTGAACAAACACTTTTGTGTACGTTCTTATGCCTTTTATGTATGCTCATACAAATGAACAAACATCATGCCCCATATAATGCACAAAATATCACATGCATTAATACTAATTAATGGTGCAAGATACCGTTTACGTGTAATGCTCTTCGTGTAATTGACCAAAGTACTTAGATCCAAGCAAGCATGATATTAACGGCCCAGACATAACTACCTATCTCAAACACACAATTTTACTGAAGTTACACCATATCATGTATCTATCAATAAGTAGTTGATACGCATATCGTCAATGCCTCACAAAGAAAAATATTTAAATTCATATTGTGAACGGCCAACAAATGTTTTAATCTCGAGCGTTCATCACAACGCCCATGAAACGGTTGTAACAATTTATAAGCAGAACTGCATATATGAAATTTTGTCGGGGCAATCGCACCGGTGTCCTTCTACAAATTGCTTATTGCTTATGAACCGGTTCAAGCATAAAACATTTATGCATTATGCATCCATTTTATTACTAGTATACTCTGTTATCTAAAGTACTAGCTTAAGATTTGACTCCTCGTGATTTTGTGCATATTTGTGATTAGAGTGTGTGCGTGTGTATACCATCAAAGTCTATGATTTCTCTTTGTAGTGTTAGGTTGTGAATCAATAATTAAATCATTAGACATATTATCACATGAAGTGCTAGTATCTACAAAACTAGCATTTGAATCTAACCACGAATTAACAATTGAATTATCGCTAGCATGTGGAGTAGAAGTGTGTGACTCTAAAGATGGATCAATATAGGAGTCACAAGCAACTCTAACATCTAATATACATGTTGAGATAATAGTATTCTTGGCAAGCAAAGAATCATAAGAATTTTTCAATTCTTGATGTTGCACTTTCAAAGATGAGTAATTATTTTTTAAAGTGCTAAAGTTTTGAGTCAAATTGCCAAACAAATCTTTTAACTCTACAATTATGTCCATTAGCTTATTCTTAGAGAGGTTAGAGTTTGATACCGTCGAGTTGCATTCCGTAGGGCATAAAGAATTGTCTTGAGATGAAGGCTTTGACTTCGACGCTTTCTTTCCAGCATTCCTAGAGCTCTTTTTGCAAGGTTTAGCCTTGGTCTTGCTTAGGCAAACCTCATCGTTTACATCCTTGAGCTCGCTCGAAAGCTCCCAATCCTCCGCATTGAAATTGTCGTCCTTGATATGCTCGGAGGTGGAACACATGTCCTTTTCTTTGGACATTGCCTCATTTGACATAAGCATGTCAATGAGCTCTCTCGGTGAAGTGTTGGAAAGATCACCGTTCGCAAGAGTAGTAGTGAAGTCATTATAGTGATCCTCTGGCAATACCTGGAGTAATTTCCTGCAAATGTCTAGATCAGAAATATTAGCACCAAGGGCTTTGAGCTCATTTGTGATATTGATCAAGCGATCATATGTGGTGGAGAGTGTATCATGCTCCAACATCACAAATGCCTCATAGTCTCGCAATAATAAGCGCATCTTAGCATGTGCAAAGCTAGATGTGCCCACAAACAAGGACTCAAGAGTGATCCAAACATCGTGAGCGGTCGAACACTCACTCACTAGTTCGAGCACATCATGACTAAGTGAATCAAGAAGCACATTTTTAGCTTTTGTATATAATAGAAGAGTATGTTTATCCAAAGATAATGAGTTATCCATACCCTTTTGCACTAATCTCCATACTTTCAAACTTAATGCCTCAAGATGAGTACTCATCATAATTTTCCAACGTGTATAATCTGAGCCATCAAATTGAGAAGCAATCAATCTAAATTTCTCTAGCAAATTCATCCTTTCTCTCAGCGGTTAAGCTGATAAATGAGAGACCTTGCTCTGATACCAATTGTAAGATCGATGATGCCGACTAGAGGGGGTGATTAGGAGGCTTTTAAATTTTCTCCCCCACTAAGTAATTTCAACAAGATAATCGATTGAACTAGATTATACAATGAGGCTTAAAACAATTTAATCAACTAATTGCATTCAACCATATGAAATATTTAACAATACATGCAACAATAGTGATATAAGCAATTGTGTCAAGATGAATATAAAGCAAATAAGAATTATGCAATTGACACAATATTTTTACCGAGGTCTCGGAGACTCGCCCGGTCTCCCCTACTCCTCGTTGAAGCGCTCGCTCGGAGCCTCGCTTCTATATCCACGAAGGATATCTCACTAGGGTTGCTCCTTCTCCACACCGGATAGGCGAGCACCATACCTTTCACAATCTTTTGCCAGCCTCTCCGACAAACTTCAATTGGAGAGATCGCGACTCTCCTCCGGCACCGTCTAGGCGAAGGCGATCGCCAAGAGTAACAATTCGGACACGCTCACTTGAACAAATCGAGTGCTAGAAGCTCAAGAATGCAAATGAGATGCTTAACACTCTAGCACTAGCATGCAAATGGTGATTGAAGTGCACTAAGCACTATTAGCTTCACACAATTGTGCTCTCGCTCAAATCACTCAAGATTTGGGCTCAATTCTAGCCTCTAAATGCAATAACACATATGTAACTCAATTGGCTAGGTTTTCAGCTGAAGAATGAACTCTTTGAGCACACAAAACTGAAGCCAAACACGAAGTATTTATAGCCTCAACAAAAAACTAGCCGTTTGCAAGAAACCGGGCCAAAAGTTGTACAGGCCGGACATTGTTTGGCTATTTCGCACAATGTCCGGTCAGTACAAAAGAAGTGACCATTACTCACGTGTTTTTCGATTGTCAGTAGCCGTTTCAACGAAATTTGTGAAGGCCGGACGGATACTATTTGTCCGGACAAAAAGTCCGAACAAATGGATATGTCTCTGTTTACTCTCAGCTCAAACAACCTGTATAGGCCGGACAATGTCCGGTCATTTCGGACAAAGTCCGGCCACTTCGGACAGATAGCCCTGGATGGATGCAAACGTCTCTGGTTTCATTTTACAAAAGGCTGAAAAAATTTGTACTGCCCGGACAAAGTCCGGCCACTGCACACTGATAGTAAAACAAGCATAACTTTTGATCCAGAGATCCGATTGAGGTGATTTTTGGCTTGTTAGAAATATAACTTAGAGCTCTACAATTTTATCAACAAGAGAAAGACATAGAAAGGTCTAGAAACTTCTAGAACCTACTGTCAAAATGTCCAATCCAAAAATCATGTCAAATGCAATTTAGAGTATTTGCACATACGGATTTGCCGTTTTCTCGCGGATGTGATTTGTGTCACTCAGCAACGACCACGACCACACAGGTTTGACATCCGATCGAAAACAGGTGGTCGATAGGGCTTGGTCGAGTGTACGCAAGCGAGCCGAAGACTGGTACGACCAGTCCGAACTCCTACGACCACACTCAAACCCTAAACAGAAAGCCGCCAAACAAGCGACACGACCACGACCACGCATCAACACGGATACGGTCAGAATATGCAAATACGACCACGACCAACTCTAGATAAATAAACTAATTCAAATAGCTGGCGATCACGACTAAGTGCAGTTTTCAAAACATTTACTCTAGTGCACATGAACTACAGTTAGACTCACTAACAATGCAAGACACTAGTGCAAGATGATATGAATGCATCTGAGCTTCTGCACTAGATAGATTCAAGCTACTAGTTTTCGACCCCTCTTAATAGTACGGTCAAACTAGTAAAAAGAAACCTATCAACCCGGTTTGTCTCCAAACACCGAGACCGGTAAAACCCTAAGAAAACAATCCTTAATCTTAGATTTTACCTTAGGTGAAGTTTGACCTCGTGAAGTTCGACCGCTTGACACTTGTCCTCGCAAAGCTCGACCTTGTTAAGCTTGACCTCGCTCGAGATGTCTCATATCGACTTCATCCTCTTCACACCCTTGCTCGCTTTTATCCTGCAATCAAACTGAGACTACAATACGTACACTCAATGCACAACATTAATCTCATATATAAGTCGTCATTAATCACCTCGAGAGAAACTACTCCACACAGGAGTTAGCTCAACGGTTTCTCTTTCAAAAGACATGACAAACTATATTCAACGAGTAGCAAATGAGTATAATATAAAATACAATCATATAGATAGTAGATGATAAACACATACGCACACGATCTATACTACTCATATCATGATATCAATCAACCTAGATGACCAAAGTGATGAGCTCCCCCTCAACATATGTATCAATATCAAGTCCACAACTGGAGTCATCAATATCAAGATTTAACATATAACATCTTGATCAATCAATTAGCACAAGCTTGATACATCCACCGAGCTCCCCCTCTACATATGCATCAATATCAAATCCGCAACCGAGGAAACATCCAATTCAGGGTTTACCGATAATCAACTCAACTTACTTGTGCCAAATTAGGATTTATCTAATTTGTCATTTGATCATCAAGTCTGACATCTTCAGATTAACTTTAATCATCATGGATTTATCAAAAATGTCATTAATCATCAAAACCTAGATACTAAGATCTACCTAGATCCAACAGTTGCTGAACTTACAATCCTGTGATTGACTCATCCTGGGAAGTCAATGTGGTGAACGGGACCAGCTGCATCGAGCTGGAATCCCCACAGGATGTGGCGCTGTCATGCTAAGGCGGTGCGGCATCACAAATAGCTTTTGTCGCGATGGCCCGCAGGCCAAGGTGAGAACTACAACACGCAAGGTGAACATCGTCGAGGAGTCGAATCCCCTCCCCCCGCAGGAGACAGCGAAGTAGCGTGGAGGCTCCTCGCTTGTATAGCGCCCCCTCTATCAACACATATGCCCGCGCCTTAACGCGAAGGCGTTTAGCTTCGGCGTCGCTGGAAGGTTCCTCCTCTCCCTTGATGCAAGAGACGAGGGGGTCCTTCCAGGATGCGGCCCAAACTATTTCCGTGATGTGGGGGTCATAGGACTCGGAGTTCGGGTCGGGGGCCATCGCGGAAGGTTTCGAGATAACCTCCAGGAAAGCCCCCTCAGGGAGGGGCCCTTGGGCACTTGCTGCCCGCGTGAGGGTGTCAGCGCGGTCATTGTCCCTACGTGGGATACGTCGTGCCTCAAGGCCTTCGAAGTGGTTTTCCATCTTCCGGACCTCGTCGAGGTAGAGGCTCAGGTTTGTGTCATGGCACAAGTAAGACTTGTCCATTTGGCACACCACGAGCTAAGAGTCCCCCTTGACGAGGAGACGTCGGATGCCCAAAGAGTGGGCAAGGCGTGGCCCTAGGAGAAGGGCATCATACTCCGCGACATTGTTCGCTGCGGGGAACTCAAGCCTTGCGGTGTATTCGAGGGTTCTCCCCTCGGGGCTTCGGAGGACTACTCCCGCGTCGGCTCTTGCCAGGCATAGAGAGCCGTCGAAGAAGAGGGTGCAGTGATCACTATGTAATGGTGGTGTGGCGTGTGTTTCTTCGTCTGGTCTGGGAACCAAAGCCCACTCGGCCACAAAGTCCGCGAGGACTTGCGACTTGATTGCGGATCGTCCGGTCAGGGGGAGGGAGAAAGGGCCTAGCTTGGCCCCCCCACTTCCCTATCCAGCCGGTGGCTTCCTTGTTTCGGAGCACTTCCCCCAGGGGGAGAGAGGACGGCACCGTGATGGGGTGGCCCAAGGAGTAATGGTGAAGCTTCCTTGATGCCATCAAGAGAGCATAACAGATCTTCTCCATCTTCGTGTACCTCATTTTGGCACCTTAGAGAGCCTCGCTCACATAGTAGACGAGGCGTTGGTGTCCATCTTCCTCCTTAACAAGGACTGCGCTGACGGCGACTGGAGTGGCCGCGAGGTAGAGGAGCAAGGGCTCCCCCTGGCGTGGGCTCATGAGCATCGGAGGGCTTGTGAGATATTTCTTCAGGTCTTCGAATGCAGCCTGTGCCTCGGGGGTCCAATGGAACCCCTCAAGGCCGTGGATGATCTTGAAGAATTGTAGGCCACACTCTCCTGAGCGTGAGATGAAACGACTCAGCGCAACCAAGCGGCCGGTGAGTCGTTGCACGTCGTTAAGAGAACGCGGCGGAGTCATGTTGAGGAGGGCCCGAAATTTTCTCGGGATTGACTTTGATGCCCGCTGGGACACAAGGAAGCCGAGGAGTTTCCCTCTGTGAACACCAAACGCGCATTTTTCCGGGTTAAGCCTTAACCCGTATTTGCTGTGTTGCGGAAGGTTTCTCCCAAATCCTTGAGGTGGGCTGCCGAGAGCGGACTTTTGACGACCGCGTCATCAACGTAGACCTCCACATTGCGGCCGATCTGGTCCTTCAGGACAAGCACATCAAGCGTTGGAAGGTTGCTCCTACATTTTTCAACGCGAAGGGCATGTGGATGTAGCAGAAGGTGCCGAGGGGAGTTATAAAACTCGTCTTTTCCTCGTCCTCTACAGCCATCCGGACTTGGTGATAGCCCGAGTAGGTGTCCAAGAAACTCATCAGCTCGCATCCCGCGATGGAATCTACCAATTGGTCAATCTGTGAGAGCGGGAAATCGTCCTTGGGGCAAGCTTTATTGAGGTCGGTGAAGTCGACACACATTCTCCATTTGCCGCTTGCCTTTTTAACGAGGACGGGGTTCGCGAGCCACTCGGGGTGCAAGACCTCCCGAATGAACCCCGCCTCTTGGAGTTTGGCGATCTCCACTTGATGGCCTCATGTCGCTCAAGGGAGAGTTTCCTAATTTTTTGTTTTACTGGGGGCGACTAGACATTACCACGAGCTTGTACTTGATAACATCCCTGGGCATGCCCCCCATGTCTGCGGCTTCCATGCGAAAATGTCCGCATTCTCGTGAAGGAAGTCAATGAGTCTCACCGCGTGCTCCTCGGGGAGGTTGGCCCCGATCTTGACGGTCTTCCCCTCGTCTTGGGAGAGGGGGACTTCACGGAGGTCCCCCTCGGGGCGAGGTTTAGGGAGGAACTTCCCGGGGAGCATAATCGGCACATCCGGGGTCGGGAGGGCTGTGACATCTCCTGCGAGGATCCCAGCTCGATGCAGCTGGTCCCATAACCACTTTGACTTCCCAGGATGAGTCAAACACAAGATTAAATTTTTGCAGCAAAATATTACAATAGTCATAATTGTATGGCCAACAGGCCTTAATACAGTACTGGGGTACAGTGCCTTACATGGCACAATGGTACAACAAAATAAAGCATCTAGTCGGCGGAAGTTGGGCGCGTTCCCACAGGAAACAGAGGTTGATAGCAAGACTGCACCACATTAGGGCTTGGGAGGATTCTGCTCTCCTCCTTCTGGATCCACGGCGTCTTTAGAATATCCATCAAGGTCATAGCATGTTCCATCTGCTGATGAGTTGTTGCAAGTGTGAGCACTTACGTACTCAGCAAGTCATAGGGGAGAGATGTAAATATATATAGGTATATAGTATGCATGACATAGACCTATTCTATTGAGGATGAGAGGGAAGGTTTTCCAAAATACTTCTCTTTCTTTCTTTCCCACTTCTTGATCATACTCATGGCAGTGTCACTACTACAGAAGTGCATTCCACTAACCCATATTTTCTAACGGTTATAAGAAATCTGGGAAAAATCCGATAGCATAGGACGACATGGGCGGAAAAGAGGGATATTACTATCGGTTAGACACTAGTCTAACGTTAGTGAAATGCAAATACTTTTTACTATCGGTCATTACTGTACAAACCGATATAATATATCAAATAGTACTATCGGTTTTTCACTTTTAACTGATAGTAAAATTGCACACTTTATACTATCGGTTATTACTGCACCAACCGATATAATATATTAAAACAGTACTATCGGTTTTTTGTTCGTAACAGATAGTAAAATTAATCACTTTATACTATCGGTTCATACTGTACCAACTGATATAATATATTACATAGTACTATCGGTTTTTCTCGAGTAACTGATAGTGAAATTACTAACTTTTTACTATCGGTTCGTATTGTACTAACCGATACAATATATTAAATAGTACTATCGGTTATATAAAAAAACCGATAGTAAAATGATTTCATGTAAACTAATGGTTTATGACAGTGGGGGACCTTATTTTACTATTGGTTTGTGTTTTTGAACCGATAGTAAAATTGGACAACTTAATTAGGTCGACCCCTGCTCTGCGTTCTGCATGTTGGAATAATATCAGCCGTGCACGACTCCAAGCTAGAGTGATCTGGAGAAGCTAGCTAAGAGGTTGATCATATTTCCATCCCCCTCGGTATTGTCATCTTCTCATCACCTCTCTCTCTCTCTCTCACTCTTTCACTTGCACTCTCCCTCTCTCTCTCTACTTGCAATTCATTAAACTAGATACATGTATCTCCAAACTAGCTAGAAGGCTAGGTTGGCTAGCTAGCTATAGCTTGCTGAATTTAAGCAGCTAGCTAGCTGGCTCTTCCAATTAATGCATGCATCAAGTTAATTAGGGTTTCATATATACAAATCCATTTAATGTAATTAAGTAGCTCATGTACACACATATGGCCTAGCTAATTATGTTTCATGCATATATGCATGCCCTGAGTCATTAATTATTTATTTGAATTTGTCAATTTTGTGAAATAATTGTAGATGAACCGAGAATATTGGATGTATGGAATAAAACGTACTACTGTTGAGTATTTGGAGGGTGTGAATGGGTTTATTAAATTTGTTGAGCAAGAAAAGGCGAAGAAGGGAGAGAAAGATATGCATTGTCCTTGTATAGATTGTATGAACTTAAAAAGGTTCGGCAACTCTGATCAGATTAGGAGTCATTTGATTCATCGTGGTTTTAACGCACGCTATACCCGTTGGATATGGCATGGTGAAGATCTTGAGGAAACGAGCACCGCTACCACTCAGCAGCACCCGGAAGTGGATTGCACTAATGATGATCATGATCAGAACATTGGTAATGTTCATTCGGAAGTCCATGTAGATGACGACAATTTAGATGAAATGTTACGTGATGTAGAAGAAGACTACAGCGAAAACGATTTAGCTAAATTTGAGAAATTAATTGTTGATTCTGAGAAGCCTTTGTTCCCCGGATGTGCAAAATTTACAAAGTTGTCTTCTGTGTTGAGATTATATAACTTGAAGGCAAGCAACGGTTGGAGTGATAAGAGTTTCACGGCGCTATTGGATCTATTAGTGGACATGCTTCCAGAGGGAAATGAGTTGCCAAGATCGGTTTATCAGGCCAAAAAACTATTGTGTCCGTTGGGAATGGAAATCGAAAGAATACATGCATGCCCAAATGATTGTGTTCTGTACCGTAACGAGTACGAGGATTTGCATGTTTGTCCAAGATGCGGTGCATCGCGGTATAAGCATGGGGACAGAATTTATCACAATGGATGTGATGAGGTCAAGAAAGGGCCTCCGGCCAAAACTGTGTGGTATTTGCCTGTGATTCCCAGATTGAAACGGCTGTTTGCAAATCCGAAAGATGCGAAGTACTTGCGTTGGCATGTTGAAGGTCGGAAACAAGACGGAAAACTAAGACATCCAGCTGATTCCATTCAATGGAGAAACATTAACAGAACATTCGGTGAGTTTGGCGGCGAAGTGAGGAATATAAGGTTTGGGCTGAGTACGGATGGTATGAATCCACACGGAAATATGAGCAGTCGACATAGCACTTGGCCGGTTCTTTTATGCATCTACAATCTTCTTCCTTGGTTATGTATGAAGCGCAAGTACATCATGATGTCGTTACTAATTTCAGGACCCAGACAACCCGGGAATGATATTGACGTGTTTCTGTCACCGTTAGTCGAGGACTTACATAAATTGTGGAGTGAAGGGGTGCGGGTGTGGGATGCACATAAGCGAGAGAATTTCATGTTGCGGGCCATGATATTTTGCACCATAAATGATTTCCCGGCCTATGGAAATTTGTCGGGGTATAGTACGAAAGGAGGCAAGGCTTGTCCTATTTGCCTGGATGAAACTGAAAGCATGTGGTTATCGAACTGCAGAAAAACAGTGTACATGGGTCACCGCAGATTCCTTCCGATGCATCACGCCTACCATAAGAAGAGGAAGTCATTCAATGGGAAGCCTGAGAAAGGATCAGCCCCAGTGTTTGTGACTGGTAAGGAGCTTTACTTGCGCGTAAAGGACATCAAAGTTGAGTTCGGTAAATGTTCTAAACCTCCAGGAAAAAATGTTTGGAAGAAGAGATCGATTCTTTGGGATCTGCCATATTGGGAGCACTTACAAGTTCGACATTGCATTGATGTCATGCACGTAGAGAAAAATGTTTGTGACAGTTTGACTGGTTTGTTGTTGAACATTCCAGGAAAGACGAAAGATGGCATCAACGTTCACCGTGACATGCTCGACATGGGCATAAGGACTGAGCTTGCACCGTTGGAGAAGGGAAAGTGGACATACCTCCCCCCGGCCTGCTATACTTTGTCAAAAAGAGAAAAAACAGAACTCTGTCAGTGCCTACATGCTGTCAAAGTTCCATGCAGGTATTCTGCGAACTTGAAAAACTTGTGTCCATGAAAGACTTGAAACTGGTTGGTATGAAGTCCCATGATTGTTATGTACTGATGTCACAAATGCTTCCCATTGCTATCAGAGGCATTCTCCCAGTCAAAGTCAGAGAGACAATTACAAAGCTATGTTATTTCTTCAACACAATATCTGGCAAGGTACGTAAGCGTGTACTCCTAGCAAGTTAATTAGCTCCATCGTGGAACTTGTCAGATTTTTTGGATCTGAATATTTGCTGCAACTGTGTCCTTGCAGGTAATTGATATGGATGGACTGGACGATTTGCAACGCAATGTGACTACCACTCTTTGTCAGCTGGAGATGTATTTCCCTCCATCATTTTTTGATGTTACGGTCCATCTAATTGTTCACCTTGTCAGAGAAATTAAGTTTTGTGGACCCGTGTTCCTACGCTACATGTATCCATTTGAGAGATTTATGGGTATCTTGAAGGGATATGTAAGGAATCGACATCGGCCTGAGGGCAGTATCATTGAAGGTTATGCCGCCGAGGAGGTGATCGAATTTTGCACCAACTATATGGCCGGGGTTGACCCAATTGGCGTTCCTACGTCCCGGTATGAGGGCAGGCTTTAGGGCATTGGAACGATTGGATTTAAAGCAGTCGTCCCCTCTAGTGATCTGTATGCAAAAGCCCATTTTTGGGTCTTACAACACATGACGGGGGTGGAGCCATACATACACGAGCACAAGGAAATGTTACGGAGACAGAATCCCTCGAAGCCAGAGATTTGGGTCACCAGAGAACATAATAGGAAGTTTGCTGGGTGGATCGAAAATAGAGTCCGGCAAGCTTCTGAGGGCGACGTAGATGAAGATGTTACATGGTTGGCCAGAGGGCCTAGATTTACTGTAGGGACTTGGCAGGGGTATGACATCAACGGCTATTCATTTTACACAAGAACTCAGGACGAGAAAAGTACTATGCAATGTAGTGGAGTGACACTACTTGCTATTTCGGAGGATGCCAAGGCAGTAAGGGCACTCGACTCATATTACGGTGTTATTGAGGAAATATGGGAGCTCGATTATGTATTACTTAAGATTCCCCTGTTTCGATGCCAATGGGTCGAGATCCCTCGAGGTGTTAAAGTCGACAATTATGGGTTTACTCTCGTCGATCTCAGTAGAGTCGCACACAAAGATGGTCCATTTATACTTGCTGAGCAAGCCACACAGGTGTTCTACATCGTTGACCCGGCCAACCCAAAGTTACACGTTGTCCTTCACAGTAAGAGACGTATTGTTGGGGTCGAAGACGTTGTGGATGAAGAAGAGTACGATCAGTAATATGAGTGTAGTCATACCGTGTAGTCCACTATCGGTTTCTTATTCAAAACCGATAGTAATTAAACCCAATGGTCATGGAATCACCAGTACCCTAGATTTTCTCTCTGATTTCTAAAACCCTAATTTCATCACTTCTTGTTTCTAAAACCCTTGTTTTCATAATTTGTAATCTTTTTGTTTTCAAAAACCTAGTTTCATAAATTTTAGTTGTAGATGATCACTAGCAATTTGTCATACAGTGTAGTACACTATTGGTTTCTTATTCATAACCGATAGTAAATACCTTAAACCGAATTTTCTGTTAATTATTTCCCATTTTCTAATTTTCATCTAAAATTTTGGTTCATTTACATTTTAACATACTTTATGTTCCTGCTGAGAGACTAGCATAGTTTGCACTGCTAATCTTATTGAATACAAACTTGATTACTATTGGTTTGACTTGGAAAACCGATAGGAAATAGAGTATATTATAGTTTGCACTTCTAATTTGAATTTTCTGTGAATTACTTCCCATTTTCTAATGTTCATCTGAAATTTAGGTTCATTTAGATTTTAACAGACTTTATTTTCCTGCAGAGAGATTAGCATAGTTTGCACTGCTAATCTTTTAAATTTTCCTGAATACATACCTTAGTACTATCGGTTTTCCTTTCATAACCGATAGGAAATAGAGAATGTCTTAGTTTGCACTGCTAATCTGAATTTTCTGTTAATTACTTCCCATTTTCTAATGTTCATCTGAAATTTTGGTTCATTTAAATTTCAACAGACTTTATGTTCATGCAGAGAGACTAGCGTAGGGCACAACAATTTTAGTTATTAACTTTGTCATGTACCTTTCTTCATATCAATTGATGGTTTGTTCATGGAATTTTAGGTAAAGCCATGTTGGCATCTTCCTTGGCTGATAGTGGTGATTCAGCGAGGGCGAACGTAGATGGCGCTACCTCGTCCCAGCGAAAGAGGAAGGCGCGAGGCGCGACGATGTTGGGTCGTTTGGCCAAACGCGCGGATCTTTCATGTGAGTTCAACCAGTGCGGGAGACTGATCGGGAAGAACGCCGGCCACTATGCTGCCTATGTTGGCTTGTTGGCGAAGGAAAGGGTGAAGATCACCGTCCAGAGCTGGAAGGACGTCAAGGCTGACGAGAGGGATAGGCTGTGGGCGGAAGTGAAGGTAAAATTAATCAAAATCACTGAACTCTTGAGTAATCATATTCCCTTGGTTTATCCCAGAGATTAGGTAAGTCCTGCTTATATGCACCATTTGAAACAGGCCAAGTGGAACATCCCCGACGATGGTCCCAAGATAGCTTGCTTGAAGGACATGAACAACACGTGGAAAACCTTCAAGAGCGTCCTCGTCAGTACCTTCCTCGCTAAAGGCGAATCTCCATGCGAGAAGTACCCCTTCATAACGGAGGAGGTATGGGAGCAATTCGCCCAACAGAAGGGGACTCCTGAGTTCAAGGTATGTATGGTTCCTTTGCTTGGTTACACCATTGTATGCAGTAAGCAGTGGTGCATTAATTTTCTTGTTTCTGGTATGAAGGCGCTCAACGAGAAGAACAGGGCAATCCAGAGGAGGAACGACCATCCACACTGGCTTGGCTCTCGCGGCTATGCGGGGAAGGAGGAGCAGTGGAAGAAGGCTGAAGACGAGGCATCGAATTTCGTCGACTCCCCTGACCTACCACTCTCTGAGATCCGCGATCAGCGATGCAAGCGCTGGTGGCTGGCCAGAGGGACCGTGTCGGCCACGGGGACTGTGGCGTTCCCAAACCCTAGGGACGTCGAGGTCGTGCAGCGACTCGTAAGTTGGCTAACTATGATCACTAATGTGCGCACAAGTTTGTATATATTTCTTCCTCACAATGGAGAGCTTTCAATGTAACAGATCTCTTGCTCGAAGGAGGCGACCGAGGGATTGTTCAGTCCCCATAGGGAGAACGACATCCTTACCCGGGCTCTAGGGAACAAGGAGCATCCAGGGCGGACGCGAACCATGGGGGCTGTGGTGCCATGGAAGGAAGGCTTCTCGGAGCCCGGGCAAAAGGCGAAGAAGGCTGGCAACTGGAAGGAAACGGAAGTGGAGCTATCTCTGAAGATACGGGCAGATGTGGCTGCACAATTCGCGGACATGTTCGCTCAAATGAACGAGAAGTATGAACGCCTCAGCCGAGTTGTGCAGTCCAAGGGTTTAGATCCAACTGCCGAGCTCGACGCTGCCAGGCCGAGTAGTTGCGGCTCGAAGGTTCACGTGGATCCGGTGGACCTGATCGAGGTATTGTAACTCTTGAGCTATATATGCAGTTCGGTTGATGCCACTCCCGTTATGTTAGAATTGTTTCGCTAACCTGTTATAATTGTTGCAAATTGCAGAAGCCGGAGAGCTGTAGCCTATTGATCAACATAGGCGACAAACCTGTTGCGGTTGCAAACGGGGTCGTATACCAGTCTTGGGAGGATGTCCGGATCCACTGTGTACCTCTGGAGCCTGGATACGCAAAGGTACAGGTGGACATGGCCCTCCCGGGCTACAGCTCTTTTCCGTTGCCCGTCCCAACGGACGAAATGCGGACAATTGGCGAGGCATTGGGCTCGTACATACAGTGGCCCAAGAAGGGTGTTAGACTACAGGAGGTAAACCCTAGCCATTCTAGCTTACAACTCAGTTAATATACTCAATTTGCAAGATCTAACTTATGCGTTTGTACTTAAAGTGGACGATGGATACCAGCACACTTCCTGAGGACACCACCCCGGCCACAACGCATGAGCGAACTCCTTCGGGCCCCATGCCTCCTCCGACGGCCTCAAACCCTTCGCCATCAAATGAGGCCGACGGCACCACACCCCAACCTTCGAAAATGTACACTCGCTCCCCGGCCAAAGGCAAGGGCAAGGCCAAACAAAGCCAGCCGGGTACGTTCAAGAACGGGTCCCCACTCGTGTCGGAGTACCTTCTGCGCAATATGGATCAAATAACCAGAAGTCTCCATGAGTGGTACCTGACCCGGTCTAGGCGCCACATCAACTTCTTGGTTCACTTCAGGCCAGGCCATTTTCACTGTGAGCCCGGGAGCATATCGGTAGCCTACGAGGATTTGTTCGACCTCCTCAACTGGCGGGAGCTTGATATGTCCATCATACGGACTGGAGTCCTTTGAGTTTGCTGTTGTGTGAAGTTATCACAATTCGTTTCATAAATCTAATCACTTTGTATGCACTACTTACTAATGTCTACTTTGCATCCAGGTGCATGTATAGGCTGGCGTCGATGAGGGCATGCGACAAGGTGGGTTTCCTCGACCCAGAAAAAATAAGCCTCACGATGCTAGAGCACGACCAAGCACATGCGGAGGAATACATATCAAGGGCACTACTAGCGCAGCAGGACCGAGAGTTCATCCTTGCGCCGTACCACCAAAGGTTAGTGCATTTCCTACTAATTTAACTCATTCTTGTATGTTACGCCTAACATATGTATGAAACGGTTCGCTTATATATGCAATGTAGGGGCCACTGGATCCTCGCCATCATTTGCCCATGGATGAATGAGGTCTATTACCTCGATTCGATGAGCGACAGGGTGGCGCATGTTTTCACCCTCACGTGGCACATAGACGCGTAAGTAACACAGTTGTTTTAAATTTTTCTCTGACTAGCTAATTAATGATAACATATTAACCGGCAATGCTAAATTAAATACAGGGCTTTCAAAAATTATGTCAGTGCTGGAGGGAGGCATGACGCGTCGAAGGGCACAACAATTTCTTGGAAAGAATATGAGGTAATTAATACGGATGGAAGTACTCATGATGAGTCTTTTAATTTAAGCTTAATTAGTTCTTTCGAGTTAATGTGGGTTTATGTCTTTGCATATGCAATTTTCCCAGTGCCATCAACAGCCACAATCGTGGGAATGTGGCTTCTATGTCATGAGATTCATGTATGACCTGATCAGGAGAAACTTTGCCCAATTCCCTAAGGTAACCATTTTTCCTGACTCAAAGTCGAACTTTAATTGGATGTGACGTACGATCCTAACTTCATACACGCATATATGCAGAGCGCCATGTTCAAAGAGCAATATGAGTTGCCTCAATTGAAGGAGCTGCGAATAATTTGGGCTCAATATGTCATGGAAGAAGTGGCTATCAACGATCGATAGTAACTGACTTGTGTTGATTGCTGTATTTGTGAATATATATTGAATGTGTTGATTCATTGATTTGTGAATATATGTGAATAGATTCATTGATGTATTTGTGAATAAACTCGATCAATATGTGCATAAATTCAGTCTGTCGAATGCATGTGTATATTACTGTATTAGTGTATTTGTGAATAAATTCAATATGTGAATATTGGTGAATATTTGTAAATATTGGTGTATTTGTGAATGATCCAATGTATCTCTGTATTGCTGTATGTATATTGTTGTATGTATCTCTGTATTGCTGTATGTATATTTGTAAATATTTAGTACTAACCGTGCCACTACATAATCGATAGAAAAAACTAATATGAATATCGGTTATATACTACAACCGATAGAATAAAGTTTCCAGTACGAACTATGTCCACACAATACTATCGGTTCATATTCAGAAACCGATAGAATAAAGTTTTATGTACTAAACGTGTCTACAAAATACTATCGGTTATATAATATAACCGATAGAATAAATATTTCAGTACTATCGGTTATATACTACAACCGATAGAAGAAAGTTTCCAGTACTAACTGTGTCTGCACAATACTATCGGTTTATATATAACAACCGATAGAATAAAGTTTCCTGTACTAAATGTGTCCACAAAATACTATCGCTTTATATAAGAGCCGATAGAAAAAAACGTTTAGATTACTATCGGTTTAGATCCTAGCCGATACAAAAGGCCTAAACAATACTATCGGTTTATGTAAGAGCCGATAGAAAAAAACGTTTAGATTACTATCGGTTTAGATCCTAGCCGATACAAAAGGCCTAAACAATACTATCGGTTTATATACGAGCCGATAGAAAAAACTTATACAATACTATCGGTTTAAAGCCGAGCCGATAGAAGAAATAGTCGATAGCGATTAGTGAACGTTGGGATTGTAGATGTTTTACTAACGGTTTTTGAACCGATAGAAGTGTACTGCCTCTCTACTATTGTGCGGACCACTATCGGTAAGAGAACAGATAGTAGAGTGGATTTTTAACCGATAGTGAAAAGCATTTCTGTAGCAGTGTGTATAACATACTGGAGGTAATATATATATATCCTTTAAAGATGGTGATATATCCTCTTTATCACATTACTTCTCATGTTCACTAATTATGGTACCACCGTGACATGTCAACACATGATAGTCCACGACAGCACCCCTTATCGTGACAACACATGCCACTTGGGTAATCTTGAACTAACAAGTTTTACTTTATAAAACAGTACTTATGTTACACCCCGTGGATTTAATCCACCGCAGCAGACTCCTGTAGACCCGGGAGTTCGGAGTATTCGAATACCTTTTTAATATCTCTGCAGAGAGGTACCAATTTACCCACAAGGTACATCCACTTTCATGCCCATCCTATCAGATGATTAGACCCAAAACTCACTTCACATTGTGTAACACCCTGAGTTAGGGGTGAAAATTTCCTTTTTCATAAATAGCATGCATGCATGTATCAGTAGCAATAGCCAGATCAGTATCTACCTCAAGCCCTAAAATCTCCAAATCTTTCTTGTAAACCCCAAATCAAGATCAGATTGTTCAGATATGACCTATCAGTTAACTTAAACTTAAAAGCCTTCAGAAGCCAGATTCAATTCCATCTCTAAATCCCAGATTTGTCAACTCCATTCTGTTTTCGAAAACAGAAATACCTTATATTACCCTAATACCCTGAATTCAATTTAATCAAAATCTTGACCAAGTTCAGACCAGATTATTCTTGAAATATGATCATGGGTATGCCAATACCTTAAATCAGAAAGTTGGCAGCCAGATTTTATCATCTAGACTCTTTTCACAAATCAGTCCAAGAGTTATCACAAATTAGTCCTTATCTGATATCTGAAAACCCAAAAAGGCTAAAATCTCCAGATTAACTCCAAATTCAGAATTTCTTCAGCAAATCTTCTCAAAATGCTATTTGCCACAAGTCTCTCTTCTGTTCAGATATCAAAATCAAACCCTAAATGCCAGAATTCGAAATCGACAAAACTCGAATCTTACTGTACTCTAATTTACCCTATTTTCAGTTTGTATCAAAAATTATTCAAATGTGTCAAATTTTATCAAACATCTTTGCCAAATATCTTGTTGAATATATCTGCCAGATTAGCGAAAGCAAATTCAGTTTAAACCTTCCAGAATTCCAGATTTACAATTCAGTCCAAAACTCAGAGAATTGAAACTGCAGTTCAGTCCATTTTCGACCAGGTCGTTTACTGTGCGCACGACCAGAAACCGCCGTGCTTGTGCGCCGTGGTTGCTCGTCGCCGGTGAGGCTTCGCCGCGCTTGTGACCGTGCATGCCGGTGCGCACGTGTCCTCGCTCCAGCCAGTGCCATGGCAAGGTTGCTGCTACATCGAAGACCAACGCCTGCTCCCGCGCGCGATCAACGGCTTTTTGTTAGCAGCTCCTCCACACTTCACCAGAAACCAGCCAAATTCCAAATCTTTGCTGTTTCGTTTTCTTCTCCGGCGAGCCGTCGAGGAGGCTCACGGTGCCAGCTTCATCCGCTGCATCAATCTTCAAATTAAATCCATCAGTGAGTTCCCCTACCCATTCTCTCTGTGTAGTATCGTCTAATTGCTCCCCGGTGACCTCTAACGCCGGCGATCACCGGAAATTACAGTTTGCCCTGTTTCTATAATGTGGCTCAATCCAGTACAAATTAGCCTTCGTTTCTGTAAACAAAATTGATCAGTAAGCTAAATCAAGCAAGCCTGTGAAGTTAGATTTCGAAATTGAGCAAGAATCAAAGTTTTTCCCTAACCCGAGCTTCACCAGAAACCGGCGATCGTCGCCAGGCTTCTCCGGTGATCCTCCGGCCAATCTAATTATACCAGAAGCTTTCTCTTACCACCTAGATACTCTCCAAGCAAGGAATTAAGTTCTTTTGGTCTGTAGCAGAAACCCCCAATTGGCAGTGCTTCTTCTCCGGCGCCGATCACTGGAAAGCTTGTTCCAGCCATTTCAGCCCTCGAAACTTTGTCCAGTGTGTGTGCTTTGATCTCCTGAGAATTTTTGTCTTCTAGCCTGACACCTAAATCAGCCTAGATCAAAAGATATAGCTTTACCAAGATTTTGTCCAGCACTGCTCCAGTGCAACCAGTTCACCTCAGTTCATCACTGAAATTCTTGCTTTCCAGCCATTTCTTGCCATAGATCCTGTTGACTTAATTGTTCCTGTTATCAATGCCTACCTCCCAGACAAAGTGGTGCATCATTTGGAGCTCCAGATCAAAAGTTATGCCAAGCCCTAGTTTTTGGCATTGTCAGCCCTATGCCAGAGCTTGTCAGCCAGTGGCATTGGCCTTGTTTACCCACTTCTGATTGTGCAATTTGAAAACCACTTTGTCCACTGAATTTGTAGAGTTGTGATCTATATTTTCTTCTACTACCACAACTTGAGATAAGCACTCTAGCTTTTCTTAAAGCTATGTCCAAGCCTTGATCTGAATGTCGATCTGTTGACATTCGCTGTTTTGATTAAACCAGCCACAAAATTGTTATCCCTATTGTAATCCTGAAACCCTAAGATTATCTAATTACCATCCTTAGCCCAAATTCCTTGAAACCCTAGAATCTCGACTCAGTTCAGTTTGCAGTTCAAATTATCTCCAGTATAGTTCAATCATTCTTGTTGAGCATTTCTGCATATAAGTCATAAAACATTTTAATATTATAAGTAATCATTGTGTGTTGTTTGCCGTCGAGCAGATTCAGAAGCTGACTTTGAAGATTTTGCTGTTGACCCGTCATCGACTGCTGTATTTTACGACGCGGAAGGCAAGTCATATCCTTGGTCATCTTGAACCTATATTTTAAATGTTGCTATAATATAACCTTGAATATAGATAATATTGCATGAGAAAGATTGAGAATGGTTGATTTATGAATTGGCAGTACTAGACTGGTTATCTGTGAAATGTGAAATAAACAAGTTTTGAGCCATGAACTATTATATGTATCTATATACTTATATTCATGAAATAAAACCCCTAGCCGTGACCAGAAAAATGGTGTGGAATGGCTGTAGCACTGGAGGTGCTAGACTGCAAAGGATATGCAGGCACTGAAGGTGCAGGGTTGTGGATGGTCTGGT
Organism: Pharus latifolius; assembly: GCA_019359835.1. NCBI lineage: Eukaryota > Viridiplantae > Streptophyta > Magnoliopsida > Poales > Poaceae > Pharus > Pharus latifolius. The sequence goes on from CM033328.1 coordinate 6,724,429, forward strand.
TACTGGCATATAAGGACTAGAACCTTGTGTTGTGCGTCTAGTGGCATGAACAACGTGCTAACCGCAAGTCTGGTATGGGACAGGCCTGAACAAGTAATTATGTGGATCGCACATGAAACCCCTGCATGAGATGTGTAGTGATGCACGATAACACGGAGTACGGCTCCCACACATATCACTGAAGGTGATCAAGCACGCTGACCCAGTAATGGGAATAAGCAAAGGGGTGGAGGTTAGGATACAGCCTACCACAACTGTGTCTCGCGGAGAGCCACAGGGTCAGGGGTGAATTGTAAGTGATGCATAACAAAAGTTCTTGTTATCTCCACCTTGCCACTCACACATGGTTGTGAGGAGGGGTCTAATCATTTTGATAGGATGGGCTTGAAAGTGGAATATCTTGCGGGTAAATTGGTACCTCTCTGCAGAGTTAAACACGTATTCGAATACTCCGAGCTCCCGGGTTTATAGGAGTCTGCTGCGGTGGATTAAATCCACGGGGTGTGACACAAGTACTATTTTCTAAATAAAATGTGTTAAATCAAGATTACCCAAATGACATGTGTTGTCATGATAAGGGGTGCTGCCGTGGGCTGTCGTGTGTCGACGTGTCGCGGTAGTGCTATAATCTAGTGAACATGAATGATGATGTTATATTTAGAAAAGTGCTGCCATGAGCTGAAATAAGATGAGATGAGAAAGAAAAAGATTATTTTACAAATATCCATAATTCTTGACTAGGCTAGGTTCATATCATCACTACTATATGTATCTATTATTACCTATGACTTGCTGAGTACGTAAGTGCTCACCCTTGCAACATTCAACTCAATAGATGGAGCCTATCTTGATCAAGATGATGGCATGGAGAACTTCTTGGATCCAGAAGGAGCAGCGTCAGTTCCGCCAGAGCCCTGACGTGTGTTGTTCTGCCGTCAACTTCTTTTGTGGGAGGGTCACCTATCTTCTGCTGTGTAGTTAAATATTTTGCTAAACCCTGAATGCCTTGTAGGCATTGTAATCCTTTACGTAATATTAAGACCAGCAGGCCACACTGCTTAATATTTTGTTAGTACTCTGTTACAATGTAATATACTCCTGTATTTGACTCATCCTGGGAAGTCAAAGGTTTGTGAGAATGGGACTAGCTGCAGCGAGCTAGGTCTCTACAGGAGTAGTCGTAGTCCCAGTTTCGGGGCGCGACACATTGTGAGCTGGCAAGGTGGAGATAATAAGAATTTTTGCCATGCTTTAGACACAGTTCACCCCGAACCTTGCAGTTCTAACCAGAACTACAGTTGTGGTGAGGTTACACAGCCCCCACTAATTGGCATCTTCTCTTTAAGGGTCAGCGTGCATCATCACATACAGTGATCAGTGTAGGAGCGCACTCCGTGTAAATCGTGCATTTGTTCTATTGGGGTTCATGTGTGCTTCACAGACTACTTGTTCAGGCCTGTCCCATTCCAGGCTTGCGGTTGGCATGTTAAGCATGCCACTAGACGCACAACACAAGGTTCTAAGTCCTTATATGCTAGTGACCAGATCATAACACAATCTATGCACATCCAGTGCTAAACACACCACCATTTCATCAGGGTGTATTCAAAAGCCTGGTCACGGCTGGAAGTTCCATTTCAAGAAAATAGTAACATATGTATATAGATAATAGTTCATGGCTGGCTAATTTCTCAAGTTCATATTCTTTCAGACTTTCAGTCTGATACTGCCATATTATCACTGATCTCATCACATGCAATATTATAATTTATCTACTCAAGGCATAGCATAACAATTTATAGGATATGGGTTCAAAATGATCAAAGTATGACTTCCCTTCAGGTTCGTAGGGTGTCGTTGTTGAAGCTGGGTCTGCAGTGGAGTCCTCGTACTCAGGCTCTGGCTCTAGTTCAAAGATCAAACAAACAAGCTGCATCACAACCATATCTACACTTATTTGTACACTATATGTGGTCATGCAAGAAAATGACTAAACTATGGAAGGAAGAAGATTAAAAGGGTTAACTGGGGTTAACTCTTGATATTAGGGTGGCTAAGGGTCCTGGGCACCATGAAAATGCCAAGATTTTGGCTGGTTTTGAGTTTAAACGAATAACGTCTTTAGGTCATTTAGGGTTTAAGTCAAAGACATAGCTTAACCATGTCTTAGAGTGCTCAAATGAAGTTGTCACTAGTACAGAAATGCAGTCTACTAACCCCTATCTTCTATCGGTTATTAGCGATACAGCAGAAAACCGATAGAAAATGTGCCTCGCGGTCATAAAAGCCCGACGGATGTATTTTCCCTATCGGTTTATAAGAAACTTACCGATAGAAGAAGCAGTACGATTTACTCTAGCGGTGATAAACATATTTGCCATTAGAATATATGCATAAGTACTGACGGGAGAATGTTGTGCGCCGATAGGACTGGTCGACTTCTACATCTAGACTTATTCTATCGGTCATGTATGCGTATACCGACAGAGTATGTACAAAATTTCCTATCGGCAATATGTAGTGTGCCGATAGAACCGTTCGCCTCCTACAAATATTTTTATTCTATCGCTAATGGATTATTGTACCGTTAGAATATACGGAAAATGGCTTACAACAGTTCGTCGTCAAGTATATTTGTTCTATCGGTATTGAATGTTTATTCCGTTAGAGTATAGCAAAAATATTTTAGAACTGTTCGCCTTCTACAGGTACTATTATTCTATCGGCAATGTACGTATATACGGACAGAGTATGTACAAAATTCCTATCGGTAATATGTATTGTGCCGATAGAACCATTCGCCTTCTACAGATGTTTTTATTCTATCGGTATGTGATTTTTGTACCGATAGAAATTAGCCAGTACTATAAATACACGGGTATGTCTCTTTCATTCTCACAGTTCATCTGGCGTTTGTGGTATAACCCGTAAGCTCCATGGACGGCCGTCGCACCTCTACAGGCGACCACAGCACCTCCGCACCTCCATCGACGCCCTCTAGACTTCGGCATCCCAAGCAAGGTACGTAAAATTTCGGAATATTGTTATATTATTCTAATCCGATTATGGCAATTATTCTGCAATTTTTGTATCCTTCATTTTGATGTGTCTTCTTTTCAATATGATTATGATCTGTGCAGGTCCTTGGATGATGCTCATGAGGGGCAACATATTTCAGGGTTCTTCATCGCAGTACGCTGCCTACATTGGCTTGTTGGCGAAAGAAACGGTGAAGATCACCGTCGAGAGCTGGAAGGGCGTGAAGGGCGAGTTCTTGGTTGGCTCGGTCGAGAAGATCCTTAAGCCCGGCGTGTTTCTCAAATCAGGACCTATAGAAAGCATCTTACATTTTTTTGCATGCACCAGCTTGTGGCCAGATGCTAACCTGCTTGGAGAAGAAGAATTGTTGTCATTTGCACAGCCATTCTACACCATCACTACACAGAACAACATATATATCTTCGAAGGTAGCTTCTTTTTGTTAATGGAGTTGAGTTGAGTTGAGTTGAGTTGAGTTGATCGAGTTTGAGTCCGAGGAAATCACCAATACAAATGAAACTCGACGGCAGTTCCAGCTCCTCGGGCGTCTTCGAACTGAACTCCTATGGTTAAGTCCAATGTGGTTCAGACATTTGCTGTTTTGGATGAATGGATTGGTGATGTATCAGGTCTAACTTGTAGTCGGTAGTTGCATTGTCGCAACCTGCAAAGGTTCTCTTTTATGTAAAATGTATGGGCCACTGGGTCCTCGTCGTGATCTGTTGTTAATTTCAGACGTGGCTTTTCTAATATACATCGAATGTGTGAATTGTTGTATTTGTATATTGTTGTATATTTGTGTATCATGTATTGCTAACAGGGACATGAACTTGAATGTGTAGGGAGTATTTGTGTATTTAATTGTATTGGTAGGTAGGTGTGTATTTGTACTGCTGTTTCAGTTCAGACATGCACTTGAATTTGTGAACTGGCATGTGTATGTTTGCACCTGAATTTGTATTGGTGAACTGGCATGTGTATGTTTGTACCTGAATTTGTGAACTGGCATGTGTAATTTTTTGGCAAGATGAAGTCCCAAGTACCTAAGAAAAGTATTTTTGTGTCTCCCAGTTAATCCACAAATTATCTTTTCTTCAAATATTGCTTTATCTTCTAGTTAAGATCCGTTTGATGTAAGATCTGTTTGATGTTACATTGATATGATTCCTTGGATGTGAGAACTGGTGTCATGTGTGTCCCAGTTTGGTACAAGTACCTCCTCTAACGGTAAGTACACATATTTACCGATAGGAAAACTCATGTATGTAAAGTGTCATGCATCGTCTAACGGTCAGTACACATATTTACCGATAGAAAAAAACCGGTACTTAATTAGTAATGGACATTCTCTAACGGTATATGTGTGTTTTTACCGATAGAATATGTGAGAGGCGAATTACCTTAGTTGGTCTAACGGTTATTTCATGTATTTACCGTTAGAAAAAGGCCTCTACTGGTGTGTGTTGGTACAAGTACCTCCTCTAACGGTAAGTACACATATTTACCGGTAGAAATCACATATTTGCTCAGTCATGCACCATCTAACGGCAAATACACATATTTACCGATAGAAAAACTCATGCACGTAAAGTGTCATGCATCGTCTAACGGTCAATACACATATTTACCGATAGAACAAGACCTGTACTTAAACAGTAATGGACATTCTCTAACGGTATATGTGTGTTTTTACCGATAGAATATGTGAGAGGCGAATTACCTTAGTTGGTCTAACGGTTATTTCATGTATTTACCGTTAGAAAAGGGTCCATTACAAGGAAAACCCCACTCGACCATTGCTGAGCTGCTCTTTATTTGTTCTGTTACACTCTGTGTCCCTCTGTTTGCGATGAAAGTTCCATGCTCGCAGCTACACTGCTAGGGTGATCAGCGCAGGCTGGAGGGAAGTTGATTGCGCCCCTCTCTTTAAGGTATGCTTAATTGTCGACACTTATCCCTCTCTACTTGCAAGCTAGCTGTATTGTGTAGTTCCAAGTTTGTAGCTCTAAGCTTGGGAGCTTGGTAGCTGAAAATGCGTAATGTTTTAGGAGCTAACTAGCTTGTATTGTGTAGTTAGCTAGGTTAATTATTGTTAATTTCGTCAGGCTAGGGTTCAACACATGTATCTGTTGTAAGAGGCTGTACATATACATATACATAACTTAATCGGGCAGGTTTCATGCATTGCTGACTCGTTAAATTTTGTTAATTGTAGATGGACAGGAAATATTGGATGTATGGAATAAAGCGTACTACTCTTGAATATTTGGATGGTGTGAATGAGTTTATTAAATTTGCTGAGCAACAAAAGGAGAGGAAGGGAGAGAAAAATATGCTCTGTCCTTGTACAGATTGTATGAACTTGAAGAGGTTTAGCAACTCTGATCAAATTAAGAGTCATTTGATTCGTCGTGGTTTTAACGCGCGATACACCCGTTGGATATGGCATGGCGAAGATCTTGAGGAAACAAGCACCACTACTACCAATCAGCAGGACTCGGATGTGGATTGCAATAATATGGATGATCATCTGAATTTTGATAATGTTCATTCCGATGTGCACGTAGATGATGATGATGACGACAATCTAGATGAGGTGTTACGTGATGTAGAGGAAGATTACAACGAAAATGACTTCTGTGAATTTGAGAAACTGATTGCTGACTCTGAGAAGCCTCTGTTCCCTGGATGTGCAACATTTACAAAATTGTCTTCTGTGCTGAGATTATATAACTTGAAGGCAGGCAACGGTTGGAGTGATAAGAGTTTCACGGCACTATTAGATCTTCTAGCGGACATGCTTCCAGAGGGAAATGAGTTGCCAAGATCTACTTACCAGGCCAAAAAACTGTTGTGCCCGTTGGGAATGGAAATCGAAAGAATACATGCTTGCCCAAATGATTGTGTGTTGTACCGTAACGAGTACTCCAGTTTGCATGTTTGTCCAAGATGCGGCACATCGAGATATACGCGTAGGGACCGGATTGACAGTGAACGTCACGAGGTAAAGAAAGGACCTCCGGCGAAAACTGTGTGGTACGTGCCAGTGATACCTAGATTGAAGCGGCTGTTTGCAAATCCGAAAGTCGCGAAGCACTTGCGTTGGCATGCTGAAGCCCGGAAACAAGACGGAAAACTGAGACACCCAGCTGATTCTATTCAATGGAGAAACATCAACAGAAGATTTGCTGAGTTCGGCGGCGAACTCAGGAATATAAGGTTCGGGCTGAGTACAGATGGTATGAACCCACATGGTAATATGAGCAGTCGGCACAGCACTTGGCCAGTTCTTTTATGCATCTACAATCTTCCTCCTTGGTTATGCATGAAGCGCAAGTACGTCATGATGGCGTTACTAATCTCAGGACCCAGACAACCCGGAAGTGATATTGACATGTTTCTAGCGCCTTTAATCGACGACTTACAGAAATTGTGGAGTGAGGGGGTGAAGGTGTGGGATGCATACAAGAAAGAGAATTTCATCTTGCGGGCCCTGATATTTTGCACCATAAATGATTTTCCGGCCTACGGCAATTTGTCGGGGTATAGTACGAAAGGAGCCAAGGCTTGCCCTATTTGCCTAGATGAAACTGAGAGCATGTGGCTGCGAAACTGCCGGAAAACAGTGTACATGGGTCACCGCAGGTTTCTTCCGGTGCATCACACGTATCGTAAGAAGAGGAAATCATTTAACGGGAAGCCTGAGAAGGAATCAGCTCCAGTGTTTCTGACCGGTAAGGAGATTTACTCGCGCGTGAAGGACATCAAAGCTGAGTTCGGGAAGCATTGTAAACCTCGAGAAAAAATGTTTGGAAGAAGAGATCTATTCTATGGGATCTACCGTACTGGGAGCACTTACAAGTACGACATTGCGTTGACGTCATGCATGTAGAGAAAAATGTCTGTGACAGTTTGATTGGTTTGTTGTTGAACATTCCGGGAAAGACGAAGGATGGTGTGAAAGCTCGTCGTGACATGGTGGAAATGGGGATAAGGACTGAGCTTGCACCTTTAGAGAATGGAAAGCGTACATACCTCCCCCCGGCCTGCTATACGTTGTCCAAGAGCGAAAAAACAGAACTCTGTCGGTGCCTACATGGTGTTAAAGTTCCATGTGGGTACTCCGTGAACTTGAAAAAACTTGTGTCTATGAAGGACCTAAGACTGGTTGGCATGAAGTCCCACGACTGTCATGTCTGGATGTCACAGATGCTTCCCATTGCTATCAGAGGCATTCTCCCAGTTAAAGTCAGAGAGACAATCACAAACCTATGTTATTTCTTCAACGCAATATCTTGCAAGGTGAGTACGTGCACTCCTACTATAAGTTCATTACCTCCATTTCTGGAGCTTAATTAGAAGATTTTCCTGATATGAATATTTCGCGCAACTGTGTCCTCGTAGGTAATTGATCCGGATGGACTGGATGCTTTGCAACGCGATGTGGTTACAACTCTTTGTCAGCTCGAGATGTATTTCCCTCCATCCTTTTTTGATGTTATGGTCCATCTGATTGTTCACCTTATCAGAGAAATTAAGTTTTGTGGACCCGTGTGCCTGCGCTACATGTATCCATTTGAGAGATTTATGGGTGTATTGAAGGGATACGTAAGGACTCGTCGTCGACCGGAGGGGAGTATCATGGAAGGTTATGCCGCCGAGGAGGTGATTGAATTTTGCACAGATTACATGGCCGGGGTTGACCCAATTGGCGTTCCTAGGTCCCGACACGAGGGTAGGCTTGAGGGCATCGGAACGATTGGATTCAAAGCTATCGTCCCCGTTCGTGATGTGTACGCAAAATCACATTTTTGGGTCTTACAACACATGACGGAGGTCGAGCCATACATACAGGAGCACAAGGTAATGTTACGGTTACAGAATCCTTCGAAGTCAGACGTTTGGGTCACCAGAGAATATAACAGGAAATTTGCTGAGTGGATCCAAGAAAGAGTCACGCGAGCTGCGGAGGGCTCCGTAAGTGAAATTGTGACATGGTTGGCTAGAGGCCCAAGATTCACCGTAGGGACTTGGCAGGGGTACGACATCAATGGGTATTCATTTTACACAAGAGCTCAAGACGCAAAGAGTAGCACGCAATGTAGCGGAGTGACACTGTTTGCTATTTCCGAGGATGCCAGGTCAGTAAGGGCGCTGAACTCATATTACGGTGCTATTGACGAAATATGGGAGCTCGATTACGGATTACTTAAGATTCCCCTGTTTCGATGCCAATGGGTCGAAATCCCTCGAGGTGTTCAAGTTGACAGTTACGGGTTTACTCTCGTCGATCTTGGTAGAGTCGGACACCAAGACGATCCATTCATACTTGCAAAGCAAGCCACACAGGTATTCTACATCGTTGACCCGGCCAATCCGAACTTGCATGTTGTCCTCCACAGCAAGAGACGTATTGTTGGGGTCGAAGACGTTGTCGACGAAGAGGAGTATAACCAATTCGATGAAATATCTCCATTTTTAGAGGACATTCAATCTATCCCTACTGAAGATATCGAGGAAACAACGTATCTGCGAGATGATCACGAAGAAGGATTATGGGTTGAGAACCATTAATGATTATTTTCCATTCCAGGGATAAATGCCAAGCAAATAGCCCACAAGTTCTGCAGCAAGAGGTGAGCAACTTATCATTAATACATCAGGCTAGTACATTTTTCCTTAGAACTTAATGATAAGCTAGTTGACAGCATTAATATATCTCAGTTAATTAGTTAATTTTACTCCACAGCATGAGTTCTAACATGTACAGTACCTTTATCCTGTAAGTACTTAATTCTTCCCTTCGAATAGCACTTGCAAAAATCTCATTGCAGGCTCTTGCTTCTTCAAATTAAGCTCTGCAAACATCAATTTTTCTGACGGTATTTTGTTATTTATACCGATAGAAAAGGACATCCAGTAGGCACTTCAAAAGTTTCGCTGCGAAATTTTTTCTTATTCTATCGGTATTATTATATTGTACCGCTAGAATAAACTCGTTAGTTCACGGTATTTTGTTGTCTGACGGTTTTTTGTTGTTCCTACCGATAGAAAAATACTCCGGCGCTTCGAATTCTCAACCGTGTCGCCATGCGTCGCTTTGGAAATTCTATAAGTACCTCGATCGCCATGCGTCGCGGTATTTTGATGTTTTTCTAATTCTCGAACGCTTCGACTCATCTTCTCTTTCACAATGGCAACCTCCATGGGATCGTCAGCCACGCCCTCCCCGGTAAGAACTCTAAATCTCCTAGGTTTACCCCTGTATTGTTAATCCATGTTCAGTACATTCTTGACCTCTTGATTTGCACAGGGAAGGGGAGCCGTCGAAGACACTGCCAAAGTCAAGGCCGAGCTGAGGGCCCTCCAGGAGGAGCACAAGCTCCTCACGGAGAAGCACACTCGGCTACGGCTTGACCTTGACGATCTCTTCCAGTGCATTCAGCGCATGAAGACGGATGGTGACAATGCTAGGGCGAGGACGAGGCGTCTTCGCGAGGAGAAGAAAGCCGCGGATATGACCATCGCTGGCTGCGGTTTGACAACGAAGGATACCATCGCGAAGCTGAGGGAGGTCGCAGGCCTTCTCGACGCTGAAGTAGTTGATCCTGAGAAGGACAACTTGTCGCTGGAGGAGTCCTGCGTCCTGGCTGCAAGTCAAACTGACTCTATTCTACATGCAGCCAGGGCTAAGACCACCCCTTGACCTAGCATTTTGGGTTTTATTTTTTTTTATAAGTGATAAAAGAACAATGAATGAACAATTTCTTTTTATGTCAATTTTCCAATTTTCCGGCCATCTTCCCTCTTTCTTTATCATGCTGCAGCTTTCAAGCACGGTCTGTTTGATGTTAAATTGTGTGTACCTTTTCATTGCTCTGACGGTATTTTGTTGTTTTTGCCGATAGAAAATGGCACACAATACTATAATCTCAGGCACTTAATTATAAAATTTTTCTGGGGAAAATTAGTCTCACGGGATTTTATTGTTTACACCGATAGAAAAAGGCACCCACTACTTCAAATATTTTTCCGGGAAAATTACTTTTTCTATCAGTATTATTTTGTTGTACCGATAGAAACGTACATAATTCTATCGGTATTATTTGGTTGTACCAATAGAAAAATGCAAACCAATACTATAATCTCCGGAACTTAATTAAAAATTTTTCTGGGGAAAATTGGTCTCACGGTATTTTATTGTTTATACCGATAGAAAAATGCATCCACTACTTCAAATATTTTTCCGGGAAATTTACTTGTTCTATCGGTATTATTTTGTTGTACCGATAGAAACTTACATGATTCTATCGGTATTATTTGGTTGTACCGATAGAAAAGGTCATCCACTACTTTATTACTCGTACATGGCCCTTGAGTTTCCCTCCAGTCGAACAGTTGCAACTTAGAGCACTGCGTCTCTTCGAGAGTGAAGAAAACCACAACCTCCGCCGTGACCACTCAGTTCCCCTCTCCCACACGACGATCGCCGGCTGGATACTGGTTCGCCACTGCCACTGGTTCTTATTTTCGTCCTTCGCCGGCTGCCGCTGCGTTCTACACCGCCTCTCCATCACCACAACTGATCGCCGTAAATACCCTAATTCGTCGTTCTATTTCCAGCATCTTCCTTATTTGATCCTAATGTTTTGTACGTACTAATTCTTCGAGTTTTGCAATTACACTGGGGTTCCCTATTGTGTTGGATTATGTACATTCCGCAGGAAATGTTGATTTAAATTAGGGTTTACATAATATGTTCCAGTGGTGTAATGAACCTGTTTTGAGATTTTAACTTATCTATACTGCTGTATGTGTGATCAATTGTATCCAACTGCCATGTAATGCACATTATGTGTTGGAGTAGTTCTTACACATATTCTATCGGCTGCTGATGTGTTTACTGATAGAAAATTGTGTCCTGTGGAGGCAATTGATATGGTCTATCGGCAGCTCATGTGTTTACCGATAGAAAATATTTCTGAACAGTTCAGGAAGTAATTTATGCATGTCTTTCTTTTTGTATTATTTTCCCTTTTGCCGCCCTAATTAGTCTCCAGTCCTGAGCTGAGTTATGGAACTCCAAGGGGAATTAATTGCCATATGGTTTGTTGATGGTTTTGTAGGGGAAGACATGTCGTCGTCTTCATCGGATGGTACTAGTAGTCCGACTGGGGCCAACCCTAACGTAACTGAAGATGCAGTTGTTACCTCCCAGAGCAAGAAGGTGGGGCGAGGCGCGACGGCGTTGGGCCGTTTGGCCAAACGCACGGATCTTTCTTGTGAGTTCAACCAATTTGGGAGGCCGATTGGAAAGAATGCTGGGAGGTACGCGGCCTACGTTGGGCTGTTGGCGAAAGAAAGGGTGAAGATCACCGTCCAGAGCTGGAAGGACGTGACTGCGGACGAGAGGGATAGGTTGTGGGCGGAAGTGATGGTTAAATTAACTGAAATCGCTGAACTCTTTCGTAAGCACGTTCTCTTGGCTTATACTAAAGTTTAACTAACTCGTGATTAATTAATTGTATGCATTTTTTGAAAACAGGCTAAGTGGAACATCCCCGACGATACACCTAGGACGGCCTGCTTGAAGGACATGAACGGAACATGGAAAACCTTTAAGAGCTGGCTCGTCAGTAACTTCCTCGCTGCGGGGAAATCTCCTTGCGAGAAGTACCCCTTCATATCGGAGGAGGTATGGGAGGAATTCACCAAGCAGAAGGGGACTGAGGAGTTCAAGGCCCTTAGCGAGAAGAATAGGGCGATCCAGAAGAGGAACGACCACCCGCATCGGCTCGGATCCCGGGGCTATGCGGGGAAGGAGGAGCAGTGGAAGAAGGAAGACGAGCAAAACCCTGTCTTCGACACCCCTGAGTTGTCGCTCTCCGAGATCCGGGATGAGAGGTGCAAGCGATGGTGGAGGGGGAGGGGGTCCGTGTCTTCCACGGGGTCTGTGAAGTTCGCAACCCCTGGGGACGCCGACGTTGTAAGGCGAATGGTAAGTTGGCTAACCTCGTAAACTTTGTGCGCACAAGTGTACATAAGGCAATTTGTCTCACAAGGTACCTTCAAATGTAACAGATCTCTTTTGAGAAGGAGGCAGCGGAGGGATTGTTTACCCCGCAGAGGGAGAACGACATCCTCACCCGGGCTCTAGGAAATAAGGAGCATCCCGGGCGGACACGGGCCGTGGGAGCCATTGTATCGTGGAAGGCCGGTTTCGCAGATCCGGCTCCACCGAGGAAGAAGGCCCGCTCTTGGAAGGAAAAGGAAGCCGACCTCTGCGATAAGATACGGGCTGAGGTACGGGCGGAGATGCGGGCTGAGGTGCGGGCTGAGGTGCAGTCTGAGGTTGCACAAATTAGGGAAGAGCTCGCACGGTTGAGAGAAGCATTGCTGGCCAAGAGTGCAGATGCGGATACCCAGGACGACGGTACCCTGCGGGGTCGGATAAGCAGTTGCGCTTCGAAGGTCCTCGCGGATCCAGTGGATCTACTTGAGGTGCTGCAAGCCTTCATCTATGCACTTAAGTTGATGCCACTCCCATTCTGTTAGAATTGTTTCTCTAACCTGTTTTAATTGTTACAAATTTGCAGAAGCCGGAGGGCTGCATCCTACGGAATCACGTAGGCGCCGGCCAGGAAGTGGTTGGACACGGCTTCGTATATCCGTCAGGGCCAGATGTCCGGGTCCACTGTGTACCTCTGCGGTCGGGGTTCGCAAAGGTACAGGTGGACATGGCCATGCTGGGCTACAACGATTCTCCGTTGCCAGTCCCAACAGAGGAACTGCAGACACTTGCTGCGGCAGTGGGCTCCTACGTACAGTGGCCCAAGAAGTGTCTTCTAATACAATCGGTAAATCCTACACATTTTAGATTACATCCTACTCAGTACACTCAACTTGCAAAATCTAACATACGTGCTCATTAATTGAAGTGGCCTCCCGTTGGGCTACCAGGGGACTGCGCCCCCAACTCGGGGCATGAGGCCTGATCTCGTGCGAACCTGGACACATCAAAGACGGCCTCGACCCCACCCAGCGCATCCACGCCTCCACCTCGGAAGAAAGCCGCCATCAGCTCGCCCTTGCCTTCGAAGGTATGCGCTCAGTCCCCGGCAAAAGGCAAGGGCGGCAAAGGCGAGGGCAAAGGGCGACAGGGACTGCCGCGGAGGTTCACGAACGGGCTCCCACTCATGTCGGAGGCATCTTTGCGCAAATTGGATCGATCAACCAGAGCCCTCCACGAGTGGTACCTAGATCGAGCTCAGCGCAGCCTGAACTTCTTAGTTCCCTACAGGCCTGGGCAGTTCCACCGTGAGCCCGGGACTATATCCGTGGCACACGAGGATCTGTTCGACCTCTACAACTGGCGGAAGCTCGATATGTCCATCATAAGGACTGGAGTCCTGTGAGTTTGCTGATGCTATGTATTGCTGTTTTCTAACTCTGTTTGCTAACTCTGCATTAATGTTGCAGTTCATTTGAATCCTGAGTAACTTTCTGTGAAATTAATATTAATCTCGTCCTTCGCATGCAGGTGCATGTACAGGCTAGCATCGGAGGCTGCGTGTGACAAGGTGGGTTTCTTCGACCCAGAGAAAATAAGCCTCACAATGCTAGAGTAGGACGCCGCGCATGCTGAGCAGTACATATACAGCGCGCTGATGGTGCAGCAGGACAGGGACTTCATTCTGGTGCCGTACCACCAAAGGTTAGTGCATTTCGTACTAATTTACGTACAATGCAGGGGCCACTGGGACCTCATCGTGATCTGTCCGCCGAGGAACGAGGTGTACTACCTCGATTCGATGCGTGACAGATTATCGATGGAATATGTGCTCAAGGGGAATATGGAGGCGTAAGTAACTTATATGTTTGATTTAAATTTTGACCTCACTAGCTAATGATAATACATTAACCGGCAATACTAACTGAAATGCAGGGCTTTTGAAAAATATGTGTCCGCTGGAGGGAGGCATGCCGCACCGCAGGGCTCCCTACTAGCTTGGAAAGAATATGAGGTACTCACGAGACTTTTTGTTTATGCTTAATTAGTTTATGGAAACAATATAGAGCTAACATGTCTTCGCATATGCAATTATCTCAGTGCCATCAGCAACCGCAATCGTGGGAATGCGGGTTTTATGTGCTGCGCTACATGTACGACCTAGTGCGGACAAACTTTGCCCGATTCCCCCAGGTAAGCATCGATAGCTAACTCAAATTTCAAAAATGGGTGTCACGTTCTAAATTAGGATCGAAGTTAGTTACTCAGTATTCACACATGCTTGCAGATCACCATGTCGAAAGACCAATATGAAAATGCAAATATTATATATCTTAGACAAATCTGGGCACAATATGTCATGGAGGAAGTAGTGCCCAACCATCCAGCATGACAATTTTCTCCTTTTCGTGTACTCTGCATAGACTGTTTATATACATGTGAATAAATGTCCACATTGGATTGCAATTTCTATTTGTCCATACATATGTGAATAAATGTGAATAACTGTCTAATGTGTCAATCTGTTCTGTGAATTTACCTTGCATCTGTACTGTATTGTATATCCAATCTATACTGTATTGCATCTGTACTGTATATGTGAATGTACTGTATTGTGAATGCAAATTAACGTACTGTATATGTGAATGCTCTATCGGTAAATTCATCAACAACCGAGAGACTACTGTACTTTTTTCTATCGGTACAATCAAAATTAACCGTTAGAAGAGTGGTACTTTTCAAACCGCTAGCGACGAGTTTTCTATCGGTAAACTTGTAAGATGCCGATAGAATAGTATGATTTTTCCTATCGGTAACCTTATAATTAGCCGTTAGAATAGTGGTACTTTTCCAACCGCTGACGACGAGTTTTCTATCGGTACACTCCTAATGTGCCGATAGAATAGTGTTATTTTTTCTGTCGGTAAACTTTTAATTAACCGTTAGAATAGTGGTACTTTTCCAACCGACAAACGTCAGACTACGACGGGTTTTCTATCGGTAGATTCATAAGATGCCGATAGAATAGTGAAGTTCTTCTATCGGTTATTTACCGATAGAAAATGTTCTGTCTTGTTCTATCGTGTCTATCTCTATCGGTACAAAAACCGATAGTAGAAGGGTGTTTTTTACCGATAGAAGACTGCATTTTTTCTGTCGGTAATCTTGTAATTAACAGTTAGAATAGTGGTACTTTCCCTGCCGCTGGACGTAAGACTACGACGGGTTTTCTATTGGTAGATTCATAATATGCCGATAGAATAGTGAACTTCTTCTATCGGTTATTTACCGATAGAAAATGTTCTGTCTTGTTCTATCGTGTCTATCTCTATCGGTACAAAAATCGATAGTAGAAGGGTGTTTTTTACCGATAGAAGACTGCATTTCTATACTAGTGTGTGACAGAAGACAAAATTGTATAACACAACTTTTTAAGCTTAGGGGACAAGGTTAGTTTAAAAATTCATGGCTGGAAAGTGGAAAAATGGCTCAATGCCACTGGCTGACATAGTTTTGGAATGAACTGGGCATGTCAGAAACTAGGGTTTGCAATATCTTTTTATCTAGAGCTCCAAATGAGATGAAACTTTGTCTGGTAGTTAGGCATTAGTAACAGGAACATTTCATCCAACAGGACCTATGGCTAGAAGTGGCTAAAAATAGATGAAAACCAGTGGTGAAGATTGCTGCACTGTAACACATGAAATAACATCAGTACTGGAAGTAGGGCATAGCTATATCTTTGAATCTAGGCCGAATTTGAAGTCGTGCCTGAAGACAAAGTTGTTCAGGAGGGTGGAAAACGTCTAGATGGAAAAGTTTCTGGAGCTGCAACGGCCGGCGACTGGAACAGAAAACAGCAAACTAAGAATTGGGCATTTCTGATTTAGAGCAAAAGAACTCGATTCCTTGCTTGAGGTTGATCTCTGGAGTGTCAAGAGGCTGCTGG
The DNA here is from genome assembly GCA_019359835.1 of Pharus latifolius. Lineage (NCBI taxonomy): Eukaryota > Viridiplantae > Streptophyta > Magnoliopsida > Poales > Poaceae > Pharus > Pharus latifolius. The sequence continues at coordinate 6,740,427 of CM033328.1, forward strand.
TAAACTTGGATTGGCTGGAGAAGCTCCAGAGAAGCTTAATAGCGAAGCTCAGTTCACAAAGAAGATGCAAATTTGGGGTTTATCATATTTCAGCAAATCTGTCGATTCTGGTTGCTTAGAGATGTTAAGTAAGGTTCACTGAGCATTATTGGTTACTAGCTCGAAGGTCAATTCGTTCTGGATAAGGGTTAATTGCTCACTGGAGTTACTGGAAAGAAAAACAAATTGCCGGCGACTGGAGGGATTTGAACTCAATCCTATGCTTGTGAAGTATGAGGGAGGTGTAAGAAGCTTACTGGTGAGGCTGGATCGAAGAGGAGAGCTCAGAGCAGCTTGAACTCGAGTTAACTCCTTGCTGCTCGCTGGAGAAGATGAAGTGCACAATGACTTGCTGGATTTTCTGGTGAATTGCAGTGTGTGTGGATAAGCTAGCTCCAAGGAGGTATTTATAGGCAGAGGAGGAGCGTGGCAATGGCTAGAAGTGCACTGGAACTCGTAGCCGGCAGGAAGTGACTTGATTTGGACATTTCATTGCTGGCTCCGTCAAAGTGATGGGCTGCACAGGTCAAGTCGGCCGCCCTACTGTTGCTATTGCGAGGTGATGGCAATTAGAAGTTGGGGCTCGGCATGGATGCCAAATGGCACAAAGTTCCTGTGGCTCAAGCTACTGTGTGTGAGAGAAATCGAGGGCAAATCCAATTGGTCGCAGGGCTCCTCGGGGAAGATCAACAGTAGCCAATCGACGACCTAACACGTGGCGGCAAACGGGTGCTAAGTGGCAACAGGCGAGGTCGAAGGCGGAACAGCTATGGGCGCAGCATTGTAGCAATGGTCAAGGTTGAAGACTTCTGCTTGTGATCGCGTGTGAGGTCGAAGATACAAGGTTTGGTCGGGTAGCAATAGGGTTCGTGATCTAAAATAGCAAGTGCGGTCGAGACAATAGGGGTGATCGAGGTCGAAGCAGGCTGCTGAGGACAAAAATACGAGACGTGGTCGCATTTGGCGGTCCTGGTCGGTTTCTCCGGTTTTGGTCAGCAAAACCAACCCGTGGTCGAATCAGGGACTGATTTGTGATGAGTCTTGATTTGGCTTTGGACTTAAGTGCAAATAAGAGCTTAGAGATGATTAATTTGGAAACTAATGACATGGTTGAGCATAGTATTTTTACTAGTACTCATTTAACCGAAATTTGGAGAAAGTTTGTTAAGATTTGATCAAAATTAAAGGGTTAAGTGAGATTAGGGCAAATTAGGGTTAGATTTCGTCGAAGCTTCAGATCTTGGTCTTAGAGCAAGATCTTGGAGTTTTGGCAAAAGAGAAACTTGGAGTTTTGGCAAAAGAGAAACTTGGCAAAAGAGAAACTTGTTCCAAAAGAGAAACTTGTTAACCAATGAATCAAATTTGAATTTGAAGTTAATTTGTGAATTTTAGCTTTTTCAAGCTCTCAGGTAAAATAGAAAAGGACTTATTCGCAGTAAAATTTAGACTGATTTGTGAAAAGTGCTTAGATGAAATAATTTGGCTCCCAAATTTTTAGAGTAAGTTGGTGATGTATCTGGGAACATATTTCAAAAGGCACTTGAGTCTGTATAGGGTTTTATCAAGATAATTGGACTATTTGGAAACTGAGGTAATTAGGGTACTTTTGATTTTCTGTTTTCGAAAACAGAGAGAGGCAATTAGATCGATGGTTTAGAGAAAAAAATTAGGGTTAGGTCCCGAAGAATTTTATATTCAGAATGACTGATATAACAATCCTGGATGCTCATATCTTAATTTGGGTTTGCAGAATGGATTTGGAGATTTTCTAGGGTTTACGGCAGAGTTAGATTAAACTGATCTGGCTATTCTACAGAGATACATGCATGCATGGTTTTTATGCGAAAACTTTTCACCCCCAAAACTAGGGTGTTACAAGGGGGCTCCCTCCCCCCGGGGTTTTGATCAGGTTAACGTCCCCGATCGTTGCGGTGGCGCGCTCGTAGAGGGAGCGAGCCATATCCTGGTCACCCCGCACGGAGATCACCCCACTCGGCCCAGGGATCTTCATGCAGAGGAAGTTGTGGTGGACTGCTGTTCCTAGGCGGTTGATTATGGTTCTCCCCATTATGGCGTTGTAGGAGGAGGGGAGGTCCACCACATCAAACCGAACCATTTTGGTGCGGTAATTATTCGGGGCGCCGAACGTCATCGGGAGGTCGACCTTTCCTACGGGGTGTATGGTTTTCCCCGGGACAAAGCCTTGCAAAGGCCCTGCCGCAGGTTGTAGGAGCTTTCCATCCACCTGCATTTCCTTGAACGCCTTTAAATAAAGGACGTCCGCAGCGCTCCCGTCGTCGACCAAGATTCGGGCGAGGCAGCAGTTGAACACGGTGGCAGAGACGATTAGTGCATCGTCATGGGGGAAGCGCATGCCACGCGCATCTTCGGCGGTGAATTTTAGTAGGACATCCGACCACTTCGGTGGCTAGGACGTGTTGACGGCTCCTATCGCCTTCACTTCATGCGCATATTCCTTGCGCTAGTATTTGGAGTTTCTCGTGGAGGCGGATCCTCCCAAGATTACATTAACATGTCTCTGGGAGGTTTGGAAAGGGAGCTCATCATTCGAGGCCCTTTCCTGGCCTTGCCTCTGATGTCCCCCCTGTGGGGCGGGGAGTGCTGCCAGAGCCGGCGATGGAAGGGGTAAGGAGGTAGGGCCTCCTCCCTTCGGCCCGTGCTGCTTGAGAAATGCCGTGAAGTGTTGGAGGAGCGCGTGGCATTCTCGAGTTGCATGGGAGTTGGACTTATGGAAAGTGCACCATAGGGTGGTTCTAGCCTCCTTGCCCCCTGGCTTGGGAGCCTCTCACGTGCGGGAGGATTGGCCTTCCCCACCGATTTTGGGCTTGGAGAAGGTTCGTTGTCCTTTGTTAGGGTCCCGGGAGCCACCTCCGCCTTCGTGGACGAAGGCGTCCTAAGGCCTTGGCTCGTTATGGGGTCCTTTCCGAGGGTGTTTGTGGCATGAGTCCCTCGAGTCCTCCCCAGGGCCAGAGCTCCCCTGGTTCTTCTTCCAGAGGTCGTCTTCCTCAGCTCTTGCGTACTTCTCGAGCATGTTGAAGAGCTCTTCAGTGGAGGATGGGCGACTCCGAGAGAGCCTCCGGTGGAGCTCTCCCGGAAGGATGCCGCTTTTGCATGCCTCAATCATCATCAAGTTGGGGACGTGAGCCACCTTGCTCTTGATCTGGGCGAAGCGTTTGAGGAAGCTTCATATCATCTCCCCCGACCTCTGGCGAACGGTATACAATTGTGATGAGTCTAGGGGACGAATGTAATTTCCCTGGAAATTTGCACAAAACTCATACTTGAGTTGTGCGAAGGACTTGATGGAGCCCACCTTAAGGTTATAAAACCACGACCAGGCTATTCCGGAGATGGCAGTGGAGTAAACCTGCACAAACTCATAGGGATCGGCCTCCCCATTTTAGTGCTCACTGTGGGGTGGCCGATACGGCTTTGGCCACTTGACACACCGGAGGCGGTGGAAAAGGGGTTGATTAGCCCCTTCCACCTCCTTTGGAGAGCCCATGTTGCTATCCTGTTTCACGGGGGAGGCACGCTTGTTATCCGAATTGGGGAGGGGTCCCAACGGGTCGCCCACCTTTCGGTAGTGTCTCCCTTCTTCAGGGTTGGTGGAGCTAACCACTTGCACCTCAGGGGGATCCCCAGAGGTGGTGGTGGCCTCTTGCATGGGCCTCTTGCCCTTGTCCTTCGGGTGGTAAGAGCAACGCCCGCGCGCTAGGGGTGATTCCTGGTGACGGCGGGATGGGACTCCTTCGGACCTTGCCGTGAACATTCGCTCTACCTCCTCCTGAGTGAACCACATTTGGTCCACCGGGGGAGTCCGGGGAGGTGGCCCAGGAGAAGGGAGCTGATGTGCTTCTGCGACTGGCGCGGGAGTGGAGTTGCATGCTGGGGGGGTTCCGGCGATTGAGACGACCCGTGGCGTGGGAAAAATTCCCAGTGGGGGACGGCCTGCACCGCGGGGATCGTGCCAGAGACACCTCCTGGGAGGGGCAAGGTACCGAAGAGAGGAATCGCTCCCGGGCAAGGGACACCCCGGAGGCGGGAGCGCCTCCAGGGAGGGGGTCGCCCCCGAAGACGGGAGCACCTACCAGGAGTGGAGGTCCGCCGGAGGCGGGAACGGCCCCCAGGGGTGGGAATCCCCCAGAGATAGTGACGAGGATTGACACCCGAATCAGTTCAAATAAATGCACTGTTGGTTCAAGACAGATTCGAGCCAGACACGTGCCCGGCGATGCGAACTCAAGATTATTCTGAGAAGCATCAACCCGAGATCGTAAGCTCTGTGCAATCAGGTTCAGGCTTTGTGCGATCAGATCGCAGTCAATCCGCGGTCAGGAGTTCGTATGCTATACGCGAACAGAATATCGGAGATGCTGCGCGGTCAGCCAACGTCCCACGGTCAGAGCATTTTCGACCAGGATACTTGAGGTTTACCTGTCCGGCTGTCCTTATAGCGGGAATATCTCGAGTATCCCGGAGATTCCTCCACGTGGGAGATCAACCGTCGGGAGTTTAATACATGCAGGTATCCATGAATAACATGTGTTTAACCTGCGTGGAGGTTATGAGCGGTTCTCTAAAAACTACATCCAACTGTCCAAACAACTGTTTGATGCAGTTATGGCATGGCACCCTTTCGACCAGTGTAAAGGAGTGGCAAGATGCATCAAACGGAGAGGGAGATCAACATCTCTAATACAAGCGAGATACAACGCATCTCAACCACTCAAAACAGCCAAGTCTACGGCCTAGATTAAATAGTATTTACAAGCCTTCTGGGCTTCTTCTTGTACATTGATATAGGAAAAACCCTCGCATGTGAGGATTGTCTTCCCATTATCTTGTAAACCTTTACCACTTATAGTGAAATCCCAACAGGACGTAGGGCTATTACTCCCACCATCGAGGGCCCGAACCTGTATAAATCTCTCTGTGCTCCTATTCTCCATTTTTCTACATACCTTCCCGGAGGGTCATCTTGAAAGGTCTCGCTATTATAAATTCTGCATAAGTTCAGCTGAGGACCCCGAGTCCGAATCATCGACAGATAGGACTGCCTCCCACGACCGAGTAGCCCCCGAAGACGGGTGCACCTCCCTGGAAGGGATAGCCCCCGGAGACAAGCGCACCTCCCGGGAGTGGAGGTCCACCGGGGGAGGGAGTCCCCCAGAGTTAGGAGCGCCTCCCACGACCGGGTAGCCCCCGGAGACGAGTGCACCTCCCGGGAAGGGAAGTCCACCAGAGGAGGGGACGCCTTGTGTGAAGGGGTAGCGCCCTGGGATGGGAACACCTCCCGGAAGGGGGAAATCCCCTTGCGTGAAGAAGGCTCCCGGGTGTCCCATCATGAAGGGTGGCGGCGTTCCCACGAATGGGGACGAAGGCGGATACGCGGGAGTCAGAGGCCGCGCTATGACGTGCAACAACTCCTTGAGAGTGTGTTGCGCGCGAAGCTGGCCCTCGACAAGTGCTCCTAGCAGCGGATCTGAAGTCAAAGGCATCGCCTGGGGGCACTTGGTTCCCCCAACACAGAACCATTGAGTCAGCTCGTAGGAGCCACTCCCCCACCGAGGGTGATGGGAGAAGAGAGTGCTGCCTCCCCCCGGGTGTCCCCGAGAGGAGACGCCGCAACGACAGCCCCTTGCGCCGAGGGCGTGGGGTTGCTAGGGCCGGCGTCGTTGGAGATGGAGGTCAAGTGCCTCATTCTTTTTGGAGCCATGACTGTTTGTCACGAATCCTCACGGACGGCGCCAACTGTTGTGGTATAAAAAAATACCCCGGCAGGTTTGATGATGTGTGCAACACGTGTTCCTCAACACGAGCTGACTGTGTGACGGGTCACCCTGTGCTGGGCAATCATAGAGATTGACACAAGGGTTTATACAGGTTCGGGCCTCAGTGGAGATCCTAGTCCTGTCGACGTACTCCCGACACGCGTCGGCTCGGGGGGCTCTCTCCTGGGGAGAGGACTCCAAAGCACACCTATTTGTTTTTGTGAATTGAATACAAATGAATGTCTTAGGTTACAAGAGAGGGGTACAAGGGAATATATAGACCCCAAGAGACGCAAATTACTAGACTACCCTAGCTACGACTGTCGGATCGAGAGCCAGATGGTCTTTTAGCAAGGCTCGAGGCACTGATCTTGGACATGTGGCCACCCTTGAATTTAGTGTCCCCTTCTCCGAGATGGTGTTCGGGAGTGGGGCCACTCCCCAACCCGGAGAATGGGGTCTGGGAGTGAGGCCACTCCCTAGCCCAGAGGACGGGGGCCGGGAGTGGGGCCACTCCCCAGTCAGAAAGACGAGATCCGGGAGTGAGGCCACTCCCTACCCCAGAGGACAGGGTCTGGGAGTGAGGCCACTCACTACCCCATAGGACGGGGGTCCGAGAGTGATTCCACTCCCTTACCCGGAGGGCCGGGAGTGAGGCCACTCCTTTGCCTAGAGGACGGGGGCCGGGACTGGGGCCACTCCCTACCCCGAAGGACGGGGTCCTGGAGTGAGGCCACTCCCTTGCCCGGAGGGTAGGATCCGGGAGTGATGCCACTCCCTAGCTCGGAGGACGGGGTCTGGGAGTGATGCCACTCCCTAGCCCGGAGGACGGGGTCCGGGTGTGAGGCCACTCCCTAGCCCGGAGGACGGGGTCCGGGAGTGAGGCCGCTCCCTTCTCCTGTCACCAATTGATACTCTTGGCATGGCTAATATTTTCCCCAACAAGTACTGTATAAAAGAAGCAAGAGAGATGCATTTAACAAAGATAGATTCGAAGACCTCTTCTTGTTGCAGAGTAATTTTGAGGTGTAGATGCAGCTGTGCCAGGAGGCACAGAGGAGGCTGCGCTGGGAGGAGCTCGTGGATGTGGATCTTGTGCCCTTGTGGAGGATCTGATGAGGGGCCTGCGGAGGAAGCGTGGAGGAGGGGCCGCGCTGGAGGAGCTCGTGGTTGTGGACCTCGTGGAGGTGTGAAGCAACAGAGGCCGGAGGCAACGAGGCGAGTGGTGCGATGGAGACTTGGAGTTGTGGACCTTGTGGTTTTGCGGAGCAGAGACAATGAGGCTAGTGCCTACAACCTACTGGGTTGTCGCATGTGGGCTGAGTCAGCTGGGCTGACCTGTGAAGTGGCGAGCGGGAGCTGCGGCCTGCAGCCTGCGGAAGTTTATGCACTGACTTATTGGGTTGAATCCTGGTTGAATCTAATATCAATCCAAAAATTTCCCACCCAATCTCAATCTAATTCAATTCAAATCATTGCTCAACCCAAGTGATCCAATCCAGAGCCAACCCATTCTAAATCCAACATATTTAATCTATTTTAATTCAACCCATTATCACCCCTATTTTTGAGATGATAGATAGTGTGGCATTGAGTCTCAAAAATACTGCTAGTTGTATAACATATCTTATGACTGCATAAAAGAGTAGCAGAGATCTTTAATAAAGGTTTCGGGGAGGTTCAATTCCAACGTCCGCTATGGGTACTACTACAGAAATGCTTTTCACTATCGGTTCAAAATCAAATCTACTATCGGTTCTCTTACCGCTAGTGATCGGCACGATAGAAGAAACGTTGCACAACCCTATCGGTTAAAAACCGATAGTAAAATACCTTCACCTCCAACGTTTAGTAATTGCTATCGACAATTCTACTATCGGCTCAATAATCCCAACTGATAGTGATGTTATATTTCTTGTAACGGTTATTCACTAGAAACCGATAGTAATGTATAAGTTTTTTCTATCGGTTAAAACTCGACACGGTTAGTACCATAACTTTCTTCTATCAGTTGTAGGATATGAACCGATAGTATTACAAACGATCATTAACACATACAGTGATACAGTGATACACTAATACAGCAGATTTAATTTATTGACAAATACACTAATACAAAGATATACACATGCATTGGACAAATTGAATTTATTCACATATTGAGTTTATTCACAAATACACCAATGAATTTATTCACATATTGAGTTTATTCGCAAATACACCAATGAATTTACACACATACACCAACCAACACATTCAATATATATTACACAAGTCATTTACGATGGATCGTTGATAGCCACTTCTTCTATCACATATTGAGCCCAAATTGTTCGCAGCTCCTTCAATTGAGGCAACTCATATTGCTCTTTCAACATGGCGCTCTGCATGTGTGTATGAAGTTAGGAACGTACGAGACATCCAATGTTTGACTTTGAGTCAAGCAAAATGGTTACCTTAGGGAATTGGGCAAAGTTTCTCCTGATCAGGTCATACGTAAATCTCATGACATAGAAGCCACATTCCCACGATTGTGGCTGCTGATGACACTGGAATAATTGCATATGCAAAGACATAAACCCACATTAACTCGAAAGAACTAATTAAGCTTAAATTAAAAGACTCATCATGAGTAGTTCCATCCGTATTAATTACCTCATATTCTTTCCAAGAAATTGTTGTGCCCTTCGACGCGTCATGCCTCCCTCCAGCAGTAACATAATTTTTGAAAGTCCTGTATTTAATTTAGCATTGCCAGTTAATATGTTATCATTAATTAGCTAGTCATAGAAAAATTTAAAACAACTGTGTTACTTACGTGTCTATGTGCCACGTGAGGGTGAAAACATGCGCCACCCTGTCGCTCATCGAATCGAGGTAATAGACCGCATTCATCCGTGGGCAAATGACGGCGAGGACCCAGTGGCCCCTACATTGCATATATAAGCGAACCATTTCATACATATGTTAGGCGTAACATACAAGAATGAGTTAAATTAGTAGGAAATGCACTAACCTTTGGTGGTACGGAGCAAGAATGAACTATCGGTCCTGCTGCGCTAGTAGTGCCCTTGATATGTATTCCTCCGCATGTGCTTGGTCGTGCTCTAGCATCGTGAGGCTTATTTTGTCTGGGTCGAGGAAACCCACCTTGTCACATGCCCTCATCGACGCCAGCCTTCTTCGCCTTTTGCCCGGGCTCCGAGAAGCCTTCCTTCGATGGCACCACACCCCCCACAGTTCGCGTCCACCCTGGATGCTCCTTGTCGTGGTATTGCGAATACCCCGGCAGGTTTTGAGAGTGATCCTAGCGAAGATTACGCGGCGCGGGCTGACCGGATGACCGGTCCTCCCCCGCCGGACAAGCACAAAGAATGACAGACGGGTTTATACACGTTCGGGTCCCGGTGGGGGCCCTAGTCCTGTCGACGCGCTCCCGACCGAAGTCGGCTGGGGAGGCTCTCTCCGGGGGAGAGGCTTCCGGAGCACGCCTGTGAGTTTAGCTATTCCAATAAAAGAACCGATCCTTTACAACAGAGGGGTACAAGGGCTATTTATAGCCCCAAAAAGCAGCAAAAAACCTAAACTACTCCGGAAGCCACTGTCGGATTGAAGGGCAGGACCGTCCTTCTCCCGGTCAAACGCCTTGGATGCTTGACAGGTGGTCGCTAGTTCCCGAGGCGCTCCTCGCGTGACCTGCACGTGATAAACAGTTCGAGACTTTACCTTCAGGAGGGCGATCAGGCCCGGGACGGCGCCGGAGGCCAGGTCCCGGGAGCCAAAAGGCGGCGCCCGGGGAGGCCCCGGAGGCCACGTCCCCGGGCAAATGCGGCGCCCGGGAGGGCACCGGAGGCCACGTCCCGGGAGCCAAAAGGCGGCGCCCGGAGGCCACGTCCCCGGGCAAATGGCGGCGCCCAGGAGGGCGCCGGAGGCCGCGTTCCGGAAGCCAAAAGGCGGCGCCCGGGGAGGCCCCGGAGGCCACGTCCCCGGGCAAATGGCGGCGCCCGGGAGGGCACCGGAGGCCGCGTCCCGGGGGCCAAAAGGCGGCGCCTGGGGAGGCCCCGGAGGCCACGTCCCAGGGCAAATGGCGGCGCCCGGGAGGGCACCGGAGGCCGCGTCCCGGGGGCCAAAAAGGCGGCACCCGGGGAGGCCTCGTCCCCGGGCAAATGGCGGCGCCCGGGAGGGCACCGGAGGCCGCGTCCCGGGGGCCAAAAGACGGCGCCCGGGGAGGGCCCGGAGGCCACGTCCCCGGGCAAATGGCGGCGCCCGGGAGGGCACCGGAGGCCGCGTCCCGGGAGCCAAAAGGCGGCGCCCGGGGAGGCCCCGGAGGCCCCATCCCCGGGCAAATGGCGGCGCCCGGGAGGGCACCGGAGGCCGCGTCCCGGGAGCCAAAAGGCGGCGCCCGGGGAGACCCCGAAGGCCGCGTCCCGGGAGCCAAATTACGGCGCTCGGGGAGGGGCCGGAGGCCAGATCCCCGGGCAATCGTGACACATCTTACCTGGACTTAGTCCCGCGGAGATTTCCCCCGACAGCAGCCCCCCATGCCCGCCGGGGACGATGCTCGAGTCCCCGGTGGGTATGGTTCAGGTTACCGGGAAGATCTCCGGGCCAAGCCACCGGAGCCACGACGCTTCGGTTTCCGCGCCCCACGCTTAAAGCCGCGCCGTTTCGCCATAAATGCGCGCGCGGTTCGAACCGGCGCCTTGATCCATGCGCCCGTCCCTTCGTTTCCCGCGCACGGTTCGAACTTCTATGGTCCAGATTGATCCGCGGGTGCCACGTGGCGTGCATCTAGACCACGCCCCGCCCCTATAAATAGGACCTTGGGGGGCCCGGAAGCTCATTCCAATTTTTCGGCCTCAACAGTTTTCGCTCTCCCGGTAGCCCTCTCCCGGTAGCTCTTTCCGGTAGCTTTCGCCGGTAGCTTTTTCCAGTAGCAGGTGTCCGGGAGTTTCTAGTAGTAGCCTCCTGCAAAGTTAGCCAGCAAAAAAGGAAACTAACCTCATGGCACCCAAGGGTCGAGCGAAGACCACGGAAGTGCCCCCGGAGGAAATCCCCTCGGATTTTCTCTGGGCGTCTGAGTTCACGGCCGAGGACGCCGAGTCCTCGGCCGAAAGAGGCATCGTTGCGGCCGGGGACATCCGAGTCCCCGTGAAGAAGGATGGAGCCCCCCGCCCCTGGCCCGGAGAGATCGTGACCTTCGAGGCCTTCCTCGAGGCGGGGCTCCGGCTCCCGGTGCATCCCATGCTCCGGGAGTTTCTCAAGGAGTATGGGGTGGCTCTCAAGCACCTCACCCCGAACGTGCTTGTCCGGATGGGCCTCTTCATTTGGCTCTTCGAGACAGCGACCGGGCGGGAGCCCGACCTTCGCGCCTTCCGGTACTTCTACGAACCGGCGGCGCGGACATCCCACCTGGTGAAGGGGGGCCCCAAGTCCCCCTTCAGTTCGGTGATGGTCCAGATGCTGCCGGCCCGGGTAATCGACTACCCGGCGGCGGCCTCCCGGGACCACTGGGGGGATTGGGTCCGGAGGTGGTTCTACCTCCGGGTCCGAGACGACGCGGTGGTGTACGCCCCGGAGGCCCCCACCTACAGCCGGTCGTCCGCACCAAAGCCGCCGGCGTGGACAGACGAGGAGTACAAGCTCCTCGGCAAGGTGATCCTCTCCAAGAAGACCCGCTCGATGCGGGACGCGGCTGAGGAGATGGCTCTCCTCCGGATCTCCCCTTTCACCGGCGGGAAGAGGGGGATCGGCATGGGCCCCGAGCAGCGGCCTCCGGCGAAGCCGGTGACGCGACGTAAGCTCCGGGGACCCGCTGCATTGTACTTACAAATTTTTAAGAAATTGACTAACTCTTTACCTCTTGCAGTCCGGCCGTACCCGGCGGCGCGGGAGAAGGCGGAGAACCTCTTGGGGAGGTACTTCGCCGATGAGCACGAGCGCGTCGTGCGCGCCGTGGGCGAGGGCCCCCCCAAGAACTTGATAGCGGCGGCCTTCGGGCTAAAGCTGCCAAAGAGGAAGCCTCTCCCCACCCCCGGTTCACACAAACGGGGGAAAGAGGCGGCCGGGGCTCGGAGCCCAAGAAGGCCCGGGTTCAAAAGACCCCCGGCCCATCGACGACGCCGGCGGCGACACCGGCGAAGCCCCGGGACGAGACCCCCGGGAGCGAGCGTGCCCGGGCACCGTCCCGGAAGGAAGCAACGCCTCCTCCCCCGAAGGGTCCCGTCGAGGCGCGGGGGAAGGAGGCGATCGCGGGCGGGGCGGCGTCCGACTCGGCGAACTACGCCCCGTCGCCGCTCACGGTGGAGCTCCTCCCACCCCTTCCGGCCTCTTTGGAGCCGGAGAGGCTGGAGGTGAGATTCGCGGGGGCCTCGCCCCCGCGGGTCTGGCCGGTGGACGAGGGGGGGAGCCCCTCGGTCTACGAGGTTCCTCCGGAGGAGGGGGCCCCGAGGACCTTCCGGGCCGGGGCAGGGAAAGGCCTGATGGTTCCCCCTCGAGCGGAGGCTCCCGCCGAGAGCTCCTCGGCCACGTCTTCGCGGGACACTACCTCGTCGACGAAGACGCCAGCCGCGTTACCGGACCTTAAGGTCCGGGGGCCCCCTGCCGGCCGCGCCGGCGGCTCCGGGCGGGAGACCCCTTTGCTCCCCGCGGGGGAGGTCGCCCGCTACTCGGAGGGCCTGCATACCCGGAAGGTGCAGGCCTTCGTCGCGGGAGGGACGCTCCATGAGCGTTTCGAGGGGCTTCAGTCCCTCGGGGCCCAGGTAACCCGAGTCGATAACGCCTTCGCTCATCCCCTGCACTTTAAAATTTTTCTAACTCTTATGTATTTTTGTAGGTGGCAGCTGTTACCTGGGGCCTTGAGCAGCGGGTCGCCCGGCTGCTCAAGGAGGCGGAGGGCCGGGCCGCGGCCTCCATAGGGCAGCGCGAGGAGGCCCTCCGGGAACGCGACGAAGCCCTCACGGAATTGACCCTGGTCCGGGCCCAGGTTCACATTTCCGAGGCCATCAACGCCCGCCTCCGGGAAGAGGCCAAGGCGAGGGAGGAGGCGCTCCGTGAGCTCGAGAGCTCAAGCGTCCGGGCGGTGGCGGACGCGGGCCGCTCCGTCCGGACGGCCCTCGAGGGCCTTGGCGTAAGCCTCAGCTCCGAGAGCAGGGAGGTGCCGCCGGCGACCCTCGCGGAGGCTGCCGATGTTCGGGCGCAGGGTCGGGCTGTAACACCCTGAGTTAGGGGTGAAAATTTCCTTTTTCTTCAATAGCATGCATGCATGTATCTGTAGTATTAGCCAAATCAGTTTCTATCTCAAGCCCTAAAATCTCCAAAATTTATCCTGTAACCTCAAATCAAGATCAGATTGTTCAGATGTGATCTATCAGTTACTTTGAACTTAAAAGCCTTCAGAACCTAGATCCAATTCTATCTCTAAATCCCAGATTTATCAACTCCTATTTTCGAAAACAGAAATACCTTATATTACCCAAATACCCTAAGTTTCAGAAGTGCAGATTTAATCAAAATCTTGACCAAGTTCAGACTAAATTATTCCTGGAATATGATCATGGGTATGTCAATACCTTAATCTAAAAAGTTGACAGCCAGATTCTGCCATCTAGACTCTTTTCACAAATCAGTCCAAGAGTTATCGCAAATTAGTCCTTATCTGATATCTGGAAACCCAAAAAGGCTAAAATCTCCAGATTAACTTCAAACTCAAAATCTCTTCAGCAAATCTTTTCTAAATGCTATTTTTCACAAGTTTCTCTTCTGTTCAGATTCCAAAATCTCATCCTAAATTCCAGAATTCGAAATCAATTGAAATTCAGATTTCAATTACCCTAAAATACCCTATTTTCAGTTCATACCAAAAATCATCCAAATGTCTCAAATTTTATCTTCAATCTGTGCCAAATCATCTATGGAATTAAGTATACCAAAACAGCAGAATCAATTTCAGTTTAAACTTTCCAAATCTCCAGAATTACATTTCAGTCCAAAACTCAAGATTTGAAATTGCAGTTCAGTCCAATTCGACCAGAGGACTTAGCCGTTTTCGACCGGAGCTTGCCGTGCCTGTGCGCCGTGGCTGTTCGTCGCCGGTGAAGCTATGCCGCGCTCGTGACCGTGCATGTTGGGTGTACGTGTCCTCGCCTCAGCCAATGCCATGGCAATGTCGCTGCAACGTCGACGACCAGCGCCTGCTCCCGCGCGCGACCAGCAGCCTTTTGTCAGCAACTCCCCGCCACATTGCTTTGTCGCGCCAGTTGCTGTCGCCACCGCTTGCCCCAGCTTTGCAAAGTCCCGATGAACCGACATGGTGATCAGCCGCAGACTTGTCGCCGTCGCAATCACCGCTTCTTGCTGTGTCTTCGCCGCTGATGTTCAGCACGCAACCAATCTCATCACCGGCTGCTAATCACTTCGCTGCTCCCTCCTTGCAAGTTGTGCCTGGCCTATTTAAACACTACTGTACCCCCAGCAACTTCCTTCCTTCACTGGAAATCAGCTAAGTCTCGAAATTCTCCTGTCTTGGTCTTCTTCTCCGGCGAGTCCAGATTGAGGCCTCACGGTGCCAGCACGCCCTGCTGCACTCCTCACCGACTTAACAGCACCAGAAGGTATATCTCATCTCCCTCATCGTGCTGTACCATTTAATTGAGTTATATTGCATCCAGTCGCCGGTGATCGCCGGAATTCCTGATTGCCCTGTTCCGGCAATGCTGGCCGATCTACCCCAAATTAATCTTTGAATCTGTGAAACAAATTGATCAGTGAACCTTTTGAAGCAAGCCTATGCATCAATATCTCCAGATTGAGCTCGAATTGAAGTTTTCCCCAGTTTTGAGCTTCACCAGAAACCGGCGATCGTCGCCAGGCTTCTCCAGTGATCCTCCGGCCAATACAATTGTACCAGAAGCTTCCCTATACCTCCTAGATGCTCTCCAAGCAAGGAATTAAGTTCTTGTTGCCTGTAGCAGAAACCCCCAATCAGCAGTGTCTCTTCTCCGGCGCCGATGACCGGAAAAGTGTTTCCGGCCGTTTCAGCCCAAATCACCTTGTCACTTAGATGTGCCCTAGTCTCCTGAGTACTTTTGTCTTCGAGCCCGACACCTAGATCGGCCTAGATTAGAAGTTATAGCCATGCCAAGTTTGTGTCCAGAACTGTTCCAGTGCAGCCAGTTCATCTCTGTTCATCATCAAATTTCTTGCTTTCCAGCCATTTCTTGCCCTAGATCCTGTTGACTTAATTGTTCCTGTTACTCAAGCCTACCTCCCAGACAAAGTGGTGCATCATTTGGAGCTCCAGATCAAAAGTTATGCTAAGCCCTAGTTTTTGGCATTGTCAGCTCTATGCCAGAGCTTGCCAGCCAGTGGCATTGACCTTGTTTACCCACTTCTGGTTGTGCAATTTGAAAACCACTTTGTCCACTGAATTTGTAGAGTTGTGATCTACATTTTATTCTACTACCACAAGTTGAGATAACCCCTCTATCATTCGTCGACCCTATGTCGATGCTTTGAACCGAATGTCGACCTAAAGACGTTCGCTGTTTTTGAGCGAACCAGTCGCAACCTTGATATCATTCTGATATTTTGAGACATTTGGAACCTTGTAAACCTTTAACAGCTAATCTTAACATTGGTTACCTTAACTTAACCCTAATCAGCCTCTAAACCCAATCATTTCAGAATCATCAAGACTTCATCTTTGCATCATTGCATATAGTATAATAATGTATGGAAAAGATTATGATTATTGGTTGTTTGTTTGATTGGAGAGCAGATCAAGAGCCCGAGTTCGAGGACTTCACTGCGGATCCGACGTCAACTGCTGTATCTTACGACGCGGAAGGCAAGTCATATCCTTGGTCATCTTGAACCTATATTTTAAATGTCGCTAAAACATAACCTTGAATATAGGCAATATTGCATGTGAAAGATTGAGAGTGGTTGATTTATGAATTGGCAGTACTAGACTGGTTATCTGTGAAATGTGAAATAAACAAGTTTTGAGCCATGAACTATTATATGTATCTATATACTTATATTCATGAAATAAAACCCCTAGCAGTGACCAGAAAATGGTATGGAATGGTGGTAGCACTGGAGGTGCTAGACTGCAAAGGAATGCAGGCACTGAAGGTGCAGGGTTGTGGATGGTCTGGTCACTGGCATATAAGGACTAGAACCTTGTGTTGTGCGTCTAGTGGCATGAACAACGTGCTAACCGCAAGCCTGGTATGGGACAGGCCTGAACAAGTAATTATGTGGATCGCACATGAAACCCCTGCATGAGATGTGTAGTGATGCACGATAAACACGGAGCGCGGCTCCCACACATATCACTGAAGGTGATCAAGCACGCTGACCCAGTAATGGGAATAAGCAATGGGGTGGAGGTTTGGATACAATCTGCCACAACTGTGCCTCGCTGAGAGCCACAGGGTCGGGGGTGAATTGTGAGTAAAGCATAACAAAAGTTCTTGTTATTTCCACCTTGCCGCTCACAGTATGAAGTGAGTCAGGGGTCCAATCATTTTGTTATGATAGGAAAGGTTTGAAGGTGGAATATCTTGCGGGTAAATTGGTACCTCTCTGCAGAGTTAAAAACGTATTCGAATACTCCGAGCTCCCGGGTTTATAGGAGTCTGCTGCGGTGGATTAAATCCACGGGGTGTGACACAAGTACTATTTTCTAAATAAAATATGTTTAATCAAGATTACCCAAATGACATGTGTTGTCATGATAAGGAGTGCTGCCGTGGGCTGTCGTGTGTCGATGTGTCGCGGTAGTGCTATAATCTAGTGAACATGAATGATGATGTTACCTTATGAAAAGTGCTACCATAAGATGAGATCAGAAAGGAAAAGATTATTTTACAAATATCCATAATTCTTGACTAGTCTAGGTTCATATCATAACTACTATATGTATCTACTCTTACCTATGACTTGCTGAGTACGTAAGTGCTCACCCTTGCAACGTTCAACTCAATAGATGGAGCCTACTTTGATCAAGATGATGGCACGGAGTACTACGTGGATCCAGAAAGAGGAGAATCAGTTCCGCTAGGACCCTGAAGTGTGTTGTTCTGCCGTCAACTTCTTTTGTGGGAGGATCACCTATCTTCTGCTGCGTAGTTAAATATTTTGCTAAACCCTGAATGCCTTGTAGGCATTGTAATCCTCTTTATGTAATATTAAGGCCAGCAGGCCACACTGCTTAATATTTTGTAAGTACTCTGTTGCAATGTAATATACTCCTGTGTTTGACTCATCCTGGGAAGTCAAAGGGTTGTGGTTTGAGACTAGCTGCAGCGAGCTAGGTCTCTACAGGAGTAGTCGTTGTCCCAGTCTCGGGGCGCGACAGAAAAGTTGGTATCAGAGCAACATGAGAACTTGACTGTAGGACGACACCTTTAGGAAATTGGCCGTGCCAGGAAGACGTAATTTATTTAGAAACTATTTGTGGAAATTTTATTTTGGTAAAAATAATGAGCTTTGTAGCTCTTGAAAACCTTCATTTCAAAATTTTATTTGGATTTTCTAAAATTCGGTAAGATTGTGAGAGTGCGTTCTGTTGTTTCAGAGTGTCTTAGAGGTTGGTGTAGACAAAGCTAGTGGATGCTCTTGATAGCTTTGTGATTCGCTGTTGCTTTTGCAATGGTTAATTTGTGTATTATGGCTAATAGCCTAAGTAATTTTATGCATAAAAGTAGTTGCATTAATTTCTGCATTGCTGTGTTAGTTGGCCTTAGTTAGTTAGATCCGTCTAAACTTTTTCAGAGCCACCATGGTTGACACCAGAAGGAGATCTCAAAGTGGAAGAGAAGATATAGGTCAGACTCCGCAGGAAGAAGAAACTATGACAAGAGACCCTTTGTTTCAGCAAGGATCTCAGAGTTCTAATCCACCTCAGAATGAACAACCCAGTCTTCAGGAAATTTTGTTGTCAATGGAGAAAAGTCGACAGGAAGCTCAGATAGCTCATACCCAGTTGTTAGCTCAGATAGTTCAGAAACTGCCTACTGGAACAACAGAAGGAACTACTTCTGCTGTAGGAGCAAGATTAACAGATTTCCAAAAGACCCGTCCACCAACATTCTCTAGTGCGACTGATCCTATGGTTGCCGATGATTGGTTACGGGATATCGAGAGAAAACTGGACACGGTCCGATGCAGCGAACGAGAGAAAGTTTTGTTTGGATCTCATCAATTATCAGGAGCTGCAGCCGCATGGTGGATGAATTACCAGGAAGCCCATCTTGATAAAGATAATATTTCTTGGAGGGAATTTAAGGATCAATTTCGGAAATTCCATATACCTACTGGTGTTATGGCAGCTAAGCGTCGGGAATTTCGGAATTTAACTCAAGGAAGTAAGTCAGTTACTGAGTATCTACACCAATTTACTCATTTGGCTCGATACGCACCTGGAGATGTGGATACTGAAGAGAAGAAGATAGAGCGCTTCACAGAAGGACTTCAACACTATTTACAGTATCAAATTGCTTCTCATGAATTGACGGAATTTCAAACACTAGTGAACAGACCTTTAAAGGTGGAAGAGAAGAAGAATATGGGAGAAGAAAGCCGAAAGAGGAGGATGTTCCAGCAAACACGACCACAGCCAAATCCAATCAGAGGAAGAGTTCCTATCACTCCCAATTTCCGACCATCTTATCAGAATCCCAGACCAGCAACGACATTGTGCCCCAACTGCCGAGGAAATCATTCTCAGAAGGATTGCCCTCATCCTCGTGTTGAGTGTTATCATTGTGGACAGCGTGGGCACCGTAAAGAATTCTGTCCTTGGATACAACTTCCGATGTCCATTGCCAGATCTCAAGCAGGAACACAGCCAGTAGTAACCAGAGCATCACCATCACAGAATTTTAGAGGAAATTCAGCAGGAAGAGGAGGAAACATGGCTAATCGAGGAAGAGGAAGAGGTAGAGCACCAACTGCAACCCAAGGAGGAAGATTAAACTATACTTCAATTCAAGAAGCAGGCAGCGCCACCGACATTCTTCTAGGTAGATTTCTGATTCAATCTGCATCTGCCTTAGTATTATTTGATCCTGGTGCTACAAATTCATTCATGTCAAAAGCATTTGCATCTGAAGTTGAAATGCATATAGACCAAGTACCACTAGAGTACTCTATGGTTATACAAACTCCAGGGGCTAGATTATCTGTTTACTCGATCTGCCCAAATGTAACTTTCAATATAGAAAGGGTAGAATTTGAGACAAATCTACTAGTTCTAGAACTACAAGGACTGGACATTATTTTGGGAATGGATTGGTTGTCCCAACATAAAGGTCTAGTAGATTGTGAAGAGAAAACCCTTAGTCTTGTCAGTAGCCAAGGGGAGAGAGTTCTATTCCATGCAGAAAGATCAGCAGTCAAGAGACCGCTAAGACCTATTCAAGCATTACAAAAGTTATGCCTGGAACAAGTGCCTGTAGTGCAACGATATTCTGATGTGTTTCCAGAAGAACTTCCAGGAATGCCACCTGACAGAGAAATAGAATTCAGTATTGAACTTAAACCAGGAGCAGCACCTATAGCAAAACGTCCCTATAGGATGCCAGTTACAGATTTGGAGGAACTCAAGAATCAACTCGAAGATTTGGAAAATAAAGGATTTATCAAACCCAGTGCTTCGCCATGGGGAGCCCCAGTTTTGTTTGTGAGGAAGAAAGATGGAACTCTACGAATGTGTGTAGATTACCGAGCTTTGAATGAAGTCACTATTAAGAACAAGTACCCATTACCAAGAATTGATGACTTGTTCGATCAACTTCGAGGAGCCAAAGTATTTTCCAAGATAGATTTGAAATCTGGATATCATCAACTGAAGATCAAGAAGGAAGATATACCGAAGACTGCTTTCACTACCAGATATGGTTTATACGAGTTTACAGTAGTACCTTTTGGCTTGACCAATGCTCCGGCAGCATTCATGAATGTCATGAACAGTACATTTATGGATTTTCTTGACAAATTTGTCATAGTATTCATAGATGACATTCTGATATATTCCAAGAGTACGGAAGAACATGAGCAACACTTACACCTAGTCTTGGAAAGGCTACGAGAAAGGCAATTTTATGCCAAGTTTGACAAATGTGAATTTTGGATGTCAAGAATTTCATTTCTTGGACATGTGTTGACAGCAGAAGGAATTTCAGTGGATTCAGCTAAAATCTCTGCAATCAAGGAGTGGAAGCAACCTACCTCAGTTTCAGAGATCAGAAGTTTCTTGGGATTAGCAGGGTATTATAGGAGATTCATCGAAGGATTTTCCCAAATTGCCAAACCTCTTACTAACCTGCTAAAGAAGGATGTTGCATTTGAATGGACCATCAAGTGCGAGGAGAGTTTTCAGAAGCTAAAGCAGAAATTGACAACAACACCAGTCCTCACCCTACCAGACAGCAAAGAAGATTTTGTAGTTTACTGTGATGCTTCAAAGCAAGGAATAGGCTGTGTGTTAATGCAGCAAGGTCGAGTAGTGGCTTATGCATCACGTCAATGGAGACCACATGAGGAAAATTATCCGACCCATGATTTGGAGTTAGCAGCAGTAGTCCATGCTTTAAAGATATGGCGGCATTATCTCATTGGACGTAAGTGTGAGATCTTTACAGATCATAAAAGCCTCAAGTATATTTTCACACAGACAGAGCTCAATATGCGTCAACGCCGATGGCTGGAATTGATCAAAGATTATGATCTTAGTATTCAGTACCATCCAGGGAAAGCTAATGTAGTGGCTGATGCCCTAAGCAGAAAAGTTTACAACCTACAAGGAATGGTTACATTGAAGAACCCTTATCTACAACAAGAGTTGCAGAATCATCAAGTGGAAATAGTACCGCAGGGAACAGTAGCTACTTTAACAATAAAATCCCAACTTGAAGAGCAGATAGGAAATGCCCAGAAGAAAGATGAAGAAATTTGTAAGATCAAGAGTCGAATCAAGTTAGGAAATCTCAAGGCTTTATTGAAGATAACCAAGGGATTGTATGGTATCAAGGAAGAATCTGTGTACCTCAAAACGCAGATCTTAAGGAAATAATTCTCCATGAAGCACATAAAACTCCATACTCAATACACCCTGGTAACACAAAGATGTATCAAGATTTGAAGACCAGATTCTGGTGGGATAATATGAAGAGAGAGATTGCAGAGTATATTGCAAACTGTGATACATGTCGACGAGTTAAAGCAGAACACCAGAAAATAGCAGGAAAGCTACAACCTCTACCAATACCATTATGGAAATGGGAAGAAATTGGTATGGATTTCATTACAGGATTACCTAAAACTCACGGAGGATATGATTCCATATGGGTTATTGTGGACAGACTTACTAAAGTAGCTCATTTCATACCAGTCAAAAAGATTTATGATGGCAGTAAATTAGCAGAGTTATACATGCAAAGAATAGTGGCATTACATGGTATTCCTAAGAACATAGTCTCAGATCGTGGAACACAGTTTACCTCCAAATTTTGGAATAGACTGCATGAAACCCTAGGAACCCAGTTGGACTTCAGTACTGCATATCATCCACAGACGGGAGGACAGACAGAAAGAGTCAACCAAATCCTAGAGGATCTTCTAAGAGCTTGTATACTAGATTATGGAACATCATGGGACAAATGTTTACCATTTGCAGAATTTACATATAATAACAGTTATCAAGCTAGTATACAGATGGCACCATTTGAAGCTTTATATGGACGTAAATGCAGAACTCCATTGCATTGGGATGAGCCAGGGGAACGAAAAGTCATAGGACCAGAGATAGTAGAAGAAGCAGAAGCTCATGTCAGACTCATCAGAGAAAGGTTGAAAACAGCACAATCACGACAAAAGAGTTATGCAGATAAACGACGGAGAGAATTATCATTTGAACCAGGAGATTTTGTGTATCTCAAGGTCACACCATTCAAAGGATTACAAAGATTCCAAGTGAAAGGAAAGTTATCTCCAAGATACATTGGACCATTTGAGATAATCAAGAGAAAGGGAGAAGTATCATATAAATTGGAATTACCTGAGGGATTAGCAGGAGTGCATGATGTATTTCATGTCTCTCAGCTCCGGAAATGTTTGAAGGAACCTACTGATCAGATAGATGTTCAAGATGTGCCATTACAGAAGAATCTCACTTATCTCGAGCACCCAATCAGAATCCTAGCCACTGATGAACGTCAGCTCCGAAGGAAGAAAATCAGATTGTGTAAAGTTCAATGGAAGAATCATTCAGAGCAAGAGGCTACTTGGGAGAAGGAAGAAGATCTTAAGCAAACCTATCCGTATCTTTTCCTGTCTTAGGTAAATCTCGGGGCGAGATTTCTTTAAGGAGGGTAGATCTGTAACACCCTGAGTTAGTGGTGAAAATTTCCTTTTTCTTCAATAGCATGCATGCATGTATCTGTAGTATTAGCCAGATCAGTTTCTATCTCAAGCCCTAAAATCTCCAAAATTTATCCTGTAACCTCAAATCAAGATCAGATTGTTCAGATGTGATCTATCAGTTACTTTGAACTTAAAAGCCTTCAGAACCTAGATCCAATTCTATCTCTAAATCCCAGATTTATCAACTCCTTCTATTTTCGAAAACAGAAATACCTTATATTACCCAAATACCCTAAGTTTCAGAAGTGCAGATTTAATCAAAATCTTGACCAAGTTCAGACTAAATTATTCCTGGAATATGATCATGGGTATGTCAATACCTTAATCTAAAAAGTTGACAGCCAGATTCTGCCATCTAGACTCTTTTCACAAATCAGTCCAAGAGTTATCGCAAATTAGTCCTTATCTGATATCTGGAAACCCAAAAAGGCTAAAATCTCCAGATTAACTTCAAACTCAAAATCTCTTCAGCAAATCTTTTCTAAATGCTATTTTTCACAAGTTTCTCTTCTGTTCAGATTCCAAAATCTCATCCTAAATTCCAGAATTCGAAATCAATTGAAATTCAGATTTCAATTACCCTAAAATACCCTATTTTCAGTTCATACCAAAAATCATCCAAATGTCTCAAATTTTATCTTCAATCTGTGCCAAATCATCTATGGAATTAAGTATACCAAAACAGCAGAATCAATTTCAGTTTAAACTTTCCAAATCTCCAGAATTACATTTCAGTCCAAAACTCAAGATTTGAAATTGCAGTTCAGTCCAATTCGACCAGAGGACTTAGCCGTTTTCGACCGGAGCTTGCCGTGCCTGTGCGCCGTGGCTGTTCGTCGCCGGTGAAGCTATGCCGCGCTCGTGACCGTGCATGTTGGGTGTACGTGTCCTCGCCTCAGCCAATGCCATGGCAATGTCGCTGCAACGTCGACGACCAGCGCCTGCTCCCGCGCGCGACCAGCAGCCTTTTGTCAGCAACTCCCCGCCACGTTGCTTTGTCGCGCCAGTTGCTGTCGCCACCGCTTGCCCCAGCTTTGCAAAGTCCCGATGAACCGACATGGTGATCAGCCGCAGACTTGTCGCCGTCGCAATCACCGCTTCTTGCTGTGTCTTCGCCGCTGATGTTCAGCACGCAACCAATCTCATCACCGGCTGCTAATCACTTCGCTGCTCCCTCCTTGCAAGTTGTGCCTGGCCTATTTAAACACTACTGTACCCCCAGCAACTTCCTTCCTTCACTGGAAATCAGCTAAGTCTCGAAATTCTCCTGTCTTGGTCTTCTTCTCCGGCGAGTCCAGATTGAGGCCTCACGGTGCCAGCACGCCCTGCTGCACTCCTCACCGACTTAACAGCACCAGAAGGTATATCTCATCTCCCTCATCGTGCTGTACCATTTAATTGAGTTATATTGCATCCAGTCGCCGGTGATCGCCGGAATTCCTGATTGCCCTGTTCCGGCAATGCTGGCCGATCTACCCCGAATTAATCTTTGAATCTGTGAAACAAATTGATCAGTGAACCTTTTGAAGCAAGCCTATGCATCAATATCTCCAGATTGAACTCGAATTGAAGTTTTCCCCAGTTTTGAGCTTCACCAGAAACCGGCGATCGTCGCCAGGCTTCTCCAGTGATCCTCCGGCCAATACAATTGTACCAGAAGCTTCCCTATACCTCCTAGATGCTCTCCAAGCAAGGAATTAAGTTCTTGTTGCCTGTAGCAGAAACCCCCAATCAGCAGTGTCTCTTCTCCGGCGCCGATGACCGGAAAAGTGTTTCCGGCCGTTTCAGCCCAAATCACCTTGTCACTTAGATGTGCCCTAGTCTCCTGAGTACTTTTGTCTTCGAGCCCGACACCTAGATCAGCCTAGATTAGAAGTTATAGCCATGCCAAGTTTGTGTCCAGAACTGTTCCAGTGCAGCCAGTTCATCTCTGTTCATCATCAAATTTCTTGCTTTCCAGCCATTTCTTGCCCTAGATCCTGTTGACTTAATTGTTCCTGTTACTCAAGCCTACCTCCCAGACAAAGTGGTGCATCATTTGGAGCTCCAGATCAAAAGTTATGCTAAGCCCTAGTTTTTGGCATTGTCAGCTCTATGCCAGAGCTTGCCAGCCAGTGGCATTGACCTTGTTTACCCACTTCTGGTTGTGCAATTTGAAAACCACTTTGTCCACTGAATTTGTAGAGTTGTGATCTACATTTTATTCTACTACCACAAGTTGAGATAACCCCTCTATCATTCGTCGACCCTATGTCGATGCTTTGAACCGAATGTCGACCTAAAGACGTTCGCTGTTTTTGAGCGAACCAGTCGCAACCTTGATATCATTCTGATATTTTGAGACATTTGGAACCTTGTAAACCTTTAACAGCTAATCTTAACATTGGTTACCTTAACTTAACCCTAATCAGCCTCTAAACCCAATCATTTCAGAATCATCAAGACTTCATCTTTGCATCATTGCATATAGTATAATAATGTATGGAAAAGATTATGATTATTGGTTGTTTGTTTGATTGGAGAGCAGATCAAGAGCCCGAGTTCGAGGACTTCACTGCGGATCCGACGTCAACTGCTGTATCTTACGACGCGGAAGGCAAGTCATATCCTTGGTCATCTTGAACCTATATTTTAAATGTCGCTAAAACATAACCTTGAATATAGGCAATATTGCATGTGAAAGATTGAGAGTGGTTGATTTATGAATTGGCAGTACTAGACTGGTTATCTGTGAAATGTGAAATAAACAAGTTTTGAGCCATGAACTATTATATGTATCTATATACTTATATTCATGAAATAAAACCCCTAGCAGTGACCAGAAAATGGTATGGAATGGTGGTAGCACTGGAGGTGCTAGACTGCAAAGGAATGCAGGCACTGAAGGTGCAGGGTTGTGGATGGTCTGGTCACTGGCATATAAGGACTAGAACCTTGTGTTGTGCGTCTAGTGGCATGAACAACGTGCTAACCGCAAGCCTGGTATGGGACAGGCCTGAACAAGTAATTATGTGGATCGCACATGAAACCCCTGCATGAGATGTGTAGTGATGCACGATAAACACGGAGCGCGGCTCCCACACATATCACTGAAGGTGATCAAGCACGCTGACCCAGTAATGGGAATAAGCAATGGGGTGGAGGTTTGGATACAATCTGCCACAACTGTGCCTCGCTGAGAGCCACAGGGTCGGGGGTGAATTGTGAGTAAAGCATAACAAAAGTTCTTGTTATTTCCACCTTGCCGCTCACAGTACGAAGTGAGTCAGGGGTCCAATCATTTTGTTATGATAGGAAAGGTTTGAAAGTGGAATATCTTGCGGGTAAATTGGTACCTCTCTGCAGAGTTAAAAACGTATTCGAATACTCCGAGCTCCCGGGTTTATAGGAGTTTGCTGCGGTGGATTAAATCCACGGGGTGTGACACAAGTACTATTTTCTAAATAAAATATGTTTAATCAAGATTACCCAAATGACATGTGTTGTCATGATAAGGAGTGCTGCCGTGGGCTGTCGTGTGTCGACATGTCGCGGTAGTGCTATAATCTAGTGAACATGAATGATGATGTTACCTTATGAAAAGTGCTGCCACAAGATGAGATCAGGAAGGAAAAGTTTATTTTACAAATATCCATAATTCTTGACTAGTCTAGGTTCATATCATAACTACTATATGTATCTACTCTTACCTATGACTTGCTGAGTACGTAAGTGCTCACCCTTGCAACGTTCAACTCAATAGATGGAGCCTACTTTGATCAAGATGATGGCACGGAGTACTACGTGGATCCAGAAAGAGGAGAATCAGTTCCACTAGAACCCTGATGTGTGTTGTTCTGCCGTCAACTTCTTTTGTGGGAGGATCACCTATCTTCTGCTGCGTAGTTAAATATTTTGCTAAACCCTGAATGCCTTGTAGGCATTGTAATCCTCTTTATGTAATATTAAGGCCAGCAGGCCACACTACTTAATATTTTGTAAGTACTCTGTTGCAATGTAATATACTCCTGTGTTTGACTCATCCTGGGAAGTCAAAGGGTTGTGGTTTGAGACTAGCTGCAGCGAGCTAGGTCTCTACAGGAGTAGTCGTTGTCCCAGTCTCGGGGCGCGGCACGGGCGATCCCCGTTGTCGCGGCCGCTGCGGGGCTCGTCGAGTTCCGGGAGGTCGGCGCCCGGGCGATCGGGGGCCGCATCCCCCGTAGCTTCCCGGACTCCTTCGAGCCTTCGCGCCGAGAGGTCGAGCAGCTCGCCGGAGGGTTCTACGACCAGATCATCCAGGCGTGGTTCCCGGCTCCGGCGCCTCCGGCGGGAGACGCCCCAGCCCTGGCCTTGGAGGAAGCCCCCCGGGGGGAGGACGCCAATGAACATGTATGAGCCTCCCCCCGGGTCTTAGCTAGGGCCCTTTTTTGTTTTAGGACTTTTTGATTCCGGTAGCTTCTTAGAAGAAGCCCCGGGCACTTGTACATAAACAATTTGAATGCAATGATGTTAATTTTTTCTAAGTCTTTGAATTGAATTTACTGTTACCAGGGTTCCCGGGAGGTTGCTCCCGGGCGAAGGTCCGGGAGGGGGTCTCCGGGGGACGCCCAAGCGGCTTTGATTTTGCTAAGCCTTCTCTCAGGGAATCGCGGCGAGGATAGCGTCCGGGAGCCGATCTGGTTGAGGTGGCGTCCGGAGTGGCACTTGGACAACTTCGATAATCATCGTGCTGAATTGTCCCCTCCGCGACCGGGGCTCCGGATGATCCCTTCCCTCCGGATACTTCCACCGGCGGGATACGAGTTTTGGCCTGAGGATGTGCTCCGGGACGCTCGGCGCCGCGTGCGGGGGTTGTACCGGGACTTGACCCGGGAGCTAGCAGAGAGCCTCCGGGAGTATTAGGCGTAGGAGCCTTAGGGCTTAGAGAATCCCCCGGGTTAGAACCCGGGTTGTATCGTTTCCGAAGCCCACCGGAGGGGGAAGATGTCCTCCGAGTTTGCTAATCAATAAAGCGCTGTGTTGTTGTTTCCTTTCATTGCCTCTTTATTTTGTTCTTCTTGGATGGTCTGGACGACTCATCTTAACAAGGATGAGCTAAGTTTCCTCGTGGGCGGTGCGGTTGACACCCGGGGGTTCCTTATCCCCCCCGCCCACAGTGGGCCAGAGAATAGCTCCGCGCGCTGTGGGGGTAACAAGGCCCCCGGGGTAGAGGCCAATTGTAGGATAGGAAATTTTCTAAGTTAGAAAACTTTAAAACGAGGTTTTCAAGGAGAAGACCTTCCGGGAGACAATCGTCCGGTCGTCGTGAGAACGGGGAGCCAGGAATAAGGCCTCAAGCGGAAGGAATGTCCAAGAGAACCCGATGAAATTTCCGGAGGCGATCTTCCTAGTAGACATTCGTCCGGTTGCCGTGAGGACGGGGAACCGGGAATAGGGTCTTTGGGGAAGAAAACGCCCAAGAAATCCGTGACTTCTCCGAGAGACAATCGTCCGGTCGCCATGAGAACGGGGAGCCAGGAATAGGGTCTCCGGGAGGCATTCATCCGGTCACCGTGAGAACGGGGAGCCGGGAATAGGGTCGCCGGGGACCAATCGTCCGGTCGCCGTGAAAGCGGGGAGCCGGGAATAACGTCGACTCCCGGAGGAGGAAGATAGATCCAATCAAGCCGCAAGGGGCCGATCTTCCGGTCGCCGTGAAAACAGGGAGCCGGGAATAACGTTGACTCCCAGAGGAGGAAGATAGATCCAATCAAGCCGCAAGGGGCCGATCTTCCGGTCGCCGTGAAAACGGGGAGCCGGGAATAACGTCGACTCGCGGAGAAGATAGATCCAATCAAGCCACAAGGGGCCGATCTTCCGGTCGCCGTGAAAACGGGGAGCCGGGAATAACGTCGACTCCCGGAGGAGGAAGATAGATCCAATCAAGCCGCAAGGGGCCGATCTTCCGGTCGCCGTGACAACGGGGAGCCGGGAATAACGTCGACTCCCGGAGGAGGAAGTGCCAGAAGACGGGGCTTGAGTGTTTGGGCAGGGGACTAGTCTCCCAAAGTGACTCGTTACCACGGCCACTGTGACCGGGTTGCCGCTTACACCCTCAGTACACGAGGGCTGATCGTAAGCCGCCCTACGGGAGTGCAGGCTCCCATTGTAGGGACTTGTTGGGGCTGGCCCACTTCCTCGCGGGGAGGGCATCGCCGCTAGGGGCGGTGATGAGAGAGACCTGCAATGAGACAGTTTGAAAAGCAAGACCTATGTATTGCTAATAAAATGAAGTACAGGGCCTCCCCCTGCGAAGCCGCGAAAGGGGAGGAAAATACAGTGTCCCTCCTCCCCCGGGGCGGGAGGGGACAGGCCCGTAAGGCTAAACGTAGAACTTGCGAAGTAAACGCAAGTTCCACGTGTGCTTCAGCTCCTGCTTTTGGAGATTGGAGAGCTTGTAGGCCCCCGAGCCCAGGACCGCGGAGATCCTGTAGGGGCCCTCCCACCTGGGGGAGAGCTTGCCCTGGGCCTGGGGGTCCGTCACGCGCTTGAGGACAAGGTCCCCAAGGCGGAAAGCTCTCTCGCGCACGCGCTGATTGTACGCGCGCGCCATTTCTTGCTCGTAGATGGCGTGGCGGAGGAGCGCTCGGTCGCGTTCCTCCTCCACGAGGTCGATCTCCAGACGCTGGTTGGCCTCGTTGGCCTGGTACGCTGAGGGCGTAGCTCCCTCCAGGAGCTCAACCCACAGTGACCGAAAGCCGATCTCCGGGGGGAGGACTGCCTTCGCCCCGTAGACCAGGGAGAAGGGAGTACGCCCCGTCGCCCGGGACGGGGTCGTGCGCATGGAGCAGAGGATGCTAGGGAGCTCCTCTGCCCATGCGCCCCGCTTAGAAGCGGCTTGCTCGAGTCTCCGGCGCAACCCCTGTAGGATCACGCCGCTGACCCTCTCGACAGCCCCGTTGCTCCGGGGATGGGCCACCGAGGCGAAGTGGATGACGAGCCCCAGGCCTTCGCAGAATTCCCGAAAATAAGCTGAGTCGAATTGAGTCCCGTTGTCCACGGTGATTTCCCGGGGGACACCAAAACGACATACGACGTTTTTCCAGAAAAACCGCTGAACGGCCCGGGACGTGATGCTGGCCAAAGGCTCCGCCTCAACCCACTTTGTAAAATAGTCGACTGCGACTACCGCATACTTGTATCCCCCGGGCGCTGGGGGGAAGAGCCCTAAGAGGTCCATCCCCCAGCGCACAAAGGGCCAAGTGATGGGGATCGTCCGCAGCGCTATAGGGGGAGGTTCGAGCCCTTGGCCATCTTCTGGCATGCCTCGCACGCGGAGACGAGGTCTCGCGCGTCGCGCATGACCGTGGGCCAGTAGAAGCCCTACCGGAGGGCCTTGGCTGCGATGGCATGCGGGGCTAGGTGAGAACCGCAGCTCCCCGCGTGGATGTCTTCGAGAAGTTGAAGTCCCTCCGGCCGGGGGAGGCAGCGCAGGAGGGCGGAAGCCCCCCGCTTGTAGAGCCTCCCCTCCAGCAGGAGATATGCCCGGGCTTTAGCCCGGAGGCGTTTAGCCTCGGTCTCACTAGGAGGGTCCCCCTCCCCCTTGATGAAGGAGATGAGGGGGTCCATCCAAGACGCAGTCCGGGTGATCTCGGCGACCTCCGGGACATGAGGCTCGCCGCCCGTGTCCGGGGAGGCCACCGAGGGCTTCGTGATGATCTCCAGGAAAGCCCCCTTGGGGAGTGATTCCCGGGCGCTGGCCGCCCGGGCCAAGGCGTCGGCCCGGTCATTGTCCCTACGTGGGATATGCGGGTCTCACTAGGAGCAAAGCCTCGTATTCGGCGACGTTGTTGGTTGCGGGGAACTCGAGCCGCTCGGCGTACTCGAGTTCCTTCCCCTCGAGGCTCCGGAGGACTACTCCCGCGCCAGCCCCGGCGAGACACAGTGACCCATCGAACGTAAGGGTCCAATGATCACTGCGTCGGGGCGGCACAGGGAGATCTTCGTCCCCGGACCCAGAGGCGGGAGTCCACTCTGCAACGAAGGTAGAGGAGCAAGGGCTCTTCCGGGGACGGACTCACAAGCATTGGAGGGCTCGTGAGGTACTTCTTGAGGTCGTCGAACGCCTCCAGGGCCTCGGGGGTCCAGCGGAACCCCTCGAGCCCTCGGAGGATCTTGAAGAACTGGAGGCCCCGCTCCCCCGACCGGGAGACAAAGCGGTTGAGTGCGGCTAGGCGGCCGGAGAGCCGTTGGACATCCTTGACGGAGCGCGGCGGGGGCATGTCTAGGAATTCCTGGATCTTCTCGGGGTTTGCCTCAATGCCCCGCTGGGACACGAGGAAACCTAGGAGCTTTCCCCCGCGCACCCCGAAGGCGCACTTCTCCGGGTTCAGCTTGAGCCCGAATGCGCGGAGGTTCCGGAAGGTTTCAGCCAGGTCGTCGATGTGGGAGGCTGCGCGGGGACTCTTGACAACCGCGTCGTCTACGTAGACTTCAACGTTGCGGCCGACTTGCTCTTTGAAAACCAGTGTCATGAGGCGCTGGAATGTCGCCCTCGCGTTCTTGAGCCCGAAGGGCATATGGACGTAGCAGAAGGTTCCGAGGGGAGTAATAAAACTAGTCTTTTCCTCGTCCCCTTCCGCCATCCGGACTTGATGGTAGCCCGAGTAGGCGTCTAGGAAGCTCATGAGCTCGCACCCCGCAGTGGAGTCGACGAGCTGATCAATCCACGGGAGCGGGAAGTTGTCTTTGGGGCAGGCGCGGTTAAGATCGGTGAAATCCACGCACATCCGCCACCTGCCGGTTGATTTCTTGACGAGGACGGGGTTCGCGAGCCACTCGGGGTGCAGGACCTCCCGAATGAACCCCGCCTCTCGGAGCCGGGTGATCTCCGCCTTGATTGCCTCTTGGCGCTCGAGGGAGAGTTTCCGCAGCTTATGTTTGACCGGGGGGTGACCGGGAGCCACTGCAAGCTTGTGCTCAATGACCTCCCGGGCGACGCCCCGCATGCCTGACGGCTTCCACGCAAAAACATCGGAGTTTTCGCGCAAAAAAGCCGCAAGTTGCGCTGCGTGTTCCTCGGGGAGCTCCGCCCCGATCCGGACGGTTTTGTCTTCGTCGCCCGGGGACAGCAGGACCTTCCGGAGGCCCCTTCCGGACGCGGCTTGAGGAGGGGCCTCCCGGGCGGTGGCGCAACAGTATCTAGTTCCGGGGGGGAAGCCTCCCCCCCGGGCGTCTTTATGAGGTTGACGCTTCCGATCGTGGCCGCAGCGCTCTCGTATAGAGCTCGGGCCATGTCTTGGTCTCCCCGGACGTTGATCATGCCATGCGGCCCGGGGATCTTCATGCAGAGATAGTTTT
Source organism: Pharus latifolius (assembly GCA_019359835.1). NCBI lineage: Eukaryota > Viridiplantae > Streptophyta > Magnoliopsida > Poales > Poaceae > Pharus > Pharus latifolius. The sequence goes on from CM033328.1 coordinate 6,772,010, forward strand.
GATGGGTGGCAGCCCCCAGCCGGTTGATTGTCGTCCTCCCCATAATCGCGTTGTAGGAGGAGGGGAGGTCTACTACGTCGAAGCGGACCAGCTCGGTCCGGTAGTTCTCCGGGGTGCCGAAGGTCATTGGAAGATCTACCTTGCCCACGGGGTGGATCGCCTTCCCCGGGACAAAACCTTGCAGGGGCCCGGCAGCGGGCTGCAGGAGCTTCTCATCCACCTGCATTTCTTTGAAGGCCTTCAGGAATAAGACATCGGCGGAGCTCCCGCCGTCCACCAGGATCCGGGCCAGATGGCAGTTGTAGATGGTCGCGGAGACAATGAGCGCGTCGTCGTGGGGGAAGCGAACCCCCCGCGCGTCTTCTGCCGTGAAGGTGATGGGGACGTCCGACCATTTTGGTGGGGGGGATGCGTGTAGCACCCCCACAACCTTGACCTCGTGCGCGTACTCCTTACGCTGGCGCTTAGAGTCCCGCCCAGAGGCAGATCCTCCCACGATGACGTTGATGTGCCGCTGCGAAGTTTGAAAGGGGAGAGCTTCTGAAGGCTCCCCCTCTTGCGTCTGCTGGCCCCCCGTGGGAGCGGGGAGAGCCGGAACAGCTGGCCGAGGGAGCGAGGAGGCCGGAGTCCCCCCCCCTGCCTGCGCTGGTCGAGGAAGTCCGCGAAGTGCTGCAGCAGCTAGCTACAGTCTCGGGTAGCGTGGGTATTGGACCTGTGGAGGCTACACCACGGTCCTTCCCGCCTTCTCCCCGCAGGGCCTTCCCGGCCGCGCGAAGACTGTCCTCCCCCATGGCCCTTCGGTTTGGGGAAGGGGCGGTTGGTCCTCAGGGGGTCGCGCGAGCCGCCTCCGCCCTCGAGGACAAAGGTGTCCCGAGGACGTGGCTCGCTACGCCCCCCTTGCCTGGAGCGTTTGGGGGGATCCCTGGCCCCCCGGTCGACAGGGGCGGGAGCCCCCGGGTCTTCTTCCAGATATCGTCTTCCTCCGCTCGAGCGTACTTTTCGAGTACGTTGAAAAGCTCGTCGGCGGAAGAGGGGCAGCTCCGGGAGAGCCTTCGGTGGAGCTCCCCCGGGAGGATGCCGCTTTTGCAGGCTTCGATGACCGTAGAGTCGGGGACGTGGGCCACTTTGCTCTTCACCTGAGCAAAGCGCTTGAAGAAGCTTCTGATGGTTTCCCCAGTCCTCTGCCGGACAGTGTATAGCTGCGAGGAGTCCAGGGGACGCACATAGTTCCCTTGGAAGTTGGCACAGAATTCCCGCTTGAGCTGCGAGAAAGACTGGATGGAGCCGGCCTTCAGGTTGTAAAACCAGGAGCGGGCAATGCCGGAGAGGTAGAGGGGGAAGACGTTGCACTGTACTGTCTCGTCCCCCCCGGGCGCGGAGATGGCAGTGGAGTAGACCTGCACGAACTCGTAAGGGTCCGCCTCACCGTTATAGTGTTCGATGTGTGGCGGGCGGTAGGGCCGCGGCCACCGGATGCTGCGAAGTCTTCGGCACAGGGGCTGGTTGGCCCCCTGCACTTCCCGGGGAGAGCCCCGGTCGCTGTCTTCTTTCATGGGACCTTCGTTGTCTGAATCTGGAAGCGGTCCGAGAGGTCCGCCAGAATGGCGGTGGCGACGCTTTTCCTCCGGACCGGGACTGAGTTCCCAGACGTCCGGGCTCTCCGCAGGAGAGGTTGGCTCTTCAGCGGGTCTCTTCCCCTGGCCGGTGCGAGAGCGAGGCTCCCCACGCCCGCGGCCGGGGGGGAGTTCTTCCCCACGCTCTGATGAACGCATTCGCTCGACCTCCCCCGGGGCGGAACGGACATGTCCCGCCAAGGGAGGGAGCTCGTGCGCTGTAGCTTCCGGAGCCGGTTGGGGGGAGCCGCCTGCGACGACCCCCGGGACCAGAAAGGGGGGAGCCCCTGTATCATCTAGAACTGGGGAGGGGGCGCCCGTGACGACGCCTGGAATCGAGGTGGAGGGGGCCCCAGTGGCAACGACCGGAACCGGGAAGGGGGCAGGCCCTGTAACACCCGGAACCGGCGAGGGGGGAACCCCCGCGGCGACGTCCGGAACCGGGGAACCCATGCGGGGGGAAGTCCGCTGCGGCACGGGGGCTGCTCTGTCAACCGCCCCCGGTGCGGTAACGCAACGCGGGGGGCGGGACTGGCTCCCGGCGCAGGGTAAACCCCCGGCAAGAAGTGGGCTCCCGGCCCCGGGAATAGGCCGGGTACGGGGTACCCCCCTGGTGCCACGAAGGGCCCCGGCACGAAGTAACCACCCGGTACCGGGACGGGCCCGGGTGCCGGGAAGGGTCCGGACGTATATCCCGCAGGGGGAGGGAACCCCCCGGCAGGATCATACGGGGAGGACAACCCCCCCGAGGCCGGAGGGGCCGCCGGGTAACCCATAAACGGGGGCATGTTCCCCGGATATGGGTGCGACGCAAGTGTGGGGGCCGGAGGCCGCGCTAGCACGCTAAGGAGCTCGTCCATGGAGCGTTGGGCGCGGAGCTGGCCTTCCACGAGAGCTTCGAGCAGGGCGTCCCGGGGAGCCGGGGGAGCCGTCGGGGGGACGGTTGTCCCGGCCGAGGTCCCCGCGGTCACCGGGAACGACCTGGAGGTGGAAGCACCTAAGTTAAGAGGAAAGGAGGGCGGCGGTACCTGAGCCAGGTCGCCTCCGGAAGGGACCACCGGGACAGCAGTGTCCCGGGCGGACGGCGCCGTGTCTCCGAGACCCGGATCACCGAGAAGGGTGCGAGTCCTTGTTCTTGGGGGAGCCATGGCGTCTAGTCACGAGTCCCCACGGACGGCGCCAACTGTCGTGGTATTGCGAATACTCCGGCAGGTTTTGAGAGTGATCCTAGCGAAGATTACGTGGCGCGGGTTGACCGGATGACCGGTCCTCCCCCGCCGGACAAACACAAAGAATGACACACGGGTTTATACAGGTTCGGGTCCCGGTGGGGGCCCTTGTCCTGTCGACGCGCTCCCGACCGGAGTCGGCTGGGGAGGCTCTCTCCGGGGGAGAGGCTTCTGGAGCACGCCTGTGAGTTTAGCTATTCCAATGAAAGAACCGATCCTTTACAACAGAGGGGTACAAGGGCTATTTATAGCCCCAAAAAGCAGCAAAAAACCTAAACTACCCCGGAAGCCACCGTCGGATTGAAGGGCAGGACCGTCCTTCTCCCGGTCAAACGCCTTGGATGCTTGACAGGTGGTCGCTAGTTCCCGAGGCGCTCCTCGCGTGACCTGCACGTGATAAACAGTTCGAGACTTTACCTTCAGGAGGGCGATGAGGCCCGGGACGGCGCCGGAGGCCAGGTCCTGGGAGCCAAAAGGCGGCGCCCGGGGAGGCCCCGGAGGCCACGTCCCCGGGAAAATGGCAGCGCCCGGGAGGGCACCGGAGGCCACGTCCCGGGAGACAAAAGGCGGAGCCCGGGGAGGCCCCGGAGGCCACGTCCCCGGGCAAATGGCGGAGCCCAAGAGGGCGCCGGAGGCCGCGTCCCGGGAGCCAAAAGGCGGCGCCCGGGGAGGCCCCGGAGGCCACGTCCCCGGGCAAATGGCGGCGCCCGGGAGGGCACCGGAGGCCGCGTCCCGGGGGCCAAAAGGCGGCGCCCGGGGAGGCCCCGGAGGCCACGTCCCCGGGCAAATGGCGAGGACCTGCGACTTGATGGCGGAGCGGCCGGTAAGGGACAGGGAGAAGGGGGCGAGCTCGGCCCCCCACTTCCCAATCCGGCCGGTGGCTTCTTTGTTTCGCAGTACCTCCCCCAAGGGGAGGGACGACGGGACGGTGATGGGGTGCCCCAGGAAGTAATGGCGAAGCTTCCGGGACGCCATCAGGAGGGTGTAGCAGATCTTCTCCATCTCCATGTACCGAGTTTTGGCCCCTTGGAGGGCCTTACTCACGTAGTACACGGGACACTGCCGCCCCCCTTGCTTCTTCACCAAGACCGCGCTGACGGCGACGGGGGTCGCGGCAAGGTAGATGAGCAAGGGCTCTTCCGGAGACGGGCTCACGAGCATTGGAGGGCTCGTGAGGTACTTCTTGAGGTCGTCGAACGCCTCCTGGGCCTTGGGGGTCCAGCGGAACCCCTCGAGCCCTCGGAGGATCTTGAAGAACTGGAGGCCTCGCTCCCCCGACCGGGAGATGAACCGGCTTAGCGCGGCTAGGCGGCCGGAGAGCCACTGGACATCCTTGACGGAGCCCGGCGGGGGCATGTCTAGGAATGCCCGGATCTTCTCGGGGTTTGCCTCAAGGCCCCTCTGGGACACGAGGAAACCTAGGAGCTTCCCCCCGCGCACCCCGAAGGCGCACTTCTCCGGGTTGAGTTTGAGCCCGAACGCGCGGAGGTTGCGGAAGGTTTCAGCTAGGTCGTCGATGTGGGAGGCTGCGCGGGAACTCTTGACGACCGCGTCGTCTACGTAGACTTCGACGTTGCGGCCAACTTGATCTTTGAAGACCAGCGTCATGAAGCGCTGGAAGGTCGCCCCCGCGTTCTTGAGCCCGAAGGGCATATGGACGTAGCAGAACGTTCCGAGGGGAGTTATGAAACTCGTCTTTTCCACGTTCCCTTCCGCCATCTGGACTTGATGGTAGCCCGAGTAGGCGTCTAGGAAGCTCATGAGCTCGCACCCCACAGTAGAGTCGACGAGCTGGTCAATCCATGGGAGCGGGAAGTTGTCTTTGGGGCAGGCGCGGTTAAGGTTGGTGAAGTCCACGCACATCCGCCACCTGCCGGTTGACTTCTTGACAAGGACGGGGTTCCCGAGCCACTCGGGGTGCAGGACCTCCCGAATGAACCCCGCCTCTCGAAGCCGGGTGATCTCCACCTTGATTGCCTCTTGGCGCTTGAGGGAGAGTTTCCGCAGCTTCTGTTTGATCGGGGGGTGACCGGGAGCCACTGCGAGCTTGTGCTCAATGACCTCCCAGGCGACGCCCCGCATGTCCGAAGGCTTCCACGCAAAAACATAGGAGTTTTCACACAGAAAAGCCGCAAGTTGCGCTGCATGCTCCTCGGGGAGCTCCGCTCCGATTCGGACGGTTTTGTCTTCGTCGCCCGGGGACAGCAGGATCTTCCGGAGGCCCCCTTCCGGACGCGGCTTGAGGAGGGGCCTCCTGGGCGGTGGCGTAGCGGCGTCTAGTTCCGGGGGAGAAGCCTCCCCCCCCCCCGGGCGTCTTTGTGAGGTTGACGATTCCGATTGTGGCCGCAGCCCGCTCATATAGAGCACGGGCCATGTCTTGGTCTCCCCGGACATTGATCACACCATGCGGCCCGGGGATCTTCATGCAGAGGTAGTTTTGATGGGTGGCAGCCCCCAGCCGGTTGATTGTAGTCCTCCCCATTATCGCATTGTAGGAGGAGGGGAGGTCCACTACGTCGAAGCAGACTAACTCGGTCCGGTAGTTCTCCGGGGTGCCGAATGTCATAGGGGGGTCTACCTTGCCCACGGGGTGGATCGCCTTCCCCGGGACAAAACCTTGCAGAGGCCCGGCCGCAGGCTGCAGGAGCTTCTCATCCACCTACATCTCTTTGAAGGCCTTCAGGAATAGAATGTCGGCGGAGCTCCCGCCATCCACGAGGATGCGGGCCAGGTGGCGGTTGTAGATTGTCGCGGAGACAATGAGCGCGTCGTCGTGGGGGAAGCGAACCCCTCGCGGGTCTTCTGCCGTGAAGGTGAGGGGGACGTCCGACCACTTAGGTGGCGGGGACGCGTGTAGCACCCCCACAACCTTGACCTCGCGCGCATACTCCTTACGCTGGCGCTTAGAGTCCCGCCCGGAGGCGGACCCTCCCACAATGTGTCTGCGTCTGCGCATACTCCTTACGCTGAGAAGTTTGAAAGGAGAGAGCTTCTGAAGGCTCCCCCTCCTGTGTCTGCGTCTGCTGACCCCCCGCGGGAGCGGGAAGGGCCGGAACAGCTGGCCGAGGGAGCAAGGAGGCCGGAGTCCCCCCCCTGCCTGCGCTGGTCGAGGAACGCCGCGAAGTGCTGCAATAGCTGGCTGCAGTCTCAGGTAGCGTGGGTACTGGACCCGTGGAAGCTGCACCATGGTCCTTCCCGCCTTCTCCCTGTGGGGCCTACCAGGCTGCGCGAAGACTGTCCTCCCCCATGGCCTTTCGGCTTGGGGAAGGGGCGGTTGCCCCTCGGGGGGTCGCGTGAGCTGCCTCCGCCCTCAAGGACAAAGGTGTCCCGAGGCCGTGGCTCGTTACGCCCCCCCTGCCTAGGGCGCTTGAGGGGATCCCTGGCCCCCCAGTCGGCGGGGGCGGGAGCCCCCTGGGTCTTCTTCCAGATGTGGTCTTCCTCCGCCCGAGCGTACTTTTCAAGTACGTTAAAGAGCTCGTCGGCGGAAGAGGGGCAGCTCCGAGAGAGCCTTCGGTGGGGCTCCCCCGGGAGGATGCCGCTTTTGAAGGCTTCGATGACCGTAGAGTCGGGGACGTGGGCCACTTTGCTCTTCACCTGAGCAAAGCACTTGAAGAAGCTTCTAATGGTTTCCTCAGTCCTCTGCCGTACAGTGTACAACTGCGAGGAGTCCAGGGGGCGCACATAGTTCCCCTGGAAGTTCGCGCAGAACTCCCGCTTGAGCTGCGTGAAAGACTTGATGGAGCCGGCCTTCAGGTTATAGAACCAGGAGCGGGCGATGCCGGTGAGGTAGAGGGGGAAGAAGTTGCATTGTACAGTCTCTGATCCGTTTGAGACCTAGCCTTGGTTTTCGCACTAGGCTCGCCCAGATTCTAATATGCGGAATAACGGGATCTTACTCGGAAATACCGAAACCCAAAGTAATTGCACAACTCTTTATTTCAAAGAGGGATTTACACGTCGAACGTTAGGCACACTTGCCTACGTCGAAGGAACTATAAGTGTCCAAAACTCAAATAAGTTCTATGACTCTTCGATTGAGTTTGATTGAATTCGATGATCTAAACTAGACCTATTACAAGGTATTTATAGTCCAATCGTATGAGTACGTATCAGACTTAATAACCTAAACGTATTAGACTCATATAACTAGTCCTAAACAGATAAGCTTAGTTATACACATTCGGATCTGATTACAATTCCGAACAAGGAACAAATTCCTTTTCATGGTCGCGAACCAATCCATGGTCACGAAACATTTCCGAACACGGTTAAGGTGGCAAAGCCGTATGCGATCAGGACTTGGTCGCGAATCCGTATGCGATCAGGACTTGAAGATCCTCCCGGATCATGACTCCCTTGTTGAGAAGGAGCCAACCCCTGTTGCGACCTCTCAATCAAACTGGAGATATGGAAATTGGGCTTGTCCATGTTCTTTGGTGTACCACTTTGCCGCACGTACTCGTAAAGTCTCCTTTGTGTCACTGTGGGTGGTAGTCACCGTCTTCTCCAGAATCACATCTTTACGTAGAGATTTGTCTCGTTGATAGACCAAGTCTTCAACAGATGGTACTATAGTATCTGGCTCATTATCCAGCATTGAAGGCTCGAATAGTTTGAATCCTTCCCAAGGTCGCAAACCTTTCCAAAGTTGCAAACCTTTTTGTGGTCGCAAATCCATTGCGAACTCGACCTGAGATCCTCCCGGATCATGCAGAAGTCGTTTGAAGTGAGCCCACGTAAGGTCGTCAGCTTCGCCACTGGCGACAAGGGCCTTCCACCAAGTCTTGGCGTGGTCCTTCATCTTCAAAGGTGCAAACTTCACCTTTTGAGCGCTACTGAACCCTTTCAGGTTAAAGTAGGTCTCAAGTTGATCGATCCAGGAATCCAGTTTTTCGGCATCGATCACCCCATCATATATGGGTATCTCAATCTTAGCGTCGACCTTAAAAGATCCGACAGCTAAGGAGGTGTTGGCGAGGTCATCAGTTTTGTGGTCGCCTTCGTCTTCATTTTCGTCTGCCCTATGCAAGTCTTCACCAGTCTTCTCACCCGTAACCTTCTCTACTTCAGGAGGTACAATCATGGCCTGCTGCTTAATCCAAGCAAGCACGGTTTCCATGTCGGTGGAGAGCTTAGCCACTTGTTTGGCTAGGTTAGCTTGAACGGAGGTATCGTCAGACATTGTCGGAGACGCGGCTGTAGGAACCGTCAATTGATCGCATGGAGTTTCACCGGAGGTTTTGTAACCCTGGCGAGTCTTCACCATCCACAGGATAGGAAAGTTGCTCTGATACCAACTTGATCCGTTTGAGACCTAGCCTTGGTTTTCGCACTAGACTCGCCCAGATTCTAATATGCGAAATAACGGGATCTTACTTGGAAATACCGAAACCCAAAGTAATTGCACAACTCTTTATTTCAAAGAGGGATTTACACGTCGAACGTTAGGCACACTTGCCTACGTCGAAGGAACTATAAGTGTCTAAAACTCAAATAAGTTCTATGACTCTTTGATTGAGTTCGATTGAATTCGATGATCTAAACTAGACCTATTACAAGGTATTTATAGTCCAATCGTATGAGTACGTATCAGACTTAATAACCTAAACGTATTAGACTCATATAACTAGTCCTAAACAGATAAGCTTAGTTATACACATTCGGATCGGACTACAATTCCGAACAAGGAACAAATTCCTTTTCATGGTCGCGAACCAATCCATGGTCACGAAACATTTCCGAACACGGTTAAGGTGGCAAAGCCATATGCGATCAGGACTTGAAGATCCTCCCAGATCAGTCTCGTCCCCCCCAGCCGCGGAGATGGCGGTGGAGTAAACCTGCAAAAATTCGTAAGGGTCTGCCTCATCGTTATAGTGCTCGATGTGCGGAGGGCGGTAGGGCCGCGGCCACCAGATGCTGCGAAGTCTTCGGCACAGGGGCTGGTTAGCCCCCTGCACTTCCCGGGGAGAGTCCCGGTCGCTGTCTTCTTTGACGGGACCCTCGTTGTCGGAGTCAGGGAGCGGTCCAAGAGGTCCGCCGGAGTGGCGGTGGCGACGCTTCTCTTCTGGACCGGGGCTGACTTTCCGGACATCCGGGCTCCCCTCCAGAGAGGCTGGCTCTTCAGCGGGTCTCTTCCCCCGACCGGTGCGAGAGCGAGGCTCCCTGCGCCCGCGGCCGGGGGGAAGTTCTTCCCCGCGCCCAGGTGAATGCATTCGCTCGACCTCCCCCCGGGCGAAACGGACCTATTCCACCTAGGGAGAGAGCTTATGCACTGTAGCTACCGGCCCGGAGCCTTCCGGGGCCGGCTGGGGGGAGCCCCCTGCGAAGACCCCCGGGACCGGAAAGTGGGAAGCCGCTGTAATATCCAAAATCAGGGAGGGGGCGCCAACGGCGATGTTTGGAACCAAAGTGGAGGGAGCCCCAGTGGCAACGACCGGAACCGGAAAGGGGGAAGCCCCTATAACATTCGGAACCGGCGAGGGGGAAGCCCCCGCGGTGATGTCTGGAACCGGGGAGCCGATGCGGGGGGGAGTCCGCTGAGGCATGGGAGTTGCTCTGTTGACCGCCCCCGGTGCGGTAAACGCGACGCGAGGGGCGGGACTGGCTCCCGGCGTAGGGAAAACCCCCGGCACGAAATGGGCCCCCGGCCCCAGGAATGGGCCTGGGAAGGGGTACCCCCCGGTGCCACGAAGGGCCCTGGCATGAAGTAGCCCCCCGACACCGGGACGGGCCCGGGCGCTGGGAAGGGTCCGGACGTATATCCCACCGGGGGAGGGAACCCCCCGGCTGGATCATACGGGGCGGCCAAACCCCCGGAGGCCAGGGGGGCCGCCGGGTAACCCATAAACGGGGGCATAGTCCCCGGGTATGGGTGCAACGCAAATGTTGGGGCCGGAGGCCGCGCCAACACGCTAAGCAGCTCATCCATAGAGCGCTGGGCACGGAGCTGGCCCTCCACGAGAGCCTCAAGCAGAGCATCCTGGGGAGCCGGGGGAGCCGTCGGGGGGAGACTGGTCCCGGCCGAGGTCCCCGCGGTCACCAGGAGCGACCTGGAGGCGGAGGCACCTAAGTTAAGAGGAAAGGAGGGAGGCGGTACCTGGGCTTGGCCGCCTCCGGGAGGAAGTGCCGGGACAGCAGTATCCCGGACGGGCGGCGCCGGGTCTCCGAGACCGGGGTCACCTGGAAGGGTGCGAGCCCTTGTTCTTGGGGGAGCCATGGCGTCTTGTCACAGATCCCCACGGACGGCGCCAACTGTCGTGGTATTGCGAATACCCCGGCAGGTTTTGAGAACGATCCTAACGAAGATTACGCGGCGCGGGTTGACCGGATGACCGGTCCTCCCCGACCGGACAAACACAAGAAATGACACGAGGATTTATACAGGTTCGGGTCCCGGTGGGGGCCCTAGTCCTGTCAGTGCGCTCCCGACCGGAGTCGGCTGGGGAGGCTCTCTCCGGGGGAGAGGCTTCCGGAGCACACCTGTGAGTTTAGCTATTCCAATCAATATGAATTACCTGCTTACAACTGAGGGGTACAAGGGCTATTTATAGCCCCAAAAATAAGCAAAAAGACCTATCTACCCCGGAAGCCACCGTTGGATTGAGGGGTAGGGACGTCCTTCTCCCTATCAAACGTCTTGGATGCTTGACAGGTGGTCGCTGATTCCCGAGGCGCTCCTCGCGTGACCTGCACGTGATAAACAACTTGAGATTTTACCTTTAGAAGGGCGATGAGGCCCGGGACATGCGCCGGAGGCCAGGTCCCCGGACTAAAGGCGGCGCCCGGGACCAGCGCCGGAGGCCAGGTCCCGGGGGCCGAAAAGGAGGCGCCCGATGAGGCCCCCGAGGGCAGGTCCCCGGGCCAATGGCGGCGCCCGGGACCGCGCCGGAGGCCAGGTCCCGGGGCCCAAAAGGTGGCGGCGCCCGGAGAGGCACCGGAGGCCAGGTCCCCGAGCAAATGGCGGCGCCCGGGACCAGCGCCGGAGGCCAGGTCCCGGGGGCCGAAAAGGCGGCACCCGGGGGCGCTCGGGGAGGCACCGGAGGCCAGGTCCCCGGGCAAATGGCGGCGCCCGGGACCGGCGCCGGAGGCCAGGTCCCGGGGGCCAAAAGGCGGCGGCATCCGGGGAGGCACCGGAGGCCAGGTCCCCGGGCAAATGGCGGCGCCCGGGACTAGCGCCGGAGGCCAGGTCCCAGGAGCCGAAAAGGCGGCGCCCGGGGAGGCCCCGGAGGCCAGGTCCCTAGGCCAATGGCGGCGCTCGGGATCGGCCCCAGAGGCCAGGTCCCGGGGCCAAAAGGCGACGCCCGGGGCAGGCACCGGAGGCCACGTCCCCGGGCAAATGGCAGCGCCTGGGACCGGCGTCGGAGGCCACGTCCCGGGGGCCGGAAAGGCGGCGCCCGGGGAGGCCCCGGAGGCTAGGTCCCCGGGCCAATGGCGGCGCCCGGGACCGGCGCCGGAGGCCAGGTCCCGGAGGCCAAAAGGCGGCGCCCGGGGCCGACCCCGGAGGCCACGGCCCCGGGCGTATGTGACGCAACTTACCTGGACTTAGTCTCGCGGAGATTTCCCCCAACACTCTACATATGCATCAATATCAAATCCGCAACCGAGGAAACATCCAATTCAGGGTTTACCGATAATCAACTCAACTTAATTGTGCCAAATCAGGATTTATCTAATTTGTCATTTGATGATCAAGTCTGACATCTTGGATTAATTTTAATCATCATGGATTTATCCAAAACGTCATTAATCATCATAACCTAGATACTAAGATCTACCTAGATCCAACACTTCTCGCATGGAGATTTGCCTTTAGCGAGGAAGGTACTGACGAGGACGCTCTTGAAGGTAATCCACGTGTTGTTCATGTCCTTCAAGCAAGCTATCTTGGGACCATCGTCAGAGATGTTCCACTTGGCCTGTTTCAAATGGTGCATATAAGCAGGACTTACCTAATCTCTGGGATAAACCAAGGGAATATGATTACTCAAGAGTTCAGTGATTTTGATTAATTTTACCTTCACTTCCGCCCACAGCCTGTCCCTCTCGTCGGCCTTAACGTCCTTCCAGCTCTGGACAGTGATCTTCACCCTTTCCTTCACCAACAAACCAACATAGGTAGCGTATTGGCCGGCGTTCTTCCCGATCGGTCTCCCGAATTTGTTGAACTCACATGAAAGATCCGCGCGTTTGGCCAAACGGCACAACATCGTTGAGCCTCGCGCCTTCCTCTTGTGCTGGGACGAGGCAGTGTCATCTACGTTCACCCTTGCTGAATCACTACTATCAGCCGAGGAAGATGCCGATATGGCTTTACCTAAAATTCCATGAACAGACCATCAATTGATATGAAAAAAGGTACATAACAAAGTTCATAACTAAAATGGAATGGCAATGATGAACCACCTCTTTTTGTTAAAATGTCAAATTTTCATTCAAAAGGCCAAAAATCATCAATTCCTATCAACATGGTCTTCAAAATAGATTTAAAATGGATTTGTAACTCAATTTGCAAAGGGTTGTCGAACTCATTTGATAACTCTTGATTGTAAAATCAATCCTATTTGGAAAAATTTTTCAGAAAAATATATTTCATGCAATGAAAATCATTTCTTTAAATTTTCATTTCAAATGTATTTGATTTGAGCAATAGTTGATTCTTTTCATAAATGAAATATGAACTCTGCAAAATTCAAACTTTTCAATGTACTATCGGTTGACAATAACAAACCGATATGACATACTATATTTCCTATCGGTTTTCTAATTAAAACCGATAGTACTCAAGTTTGTATTCAGGAAAATATATAAGATTAGCAATGCAAACTATGCTAGTCTCTCTGCAGGAACATAAAGTCTGCAAAAATTTAAATGAACCAAAATTTTAGATAAAAATTAGAAAATGAGAAATAATTAGCAGAAAATTCAGATTAGCAGTGCAAACTATGACATACTCTATTTCCTATCGGTTTGACAATAAAAACCGATAGTACTCAAGTTTGTATTCAGGAAAATATATAAGATTAGCAGTGCAAACTATGCTAGTCTCTCTGCAGGAACATAAAGTCTGTTAAAATTTAAATAAACCGAAATTTCAGATGAAAATTAGAAAATGGGAAATAATTAACAGAAAATTCAGTTTATAGTATTTACTATTGGTTCTAAAGAAGAAACCGATAGTGGACGACACTGTACGACAAATTGCTAGTGATTTTCATCAAGTCTGTAATTCTCATAGCTATCAAGTTTGTAATTCATGCACTTTTCATCTAGTTTTATATTTGTAATCCATTGAACCACATATGAACTATTGCATATAAATTTAAGAAATTGACGCGAGCGGTTTGGTCAAGAACACTTACAGTCGTTCGTGGAGTGGCCAGAGGCGGTGGCGCGATGCAGTGGCTGGAGGTGGTGGAGAACCCAATTGCGATCGGCAATGGTGGCGTAGAGGAGCGAAAAAGCGAACGTCGGGGAGGCTAGGGTTTTCCGCACGCGAGTATTTGGAATGTGATCAGTTGCACTGGAGGGAAAATCGTGCGAGGTTAACCTAATATATGAATCTTTACTATCGGTTCATAATCACCAAACCGATAGTAAATACAATGGAAGTTAGGGTTTGGAGTGTTGGCATTGTTCACTATCGGTTTTATGATTACTAACAAATAGTAAATTAAGAACAGGGTCTCATAACATTAAATGAATCACTATCGATTATGAACAATAAACCGATAGTAGAATTTAATTTCATATCCGTTTGGAAATTGAAACCGATAGTAGAATATAATGTTATTGACACTAAAGGATTTCCCTGAGAACAATTACAGATGATCTCAGTACATCATTTTGCACCTGTAAAGACACCTGAAACCCCATGCAAATGACTTCCAATAATTTTGAAATAAATTAACAGTAAAGACCAATCATGGAATGAAAATTTACAGTTTTCATATTGATTTGTGAAAAGAATCAATTATTGCTCAAATCAAGTATATACTCCAATTGAAATGAAAATTTGCATAAATGATTCTCAATGCATCACGTATGTTTTCCCAAAGAATTTTTGAAAAATGATTTGAAGAATTCTTTGATTAAAGATCCAAGTAATATACGTCACTTACATATTGCAAATTAGTCAAGAATGGTTGTCCACCCATAATCCTTCTGCGTGGTCGTCTCGCAGGTAACTTGTTTCATCAATATCTTCGGTAGGGACAGATTGAAGAATTCCATCTAAAAATGGAGGTAGTTCGTCGAACTGATCATACTTTTCTTCATCCACAACGTCTTCGATCCCAACAATACGTCTCTTACTGTGAAGGACAACGTGCAACTTTGGGTTGGCCGGGTCAACATGTAGAACACCTGTGTGGCTTGCTCAGCAAGTATAAATGGATCATCTTGGTGTGCGACTCTACTGAGATCGACGAGAGTAAACCCATAATTGTCGACTTTAACACCTCGAGGGATTTCGACCCATTGGCATTGAAACAGAGGAATCTTAAGTAATACATAATCGAGCTCCCATATTTCCTCAATAACACCGTAATATGAGTCGAGTGCCCTTACTGCCCTGGTATCCTCTGAAATAGAAAGTAGTGTCACTCCACTACATTGCATAGTACTCTTCTCGTCCTGAGTTCTTGTGTAAAATGAATAGCCATTGATGTCATACCCCTGCCAAGTCCCTACAGTAAATCTAGGCCCTCTGGCCAACCTTGTAACAACTTCATCTAGTCACTCTCATAAGCTTGCAGGACTCTATTTTCGATCCACCCAGCAAACTTCTTGTTATGTTCTCTGGTGACCCAAATCTCTGGCTTCGAAGGATTCTGTTTCCGTAACATTTCCTTGTGCTCATGTATGTATGACTCCACCCCCGTCATGTGCTGTAAGACCCAAAAATGGGCCTTTGCATACAGATCACTAGAGGGGATGACTGCTTTAAATCCAATCGTTCCAATGCCCTGAAGCCTGCCCTCATGCCGGGACGTAGGAATGCCAATTGGGTCAACCCCGGCCATATAGTTGGTGCAAAATTCGATCACCTCCTCGGCGGCATAACCTTCAATGATACTGCCCTCAGGCCGATGTCGATTCCTAACATATCCCTTCAAGATACCCATAAATCTCTCAAATGGATACATATAGCGCAGGAACACGGGTCCACAAAACTTAATTTCTCTGACAAGGTGAACAATTAGATGGACCATAACATCAAAAAAAGATGGAGGGAAATACATCTCCAGCTGACAAAGAGTTGTAGTCACATCACGTTGCAAATCGTCTAGTCCATCCAGATCAATTACTTGCAAGGACACAATTGCAGCAAAAATTCAGATCCAAAAAATTTGACAAGTTCCATGAATGGAGCTAATTAACTTGCTAGGAGTACACGCTTACCTTGCCAGATATTGTGTTGAAGACATAACATAGCTTTGTAATTGTCTCTCTGATTTTGACTGGGAGAATGCCTCTGATAGCAATGGGAAGCATTTGTGTCGCGCCCCGAGACTGGGACTACGACTACTCCTGTAGAGACCTAGCTCGCTGCAGCTAGTCCCATTCTCACAACCTTTGACTTCCCAGGATGAGTCAAACACAGGAGTATATTACATGGCAACAGAGTACTAACAAAATAATAAGCAGTGTGGCCTGCTGGCCTTAATATTACATAAAGAGGATTACAATGCCTACAAGGCATTCAGGGTTTAGCAAAATATTTAACTACACAGCAGAAGATAGGTGACCCTCCCACAAAAGAAGTTGACGGCAGAACAACACAATTCAGGGTTCTGGCGGAACTGATTCTCCTCCTTCTGGATCCACGAAGTACTCCATGCCATCATCTTGATCAAGGTAGGCTCTATCTATTGAGTTGAATGTTGCAAGGGTGAGCACTTACGTACTCAGCAAGTCATAGGTAAGAATAGATACATATAGTAGTGATGATATGAACCTAGACTAGTCAAGAATTATGGATATTTGTAAAATAATCTTTTTCTTTCTTATCTCATGGCAGCACTTTTTCATAATATAACATCATCAATCATGTTCACTAGATTATAGCACTACCGCGACACGTCGACACACGACAGCCCACGGCAGCACCCCTTATCATGACAACACATGTCATTTGGGTAATCTTGATTTAACACATTTTATTTAGAAAATAGTACTTGTGTCACACCCCGTGGATTTAATCCACCGCAGCAGACTCCTATAAACCCGGGAGCTCGGAGTATTCGAATACGTTTTTAACTCTACAGAGAGGTACCAATTTACCCGCAAGATATTCCACTTTCAAGCCCATCCTATCAAAATGATTAGACCCCTCCTCACAACCATGTGTGAGTGGCAAGGTGGAGATAACAAGAACTTTTGTTATGCATCACTTACAATTCACCCCCGACCCTGTGGCTCTTAGCAAGACACAGTTGTGGCAGGTTGTATCCAAACCTCCACCCCTTTGCTTATTCCCATTACTGGGTCAGCGTGCTTGATCACCTTCAGTGATATGTGTGGGAGCCGCACTCCGTGCTTATCGTGCATCACTACACATCTCATGCAGGGGTTTCATGTGCGATCCACATAATTACTTGTTCAGGCCTGTCCCATACCAGGCTTGCGGTTAGCACGTTGTTCATGCCACTAGACACACAACACAAGGTTCTAGTCCTTATATGCCAGTGACCAGACCATCCACAACCCTGCACCTTCAGTGCCTGCATATCCTTTACAGTCTAGCACCTCCAGTGCTACAGCCATCCATACCATTTTTTTGGTCACGGCTAGGGGTTTTATCTCATGAATATAAATATATAAATACATATAATAGTTCATGGCTCAAAACTTGTTTATTTCACATTTCACAGATAACCAGTCTAGTACTGCCAATTCATAAATCACACATTCTCAATCTTTCTCATGCAATATTATCTATATTCAAGGTTATGTTTTAGCAACATTTAAAATATAGGTTCAAGATGACCAAGGATATGACTTGCCTTCCGCGTCGTAAGATACAGCAGTCGATGACGGGTCAACAGCAAAATCTTCAAAGTCAGCTTCTGAATCTGCTCGACGACAAACAAACACACAATGATTACTTATAATATTAAAATGTTTTATGACTTATATGCAGAAATGCTCAACAAGAATGATTGAACTATACTGGAGATAATTTGAACTGCAAACTGAACTGAGTCAAGATTCATGGAATTTGGGCTAAGGATGGTGATTAGATAATCTTAGGGTTTCAGGATTACAATAGGGATAACAATTTTGTGGCTGGTTTAATCAAAACAGCGAATGTCAACAGATCGACATTCGGATCAAGGCTTGGACATAGCTTTAAGAAAAGCTAGAGTGCTTATCTCAAGTTGTGGTAGTACAAGAAAATGTAGATCACAACTCTACAAATTCAGTGGACAAAGTGGTTTTCAAAATGTACAATCAGAAGTGGGTAAACAAGGTCAATGCCACTGGCTGACAAGCTCTGGCATAGAGCTGACAATGCCAAAAACTAGGGCTTGGCATACCTTTGATCTGGAGCTCCAAATGATGCACCACTTTGTCTGGGAGGTAGGCTTGAGTAACAGGAACAATTAAGTCAACAGGATCTAGGGCAAGAAATGGCTGGAAAGCAAGAAATCTGGTGATGAACTGAGATGAACTGGCTGCACTAGATCATTTCTGGACAAAATCTTGGCAAAGCTATAACTTCCAATCTAGGCCGATCTAGGTGTCGGGCTAGAAGACAAAAATGTTCAGGGGATTGAGGCACACACACTGGACAAGGTTTCGAGGGCTGAAATGGCTGGAACAAGCTTTCCGGTGATCGGCGCCGGAGAAGAAGCACTGCCAATTGGGGGTTTCTGCTACAGGCCAAAAGAACTTAATTCCTTGCTTGGAGAGTATCTAGGAGGTAAAAGAAAGCTTCTGGTATAATTAGATTGGCCGGAGGATCACTGGAGAAGCCTGGCGACGATCGCCGGTTTCTGGTGAAGCTCGATTCAGGGAAAAGCTTCGATTCTTGCTCAATACGAGATCTAACTTCACAGGCTTGCTTAAAAAGGTTCACTGATCCATTTTGATTACAAAAACGAGAGCTAATTTGTACTGGATTGAGCCACATTACAGAAACAGGGCAAACGGCAATTTCCGGTGATCGCCGGCGTTAGGGGTCACCGGGGAGCAATTAAATAGTACTACACAGAGAGAATGAGTAGAGGAACTCACTGATGGCTCTAATTTGGTAGGAGATTAAGTGTAGAGCGCTGGCACCGTGAGCCTCCTCGACGGCTCGCCGGAGAAGATGACTGAAACCGCGAGATTTGGAATTTGGCTGGTTTCTGGTGAAGTGTGGAGAAGCTGCTGAGCACAGGAGTGCTTAAATAGGCCAGGCGAAGTTTGCAAGGAGGGGACAATGAAGTAATTGGCAGCTGCGATGAGATGGATTGCGTGCTGAGCATCGGCGGCGAAGACACAGCAAAGAACGGTGATTGCGACGGCGACAGGACTGCAACTGTCCACATTGTCGTTCATCGGGACTTTGCAAATATGGAGCAAGCAGTGGCGACAAGTACTGGCACGGCAAAGCGACGTGGCGAGGAGTTGCTGACAAAAAGCCGTTGATCGCGCGCGGGAGCAGGCACTGGTCGTCGACGTAGCAACGACCTTGCCACAGCACTAGCTGGAGCGAGGACACGTGCGCACCGGCATGCACGGTCACAAGCGCGGCGAAGCCTCACCGGCGACGAGCAACCACGGCGCACAAGCACGGCGGTTCCTGGTCGTATGCTTGCTGCTGTCCTGGTCGAAATGGGCTGAGTTGCAATTTCAAATCTTTGAGTTTTGGACTGAATTGTAAATCTGGAATCCTGGAAGGTTTAGACTGAAATTGATTTCACTGATCTGGTAGATTATATTCAACAGGATATTTGGCAAAGGTAGTTGATAAGATTTGGCACATCTGAATAGTTTTTGATATGAACTGAAAAATAGGGTAAATTAGGGTAAAGTAAGATTTAAGTTTTGTCGATTTCGAATTCTGACATTTAGGGTTCGATTTTGATATCTGCACAGAAGAGAGACTTGTGACAAATAGCATTTAGAAAAGATTTGCTGAAAAGATTTTGAGTTTGGAGTTAATCTGGAGATTTTAGCCTTTTTGGGTTTTCAGATATCAGATAAGGACTAATTTGAGATAACTCTTGGACTGATTTGTGAAAAGAGTCTAGATGATAAAATCTGGCTGCCAACTTTCTGGTTTAAGGTATTGGCATACCCATGATCATGTTCCAGGAATAATCTGGTCTGAACTTGGTCAAGATTTAGGTTAAATCTGTATTCAGAGTATTTAGGGTAATATAAGGTATTTCTGTTTTCGAAAACAGAATGGAGTTGACAAATCTGGTATTTAGAGATGGAATTGAATCTGGCTTCTGAAGGCTTTTAAGTTTAACTTAACTGATAGATCATATCTGGATGATCTGATCTTGATTTGGGGTTTACAAGAAAGATTTGGGGATTTTAGGGCTTGAGACAGATACTGATCTGGCTATTACTACAGATACATGCATGCATGCTATTGAAGAAAAAGGAAGTTTTCACCCCTAACTCAGGGTGTTACAATTTGTGACATCAGTACATGACAATCATGGGACTTCATACCAACCAGTTTCAAGTCTTTCATGGACACAAGTTTTTTCAAGTTCGCAGAATACCCGCATGGAACTTTGACACCATATAGGCACTGACAGAGTTCTGTTTTTTCTCTTTTTGACAAAGTATAGCAGGCCGGGTGTGGGACCCTCATTTGAGGATTCCAGTGGCAATCGCCCAGGTGGATTGCACTCAGAAAAGGCACATTACAGCTCACAACAATAGAATGCATTATATAAAATGCGAGTAATTAAAAACAAGTGCTGATCACAAGGACCAACATTACAATAACTTAGCGCCGAAGTGACGCATTTAATTGTTAATACAAATTAAGGAGTTTTCGACACAAAGGTCGACACAAAATAAAACAGCAACGATAAACAAAAGGGCTCCATCAGTCTTCTTTCTCTGCAGCGGCGGTATTGCATGGGCCTTCTCCACATCGAACTCCACCTTGGTGCATAACCCTTTAACCAGATGGGTCCTCAATTAACTTTGCGCCCATCACGGGTCCTTCAGTTTGTCCGGATGCAATATGCTGCATCTGCTGTCCCAAGATTTGGTTCTGTACAGCCGCCGACTCTTGACGATTGCGCTCCATCCATAGCAGCACATCGTTGATGTCACCTCCCTGTGGCATCGTCGAAGATCCTGGTCTATCGGTGTCTGTGCGGCCTCTTGCTCCGGGTGTAGCTCTTGTATTGTTGGGGTTTTCTTCTAGCCCTCCTTCCTGGGGTCTCGCACGTGTGTTAACCATCCTACTCAAACAGGAGGTTAAGAATAGAAACATCGATTCGGAAAGAATCGTTCACAGGGATGCTAGCAGAAGGCTGGCATTAACTCAAGAAGTAAGAATAAGGATATGCAAAATGACTTTTCCATAAACCAATTTTTTTTCAAAAGATACAAAGCTTCTAGCCTCATTGGCTTACAGAGCTCCTCTAGCAACCAGCACTCATCAATCATACTAAAACAACTACAACAAAAGGAAATCTAGCGTCTGCTGGGCTAGGCACAAAAGGTCGAAAGTCTGCAGTCACTCCTCAGCATCATCAGAAGAATCACAAGGCTCAACCTCCTCGGGATCCTCCTCCTCATCGTCATCAGCATCCATCGGGTCATCCTCCTCGTTGTCGTCGATGTTGATAGGCTCCTTCCCTTTTCCTTCGGGGGTCTTCTTCTTCTGTGCGGTGCAAGGAAGCTCGATTGCTTCACCGTTGATGACTATGCCACGCGACGCAGGCATGAAACCACTGAGATACTCCTTCGGGTTTCCTACCTTCTTGCGAGCGGTGATCCTCAACTTCGGGCGACTCTTCTTGGTTACCGACTCTGCAGCTTCAAGATCCTTTTCTCCACTTGATTCAGCCATCTCTTGAATTTGTCTCTCTTTTTCTCGGAGGCTTGCACGAGCCCTAATAAGCATGCCCTCAAGGTAGTGGCGATCATCGCGAACACGCTCGTAGTCTCGAAATAGGCGGGTGTATGCAATCTCCGAAGCGCGAACGACGTCTCGAGTCTTCGTCAGGATAGCGTTCTCCTGGTCGCTGGACGGAAGAACAACTCGGTACTCCGATCCGGGGACCTGGTAAGGCACGAAGCGGTAAGGAGAATCAGAAAGGTAGTCGCTGTAGATCTGCCGGACGGAACCTACAGCACGACGGGCAGCGTCCAAGATAGCATCCTCCTCTTCTTCTCTACGGGCTTGGCGTCTAACTGAGCCTCTCCCATGCTCGGGGATCTCGTAGACAATCACCGAGGCCCGACAACCTATGGGTCGTCCATTTATCTCATCTTGCCAAACGCAATATACCGGTCTCTGACTGTCCCGTGCTCCAAGGAATTGCAGCATCATCCACAGCAACAGTGCCCACGATCCGAGCTCGTCTCCATGAAGGTATCTCCTATCGAAAGCCATCTGAAGACAGAACAAAAGGCATCTATAAGAGAAGTCCAAAATCATTTTCCAAGGATCAAAATGACATTTTTCTTAAGGAAAATAGGTTTTCGTAAACAAATTTTGACAAAGAACTAGCGAACTTTTCTTCTAGGGACGCCAAATTCTATCTAAGGGTTACGACCTACAGTCGAGTCTTCTGCTCTGATACCAAGTTCTGTGGGACCTCATTTGAGGATTCCAGTGGCAATCGCCCAGGCGGATTGCACTCAGAAAAGGCACATTACAGCTCACAACAATAGAATGCATTATATAAAATGCGAGTAATTAAAAACAAGTGCTGATCACAAGGACCAACATTACAATAACTTAGCGCCGAAGTGACGCATTTAATTGTTAATACAAATTAAGGAGTTTTCGACACAAAGGTCGACACAAAATAAAACAGCAACGATAAACAAAAGGGCTCCATCAGTCTTCTTTCTCTGCAGCGGCGGTATTGCATGGGCCTTCTCCACATCGAACTCCACCTTGGTGCATAACCCTTTAACCAGATGGGTCCTCAGTTTCTTCTTCTTGTTCCACATTGGGTTCAAGACCATAAGATTCAGGGTCGGCGAATCCTTCCTCTAAATTTGTTTGCAAAAGCAAGGGTGAGCACATTGTACACATGGTGCTTAACAAGTCCCAAGTAACAATGCATATATATATAGATGATGGGGAGTTTCTCAAAGAACAGCTCTTTGGCTCTGTGTATAAATATATAATAGATTTTCACATGTAGCTTTAAAGAAAGGTCTTTATTCTCGAAAGCGGGGCTTTTGAAATCCTAAGCTAGATTTTCAGAAATGTTGTGTGTGGCGGTCTTTCATGAGTCACCACTTTACTCAGATTTTGTGAAAAACTTCCAAAAGCTACTTGTGCTGCATCGACGTGAATAGAATTCACAGCGCGCAGACTCCATGACCTGGGAGCTCAGAGTATCCGATACTTTTTAAACTTTGCAAAGGTGTACCACCTTAATCCACCAATCATTCGGCTTTCAAGTCGGATCAGCTTCATGCGACTTTTACGCATGTGACAAGGCCGAGATGACACAACAATTTACAGTCCTAGTATTAACTATTTCCCTGCCCAGTAAATAGACAGTTAAGTCTCAAGTACCGTTGTGGGTCCTCCCCACTGCCTTACTTCCTAGCCTGGGCCTATGCTCTCGCAAGACACATAGCCTCTCTTGATTACAGTCGCGCACGACTTAATCTGGCATAGGGCGTCTTCTTTCCGCCTTTTCCTCTCATGATTTTTCTGAACTCACATCACTCATGGCCTTCTGCGGCCCACCAGTTCTCGCAAGAAACTGGACCGACAACCATTGCAGGGAAAAGCTAACACTAAAGAAAGCTACTAAGTTGCGCCCGTCCCATAAACAGGCAGGTGGTTGGTACGTTTTTCATGCCGCATAGAAGCACAACACAAGGTTCTAGTCCTTATGAATCTTTAGTGAGGAGTCTTTCACATTCCCAGTGCGCACACAGCACCATCCAATCAAACCATCCTCACTATCGATTCCAATCACATTTTCTTTCACAAAAAGGGGTTTGAACATGCCTTTCTCATATGTGACCATTCAACATTTGTCATATAATCTTTAAGCATAGCATAGCCTAAGCATGATAATCTAGGGTAACAAGGGTGCAGGGATATTCAATATCAAAGGGGCTTTACAATCATTTAGGTCATATCTAGTCATTTTATTGAAACATAATTCTTATTTGAATCTAAGGCATGCATATACTGGAAAACAGTTAACATACTTTATTTCAAAATAGCAGGTGAGACATGATCAAGGGTTTGAGGCTTGCCTTGCAGTGACGGGTCTAGCTGCTCAAATGAATCTTCAGGGATCTCCTCTGCTCCTTCAACGTCTGGTTCCACGACGGGTACAAACAGCACATACATACCATATAAGCACACAAGCACTAGAAAATAACACGTAAATACATCATGCATGCAGGGGAATTGGTTTAGACAAGGTCACTTGACATTGGTTGAAGAGATGGGTTCAAAGGGCTTGAATGTCGAAGGGCTGACATTCGGCTTATGGCTTGACATTGCCCTAAATCGGTTCTAGGTTTGTTTTCTGGAGATATGATAGTAGGGAATATTGTAGAACATGGCTCAAAAGGCTTAGTGGACAAAGTGGCATTTCAATTGCTCAAAAGAAACAAGTCTAAATCATCCAATGCCACAGGTGGACATGCACTGACATAGTGTTAGACATGGCCAGAAACTAGGGCATTGCATAACTTTTGACTCAGAGCTCCAAATGAAGCACAACTTTGTCTGGGGTTTAGGCATTGATATCAGCTACAAAACTCTCAACAGGCTCAAGGGCTGAAAGTGGCCGGAGGGTGGCCAAATCCGGTGAGCAAACACGGTGGCCTGGACATGAACTGAGCCACTGGACAGCAGCCTTGGCATAGCTATAACTTTTGATTCAGGTCGATTCAGAGGTCGGGCTAGTAGACAAAATTACTCAGGGGATTGAGATCTATCTAAATGACAAGGTGAGCGAGGCAAGATCGGCCGGGGATAAATTCCGGCGACCGGCGCTGGAGAAGACAACCTCCAGATTGGGCGTTTCTGTTCTAAAGGGTTTGAGCTCGATTCCTTGCTCAGGGAGTGAGAGGGTGAGGTGAGGGATCTACTTGCGGGGTTAAACCGGCCGGAGAGTGGCCGGAGAAGCTTGGCGACGAGGACCAGCTCACTGGTGGCGCGCAAACTTCGGAAAAGCCATGACTGTTGCTCAAATTTGAAATCTAAGCTTACAGGCTTGCTCAAATGGGTGCACTGGTCAATTCCTATCACTGGCACGAAGGCCAATTCGGGCTAAATCGCTAGGCATTGCGGGAACAGGGGATTTTAAGTTTTCCGGTGATCGCCGGCGTTGAGGTGCGCCGGGGACCAATTAATGGCTACGGTACAAAGAGAGAGGTGTAGGGAGCTTACTGGTGGCGTTGGTTTGGAGGGGGAAGCTTCGGGCGAGGCTGGCGCCGTAAGCTTCAACGGTTGCTCGCCGGGGAAGATGAACTTCGCGGCGGCGCTGAGGAACTCAACTACTCTCTGGTGAAGGAAGCTACGGTTTGAAGTTGTGGAATGGTGTGAGGCAATGCTGGGCAAGGGAGGGGGCTTATATAGCCGTGGGTGAGGCTCTCGGGAGCAGCAGCAATCGCCGGGGATATCTTCTTCTGACGCCGGGACGGTCATCGATGCATTTCGGGACGCGGCGGGGCTCTGCCAGAGGCGGTGAATCGCGGGGAAGCAGGATTCGGTCAGGAGGTGGTGGCGAAGATCTTCGGGATGGCAGCCAAGTGGCGTAAAGCTCCTGGCAGCAGCAGCAGCACGCGCGCGCGAGGAAGACGATGGCACGGTGGGGCTTGAGCGCTCCACGGTGGCGATACACGTGCGCACGGCTGGGGGCTACGTGGCCGTGAGGTGGCAGCGCGGCGAACCTCGCCGGCGACGAGTTCAACGGCGCGGCAGTTTGGCGGTTGCTGGTCGAACGAGCACTGGTCGCGGTCGTGCACGCGGTCTCCTGGTCGTGGTCGAAGAAAAGGCCAGGGGCTTGTTTGCAAGGTTTTGGACTGAAACGCGAAGATTTTGGCTCGGGAATTTGGACCTAATTGCAAATCTGAAGATCTGAAGGGCTGATTTGAATTTTGATTTTGCAGATGAGTGCTACTAAATGTCTTGGACTCATCTAGCAGGAAAAATGATGAAATCCGATAACATCCGGTGGTTTTGACAAAATTCGAAAACAGGGTAATTAGGGTAATTAGGATTTGAACTTTTGTTGAGGCTGAAACTAGGGTTTTGGTCGAGATTCTGGAATTCTTCCAGAAGGGAAAAATGTTCAGAAAAATGAAAGAAAGGTTATCGCTTGATCAGATTTGGATTTTGAGGTGATCTGGGACTTTTAGCCTTTTTGGGTTTTCTGAAACTTCTGAAAAGGACTAAATTGAAACGCTTTTGGACTGAAATGTGAAAACGATCTGGTCAACGAAGTTTAGCAGCCAACTTTTTAGGTTAAGGTAGTGGCATACCCAAGATCAAGATAGGGTTAAAATATCAGGGTTTCCAAAGAAGTTATGCTGATTCGCAGGCAGAAAAGATAATCGAAAACTGGGGTGTTACACCGGGGGGAGGTATGTACGCTTTCCCTTCTCCAACGGTGCAAGCTCAGTCCTTATGCCCATGTGAGCATGTCACGGCAAACGTTGATGCCATCTTTCGTCTTTCCTGGAATGTTCAACAACAAACCAATCAAACTGTCACAAACATTTTTCTCTACATGCATGACATCAATGCAATGTCAAACTTGTAAGTGCTCCCAATATGGCAGATCCCAAAGAATCGATCTCTTCTTCGAAACATTTTTTCCTGGAGGTTTAGAACAATTACCGAACTCAACTTTGATGTCCTTCATGTGCAAGTAAAGCTCCTTACCAGTCACAAACACTGAGGCTGATCCTTTCTTTGGCTTCCCATTAAATGACTTCCTCTTCTTACGGTAGGCGTGATGCATCGGAAGGAATCTGCGGTGACCCATGTACACTATTTTTCTGCAGTTCGATAACCACATGCTTTCAGTTTCATCTAGGCAAATAGGACAAGCCCTGCCTCCTTTCGTACTATACCCCGACAAATTTCCATAGGCCGGGAAATCATTTAAGGTGCAAAATATCATGGTCCGCAACATGAAATTCTCTCGCTTATGTGCATCCCACACCCGCACCCCTTCGCTCCACAATTTATGTAAGTCCTCGACTAATGGTGATAGAAACACGTCAATATCATTCCCGGGTTGTTTGGGTCCTGAAATTAGTAACGACATCATGATGTACTTGCGCTCATACATAACCAAGAAGGAAGATTGTAGATGCATAAAAGAACCGGCCAAGTGCTATGTCGACTGCTCATATTTCCGTGTGGATTCATACCATCCGTACTCAACCCAAACCTTATATTCCTCACTTCGCCGCCAAACTCATCGAATGTTCTATTAATGTTTCTCCATTGAATAGAATCAGATGGATGTCTTAGTTTTCCGTCTTGTTTCTGACCTTCAACATGCCAACGCAAGTACTTCGCATCTTCCGGATTTGCAAACAGTCGTTTCAATCTAGAAATCACAAGCAAATACCACACAGTTTTGGCCGGAGGCCCTTTCTTTACCTCATCACATCCATTGTGATAAATTCTGTCCCCATGCTTATACCACGATGCACCGCATCTTGGACAAACATGCAAATCCTTGTGCTCGTTATGGTACAGAACACAATCATTTGGGCATGCATGTATTCTTTCGATTTCCATTCTCAACGGACGCAATAGTTTTTTGGCCTGGTAAACCGATCTTGGCAACTGATTTCCCTCTGGAAGCATGTCCGCTAACAGATCTAATAGCGCCGTGAAACTCTTATCACTCCAACCGTTGCTTTCCTTCAAGTTATATAATCTCAACACAGAAGACAACTTTGTAAATTTTGCACATCCGGGGAACAAAGGCTTCTCAGAATCAACAATTAATTTCTCAAATTTAGCTAAATCGTTTTCGCTGTAATCTTCTTCTACATCACGTAACATTTCATCTAAATTGTCGTCATCTACATGGACTTCCGAATGAACATTACCAATGTTCTAATCATGATCATCATTACTGCAATCCACTTCCGGGTGCTGTTGAGTGGTAGCGGTGCTCGTTTCCTCAAGATCTTCACCATGCCATATCCAACGGGTATAGCGTGCGTTAAAACCACGACAAATCAAATGACTCCTAATCTGATCAGAGTTGCCGAACCTTTTTAAGTTCATACAATCTATAAAAGGACAATGCATATCTTTCTCTCCCTTCTTTGCCTTTTCTTGCTCAGCAAATTTAATAAACCCATTCACACCCTCCAAATACTCAACAGTGGTACGTTTTATTCCATACATCCAATATTCTCGGTCCATCTACAATTATTTCACAAAATTGACAAATTGAAATAAATAATTAATGACTCAGGGCATGCATGCATGAAACATCATCAATTAGCTAGGCCATATGTGTGTACAGCTGCTTAATTACATTAAATGGATATGTATGAAACCCTAATTAACTTGATGAATTAATTGGAAGAGCCAGCTAGCTAGCTGCTTAACTTCAGCCATAAATCATTCCTAGCTTAACTTCAGCAAGCTATAGCTAGCTAGCCAACCTAGCCTTCTAGCTAGTTTGGAGCTACATGTATCTAGTTTAATGAATTGCAAGTAGAGAGAGAGAGAGGGAGAGTGTGAAAGAGTGATCGAGAGAGAGAGGTGATGAGAAGATGACAATACCAAGGGGGATCGAATTATCAACCTCTCAGCTAGCTTCTCCATATCACTCTAGCTTGGAGCGTGGATGCACGTATGGTAGAAATGAATCGAGGATGCAGAGCGCAGAGCAGGGATCGAGATAAGTTGTACAATTTTACTATCAATTCAAAAAACACAACCGATAGTAAACTAAAGTCCCCACTGTCATAACCATTAGTTTATATGACGGCATTTTACTATCGATTTTTTTTAGATAACTGATAGTAAAAGTTACTCTATTATATCGGTTGGTACAGTAGTAACCGATAGTAAAAATTTCGTAATTTCACTATCAGTTACCAAAGACAAACCGATAGTAAAATTTACTCTATTATATCGGTTGGTACAGTATGAACCTATAGTATAAAGTCCGTAATTTCACTATCAGTTACGAAAGACAAACCGATAGTACTATTTCATATATTATATCGGTTGGTACAGTAATGACCGATAGTAAAAAATGTTTGCATTTCACTAACGGTGTACCAGAATATAACCGATAGTAAAAAGCCTCTTCTCCACCGCTGTCGTCCTATTCTATCGGATTTTTCCCAAATTGCTTATAACTGTTAGAAGATATGGGTTAGTGGATTGCATTTCTGTAGTGGTGGGGGGATGCTTTACAGATATGGACAAAAGTACAAGACATGTGTAGTTTTATATCTTTGTCGAATCAACCTAATCGAGAAATCAGGGAGCTTCATAGTTCGTTCTACATATAAGTTGCAAATCCTGATGGGAGGCTCTCAACCAAGAAGGGGTTCTAAAAGACGAAAATTCCTATCAAAGCTAAAATCTTTCTTTGGTGCCTCTCCAGGGGAGTGATTCTTACAAAGGATAATCTAGCGAAGAGAACTTGAGTGATTCTTACAATTTGTGAGTTCTGCTTTTCGCAGAAAACAATTTTGATAACTTGTTTTTCTCCTACCCTCTAGCACATTTCGTTTGGGCGATTGTAAGGATAGCTTTTCATTTTTAGAATACACTTGCATCTTTCCCCTGTATATTGGGAATTGAATGAATGGTTTTGCACATGAAATTGTGAAAAATGTATTTGTGGGGGTGGCTACACTTAGGGATGTAATCTCGGATCGGATTCAGTCAGATAATGGTCATACCAAATCTAAATCCTATTAACTTTAATCGAATTCGAATATGAATTCGGATATACTCAAATTCGGATACAAATCAGATAGTTACTGAATTTGAATTCGAATCGGATTTTTACTCCATTCGGATCGACTTCGAATATTATACGGATTATACTGCTATTTTAAGGAGACGGCCGTGGGGAGGCAGCTTGGACGCGGCAGGAGGAGGAGACAGCTGCGGGGACGCAGGGAGACAGCCATGTGGACGCGGGGACGCCAGGAGAAGGCCGCGGGGAGGCAGCTTGGATGCGGGAGGAGACTGCGGCAGGGAGGCAATGTGGACATGGTGGTGGGGACGGGTGAATGGAGGCAGCGTGGAGGCGGCGGGGAGGCGGTGGCAGATGGGGGATGAGGTGGCGAATGTTGCATCTAGGCCTTCATGCCTAACCCTAATTTTGATGATTAATGAAAACAGAGTGTTCTGGACTAATCGTGCTTTTGAGATTGATTGATACAGGGATCAGTTGGGAAGAAATACAGGATGATCAAGATGAACCCGACTCGAAGTAAAGCACAAGATGCAGAAGAGCAAAATACAAGATGCAAATCATAAAGATGCGAAAGACCTCAGGTATTACGAGTTTTTATTTTTACCGATCTCGGTGTTTGGAGATGATCGGTTAGGAAAATTATTTTCTAGTTTTGACCGTACTATAAAGAGGGGTGGCGAAAGTCCTCTCTTTATCTCCAACACAAACCGAGAATCCTAGGTCATTGCATTGCATCATTTCTGGTTGGATTTGGTTTTGAACTTATTTGAAAAATCTGGTTTTTCAGTTCAGTTTTTGACAGCAGAAGAGTTTTTCGATTTTTTAGAAAGATCTAGGCAGATCTGGCTTTTGTTTCTGTTGAAAAAAATGTAGCCCTTGAAATTATCTTTCCAACGAGCTATTAAACACCTCTTTTGGATTTCTGGATTTAAAGTTATCTCTGTTTTTATTCATGCTGACTGTTAGTTTGCTAAACTGACTGTCAATTTGAATGTCAGTTCGTGTTAACTGACAATTGTCCAAAGAGGGTGTATTTTGGGCTCAAAATTTTTGTACTAAACTGACTGTCAGTTTGTCCATACTGACTGTCAGTTGGGGTTTCGACCAGAGAGTTTTTAACTGAGTTTCTATTGGCTTTTGGTCGTGACTGTGGTCGAACTGACTGTCAGTTTGTGTAACTGACTGTCAGTTGCGGGTTTCAGCTTTCCATATACGACCACGAACGGCTAGCAAAGTTTATTCCATAAATTTTGTCGGCCGTTGTGTATGTAACTGACTGTCAGTTTGCATAACTGACTGTCAGTTTGAATTGCTGATTTTCAGCCCTAGCTCCAACGGTTCATTTGCTTCTTGAGCCTATAAATAGGGGCTTTGGGCATGTGTTTTTAATAACAAGCAGCAGCATTTCATATACACTCTTGAGCATTAGTTTCTTATATAAAATCTTGATCTTTTGATCAAGTCGAGTGATTTTCCGATCCACCGAGAGTTTCAGTTCTTTTACATTTGCATTCACTTAGCTTCTCGGTGCGTGTTTGGAGGTCTAGAAAAGACCTCGCTGCCTTTTTCTCTTGGTGAGCGCCCTCACCTAGACGGTTTGGAGGCGTGGCCGTTGATCTCTCCGTTCGGAGATTGTCGGAGAGGCTCGGCAAGTGTGTACAAGGCATCGGTGCTCGCCTTTCCGGAGTGGACAAGGAGCAACCATTAGTGATAATATCCTTTGTGGATATTGATGCAAGACTCAAGTGATTTGAGTGCTTCAACGAGGATTAGTGGAGACTGGGCGAGTTTCCGATACCTCGGTAAAAATCATTGTGTTCGTTCTCTTTTCCCTTGCTTACATTATTAGTTCTTGATTTGCATTTAAGTTGCTTTAAGTTTTAAAGTTTTTAAAAGCCTCCTATTCACCCCCGCTCTAGTCGGCATCCTTGATCCAACACGTGGTATCAGAGCTTGGTCTCTCGATTCATTAGGCTTTACCGCCTAGAGAGAGGATGTCGTCAAGTGGAGATTTCCTTCTCGGTCATACCGGTCGTGCGCCTATCTTTGATGGGACAAACTATCCTTATTGGAAAGTGCGCATGTCGGTATTCCTAGAAGCCATGGGGCTTGATGTATGGGATATTGTTAAACTCGGTTTTACTCCTCCGGATGATCCAGCAAGTCAGTCTGAGGACGACAGGAGAAAACTGCATTTAAATGCCCGTGCAAAAAATGCACTCTTTGCCGGTCTATCCTTAAATGAGTTTAACCGTGTGAGCAATCTCACGACTGCTCATAAGGTTTGGACTACCCTCGAAGAAATTTACGAGGGCACAACAAAGGTTAAAGAGGCAAAATTGCTAATGGTGAGGCAAAAATATGAGACATTCACCATGTCATCAACTGAGTCCGTGGATTCCATGTTCACTCGATTGAATAACATTGTGAATGAACTCAAGGGTCTTGGTGTTGTTTTTACTGACCTTGAGCTTGTGAGAAAGATGCTTAGGGCCTTGCCGGAAAGCTTCGACACTTTGGTCACGGTTCTCACAAACTCCGATCTATCGACCACAACACCAACCGATCTTTATGGGAACCTCATCACCCATGAGATGCACAAGAAGGAGAAGAAGGAAGCAGCCGAACCCGTGGAGACGAAGAAGAAAGCTTTGGCCTTCAAAGCTAATGCAAGGAATGATTCAAGCGATGGCTCCTCCGATGAAGACCTCGCACTCATGGTAAAGAACACTCAAAAACTCCTTCGCAGGTTGCATGAGAAAGGTGTCAACATTGACACACGACCAAAGGGGCAAAAGCAAAACAACTTCAAGGACATCATTCGCTATGGATGCCATGAGAAGGGACACATAGCATCAAGATGTCCAAACAAGAACAAGGCGTGGAACAAGAAGAAGTTCTTCAAGAAGAAGAATGAAGAAATCAAAGAAGCCTGTTTTGGAGAATGGATGTCCGGAGGTGAGAGCTCCGACCCCGACTCCGACAATGAAAGAAGTTACTCCAAGAAGATGGCCGGATTAGCTCTCGGCAACATCAACACTTCAACTAGTTCATCCATTTGCCTTATGGCCAAAGGCGATGAAAAGGTACATTCTAACGATCCATCATATGATGACTTAGTTGAAATGATAACCGAATTAAATGAAGTCTTTGGAAAAACTAAAAGGAAGTATAAGGCGCTTAAGGAAGAACATTCTTCCCTACGCACTCAATACTCTGAGCTCAAAGATTCATATGAAAGCATGCTCATAAAAGATGTTACAAATACTTCATCTAAAGTAGATGTTTCAACTTCATGTAACTTGAATGAATCTAGTAGTCATTACATTCCATGTGTTTCTAATGATAATATTTTAAATGAAAATAATGAACTTAAAGCTGAAGTAGAAAAACTTGGAAGAGGCTTAGAAAATTGTTATAAAGGTAAAATATCTCTTGATCTAATCCTTAGTAAACAAAAATGTTCTTTTAGATAAGAAGGATTAGGATATTTTCAAAAGAAAGGAAGGAAACAAAATCCCAAAACTATATTCGTTAAAGCATGCAACACATTTTGTCATAAATGCCATGAAACCGGTCATTCACATGAAGCATGCCCCTTAATGACTCCTAATTATTTTGATACTTGCTACATGCTTCAAAAGTTGAGAAAAGGTTATGCTATAGCAAAGTATGTTGGTGCACCCATGTTAAATAAAAGAAAGAAATCTATTTGGGTGCCCAAAACTTTGATTGCTAACATTGAAGGACCCAAAAAGGTTTGGGTACCTAAAAGAACTTAATTCTTTTTATGCAGGTGAACTACAAGACCGGTGGGAGGCATTGGGTGCTAGATAGCGGATGCTCCGAACACATGACCGGTAATAAGAAGTTGTTCACCTCTCTCAAAGACAACTCAAGCGAAAACCAAAAGATTACCTTTGGCGACAACCGTCAAGGAAATGTGGTAGGCTTGGGTAAAATCGTAATCTCAAATGATCTTTCTATTTCAAATGTTTTATTGGTCGAATCTCTGAATTTCAATTTGCTTTCCGTTGCACAAATTTGCGATTTTGGTTTTAGTTGCACGTTTTATCCAAAAGAAGTTTTGGTTGAAAGTTTAAAAGATAGATCTTTGATCTTTAAAGGCTTTCGTTTTGCAAATCTTTATTTGGTTGATTTTCACTCAAAAGATGCATCTCTGTCAACATGTCTTGTCTCTCAAACCTCAAAAGGTTGGCTATGGCATAGACGACTTGCACATGTTGGAATGCATCAATTGAGAAAACTTTTAAAACGTGATTTGGTTGTTGGCTTCAAAGATGTGAATTTTGAAAAGGACAAACCTTGGAGCGCTTGTCAAGCGAGCAAGCAAGTAGCTACTTCACATCCAACTAAGTGCATTCTTTCGACTTGCAAACCTTTGGAACTCCTTCATATGGATTTATTTGGACCTTCTGAGTTCCAAAGTATCGGGGGTAGCAATTATGGTTTTGTAATCGTTGACGATTTCACTCGCTATACTTGGGTTTTCTTTATCTCCCAAAAATCTGAAACCCCCGATGTTTTCAAAAGTTTTGCAGAACGTGTTTCTACTGAATTCGAATTATCCATCAAGAAAATCCGTAGTGATCATGGTGGAGAGTTTGTTAATTCAACTCTATTTGATTTTTGAGACTCTTTTGGGATCAAACACGAATTTTCCACACCCTACACTCCACAGCAAAATGGAGTCGTTGAAAGGAAAAATCGAACACTTATAGAAATGGCAAGGACTATGTTGAGTGAATATGATACTCCTACTCGCTTCTGGGCTGAAGCCGTGCATACCGCTTGCTATTCTATAAATCGACTCTATTTGCATCCTCTTCTGAATTTGACTCCTTATGAACTTCTTGTTGGGCGCAAGCCAAATATTTCTTATTTTCGAGTGTTTGGATGCAAATGCTATATTCTTAAGAAAAGAAATTTTGGTGGTAAATTTCAAAGAAGAGTAGATGAAGGCTTTCTAGTCGGATACTCCACCACTAGCAAAGCTTATCGTGTTTTCAATAAAAATACAAGTTGTATTGAAGAATCTGGTGATGTCGAATTTGATGAAACTAATGGCTCACAAAAGGAGCAAGTATCTCATGAAGTTTCAGGTGACGATCTTCAAGAAGCCGTGAAGAACATAACTATTGGAGACATCAAGCCAAGAGAAGAAGATCAAGAAGATGATGTCAACATTGAGAATGTTGATCAAGATGTATCATCATCTCATGTTGATCCTCCAGAACACGATCAAGATGAAGCAATACAAGATGAAGCACCAAGACAGCATCAAATGATCACCAAGGATCACCCTCTAGACCAAATATTGGGTGACGTCAGTAAGGGTGTTCAAGCTCGATCTCGTATTGCTGCATTTTGTGAACATCATTCATTTGTGTCTTCTTTAGAACCCAAACATGTTAATGAAACTTTAAATGATCCTGATTGGGTTAATGCCATGCATGAAGAACTTAATAATTTTGCTAGAAATGAAGTTTGGACTTTAGTAGAAAGACCCAAAGATCATAATGTCATTGGAACAAAATGGGTTTTTAGAAATAAGCAAGATGAAAATGGTGTTGTAATTAGAAACAAAGCTCGTCTTGTTGCTCAAGGTTTCACTCAAGTCGAAGGTTTAGACTTTGGTGAAACTTTTTCACCTGTAGCAAGACTTGAAGCTATTCGCATTCTTCTTGCTTATGCATCATGTTTTAATATCAAACTTTTTCAAATGGATGTTAAAAGTACGTTCTTAAATGGTGAAATTTCTGAACTAGTTTTTGTTGAACAACCTCCCGGTTTCGAAAATTCTAAATTTTCAAACCATGTTTTTAAATTGTCCAAAGCTCTCTATGGTCTCAAACAAGCTCCTCGGGCTTGGTATGAACGACTTAGAGACTTTCTATTATCAAAAGGTTTCAAAATTGGGAAGGTTGATACAACTCTCTTTACAAAGAAAATTGAAAAAGATTTGTTCATTTGTCAGATTTATGTTGATGATATTATCTTTGGATCTACTAATGAACATTTCTGTCATGAGTTTGGAGAGATGATGTCTAGGGAGTTCGAGATGTCCATGATCGGTGAGCTGAGCTTCTTCCTCGGTCTTCAAATCAAGCAACTCAAGAACGGTACGTTCGTGAGTCAAACAAAGTACATGAAGGACCTGCTCAAGCGCTTTGGGATGGAAGACGCTAAGCCAATCAAAACTCCCATGGCGACCAATGGACATCTGGACATGGACAAAAGCAGAAAATCGGTCGATTCTAAACTTTATAGGTCTATGATTGGTAGTCTTTTATATCTCACTGCATCTAGGCATGATATCATGTTTAGTGTGTGCTTATGTGCTAGATTTCAGTCTGATCCTAAGGAATGTCATTTAACTGCTCTTAAAAGAATCCTTAGGTATTTAAAATGTTATCCCAGTTTAGGCCTTTGGTATCCGAAAGATGCAAATTTTGAATTAATTAGATATTCGGATTCTGATTATGCTGGGTGTAAGATTGATCGAAAGAGCACATCTGGTAGCTGTCAGCTGTTGGGGAGATCATTAGTATCATGGTCATCTAGGAAGCAAAATTCTGTAGCTCTCTCCACAGCTGAAGCTGAATATGTGTCTGCAGGCAGTTGTTGTTCTCAATTGTTGTGGATGAAGCAGACATTTTTGGATTATGGGATTATCTTTGATAAAGTGCCACTCTTATGTGATAATGAAAGTGCCATTAAAATTGCTAATAATTTTGTTCAACACTCTAGAACTAAGCATATTGAAATAAGGCACCACTTTATTAGAGATCATGTGGCAAAAGGAGATATTGATGTGAACTATGTTAGAACAGATATGCAACTAGCTGATATCTTCACTAAACCCCTAGATGAATCAAGATTTTGCTTTTTAAGGGGTGAACTGAACATTATTGATATATCAAATGCTAGTTGATGTGCTAAATGTGTTGTTTGAATAAAATATTATTATTTTATTCTCTCTCTGGTCTTAGACTGCTTCTGGTCGAAATTGGCCAAACTGACAGTCAGTTCCTCTAACTGACAGTCAGTTCAGTAGTTAGGAGCCTGGTCTTAGTCTCTGGTCGAAGTCATTGTCATAACTGACAGTCAGTTACGTGCATTTGATTTTGGTCATAGCTTCTGGTCGTGTTCGAGTCCCAAACTGACTGTCAGTTTCATACACTAACTGTCAGTTTCAAAACTCAGTTCTATGAACTGACTGTCAGTGTGGCACACTGAATGTCAGTTCCATGTTTCTGAGTTTGGAACTGACTGTCAGTTTATCAAACTGACTGTCAGTTGCGGGATCCAGAACCCTAAAATTCCCCGTTCTGTTTTCTTTGCCTCTTCACCTTTCTTCTCGCCGCCGTTGCTTCTTGCGCCCCCTCGCCGTCGCCTTTGTGCCTCCTCCTCGCCGTGCCTCGCCACCACATCCTTGCGCCACCACTCGTCGCCGGTGAGCTCCTCACCGCCGGCACCACCGTCCTCGCTGGTCTCGACCTCTTCGTTTTGGCTCCTCTGTTCACGGCTTCTTCTCCTCGGCACCTCACCCGTTCGTCGTGTGCCTTGATCGTTGACCTCCTCGTCGTGCTGAGCTTCGTCCCTGTGGTCGTATTGGCTGTCTTTTCGGCATAAGCTTCCTCGACCACATCAGTTCGTCCTCAGTTCAGGTCCTTGTTCTTCTTCCTTCTCTGTTTCGTTTCTTCAAAATGTCTGATCAGCCCGGTCCTTCTCGTCGTGTGGCCCGACGAAAGAACGCGGCAAACAGCCAACGTTCATCGGGGCAGACGTCCGGGAACCGGCCCTTGCCTCCGCTTGAGCGTGTGCCCGTGGATTATTCACGTTGGCACGCGAGCCGCCTTCGCTCTCTTCGCTCTGTGAACCCGTATTTGTCGCCGCGTCCCACTGGTCGCCACGCATGCGCGGTTCTCACTTGCTACACCAACCTCCACCTAGACCTGTTCACCAGCGTCTATAGCCGCGCGCCCATCTTC
The DNA here is from genome assembly GCA_019359835.1 of Pharus latifolius. Lineage (NCBI taxonomy): Eukaryota > Viridiplantae > Streptophyta > Magnoliopsida > Poales > Poaceae > Pharus > Pharus latifolius. The sequence goes on from CM033328.1 coordinate 6,808,969, forward strand.
GCCCACCGCTCTCTGTCGTGGGGTACGATCGCCTCTCGCACAGGCATCGCCACCCTCGCAGACTTGTTCGGCACTGTAGGGATTCGCGACCTCGTCGCCGATTCCTCTCTGCATTGGGCTGAGGGGCCCATTCGCCAGTTCTACTCCACCGTCTTCGTATCCCCTCAACGCGACTTCATGACCTTCATGACGGGCCTCCAGGTCTACACCGTCACGAAGGATCAGCTGGAGTCCGCGCTTGGACTGGTGCGTCCTCCTTCTGGCCACCAGCTCCATACTTTACCTGATCTCGAGCGTCGGGAGGTGGCCATGCTTTATTCCGGCCCCTTCCAGCTCCGTCACATTGCCGGCCTGCGCCGCGATGTTGACCTGGCTCTGCGGATCCTCCGTCTCACATTGGTCCCCATGAGCGGAGACAGAGCCAGAGTCACCTATCTAGGGCTCCACGTCCTGATCTCTATCTTCCAGGAGGAGCCCTTCGACGTTGCTGATCTCATCATCAGTGAGATTCAGCACGTCCTTCTTTCCCCGCGCCGTCAGCTGATATACACTCCGTATATCATGGCGGTGCTTCTTCATATCCGGGCCATCGACACTGAGCTGCCACGGCCCCATCATCCTTTGCTCTTCTATCTTCCGGGTCAGGCTGATCGCCGACTCGGTGCTCGCCCTACTGCAGCTGCTGGCCCTGATTCTCCCGCATCAGATGATGATGCTGCGGGGGAGTCAGAGGACGAGGCTCCAGCTCAGGAGTCTTCTCCAGCTCCAGCTGCAGGGACTGGCACCAGATCTGCATCATCTTCTTCTCAGCTTCAGGAGGTTCTCCAGGTGCAGCAGCAGATCCTCAGCACCCAGGCGGAGCATCATCAGATGTTGCTCCGTTTGATTGCTCAGCAGAAGAAGATTATGCGTCGCCTGCCTGCTTCTGGATCTTCGGTCCCTCGCAAGAGGGCCCGCCAGGCTGCGTCTTCTCCGAGCTCAGCTTCAGGACCTGTTGATCCAGCTCCTGCGGCTCCAGCTCCTGCTCCTGTTGCAGCTGCGACTCCTCCGGCGTCTCCAGCCGTCGACCCGACTACATCTCCAGATGGCTCCGGAGATACAGCCGTCCTAGGTTTCTCTTCAGATGATGAGCATTAGGCTCCATCTCTTGTATTGCCTCCCTTTTTGTGCTTGATGCCAAAGGGGGAGAAGTATTTTTGGTTATTAGAGTCTTTTTATGTCTTTTGATGTATTTTCATGTATTGAACAAGATGATGTTTCTTTTTATATATATCGAGATGTTTTTGTTTATCATATATGTCTGTGTATGATGTGTTTTATCTGTTTAGCTCTGATATACATAGATGATGTTTTTGAGCTCTGATACATTGATACATTGGTATATATGATGTCTTGATTTTGAGATGTGTATGCTCTGATATGACTTAGTGATATTTGCACATCTATGATTTGGGTACCCTGATGTATATGTATTGGTTTATGATCTGATATGATGAGATGCATATACTCAGGGGGAGCTATTTCATTTATTTTGTTTTTGAACACTTGTTGTCATCAATCATCAAAAAGGGGGAGATTGTTGCATCTAGGCCTTCATGCCTAACCCTAATTTTGATGATTAATGAAAACAGAGTGTTCTGGACTAATCGTGCTTTTGAGATTGATTGATACAGGGATCAGTTGGGAAGAAATACAAGATGATCAAGATGAACCCGACTCGAAGTAAAGCACAAGATGCAGAAGAGCAAAATACAAGACGCAAATCATAAAGATGCGAAAGACCTCAGGTATTACGAGTTTTTATTTTTACCGATCTCGGTGTTTGGAGATGATCGGTTAGGAAAATTATTTTCTAGTTTTGACCGTACTATAAAGAGGGGTGGCGAAAGTCCTCTCTTTATCTCCAACACAAACCGAGAATCCTAGGTCATTGCATTGCATCATTTCTGGTTGGATTTGGTTTTGAACTTATTTGAAAAATCTGGTTTTTCAGTTCGGTTTTTGACAGCAGAAGAGTTTTTCGATTTTCTAGAAAGATCTAGGCAGATCTGGCTTTTGTTTCTGTCGAAAAAAATGTAGCCCTTGAAATTATCTTTCCAACGAGCTATTAAACACCTCTTTTGGATTTCTGGATTTAAAGTTATCTCTGTTTTTATTCATGCTGACTGTCAGTTTGCTAAACTGACTATCAGTTTGAATGTCAGTTCGTGTTAACTGACAATTGTCCAGAGAGGGTGTATTTTGGGCTCAAAATTTTTGTACTAAACTGACTGTCAGTTTGTCCATACTGACTGTCAGTTGGGGTTTCGACCAGAGAGTTTTTAACTGAGTTTCTATTGGCTTTTGGTCGTGACTGTGGTCGAACTGACTGTCAGTTGCGGGTTTCAGCTTTCCATATACGACCACGAACGGCTAGCAAAGTTTATTCCGTAAATTTTGTCGGCCGTTGTGTATGTAACTGACTGTCAGTTTGCATAACTGACTCTCAGTTTGAGTTGATGATTCTCAGCCCTAGCTCCAACGGTTCATTTGCTTCTTGAGGCTATAAATAGGGGCTTTGGGCATGTGTTTTTAATAACAAGCAGCAGCATTTCATATACACTCTTGAGCATTAGTTTCTTATATAAAATGTTGATCTTTTGATCAAGTCGAGTGATTTTCCGATCCACCGAGAGTTTCAGTTCTTTTGCATTTGCATTCACTTAGCTTCTCGGTGCGTATTTGGAGGTCTAGAGAAGACCTCGCTGCCTTTTACTCTTGGTGAGCACCCTCACCTAGACGGTTCGGAGGCGTGGCCGTTGATCTCTCCGTTCGGAGATTGTCGGAGAGGCTCGGCAAGTGTGTACAAGGCATCGGTGCTCGCCTTTCCGGAGTGGACAAGGAGCAACCATTAGTGATAATATCCTTTGTAGATATTGAAGCAAGACTCAAGTGATTTGAGTGCTTCAACGAGGATTAGTGGAGACTGGGCGAGTCTCCGATACCTTGGTAAAAATCATTGTGTTCGTTCTCTTTTCCCTTGCTTACATTATTAGTTCTTGATTTGCATTTAAGTTGCTTTAAGTTTTAAAGTTTTTAAAAGCCTCCTATTCACCCCCCCCTCTAGTCGGCATCCTTGATCCAACAGCGAAGACACGTTGGGGGGCGACGATGGGGACGAGGCGGACAGGGGACGAGGAGGAGGTGGCCGGGAGGCAGCGGGGACAGGGGATGTGGGCGGTTGCGAGGATGTGGGGACGGGGAACGAGGGCGGCGGAGAGGCGACGCTACCGATGGGGACGAGAGAGGAGGAGGAAGGACTAATAGGGGTTTAGATAAACCTAAAATCTAAACAGATGTGGATATTACTCGAATCCAAATCCAATATTATATTCTAGATCCGAATCCACATCCGAGAAAATAATCGAATGTATATCCAAATCCGAATTTGATTATATAATCGGATATCCGAAAAGACATTCGAATCCTATTTTTTTGGGATTCGGTATCCAGAATATCCAATTACATCCAGATCCAATTACACCTCTAGCTGCACTGTGTTGATCAATTTGAAAAACTCAAAATAGGACATGTTTTGATCAATAGCTAGTGCCATTATCTTCTCAATTTGCATCTAGATTTCTTCCTAGGAGATTCTGCAGAAAGACAAAGCCAAGATGACACTGCTGTTGGGTGCCCGACTACTTTGGTGAGTAGTAGATGAAGCCTCAAGAAAGCATATGGATGGTGGATGTGCCCAAGGATTATAAGCTCCTGAAAACTTGTTAAGATATTGTTGCCATGGAACTGCAATTTGTTACCGATGATCCAAATTAGAGTAGTTTAGTAATTTGCATCTTTGGGCACGATGAGCAGATCTTAGACATGTGTCCACTTCGATCCCCGAGGTCCTTGCGGAGACATCAACTTATGGGAACCAGGTTATTCCTGGAGAACCACCCAAAGATCTAGGGTCGAAGGGCCCTGGATCTACCCAGGGAACCACCCGGGGAGCTGGGACTCAGAAACACAGACCCTTCTCGGGGAATCACCTAGGGATCCGGGCTCAGAGGCTCGAGCCCTTATCAAGGAACTACTTAGGGACCCAAAGCCCAGAGGCCAAGGACTTCCCCAGGGAACTAAGGCCTTGAGGTGTGGGTCCTTCCTGGGGAAACACCCAAGGCCCCAGGATCTGTGGCCTGGGAACTTCCCAGGGAATCTCTTGGCAAACAAGGGCTCGAAGACTTGAGCCCTTCCTAGGGAACTATCTGCGGTTCTGGGGGCCAGAAGCCTAGGACCTCTCCAAAGAACCATCCAAGGAACTGAGGCTCGAAGATGTGGGCCCTTCTCAGAGAACACCAGCGGACCCAAACCCTAGAGGCCTGGGACCTTTCAAAGGAACTACTCTGGGAACTAAGGTTAGAGACGAGCCCTTCATAGGAAACTATCTCGGGCCCTGAGGGCCCGTAGGTCTGGGACCTCTCCAAGGAATTGAGGCCCGGAGGTCTGAGATCTCCCCAGGGAACCACCTAGGGTCCCAGGGCCCAGATGTCAGGGAACCTCTCAAAGGATCCACTTAGGGAACTGGGGGCCCAAGGATGCAAGCCCTTCATAGGGGACCACCCCAGGGAATCATCCAGCAAATCGAGGCTCATAGACGTGGGCCCTTCCCATAGAACTACTTGGGGAACTAGGGGTCGGGGATATGGGCTCGGGGACGTGGGCCCCTCCCAGTGAACCACCCACGACCCTGGGTCCAGAGGCCTGGACCTCCCAAGGAACTATCCAGGGACCCAGGCCCGAACACTTGGGACCTCCCAGGGAACCAAGCCGGGTGACGTGGGCCCTTTCCAAGGAACCATCCGGGGAATTGAGGCCCGGATATATATATACAACAAAGAAAAATAAAAAACTTCTCTGTTGGTTGGGCCTGAATCGACCCAACTCCTCCCTCCCTCGTGTTGAACCCAACCCACACACACGCACGCACTCACACGCGTAACTCTCCCTTTCCCACACTCACTACTACCTTCACGGTCACTCTCGACGCCAGCTGTCGGCCCTTTACTAGGAATGGCTTGCACCACACATGCTCAGTCCTCTAAGCACCCCCTCCTAACCAAAATGCGCATGTGCGCACGTGAACATGTCCACAGACCCTAGCCTCACTGCCATTGATCTACGACTATATCGCCAACAATCGGGACCTCACTAGCAATGATCTAACTCTAGATTTACAATACTGCCTCCTCCATACATCTTGGGCACAAGCTCTCAAAATAATCCTTGTGACCCAAACCCTAGCCAGTCTTGAAGCTCGCTGCCATTCAGGCAATCACCTCGAGGGCGCTGTCACTTCGTTCTTGTCGTTGCCTTCTCTTTGCTAGCCTTCTCAGGACTTGGCCCATTGTCTCTTGGTGCACCTCACCATGGCGTGCCTTACTTTGCTTCTCACATCCTACCATTCTCGTCAGTGACATGCCCCATGCTACACTCCTCAATATGCTCACATTGGCGATCAATCGTAGCCAAGACTGTGCTTGGCCACACTGGTAGCCCACTACCCTATGGATGTAGCACTGATCAGGCCATCGGTTGACCAATTGTCAAAACAACACCCAGGTAAGGCTCTCACTCTTCCTTCTCCCTGGTCTTTGGCTATAGCACCATGTGCAAGGCTTTGGGTTGTGCTCTATGTTTGTGTCCTATTTCTATGATGTTGTGGTGACAATGTGCTTCTATGTTGGCTTGCAATGTGGTTTGTGATGACTGTGGTACCGGAGGACTTGTGTAGGAATGTGATACTAGAGGTTTTACATTTTGATTCTTACCTTGCTACTCTGGTTCTAGTGTTCTTCTTTGTTCTTCTAGTGTCCTAGCTCTTATTCGTGTTCCTGTGAAACAAACAGAGGTAAGGAGAAATGAGAATTGTTGGTGTTGGCTTGTGGTGCTATGTTGAGATGATTCCTAGGTGAAAACATACATTAATTCTTATTGTTTGTGAGCTTAGGTTATGTGTGTGTGTGAAGAGCAGCTTAAAATATTGTGCTTCTTGTTGTTGAGGTCACCCACTATTGGGCTGAGGTGGTTGTGATTATTATTTCGATGAACAGATTGTCGTGGGCATGTTGTGCCAAGTATTTTTGGACCTTTTTGAAATTTTAGAAAATTTCAAGGGCCATTGTGAAAAAATGTAGGGGATAGGCTAGAAAATTTTAGGATTCCCAAGGTTAATTTGCAAAAAGGTTGTGAAAGTGGCATTAGGTTACTTGGGCGTAATTCAATAGCAAAAGTAAGTGCAGCTTTAGATTGACCCTTCCCCCCTTCTCAAACTTTGAAACGACATGTGCAAACAACCCCAAAAAGACCCGATTTCTAAAATGCTGGATGAAGACAAGAAAATATAGAGGTGAGCAATAGTACTGCTATTAAGCTAAGAGGTCCCTGTGATGAGACCCTAAATAGATACAGCAAGAGTCTAGCAGCAAAAATTCTAAAAACTCAACCATGTTTTTGGTTGTGTCAGCAATGTGACCCCTAGCTTGCTTTGAGGCTCAGAACCAACGACCAGCTTCGCGGTCCTCACACACACCCATCTAAGAACCCAAAGATCTACTTACCTAAAAATACAATGAATATGATTAATTAAGTAATTAATGAAACCAACAAGGCAACCAAGTGTTCTTCCTGGAATGGAATTTATATATACTTGAGGACCCCTTAATTAGGCAACCAAGTGTTCTTCTTCCTGGAATGGAATTTATATATACTTGAGGACCCCTTAATTAGTACAAAAAAACCATGGAGAAACATGTAATGGTGATAGGCTTAATAGTAGGTCTATTTGGTCTCTTGGCTGTCATCTTGGGATTAGGTGGAGAGGCCACACAAATCCAAGGCATTTAAGTATATGTTCTTGTATATGCATATTGTTACGAGCCTTAGCTAAGGAACGAAGATAGTAGTCGTGGAAAACATTTGAACATTCGTCTTTGGTCTTCTGGTTGGGCACCTCTTGCCCTATTGTGATGACCAAGCCAACCGGCAAGGGAAGAAGAGAGAGAGGTAGAGTTTAGAGGAAGTTTTAACTTTATTTTTGCTTAATTCCCAAGTGTATCCCAAACCCTCATTTATATAGGAGTCCTAACAATCTAAACTAGCTAAGATATGGAAACTCTAAATAAGAAATTTATCCCTAACCAATCCTGGAGATACTAAATATCCAAACCTAACAAAAATAACCAAAACTTCCTAAATTAGGTGATGTTTCCACCTGCAATCTTCTTGGCCTTGCACGCCTCCCTGAACGAGTGTTGGCTGTAGGTGTGGGCCCAAAATGAGCCCATAACATCTCTTTCCTCTTGAGAAACATCTCATTCTCAAGCTGGAATTGAGGATAGCATCAACAAAGGTCCTGAATAGGTGCCCATGAAGCATCCGCCTTAGACAGTCGATGCCATTGAACCAAAACCTCCCAAGTACCACGGTTCAGCCTAGCACATGCAACCTTCACTAGGGTGGGAACAGCTTTTCCATGGTGTAACTTCAGTAGAGCGGGACTAGAGGGGGGGGACTCGCCATGATAAGGTTTTAGAAGAGCTACATGAACAACATCATGACTCCTGTCCTGGATTGGCTGGATAAGAAGAATCGCTAGGTCAAATTATATCTTACACCAACATGGATGTGCATTACTTCTCAAGTTCATCCTTCTAAAGTTGAGGATAGTGGTAAGGCCGCGCCACCACCGATGTTGTGCCTAGAAGAAGATAAATTTAATGGTCTTGACTTCATTCGGGTGGCAGACCATGCAACACTATGAAGAGTCATCAAATTTAGCCAAAAGCTCACCAATAAGTCTCATCTGTAACAAGTGAGCACATGCACACAGGAAACCTTCGGTGCAGCCATCCCTGCATGTCACGCGGTGATCGAATCACCAAAAAGATGTGGTGAGATGGAAGAAATCCCACAAGATAGGACCAAGGGTGCAAAGCCACAGCACACCCAAAACAACATCAGATCCATCCAAAGGAATAGCATAACAATCGATGGTGAAGTTTTCTTATCTAATCCAAAGCGCCATCCCTCATCAAGTACCGGCACTCGGAAGCCAATCGCCATTGATGACTGCAACCTTGAGACCATGGCGCGTTTGTAAGGTAACGCCTGTGTGACTCACCACTCCTTCACTTATGAAATTGTGAGTCGAGCCCAAGTCAACAAGTGCGACGAGCTCCATCCCCTTGACATGGACCTTCAATTGCATGGTTTTAGTAGTGTTGATACCAATTAAAACATGGAGGGAGATCTCAGGTAGCAATTTAAATCCTTCATCAACATCATCACCACCTTCTGAGTCATCATCAGCAACTTCTAGCCAAAACAACCGCTTGCACTTGTGTCTACGACTATACTGCTTGTCACAGTTGAAGCAAAGACCCTTTTACCTATGCTTTACTATCTTTGCAGGTAACAGCCAACAAAAAATCAAGTAGCACCAATTGTCGTGGCTGGCATGGCTATCAATGGTACTACCCTAGACCTGGCATGGACAACACGGAAACCCATGCAGAGGGCATAGCTCGAGCCTAATTGGCTGGGGGTTTTCCTAATATGGAGTGTTCCACCTAGTATCACTTCTCATACGCCTTGGCAAAACTCATGGCCAATTGCAAGCTTGAAGGGTTTTGTAACATGACGTTGGTGTGGAGGGGATTTGTCAAACTAGTAGTAAAAATTTGCACTTGTTAAAAAAAGTAAGAGAGTCAACATGGTAGAGTAATGCACCGAACTACTCTTGATACTCCTCCACTGTGGTCATAAGACAAAGCCGCATTAACTCACCCAAGGGATTGCTCCGGATTGGTTGCCCGAAGCGAAAATGGAAGTATTCCTTGAAACATGGCCATGCCAGAACACCTTTGTCACATTCCAGTTGGCAATACCATTGTTGGGAAAATCCCTTCATATGGTACGATGCCAACCAGACCTTCTGCACTTCCATGATGCATTGACCCCAAAAGAACTATTCACAACAGTTCAACCAACTCAAGGGATTCTCTTTCCTATCATATCTTGGGAACTCTAACTTGTGGTAGTGCAGAGCACCCAAAGGTGAGTCTAGAGATGGCACGGTTGCCACAGCCAGGTCGCTGGTCTTGCCCCCATCGGTGTCGAGTAGCGGCACCACACTACAACACGGTAGGCCAGCACAAGCTGTAAAACTGCTGGGAAAAACCTTTTTTCCCAGCAGTCCTGCAGATGAAAATATAATTTTGATTTTTCACCGATGTATCAGCTGGGAAAAGTTATTATTTTTAGTAGATCTACTGCTAGGAATAAATAATATATTGCAAGCTGTAGATCAGTTTGAGAAAAAATATACATGATCTGTGGAACAGCTGAGGATATTTTTTCTACTAGGAAAAACTTTTTTTTACCAGCAGTTCTACAGGTGAAAATATAATTTTGATTTTTCACCGATATGTCAGTTGGGAAAATTATTATTTTTAGCAAATCTACCGCTAGGAATAAGTAATATATATATTTTTGGCACAAAACTGAAAAATATGAAAATATTTTCTGCAAATTAATAAATATGAAAATATTTTCTGCAAATTAAAGAATATTTCAACAGAATATTTTTTAAGCATAATATTTTCAGCAGAGGATTTTAGCAGAATATTTTTGGCGCAAAACTGAAAATATTTTCCGCAGATTTATTGGTTTTGGGGCAAATCAATACCTTCCCCGGTGCCCCCAATCCATTCCCCACACCGAAAAACCTCCTCCATCTCCAGCTCTCCGCCGTGAAAACTCTCCCCAATCCTCTCCATCTCCGCCGAGAAAGCTCCCCCCATCCTCTCCGTCTCCGCCACCGATCCCCCACAGCGGCCAACACCCCCACCTCTCCACCACCGATCCCCCACCGCCGCACCCCACCTTTGCTCGATCTCGCACTGATCCCCAACCATTTCCCCACTGCACCTCCACCTCAAAGCCCTAGCGGCAGTGGCCTACGGCGGAGGGAGGAGTTGGAGCGGTAGTGACACGAGGCAAAGGGAGGAGGCGGAGCGGCAATGGCAGCGGCTTGCGGCGGAGGGAGGAGGTGGTGTGGTAGATCTGCAGGCCCGGCGCTGCGTGATAGATTGCCTGGCTTGGTGAGGGGTCGAGGCCGACGAAGACATGAATCCTTTCGCGAAGAAACCAACGACACGAGGTAAAATTCTAGTCGATTTCGAGCTCAATTGGCAATCGAATTCGATTCGTTTCGTTTGCTTCGGGGTGAATTCTAAGGTTCTAGTGCTCCTATCTCACGTGATTAAGCTCTTTTGATGCGCAATTTTGGTTTTGGTGGTTGCAGAGATGATCCAGAGCAACAAGCGCGAGCTGATGAATGCTAGAAGAGGTGATCTGATCAATCCTTGCAATGTTAGAATAGAGCCCTCCAAGTTCAACATACCGATTCTGTGTTTGCATAGTGTTAATTGTGAACAAAAGTTGGTTAATTCCATTCATTTGTTTGTGATCAACAGTGCAGGATGCTCATCACCTTCAATTTAGGCTATCTAATGGCTTTTATGATGTCATTACCTTTCTATTTGGAACTGTTTCTGATTATAGAGTTTTTCAATATATTCATGTAATTATGTACCACAAGAAATACCATGTGTTAAGTTTGTAAACAAGAAGTAATGGTTCATGGCTAGCTGAGGTATTAAACATGGAGTAACAACCCATGTACTTGGCAAGAACATGTAGATAAATTGGTTTATTTCACCTGTCCCAATTGATGTAATAGGTTCAACTATGTGGGTTCTAGAATTTACTAATGCCTTAAGTAATGCCGTGTTGTAGGTATTGAGAGGGACATTGGAGCACTACAGCTAGAGGTGCGAATAACTAATTCGTTTCTTGAGTTGGCTGATTACTCTGCAAAGCTGTCATTTTGGCACATCTGCAAATTTTGGACATCCCTTTGCATGTTTATAATCAACTGGCCATTTGTTTAGAAATGATAAGAATGCTTAGCCAGCTCCATGTAGCTTCCCCCCTTTCTTCTTCCTTGTATCTACAATTCCACATCCCTCTCTCTCTCTCTCTCTCTCTCGCGCACACACACACGTGTGCATGTGCACACAATTGTAGATCGTCATGTCGGTATATAGTCTAGACATAGTGATTCTAATACTAAGTAATCACTCTGAGCTGACCTGAGGAAAAAAGAGCTAAAATTAGTATTGATATTTCTGAAGGACAATCTTTTCAGCTAGGTAATTTGGGTTACCTCTGCAAGTCCCATAACCTTCCTGCTCATGAGGGAGATCAAACCTGTGACATTCCATATAACAACCACATGCAGCTTTCTTGTTTTGTCTGTTCCACTATTCAATTTCTTATATGCAGTTGACAGGCCAGCAACACAGGCTTACAATCCTTTTTAATTAACAGGAAAAGAAGCTAGTTTCTGAGATCAAAAGGACTACAAGAACTGGCAATGAGGTTTCTATTCTTAAATTTCAATTTCAATGTAGTAATTTGGGTCTAACCATGCAATATGGTTCCAATTTCCATCTCTGTCGCAGGCAACAACTAAAATTCTCGCCCACTGTCTGATCAGATTAAGACAGCAAATTTCTAATTTACAAGGTAGCCAAGCTCAGATTCCACTATTCAATTTCTTATATGCAGTTGACAGGTCAGCAATACAGGCTTACAATCCTTTTAATTAACAGGAAAAGAAGCTAGTTTCTGAGATCAAAAGGACTGCAAGAACTGGCAATGTGGTTTCTATTCTTAAATTTCAGTTTCAATGTAGTAATTTGGGTCTAACTATGCAATATGGTTCCAATTTCCATCTCTATTGCAGGCAGCAACAACAACTAAAATTCTCGCCCGCCAGCTGATCAGATTAAGACAACAAATTTCTAATTTACAAGGTAGCTGAGCTCAGTTTCGGGGCATTGCAACACATACACAGGTAATATATAGTTTGTTCTTTCCCTTTTCCTTTGTTTCACCCATCTAGTGGATTAGTTTTCTGATATTGGTGTAAACTTTGTCCTTAGGCAATGTATGCCAATACTTCAGTGGCTGCTGGCATGAAAAGTGCAAGTCAAGCAATGGGAGCTTTAAACAAGGTATGTCCCACATAACTTTGCACATGAGAATATGTCCCACCTAACTTTGCACATGAGAATATGAGATGCTGCATGTGTTTAAATTTGAAAGATCGACTATATAACTTTAGGTTCATATTTTTTTTAAGAGGATTGCTACAAAAAGGTATTTGCTTGTAGCAATTATTGGCATTGGGGCTGGGGGTCGGGGAGGCGATGTGGATGGAAGGAGGAGAATTTATTGGAGGCAATAGCAGCATGACAGGTGGGAGGATTGTCTTTTGTGTGTGTGTGTGTGTGTGTGTGTGTGTGTGTGTGTGTGTGCATGTGTGTTGTGGAGGGAGGTGATTATGTGTGTGGGTAACCATTGGCCTAGAGGGGATGAAGGTGAGTGATGGCCTGGTGGTGGTTGGCATGGAGGGAAGGAGTAGTAGTAGGAAAAGAGAATAGAGATCTTTTTACTAGTCGATGGACTTACTAGGAGTTCATCAACCCAAATAGGTTATACATTCCTTTACAACCCTTATCTTGTCTCATCAACAGCAGGATACCTTTTTCTAGTAACTCCTAGCACTTTGTTTTGTGTGTTTGAACTGAGCTATCCAACATCATTTTTCAATATATATGTCTATCACTTACTGAATGTTTTTTTAAAATTTTTTTTACTTGCAAAAAATGGCACCCACCAATCAGATGAAGGTGATCCAAGAATTCCAAAAGCAGTCAGCACAAATGGATATGACGGTACGACCAAGTTTCCATCAGTTGCTTAACAGTACATTGGTTGCAATATTAATCTTATATGCTTTTTCTTGCGGTTTTAGTACACTGTTTACCAACGTTGCTTTGATAATTATGTTGGATATCTACTCTGCTCTATCTGTGTGTGTGTGTGTGAAAATGCATTTGTCTGTATGTGCCATTTCTCAATTTGGCATGGAGGGAAGGAGCAGTAGCAGGAAAAGAGAATGGAGATCTTTTTACTAGTCGATGGACTTAATAGGAGTTCATCAACCCAAATAGGTTATACATTCCTTTACAACCCTTATCTTGTCTCATCAACAGCAGGATACCTTTTTCTAGTAACTCCTAGTACTTTTTTTTGTGTGTTTGAACTGAGCTATCCAACATCATTTTTCAATATATATGTCTATCACTTGCTGAATGTTTTTTTAAAATTTTTTTTACTTGCAGCAAATGACACCCACCAATCAGATGAAGGTGATCCAAGAATTCCAAAAGCAGTCAGTACAAATGGATATGACGGTACGACCAAGTTTCTATCAGTTGCTTAACAGTACATTGGTTGCAATATTAATCTTATATGCTTTTTCTTGCAGTTTTAGTACACTGTTTACCAAAGTTGCTTTGATAACTATGTTGGATATCTACTCTGCTCTATCTGTGTGTGTGTGTGTGTGTGAAAATGCATTTGTCTGTATGTGCTAACTATCCTTATTCCTTGTGTGTGTGTACATGTGTGTCTGACTGCATTTCTCAATTTGTGCTGACAATCTTTATTCCTTGTGTAGAACAAGATGATGTCTGAATCCATTGATAATATCTTAGATGATGATCACGCTGAAGAAGAGACTGAAGAACTTGCTAATTAGGTATTTTTTGCAATATCTCTTTACAAGCGGATTGCTAGCATCTCTTCAAATTTTTTTTTTTGCTTTCCTTGTTCCTTTTAATAGAATATCCTGTTGACTGCTTCTGATTATTCACTTTATTTCTGGTTGATATTTTTATGTGTTGGACGAAATCGGTGTTGACATTGCCTCACAGGTTGTTTTCTAGCAGTTTAGATTATTAAATACAATCGTTTGTTCCATATTCTATCCCTATATTTTAAACTTTTTTCTCCCACTTCTCCCTTTGTAGTTGTCCTCAGCTCTTAAAGGAAGAATTGCTAGAAAGAAGGTTCAGGCTGATGAAAGATATGTGGGATCCTTATTGATTTAATTTCTTGATTTTCTACTTTTGTCATTCCTTGTTAAGATTACTTTCATTTTCAGTTTTTGACTTGCAACCGCTGTGAGCATAAGTGTCTCCATGACTATTTAAGCTGCTGATGATGTTTGGTCTTGTGACAAAATAATTAAACTCCAATTGTTGTCTTGGCTATTTTATTATGGGGTGATAAATTGAATAAACTTTGAGTCAGAACAGTCCTCCCCTTGATGGTATTTATGATTTTTTGGTCTTCATTTATATTCCCTTGAAAATAGGATCTTTCTGATTGGGTCACATACACCAATATGAGCTGATACCATGATGCATATTTCATAGATAAGATATATATTTCCAGTAATTTTCGGTGGCTTTTGGTCCATCTCAACTGATTAGAGGGTTTATCTTTCCTTGTGTCTTGATACCTATATATGTTATAATTTGTAAAATTACTCAACCCGTGATTACCTTTTTTACAGTTCTGAGTTTGATGAACTTGAGAAGAGGCTGGCTGCTCTGAAAAATCCTTAAGATGAGACCCATTTGCCACCCCTGTATACATAGCATCTGCCTTCCATATCATTGTATTTGTAATCAAATTCTTGTTAGAAAGCAAAATACAATTAATTTGTAAATGTGGGCAAGTACGTGGATTGATTCTGATGCACTTCGACGATCAATTGCATGGTCACTTAAAAAAGTAATCTATCCTATCTAGTATAATCACTCTTATATACTTATTTATACCATCCAAGTAAACAAATTGTGAACTTTTACTTATAGATCTAAGATGATACTACAATAAGCGGTGGTTCATCTCGTGTTCTAGGTATATATAATTCTAACATTTTATTTACATGGTTAGTTACTATTTTTCATTTGTCTTGTTTTGTTAGTAATAAAACAATGCTTACAGGGGAAAGGGACAAGAGAATTAGTTAAAACTAAATAAAAATACTTAATACTTTTATATAGGTGAGGTGTTATCAACACAATCTACATGTTATTAATTTTCTAAATATTAAGTGTATGTTAATTGTGTATTGAACTAGCAGCTAAATTTCATATGATTAATTTCTTTTATTGAGTGTATACAAGTCATGTCACAACTAACACAATTTTCTCATTCACATAAGCAATAATTTGTATTTGTTATACAATAATTGACCAACCACTGTTTATTATAATTGTCATATGTTATATAAGTTACTTAAAACAAAAATTATTGATTTGTATTTATCTCAAGGTTATTGTAATCGATATCTTTTCTTATGCAGGTGGTTAACAGTAAGATGTTAAAAGCATATGAAGTGATGAAGATATTTTGTCATAGGAGTAGTTTGGAAGCGGAATATTTTACTTTTGATAGTTATAGTTGGAACAAAATATATAAAGTTAGAAATATTATATATAGGCATACATTTAGTGTAAAGAATTTTTAAGTAATATTTTTCTCGCAATTAATATTGTTTCAGAGGGGCTATATCTATTTTAGTTGGTTTTGTCAATTGAATAATTTGTGACCATTATGAATCTTGTCAATGGCTATATAAAGCAAAGAATTCAATATAATATATAATTGTGTCATTTATCCATTTTTGATAATTTTCTTACAAAATGTGGTGTGATTTGTGTTAGGATAGTGTGCATATTATAGTTTTAGTTGTAATATTATTGCCTAATTACTAAAAAATATATATTTAAAATTAATTATTGACACAATTCCCAGCAGTAAATGTCTAAATCTCAATGACATAGTTTGAAATAATGTATTATAAGTGGACATACAGGTGAGAAAATTTTAAAATTTTCAAGCGACCTACAGCTAGTGGGAAAAATTCAAAATTTTCAAACGGTCTATAGCTGAGAATACTCTTTGCCACTACACGTACAGCTGGGAAAAAAATATTCCAAATAGTTATATGGATATACAGCTGGGACTACTCTTTGCCACCAGATCTACAGTTGGGAAAAATATTCTAAATAGTTATACAGCTTGGAATAATATATTACAAATGAACATACAGCTGGGAAAAGTTCAAACTTTCTAAGCGGTCTACAGCTGGGAATACTCTTTGTCACTGGACGTACAGCTGGGAAAAATATTCCAAATACTTATATAGGTTGGAATAATATATTACAAGTGGACATACATGTGGGAAAAGTTTAAACTTTTCAAGCGATCTACAGTTGGGAATATTCTTTGCTACTGGTCGTACAGCTAGGAAAAAATATATTGCAAGTGGACATACAGGTGGGAAAAGTTCAAATTTTCCAAGCGACCTACGGCTGGGAATACTCTTTGCCACCAGACCTACAGTTGGGAAAAAATATTCCAAATAGTTATACAGCTTGGAATAATATAATACAAGTGGACATGCAGGTGGGAAAATTTCAAACTTTCCAAGCGGCCTACAGCTGGGAATACTCTTTGCCATTGGACCTACAGCTGGGAAAAACTTTTCGCAGCACCTTTTCGCTCAGCTGTAGCAAACCTTTTTCCCAGCAGCTAAAGTGCTGGGAATACTAGTTTTTGCCAGCTTCTCTACTGCTAGCATTGAAGTGCTATCTTATAGTGCCATCTCAAAGTTGCTAGCACTACTACAGAATATATCATCACAGTCGGGTCAAAACAGACATCACAGACGGTTCTTACCCGTCAGTGATATTCGAGTCAGTGATAATCATGTACTATCACAGACGGTTTTTGATGTTTTCAACCGTCTGTGATATATCCATTCACAGACTGATATAAGGTCAGAACCGTCTGTGATACTGTCAGAACCGTCTGTGATACTCATATTTCACAGACAGTTACAAGGTCAGAACCGTCTGTGATAGTCACAGTCGGTTCTGTTTTCAGAACCGTCTGTGATATTTGAGTATACACAGACGGTTTTAACATCAGAACCATCTGTGATACTTTAGTATATACAGACGGTTTTAACATCAGAACCGTCTGTGATACTTTAGTATATACAGACGGTTTTAACATCAGAACCGTCTGTGTATACTCAAATATCACAGACGGCTTTGATGTCAGAACCGTCTGTGATAGTCACACTATCACAGACGGTTCTGTTCTCAGAACCGTCTGTGATATTTGAGAATACACAGACGGTTCTGATGTTAAAACCGTCTGTGATACTCATATTTCACAGACAGTTACAAGGTCAGAACCGTCTGTGATAGTCACAGTCGGTTCTGTTTTCAGAACCGTCTGTGATATTTGAGTATACACAGACGGTTTTAACATCAGAACCGTCTGTGATACTTTAGTATATACAGACGGTTTTAACATCAGAACCGTCTGTGATACTTTAGTATATACAGACGGTTTTAACATCAGAACCGTCTGTGTATACTCAAATATCACAGACGGCTTTGATGTCAGAACCGTCTGTGAGTATGAGTATCACAGACGGCTTTGATGTTAAACCAATCTGCGATATCAGCGACAGTGTTAATATTGAAACCGTCTGTGATAGTCTGATATCACAGGCGGATCTGAGGTCAAAACCATCTGCGATGTGTTATTATCTGTTACTGTTATAATCTCAGACGGTTTGTAAGATCAAAACCGTCTGTGCATGCACAGACGGTTTTGAGCTTACAAACCGTCTGAGATTATAACATTCACCGATGTCCTCTGTACAAATTGCATTTTCATATATACAGTTCATGAATTTCATACATGCATAGTACTCTAATCAGATTGGATGGCAAAGATTTCTCATTTCATATATATTTGTACAATTGAACTCAGAATTATATTTGTACAGTACTCAAATATATTTGCACATGCAGTACTCAAATATATTTGCACCCCTCTCTGTATAGCATTTCATATATACAGCACAGAACTCAGAAATATGTACAATTGAACAAATAAATGTAATCGACAATTAAAGTGTGTTAGATGTACAAATAAATGTAAGGCCGCACTAATACGAACCTTGCGGGTCCCTAAACTTCCCCTTGGGTGATATGACCTCCGAAAGGAAAAACTCAGCGAGCATCCCTCGGACATTACCAATCTGCCGAGGGTCAAGGCTTTCTGAAGGGAAGTCGACCCCCTGCAGCAAGAGTTGAATTGGTACATAAAAAATTAGCTGAATTAAGTTGTAAATTCTGTCAAATCGAGACAAATTAAGGGGAGCAGTTGTAATACCTCGGGGAAATCGGGCCGGTGAGGGGTGATGATCAGGTCATACATGTGGCGCATCACGTAGAACCCACATGTATTGTCGTCCGGCTGCTGATGGCACTGCCAATTTACAGACCGAGAGTTAGGTGGGGACAAGTTATAAAATAAAACAGATGCCAGTTGAAATTTGTACCGAAAATTGTAACCACTGAAACTTATCGGCTCGCCGCTCGTGTTGTCTCCCTACCTCGGCAAAGTACTTCGTGAAAGCCCTGTAGATAGTTAAAATTGACAGTTTGAGGATAGCCGAAATTGACAATTTGAGGACAGTAAATCTAGATGCATGCAAGACAGGTCCACATCACCTTCCGAATACATCTCGTGCGCCGCAATACGAGTACCCTTTCCTCTGCAATGAGTCAAGGTAGAACACCTTGTTGCTTTTCGGAATAAGTAGCAGCAGGATCCAGTGGTAGCTACATATTACACGTAGAGAATTAAAAATTTAATCTAAATTTGGGGGTGTGCACATGGAGACACTAATCTACGGGTGAAGTACTGATGAAAGCACTCACCTCTGGTTGTAGGGTACAAGTATATACTCCTTGTCGACCTGAGCAAGCAACCCTCTTTTGATGTAGTCGACAACGAAGTCTGTGCCGGTCCTAAACATCACCTCGGCTACCATCTGGGGGTCCAAAAAACCAACAGGTATGCCCTTGGATTTGGCATAGTTGGCCATGCAGCTGCACGGAAGTAACCAATTAATAAATGACATATATCCGTATATGCACGGATAGTAGGATACTTACAGCACCCAAGACCGTAGGATTGACAAGTCGAGCGCATCTTTGTTTAGCAAATTGTGCAGGTCTTCGAAGGTCACCGAGTAGGTCCCAACGTCGTGATGGAACTCTGCCACGGTGTACTTGACCATGATGTGCGTCGGACGCTGCGTCCTGGTCTGGTTTGTCCTCCTCATGTACCATGCATGCAGGCTCTGGCATGCTAACCCCATGCTCGAAATTGCGGTATCGGAGGCCATGGGCATCCCCAGAGAGAACGGCATGAGAGCTGGAGCACTCTTCTCGCTCTCCTTCGACGCGCTCTTCTTTGCTTTTCCCCTCATAGCCAGCTTCTTGAATGGTTGCCTCTTACTCGGAGTCAGCTTCGTCGTCGAAGGGGTATGCTGGCTAGTAGGCCGCGTCTCGGTCTGTGATGTCTGCAATGTAAGAACCTACGTATTAGGACACTAACTCTGAGGGCTATTATTACAGTACAAATTATGAAACTGGTGGGGGAATTACCTCATACAGGACGATGTCTTTCTTGGGCCATTGCACGAACGTGTGCACCGCATCGCCGAGAGTGGTAATCTCGTCGTTTGGCGGCTTCTCCAATGGAAAACCCTTGCAATGGTCAAAGACACTGTCCACTTGGACACGTGCAAAACCCTCACATAGAGGGGCACCATGGATTGTGGCCCCGGCCGTGCATGGTTGCGCCATCCCACGGGCAGCCTCGATCGGGAAGACACCGGCCAGGACCATAAGCTTGCAGGAGGCGGGTTCCTACAAACAGTGCGCATTAACATGTTGAATTTCACCGCTTCTCACTTTCGAATGAATTAACATAGACAAACAGTGCGCATTAACGGTCATTACCTGCAGAGAGTCCACCGGATACTTTGGAGGAGAGGGCTCCGTCTGCGAAGACCCCGGCGCAGACGCGCAACTACTACGGTGGCCAATGGGGGTCGGTACTTCCGCTGGGTCTGCGCCAGCTGCTAGAACAGGGGTGCCCTGGGTCGCCTTTCTTAGCTCTTCGTACATGGACCGCATCTCCGACAACTGCTGCAGGAGTGCTTTGTCCCGAACAGCGAACTCCGATCGCATCTCCTCCTTCAGCCGTTCATCGCGGGCTTGGTGGGATCTCTTTCTCCTCTTAGCCGCCTCCTCATCATCGGGGAAACCATGCCTCCAAGGCACAGTGGCGCCGAGGCCGCGCACGCGGCCTGGATGCTCCTTGTTTCCTAGCGCCGCTGTGAGGATATCCCTGTCCCTCCTCGGGTTGAACTCTCCGGATGCCGCCTGCGCACTCAGCGTCACCTGCAACAGGACAACTTAGCAATACAGCCCATTGCATGCGTGTTATGAGGATAGTACGTGATCGGACAATCTTACCAGTCGGTCGATCACTTCCCTGTCCGCAGGGTTATTCACGGAGACGCTTCCGGAGGAGTCCATCGTCAATCTAGCTCGGCACCAATTGCGGGCGCGCACGTCCGTTATGCCCGCATAAGGACTGCCGGCCGAAGACTGTGAAGCTTCCTCGTCCTGCTTCCTCCACAGCGCCTTCTTCCCCACATACCCACCGGTGCCTAGTCTGTGTGGGTGGGTGTTCTTGGCCTGGTTAGCCTGGGCCTTCGCACTAAGCTCCTGGAACTCAGGCTTGCCCTTCATCTCTACGAACTGCTGCCATGCCTCGGGAGTCACGAAAGGGTAGTCATTGAAGGGGGTCGTCGACTCCTTCACATAGTGCCTGACAAGTTCGCTCTTGAAGTTCCTCCACGCCTTGTTTATTGACATAAGTGTCCTCCGGCGGACGGTGAAGTGGCGATCCTCCGGAATGTGAAACGCCGCCTGCACTTCTTCCCACAGCGCATCCTTGCACTCTGGGGGCACTTGACCCCAGTCGGAGGTGGTGATGGGCACCCGCTCCCTTGCCACTTTGCCGCATAGTGAGCGGTACTGACCGACAAGTTTGGGCGGAGCTTCCGGCACACCATTGTCGTCGAACTGGACGTGCTGCTTTTCCCCCTTGTTCAGACGCGCGCATGTCGTCTGGCCTCGCCCCTTTCCCTTCTTCTGCGGGGTCACGGCGGATGAGGCGACCTCCGGCCCAGGCGTCTCATCGCCAGCGAGGTCACCCTGAGTCCCCGAGTGGTGCATTTCGTCACCAGACATAGTTCCTAACATAAGTGAAAGAGAGAACAGTTTAAGTAAATATGCAACTAATAATTCTATAACAAAACCCATACAAGAATGACAGAAACGGTGGGGAGGCGATGGAGGTGATCGCGTCGGAGGCGGGAGGGCGATGGAGGTGATCGCGCCTGACGGTGGAAAGGCGATGCAGGTGATCGCGACGGACGGAGAGGAGAAGGTGGGAGGCGATGGAGGTGATCGCGACGGACGGTGCGAGGGCGGAGAGAGCTAGGGCAAACAGAGCTAGGGCGAAGTAGAATGAGCGGGATAAAGCCCGCCTTGAACTATGTACCGCGTCGGTATTATCACAGTCGGTTCTCACATATGAACCGTCTATAATAGTATATATCACAGTCGGTTCTCACATCGCAACCGTCTATAATAATCGTAGTCACCAGAGAGATTATCACAGACGGTTTTGAGTTGAGAGCCGACTGTGCCTGAGATTATCACAGACGGTTTGGAATTGAGAACCGACGGTGCACGTTAAGAACTCGAAGAGTCGGACACTATTGAAAATATCACAGACGGTTTTATATTTATAACCGTCTGTGATAATATTATCACAGTCGGTTCTCAAATAAAGACCGTCTGTGGTAATCTACATAGTGAGAGATTATCACAGACGGTTGTGAGGTTAGAACCGACTGTGCACCGTCTGTGCTAGGTCAAAACCGTCCTTGATAATCTCTCTATTGAACGTTAGTTTTACAAATTGAAACTGATCTGTAGCTTTCAACTCTGAATGCTCGAAAACATGTTTTAAATGAACACTCAGATATTTCAAATGTAGTCCAAATACTCTGTAAATTGGTTACTATGTACGTATATCCGATAATTGGTTACAATGTAGTCCAAATGCTCTGTAACTTGAGCATTCTCCACGTAATATTGTATGTTAAATTTACAAATGGGAACTTTCACCGACAATTTGCACGTACACAGCCATGTTATCCTCAACTTTCCACTTGCCGCGGCCCTGCAAATACGAGAATTACAGGAGATATAAGCTATGCCGATGGAAACAGAGAGATAAGACGTACAGTTGATTACCTTTAAAGTATAACCCTTCCTGGTGATCCATACGCACGTAACTGGTTTCGTCGGTGTCTTCAGTATCGACCTGTACGCCATCTCCAAATGGAGGAATCTCATCAAATTGATTGTATTCCTCCTCGTCTACGACATTTTCAACTCCAACAATCCTTCTCTTGCCATGAAGGACGATGTGCCACTTCTTATTGGCCGGGTCAGTGACATAAATGACCTGAATGGCTTGATTTGCAAGTATGAATGGCTCATCTTTATAAGCAACGCGATCCAGGTCCACAGAAGTGAAACCGTAACTGTCAACCTTCACACCCTGTGGGATTTGGACCCATCGGCATCGAAACAGGGGAATCTTGAACAGTACGTAATCGAGCTCCCAAATTTCTTCAATGAACCCGTAGTACGAGTTCAATCCACGTACTACCCTTGTTGGGCCTGTCTTGGTGAACCCCTCATGGAAA
The DNA here is from genome assembly GCA_019359835.1 of Pharus latifolius. Classification (NCBI taxonomy): domain Eukaryota; kingdom Viridiplantae; phylum Streptophyta; class Magnoliopsida; order Poales; family Poaceae; genus Pharus; species Pharus latifolius. Next base: position 6,831,668 of record CM033328.1, read on the forward strand.
GCTTCTACGCTCACTCCACTATTTTGCACAGTGCTCTTTCGATCTTGAGCTTTCGTGTAAAATGTGTACCCATTGATGTCGTATCCCTGCCAAGTCTGTACAGTAAACGTGGGCCCTTTTGCCAACCATTTAAGGTTCTCACTTGCGGACTCTCCGGTGATTCGCACCTTCATCCACGCGTTGAATCGACTGTTATGTTGTCCCGTGATCCAAACCTCGGATCGGCGAGGATTGTCTTGTCGTAGCATCTCCTTGTGCTCGTCGATGTACGGAGACACCTCCGTCATGTGTTGCAAGACCCAAAAATGAGCTTTCGAGTACATATCGAAATCAGGAGTGATGGCTCTCCGTCCGATAGTGCCAACACCATCAAGCCTCCCCTCGTGACGAGACACAGGAACTCCTATTGCTTCTACCTCGGCCATGTAATCGACGCAGAACTCAACAACCTCTTCCGCTGCATAACCTTCGGCAATGCTACCCTCGGGCCGGGACCGATTCCTCACGTAGGCCTTAAGTACACCCATGTACCTCTCGAATGGATACATATAACGTAGGAACACGGGTCCACATATCTTGATTTCTCTGACAAGGTGGACGGTGAGATGGACCATGATATCAAAAAACGATGGAGGAAAATACATCTCAAGTTGACAGAGAGTTCGAACCACCTCGCTCTGCAAAGAATCCAGTCCATCGGGATCAATGACCTTGGAAGAAATTGCATTGAAGAAAAAACATAGCCTCGTGATCGTCTCTCTGACCTTATGCGGCAGAATACTCCGGATGGCAACAGGAAGCATTTGTGTCATCAACACATGACAATCATGAGACTTCATACCCAGCAATTTCAAATCGCCCATGGACACAAGCTTTTTCATATTTGCGGAGTAACCCGATGGAACTTTAACACCATGGAGACACTTACAGAGTTCTGTCCTCTCAGCCTTGCACAAAGTGTAGCATGCGGGGGGGAGGTATATACGGCCTTTATCGTCCTCTCTCGGTGCTAGCTCGGGCCTGATTCTCATTTCGATCATGTCACGCCGCACATTGATGCCATCCTTTGTCTTCCCTGGAATGTTCAGCAATAGGCCGATTAAACTGTCACAAACATTCTTCTCTACATGCATGACATCAATGCAATGACGAACCTCTAAATGCTCCCAATACGGTAAGTCCCAAAATATCGATCTCTTCTTCCAAGTGTTCTTCGTGCGGGGTTTCAATTTACCACCCTTTCCAAACACAACGTCTATGTCCTTCACCCGTGAGTAAACATCTTTCCCGCGCGTAGGCTTCGGGGCTGAACCATCTTCGTTGTGGCCGTCAAATTCCCTCTTCCTCTTACGGTACGCGTCATTCTTCGGAAGAAACCTACGGTGACGCATGTACACTGTTTTCCTGCAATTCTTCAGCCACACGCTCTCAGTGTCATCTTCGCAGTGGGGGCAGGCTTTGGCTCCTTTCGTAGTACGGCCCGACAAATTTCCAAGGGCTGGGAAATCGTTGATGGTGCAGAATATCATAGCACGTAGGATGAAGTTCTCTCGTTTGTATGCGTCCCATACCTGCACCCCTTCATTCCACATTGTTAGGAGATCCTCTATCAATGGTGCTAGGTACACATCAATATCGTTTCCGGGTTGTTTTGGTCCTGAGATAAGTAGAGACATCATGATGTACTTGCGCTTCATACACAACCAAGGAGGAAGGTTGTAGATACACAAAAGAACCGGCCAAGTGCTATGCCGACTGCTCATGTTACCAAAAGGATTAATTCCATCGGTACTCAACCCGAACCTTATATTCCTCAATTCTGCTCCGAAGTTAACAAATTCCCTGTCGATGTTTCTCCACTGCGAAGAATCAGCGGGGTGTCTCAACTTTCCATCCTTCTTCCGGTCTTCCGAGTGCCAACGCAGTAATTTTGCCTCTTTACGGTTTGCAAACAAACGCTGCAAGCGGGGAATGACTGGCAAATACCACAACACCTTAGCAGGAGGTCCTTCCTTTATCTCCGGGCAGTCGCCATCGTCTGTTCGGTCCTTAGTACGCTTATAGCGGGATGCGCCGCACACCGGACAAACATGCATATTTTTGTAGTCGTTACGGTAAAGGATGCAATCATTAGGGCATGCGTGTATCCTTTCTACTTCCATTCCCAAAGGACACAACAGCTTTTTCGCTTGGTAGGTGTTTTTTGGCAACTCGTTTCCTTCCGGGAGCATGTCCGCCAAAAGATCTAACAGTGCTGTGAAACTCTTGTCGGTCCAGCTGTTGCTTGCCTTCAATTTTAACAGTTCAAGCACAGAGGCCAACTTTGTGTATTTCGACTTGCAACCAGGGAACAACGGCCTCTCTGAGTCCTCAATCAAGCGCTTGAATTTGCCAAACCCCTTTTCACTGTAATTTCCTTCGACATCACGCAACATGTCATCTAAATGGTCATCCTCTGGCATATCCTCGTCGAAGTCGTTGTTTGGATCCGGCATGTCCTGTTCCTCAACCTGAGTGGCAGTTGTTTCTGCAGTTGGCTCTTCTCCATGGTGGACCCAACACGTGTACCCCTTTTTGAAACCACGTCGGATCAAGTGGGCGACAATTTGAGATGAGTTGGTGAACATCTTAATATTCTGGCAGTCTACACAAGGACAGTACATATATGGTAAACCCTTCTTCGCCATGTCTTGCACAGCAACCTTTTCGAAATCAAAAACACCTTTCATGTATTCCTCACCCACTCGGTTGTCATTATACATCCAGTCTCGGACCATCTGCAATAAATCAAATTCATACACATGCTAATTAGTAAATCAATGGAGATCGATATTGATGATAAAATCAAGTAATGTGTACGCCTTGGGAGCAAGTAACCAACCTTGGTTCGATCCTCAAATTTTTGCCCCCAAATGCTCCCCCTGCCTTTCGAGATTTCGCTCTTCCTTGCCCCAAATCTCTTCGAACTGGACAGTGTAGGTCGAGCAAGAGAGTACGACTAGCTCAAAACATCCGCCAAAAGACCTTTTATACCAGGTTCAGTACAGACGGTTCTATATAATACCGTCGGTAATATCGGTGCATTATTGAAGAAAAGAATATTACTGACGGTTTTCAATCTATCAACCGTCGGTAATATCGCTGCAATTTGTGTAAGTATGAAAGAAATATCACAGACGGTTATGAACTCCAAACCGTCCGCTTTACATCAGAACCGTCTGTGTATTTGATTATGACAGTCGGTTCTCACATCTGAACCGTCTGTGTTATCACATCCGACCGTCTACGTTATTATCACAGTCGGTTTTTACCTCAGAACCGTCTGTGTATGTTGTTATCACAGTCGGTTTTTACCTCAGCACCGTCTGTGATAACACAGACGGTTTTAAAGTCCGAACCGTCTTTAATATCCCGGTTTTTTTGTTTGCATTCGACTACTGGTCATCAGTTGTTCCACATGTTTTTCATATTTGGTTCTATGTTATTTCAATGTTAGTATTTACAAAAATGAACTTTCAGACTGTTTGGTTTTATCTTGTTTTTCATATTTGTTTTATATATATGTCTGAAATTAAAACCGTCTGTAATCTTTCAAGCAGAGACGGTTTTCAGTTAAAAACCGTCTTGATCGCAGCAGTATTTTCTTGTTAACATTTTTACACAGAACATCATTTGGTGATTATCAGTTACATAATCAATCGAAAGCCAGATATATAAGGAAAAGAAATTTCTTATTTCTTACAATCTTTCCATACATAAGAGATACTATTAATTAAGCGACCAATTGATTAGTGTCGACCTGTTCCGAAAGTAATTTACAAAGTTCTCCTAGGGACGTATTGGCATCAGTAGGATCTACACTGGCCGCCCCAGGAGAACTACCAATGGCTCTAAGACTATCAACATCATCTCTCACCAAAGGAGTGGATTTGGCATCAGTAGGATCATCCAAGAAATTAAAGTTGATACAACCAAGGTGGAGATGAAGCTGCAACTCAAAGCATGCACTCTGCCAAGTGCAGAATGGCAAAAGACATCCCCTCAGAATGCTTCTCCAGCGCCTCTTTTTTTTTTTGGAGAGCTCTGCACAAGGCAGCTTTCTCCTCCTGCACATATATATGCTTCTCCAGCTTCGGAGTGGATTTGGACGTGGAAGTGTGAGCCTTACCCCAGAAAAGCTGATGATACAAAGGTGTTGGAGAGGGGATATTGGAAGGATTATTGTGGATCTCCAAAGGTGGAGTCGATGCAACTGGAGGGGTTGCAAGGGGCAATGTGGCAACACAGGCCTCAGCACCCTCTAGAGTCTTCGCTGCAGCTCTAAGTCTCTTCTTTGGAGGGATCATTTCCTCAACCACCTGTGGATTTCGAAATGCATTTGTTTCGAGGTAATCAAGTCATAAAAGAAAGATCTGCATTAGAGTTTCAGAGAGGACTTACTTTCTGAAGATCCTGATCGAGTTCATTCCTTATCTCTTCCTCATCACTCTCAATTTCAATAACCTCACTGGAATCTCGGCTCGCCATCAAGGTGGGAGTTGAGGAGGGAATAAAGACAGGGATTTAGGAGCTTCGCTATTTATAGAAACAGAAGGTGACGGTTCATATGCGCGGGTGCCTCGAGTTCTAAAAAGCGCACTAGTACTGGTTTTCAAGGCCAATAAATTCATGATATACAACTTCTCGGGAGATAAACTGCAACACGGCAAAGGAAGTTGAAGAGTCAGATTACATAATTCGATGCAAAATAAATTTGAAGTAAATAATTAAGTCTCTTCATCTGCTCAGTTATTATGTGCGGTTATCAACAATTGCATGTAGAGAATTGCACTGTTGGGACTATCACAGACGGTTGGGAGATCAAAACCGTCTGCTTTAATATTACAGACGGTTCTGATGTCCGAACCGTCTTTAATATGTCTTACTATCACAGACGGTTTGGAGTTAAAAACCGTCTGTGATATTGATAGAGGTCGAGAATTCGAGGAGAGCAAGTTGAAGAGTCAGATTACATAATTCGATGCAAATTATATTTGAAGTAAATAATTAAGTCTCTTCATCTGCTCAGTTATTATGTGCGGTTATCAACAATTGCATGTAGAGAATTGCACTGTTGGGACTATCACAGACGGTTGGGAGATCAAAACCGTCTGCTTTAATATTACAGACGGTTCTGATATCCGAACCGTCTTTAATATGTCTTACAATCACAGACGGTTTGGAGTTAAAAACCGTCTGTGATATTGATAGAGGTCGAGAATTCGAGGAGAGGAAGTTGAAGAGTCAGATTACATAATTCGATGCAAATTAAATTTGAAGTAAATAATTAAGTCTCTTCATCTGCTCAGTTATTATGTGCGGTTATCAACAATTGCTTGTAGAGAATTGCACTGTTGGGACTATCACAGACGGTTGGGAGATCAAAACCGTCTGCTTTAATATTACAGACGGTTCTGATGTCCGAACCGTCTTTAATATGTACTGTTGTTATCAAAACCGTCTCTAATGTGACTATCACAGATGTTTTTTACCTCAGAACCGTTTGTGATATTTCAAAGCACGTTGATATATAACTTCTATATTCTTTTTATATTATTTGCATGGGACCTGCGACCTCTATATTGTTTCTATATTATTTCAAGGGCTCCGATCACAAACCAAAGATCGCGATAGTCGTTCCTTGATCGCACACAGTGTACATACCTTTGTATGGTCGAATGTTCGACAAAAGCCAACGAAAGATAAAGAAAGAGGGAAGATTAATTGCATGCAGTCCAAGAATGTGCTGGAAAATTAGAAAGTTGACATAAGAACAAAGTTTTCAATAATTTGTTTCATCACTTACAAAAAAAAAGTAAAAATACAGAATGCTAGGTCAAGGAGTGGTCTTAGCCCTGGCTGCATCTAGAATAAAGTCAGTTTGACTTGCAGCCAGGACGCAGGACTCCTCCAGCGACAAGTTGTCCTTCTCAGGATCAACTACTTCAGCGTCGAGAAGGCCTGCGACCTCCCTCAGCTTCGCGATGGTATCCTTTATTGTCAAACCGCAGCCAGCGATGGTCATATCCGCGGCTTTCTTCTCCTCGCGAAGACGCCTCGTCCTCGCCCTAGCATTGTCACCATCCGTCTTCATGCGCTGAATGCGCTGGAAGAGATCGTCAAGGTCAAGCCGTAGCCGAGTGTGCTTCTCCGTGAGGAGCTTGTGCTCCTCCTGGAGGGCCCTCAGCTCGGCCTTGACTTTGGCAGTGTCTTCCACGGCTCCCCTTCCCTGTGCAAATCAACAGGTCAAGAATGTATTGAACATGGATTAACAATACAGGGGTAAGTCCAAAAGATTGAGAGTTCATACCGGGGAGGGCGAGGCTGACGATGCCATCGAGGATGCCATTGGCGCAGAGAAGCTAAGGAGTCAAACAGTCTGAGAACTATAAAAACTTGTAAAGTAAATGACAATTTTTCCACTGTCAATTTATAGAACTTCCAAAGCGATGCTTCGTGTTCTCGTAGGCGCCGCGCGCGAAGATCGGAGACAGAAATGATCACAGTTGAGAATTCGAAGCGCCGGTACTTTTCCAGTCGGTTCATACATCAGAACCGTCTGTGATAACTACACTATCACAGACGCTTCGTGGTTTACAACCGACTGTATAAATCACAGTCGGTTCTGCGTTCCGAACCGTCTGTGATAGTCTAATTATCACAGACGGTTCGGAACTCAGAACCGTCTGTATATATCACAGTCGGGTTTTAGGTTAGAACCGTCTGTGATAATTAGACTATCACAGACGGTTCTTGGCTGGGAACCGATTGTATATATCACAGTCGGTTTTTAGGTTAGAGCCGTCTGTGATAAGTATACTATCACAGACGGTTTTGTGTTCAGAACCGTCTGGTTTACTGTCACAGTTTTTTTTGACGTCAGAACCGTCTGTGATATCTGAACATATTCTCCCGACAGGCCTTCACAGACGGTTTTCCATTGAACAGTTCATAACCGTCTGTGATGTGCCGTCCAGGATGTCTGTTTCTGTGGTAGTGTAGGTGTGTGACCAGTGCCATATGCTAGATTGACATTTCTTCTTGGTTATGGCAGAGGGACTCCTGCACTTGGAGCATCTACTCCATCAATATTTTAGGTTTGCATGTTGTGATGCCAAAAGACATAGCGGTTGGCTCTTATACCAATTTGTTACAAGCATTAGCTAAGGAACAGAGATTTAGTCATGGAAAACACTTGGACACTCGTCCTTGGTCTTCCGGTTGGGCACCTCTTGCCCTGCCATGATGACTAAGCCAATCGGTCAGGGTAAGAAGATAGATAGATAGGGTTTAGGAGAAGCTTTAACTTTATTTTGCCTGATTCCCAAGCATGTCCCAAACCCTTCTTTATATAGAGTCATCCTAACAATCTAAACTGAGTTGTGGAAACTCTAAGGTATTTATCCCTAACCAATCCTAGAGATACTAAAGATCCAAACCTAACCAAAATAACCAAACCTTCCTAAATTAGGTGTTGCTACCGCCTGCAGCCTCCTTGGCCTCGTGTGCCTCCTTGAAACCCATGCTGGCTGTAGGTGTAGTCCCAAAACAAGTCAGTAACACATATACAGATATTTCTTTACCTCTTTTCTTTAAATCCTGCAATGAATGTATGGGCGGGCCTCATCGACAAGTGGAGCTTAGGGAGGCCAGCATGTTGTTGCATGATCATATGGGTTTTAGTAGTATGTGTTTTGTATATAAATGTTAGTGTGCATTTCTTTACGAAAACCCTCCTTTAAATCTGGTGACAGGTGAGGCCCACTAGCAGGTAGAACCTAGGGTTAGGTCTATCTGTTGTTTTGTAATAGTTGGAATTTTATAGTATGTATTTTTATAAGTAAATATTTTATATGTATTTATGACTAACCAATCTTGGTGCATGTTGACATCGCAGTCTTTTGTCAGGTATGATGGGATGAGCCGCATCTAGTGTAGCACTCCAATGCTGTGTAATGGGATTGTAGGAGCATCATGAGTTAGATCATTGTCACCACCGCAGCACCCGGTTGCGCCAGTTTGCAAACGTCATCTAGATCCAAGGCCAAGTGCATCATCAATGCACTCTTGTCTATCATTTCATGGGGGGTGTGCATGAATATTTTTATGGGCCACTACCAATCTAAGACCTGATCGTCAACAGTTTGATTAGACTAGATCGTCTGATCAAGGGCCAAGGATTGGGTCTCAACTCGAGGACAGGCTTCATATAAGTTTTTAAGGATAGGGTATCAACTAGTTTGTGTGTGTGTATGTGTTTGTGTAGGATCCTGGAGTGGAACACCAGCAAGGACCAGAAACCAGCAAAAGCCAACTCTGGCGAATGTTACGTCCTCCAGGCGGGGTTTTTGCAACGGTGTCACCTCTTACGTCCTTCTCAAGATGGCAGCGGCACATGCATCGATCAACTCACCCAAACATAAAAGCTATTGAGGAAAGAGGAAAGATGAGCAAATCTACTCATACGTACTTCAACACCTCTCCTCACATCTAAGTTAGATTAAACTTACGATGTGGACTTGACCTGGACAAAAACCTGGTCCAAACTTGAAAATTTTGCCAATGCCATAATGTGCATATAATGACCTAATCTGCTAACAAAGAAATCCTGAAATTAAGCACAACAAAACATAGACCATCGTTCAATCTTACTTTACAAATATGCAGATGATAACCGCCAAGAAAGGTTAAAAAAATTTCCACATTCTATGAGACATTGTGGCAAGATCATCACATTCTAGCATGATTCCAATTACAACATAAGGGTTCAAATAATCCAATTAGGATTTAAAATAATAATAATAATAATAATAATAATAAAGAGTTCTATTAGTGGAGACATCAAACTGAATTTCTGTTTAGTAAAAACCCATACCAAAATGAGCAAATGTCTTAAGCAAGTAAAGTTCAGTAGACATATATAACATACATGACACATTACTCTTCCTATGAAGCGATCAAAGCTAAACAAGGAATCACTACATGGCATCATGAGATATAGGAAGCAATAAAAAACACACAGATTGTATATCTGAAATCTAAAGTATGTAGGATCAGGCCAATCAAACCATGAAGACTAATGCATAAAATCAATTTGCTTTCACTACTACAGAAATGCAATCCACTAACCCCTATCTTCTAACGGTTATAAGCAATCTGGGAAAAACCCATTAGTGTACGACGGCCGCAATGGAGAAGAGGTTTTGTACTAACGGTTATGTTCTGGGGAACTGTTAGTGAATAGCACATCATATTTACTATCGGTTAGTACTATACTAACCGTTAGAATAGAGGAAATATAACTATCGGTTTTTCTTTCGTAACTGATAGTGAAATTATGGCAATTTTACTATCGGTTGCTACAGTACTAACCGATAGAAGAGAGTAAATTTTACTAACGGTTTGTTTATGTAACCAGTAGACAGTGGGGATCTTTAGAAGAGAGGAAAGTTCACTAACGGTTGTGTTATTGAACCGATAGTAAAATTGCACAGCTTATATATCTCGACCCTTACTCTGCATCCTCGATCATTTCTACCATACGTGCATCCACGCTCCAAGCTAGAGTGATCTGGAGAAGCTAGCTGGAAGGTTGATAATTCGATCCCCCTCGATATTGTCATCTTCTCATCACCTCTCTCTCTCTCGATCACTCTTTCACACTCTCCCTCTCTCTCTATTTCCAATTCATTGAACTAGATACATGTAGCTCCAAACTAGGAGGCTAGGTTGGCTAGCTAGCTATAGCTTGCTGAAGTTAAGTTAGGAATGATTTATGGCTAAAGTTAATAAGCTAGCTAGCTGGCTCTTCCAATTAATGCATCAAGTTAGGATTTCATACATCAATTATTTATACATCAATTGTAAGTAGCTGTATGCATATATATTGACCATGTTGTATACACTACTACAGAATTGTTTTTCACTATCGGTTTAAAATCGCCTCTACTTTCGGTTCTCTTATCGCTAGTAATCGGCACGATAGAAGAAACGTAGCACAACTCTATCGGTTGCAAACCGATAGTATAATACCTACATTCCAATGTTCACTAATCACGAATGATCATTTCTTCTATCGGCTCAGTGAACTCAACCGATAGTGATGTTAGATTTCTTGTAACGGTTATACAATGAAAACCGATAGTACTGTATAGTTTTTCCTATCGGTTAGTTACTCGACACGGTTAGTACTGGAAACTTTCTTCTATCGGTTGTAGGATATGAACCGATAGCATTACAAAGGATCATTAACAGATACAGCAATACAAAGAGACACACATTGGACAGATTGAATCTAATTATTCAGAGATTGAATTTATTCACAAATACACTAATACAAAGATACACATATGCATTGGACAGATTGAATCTAATTATTCAGAGATTGAATTTATTCACAAATACACTAATACAAAGATACACACATGCATTGGACAGATTGAATCTAATTATTCACATATTGAGTTTATTCACAAATACACCAATACAAGTACACACATACACAATTAACACATTTAATGTACATTACGCAAGTCATTTACAATCGATCGTTGATGGCCACTTCATCCATCACATATTGAGCCCAAAGTTGTCGCAGCTCCTTCAACTAAGGCAACTTGTATTGGTCTTTCAACATGGCGCTCTGCATGCATGTATGAAGTTAGGAATGTACGTCACATCTAATGTTCGACTTTGAGTCAGGAAAAATGCTTACCTTAGAGAACTGGGCAAAGTCTGTCCTGATCAGGTCATACATAAACCTCATGACATAGAACCCACATTCCCACGATTGTGGCTGCTGATGGCACTGGGATAATTGCATATGCAAAGACATAAACCCAAATTAACTCGAAAGAACTAATTAAGCATAAATTAAAAGACTCATCATGAGTAGTTCCATCCGTATTAATTACCTCATATTCTTGCAATTAATTGTTGTGCCCTTCGACGCGTCATGTCTCCCTCAAGCAATAACATAATCTTTGAAAGCCCTGTATTTAATTTAGCATTGCCGGTTAATATGTTATCATTAATTAGCTAGTCAGAGCAAAATTTCAATCAACTGTGTTACTTACGCATCTATGTGCCACGTGAGGGTGAAAACATGCGCTACCCTGTCGCTCATCTAATCGAGATAATAGACCTCATTCATCCATGGGTAAATGATGATGAGGACCCAATGGCCCCTACATTGTACGTAAAAGCAAACCGTTTCATGTATATGTTAGGCGTAACATACAAGAATGAGTTAAATTAGTAGGAAATGCACTAACCTTTGGTGATACGGTGCAAGAATGAACTCACGGTCTTGCTGCGTCAGTAGTGCCCTTGATATGTATTCCTCTGCATGTGCTTGGTCGTGCTCTAGCATCGTGAGGCTTACTTTGTCTGGGTCGAGGAAACCCACCTTGTCACATGCCCTCATCGACGCCAGCCTATACATGCACCTGGATGCAAAGTAGATATTTTTAAGTAATGCATACAAAGTAATTAGATTTATGAAATGAACTGCGACAACATATAGGATCAACAAACTCACATGACTCCAATCCGTATGACGGACATATCAAGCTCCTGCCTGTTGAAGAGGTCGAACAAATCCTCGTGGGCCACCGATATGCTCCCAGCCTCATGGTGAAAATGACCTGGCCTGAAGTGAACTAAGAAGTTGATGTGGCGCCTAAACCTGGTCAGGAACCACTCGTGGAGACTTCTGGTTGTCTGATCCATATTGCGCAGAAGGTACTCCGACACGAGTGGGAACCCGTTCTTGAACGTACCCGGCTGGCTTTATTTCACCTCGCCTTTGGCCTTGCCCTTGCCTTTGGCCGGGGAGTGAGTGTATACTTTCGAAGGTTGGGGCGTGGTGCCGCCGACCTCATTTGATGCCGAAGGGGCTTTCCGAGGAGGCGTGTATCCTTTGGGTGGGTTCGAGGCCGTCGGAGGAGGCATGGGGGCCGATGTAGCTTCTAGGTCCCTAAAAAGTGTTTTGGTAATTAATGACAATTACAAATGTTGAACTAACGATACCTGTTAAGTTGTGTCAAGAACAAAATCAAAAGACAGGATAATGAAAGGCAAAGAAAGAGCTAAATGATGAAGAAAGGATATTGAGCAAAGAGGCAAAGGTACGGAATAGGACTCTTTTCTTTTTGTACCTGTCTAAGGTGATTAGAGAAGAATTTTGACCGGATTATAGGATAGTTGCCGTACTTTTAAGAGGAGCATGTGGTGTAATTAAATAGTTCATCTTTGTGCCACAAGTCATGAAAACAACTTGCATTGCATACTAGAAGGTTATATCTTTTGAAAATGCTTTTATCCATTCAAATCAGCCAAGTTCAGTCTCTGTCGGTCTGACCGTGTTAGCTGGTCTGACCGCAGAAACGGTCTGACTGAGAGTTGTTTCGGACTGACCGACAGTTATGGTGAAGTGTTTTTATTTCCTAAAAAGGTCGGTCTGTCCGTGGTTAAACGTTGGGTCAGACTCCTGAAGCTTCATGATCACATTTTGTGAAACTTAGTGTGCTAGTAGGTCTGACTGTCAGTTAGTCCGGTCTGACCGCTAAACCGGTCTGACCGTGTAGCCGGTCCGTCCGAAGTTTTCAGCCTGACTGTAAATTGCGTCCAGAAACGATGTTGTCTCTGGATGGGTTCACGGTCTGACCGCCACTGGCTCTGGTCTGACCGTGAGAGTGCCGGACTCTGGTAGGTGAGCATTTATTGCGCCTATTTAATGCCGTTGTAATTGCGGCGGTCTGAGCGGGCTTATACCTACAGTCTAACCTCCAGGTGATCTTTTTCCTCCAATGGCTTGTAACAGCTATATTTATTGAGGGGAGTATATATACTCCCATGCATGGTCCTGTTTAACAACTTTTGGCATATGTGTGAACATTGACTTCATTTTTAAGAGCTTAACCTCATTTCATACACTCTAGTGTTCAATTTCTTGAATTTGAGAGAGTGTGCAATTAAGATCTTCTAGTGCATTGCATTTAGTTCACTAAATCATTCGTGTGGCACTAGAAGAGTATTAAGTGATCATCACTAGCTTGTTACTCTTGGAGTTTGCCGGCTCCTAGATGGCCAGGTGGAAGGTTTTGGAGAGCTCTTCAAGGAAGATTGTGAAGAAGCCTCAAAACAACTTGTGAAGGGGTTGAGCACGCCTTGCCTGAGCGGTAAAGTGCATCTCTAGTGGAATCGAGGTTTGGATAGCTCATCATACTAATCCGGCTCGAGATCTAGGTCACTTCTTGAGAGGAAGTTGACTAGATAGAGGAGCGGTTAGAGATTTGAGTTTGCCTCAACGTGGATTAGGGGTGATCGGCAAATCACCGAGACCACGGGTTATATCCTTGTGTCAAGTTGCTTGATATTCATCTTGTTTTTAGCTATTTGCTCTTAATTGTTGTTAATTGCTTGATTAGTTGTCGAATTGCTAAAATCGCCTATTCACCCCCCTCTAGTCGATATCCTAGATCCTTTTCAATTGGTATCAGAGCAAGGACTCCATATTGAGAGGATTTAACCATCTCGGAGTAGGATAAAGATGGTTAGTGAGGGTCAGATTAATATTGGCAAACCACCACTCTTTGATCAAATTCTGTTAAATTCACCTAGATTTAGAGCACTATAAAGAACATTCATGGCTTGAGCATTTGCTAGAGCATTTTCTCTATCTAGGTTAGTCAAGTCTTCATCATCTAGAATTGTGAAACCCTCATCCACCACTTTCCAAATTTTTCCACCCATGGCTTTAAGATAGACCATCATTCTAGTTTTCCAATAGATATAGTTTGATCCAAGCTTGAAACGGCTCATGATATTTGGAGAAACCTTATGTATATTCATGAAGGAACCTCAATGGTCAAGGATGCTAAATTATTCATCCATAAGGGTCAATTTGAAAATTTTGCTATGTTACCCAATGAGGATGTCTCGGAGATGTTCAACCGATTAAATAATATAGTAAATGAGCTAAAAGGGCTTGGTATGGATGTCACAAATGTGGAGTTTCGTCATAAATTTCTTAGAGCTTTACCTTCAAAATATGACACTATTGTGACCTTACTTGTGCGATCTAATTTGAAGAGTGTGACTCCTTTGGATGTCTTGAGTGAAATTCTCACTCATGACATATTTAAGAAATCACAAGAAGAGGTGCAAGATGAGGCTTCCGACTCCAAGAAGAAGAATATAGCACTCAAAGCTCAAGCCTCCAAGAGGGAAGATAATGAAGAAGAAAGCGATGAGAGAGACACCGATGAGGAAATGGCTCCCTTCGTTAGAAGGTTCAAGCGGTTCATGAAAAAGAAATATCAAGGAAAATTCTTCAAGAAAGGACAATCATCGAAAAAGAACCCATTTGAAGAAAGAAGATGCTTTGATTGCGGTGAAAAGGGCCATATCTCCGCACAATGGAAAAACAAGGAAGAAGAAAAATCGGTGAAAAAGAAGAAGTACAAAAAGGAAGGAGAAAGCAAGAAGAAAGTTTTCAAGAAATATTACAAGAAGAAGAAGGACGGACAAGCTTGCTTCATTGAATGGGATTCGGATGCATCAAGTTCCGGTTCCGAAGATGAAGATGAAGCATCTCCTAAAGGACTCGCCGGAGTGGCTATCAAGGAAGTTCCATCTCTATTCTCCACTCCTCATTGCCTCATGGATAAAGGAGAATCTAAGGTATCATGTGACGAATATGAATACTCTTATGATGACTTAGTTGAAATGATCACCGGTTTTGATGACTATATGAGCAAAGAAAAGGAGAAATTCAAGGAATTGAAGAAGAGATACAAAACTCTTCAAAATTCCTATGAGGAGCTAAAAACATCTCATGAGAGTCTTAAGGAAAATCATAAGATGCTTAAGGAAGCTCATGACTCATTAATTGCTCATAAAGCCAACAAAACGGGTAATAACATAGGCATTACTAGCAATATTTTAAATGACTTGCCTATGATATCTACTTCTAGCATATCTACATCTTGTGAGGATTTAATCGAATTACCATCTAGTCCAAAAGTAGATGATCATGTGCTTAGTCTTGAGAACAATGAACTTAAGGACAACATTGAAAAACTAACAAATGATCTAGCTAAATGTTATGTAGGGAAATCAAAATTAAGACATCTACTAGATAGTCAAAGGTTCTCATGAAGGAAAGAAGGATTAGGTCATATACCTAAAAAGGGCAAACATGCATTTCTTCCAACTAAAACCATATTTGTAAAAGAAAAAGGGTATTGCAACAAATGCAAAAGTTTAGGTCATATTGAGAAAAATTGTCATGATAGCAAAAATAACTCATCTCTTATATTCAACTCTTGCTATGTTTTGAAGAAAATGAATAATGGTGATGTTAAAGCCAAATTTATTGGAACCCCTATAG
Source organism: Pharus latifolius (assembly GCA_019359835.1). Taxonomy (NCBI): domain Eukaryota; kingdom Viridiplantae; phylum Streptophyta; class Magnoliopsida; order Poales; family Poaceae; genus Pharus; species Pharus latifolius. The sequence goes on from CM033328.1 coordinate 6,847,101, forward strand.
TTGGTGCCAAAAAGAAAACCATTTGGGTTCCAAAATCCTTGGTAACTAACCTCCAAGGACCCAAAAATATTTGGGTACCTAAAAAGACATAACTTTGTTTTGTAGATAAACTACAAGGCCGGAGGACAACATTGGGTGCTCGATAGTGGATGCACTCAACATATGACCAGTAATCATAATATGTTCTCCTCTCTCAATAACGAAGGTGCGGAATATGACAAGATCACATTTGGAGATAATAGCAAAGGAAAGGTAAAAGGTTTAGGTAAAATTGCCATCTCAAACGACCTCTCCATCTCTAATGTATTGCTTGTTGAATGTCTTAATTTTAATCTCTTATCTGTAGCTCAACTTTGTGATCTAGGCTTTATATGTGCATGTTCTCCAAAATATGTGATTATCACTAGTATAGATGAAAATAAGTTGATCTTCAAAGGTTTTAGACATGGCAACCTCTATTTAGTTGATTTCAATTCAAATGATGCAAACCTTGGTACATGTTTGTTCTCTAAAACATCTAAAGGTTGGCTATGGCATAGAAGGTTTGGACATGTTGGAATGAAACAACTAAATAGATTAGTTAAACATGATTTAGTTGTTGGCTTAAAAGATGTAAAGTTTGAAAAAGATAAATTATGTAGTGCTTGCCAAGCCGGAAAACAAGTTGCAAATTCACATCCAACTAAAAGCACAATGTCAACTTCTAGTCCACTCGAGTTATTACATATGGATTTAATTGGTCCAACTACATATGTTAGCATTGGTGGCAATAGTTATTCTCTTGTCATTGTAGATGATTTTTCTAGATTCATATGGATATTCTTTTTACATGACAAGTCAATTGTATTTAACACTGTCAAAAGTTTTGCACAAAGGGCCGAAAATGAATTTGAATTCAAGATCAAGAAAGTGAGAAGTGACAATGGCTCTGAATTCAAGAACACCAAGGTTGAAAACTGGTGTGACGATAAGGGCAACAAACACGAGTTTTTGGCCAAGTATACACCAGAGCAAAATGGGGTAGTCGAACGAAAGAGCCGGACATTGATAGATATGGCAAGGTCTATGCTTTCGGAGTACAATGTTTGGGACACCTTTTGGGCCGAAGCAATCAACACCACTTTCCATGCATCAAATCGACTTTATTGTCATCAGCTATTAAAGAAAACTCCATATGAGCTTCTCATCAGAAGGAAACCAAACATTTCCTACTTTCGAGTGTTTGGATGTAAGTGCTACATTTTACGAAAAGGTACACGTTTATCTAAATTTTAAAGTAAATGTGATGTAGGATTTTTATAAGGATACTCATCAAATAGCAAAGCATATCATGTCTACAACCAAAACTCCGGTTTGGTTGAAGAGACGCATGACGTAGAATTTGATGAGACTAATGGCTCTCAAGAGGAGCAAGACAACTTGGATGATGTAGGAAATGAAGGTTTAAGGGTGGCGATGAAGAACATGACCATTGGGGATATCAAGCCGAAAGAAGATAGTGATCAAGATGAAGATTCATCCACTCAAGCTATCTCCTCCTCTTCAACACCTCAACATGAAGATCAAATAGTTGAAGTGGTTAATGTGGAAGATTCGCCTCAACAACAACCGGAAGCAACGTCTACCTCTACTTCACAAGACCCGGTTGATCATCCAAGAATTCATCACTCAATTTCTAAGGATCACCCCGTCGATCAAATTGTTGGTGACTTGCGTAAGGGTGTTCAAACTCGCTCTCGTCTTGCTTCATTTTGCGAAAATTTCTCTTTTGTTTCCTCTTTTGAGCCCACACATGTAGATGAAGCTCTAAAAGATCCGGATTGGGTGAATGCTATGCACGAGGAATTAAACAACTTCACCCGCAACAATGTTTGGGAATTGGTCGAAGAACCAAATCCGGATGAACACAACGTCATCGGAACCAAATGTATTTTTAAAAACAAACAAGATGAAAACGGAGTGGTAGTAAGGAACAAAGCAAGATTGGTCGCTCAAGGATATACTCAAGTCGAAGGTTTGGACTTCGGTGAAACCTTTGCTCCGGTAGCTAGACTTGAAGCTATTAGAATTTTGCTTGCTTTTGCTTCATCTCATAATATTAGACTTTATCAAATGGATGTCAAAAGTGCTTTTTTAAATGGTAAAATTAATGAATTAGTATTTGTCAAACAACCGCCTGGTTTTGAAGATCCTACAAAACCAAACCATGTTTATAAACTCTCCAAGGCTCTTTATGGTCTTAAACAAGCACCTCGTGCTTGGTATGAAAGACTTAGAGATTTCTTATTTTCAAAAGGTTTTAAAATTGGGAAAGTTGATACTACTTTATTTACTAAGAAAATTGAAAATGATTTCTTTGTATGTCAAATTTATGTTGATGACATCATATTTGGATCTACTAACCAAGACTTCTGCGAGGAATTTGGTAACATGATGTCCAGGGAATTTGAGATGTCCTTGATAGGTGAACTAAGTTTCTTCCTCGGACTACAAGTTAAACAACTCAAGGAAGGAACTTTCATCAGTCAAAGCAAATATGTGAAGGACTTGCTCAAGAAATTCAGACTTAAAGAAGCGAAGCCAATCAGGACACCAATGGCCACAAACGGCTATCTTGATTCTGACGAAGGAGGTAAACCGGTAGACTCAAAGCTTTATAGATCTATGATTGGTAGTTAGTATCTTACTGCTTCTAGGCCCGATATTATGTTTAGCGTATGTATGTGTGCAAGATTTCAAGCCTCTCCTAAAGAAAGTCATTTAATGGCCGTTAAGCGCATTTTGAGGTACCTAAAATATTCATCTAGTATAGGGTTGTGGTATCCAAAATGTGCTAAATTTGAATTAATTGGATATTCTGATTCCGACTATGCGGGTTGTAAAGTGGATAAAAAAAGCACCTCAGGCAGTTGTCAACTATTAGGAAGATCTTTAGTCTCTTGGTCCTCCAAAAAACAAAACTCAGTAGCTCTATGAACCGCCGAAGCGGAATATGTTTCTGCGGGTAGTTGTTGTGCACAATTACTTTGGATGAGGCAAACCTTGTTGGATTATGGAATTAAATTTGAAAAAGTGCCTCTTTTGTGTGATAATGAGAGTGTAGTGAAAATAGCAACAAATCCAGTTCAACACTCTCGGACCAAGCGTATAGATATCTGACACCACTTCCTTAGAGATCATGTTAGTAAAGGTGATGTGTTGGTGGACAATGTAAGGACCGAAGATAAATTAGCGGATATATTCACTAAGCCCTTAGATGAAAACCACTTTTGTAAACTTCGAAATGAGCTTAGCGCCATTGATATATCAAATGTGGCTTGAAATGTTGAACTCATATTGGTTGTGCTTAAATTGTCACTTGTTTGCTTGAACTTCTCTTTTTAGGGCTTTTTAGGTTCGTTTCTCGGCAATCTAGTGAATTTAGCTAAATACATGTTGATTTGCAATATGGATACTTCCCCTTGGCAATATTGTCTATATCATACTTATACTTACTTATATATCTCTCATACCTTATATTAGAATCTCATATGAGCATCGATCAAACAAATTTCTCAATTTTCAGCCCTTCCAGCGGTCTAACCGAAATACATTCGCGGTCTGACCTAATTTATCTCCAGAGAGCGTTTCAAAATCCCATCTTCCAGCGGTCTGACCGCATATACTCGACCAGAGAACTTAAATCCCGAATCTCTGTCACTTTCACTCTCTCACCTCACTCCTGTCTCTTTCACGTGCGCCCTAAATTCTTTGGAGCTTTCTTCTTCGGTCAAACCAAAGCGAAGCACGGACAAACCGACGGTCAAGAACTCCTCCAAATCATGTCATCTAGGTATCCTTCTCGGATTCTTCTCTTTTTTCTCAATAGTTTCCTCTTTATTTCGGGATTCCGGGCAAATTTGGTGAATCTAGTGTAAATCTATTCAAAACCTCAAATTGATACCTTTTCTTGATACTCTTAATGCTTACACTTGTTTATCAATTCACATTGTGCTCTAGATTCGTCTAAATCCCAGAAATTTCCTCAAACCCTAACTCTCGGGCTGTGCCGGTCTGACCGACCCCAGTTCCGGTCTGACTGCCAGCAACAGCAGAGCTAGGGCTTGCTGATCTATTGGTATCTTGATTCAATTCATGCCTTCAATTCTCTTGGTATCTTATCTGTTTTATATCTTGCCCATCTTCTAGCGGTCGAGGCTTTCAAGGGAATGTCTTCGTCCGGACTCATAAGAAGAAATTGGCAAAGCAGCCCAAAAGGGCTCAAACGTCGAGTAGCAGCGACACCCAAGATGCAGATTGGGTACCCTCGCCCGGAGATTCAGAAACAGAGCAATCCTCTCACCTTGGCGGCTCCGCACACGTGGCTATGGACATGGAAAGTGAGGACGATGAGATAAACGTCCACGCGTACCAAGGACCCAAGAAGAACTGGACATCCAATGACTACACTAAGGCTAGTACCACCTACGCCTATAACCATGAGAACGACGCCACTACTCCTCATTTCCACACGATGATCCAGCAGGATGCGTTCTACGAACATCTGATTAACAAGAACATTTTTGAGCACAAGTGGATTGAGTGGGCTTACGTCGTGACCAGCCCATCATGGCTCCTCTAGTTCAGATCTTCAAAGAGATTGGGCTATATGACTTTGTGGAGCATAAGTGCCCATGGAATGCCACTGCCATCCGTCAGTTCTATGCTACCATCGAGATTATTTGGGCGGAACAGAGGATAGTTTGGATGACTGGCACTAGGAGATATAAGGCTACCTTCGAGGAATTTGCCGTGGCTAATAAGATCAACTATGAAGAAATGAAAGAAGGCATCAATATGGAAGACGAAGACTCTCTGCACGAGGATGACTGGCTCCAGTTCTATGAACAGCCGGGAGGTGCCCAGAGGATCGTACCTGGCACGGTTACAGGCCTTAAGGTCCTTCCAGCTGTGGTCAACAAGATTGTAAGAGCCACGATCCATCCAAAGAGTGGAAATCAAAGAAGCTGTTAGAGACTATTACTGGAATTTCATAGATCACATCCTCAAGCGACATCGGATCAACGTTGTCACATTCATCTTGAAAACGATTGAGGATGTCTCGGTAACCACTCTTCCAAATCTGTATTTTGCTCCATATATTATAACTTTGCTGCTCCAGAAGACAAAGTTTCCTCACGGATCTTGCGATATCAGTCATCTCGGCTATAAGCCGTTCAGTGTCAATCCGCACATCTTAGCTTGAGGCCATGGAGCACAGCAACATTAGCAGCAGCAGCAGCAGGCTCGGGACATGCCTCCTCCACCTCAGCCACAGGCTCGACAGCCAGCACAGCAGAGCCAAGTCCCCACCTAGTTTGCTCAGTTCCATCAATAGTTCCATCAACCGATGATGGATCAGGTTGCTACACTTCTCCAGGGGCTTGAGCTCACACGATCTGACTTGGCAGCTCTCAACGATCAATTCCAGACCTTTTCTTCACGCCAAAATCAGTTCGAGCAGCGCTTCGACGCCTTCTCCACTCACTTCAACTCTCGATTCCCTCAGACTCCTCCCTTCAACCCTCTGTCTCAAGACGATGATTCTCCCACTGATTCTTAGCTTTTCTGGCAATTGATGCCAAAGGGGGAGAAGAACTTTAGATGAGTGATTTTGTTTGTTGTTTGAGTGAATGACTTTTGTGATGTAGTGATATTTTGAATGCCTTATGACTTTTGTGATACTTCATGTTATATGATGTGCTTTATTGCTATTTTACATAAATGACTAAGCTCTGAAAAATTTGCGATGTTTAACTCTGATAACGTTTTTTGAATGAATTGACAATGCTTTAATAACTATGCAATGTGTGGTATGCTCTTATATACATTCTTGAACTCCACCAAAAGGCCAAAATTCTCATATTCATCTATTTATGGGGAGTTTTTCTCTACTATGCTCATTGAAAATAATTTTAATGCTCAAAATTCATTCATCTACTCTTTATGTTGTCATCAATTACCAAAAAGGGGGAGATTGTAGCTTCTAGTCCCCTAAAGAATGTTTTGGTAATTAATGAAAATTACAAATGTTGAACTAACGATACCTGTTAAGTTGTGTCAAGAACAAAATCAAAAGACAGGATAATGAAAGGCAAAGAAAGAGCTAAATGATGAAGAAAGGATATTGAGCAAACAGGCAAAGGTACTGAATAGGACTCTTTTCTTTTTGTACTGGTCTAAGGTGATTAGAGAAGAATTTTGACCGGATTATAGGATAGTTGCTGTACTATTAAGAGGAGCATGTGGTGTATCCTTAAATAGTTCATCTTTGTGCCACAAGTCATAAAAACAACTTGCATTGCATACTAGAAGGTTATATCTTTTGAAAATGCTTTTATCCATTCAAATCAGCCAAGTTCAATCTCTGTCGGTCTGACCACAGAAATGGTCTGACTGAGATCTAGAGCTGTTTCGGACTGATCGACAGTTATGGTGAAGTGTTTTTATTTCCTAAAAAGGTCGGTCTGTCCATGGTTAAACGTTGGGTCAGACTCCTGAAGCTTCATGATCACATTTTGTCAAACTTAGTGTGCTAGTCAATCTGACTGTCAGTTAGTCCGGTCTGACCGCTAAACCGGTCTGACCGAGATTTTGTACTGCGGTCTGACCGTGTAGCCGGTCTGTCCGAAGTTTTCGGCCTGACCATAAATTGTGTCCAGAAACGATGTTGTCTTTGGATGGGTTCACGGTCTGACCGCCATTGGCTCTGGTTTGACCGTGAGAGTGCCTGACTCTGGTAGGTGAGAATTTATTGCGCCTGTTTAATGCCGTTGTAATTGCGGCGGTCTGACCGGGCTTATACCTACGATCTGACCGCCAGGTGATGTTTTTCCTCCAACGGCTTGTAACGGCTATATTTATTGAGGGGAGTATATATACTCCCATGCATGGTCCTGTTTAACAACTTTTGGCATATGTGTGAACATTGACTTCATTTTTAAGAGCTTAACCTCGTTTCATACACTCTAGTGTTCAATTTCTTGAATTTGAGATAGTGTGCAATTAAGATCTTCTAGTGCATTGCATTTAGTTCACTAAATCATTCGTGTGGCACTAGAAGAGCATTAAGTGATCATCACCGGCTTGTTACTCTTGGAGTTTGCCGGCTCCTAGACGGCTAGGTGGAAGGTTTTTGGAGAGCTCTTCAAGGAAGATTGTGAAGAAGGCTCAAAACAACTTGTGAAGGGGTTGAGCACGCCTTGCCGGAGCGGTAAAGTGCATCTCTAGTGGAATCGAGGTTTGGATAACTCATCATACTAATCTGGCTCGAGATCTAGGTCACTTCTTGAGAGGAAGTTGACTATATAGAGGAGTGGTTAGAGATTTGAGTTTGCCTCAACGTGGATTAGGGGTGATCGGCAAATCACCGAGACCACGGGTTATATCCTTGTGTCAAGTTGCTTGATATTCATCTTGTTTTTAGCTATTTGCTCTTAATTGTTGTTAATTGCTTGATTAGTTGTAGAATTGCTAAAATCGCCTATTCACCCCCCTCTAGTCGATAACCTAGATCCTTTTCAGCCGAAGGAGCTTGGTCATGCGTTGTGCTGGGGGTGGGGTCCTTAGGAAGTGATGCGCTGGCAGCCATCATCCACTTTAAGTTATGAAAGCATAAGTTAGATTTTGCAAATTGAGTATATTAACTGAGTTGTAAGCTAGAATGGGTAGGGTTTACCTCCTATTGTCTAACACCCTTCTTGGGCCAATGTATGTACAAGCCCAATGCCTCGTCAATTGTCCGCATTTCGTCCGTTGGGACGGGCAATGGAAAAGTGCTGTAGCCCGGGAGGGCCATGTCCACTTGTACCTTTGCAAACCCAGGCTTCAGAGGTACACAGTGGATCCAGACATCCTCCCAAGACTGATATACGACCCCGTGTGCAACCACTACAGGGTCGTCGCCTATCTTGATCAATAGGCTACAACTCTCCGGCTTCTACAATTTGCAACAATTATAACATGTTAGCAAAACAGTTCTAACGTAACGGGAGTGGTATCAACCGAATTGCATATATAGCTCAAGAGTTGCAATACCTCAATCAGGTCCACTAGATCCACGTGAACCTTCGAGCCACAACTACTCGTCCTACCAACGTCAACCTCGGCAGCTGGATATGAACCCTTGGACTGCACAATTCAGCTGAGGCGTTCATACTTCTCGTTCATTTGAGCGAACATGTCCGCGAATTGTGTAGTCACATCTGACCATATCTTCTCAGACAGCTCTGATTCCCTTTCCTTCCAGCTGCGAGCCTTCTTCGCCTTTTGCCCGGGCTCCGAGAAGCCTTCCTTCCATGGCACCACACCCCCCACGGTTCGCGTCCACCCTGGATGCTCCTTGTTGCCTAGAGCCCGGGTTAGGATGTCATTCTCCCTATGGGGAGTGAACAATCCCTGGGTCGCCTCCTTCGAGCAAGAGATATGTTACATTCAAAGCTCTACATTGTAAGGAAAAAATATATACAAACTTGTGCACACACGAGTGATCATAGTTTTTTCTACCACACTCTATGATTCCAACTAGAAAGTTAGCCAACTTACGATTCACTGCACGACCTCGACGTCCCTGGAGTTTGGGAACTCCATAGTCCCCATGGACGACATGGTCCCTCTGTCCAGCCACCAGCACTTGCATCGCGGATCACGGATCTCGGAGAGCGGCAGGTCAGGGGAGTCGACGAAATTTGATCCTCGCCTTCAGCCTTCTTCCACTGCTCCTCCTTCCCCGCATAGCCCTGAGAGCCGAGCCGGTGCGGGTGGTCGTTCCTCCTCTGGATTGCCTTGTTCTTCTCACTAAGGGTCTTCGTACTAGAAACAAGAAAATTAATGCACCGTTGGTTACTCCATACAATGGTGTAACCAAGCAAAGGAAGCATACATACCTTGAACTCAGGGGTCCTCTTCTGTTGAGTGAATTGCTCCCATACCTCCTCTGTTATGAAGGGGTACTTCTCGCATGGAGATTTTCCTTTAGCGAGGAAGGTACTGACGAGGAAGCTCTTGATGGTTTTCCACGTGTTGTTCATGTCCTTCAAGCAAGCTATCTTGGGTCCATCGTCGGGGATGTTCCACTTGGGCTGTTTCGAATGGTGCATATAAGTAGGACTTACTTAATCTTTTGGATAAACCAAGGGAATGTGATTACTCAAGAGTTCAAGGATTTTGATTAATTTTACCTTCACTTCCTCCCATAGCCTATCCCTCTCCTTGGCCTTAACATCCTTCCAGCTTTGGACAGTGTTCTTCACCCTTTCCTTCGCCAACAAACCAACATAGGCAACATACTGGCCAGCCTTCTTCCCTTGGTCTCCCAAACTGGTTGAACTCACATAAAAGATCCGCACGTTTGGCCAAATGGCACAACATCATCGCGCCTCGCGCCTTCCTCTTGCGCTGGGATGAAGTAGTGTCATCTACGTTGGCCCTCCTTGAATCACTACTATCAGACGAGGAATATGCTGACATGGCTTTACCTAAAATTCCATGAACAAACCATCAATTGATATGAAGAAAGGTACATGAAAAAATTCATAACTAAAATGGAATGGGAATGATGAACCACCTCTTTTTGTTAAAATGCCAAAATTTCATTCAAAAGGCCAAAAAGCATCAATGGTAGGATTGAGCCTGGGGAATTACTGATCATTGTTTTGCAAGTTTTTTTATAAGTTTTTATAAGCATCAATGTCTTATTAGCTCATCACAAACTAAACAAGTCAATCTTTAACATTCAGGCAAATCTCTTAAGACTCTAAACAAATCTAATTGATATTTATCTGATTCGCTTTATTTTTTTGCACATTTTCCCCATGCTTTTTGCACATATTAGTCATATACCTCATCATATATGCAGATTATTCCATATTTGTCGCCAAATCGATCAGATCACTTGTTTTACAATTTCTATCGCAGGTTGGCGAGAATCGGATGGATTTCTGGCTAGCGGTCGCGCCTCATCGACTTATCCTGACCTTCGGTCGATTCTGGATGGAAGTGCCCGTTCCCGCGGTCTCGTAGGAACTGACCGCACCGAAATCGGAGTCTTCGGGGGCCCAGAATCCCAAACCCTAGCCGCGAGATCCCATTTCTGTAATTCTCTAAAACCCCAAGGGCGTTTTTGGAATTTGACCTTCTTCTTTAACCCTAGCCAGCCACCATGGGAGAAACTTGAGCCTAGTTCTTTGTATTTTGCTTTCTCCTTCTCTCTTGTCCCCCAATTTCCTCACCTCTGTCCACCACGCCGGCAGCCGCCAGGCCATAGACCGTCGGCGAACCTCTTCTCTGCCTTCCCTATTTTTCCCTGTCTTCTTCCATTTCTCTGCCCATTTCATCTCTCCAACGCAACCTCCCGCCGCAGAACCACCACCATGCCACCACTTTAAGTCCGGATCTGCAACAAGAGCACCTTTCTTCTTTCCCCCTCTCTTCTTCTCCATCCTCTTTTGCTGCCTCTACATCACCTCTCCCTTTCTTCCTTTTCTTATTTCTCTACCACATCACCTCCTCCACACCACACAACGTCGGCCCCTGTTCCTCTTCCAGTTCACCACCTCCACTGCGCCACAGCCCGGATCCAAGCCACACCGTGCCTCGCGCCTCCATAGCTCGAGCCGTCCTCGGCCTTGCACCACTCCACGCCGGCGCGCCGCCACATCCGATCCCCGAGCCGCCATTGCGCCTCCCACAAGCACTCCGCCAATCTTGTCGCCGTCGGTCCAGATCCATGCCGCCAAAGCAGGATCTGTGTCTTCCTCGGCGAGTGCCTTCTCCGCGGCCGATCCTGAGCCACCACCATCGGATCCGTCGCAGATCCCGCCATCGTCATGCCTCTCGACGGCCATCCCGCGCTGGAGCCGCATCTCCCTTCTGCCGCCAAATCTGATGCCGAAGCGGCTCTACGCCAGCGTGCGCCGCCTCCTGGTCCACTCTACGCCAGCATCACTGCCTTTGAAGCCATAGCCGCTCCCGACGCCAGCAGTGGCCTCCACACCCTTCTACAGGCCGCCGCGCCTTGTGGCCCCCGCCGAGCCGCTCCTCTCCTTCGCCGGCCTCTTCCAGCCCTCTCCCCACTCCACCACACTGTGGACCTCAACGGCGCCGCCCGATCCACCGCCGATCCCGTGGCCGTGCCAGATCTGCCACCGAAGGCGCCTTCTTCATCAACTTGAGCCACGCGCCTTCTCCACCGGAGCCGCTGCCTCGCCTGCGGCCGATCTGGGCATCCCGAGCTGCAGGACTGCGACTTCGGCTACAATCCTTGGTGTCTTCTTCCCCGAGTTCAGAACTTCCTCCTCTGCTCCGACAAGCACCTCTACGGCTCACTCTGCTCCACTTCTTCTCCAACAACTGGGAGTAACCTCCCTCGTCTGCAGCCAACTCCTTCGACCAGCGACCCTGATCCGGGAGGATCTTCAAGTCCTGATCGCATGCGGCTTCGCGACCAAGTCCTCATCGCATACGGCTTCGCGACCAAGTCCTGATCGCATATGGGTCCGCGACCATGGATTGGTCAGCGACCAGGAAAAGGAATTCGTTCCCTGTTCGGAATTGTAATCCGATCCGAATGTGTATAACTAAGCTTATCTGTTTAGGATTAGTTATATGAGTCTAATACGTTTAAGTCTCTAAGTCTGATATGTACTCATACGATTGGACTATAAATACCTTGTAGTAGGTCTAGTTTAGATCATCGAATTCAATCGAATACAATCAAGTCTAGATTGAAGTCTTAGACACATAGTTCCTTCGACGTAGGCGAGTGCGACCTAACGTTCGACGTGTAAAGCCCTCTTTGAAATAAAGAGTTGTGCAATTACTTTGAACTGTGTTTTCGATCAACCTTTGGGTTTCGGTATTTCTGAATAAGATCCCGTTATTCCGCATATTAGAATCTGGGCGAGCCTAGTGCGAAAACCAAGGCTAGGTCTCAAACGGATCAGACCACGATAGCAAGCAGTCTCCGCAGCTTCTGTGCTGCCTGGTTCAACTCTTTGTCGACGATTCGGACTCGGAGTCCTCAGCCGAACTTATCCAGAATTTGTAATAGTGAGACCTTTCAAGATGACCCTTCGGGAAGGTATGCTGAACAATGGTGAACAGGAGCACAGAGAATTTAGACAGGTTCGGGCCCTCGATGGTGGGAGTAAAAGCCCTACGTCCTGTTGAGATTTCACTAAGTGTGGTAAAATGTTTACAAATGGAAGGAAAAGTCCTCACAGGCAAGGATTTTTCCTGTAAAAGTGTACAAAGATAAGCTAAAGAAGACTTAAAAATGCTATATGAGGTGTGCCGTAGACTTGGCTAACTTGGATTCTCCTTGATTGATACTTCATGCCATCCTTTTATACTGCTTGAAAGGGTGCCATGTGAAGGAAACTGCATCAATCGGTTGCACGGACGGTTGGATACGGTTTTTGAAACTGCTCTTAACCTCCACGTAGGTTAAACACGTGTTATTCATGGATAACTGTACGTGTTAACCTCCTGACGGTTGATTTTCCACGTGTAGGAATCTTCGGGATACTTAGAATATCCTGTCGTATGGACAACCGAATAGATAGATCCCAGGTATCCTGATCGGCAGATGTTCTGACCGCGGGATTCGGCTGACCGCGTAATATCCTGAATGTGTAGTTCGCGTATAGCCCACGAACTTCTGACCGCGCAAGGCTTATGGTCTGACCGCGTAAAGCTGCGACTTGATCGCGTAAAGCTTGCGACCTCGTGGTGATGCCTCTCAGAATAGCTTGAGTTCGCATCTCCAGACACATGTCTGGTTCGAACCTGTCTTGAACCAGAAGTTTATTAGAAGTGACCCGGGTGTCAATCCTCGTCAGCTAGCCCCCAAATTCGAAGAAAATGGAGAGACGTGTTTATTTCGAATTTAAAAACCGTGCATTGGATTTTTAACCCGGCCCTTTAACTTCTCCACTTAGTGGCGCACTAAGTGAAAACGGTTGGTTTTTCAAGACGGGTTCTGACATTACGTGACGGGCAATGATGGCGCCGTAGAGATTTTTATCTCGAGGTAAAATTGTAAATGTCTTTAACGAAACTCGAGGTGTCTGGGAGGCGAACCGTCGACCTGGCGGCTATAAATACCAGACCCCTGGACATGTAAAGATTTACAATTTCCCTCTCACGCCTAAGTCTTTTTCTTGTTACCTGGCCTCCTTCCTTTTCACTTACTCTTCCCAATGGCAGATCACGAAATCATCGAGATTGAGAGCGATGAAGGGGAAATTGTCGAACAAGGGTCTCAAATGAATGAAGTCCTGTCTCCCTTAAGGAAGAAACCCAAGGTTGACGAAGGATCTTCCAGTGGAACAAAGGTGAAGAATGTAGCGAGTTTCTTTCTTCCTTCAGTTCCTTTGACCCTCCCCGTTCATGCCTTTAGGCCTTTATCCTTAGAGAAAGATCCCTTCACGTCCAATTCCCCCATCCTTTTGGGTGATCAACATCCTGGTCGGCAAGCGGTGACTATCCCTCGATCAGATGATTGCCATATTGGGTTGGCGAAGCAATCTTCTTCTGGGAAGGTTGCTCTTCCACCATATGATGATCTTCCTCCCAAGATGGGTGTATCAACGGGTTATGCACCGGGACAGGTAACAATTCTTCTCCCTTTTTGCTGATAATTTTAGTTAATATGACTAACTTTTGCAAAATGCAGGAGGTAGGAGGCCCCAGCGATCAGCCTTCTGCTGCTCCATCTCTTCCTTCCGGACAGACTCTTCTGGAAGAGAAGAATGCCCTGGAGAAGAAGACCGAGGAGATGGCCTCGAAGATTCTGCGTTTAGCAGAATGTCTTGATCGATCCCGAGAGGAGGCGCACCATTTCCGTCGAGAGAGAGACTTCGCTCAGCAACAGCGAGAACTCTCTGACTTGATTAGGGACAATAGTGCGTCTGTTGTTAGGGACGATATAGATAGACTTAGAGTAGTCGCTAGTTCCTTGGGGGTTGTCAGTGTAGATCCTACTGACAACAATATGTCCCTTGGGGAACTTTGTAAATTTCTTTCGGAACAAGTCGATGCTTTTATCGACCGTATCCCTTTTGTATGTAAAGAATGTAATAAATAAAGTTTCTTTTATCCATATGAACATTCTTCATACCTTCTGTGCGAAATTAAGGCTAAAAGCTTAGTCCGCGACCATTCATACACAGGAAATTTCAGTTCTGCGATTAGAATCGCGCTTTAAAAGATCACCATGACCTGCCCTGATGCCGCGATCAAACTTAAGGCCGCGGTTAGAACTGAATTGCGACCAGAGTTGAACATCCGGTTAGACTATTACTTCGATTAGAGACGAAGTTTTAGCCTAGAACACGATTTCGATAAAACCATAACCCAATTAGAAACACTTCAGTACGTTAAAAATTGGGTTATGTGATTTTTTCGAACAAAATGTTCAAAGTATAAAAAGGAAAAACTTCCTCTGAAAAGTACTGGAAATTTTTCAGTCCTTTTACACTTTCAGTTTCCAAAACAAAGAAGTCTTTTTGTTTCAGATCCGACGCCTGAGTACTTTATCGGGTCCATCAGAGACAGTATCCATTATGGGAAATGAATAAAGCATTTAATGGAACGTTTGAAACGAGCCGTTTACTCATTAATGCGTCGCCTTGGGTCTATAAAAAGCAGTAGGTAGCTTCTTGAGGAAGCCACTCAGCCGCGAAAAAACCCTTAGAATTCCCGCCGCTCAAAACCCTCACTTTCTTCAGCCTTCATCTTCCCCAAATCGCCAGCTTCCCCTTTGATTCTACACCATAGATGGCGTCCTGGAGCAGATCCATTCATCATTCTGAGGAGAGCCTGATGGTGCTTGAGAAGGAGGAGATCCTTTCTCCGCGGCTGCTCATTAACTGGCGACCTGCGGAGAAGGACCAAGAAACCCCAACTGTCCAAGAAGGCGAGTTGGTGGTTTTTGAGGAGTATTTTCGTTGCGGGTTCCGATTCCCTGAGAGTCGGTTCCTTAAGGATATCTTTGAACATTACGGGTGGGAACTGATCAACCTCCACCCCAACGCGATGCTGATTCTTGCAGTATTCCAGCATCTCTGTGAAGCCTTCGTCGAAGTATATCCCAGCGTGGATCTTTTCCGACGATTTTACTTTTCGGCGTGGTCGAAGAGCACCAACGCCGCTGGATGCATCTACTTCCGGCTGAGGGATAAAAAGGAGTATCCCTCCCCACCCCTGCGAGACTCAGTGCACGGGTGGCACCAGAAATGGTTTTACTGCACCCCGCCGACCGAGAGCGGGCTGTGGTTTGAGAACTCGCGGCCAGAGAAAACGAGCGAGTTGGATACTCTCCCGGCGATGAACGCGGAGTTCATGAAGCATGCCGAGGTGATCCTTCACTTAGTCGAACAAGGGCTGACGGCACGTGACGTCATCCGAGACTTTGTGAAGAATCGGGTGAGCCCCCTACGTGAAAGGGCTCATCCGGCTTGGGAGATCAAGTCCATGGCGGACACTACCCTGGACTATAACGAAGGTACTCATTTCTGACATTGAAATCCTTTTGTCATTTTTGAAATGTATCAATTTAACTCGTATCTGGGAACAGTCCTGCCCTCAGCTGAGATTGAGAGGCGGACTAACTACCTCCTCAGGGCGTACAACGCCGAGGTAGAGGGCCCCAAGGGATCGCCTTGCCCCCAAAGCTTGATTCATGCTGGCGACGACCTTAAACAGGAGCGCCGAAAGGTAAACTTTCCACTTGGCCTCTGTTTTGCAGGTTTCATGTATGTCCAGCACTAATCAATCCCATTGGAATGAGAATAGCTCCTAGGGAGGTTTGCGGATGCAACATTCCCAAGTGAAAATGTCGGCTCTCTGAAGAAGCCGACGGCGAGGAACGTGAAGAAGGTCTCTCAGAGACCCAGGACAAAGAGTCCTGCCTCTAAGAAGACCAAGCTGAACCCTGGAGAGGGGTCTTCACGAAGCATTCCTCGTCTCGCAAGAAAGGCTGCGGTAAGATATCGCATTCCTGCTACTTTTTCAGGCGCGACATGGAATCACTTCTTCGTCGTACAGGGAGAGGGGAGCGAGGAGGAAGAGGATGACGTTCCTCTGATCCTTCGAAGGAGGAAGATCGCGGATCTTCCATCCAGCGATGCCCCAGGCTGCCCCGCAGAGACCACAGCTGCCGAAGAAGTGGCCGTGGTTGACCCTGCGACCACTGAAGATCTTGTGGTCGCAGGTCACCTTCCAATTCCTGAAGCCCCCGAGGTTTCAGGGTCAATCATCTCTGCTTCCCTGGTCAAAGGGACGACTAAGGTAAAGGATCTTTTCGATCATTCCCTCCATGGCTCTTTCTGCGCATTTGACAAGTTAATGTACATACAGGAAGGAGAGCTTCCCCCTGGGTCCACTGGGGATTCCAGGGAGGAAAATCCTCCTCCTCCGCGGACAGAGGAGGAGGTAGATGAACAAAGGCCGGCTGTGACGGTTCCAGCAACTCAGGAATCGCCAAGGCCTTCGGATGCAGCCCCACCAGTTAGTCCGGTGGTCCAGGTAAAGATCTTTCTATGTGTTTTTACCCGTTCCCTAAGAATATGCCTATAACATGATATTTCCAGGGGGGTGCTGTCTTATTTACCATAAGGAAGGCAAGAACCGAAGACGGCTCTCCTTCACAAGGGGAATTTTCCCAGAAGTCCCAGGAACGAATGGGATTTCGAATAAGGTAAGAACTCTTACTTGACAGTAATCTTATATAAAAGCTGTCTGACCCACTCTTCCTGTTAGGCAAAAGAAGACAGCGCCTATACCTTCAACCGCCACTGGGGAGGTTGAAGCTAGGGCTGATGAGGGAGCCTCTAATGAAGAGCGCTCTACTCCTGTGGTTCAGGAAGTCGTCCGGACCGCGGGAGGTGAAACAAGTATAGGGACTAGGTCACCACCAGTGGCCTCTGGGGGTGGCGTCCGGCCGGCACTCCCATCAACTGTCCCCGTCGCAGGCACTTCAGGCGCGCTAGCAAGGATTCCTGCTAGCATGGATGATGCCGCTTTAAATAAGTTTATGAAGGTATGATGACCCCTGTTTCGGCGTTTGAAACGCCTTTAGAGTATATTTAACTCTCTTGCTTCGTGTCACAGGGCTTGTCATGGGTGACGAGCCAGTCGCATGCTGCAATGGCTAGCATGGCGGCTGTTCAAAAAGATCGTGACGGCTTGCGCAAGTGAGGATCGTCATTCTTCTGTTAATATAAGTAGGCTTTAATTGTGACTAACCTGATTTTGCTGCAGAGAGGTTACGTTCTTGAAGAAAGAGTTAGCCAAGATAAAGCTGAACTCAGTTACAGAGTTCCAGAAACTACGGACTGAAATCAATAAACTTCAGTCTGAGAAGGCTGGTAAGTCGATTCTAAATTTGAGAAAACTTAAAGCCGTTTCTTGTTCAATAACCTCTTTTCTCTGTACAGCGCAAGCAGGTCACATTACACAGCTTGTCAAGGACAAGATGCTTCTCGAGTCCTCGCTCAACCATACTGATCAAGTGGTCAAAGAGTTGAGCCTACTGGTCTTCAAAAAACTGAAGGCCATAGCCAGCCTTTTGAATACCAACGTGGTAGAGTTGAGGAAGGACGACCCAAATGTCAGCGATTGGGCATCACTGCTCACAACTCAAGCAGAATCACTGCTCGAATATCTCCCTGGAGATTTACAGCGACGTGAAGAGACAATCAGGACGAGAGTCCGATCAGCCGCTTCTGCCGTACTCAGCCGGGTTCGACTTCACCATGGCCCAGATGCGAATCTGAGCGCGCTGGTGGGACCGGTTGAGGTCGAGAGTGAAGAACTGCTTGACGCCGTTATTGAAGAAGTTAAGCCCTTCGTTGACAAACTCTTGGCTGAGCTGAGGATCGAATGATCCTTACATTTTGTAACCAAACAATTGTAATTACAATGCTATGTATGTAAAACTATTTTTTCAAAAGAAAGTGCATATTCACATCATAAGTTTCATACTATAAGTATATTCCTCTAGCCCCCGCCTCTGTTTTGTGAATACTGAAGCCTTAGTATTTTAAGCAGAGGGGAAAACATAAGTACGATGACCAGGGATATGCGCTTCAAGCCAATGATCAAGATTAAAATAACATTTTAACCTTATTGCAAACTGATAGCCACCCGGATGACCGAAGACTAGCCAGATAGTCCCATGTGCGTTGAGAAACGGCTTATTTAGGAGTAACTTATCTGGAAGTGATCATGAGATTGACCAGCGAATCCGGTTGAAAAATGCTGTAATAACCTAACCGCCAGCGATCAGCCCCCAGGTCGAATTTGTATAATTTGGGCTTAAAGAAAAACACTCATTGTATGAAAACAAGACATGCTTTTTATGAAAAGATGCTAATTGAACAGGAAAAAAGTGATTGGAATACTTACACGTAAAACTTGCGAAGTTGATCGATGTTCCAAGTATTGAACAAAATCCGACCATCCTCCATGGCTAACCGCGCAGATCCTGGCTGCGGCACTGAGACGACAGTGTATGGTCCCTCCCACTTTGGGGAGAATTTATTGCGGTTAGACTGGTCTTGAATTTTTCGTAAAACCAAGTCGCCCACGTTGAGATCACGTGGTCGCACCTTTTTACTGTGATACTTGCGTAGAGCCTGCAAGTATACCGCGGACTTAATCAGGGCGCGATCACGCCGTTCTTCCAGGAGGATGAGATCTCGCGATCGCTGTTCGGATTGGTTGACTTGTTCGAATTGATTCGTGCGAACAGATCCAATACTTACTTCCATAGGCAACACAGCCTCGGCTCCATAGACCAAATGGAAGGGTGTCTCACCGGTGGCTCGACTAGAGGTAGTCCGTAGTGCCCATAGAACAGTATAGAGCTCGTCTGCCCAAGCCCCCGAGCGGGTCTTGAGGCGATCAAAAACACGTTTTTTGATACCTTGCAATACTTGCCCATTGGCCCGTTCTACGGCACCATTGCTTTGTGGATGTGCCACGGAAGCAAAGCACACCTTGGTCCCAATCTGATCGCAGTAGTCTAGGAAAATACCGCTAGCGAACTGAGAACCGTTGTCTGTGATGAGACGGTTTGGAACACCAAATCGTGCCACAATGTTCTTGTGAAAGAACTTTTGTGCGGCTGATGCAGTAATATTTCGTACTGGTTCGGCCTCAATCCACTTTGTGAATGTGTCAATGGCTACGAACAAAAACTTGTATCCATTGACCGCTTGTGGCATAGGACCGACGATGTCCATTCCCCAGATCGCGAAAGGCCATGCGAGAGGAATAGTTTGCAATGCATAAGCAGGTTGATGAACCTATCTTGCATGAAACTGACACTGTGGACACATCTTGACCATAAGCTTGGCATCATCGAGTGCCGAAGGCCAGTAGAATCCCTGTCGAAAAACTTTTCCGACCAGTGTTCGGTATGACGCGTGTGCACCGCATACACCGTCATGTATTTCTTTCAAGAGGGATTTTCCTTCCTCCTGAGATATGCAGCGCATGAATACTCCTTGAGTACCCTTTCTGTACATAACCCCATCTATGAGTTTGTACAGACGCGCCTTTCGAATTAACCGATCGCTTTTGGTTTCGTCCTCGGGTAGGGTCCCATGTTCAAGATAGACCCTCAATGGATGAGTCCAATCTTGTTCCTGACCGAGGTTGGCAACGAAGGCTATTGCCGGATCATCCTCGACCGAAGTCATGATCGAAGGATGGTCCAAGTGTTCAATGAACACTCCTGCCGGAGCGGATGAGCGTGAGGATCCAATTTTGGATAATTGGTCTGCGAGAATGTTTTCCTTTCGCGGGATGTATTGGACTTCGAAGTGACTGAAGTGTTTTTCCAATTTCCTCACTTCCCCCAGGTAATGAGCCATTGTCTCATCGGAGGTGCTGTACTCCTTGTTTACCTGGTTTACGACCAGCTGTGAGTCCCCCCTCACCACTAATCGACGGACTCCGAGGAATTTTGCTGCCCGGAGCCCTGCAAGAAGACCTTCATACTCTGCTGCATTGTTGGTTGCAACAAAGTGTAGTTGAATGACATACTTAAGCTGTTCGCCCTGAGGCGTAACTAAGACCACTCCAGCCCTCGAGTGTTGAAAACTACGGGAGCCGTCAAAGTACATTGTCCAATAATCGGGGCACTCCAGTTCCTTTGCCAACTGCACGGGTGGCTCAGGGTTGGTCCATTCGACCACAAAGTCGGCCAAAACCTGAGACTTAACCGCCGTGCGAGGGGTGAAATGGATCTCAAAGGCACCGAATTCGACCGCCCATTTGGCGATTCGACCAGATTTTTCTGGATTTCGGACAATATCCCCTAAAGGAAAAGAGGAGGGTACTGTGATCTTGTGTGCTTGAAAGTAATGTCGTAGCTTACGGGAAGCCATCAGTAGTGCGTAAAGTATCTTCTGGACCTCAGGGTAGCGCTCCTTAGGACCATGAAGTACTTCGCTCACATAGTAGACGGGTCTGTGTACTCCTTCCCTTTCCGCGATCAGAACTGCGCTGACCGCGTGTGGGGTGGCCGCCAAATACAGAAGTAATGGTTCTTCCTTTTCAGGAGACACCAATACCGGCGGACTGGAAAGGTATGTTTTTACCTCCTGAAACGCTTTTTCGGCTTCGTCGGACCACGTGAAGTTATGATGTTTACGCAAGGCTTTAAAGAAAGGTAGTCCCCTTTCGCCTAATCGCGATATGAAGCGACTTAAAGCCGCCATGCGACCAGCCAGGCGTTGAACATCCTTCATGGTCGAGGGCGACCTCATTTGTTCAATAGCTTTGATTTTCTCAGGATTAACCTCAATGCCCCTGGAACACACAAGGAAACCAAGAAGCTTTCCTGAAGAAACCCCGAAAGAACATTTCTCCGGGTTCAATTTTATTCCAAAGCGATTCAAGTTACAGAAGGTTTCAGCAAGATCGTCCAAGTGAGACAATCTTTTGGTGCTCTTTACAACCAAGTCGTCTACATATGCTTCGAGATTACGCCCTATCTGGGAAAGAAAGGTCTTTTGCATCAAGCGCTGGTACGTGGAACCAGCGTTCTTGAGACCGAACGGCATTCTGACGTAGCAGTATGTGCCGAACGGGGTGATGAAGGCAGTTTTCTCTTCATCGTCTTCTGCCATGCTAATTTGATGATATCCCGAGTAGGCATCCAGAAAACTCATCAGTTCGCAACCCGCAGTGGAGTCAACCAGCTGGTCGATGCGGGGAAGGGGAAAGTCGTCCTTCGGACAGGCACTGTTGAGGCTAGTATAGTCGACGCACATGCGCCACTTGCCATTTGACTTGTGGACCATGACCGGATTGGCGAGCCAGTCCGGGTGATTCACCTCGCGGATAAACCCGGCTTGTAAGAGTTTGTCTAACTCTTCTCGGATGGCTTCCTGTCGGTCGGTGGCAAAACGCCTGAGCTTTTGCTTTATTGGTCGTTGTCCAGGTCGAATTGCTAACCTGTGCTCAATTACTTCCCTTGGGACACCGGGCATGTCGGACAGTTTCCACGCAAACACGTCTGCGTTAGCTCGGAGGAAAGCAACGAGGTCGAGTTCCTATTTGTCATCCAGGGCTGACCCAACCCGAATTGTCCTGGATGGGTCATCTGGGTACAAAGGAACTTGTTTGAGTTTCTCATCTGGTCGAGGAGCAGCCCTGATCGCATCGATGGCGACAGTGGCGACCTGAGCGTCCCGGAGGGGAAGTTGATTGACCATCTCCAAAGATAGCCGGTCGCACATGAGTGCCACGTTGCGACTACCTCGGACCGAAATGACACCTTTGGGGCCAGGCAATTTCCCGCACTGATAAGCATAGTGCGTTGCCATCATGAACTTAGCGAGAGTAGGCCTGCCAAAGATTGCATTATAAGCTGAATCACAATCGATTACATCGAAAGTAACCAATTCTGTTCGGAAGTTATCTGGTTCTCCCAGAGTGACCGGGAGGACCACTTGTCCCAATGGCATCATGGAGGGGCCTGGGATTATCCCATAGAACGGATGGATTATGGGCTTGATCTTCGAACGAGGAATTTGCATCTCGTCGAGTGTCTTGACCAATAAAAGATCAAGGGAACTTCCCCCGTCGATCAGGACCCTTTCGACTCTCGCGTTACTGATGATTGGGGTAATAACCAGAGGTAACCTCAATGGTCGAGTTAGCCCCGCAGGACAGTCAGCGCGGTCGAACGTCAAAGGCATATCCGACCAACGGGGATATTGAGGTTCACCAAGGGATGTCTCCGTTTGGTTAACCTCTCGGCAAAAAGTTTTAAACTGCCTTTTGGAAACGAAAGAGGAGGAACCTCCGAAAATGACATTAACATGATTTTGAGGTACCTGGTAAGCCATTTCTTCGTCTCCATCGACGTCTCTAACCCCGCACGCCTGCTCTTTGGGCGGTAAGGTTGGCATTGGCCCAGCTCCTTGGTAGAAATCATCCAGCTGTTTCAACCAACTCCTGCAGTTTTTGAGATCGTGGCCTGCGGAATTGTGGAGTGGACACCACCTTTTGCCCTCCTGCGGATTAGTTGATTTTTCTGGCTGGTCGGAATCCCGGCCACCAGAAGCAGTTTTACTTTTAAAAGAAGACTTATTACCTTTGGTCGAAGGTGGTTTCTCCGCGACCGCGACCTCACAGTACTGTCCAGAGCGGTTCCTCTTCGACTTTTTTGACTTCCCACCCGGTGAAGACTCCGGCTTTTTGCTCGAATCTTCTTTCTTGGCGTCCTTGAAGCCTGGTTGGGGCGGTAGGTCCCCCTTGTCAACCATTCGGTTCCATTCGACTGCCTCGGCTGCATCGGAGTATCGATCAGCCATATCGAATAGATCGGCCACCGATCGAGGAGGGTGGATGAGCAAGTCTTCAGTGAATCTCCGGTATCGAACGGCATGCTTAAATGCCCTGATTACGGAGCCATCAGATATGTTCGGGATGGTATTTCTTACCCCGACAAACCTCTTGACAAACTGCCGAAGCGTTTCGGTCGAAGTTTGCCGCAATCTATGCAAGTCGTCCTCCTTACCCGGCTTTTGGTAACAGTTTTGGAAATTGCTGAGGATGGCATCGCATAGCATTTCCCAATTATAGATAGAACCCTCAGGCTGATTGAACAACCAGGTTCTAGCCGGCCCTACGAGGACTGTTGGCAGGTAGTTGGCCATGACCTTGTCATCGCCTCCTGCTGCTTGGATGGCAGTAATATAGATCTGAAGAAACTCGGATGGGTTCTGAGTTCCATCAAACCTCTCAATGGCCCCTGGTCGAAACTTATCGGGCCAAACGACTGCTCGTAGGCCAGGCGAGAAAGCTTTGCAACCAACGTAAGGACCGTGAACCGTCCTGCGACTTTCGGTCGGGTTTCGAGCAAACTCACTTAATGGCGGGGTTACTCGGGGTCCCAAACGAGAATGAACGGGAACTCGATCCCTACTGCGAGAGTCCTGCATTCGCCGATATTTGTCCTGTCGGGACGGTATAGGCGGCGGGTAACTCCGTCGGCCAGAGCCAAAATGAGGACCATCTCGATCACGGGAATGTGTCACTGAGCGGGAAGAGGCTGTTGGGGTCGCCTCGGATGCGACCTCGTCCAATCTTTCCGCTAGGATCCTGTAAAAGGCCGGTCTCTGCGCATCCGTGACCGTAGGAGGAAAATTGCGCATGACTTCCGCGATAGATCGCAGTCGACCATGGGTACTTCTCCTAGGGGCACCAGGTGTTATTGTTTCCTCGTCCACTGGGAAGTGCTCCGGTGGTAAGGAAGGAGTCTGGTCACGTCTATGACCACGCGACCGTCGAGAAGAACTCGGGGCAGCATTGTAACGAGCCTGCGCATCTTGAAGAGCCTCTAGGGCAGTTCTGCGTAGTTCGTTGTTTTGTTGCTCGAGATCTTGCTCCTCCTTCTGTTTGCGATCTTGTTCTTCCCTGGCAGCCTGTTGATCGGGAGTTTCCTCCGACAACGCAGCAAACTGCCTAGGGAGAGAAGTTGTCGATGGGGAGAACATCTCGGTCTGTTCCGAGTCAGACTCGAAATCAAAGAGACGGTGGAGGTTATCAGGGTCGAACCTCCCTGGGCTAACCTCGGGGTCACCATCATACTTTCCCTCAGTGGGATCGCATGACGGGCCGGATTCATCACCTAACACATTAAGAACCTCTGCGGGTTCTGACCTTGTGCCAATTACCTCCTGGTCGATTATCATGACTTGGGGAGGTGATTCATCCTGTGGAAGATTCTGGCCTTCGACCTCTTCCATCAGAACGGGATCACTTGGAGAAGGCATTGGGATATGAGCATAATCCTCGAGATCGAAATCATTCTCGGAATCATATGCTCCAGCCATGTTTCGGCAAACCTCCGAATTTCAATTAAGACGCCTTGAGGAAGGCCCCACGGTGGGCGCCAGCTGTCAACGATTCGGACTCGGAGTCCTCAGCCGAACTTATGCAGAATTTGTAATAGTGAGACCTTTCAAGATGACCCTTCGGGAAGGTATGCTGAACAATGGTGAACAGGAGCACAGAGAATTTAGACAGGTTCGGGCCCTCGATGGTGGGAGTAAAAGCCCTACGTCCTGTTGAGATTTCACTAAGTGTGGTAAAATGTTTACAAATGGAAGGAAAAGTCCTCACAGGCAAGGATTTTTCCTGTAAAAGTGTACAAAGATAAGCTAAAGAAGACTTAAAAATGCTATATGAGGTGTGCCGTAGACTTGGCTAACTTGGATTCTCCTTGATTGATACTTCATGCCATCCTTTTATACTGCTTGAAAGGGTGCCATGTGAAGGAAACTGCATCAATCGGTTGCACGGACGATTGGATACGGTTTTTGAAACTGCTCTTAACCTCCACGTAGGTTAAACACGTGTTATTCATGGATAACTGTACGTGTTAACCTCCTGACGGTTGATTTTCCACGTGTAGGAATCTTCGGGATACTTAGAATATCCTGTCGTATGGACAACCGAATAGATAGATCCCAGGTATCCTGATCGGCAGATGTTCTGACCGCGGGATTCGGCTGACCGCGTAATATCCCGAATGTGTAGTTCGCGTATAGCCCACGAACTTCTGACCGCGCAAGGCTTACGGTCTGACCGCGTAAAGCTGCGACTTGATCGCGTAAAGCTTGCGACCTCGTGGTGATGCCTCTCAGAATAGCTTGAGTTCGCATCTCCAGACACATGTCTGGTTCGAACCTGTCTTGAACCAGAAGTTTATTAGAAGTGACCCGGGTGTCAATCCTCGTCACTCTTGCTCTGCTCTTACCTCTGTTGTGAACCTACATTGCTATGACCAATGCACTGAGCCTAGATGTATGAATTGGTCACTCCTATATTGTGATTGAAAGTCACATAATTAGTTTTTGCTGTTATGAACTGAGATGATTAGTTAGTAAATGGATTCTGCACTGTTTAATTATCCTAAATGTTTCGCTATCTTTGAGTTGCATTGATTAGAGCTGTGTCCTGTATTTCACTCTGCTGCAGTAGATCTACATCTACCTTTTTGTTATTGGAATTGACTGTCATATTTAGGGTTCAACTGAAGTGGATTGCAACTTAGAGCAAATCATAATCTTTCTTGCTATTTGTTTGTGTTTATTGTCCTCTGTGATTGATTGATGGTCTGGGTTTTTGAGGGATAATTTCTCTTCATTGGTTCCTCTGGTTTAGATCAATTTCAGAGGTCCTAAGTACCAAATGTCATTTGGGAGCTCCTTGATCATCCCGAAATTGTTAGGTTATGTTTCAACTGAGCTGTCCCTATGTGTTCTGAAGAACTGACTCCTTGATTTGTTGTGATTTGAGCCAACTAGTGTTCTCAGTGATTTTAGTGCACTAATATTCTTTGAGATGAATGCTTGTCCTGTGTGTGTTTGCTATTTCTGGAGAGCTATATTCTGCACTACCTGTTTTTGAAGATTTTGCATATGCTTGCATTCTCTGAGATTATGAGTCGAGGTTTGTTTCGGTCCTGTGTTTATTGTTGCCGAATCGAGGGGAGCTGGAGAACCGTAGGTGACTGATGTTTCTTTATACTTGTGCTTTGTCAATACTCGCCGTAGATTGCGAATCACTGATGGTTGCTAGCGCTACCTTGCGCGCTATCACTACACGATTTCTTTCTATCGCTCGTATTACGAACACCAGTACAAAATGAACACTAGTCGCGTGTCGAGGCGATTTCCCTACCTCTCTCTTCCTCATTATTTCTCCTGATTATTTCTCCCTCTTTCTTTCGTCTAGTTTATTTTCTTTTGCCATCGATTTAGTCCAGTTTTACACGATTCGCTTCTAGTCCCTGTGGAAAGAACTACTGAATACTCGTCTACTGCATCGTTCTCGTTCTCTTGCGAGTTGGTCTAGGCTGGTATCACTAATGTCATAGCCAAGAAAAATAAAGAATTTTTAGGAAATTTAAATGAACCAAAATTTCAGATGAAAATTAGAAAATGGGAAATAATTAATAGAAAATTCAGACTTCTCATGGTTTTGTGGCTGATTAGGGTCTTCTACTATCGGTTCAAAATAAGAAACCAATATAGGGATCGTGCACTCATCAAAGATATGATTTTCCTATCTGTTCGACAACTAAAACCGATAGTGGACGACTACGTAGC
Source organism: Pharus latifolius (assembly GCA_019359835.1). NCBI lineage: Eukaryota > Viridiplantae > Streptophyta > Magnoliopsida > Poales > Poaceae > Pharus > Pharus latifolius. Next base: position 6,873,776 of record CM033328.1, read on the forward strand.
GAAATATTCCTAGTGATGTTCATCAAGTCTGTAATTCTCATATCTAGCAAGTTTGTAATTCATGCACTTTTCATCTAGTTTTATATTTGTTATAAATTGAATCACATATGAACAGTTCGATATCAATTTAAGAAATTGACGCGAGCAGAAAGATCAATTCTAATCGGGTTGGTCAAGAACACTTACAGTTCGTGGAGTGGCCTATGATGGCGCGATGCAGTGGCTGGCGGCGGTGGAGAACCCAAATGCGAGCGGCAATGGTGGTGCGAGCGAAAAAGGGAACGTCGGGGAGGCTAGGGTTTTCCGCGCGCAAGTACACACTTATTTGGAAATATGTTCCGTTTGCCTGGAGGGAAAATCCCGTGGGTTTAACCTATTATAGAGGTATGTAGTATCGGTTAAAAATAAGAAACCAATATAAGACACTAAGGTTCCTATCGGTTTGACAACTAAAACCGATAGTAAAATAAAATGGCAGTTTGGGTTTGGAGTACTGCCATTGTGTTTCTCTATCGGTTAATATTAAGTAACCAATATCAGAGTATTGACATTCCTATCGGTTAAAATTAAGTAACCGATACCAGAAATTAAAATTCCTATCGGTTTGTTAATACAAACCTATAGTAAATTAACAGTAAAAACCAGTCATGGAAGATAAAGAATCATGCATAAGCAATACAATGGCAGTCTAGTACTATCGGTTGGAAAAAAGAAATCGATATAAATCATCAATTACCTATCGGTTTGGCAATTAAAACTGATAGTACAATACAATGGTACTAGTACTTAAGGTTTTTCCTAAGAACAGTTATAGGTGTGTTTCAGTAAATCATTTTGCACTTGTAAAGACACCTGAAAATCCATGCAATTGACTTCAAATAATTTTGAAATAAATTAACAGTAAAGACCAATCATGGAACATAAAGAATCATGCATATAGAAACTTTCTTCAAATAGCCAATCAAGATGGAGATATGAAAATGACAAATCAGCCAAAAACCACGAGGAGTTTGAACTTTGCAGTTTTTTCATATTGATTTGTGAAAAGAATCAATTATTACTCAAATCAAGTCCAATTGAAATGAAAATTTGCAGAAATGATTCTCAATGCCTCACGTATGTTTTCCCAAAGAATTTTGAAAAATGATTTGACAATGAACAAGCACATGACTGGGTGCATAACCACAGTAATCACAATTTTCACAACATGATCAGTATTTATATTAATTCTTCAATTAAAACTCCGAGTAATATACGTCACTTACATATTGCAAATTAGTCCAGAATGGTTGTCCACCCATAATCCTTCTTCGTGGTCGTTTCACAGATAACTTGTTTTGTCAATATCTTCGGTAGGAATAGATTGAAGAATTCCATGTAAAAATGGAGGTAATTCGTCAAACTGATTATACTCTTCTTCATCCACAATGTTTTTGACCCCAACAATACGTCTCTTACTGTGAAGGATCACAACGTGCAACTTTGGATTGGCCGGGTCAACGATGTAGAACATCCGTGTGGCTTGCTCAGCAAGTATAAATGGATCGTCTTGGTGTGCGACTCTACTGAGATCGACGAGAGTAAACCTATAATTGTTGACTCAAAATAAAGGACTCTTAAGTAATACGTAATCGAGCTCCCATATTTCTCAATAACACCATAATATGAGTTGAGTGCCCTTACTGCTCTGGCATCCTCTGAAATAGCAAGTAGTGTCACTTCACTACATTGCATAGTACTCTTCTCATCCTGAGTTCTTGTGTAAAATGAATAGCCGTTGATGTCATACCCCTGACAAGTCCCTACAGTAAATCTAGGCCCTCTGGCCAACCATGTAACAATTTCATCTACGTTGCCCTCAGAAGCTCGGAGGACACTAATTTCAATGGATCACGCCTATCGTAAGAAGAGGAAGTCATTTAATGGGAAGCCTGAGAAAGGATCAGCCCCAGTATTTGTGACTAGTAAGGAGCTTTACTTGCGCGTGAAGGACATCAAAGTTGAGTTTGGTAAATGTTCTAAACCTCCATGAAAAAATGTTTGGAAGAAGAGATCGATTCTTTGGGATCTGCCATATTGGGAGCACTTACAAGTTCGACATTGCATTGATGTCATGCATGTAGAGAAAAATGTTTGTGACAGTTTGATTGGTTTGTTCTTGAACATTCCGGGAAAGACGAAAGATGACATCAATGTTCGCCGTGACATGCTCGAAATGGGCACAAGGACTGAGCTTGCACCGTTGGAGAAGTGAAAGCGTACATACCTCCCCTCGGCCTGCTATACTTTGTTAAAAAGAGAAAAAGCAGAACTCTGTCAGTGCCTATATGGTGTCAATGTTCCATGCGGGTATTCTGCGAACTTGAAAAAACTTGTGTCCATGAAGGACTTGAAACTGGTTGGTATGAAGTCCCATGATTGTCATGTACTGATGTCACAAATGCTTCCCATTGTTATCAGAGGCATTCTCCCAGTCAAAGTCAGAGAGACAATTACAAAGCTATGTTATTTCTTCATCACAATATCTGGCTAGGTAAGTGTGTACTCCTAGCAAGTTAATTAGCTCCATTCATATATCTTTATCAGATTTTTTGGATCTGAATATTTGCTGCAACTGTGTCCTTGCAGGTCATTGATCTGGATGGACTGGATGATTTGCAACACGATGTGACTACAACTCTTTGTCAGCTGGAGATGTATTTCTCTCCATCTTTTTTTGATGTTATGGTCCATCTAATTGTTCACCTTGTCAGAGAAATTAAGCTTTGTGGACCCATGTTCCTGCGCTACATGTATCCATTTGAGAGATTTATGGGTATCTTGAAGGGATATGTAAGGAACCGACATCGGCCTGAGGCCAGTATCATTGAAGGTTATGCCGCCGAGGAGGTGATTGAATTTTGCACCAACTATATGGCCGGGGTTGACCCAATTGGCGTTCCTACGTCCCGGCATGGGGCAGGCTTCAGGGTATTGGAACAATTGGATTCAAAGCAGTCGCCCCCTCTAGTGATTTGTATGCAAAAGCCCATTTTTGGGTCTTACAGCACATGACGGGGTGGAGACATACATACACGAGCACAAGGAAATGTTTCGAAAACAAAATCCTTCGAAGCCAGAGATTTGGGTCACCAGAGAACATAACAGGAAGTTTGCTAGGTGGATCGAAAATAGAGTCATGCGAGCTTTTGAGGCCAGCGTAGATGACGTTGTTACATGGTTGGCCAGATGGCCTCAATTTGCTGTAGGGACTTGGCAGGGGTATGTCATCAACGGCTATTCATTTTACACAAGAACTCAGGACGAGAAGAGTACTATGCAATGTAGTGGAGTGACACTACTTGCTATTTCAGAGGATGCTAGGGCAGTAAGGGCACTCAACTCATATTACGGTGTTATTGAGGAAATATGGGAGCTCGATTACGTATTACTTAAGATTCCTTTATTCCGATGCCAATGGGTCGAAATCCCTCGAGGTGTTAAAGTCGACAATTATGGGTTTAGTCTCGTCGATCTCAGTAGAGTCGCACACCAAGACGATCCATTTATACTTGCTGAGCAAGCCACACAAGTGTTTTACATCGTTGACCCGGCCAATCCAAAGTTGCACGTTGTCCTTCACAGTAAGAGACATATTGTTGGGGTCGAAGACGTTGTGGATGAAGAAGAGTGTAATCTGTTTGACGAACTACCTCCATTTTCAGATGGAATTTGTCAATCTGTCCCTACCGAAGATATTGACACACAAGTTACCTGTAAGACGACAACGAAGAAGGATTATTGGTGGACAACCATTCTTGACTAATTTGCAATATGTAAGTGACGTATATTACTTAGAGCTTTAATTGAAGAATTAATATAAATACTGATCATGATGTGCAAATTGTGATTACTGTGGTTATGCACCCAGTCACATGCCTGTTCGTTGTCAAATCATCTTTCAAAAATTCTTTGGAAAACATATCTGATGCATTGAGAATCATTTCTGCAAATTTTCATTTCAATTGGACTTGATTTGAGCAATAATTGATTCTTTTCACAAATCAATTTGAAAACTGCAAAGTTTAGATTCCTCATGGATTTTGGATAATTTGTCATTTTCATACCCTCAACTTGATTGGATATTCGAAGAAAGTTTCTATATGCATGATTCTTTATCTTCCATGATTGGTCTTTACTGTTATTTTATTTAATATTATTGGAAGTCATTTGCATGGATTTTCAGATGTCTTCACAAGTGCAAAATGATCTACTCTGTTTTTGTGTTTTACCATCGGTTTTACCAGCCAAACCAATAGGACTATCAATATCTGATATCGGTTACTTAGTTTTAACTGAATAGTACAAGACCCCTACTACCATTGTGTTGTTTATGCATGATTCTTTATTTTCCATGATTGGTCTTTACTATTAATTTATTTCAAAATTATTGGAAGTCATTTGCATGGGTTTTCATTCCAATTGGACTTCATTTGAGCAATAATTGATTATTTTCATAAATCAATATGAAAACTGCAAAGTTCCGATTCCACATGATTTTTGGCTGATTTGTCATTTTCATACCCTTAACTTGATTGGCTATCATAGAAAGTTTCTATATGCATGATTCTTTACCTTCCATGATTGGTCTTTACTGTTAATTTATTTCAAAATTATTGGAAGTCATTGGCATGGATTTTCAGGTGTCTCTACAAGTGCAAAATGATCTACTGAGTCCCATCTTTTTTTATGTTTTACTATCGATTTACCTGCCAAACTGATAGGACTATCAATATCTGATATCAGTTACTTAATTTTAACTGATAGTACAAGATCTATGATTGGTCTTTACTGTTAATTTATTTCAAAATTTTTGGAAGTCATTTGCATGAGTTTTCATTTCAATTGGACTTGATTTGAGCAATAATTGATTCTTTTCACAAATCAATATGAAAACTGCAAAGTTCAGATTCCTCATGATTTTTGGCTGATTTGTCATTTTCATACCCTCAACTTGCTTGGTTATTCAAAGAAAGTTTCTATATGAATGATTCTTTATCTTCCATGATTGGTCTTTACTGTTAATTTATTTCAAAATTATTGGAAGCAATTTGCATGGATTTTCAGGTGTCTTTACAAGTGCAAAATGACCTTATGTTTTACTATCGGTTTTACCTTCCAAATTGATAGGACTATGAGTATCTGTGACATCTCCTGTGAGGATCCCAGCTCGGTGCAGCTGGTCCCATAAACCACTTTGACTTCCCAGGATGAGTCAATCACAGGAATAGATTAAAACAGTAAAATAGTACAATAGTCATAATTGTATAGCCAACAGGCCTTAATACAGTAGAGGGGTACAGTGCCTTACAAGGCAAAATGGTACAACAAAATAAAGCATCTAGTCAGCGGAAGTTAGGCGCATTCCCATAGGAAACAGAGGTTGACAGCAAGAATGCACCACATCAGGGCTCGGGAGGAATCTGCTCTCCTCCTTCTGGATCTGCAGCATCTTCGGGATATCCATTAAAGTCGTAGAATGCTCCATCTATTGAAGAGTTGTTGCAAGGATGAGCACTTACGTACTCAGCAAGTCATAGATGAGGTGGATATATATATATATATATATATATATATATATATATATATATATATAACATAGACCTATGCTATTGAGGGTAAGAGGGAAGAGTCTTTAAAAATACTTTTCTTTCTTTCTTTCTCAGTCCTGGATCATACTCATGGCAGTGTATAACATACTGGAGGTAATATATCCCTTAAATACGGCGATATATCCTCATATCACATTACTTCTCATGTTCACTAATTATGGCACTACCGCGACACGTCAACACATGGCAGTCCACGGCAGTGCCCCTTATCGTGACAACACATGCCACTTGGGTAATCTTGAACTAACAAGTTCTAATTTATAAAACAATACTTGTGTTACACCTCGTGGATTTAATCCACTGCGGCAGACTCCTGTAGACCCGGGAGTTCGGAGTATTCGAATACCTTTTAATATCTCTGCAGAGAGGTACCAATTTACCCACAAGGTATATCCACTTTGATGCCCATCCCATCAGATGATTAGACCCAAAACTCACTTCACACTGTGAGCTGGCAAGGTGGAGATAACAAGAACTTTCGTCGTGCTTTACGCACAGTTCACCCCGGACCCTACAGTTCTATTCAGAACTACAATTGTGGCGAGGTTACACAGCCCCCACTAATTGGCATCTTCCCTTTTAGGGTCAGCGTGCATTATCACATTCAGTGATTTGTGTAGGAGCGCACTCCGTGTAAATCGTGCATTTGTCCTATTGGGGTTTCATGTGTGTTCCACAGACTACTTGTTCAGGCCTGTCCCATTCCAAGCTTGCGGTTGGCATGTTAAGCATGCCACTAGACGCACAACACAAGGTTCTAAGTCCTTATATGCTAGTGACCAAATCATAACACAATCTATGCACATCCAGTGCTAATCATACCATCATTCCATTATGATGTATTTAAAAGCCTGGTCACGGCTAGAGATTTCATTTCAAGAATATAATAGTATGTACAAATAAGTAATAGTTCATGGCTGGCTAATTTAAAATATTTATATTCTTTCAGGCATCTAGCCTGATACTGCCATATCATTACTGATCTCATCACATGCAATATTATAAAATATCTACTCAAGGCATAGCATAACAATTCATAAAATATGGGTTCAAGATGATCAAAGTATGACTTGCCTTCAGGTTCGTAGGGTGTCGCTGTCGAAGCTGGATCTACAGTGGAGTCCTCGTACTTAGGCTCTGGCTCTGGTTCAAAGAACAAACAAGCAAACAGGTATTACAACCAATCCTACTCTTACTAGTCTATTACATGCGATAATGCTGGGTAAAAGTGCTCTGGTGATACAAGATCGGAGTGTTCTGGAAGATGGTTAAAGTTAGGGTTGAGTGTTAAGAGTTGTCAAAGGTTTACTAAGCTTCAAATGTCCTAAAATATCAGGGTAATAACACGGTTGCAACTGGTTCGCTCAAAAACGGCGAACGTCTTTAGGTCGACATTCATTTTAAAGCATCGACATAGCTTAATAAGGTTTTAGGGTGCTCAAATGAAATTGTGACAGTAGAATAAAATGTAGATCACAACAGAAGGAGTCTAAAGGACAAATTTATACTCAAAATGCATGGCTAGAAGGTGATAAAATGGCTCAATGCCACTGGCTGACATAGTTTGGCATGGGCTGGACATGGCCAGAAGCTAGGGTTAGCCATAACTTTTGATTCATAGATCCAAATGATGCAAAACTTTGTCAGATAGTTAGGAATTTGTAACAGGAACATTTTATTAAACAGGGTCTAGGGCTGGAAATGGCTGGAAAGTGATGAAAAGTGGCAAAGAATCTAGCTGACATGGAGCACATGAAATAACAACAGTACAGGAATTAGGGCTAAGCCATATCTTCAAATCTAGGCCGAATTTGGAGTCGTGATAGAAGAGAAAAATGTTCATAAAGGTGGAAATCATCTAGATGGCAAAGTTTCTGAGGCTGGGATGGCTGGAATCGACAGCTGGTGACTGGAACAGAAAAGGGGTAAATCTAAATTGGGCATTTCTGATTTAGGGCAAAAGAACTCAATTCTTTGCTTGTGAGTGATATCTATGGCGTCAGGAAGCTATTGGTGAACTTGGATTGGCGGGATAAACTCCAGAGAAGCTCAAACAGCAGGCTTAGTTTACAGGTGAAGTGCAAATTTGGGGTTTTTCATATTTCAGCAAAATTGGTGATTCTGGTTGCTTAGATGTGTTCAAATCAATCTACTGATCATGTTTGATCCCAAGCTCGAGGGCTAGAACTGTCTGGATTAGCTTTAATTTCTCATCGGAGTTGCTGGAGTAAAAAGGCAATCGCCGGTGATTGGAGAGGTTTGAAGTTAATTCCATGCTCGAGTAGGATGAAGGAGGTAAGAGGAGCTTACTGGAGTAGCTGGATTGGAGGGGGAAGCAGTGTAGAAGCTTGGCACCGTGCTCCTTCTTTGCTACTCACCAGAGAAGAAGAAGACACAGTGAAGTGTGGCGATTTCTGGTGTTTTTTCTGTGTGGTGGAGTTGGCTAAGTCCCAGGGGGTATTTATAGACGATTTGGGGGTGCTTCAACGTCTGGAAATGCACGGGGAAGCGCAGCCGGCTGGATGTGACAACACGGCTAAATCCCGGCGAGGTGACGGCCTGCAGCTGGATTAGGGGCTTTAACCTGCTGTTCTGGTTGAGGTGAAGGTGAATAGATGCTGGGCTTCGGCATGACTCCACGTGGCCGAGTTTTTCTGTTTGAAACGTTGCCGGTGGTGTGTGTTACCGGGGAAGATCGGCTGGCCGAGATGGGGCATCGGGGAAGATCCACAGTGGCCTCTCTCGAGCACAAACGCGTCACCAAATGAGTGGGTGAGTTACTGTAGCTCATGGTCGAAACAAACAACAACAGCATCAGTAGTGAGGTCGAGGTCGTTTGTTACTGTTCACTCGATCACATGTGCTACAGTGATGTGGTCAAGGTCGATTGAGGCGTTGAGGTTGAGTACAGGAGTTCTAGTCGAAAACAGCATCTGGTCTTGGTTAAAAATGAAAGCCCCGGTCGAAATATATGGCTGTGGTCGAGATCTGCAGCTGAGGTCGAAACCAGGGGTATATTTGTGAAGGTTTCGGATTAGTTTTGGACTGATTGCAAATAAGGGCTTAGAGATGATCAATTTAAGATCTGATGGTATGGTTGAGTATAGTATTTTACTAGTACTCATTTAACTGAAGTTTGGAGGAAATTTGATAAGATTTGATCAAGATTAAGGAGTTAAGTGAGGTTAGGGTAAATTAGGGTTAGATTTTGTGGAGGCTAGGGATCTTGGTCGTAGAGCAAGATTTTGGGGTTTTGGCAGAAGAGAAACTTGTTTCAAATAGTATTTAGAAGATAACCTCTTAATCAAATTTGAATTTGGAGTTGATTTGTGGATTTTAGCTTTTTAAGCTCTCGGGTAAATAGAAAAGGACTTATTCGCAGTAGAATTTGGACTAAACTGCGAAAAGTGCTTAGATGGAATAATTTGGCTCCCAACTTTTTGGAGTAAGTTGGTAGTGTATCTGGGAACATATTTCAAAAGACACTTGAGTCTGTATAGGGTTTAATCAAGATGATTTGATTATATGAAAACTGGGGTAATTAGGGTACTTTTGATTTTCTATTTTTGATACCAGAGAGAGACAATTAGATCGATGGTTTAGAGACAAAATTAGGGTTAGGTCCTGAAGAATTTTATGTTCAGGATAACTGATATATCAAATCTAGATGGTCATATCTTAATCTGGGCTTATAGAATGGATTTAGAGGTTTTCTAGGGTTTATGGCCGATTAGGGTTTGGCTGATCTGGCTACTCTACAGAGATAAATGCATGCATGATTTTTATGCAAAAACCTTTCACCCCTAAAACTAGGGTGTTACAGTATCTGATATCGGTTAATTAATTTTAATCAATAGTGAAACACAATGGCAGTACTACAAACCCTAACTACCATTGTATTTTACTATCGGTTTAGTCGGCAAACTGATAGGAATATGACTATCTTATATCGGTTTACGATTATTAACCGATAGTACAGACCACTATAATAGGTTAAACCCACGGGATTTTCCCTCCAATCGAACCGAACACATTTCCAAATAAGTGTCTACTCACGTGCGGGAAACCCCAGCCTCCCCGACGTTCCCTTTTTCGCTCCTGCACCACCGTTGCCGCTCGCATTTGGGTTCTCGACCGCCGCCGGCCACTGCATCACGCCATCGTAGGCCACTCCACGAACTGTAAGTGTTCCTGACCAACCCGATTAGAATTGTTCTTGCCGCTCACGTCACTTTCTTAAATTGATATTGAATTATTCATATATGATTCAATATATAACAAATATAAAACTAGATGAAAAGTGCATGAACTACAAACTTGATAGATATGAGAATTACAAACTTGATGAACATCACTAAGAATATTTCGTTACATAGTTGACTACTATCGGTTTTAATTGTCAAAACGATAGGAAAATCAGTTTCTAAACTCTACTCTGACTTTTGAACTTTGCTGTCTGTGGAGACCTGATCTCAGTACAGTAGTGAATTATGATCTTATAAAACTGCTGTGTATTGATGTTGATCATAGGAGTAAGCTCAGTGCTATTTTATGTCTATATATGAGGTCTTGGATGTCACAACCCTAAATTTATGTTTTGGTCCCCAAAAATTGGCCTCAACTATATTTTTCTCAGAGCTCAAATTTGATTCTGAGCTTGTTTGAGATTTTAACCTAGTCATCATATTGGCCTTGATGCACATGCATGTAGGGGATGTAAAAGGAGTGGATTTGGATAGGATAATGGTCATATCAAATTCAAATCTTGTTATCTTTAATCAAATTTGAATACGAATCGGATAGTTATCGAATTCATATTCGAATTGGATTTTTTACTCTATTCAGATTGAATTTGAATGTTATGGGGATTTTACTACTATTTTAAGTTTATAATGTAGTTTTATTTCTACAATATTGTCACTCTAGTTTTCAAGCCTAATGCCACTCCGGAAAGGCGAGCACCGATGCCTTGTACAAGCTTGCCGAGCCTCTCCGACAATCTTCGAACTGGAGAGGTCAACGGCCACACCTCCGAACCGTCTAAGTGAGGGCGCTCACCAAGAGTAATAGGCAGCGAGGTCTTCTCTAGACCTCCAAACACACACCGAGAAACTACGTGTATGCAAATGCACTAAACTGAAACTCTCGGTGGATCGAAAAACACTTGACTTCATCAACAGATCAAGATTTTGTGTAGAAAACTAAAGCTCAAGAGTGTATAAGAGAATGCTACTGCTTGTATAAAACTCATGCCCAAAGCCCCTATTTATAACCTCAAGAAACAAATGAACCGTTGGAGCTAGGGCTGAAAATCAGCAACACAAACTGACAGTCAGTTTGCCTAACTGACAGTCAGTTTCGTGTACAACGGCCGACAAAATTTACGAATAAAAATTTGCTAGCCGTTCGTGGTCGTTTATGGAAACTTGAAACCTGCAATTGACAGTCAGTTATGCAAACTGACAGTCAGTTCGACCAAAGACTCGATCAAAACAGATAGAAACTGAGTTAAAAGCAACTGTGGTCGAAACCCCAACTGACAGTTAGTATGGACAAACTGACAGTTAGTTTAGTACAAAAATTTTGAGTCCAAAATACACCCTCTCTGGACAATTGTCAGTTTAATTAAACTGACATTTAAATTGACAGTCAGCATGAACAAAAATAGTGATAACTTTAAATCCAGAAATCCATAAGAGGTGTTTAATAGCTCGTTTAAAAGATAATTTCAAGGGCTACAGTTTTGTCAACAGAAGTAAAAACTAGATCTGCCTAGATCTTTCTGAAAATTGCAAATACTCCTCTGCTGTCAAAAACTCAACTGAAAATCCAACTAACTCAAATCAAGTTCAAATCAAATCCGACCAAATAGATGCAATGCAATGACCTAAGTTTCTCGGTTTATGTTGGAGATAAAGAGAGGACTTTTGCCACCCCTCTTTATAGTACGGTTAAAAGCGAAAAACAATTTTCCTAAACTGATCTATCTCCGAACTCCGAGATCGGAAGAAAATGAAATTATCGATTACCTTAGGTCCTTTGCTTCTTCATGTTTGCGTCTTGTCTTTGCTCTTTTGCACCTCGTGCTTCACTTCATGTCGGGTTCATCTTGATCATCTCGTAATTCTTCCCGAATAAACTCTGTTTCAAAAATCTCAGAAGCACAGTTAGTCTAAAACAGTTTGTTTTCATTAATCATCAAAATTAGGGTTAGGCATAAAGGCCTAGATGCAACAATCTCCCCCTTTTTGATGATTGATGACAACAAGTGTTCGATAAAAGATAAAAATGAATTAACTCCCCCTGAGTATATGCATCTCATCAATTTAGCAAAAATCAGAGCATAAACCAACACATATACATCAGAGCATCTCATAAATTCATCATACAAGCACTTCACAAATATACATATATATCATCACCAAGTCAAATCAATATGTATCAAAGCATACAAATCTCAAGATGAAGACATCACAATAACATATATATCAGAGCATTCAACATCACAATGTCAGATCATCATATCCAAAGACACACAGATATATAATAGACCAAAATATCTCCATGATATAAAGACAAATCATCTGTCCAAAACATCAAAATACTATAATATCCAAAATACTTCTCCCCCTTTGGCATCAAGCACAAAAAGGGAGGCAATACAGAAAAAGTAGAGCCTAATGCTCATCATCAGATGAAAATCCTAGAATGGCTGTATCTCCGGAGCCTGCTGGAGATGTAGCCGGGTCGATGACTGGGGACGCAGCAGGAGTAGCAGCTGCAGTTGGAGAAGCAGGTGCTGGAGCTGAGAGGCCGGAGCAGACGGTCCTGGAGCAACTGGAGCTGATGTAGAGCTCGGAGAAGACGAATTTAGTCGGGCCCTCTTGCGAGAGACTGGAGAACCTGAAGCAGGCAGGCGACGCAGTATCTCCTCCTGCTGAGCAATCAAACGAAGCAGCATTCGATGATGCTCCGCCTGGGTGCTGAGGATCTGCTGCTGCACCTGGATCACCTGATCAAGGCGAGAACCAGAGGAGGAGGTAGATCCGGTGCCTGTCCCTGCAGCCGGAGTTGGAACAGTCTCCTGAGCAGGAGCCTCGTCCTCTGACTCCCCCGCAGCATCATCATCTGATACGAGAGAATCAGGGCCAGCGGCTGCGACAGGGCGAGCACCGAGCCTGCGATCAGCCTGGCCTGGAGGACAGAAGAGAAGCGGATGATGGGGCCTCGGGAGCTCAGAGTCGACGGCCCTAATGTGCAAAAGCACCGCAATGATATACGGAGCGTATATCAGCTGACAGTGCAGAGAGAGGAGAACGTGCTGAATCTCACTGATGATGAGATCAGCAACGTCAAAGGGCTCCTCCTGGAAGATAGAAATCAGGATGTGGAGCCCAAGATAGGTGACTCTGGCCCTATCTCTGGTCATGGGGACCAAGGTGAGCTGGAGGATCCGTAGGGCCAGATCAACATCGCGGTGCAAGCCAGTGATGTGACGGAGCTGGAAGGGGCCGGAATAAAGCATGGCCACCTCCCGATGCTTGAGGTCTAGGAGTGTATGGAGCTGGCAGCCAGAAGGAGGGCGCACCAGTCCAAGTGCTGACTCAAGCTGCTCCTTCGTGACGGTGTAGACCTGGAGGCCCGTCATGAAGGTCATGAAGTCGCGCTGAGGGAAAATGAATACAGTGGAATAAAACTGGCGAATGGGCCCCACAGCCCAGTGCAGAGAGGAATCAGCGACTAGGTCGCGGATCCCTACAGAGCCGAAGAGGTATGCGAGGGTGGTGATGCCTGTGCGAGAGGCGATCGTACCCCACGACAGAGAGCGATGAGAAAAAATTGGTACTCGACTGTATACACTGTTGAACAGATCGAGGTGCAAGTTGTTATAGCAGGTAACAACATTGCACGTGTCGCGACCAGTGGGACGCGGCAATAGGTGGGGTTTGTGGAGCGGAGCGTGCGAATGCGACTAGCATGCCACCGAGAGTAATCCACGGGGACTCTCTCAGGCGAAGGCGAAGGCGGGTTCTCAGACATCTGACCCGATGAACGCTGGCTGTTTGCCGCGTTCTTCCGTCAAGCCACACGACAAGAGGCTCCCGGCTGATCAGACATGGCGAAGCTAAAACCAGAGGAGAGAAAAGAAAACAGGGACCTGAACAGAGGAACTGAAATGAGGATTAGAAATCCGGTGAGATGACGGCAAAGATCAGGTCCGGTAAGCAGGGAGCACGGCAAGGAGGAGGCACGGGAGCGGCTCAACTGAGGCACGGCAACAGAGGAGTCATGGCCGTTGAGGTCAAGGTGAGGAGGCGACGGTGGTGACAAGGAGATGGGGCGGTGAGGTGGCGGCGCATGACGAGGGCTCACCGGCGACAAGAACAGGTGGCACGGAGCACTGAAGAGCGGCGAGGAGGCGCACGAGGATCAGCAACAGTGAGGAGACGACGAGACTCGAAGAGGAAACAGGATTTTTAGGGTTCGGGACCCCGCAACTGACAGTTAGTTTAATAAACTGACAGTCAGTTCCAAACTCAGAAACATGGAACTGACAATCAGTGTACCACACTGACAGTCAGTTCACACAACTGAGTTTTGAAACTGACAGTCAGTGTATAAGACTGACAGTTAGTTTGAGTCCCAAACACAACCAGGAGTTGCGACCAAACTCAATTGCACGTAACTGACTGTCAGTTTATGAAACTGACTGTCAGTTAGGACAACGACTTCGACCAGAGACTAAGAACTGGCTCCTAAGTACTGAACTGACTGTCAGTTTGGTCAATTTCAACTAGAAGCAGATTTGGACTAGAGAGGGAATAAAATAATATTATTTTATACAAATAACACATTTAGTACATCAACTAGCATTTGATATATCAATAATGTTCAGTTCACCCCTTAAAAAGCAAAATCTTGATTCATCTAAGGGTTTGGTGAAAATATCTGCTAGTTACAAATCTGTTCTGACATAATTCACCTCAATATCTCCTTTTGCCACATGATCTCTAATAAAGTGGTGCCGTATTTCAATATGCTTAGTTCTAGAATGTTGAACAGGATTCTTAGAAATTTTATTGGCACTTTCATTATCACATAAGAGTGGCACTTTATCAAATATAATCCCATAATCCAAAAATGTCTGCTTCATCCATAATAATTGAGCACAACAACTGCCTGCAGACACATATTCAGCTTCAGCTGTGGAGAGAGCTACAGAATTTTGCTTCCTAGATGACCATGATACTAATGATCTCCCCAACAGCTGACAGCTACCAGATGTGCTTTTACGATCAATCTTGTATCCAGCATAATCAGAATCCGAATATCCAATTAATTCAAAATTTGCATCTTTCGGATACCAAAGTCCTAAACTGGGATAACATTTTAAATACCTAAGGATTCTTTTAAGAGTAGTTAAATGACATTCCTTAGGATCAGACTGGAATCTAGCACATAAGCACACACTAAACATGATATCAGGCCTAGATGCAGTGAGATATAATAAACTACGAATCATAGACCTATAGAGTTTAGAATCGACCGATTTTCCGCTTTTGTCCATGTCTAGATGTCCATTTGTTGCCATGGGAGTTTTGATTGCCTTAGCGTCTTCCATCCCAAAGCGCTTGAGCAGGTCCTTCACGTACTTTGTTTGACTCACGAACGTACCGTTCTTGAGTTGCTTGATTTGAAGTCCTAGGAAGAAGCTCAGCTCGCCAATCATTGACATCTCGAACTCCCTAGACATCATCTCTCCAAACTCATGAGAGAAATGTTCATTAGTAGATCCAAAGATAATATCATCAACATATATCTGAAAAATGAACAAATCCTTTTCAATTTTCTTTCTAAAGAGAGTTGTATCAACCTTCCCAATTTTAAAACCTTTTGATAAAAGAAAGTCTCCAAGTCGTTCATACCAAGCTCGAGGAGCTTGTTTGAGACCATAGAGAGCTTTGGACAATTTAAACACATGGTTTGGAAATTTTGAATCTTCAAAATCGGGAGGTTGTTCAACAAAAATAAGTTCAGAAATTTCATCATTTAAGAAAGCACTTTTAACATCCATTTGAAAAAGTTTGATATTGAAACATGATGCATAAGCAAGGAGAATGCGAATAGCTTCAAGTCTTGCTACAGGTGCAAAAGTTTCCCCAAAGTCTAAACCTTCGACTTGAGTGAAACCTTGAGCAACAAGACGAGCTTTGTTCCTAACTACAACACCATTTTCATCTTGCTTATTTCTAAAAACCCATTTTGTTCCAATAACATTATGATCCTTGGGTCTTTCTACTAAAGTCCAAACTTCACTTCTAGAAAAGTTATTAAGTTCCTCATGCATGGCATTTACCCAATCAGGATCATTTAAAGCTTCATTAACATGTTTGGGTTCTAAAGAAGATACAAAAGAATGATGTTCACAAAATGCAGCAATATGAGATCGAGTTTGAACAGCCTTACTGACATCACCCAATATTTGGTCTAGAGGGTGATCCTTGGTGATCGTTTGATGTTGCCTTGGTGCTTCATCTTGTACTGCTTCATGTTGATCTTGTTCTGGAGGATCAACATGAGATAATGATACATTTTGATCAACATTATCAATGTTGACATCATCTTCTTGATCTTCTTCTCTTGGCTTGATGTCTCCAATGGTTATGTTCTTCATGGCTTCCTGAAGATCTTCACCACAAGAAACTTGCTCCTTTTGCGAGCCATTAGTTTCATCAAATTCGACATCACAGGATTCTTCAATACAACCAGTATATTTGTTAAAAATGCGATAAGCTTTACAGGTGGTGGAGTATCCGACTAGAAAGCCTTCATCTACTCTTCTTTGAAATTTACCACCAAATTTCCTTTTCTTAAGAATATAGCATTTGCATCCAAAAACTCTGAAATAAGATATATTTGGCTTACGTCCAATAAGAAGTTCATAAGGAGTCAAATTTAGAAGAGGATGCAAATACAGTTGATTTATAGAATAGCAAGCGGTATGCACGGCTTCAACCCAGAAGCGAGTAGGAGTATCATACTCACTTAGCATAGTCCTTGCCATTTCTATAAGTGTTTGATTTTTCCTTTCTACAACTCCATTTTGCTGTGGAGTGTAGGATGTGGAAAATTCGTGTTTGATTCCAAGAGAGTTGCAACAATCAAACAAAGTTGAATTAACGAACTCTCCACCATGATCACTACGGATTTTCTTGATGGAAAGTTCGAATTCAGTGGAAACACGTTTTGCAAAACTTTTGAAAACATCGGGGGTTTCAGATTTTTGGGAAATAAAGAAAACCCAAGTATAGCGAGTAAAATCGTCAACAATCACAAAGCCATAATTGCTACCCCCGATACTTTGGAACTCAGAAGGCCCAAATAAGTTCCAAAGGTTTGCAAGTAGAAAGAATGCGCTTAGTCGGATGTGAAGTAGCTACTTGCTTGCCAGCTTGACAGGCGCTACAAGGTTTATCCTTTTCAAAATTCACATCCTTTAAGCCAACAACCAAATCATGTTTTAAAAGTTTTCTCAATTGATGCATTCCAACATGTGCAAGTCGTCTATGCCATAGCCAATCTTTTGAGGTTTGAGAGACAAGGCATGTTGAGAGAGAAGCATCTTTTGAGTGAAAATCAACTAAATAAAGATTTCCAAAATGAAAGCCTTTAAAAATTAAAGAATTGTCTTTTAAACTTTCAACCAAAACTTCTTTTGGATAAAATGTGCAATGAAAACCAAAATCGCAAATTTGTGCAACGGAAAGCAAATTAAAGTTCAGAGATTCGACCAATAGAACATTTGAAATAGAGAGATCATTAGAAATAGCAATTTTACCCAAGCCTACCACATTTCCTTGACGGTTGTCGCCAAAGGTAATCTTTTGGTTCTCGCTTGAGTTGTCTTTAAGTGAGGTGAACAACTTCTTGTTGCTGGTCATGTGTTCGGAGCATCCGTTATCTAGCACCCAATGCCTCCCACCGGTCTTGTAGTTCACCTGCATAAAAAGAATTAATTTCTTTTAGGTACCCAAACCTTTTTGGGTCCTTCAACGTTAGCAATCAAAGCTTTGGGCACCCAAATAGATTTCTTCTTTTTATTTAACATGGGTGCACCAACATACTTTGCTATAGCATAACCTTTCTTCGACTTTTGAAGCATGTAGCAAGTATCAAAATAATTTGGAGTCATTAATGGACATGCTTCATGCGAATGACCAGTTTCATGGCATTTATGACAAAATGTGTTGCATGCTTTAACAAAGATAGTTTTAGAGTTTGGTTTCTTTCCTTTCTTCGGAAAGTATCATAATCCTTCTTTTCTAAAAGAACATTTTTGTTTACTAAGGATTAGATCAAGAGATACTTTGCCTTTGTAACAGTTTTCTAAGCCTTTTCCAAGTTTTTCAACTTGTGCCTTCAGTTCATTATTTTCATTCAAGATATTATCATTAGAAACACATGGAGTATGATGACTACTAGAAGGAGAATCATCCAAATAACATGAAGTGGAAACATCTACCTTAGATGAAGCATTAGTGACATCTTTTATGAGCATGCTTTCATAAGAATCTTTTAGCTCGGAGTATTGAGCGCGTAGGGAAGAATGTTCTTCCTTAAGCGCCTTATACTTCTTTTTAGTTTTTCCAAAAACTTCATTTAATTCGGTTATCATTTCAACTAAATCATCATATGAAGGATCATTGGTGTGTACCTTTTCATCGCCTTTAGCCATAAGGCAAATGGATGAGCTAGTTGAAGTGTTGATGTTGCCGAGAGCTAATACGACCATCTTCTTGGAGCAACTTCTTTCGTCGTCGGAGTCGGAGTCGGAGCTCTCACCTCCGGACATCCACTCTCCGAAGCATCCTTCTTTGGTTTCTTCATTCTTCTTCTTGAAGAATTTCTTCTTTTTGTTCCATCCCTTGTTCTTGTTTGGACATCTTGAAGCTATGTGTCCCTTCTCATGACATCCATAGCAAATGATGTCATTGAAGTTGTTTTGCTTTTATCCCTTTGGTCATGTGTCAATGTTGACACCCTTTTTATGCAACCTGTGGAGAAGTTTTTGAGTATTTCTTACCATGAGTACTAGATCTTCATCGGAGGAGCCATCACTTGAGTCGTTCTTTGCGTTGGCTTTGAAAGCCAAAGCCTTCTTCTTCGTCTCCGAGGGTTCGGCTGCTTCCTTCTTCTCCTTTTTGTGCATCTCATGGGTGATGAGGTTCCCATAGAGATCAGTCGGTGTCGTGGTTGACAAGTAGGAGTTCGTGAGAACCGTGACCAAGGTGTCGAAGCTTTCAGGTATGGCCCTGAGCATCTTTCTCACAATATCAAGGTCAGTGAAAACGACTCCAAGCCCCTTGAGTTCATTCACAATATTATTCAACCGAGTGAACATGGAGTCCATGGACTCAGTTGATGACATGGTGAATGTCTCATATCTTTACCTCACCATAAGCAGCTTTGCCTCTTTTACTTCAGTTGTGCCCTCGTAAATTTCTTCGAGGGTGGTCCAAACCTTGTGAGCAGTCGTGAGATTGCTTACACGGTTGAACTTGTTTAGAGACTGTCGGGGGAAATCTCCGCGGGACTAAGTCCAGGTAAGTTGCGTCACGATTGCCCGGGGACGTGGCCTCAGGGGCCTCCCCGGGCGCCGCCTTTGGGCCCCCGGGACCTGGCCTTCGGCGCCGACCCGGGCGCCGCCATTTGCCCGGGGACCTGGCCTCCGGGGCCTCCCCGGGCGCCGCCTTTTGGCTCCCGGGACCTGGCCTCCGGCGCCGTCCCGAGCGCCGCCATTGGCCCGGGGACCTGGCCTCCGGCCCCTCCCCGGCCGCCGCCTTTTGGCCCCCGGGACCTGGCCTCCGGCGCCGTCCCGGGCGCCTCCATTGGCCCGGGGACGTGGCCTCCAGCCCCTCCCCGGGCGCCGCCTTTTTGCCCCCGGGACCTGGCCTCCCGCGCCGTCCCGGGCGCCGCCATTGGCCCGGGGACCTGGCCTCCAGGGCCTCCCCGGGCACCGCATTTTGGCCCCTGGGACGTGGCCTCCGGCCCCTCAAAAGGCCCCCGGGACCTGACCTCCGGCGCCGTCCCGGGCGCCGCCATTGGCCCGGGGACCTGGCCTCCGGCCCCTCCCCGGGCGCCGCCTTTTGGCCCCCCGGACCTGGCCTCCGGCGCCGTCCCGGGCGCCGCCATTGGCCCGGGGACCTGGCCTCCAGCCCCTCCCCGGGCACCGCCTTTTGGCCCCCGAGACCTGGCCTCCGGCGCCGTCCCGGGCCTCATCGCCCTCCTAAAAGGTAAAGTCTCAAATTGTTTGTCACGTGCAGGTCACGCGAGGAGCGCCTCGGGAACTAGCGACCACCTGTCAAGCATCCAAGGCGTTTGACCGGAAGAAGGACGGTCTTACCCTTCAATCCGACTGTGGCTTCCGGGGTAGTTTAGGTTTTTTGCTTCTTTTTGGGGCTATAAATAGCCCTTGTACCCCTCTGTTGTGGGGGATCGGATCACTTTTATTGGAATAGCTAAACTCACAGACGTGCTCCGGAAGCCTCTCCCCCGGAGAGAGCCTCCCCAGCCGACTCCGGTCGGGAGCGCGTCGATAGGACTAGGGCCCCCACCGGGACCCGAACCTGTATAAATCCTTGTGTCATTTTTTGTGCTTGTCCGGCGGGGGAGGACCGATCATCCGGTCAACCCGCGTCGCGTAATCTTTGCTAGGATCTTTCTCAAAACCTGCCGGGGTATTCGCAATACCATGACAGTTGGCGCCGTCCGTGGGGACTCGTGACAAGACGCCATGGCTCCCCCAAGAACAAGGGCTCGCACCCTTCCCGGTGACCCGGGTCTCGGAGACCCGGCGCCGTCCGCCCGGGACACTGATGTCCCGGCGGTCCCTTCTGGAGGCGACCTTTCCCAGGTACCGCCTCCCTCCTTTCCTCTTAACTTAGGTGCTTCCACCTCCAGGTCGTTCCCGGTGACCGCGGGGACCTCGGCCGGGACCCGTCTCCCCCGGCTCCCTGGGACGCCCTGCCTGAAGCTCTCGTGGAAGGCCAGCTCCGCGCTCAGCGCTCTATGGACGAACTCCTTAGCGTGTTGGCGCGGCCTCCGGCCCGCACATTTGTGTCATACCCGTATCCGGGGAACATGGCCCCGTTTATGGGTTACCCGGCGGCCCCCCCGGCCTCCGGGGGTTTGTCTGCCCCGTATGATCCTGCCGGGGGGTTCCCTCCCCCTGTGGGATATACGTCCGGACCCCTCCCGGCGCCCGGGCCCGTCCCGGTGCCGGGGGGTTACTTCATGCCGGGGCCCTTTGTGCCACCAGGGGGGTACCCCGTCCCTGGCCTATTCCCAGGGCCGGGAGCCCACTTCATGCCGGGGGTTTACCCCACGCCGGGAGCCAGTCCCGCCCCCCGCGTCGCGTTTACCGCACCGGGGGCGGTTGACAGGGCAGATCCCGTGCCGCAGCGGGCTTCCCCTCGCATGGGCTCCCCAGTTCCGGACGTCGCCGCGGGGGCTCCCCCCTCGCCGGTTCCGAATGTTACAGGGGCTACCCCCTTCCCGGTTCCGGTCATGGCTACTGGGGCCCCCTCCACTTCGGTTCCAAGCGTCGCCGTGGGCCCCCCCTCCCCGATTCCGGATAATACAGGGGCTTCCCCCTTTCTGGTCCCGGGGGTCGTCGCAGGGGGCTCCCCCCAACCGGCTCCGGAAGCCTCCGAGCCGACAGCTACAAGGCATGAGCTCCCTCCCTCGGCGGGACAGGTCCGTTTCGCCCGGGGGGAGGTCGAGCGAATGCGTTCACCAGAGCGCGGGGAAGAACTTCCCCCCTGCCGCGGGCGCGGGGAGCCTCGCTCTCGCACCGGCTGGGGGAAGAGACCCGCTGAAGAGCCAACCTCTCTGGCGGAGAGCCCGGACGTCCGGGAACTCAGTCCCGGTCCGGAGGAAAAGCGTCGCCATCACCATTCTGGCGGACCTCTCGCACCGCTTCCAGACTCAGACAACGAAGGTCCCGTGAAAGAAGACAGCGACAGGGGCTCTCCCCGGGAAGTACAGGGGGCTAACCAGCCCCTGTGCCGAAGACTTCGCAGCATCCGGTGGCCGCGGCCCTACCGCCCTCCGCACATCGAGCACTATAACGGTGAGGCAGACCCTGACGAGTTTGTGCAGGTCTACTCTACAGCCATCTCCGCGGCCGGGGGGGATGAGACGGTACAGTGCAACGTCTTCCCCCTCTACCTCTCTGGCATTGCCCGCTCCTGGTTCTACAACCTGAAGGCGGGCTCCATCAACTCTTTCTCGCAGCTCAAGCGGGAGTTCTGTGCCAACTTCCAGGGGAACTACGTGCGTCCCCTGGACTCCTCGCAGCTGTACACCGTCTGGCAGAGGACTGGGGAAACCATTAGAAGCTTCTTCAAGCGCTTTGCTCAGGTGAAGAGCAAAGTGGCCCACGTCCCCGACTCTACGGTCATCGAAGCCTGCAAAAGCGGCATCCTCCCGGGGGAGCTCCACCGAAGGCTCTCCCGGAGCTACCCCTCCTCCGCCGACGAGCTCTTCAACGTAATCGAATAGTACGCTCGGGCGGAGGAAGACGACATCTGGAAGAAGACCCAGGGGGCTCCCGCCCCGGTCGACCGGGGGGCCAGGGATCCCCCCAAACGCCCCAGACAGGGGGGCCGTAGCGAGCCACGGCCTCGGGACACCTTTGTCCTCAAGGGCGGAGGCGGCTCGCGCGACGCCCCGAGGGGCAACCGCCCCTTCCCCAAACCGAAGGGCTATGGGGGAGGACAGTCTTCGCGCGGCCGGTAAGGCCCCACGGGGAGAAGGCGGGAAGGACCGTGGTGCAGCTTCCACAGGTCCAGTACCCACGCTACCCGAGATTGTGGCCAGCTGCTGCAGCACTTCGCGGACATCCTCGACCAGCGCGGGCAGGGGGGGGACTCCGGCCTCCTTGCCCCCTCGGCCAGCTGTTCCAGCCCTTCCCGCTCCCGCGGGGGGTCAACAGACGCAGGAGGGGGAGCCTTCAGAAGCTCTCCCCTTTCAAACTTCGCAGCGGCACATCAACGTCATCGTGGGAGGATCTGCCTCCGGGCGGGACTCTAAGCGCTAGCGTAAGGAGTACGCGTGCGAGGTCAAGGTTGTGGGGGTGCTACACACGTCCCCGCCACCAAAGTGGTCGGACGTCCCCCTCACCTTCACGGCAGAAGACGCGCGGGGGGTTCGCTTCCCCCACGACGACGCGCTCATTGTCTCCACGACCATCTACAACTGCCATCTGGCCCGTATCCTGGTGGACGGCGGGAGCTCCGCCGATGTCCTATTCCTGAAGGCCTTCAAAGAAATGCAGGTGGATGAGAAGCTCCTGCAGCCCGCTGCCGGGCCCCTGCAAGGTTTTGTCCCGGGGAAGGCGATCCACCCCGTGGGCAAAGTAGATCTTCCAATGACCTTCGGCACCCCGGAGAACTACCGGACCGAGCTCGTCCGCTTCGACATAGTGGACCTCCCCTCCTCCTACAACGCGATTATGGGGAGGACGACAATCAATCGGCTGGGGGCTGCGACCCATCAAAACTATCTCTGCATGAAGATCCCCGGGCCGCATGGTGTGATCAACGTCCGGGGAGACCAAGACATGGCCCGTGCTCTATACGAGCGCGCTGCGGCCACAATCGGAAGCGTCAACCTGATAAAGACGCCCGGGGGGGAGGCTTCTCCCCCGGAACTAGACGCTGCTGCGCCACCGCCCGGGAGGCCCCTCCTCAAGCCGCGTCCGGAAGGAGGCCTCCGGAAGGTCCTGCTGTCCCCGGGCAACGAAGACAAAACCGTCCAAATCGGGGCGGAGCTCCCCGAGGAGCACGCAGCGCAACTTGCGGCTTTTCTTCGCGAAAACTCCGATGTTTTTGCGTGGAAGCCTTCGGATATGCGGGGCGTCGCCCGGGAGGTCATTGAGCACAAGCTCGCAGTGGCCCCCGGTCACCCCCCGGTCAAACAGAAGCTGCGAAATCTCTCCCTCGAGCGCCAAGAGGCAATCAAGGCGGAGATCACCCAGCTCCGAGAGGCGGGGTTCATTCGGGAGGTCCTGCACCCCGAGTGGCTCGCGAACCCCGTCCTCGTCAAGAAATCAACCGGCAGGTGGCGGATGTGCGTGGACTTCACCGACCTTAACCGCGCCTGCCCCAAAGACAACATCCCGCTCCCGCAGATTGATCAGCTCGTCGACTCCACTGCGGGATGCGAGATCATGAGCTTCCAAGACGCCTACTCGGGCTACCATCAAGTCCGGATGGCGGAGGGGGACGAGGAAAAGACGAGTTTTATTACTCCCCTCGGAACCTTCTGCTACGTCCACATGCCCTTCGGGCTCAAGAACGCGGGGGCAACCTTCCAGCGCCTCATGACGTTGGTTTTCAAAGAGCAAGTCGGCCGCAACGTGGAAGTCTACGTAGACGACGCGGTCGTCAAGAGTCCCCGCGCAGCCTCCCACATCGATGACCTGGCTGAAACCTTCCGCAACCTCCGCGCATTCGGGCTCAAGCTCAACCCGGGGAAGTGCGCCTTCGGGGTGCGCGGGGGGAAGCTCCTAGGTTTCCTCGTGTCCCAGTGGGGCATTGAGGCAAACCCCGAGAAGATCCGGGCGTTCCTAGATATGCCCCCGCAGCGCTCCGTCAAGGATGTCCAGCGGCTCTCCGGCCGCCTAGCCGCACTCAGCTGCTTTGTCTCCCGGTCGGCGGAGCGGGGCCTCCAGTTCTTCAAGATCCTCCGAGGGCTCGAGGGGTTCCGCTGGACCCCCGAGGCCCAGGAGGCGTTCGACAACCTCAAGAAGTACCTCACGAGCCCTCCAATGCTCGTGAGTTCGTCTCCGGAAGAGCCCTTGCTCCTCTACCTAGCCGCGACCCCCGTCGCCGTCAGCTCGGTCTTGGTGAAGGAGCAAGGGGGGCAGCAGTGTCCCGTGTACTACGTGAGCGAGGCCCTCCAAGGGGCCAAAACTCGGTAGACGGAGATGGAGAAAATCTACTACGCCCTCCTCATGGCGTCCCGGAAGCTTCGGCATTACTTCCTGGGGCACCCCATCACCGTCCCGTCGTCCCTCCCCCTGGGCGAGGTACTGCGGAACAAAGAAGCCACCGCCGGATCGGGAAGTGGGGGGTCGAGCTCGCCCCCTTCTCCCTGTCCCTTACCGGCCGCTCCGCCATCAAGTCGTAGGTCCTCGCCGACTTCGTCGCAGAGTGGACTCCCGCCTCTGGGTCCGGGGACGAAGATCTCCCTGTGCCACCCCGACGCAGTGATCATTGGACCCTCATGTTCGATGGGTCGCTGTGTCTCGCCGGGGCTGGTGCGGGAGTAGTCCTCCAGAGCCCCGAGGGGAAGGAGCTCGAGTACGCCGCGCGGCTCGAGTTCCCCGCAACCAACAACGTCGCCGAATACGAGGCTTTGCTCCTCGGGATGCGCCTCGCGCGCTCCCTGGGGATCCGGCGCCTCCTAGTCAAGGGAGATTTTCAGCTCATAGTTTGCCAAATGGACAAGTCTTACCTGTGCCATGACGCAAACTTAAGTCTTTATTTGCAGGAAGTGCGAAAGATGGAGAGGCATTTCGATAGCGTCGAGGCCCGGCATATCCCGCGGAGGGACAATGACCGGGCCGACGCCCTGGCCCGGGCGGCAAGCGCCCGAGAATCGCTCCCCAAGGGGGCTTTCCTGGAAATCATCACGAAGCCCTCTGTGGCCTCCCCGGACACGGGCGACGGGCCTCATGTCCCGGAGGTCGCCGAGATCATCCGGACTCCGTCTTGGATGGACCCCCTCATCTCCTTCATCAAGGGGGAGGGGGACCCTCCTAGTGAGACCGAGGCTAAACGCCTCCGGGCTAAAGCCCGGGCATATCTCCTGCTGGAGGGGAGGCTCTACAAGCGGGGGGCTTCCGCCCTCCTGCGCTGCCTCCCCCGGCCGGAGGGACTTCAACTTCTCGAAGACATCCACGCGGGGAGCTGTGGTTCACACCTAGCCCCGCGTGCCATCGCGGCCAAGGCCCTCCGGCAGGGCTTCTACTGGCCCACGGTCATGCGCGACGTGCGAGATCTTGTCTCCGTGTGCGAGGCATGCCAGAAGATGGCCAAGGGCTCGAACCTCCCCCCTATAGCGCTGCAGACAATCCCCTTCACTTGGCCCTTCGTGCGCTGGGGGATGGACCTCTTAGGGCCCTTCCCCCCAGCACCCGGGGGATACAAGTATGCGGTAGTCGCAGTCGACTATTTTACAAAGTGGGTTGAGGCGGAGCCTTTGGCCAGCATCACGTCCCGGGCCATTCAGCGGTTTTTCTGGAAAAATGTCGTATGTCGTTTTGGTGTCCCCCGGGAAATCACCGTGGACAACGGGACCCAATTCGACTCGGCTTATTTCCAGGAATTCTGCGAAGGCCTGGGGCTCGTCATCCACTTCGCCTCGGTGGCCCATCCCCGGAGCAATGGGGCTGTCGAGAGAGTCAACGGCGTGATCCTACAGGGGTTGCGTCGGAGACTCAAGCAAAACGCTTCTAAGCGGGGTGCATGGGCGGAGGAGCTCCCTAGCATCCTCTGCTCCATGCGCACGACCCCGTCCCGGGCGACGGGGCGTACTCCCTTCTCTCTGGTCTACGGGGCGGAGGCAGTCCTCCCCCCGGAGATCGGCTTCCGGTCACTGCGGGTCGAACTCCTGGAGGGAGCCACGCCCGCAGCGTACCAGGCCAACGAGGCCAATCAGCGCCTGGAGATCGACCTCATGGAGGAGGAACGCGACCGAGCACTCCTCCGCCACGCCATCTACGAGCAAGAGATGGCGCGCGCGTACAATCAGCGCGTGCGCGAGAGGGCTTTCCGCCTTGGGGACCTTGTCCTCAAGCGTGTGACGGACCCCCAGGCCCAGGGTAAGCTCTCCCCCAAGTGGGAGGGCCCCTACAGGATCTCCGCTGTCCTGGGCTCGGGGGCCTACAAGCTCTCCAACCTTCAAGAGCAGGAGCTGAAGCACACATGGAACTTGCGTTTACTTCGCAAGTTCTATGTTTAGCCTTACGGGCCTGTCCCCTCCCCCGGAGCGTTCACATCGGAGGGGGAGGAGGGACACTGTATTTTCCTCCCCTTTCGCGACTTCGCAGGGGGAGGGCCTGTACTTCATTTTATTAGCAATACATAGGTCTTGCTTTTGAAACTGTCTCATTGCAGGTCTTTCTCATTACCGCCCCTAGCGGCGATGCCCTCCCCGCGAGGAAGCCCTCCCAGCGAGGATGCCCTCCCCGTGAGGATGCCCTCTCCGCGAGGAAGTGGGCCAGGCCCAGCAAGTCCCTCCTGTAGGGCAGCTTACGATCAGCCCTCATGGACTGAGGGTGTAAGCGGCAACCCGGTCACAGTGGCCGCGGTAACGAGTCACTTTGGGAGACTAGTCCCCTGCCCAAACACTCAAGACCCGTCTTCGGGCACTTCCTCCTCCGGGAGTAGACGCTCTCCCCAGTGGGACGTCTAATGGCCTTCTTGGATCCATCTTCGTCCTCTGGGAGTCGACGTTATTCCCGGCTCCCCGTTTTCACGGCGACCGGATGATCGGCCCCTTGCGGCCTGATTGGATCTATCTTCCTCCTACGGGAGTCGACGTTATTCCCGGCTCCCCGTCCTCACGGCGACCGGATGAATGCCTCCCGGAGACCCTATTCCCGGCTCCCCGTTCTCACGGTGACCGGACGATTGTCTCCCGGAGAAGTCACGGATTTTTCGGGCATTTCCTTCCCCGAAGTCCCTATTCCCGGCTCCCCGTTCTCACGGCGACCGGACAATTGTCTCCTAGGAAGCTCGCCTCCGGAAATCTCATCGGGTTTACTTGGACGTTTCTTCCACATGAGGCCTTATTCCCGGCTCCCCATTCTCACGGCGACCGGACGATTGTCTCCCGGAAGGTTTTCTCCTTGAAAACCTCATTTTAAAATTTTCTTAGAAAAATTCCTATGCTATAGGTGACTTCCATCCCGGGGGCCTTGTTACCCCCACAGCGCGCGGAGCTATTGTCCGGCCCGCTGTGGGCGGGGGGGGGATAAGGAACCCCCGGGTGTCGACCGCACCGCCCACGAGCAAACTTAGCTCATCCTTGTTAACATGAGTCGTCCGGACCATCCAAGAAGAAGAAAATAAAGAGACAATGAAAGAAGAAGCAACAGCACAGCTTTTTTGATTGTCAAACCCGGAGGACATCTTCCCCCTCCGGTGGGCTTCGGAAATGATACAACCCGGGTTCAAACCCGGGGGATTCTCTACGCCCTAAGGCTCCTACGCCTAATACTCCCGGAGGCTCTCCGCTAACTCCCGGGTCAAGTCCCGGTACAATGCTCGTACGCGGCGCCGAGCATCCCGGAGCACATCTTCAAGCCAGAACTCGTATCCCGCCGGTGGAAGTATCCGGAGGGGAGGTATCAACCGGAACCCCGGTTGCGGAGGGGACAATTCGGCACGATGATTATCAAAGTTGTCCAAGTGCCACTCCGGACGCCACCTCAACCGGATCGGCTCCCGGACACTATCCCCGCCGCGATTCCCGGAGACAAGGCTTAGCAAGATTAAAGCCGCTTGGGCGTCCCCCGGGGAGCCCCTCCCGGACCTTCGCTCGGGAGTAACCTCCCGGGAACCCTGGTAACAATGTTCAATTCAAAGACTTAGAAAAAAATTCTAACTTCATTGCATTCAAAATGTTTTTGTACATGTGTCCGGGGCTTCTTCTAAGAAGCTACCGGGATCAAAATCCTAAGAAAAACAAAAAAGGGCCCTAGCTAAGACCCGGGGGGAGGCTCATACATGTTCGTTGGCGTCCTCCCCCCAGGGGGCTTCTTCCAAGGCCGGGGCTGGGACGTCTCCCGCCGGAGGCGCCGGAGTCGGGAACCACGCCCGGATGATCCGGTCGTAGAACCCTCCGGCAAGCTGCTCAACCTCCCGGCGCGAAGGCTCGAAGGAGTCCGGGAAGCTTCGGGGGATGCGGCCCCCGATCGCCCGGGCGCCGACCCCCCGGAACTCGACGAGCCCCACGGCGGCCGCGATGACGGGGATCGCCCTGCCCCGCGCCCGAGCGTCGGCCGCCTCGGGGATGGCCTAGACTTGCACTTTGAGAAAACGCACAGCCTCCGCGAGGGTCGCCGGCGGCACCTCCTTGCTCCCGGAGCCTAGGCTCACGCCAAGGCTCTCGAGGGCCGAGCGGACAGAGCGGCCCGCGTCCGCCACCGCCCGGACGCTCGTGGCCTCGAGCTCCCGGAGCGCCTCCTCCCTCGCTTTGGCCTCCTCCCGGAGGCGGCCGTTGATGGCCTCAGAAATGTGAACCTGGGCCCGGACCCGGTTCAGTTCCGCGAGGGCTTCGTCGCGTTCCCGGAGGGCCTTCTCGCGCTGCCCTATGGAGGCCGCGGCCCGGCCCTCCGCTTCCTTAAGCAGCCGGGCGACCCGCTGCTCAAGGCCCCAGGTAACAGCTGCCACCTACAAAATATATATAGAGTTAGAAAAATCTCCAAGTGCAGGAAATAAATGAGGACGTCATCGACTCGGGTTACCTGGGCCCCAAGGGACTGAAGCCCCGGGAAACGCTCATGGAGCGTTCCCTCCGCGACGAAGGCCTGCACCTTCCGGGTGTGTAGGCCCTCCGCGTAGCGGGCGACCTCCCCCGCGGGAAGCAGGGGGGCCTCTCGCCCGGCGCCGGCGTTGCTGCCGGCGGGGGGGTCCCCGGACCTGTGAGTCTGGTAACACAGCCGGTGTCACCGGCGTCTTCGTGGCCGAGGTCTCCTCCGAAGACGTGGCCGAGGAGCTTTGGGCGGGGCTCCCTGCCCGGGGAGGGATCATCAGACCTTTCCCCGCCCTGGGCCGAAACGTCCTCGGGGCCTCCTCCTCCGGAGGAACCTCGTAGACCGAGGGGCTCCCCCCCTCATCCACCGGCCAAACCCGCGGAGGCGAGGCCTCCGCGAATCTCACCTCCAGCCTCTCCGGCTCCAAAGAAGCCGGAAGGGGCAGGAGGGGCTCCACCGAGGGCGGCGACGGGGCGTAGTTCGCCGAGTCGGACACCACCACGCCCGCGGCCGCCTCCTTTCCCCGAGCCTCAACGGGGCTCTTCGGGGGAGGAGGTGTTGCTCCCTTCCGGGTCGGTGCCCGGGCACGATCGGTCCCGGGGGTCCCATCCCGAGGCTTTGCCGGTGTCGCCGCCGGCGTCGTCGACGGGCCGGGGGTCTTTTGGACCCGGGCCTTCTTGGGCTCCGAGCCCCCGGCTGCCTCCTTCCCCCGTTTGTGCGACCCGGGGGTGGGGAGAGGCTTCCTCTCCGGCAGCTTTAGCCGGTAGGCCGCCGCTACCAAGTTCCGAGGAGGGCCCTCCCCCACTAGGCGCAAGACGCGCTCGTGCTCGTCGGCAAAGTACCTCCCCAGGAGGTTCTCCGCCTTCTCCCGCGCCGCCGGGTACGGCCGGACTGCAAGAGGTAAAGAGTCAGTTAAATTTTCAAAAATTCGTAAGTATGATGCAGCAGGTTCCCGGAGCTTACGTCGCGTCACTGGCTTCACCGGGGGCCGCTGTTCCGGGCCCATGCCGATTCCCCTCTTCCCGCGCGAGAAAGGGGAGATCCGGAGGAGAGCCATCTCCTCGGCAGCGTCCTGCATCGAGCGGGTCTTCTTGGAGAGGATTACCCTGCCGAGGAGCTCGAACTCCTCGTCCGTCCACGCCGGAGGCTTCGGCGCGGACGACCGGCTGTAGGTGGGAGGCTCCGGGGCGTACACCACCGCCTCGTCGCGGACCCGGAGGTAAAACCACCTCCGGACCCAGTCGCCCCAGTGGTCCCGCGAGGCCGCCGCCGGGTAGTCGATCACCCGGGACGGCAGCATTTGTACCATCACCGAACCGAAGGGGGACTTGGGGCCCCCCTTCACCAGGTGGGAGGTCCGCGCCGCCGGTTCGTAGAAGTACCGGAAGGCGCGAAGAGTGGGCTCCCGCCCGGTCGCCGTCTCGTAGAGCCAGATGAAGAGGCCCATCCGGACGAGCGCGTTCGGGGTGAGGTGGTTGAGCGCCACCCCGTACTCCTTCAGAAACTCCCGGAGCATGGGATGCACCGGGAGCCGGAACCCCGCCTCCAGGAAGGCCTCGAAGGCCACAACCTCTCCGGGCCTGGGGCAGGGGGCTCCGTCTTTCTTCACGGGGACCCGGATGTCCCCGTCCACTACGACGCAACGTTCGACCAAAGACTCGGCGTCCTCGGCCGTGAACTCTGACGCCCAGAGGAAATCCGGAGGGATTTCCTCCGGGGGCACTTCCGTGGTCTTTGCCCGACCCTTGGGTGCCATGAGGTTAGTCTTCTTTTTTGTTCGGTGGCTAACCTTTCAGGAGGCTACTACTCAAACTTCCGGACGTCTGCTACCGGGAGCTAACTACCGGAAAGAGCTACCGGGAGAGCAAAACTCGCTAAGGCTGAAAGTTTGGAATGAGCTTTCGGGCCCCCAAGGCCCTATTTATAGGGGCGGGACGTGGTCTAGATGCACGCCACGTGGCACCCGCGGATCAATCTGGACCGTAGAAGTTCAAATCGTGCGCGGGAAACGAAGGGACGGGCGCGTGAATCGAGGCGTCGGTTCGAACCGCGCGCGCATTTATGGCAAAACGGCGCGGCCTTAAGGGCGGGGCATGAAAACCGAGGCGCCGCAGCTCCGGTGACTTGGCCCGGAGATTTTCCCGGTGACGTGTACCATACCCACCGGGGACTCGAGCATCGTCCCCGGCGTGCATGGGGCGCTGCTGTCGAGGGAAATCTCCGCGGGACTAAGTCCAGGTAAGTTGTGTCACGATTGCCCGGGGACGTGGCCTCCAGGGCCTGCCCGGGCGCCGCCTTTTGGCCCCCGGGACCTGGCCTCCGGCGCTGTCCCGGGCGCCGCCATTGGCCCGGGGACGTGGCCTCCGGCCCCTCCCCGGGCTCCGCCTTTTTGCCCCCGGGACCTGGCCTCCGGCGCCGTCCCGGGCGCCGCCATTGGCCCGGGGACGTGGCCTCCGGCCCCTCCCCGGGCGCCGCCTTTTGGCCCCCTGGACCTGGCCTCTGGCGCCATCCCGGGTGCCGCCATTGGCCCGGGGACCTGGCCTCCGGCCCCTCCCCGGGCGCCGCCTTTTAGCCCCCGGGACCTGGCCTCCGGCGCCGTCCCGGGCCTCATCGCCCTCCTAAAAGGTAAAGTCTCGAATTGTTTGTCACGTGCAGGTCACGCGAGGAGCGCCTTGGGAACTAGCGACCACCTGTCAAGCATCCAAGGCGTTTGATCAGAAGAAGGACGGTCTTACCCTTCAATCCGACGGTGGCTTCCGGGGTAGTTTAGGTTTTTTGCTTCTTTTTGGGGCTATAAATAGCCCTTGTACCCCTCTGTTGTGGGGGATCGGATCACTTTTATTAGAATAGCTAAACTCACAGACGTGCTCCGGAAGCCTCTCCCCCGGAGAGAGCCTCCCCAGCCGACTCCGGTCGGGAGCGCGTCGGCAGGACTAGGGCCCCCACCGGGACCCGAACCTGTATAAATCCTTGTGTCATTTTTTGTGCTTGTCCGGCGGGGGAGGACCGGTCATCCGGTCAACCCGCGTCGCGTAATCTTTGCTAGGATCTTTCTCAAAACCTGCCGGGGTATTCGCAATACCACGACAGAGACAAACCCGCAAATAGGGCATTTTTCGCACGGGCATTTAAATGCAGTTTTCTCCTGTCGTCCTCAGACTGACTTTCCAGATCATCCGGAGGAGTAAAACCGATTTTAACAATATCCCATACGTCAAGCCCCATGGCCTCTAGGAATACCGACATGCGCACTTTCCAATAGGGATAATTTGTCCCATCAAAGATTGGCGCACGGCTAGTATGACCGAGAGAAAAATCATTAGTAGACGACATCCTCTCTCTAGGTGGTAAAGCCTAATGAATCGTGAGACTTGGCTCTGATACCACGTGTAGGATCAAGGATGCCGACTAGAGAGGGGGTTGAATAGGAGGCTTTTAAAAACTTTAAACTTAAACAAATATTTGCAAAACAAGAACAAATAATAAAATGAGCAAGAGGAGAAGGGAACGAACACAGTAATTTTTACCGAGGTATCGGAGACTCGCCCAGTCTCCACTAGTCCTCGTTGAAGCACTCAAGTCACTTGAGTTTTGCCTCAATACTCACGAAGAGTATTATCAACTAATGGTTGCTCCTTGTCCACTCCGGAAAGGCGAGCACCGATGCCTTGTACAAGCTTGCCGAGCCTCTCTGACAATCTTTGAACTGGAGAAGTCAACGGCCACGCCTCCGAACCGTCTAGGTGAGGGCTCTCATCAAGAGTAATAGGCAGCGAGGTCTTCTCTAGACCTCCAAACACACACCGAGAAACTACATGTATGCAAATGCACTGAACTGAAACTCTCGGTGGATCGAAAAACACTCGACTTGATCAACAGATCAAGATTTTGTATAGAAAACTAAAACTCAAGAGTGTATAAGAGAATGCTGCTGCTTGTTGTATCAAAACTCATGCCCAAAGCCCCTATTTATAGCCTCAAGAAACAAATGAACCGTCGGAGCTAGGGCTGAAAATCAGCAACATAAACTGACAGTCAGTTTGCCTAACTGACAGTCAGTTTCGTGTACAACGGCCGACAAAATTTACAGGTAAAAATTTGCTAGCCGTTCATGGTCGTTTATGGAAACTTGAAACCCGCAACTGACAATGAGTTATGCAAAGTGACAGTCAGTTCGACCAAAGACTCGACCAAAAGACTCTCTGACAATCTTTGAACTGGAGAAGTCAACGGCCACGCCTCCGAACCGTCTAGGTGAGGGCTCTCATCAAGAGTAATAGGCAGCGAGGTCTTCTCTAGACCTCCAAACACACACCGAGAAACTACATGTATGCAAATGCACTGAACTGAAACTCTCGGTGGATCGAAAAACACTCGACTTGATCAACAGATCAAGATTTTGTATAGAAAACTAAAACTCAAGAGTGTATAAGAGAATGCTGCTGCTTGTTGTATCAAAACTCATGCCCAAAGCCCCTATTTATAGCCTCAAGAAACAAATGAACCATTGGAGCTAGGGCTGAAAATCAGCAACATAAACTGACAGTCAGTTTGCCTAACTGACAGTCAGTTTCGTGTACAACGGCCGACAAAATTTACAGATAAAAATTTGCTAGCCGTTCGTGGTCGTTTATGGAAACTTGAAACCCGCAACTGACAATGAGTTATGCAAAGTGACAGTCAGTTCGACCAAAGACTCGACCAAAATAGATAGAAACTCAGTTAAAAGCAACTGTGGTCGAAACCCCAACTGACAGTCAGTATGGACAAACTGACAGTCAGTTTAGTACAAAAATTTTGAGTCCAAAATACACCCTCTCTGGACAATTGTTAGTTTAATTAAACTGACATTCAAACTGACAGTCAGCATGAACAAAAACAGTGATAACTTTAAATCCAGAAATCCAAAAGAGGTGTTTTAATAGCTCGTTTGAAAGATAATTTCAAGGGCTACATTTCTATCAACAGAAGTAAAAACTAGATCTGCCTAGATCTTTCTGAAAATTGCAAATACTCTTCTACTATCAAAACTCAACTGAAAATCCAAATAACTCAAATCAAGTTCAAATCAAATCCGACCAAATAGATGCAATGCAATGACCTAAGTTTCTCGGTTTATGTTGGAGATAAAAAAAGGACTTTCGCCACCCCTCTTTATAGTACGGTTAAAAGCTAAAAACAATTTTCCTAAACCGATCTCTCTCCAACTCCGAGATCAGAAGAAAATGAAATTACATATTACCTTATGTCCTTTGCTTCTTCATGTTTGCGTCTTGTCTTTGCTCTTCTGCACCTCGTGCTTCACTTCATGTCGGGTTCATCTTGATCATCTCGTAATTCTTCCCGAATAAACTCTGTTTCAAAAATCTCAGAAGCACAGTTAGTCTAAAACACTTTGTTTTCATTAATCATCAAAATTAGGGTTAGGCATGAAGGCCTAGCTGCAACAAGTTTAAGTTTTGGCACAATTCAAATATATTTTGATTAGTACATGAAACCGATTTTGTTAAAAAACAAGATAGTTGAAAGCCTCTAAAAACCTTTCAAATACATTTTGAAGTCCATTTTGATAGGAATTGATGATTTTTTTGTTCATGGAATTTTAGGTAAAGCCATGTCGGCAGCTTCCTCGTCTGATAGTAGTGATTCGAGGAGGGCCAACATAGATGATGCTGCTTCATCCCAGCGCAAGAGGAAGGCGTGAGGCGCGATGATGTTGTGCCGTTTGGCCAAACGTACGGATCTTTCATGTGAGTTCAACCAGTTCGGGCGACCGATCGGAAAGAACGCTGGCCATTACGTTGCCTATGTTGGTTCGTTGGCAAAGGAAAGGGTGAAGATCACCGTTCAGAGCTGGAAGGACGTTAAGGCCGATGAGAGGGATTGGCTGTGGGCGGAAGTGAAGGTAAAAATCAAAATCCTTGAACTCTTGAGTAATCACATTCCCTTGGTTTATCCCGAAGATTAAGTAAGTCCTGCTTATATGTACCATTTGAAACAGGCCAAGTGGAACATCCCCGACGATGGTCCCAAGATAGCTTGCTTGAAGGACATGAACAACACGTGGAAAATCTTCAAGAGCATCCTTGTCAGTACCTTCCTCTCTAAAGGAAAATCTCCATGCGAGAAGTACCCCTTAATAACGGAGGAGGTATGGGAGCAATTCACCCAACAGAAGGGGACCCCTGAGTTCAAGGTATGTATGGTTCCTTTGCTTGGTTACACCGTTGTATGGAGTAACCAACGGTGCATTAATTTTCTTGTTTCTGGTATGAAGGCCCTTAGCGAGAAGAACAAGGCAATCCAGAGGAGGAACGACCATCCGCACTCGCTCGGCTATCGCGGCTATGCGGGGAAGGAGTAGTGGAAGAAGGCTGAAGACGAGGCGTCGAATTTCGTCGACTCCTTTGACCTGCAGCTCTCTGAGATCCGCGATCCGCGATGCAAGTGCTGGTGGTTGGCCAAAGGGACTGTGTTATCCATGGGGACTGTGGAGTTCCCAAACCCCAGGGACGTCGAGGTTGTGTAGAAAATTGTAAGTTGGCTAACTTCCTGGTTGGAATCATAGAGTGTGGTAGAAAAAACTATGATCACTCGTGTCTGCGCAAGTTTGTATATATTTTTTTCTCACAATGTGGAGCTTTGAATGTAACAGATCTCTTACTCGAAGGAGGTGACTCAGGAATTGTTCACTCCCCATAGGGAGAACGACATCCTAACCCAGGCTCTAGGGAACAAGGAGCATCCAGGGCTGACGCGAACCATGGGTGGTGTGGTGCCATGGAAGGAAGGCTTCTCGGAGCCTAGGCAAAAGGCGAAGAAGGCTCGCAGCTGGAAGGAAAGGGAATCGGAGTTGTCTGAGAAGATACGGTCAGATGTGACTACACAATTCGCGGACATGTTCGCTCAAATGAACAAGAAGTATGAACGCCTCAGCCGAATTGTGCAGTCCAAGGGTTTAGATCCAGCTACCGAGGTCGATGCTGGTAGGCCAAGTAATTGTGGCTCAAAGGTTCACATGGATCCGGTGGACCTGATTGAGGTATTGCAACTCTTGAGCTATATATGAAGTTCGGTTGATGCCACTCCTGTTACGTTAGAACTGTTTCGCTAACCTGTTATAATTGTTGAAAATTGCAGAAGACGCAGAGCTGTAGCCTATTGATCAACATAGGCGACGACCCTGTAGTGGTTGCACACGGGGTCGTATATCAGTCTTGGGAGGATGTCTGGATCCACTGCGTACCTCTAAAGCCTGGGTTTGCAAAGGTACAGGTGGACATGGCCCTCCCAGGCTACAGCGCTTTTCCGTTGCCCGTCCCAACGGACAAAATGCGAACAATTGACGAGGCATTGGGCTCGTACATATAGTGGCCCAAGAAGGGTGTTAGACTACTGGAGGTAAACCCTACCCATTGTAGCTTACAGCTCAGTTAATATACTCAACTTGCAAAATCTAACTTATGCTTTTGTAACTTAAAGTGGATGATGGATGCCAGCGCACTTCCTGAGGACCCCACCCCCAACACAATGCATGACCGAGCTCCTTTGGCCCCCATGCCTCCTCCGACAGCCTCGACCCCACCCAAAGGATGCACGCCTCCTCGGAAAGCCCATTCGCCATCAAATGAGGTCAGCGGCACCGCACCCCAACCTTCGAAGGTATACACTCGCTCCCCGGCCAAAGGCAAGGGCAAGGCCAAAGGCAAGGCGAAACAAAGCCAGTCGGGTACATTCAAGAATGGGTTCCCACTCGTGTCGGAGTACCTTCTACACAGTATGGATCAGACAACCAGAAGTCTCCACGAGTGGTACCTGACCTGGTCTAGGCACCACATCAACTTCGTAGTTCACTTCAGGCCAGGTCATTTTCACCGTGAGGCCGGGAGCATATCGGTGGCCCATGAGGATTTGTTCGAGCTCTTCAACTGGAAGGAGCTTGATATGTCCATCATACGAACTGGAGTCCTGTGAGTTTGCTGATCCTATATGTTGTCGCAGTTCATTTCATAAATCTAATCACTTTGTATGCACTACTTACTAATGTCTACTTTGCATCCAAGTGCATGTATAGGCTGGCGTCGATAAGGGCATGTGACAGGGTGGGTTTCCTGGACCCAGACAAAATAAGCCTCACGATGCTCGAGCACGACCAAGCACATGCGGAGGAATACATATCAAGGGAACTACTGGCGCAGCAGAACCGGGAGTTCATTCTTGCGCCGTACCACCAAAGGTTAGTGCATTTCCTACTAATTCAACTCATTCTTGTATGTTACGCCTAATATATACATGAAATGGTTCACTTTTATATACAATGTAGGGGCCACTGGGTCCTCGTCATCATTTGCCTATGGATGAATGAGGTCTATTACCTCGATTCGATGAGTGACAGAGTAGAGCATGTTTTCACCATCACGTGGCACATAGATGCATAAGTGACACAGCTGATTTAAATTTTGCTCTGACTAGCTAATTAATGATAACATATTAACCAGCAATGCTAGATTAAATATAGGGCTTTCAAAAATTATGTTACTGCTGGAGGGAGGCATGACGCGTAGAAGGGCACAACAGTTTCTTGGAAAGAATATGAGGTAATTAATTATACGGATGGAACTACTCATGATGAGTCTTTTAATTTATGCTTAATTAGTTCTTTCTGTAGGATCAAGGATGCCGACTAGAGGGGGGTGAATAGGGGGCTTTTTAAAACTTTAAATTTAAAACATATATTTGCAAAACAAGAACAAATTTACGGTCGTGATCGTTTAGAAATATTTGCCTAACTGAGAGTCAGTTTCGTGTACAACGGCCGACAAAATTTACAGATAAAAAATTGTTAGCCGTTTGTGATCGTTTATGGAAACTTGAAACCCACAACTGACAGTCAGTTATTCAAACTGACAGTCAGTTATTCAAACTGACAGTCAGTTCGACTAAAACCTCGACCAAATCACATAGAAACTCAGAAGAAAACAACTGTGGTTGAAACCCCAACTGACAGTCAGTTTAGTACAAAAATTTTGAGCCCAAAATACACCCTCTCTGGACAATTGTCAGTTAATACAAACTGACAGTCAGCATGAACAAAAACAGCTATAACTTTAAATCCAGAAATCCAAAAGAGGTGTTTAATAGCTCGTTTGAAAGATAATTTTAAAGGCTACATTTTTGTCAACAGAAGAAAAAACCAGATTGTCGACGATTCGGACTCGGGGTTCTCAGCCGAACTTATGCAAAATTTATAATAGCGAGACCTTTCAAGATGACCCTTCAGGAAGGTATGTAGAAATATGGAGAACAAGAGCACAGAGAGGTTTATACAGGTTCGGGCCCTCGATGGTGGGAGTAATAGCCCTACGTCCTGTTGGGATTTCACTATACGTAATAAAGATTTACAAGATGGCGGGAAAAAACCTTCACAGGCGAAGGGTTTTTCCTATGGAAATGTACAGAAAGAAACCAAAGAGGCTTGTAAAAACTATCAAATCTAGGCCGTAGACTTGGCTGTTTGAGTGGTTGAGATGCGTTGTATCTCGCTTGTATCAGAGATGTTGATCTCTCCTTTTTGTTTGATGCATTTTGCCACCCTTTTATATTGGTCGAAAGGGTGCCATGTGGTAACTGCATTAGACAGTTGCTTAGATGCGGTTTAGAGAACCGCTCTTAACCTCCACGCAAGTTTAACACGTGTTATTCATG
The DNA here is from genome assembly GCA_019359835.1 of Pharus latifolius. Taxonomy (NCBI): domain Eukaryota; kingdom Viridiplantae; phylum Streptophyta; class Magnoliopsida; order Poales; family Poaceae; genus Pharus; species Pharus latifolius. The sequence goes on from CM033328.1 coordinate 6,912,680, forward strand.
GATAACTACACGTATTAACCTCTTGACGGTTGGTCTTCCACGTGGAAGAATCTTCGGGATACTTGGGATATTCCCGCTATAGGGACAGCTGGGCAGATGAACCCCAAGTACCCTGGTCGAAAACGCTCTGACCGCGGGATGTTGGCTGACCGCGCAACATCTCCAACATTTTGTTCGCGTATAGCACACGAATCCCTGACCGCGGACTAGCTGCGGTCTGATCGCGCAAAGCCTGCGACCTCGGGCTGATGCTTCTCAGAATGACTTGAGTTCGCACCACCAGGCACGTGTCTGGCTCGAATCTGTCTTGAACCAACAGTGCATTTATTTGAACTGACTCGGGTGTCAATCCTCATCAGCTAGCCCCCAAATTCGAAGAAAACGAAGAGACGTGTTATTTCGAATTTTTAAAAACATGCATCGGATTTTTAACCCGACTCTTCAAATCCCCCACCTAGTGGCGCACTAAGTGGGACGGTTGGTTCCCCGAGACGGGCTCTGGGCATTACGTGACAGGTAATAATGGCGCCGTTGAAATGTTTTTTTAACCCGAGGTGAAATTGTAAATGCTTTTAAAGACCCGAGACGCTCGGAATGTAAACCGTCACCTTGGCGGCTCACTACTACAGAAGTGCATTCCACTAACCCATATTTTCTAACGGTTATAAGCAATCTAGGAAAAATCCGATAGAATAGGACAACAGCGGCGGAAAAGAGGCATTTTACTATCGGTTACACACTAGTCCAACGTTAGTGAAATGCAAACACTTTTTACTATCGGTCAGTACTATACAAACCGATATAATATATTAAATAGTACTATCGGTTTTCCATTTTTAACTGATAGTAAAATTGCGCACTTTATACTATTGGTTATTACTGTACAAACCGATATAATATATTAAAATAGTACTATCGGTTTTTCGTTCATAACAGATAGTAAACTTGCTCACTTTATACTATCGGTTCGTACTGTACCAACCGATATAATATATCAAATAGTACTATCAGTTTTTCTCGCGTAACTGATAGTGAAATTACTGACTTTTTACTATCGGTTATTACTGTACTAACCAATACAATATATTAAATAGTACTATCGGTTACATAAAACAAACCGATAGTAAAATGACTTCATATAAACTAATGGTTATGACAGTGGGGACCTTATTTTACTATCGGTTTGTGTTTTTGAACCGATAGTAAAATTGTACAACTTAATTAGGTCGACCCCTGCTCTGCGCTCTGCATGTTGGAATCATTTCAGCCGCGCACGACTCCAAGCTAGAGTGATCTGGAGAAGCTAGCTGAGAGGTTGATCATATTTCCATCCCCCTCGGTATTGTCATCTTCTCATCACCTCTCTCTCTCTCTCTATCACTCTTTCACACTCTCCCTCTCTCTCTCTATTTGTAATTCATTAAACTAGATACATGTATCTCCAAACTAGCTAGAAGGCTGGGTTGGCTAGCTAGCTATAGCTTGCTGAATTTAAGCAGCTAGCTAGCTGGCTCTTCCAATTAATGCATGCATCAAGTTAATTAGGGTTTCATATATACAAATCCATTTAATGTAATTAAGCAGCTCATGTACACACATATGGCCTAGCTAATTATGTTTCATGCATATATGCATGCCCTGAGTCATTAATTATTTATTTGAATTTGTCAATTTTGTGAAATAATTGTAGATGGACCGAGAATATTAGATGTATGGAATAAAATGTACTACTGTTCAGTATTTGGAGGGTGTGAATGGGTTTATTAAATTTGCTGAGCAAGAAAAGGCGAGGAAGGGAGAGAAAGATATGCATTGTCCTTATAGAGATTTTATGAACTTAAAAAGGTTCGGCAACTCTGATCAGATTAGGAGTCATTTGATTCGTCGTGGTTTTAACGCACGCTATACCCGTTGGATATGGCATGGTGAAGATCTTGAGGAAACGAGCACCGCTACCACTCAGCAGCACCCGGAAGTGGATTGCAGTAATGATGATCATGATCAAATGATCCGTTTGAGACCTAGCCTTGGTTTTCGCACTAGGCTCGCCCAGATTCTAATATGCGGAATAACGGGATCTTACTCAGAAATACCGAAACCCAAAGGTTGATCGAAAACACAGTTCAAAGTAATTGCACAACTCTTTATTTCAAAGAGGGCTGTACACGTCGAACGTTAGACACACTTGTCTACGTCGAAGGAACTATAAGTGTCTAAAACTCAAATAAGTTCTATGACTCTTCGATTGAGTTCGATGATCTAAACTAGACCTATTACAAGGTATTTATAGTCCAATCGTATGAGTATGTATCAGACTTAGAGACCTAAACGTATTAGACTCATATAACTAATCCTAAACAGATAAGCTTAGTTATACACATTCGGATCGGATTACAATTCTGAACAGGGAACAAATTCCTTTTCCTAGTCGCGGACCAATCCAAGGTCGCGGACCCTTTCCGAACACAATTAAGGTCGCGAAGGACTTGGTCGCGAATCCGTATGCGATCAGGACTTGAAGATCCTCCCGGATCATGACTCCCTTGTTGAGAAGGAGCCAACCCCTGTTGCGACCTCTCGATCAAACTGGAGATGTGGAAATTGGGCTTGTCTATGTTCTTTGGTGTACCACTTTGCCGCACGTGCTCGTTGATCTTTCCGTCCAATTCGAAAAGTCTCCTTGGTGCCACTGCGGGTGGTAGTCACCTTCTTCTCCAGAATCACATCTTCACGTAGAGGTTCGTCTCGTTGATAGACCAAGTCTTCAACAGATGGTACTATAGTATCTGGCTCATCATCCAGCATTGAAGGCTCAAATAGTTTGAGGTGCTCAACATTAACAACCGAGTAGATATCCATGTATGGAGGTAACTCGAGCTGACAAGCATTATTACCCACTTTCCGCAAAATCCGAAAAGGACCATAACGAATGGGTTTGAGCTTCTTACCTTCACCTTTAAGTCTCTCCTTACTCAGATGTAACCATACCATATCACCTTCTTGAAATTGCGCATCAACTCGGTGCCGATCATGTCGCGCCTTGTACTTGAGTTGAGCTTTCAGCAAGTTATGTTCAACCTCACGATGGAGTCGTTGAATACCTTCCAGGAACTTTTGTGCTCGATCCTGATCAGATGCTTCCTTGCTGTTCTGTGCTGAGGTAAGGATCACAAACTCCATGTCGAATGGACTCTGTGGTAGAAATCCTAAACAGACCTCAAACGGCGACTTTCCAGTCAAACCATGCACTGCTCGATTAAAAGCAAACTGCAGGTACGGTATGCTTTCATCCCAGGTCTTCGGGTGCTTCGAGTTATATCCTCTCAAGAGATGAACGACTGTGCGATTAACCACCTCGGTTTGACCATCAGTTTGCGGATGAAAAACAGTACTCCTCTTCAGCTTGGTGTCCATCATCGTCCAGAGCGATCACCAAAAGTGACTAAGGAACCGGGTATCGTGATCAGACACAATAGAAGTCGGCAGTCCGAAGTGTGTCCAAACGTGTTGAAAGAATACCTGAGCGGCCTCTTCTCCCGTGATAGTCTTCCGACAAGGTATAAGTACAATCATTTTGGAGAACCGATCAACGACCACGAATAGATAGTCGTTGCCACGTTGGGTCTTAGGCAATCCTCCCAAGAAATCCATGGATATGCTCTCCCATGGTCGCGATGGAACTGGCAAAGGAGTGTACAAACCTAATTTCCGGTTTGCCGGTTTCGAGATGCTGCAGAGACCACAGCCTCGAACAAAGCTAGCCACATCTTGCTGCATACGCGGCCAGAACACATGTCGGTGAAGATTTTGCAACGTCTTTGTAACCCCAAAGTGACCAGCTACCTTCGATGTATGCGCTTCTCGCAACCATTGAATTCGAGGTGCTCCACGAGGTATGCAAAGTAAATTGCCCTTGTACAAGAGTCCTTCTCGACGAACGACCTCCGTAGTTTTCCCTGTTTTGAGCTCAGTCAGTACTGTTTGAAAATCAGGGTCTTCACTGTAAATAGTGGCATAGTCATCATGACATGAGGGCTCGATCTGCATGAACGCTGATAAGCAGAGGGTCGTAACTGGTGGTCGCGACAACATGTCCGCCAATTTATTGTGTACGCCCTTTTTGTACTTAATCACCAGATTGAACTGCTGCAAATACGACATCCACTTCATGTGCCGAGCTTGCTGTAGCTTGGACTGAGTTTGCAAATATTGCAATGGTTGATGGTCGGTGTGAACAACAGTCTCTTTACCCAAGAGATAACACCACCAATGTTTCACGGCCTGATGCAGTGCGCATAACTCCTTATCATAAGTCGGGTAGTTCTTCTGAGCTCCCTGGAATAACTCGGAGTGATATGCCACTGGTCGACCTTCTTGCATGAGCACTGCGCCCATCGCATAACCTGAGGCATCGGTTTCTAGCTCGAACGGTTTCTGGAGATTCGGCAACCTAACACAGGCGCCCCGTTGATCTTCCTTTTCAGCAAGAGAAACGTGTCCTCATGTTTCCCTGTCCACTCGAACTTCTGATCGATCCTGGTTAATGCATGCAATGGAGAAGCCATAATCGAGAAGTGTCAGATGAACTTCCGAAGATATTGGCATGCTCCCAAAAAACTACGCACATCCATAACTGTTCGTGGACGCGGCCACTCGCGAATCACTTTTACCTTATCTGGGTCGATTTGCAACGTGCCGTTGCCGACCAGGAATCCAAGGTAAAGTAGAGTTTGCTGGCCGAACTCGCACTTCTTACGGTTGAGGCGAAGTCGATGTTGCCGAAGCTGATCGAACACCTTTTCGACATGAATGAGGTGCTCATCCCACGATCGACTATAAACTAGTATGTCGTCGAGATAAACGATCACAAAATCATCGATGAACTGTCTCAAAACGTCATTCATAAGACGCATGAAAGTTGCAGGGGCGTTGCAGAGACCAAATGGCATGACTAGCCATTCGAACAGACCCTGTCGTGTTTTGAACGCGGTCTTCCACGTATCCTCCTCTCGGATGCTGACTTCATGATATCCTGACTTAAGATCCAACTTGGAGAAGACGACAGCATGCTTCAATTGGTCTAGCAGGTCATCAATACGAGGAAGGGGGTACCGGTTCTTGATGGTGATCTTTTTCAGTGCTCGATAGTCGATGCACATACGCCATGTCCCATCTTTCTTTGGTACTAACACCACAGGAGACCCACAAGGTGAACTACTTGGTTGAATGACACCATCGTTCAGCAACTCACCAAGTTGTCTCTTGATCTCTTCATTCTCCAATACTGAGTTGCGATACATACTTAGATTGGGCAGTGTCGCATCGGACACAAGCTGAATTTCGTGCTCGACTGGACGTTTCGGCGGACGACCCTGGGTAGTCTCGAATAGATTACTGTATTTCTCTAGCAGTCCCGACAAACGACCAGAATCTTCTCGGCACGCTAGCGACAATGCTGGTCGAGTACCCTCACCTTGACCAATGGGTCGAATCATGACAAGCACATTCTTTTGACATGCATTAAAAATTCGTTTGGCTTGATTTGCGGTAATCAAGTTCGAAGTATTGACGTGGATGTCTCTACTGATCACGAACTTAACTCCGTCTTTGGTGAGGTCGTACTCTTGCGCTCGCCGATGGAAATGAGCGTCTCGATCATATAGATACGGACTCCCAAAGATCACCTGACAGATATCGATAGGGACAACATCGCATTGCACCTCATCGATATACCATGCAGAGATCGCAAACTTCAACACACACTGAGTCGTAATCTATTGGTTCACGTCGGATGTAAACCAACCCAGTGAATATGGTCGCGGGTGTGTGGTTGTCTTCAAACCAAGTCGCCGAACCAGTCCAGCGGAGACCAAATTCTTTTGACTTCCTGGATCGAATATCGCTACGACCACTTCGTGCTTCACCTGGATGTTGATGGTGAACAAGTCCTCCGTCGGGTGATGGTCGTTCGGTGGATCCGAACCCTTCTCCTTCGGCATTGCCATCAGAGACAAGGTCGTATCCGCCTCATTAACCGAGTTCACTCGGACAACTTCTTCGTCGGGTGAAGTCGCAGTAGCCGTGGTTGTTCTTTTCCCTGGTCCGTTTTTCTTTGGTCGAAGTTCAGGATGAAGCTTGTAGCATTTGTCCTTCGTATGTCCCGCGACTTGACAATGTTCGCAGAAAGCACCCGTGCCCGATTTTGAAGCGTTCTTCTTCGGACTCGGCTTTTTCTTTGTCGAGGTCACACTTTCCTTCGTGCTTTTGTCGCTGCGGGATTTGTTCTTCTTCTCGATCGCCATAGCAATTGTGCTCGCGGTCGCGATGTCTTGGACGCCGAACAGACTTAGTTCAGTACTGATCGATTTCTGAAGTCCAGATGTGTACTTTCGAAATACCTGAGGGTCGGATAGCGAGATACCAATGACCATTGCTTGTCGCCGAAACTCTGTCGTATAATCTTGGACGGTCTGGTCGCGCCATTGGTACAATCGGTGCCAACGCTCCCATCTCTCCTCAAGGTAGCCCATCGGATAGAATTCTTGTCGCAGAAGTCGTTTGAATTGCCCCCACGCAAGGTCGTCAGCTTCACCACTGGCGACAAGGGCCTTCCACCATGTCTTGGCGTGGTCCTTCATCTTCAAAGGTGCAAACTTCACCTTTTGAGCGCTATTGAACCCTTTCAGGTCAAAGTAGGTCTCAAGTTGATCGATCCAAGAATCCAGCTTCTCGGCATCGATCACCCCATCATATATGGGTATATCAATCTTAGCGTCAACCTTAAAAGATCCGACACCTAAGGGGGTGTTGGCGAGATTGTCAGTTTTGTGGTCGCCTTCGTCTTCATTTTCGTCTGCCCTACGCAAGTCTTCACCAGTCTTCTCACCCGTAACCTTCCCTACTTCAGGAGGTACAATCATGGCCTGCTGCTGAATCCAAGCTAGCACGGTTTCCATGTCGGTGGAGAGCTTAGCCACTTGTTCGGCTAGGTTAGCTTGAACGGAGGTATCGTCAGACATTGTTGGAGACGCGGCTGTAGGAACCATCAATTGATCGCCTGGAGTTTCGCCGGAGGTTTTGTAACCCTGGCGAGTCTTCACCATCCACAGGATAGGAAAGTTGCTCTGATACCAACTTGATCCGTTTGAGACCTAGCCTTGGTTTTTGCACTAGGCTCGCCCAGATTCTAATATGCAGAATAACAGGATCTTACTCGGAAATACCGAAACCCAAAGGTTGATCGAAAACACAGTTCAAAGTAATTGCACAACTCTTTATTTCAAAGAGGGCTTTACACGTCGAACGTTAGACACACTTGTCTACGTCGAAGGAACTATAAGTGTCTAAAACTCAAATAAGTTCTATGACTCTTCGATTGAGTTCGATGATCTAAACTAGACCTATTACAAGGTATTTATAGTCCAATCGTATGAGTACGTATCAGACTTAGAGACCTAAACGTATTAGACTCATATAACTAATCCTAAACAGATAAGCTTAGTTATACACATTCGGATCGGATTACAATTCCGAACAGGGAACAAATTCCTTTTCCTGGTCGCGGACCAATCCAAGGTCGCAGACCCTTTCTGAACACAATTAAGGTCGTGAAGGACTTGGTCACGAATCCGTATGCGATCAGGACTTGAAGATCCTCCCGGATCATCAAAACATTGGTAATGTTCATTCGGAAGTCCATGTAGATGACGATAATTTAGATGAAATGTTACGTGATGTAGAAGAAGACTACAGCGAAAACAATTTAGCTAAATTTGAGAAATTAATTGTTGATTATGAGAAGCCTTTGTTCCCCGGATGTGCAAAATTTACAAAGTTGTCTTCTGTGTTGAGATTATATAACTTGAAGGCAAGCAATGGTTGGAGCGATAAGAGTTTCACAGCGCTATTGGATCTGTTAGCGGACATGCTTCCAGAGGGAAATGAGTTGCCAAGATCGGTTTACCAAGCCAAAAAACTATTGTGTCCGTTGGGAATGGAAATTGAAAGAATACATGCATGCCCAAATGATTGTGTTCTGTATTGTAACGAGTACGAGGATTTGCATGTTTGTCCAAGATGCGGCGCATCGCGGTATAAGCATGGGGACAGAATTTATCACAATGGATGTGATGAGGTAAAGAAAGGGCCTCCGGCCAAAACTGTGTGGTATTTGCCTGTGATTCCCAGATTGAAACGGCTGTGCGCAAATCCGAAAGATGCGAAGTACTTGCGTTGGCATGTCGAAGGTCGGAAACAAGACGAAAAACTAAGACATCCAGCTGATTCCATTCAATGGAGAAACATTAATAGAACATTCGGTGAATTTGGCGGCGAAGTGAGGAATATAAGGTTTGGGCTGAGTACGGATGGTATGAATCCACACGGAAATATGAGCAGTCGACATAGCACTTGGCCGGTTCTTTTATGCATCTACAATCTTCCTCCTTGGTTATGTATGAAGCGCAAGTACATCATGATGTCGTTACTAATTTCAGGACCCAGACAACCCGGGAATGATATTGATGTGTTTCTATCACCGTTAGTCGAGGACTTACATAAATTGTGGAGCGAAGGGGTGCGGGTGTGGGATGCACATAAGTGAGAGAATTTCATGTTGCGGGCCATGATATTTTGCACCATAAATGATTTCCCGGCCTATGGAAATTTGTCGGGGTATAGTACGAAAGGAGGCAAGGCTTGTCCTATTTGCCTGGATGAAACTGAAAGCATGTGGTTATCGAACTACAGAAAAACAGTGTACATGGGTCACCGCAGATTCCTTCCGATGCATCACGCCTACCGTAAGAAGAGGAAGTCATTCAATGGGAAGCCTGAGAAAGGATCAGCCCCAGTGTTTGTGACTGGTAAGGAGCTTTACTTGCGCGTGAAGGACATCAAAGTTGAGTTCGGTAAATGTTCTAAACCTCCAGAAAAAAATGTTTGGAAGAAGAGATCGATTCTTTGGGATCTGCCATATTGGGAGCACTTACAAGTTCGACATTGCATTGATGTCATGCACGTAGAGAAAAATGTTTGTGACAGTTTGACTGGTTTGTTGTTGAACATTCCAGGAAAGACGAAAGATGGCATCAATGTTCGCCGTGACATGCTCGACATGGGCATAAGGACTGAGCTTACACCGTTGGAGAAGGCACTAGTACAGAAATGCAGTCTACTAACCCCTATCTTCTATCGGTTATTAGCGATACAGCAGAAAACAGATAGAAAATGTGCCTCGCGGTCATAAAAACCCGACGGATGTATTTTCCCTATCGGTTTATAAGAAACTTATCGATAGAAGAAGCAGTACGATTTACTCTAGCGGTGATGAACATATTTGCCGTTAGAATATATGCATAAGTACTGACGGGAGAATGTTGTGCACCGATAGGACTGGTCGACTTCTACATCTAGACTTATTCTATCGGTCATGTATGCGTATACCGATAGAGTATGTACAAACTTTCCTATCGGCAATATGTAGTGTGCTGATAGAACCGTTCGCCTTCTACAAATATTTTTATTCTATCGGTAATGGATTATTGTACCGTTAGAATATATGGAAAATGGCTTACAACAGTTCGTCGTCAAGTATATTTGTTCTATCGGTATTGAATGTTTATTCCGTTAGAGTATAGCAAAAATATTTTAGAACTGTTCGCCTTCTACAGCTACTATTATTCTATCGGCAATGTACGTATATACCGACAGAGTATGTACAAAATTCCTATCGGTAATATGTATTGTGCCGATAGAGCCATTCGCCTTCTACAGATGTTTTTATTCTATCGGTATGTGGTTTTTGTACCGATAGAAATTACCCAGTACAATAAATACACGGGTATGTCTCTTTCATTCTCACAGTTCATCTGGCGTTTGTGGTCCTAACCCGTAAGCTCCATGGACGGCCGTCGCACCTCTACAGGCGACCACTACACCTCCGCACCTCCATCGACGCCCTCTAGACTTTGGCATCCCAAGCAAGGTACGTAAAATTTCAGAATATTGTTATATTATTCTAATCCGATTATGGCAATTATTCTGCAATTTTTGTATCCTTCATTTTGATGTGTCTTCTTTTCAATATGATTATGATCTGTGCAGGTCCTTGGATGATGCTCATGAGGGGCAACGTATTTCAGGGTTCTTCATCGCAGTACGCTGCCTACGTTGGCTTGTTGGCGAAAGAAACGGTGAAGATCACCATCGAGAGCTGGAAGGGCGTGAAGGGCGAGTTCTTGGTTGGCTCGGTCGAGAAGATCCTTAAGCCCGGCGTGTTTCTCAAATCAGGACCTATAGAAAGCATCTTACATTTTTTTGCATGCACCAGCTTGTGGCCAGATGCTAACCTGCTTGGAGAAGAAGAATTGTTGTCATTTGCACAGCCATTCTACACCATCACTACACAGAACAACATATATATCTTCGAAGGTAGCTTCTTTTTGTTCATGGAGTTGAGTTGAGTTGAGTTGAGTTGAGTTGATCGAGTTTGAGTCCGAGGAAATCACCAATACAAATGAAACTCGACGGCAGTTCCAGCTCCTCGGGCGTCTTCGAACTGAACTCCTATGGTTAAGTCCAATGTGGTTCAGACATTTGCTGTTTTGGATGAATGGATTTGTGATGTATCAGGTCTAACTTGTAGTCGGTAGTTGCATTGTCGCAACCTGCAAAGGTTCTCTTTTATGTAAAATGTATGGGCCACTGAGTCCTCGTCGTGATCTGTTGTTAATTTCAGACGTGGCTTTTCTAATATACATCGAATGTGTGAATTGTTGTATTTGTATATTGTTGTATATTTGTGTATCATGTATTGCTAACTGGGACATGAACTTGAATGTGTAGGGAGTATTTGTGTATTTAATTGTATTGGTAGGTAGGTGTGTATTTGTATTGCTGTTTCAGTTCAGACATGCACTTGAATTTGTGAACTGGCATGTGTATGTTTGCACCTGAATTTGTATTGGTGAACTGGCATGTGTATGTTTGTACCTGAATTTGTGAACTGGCATGTATAATTTTTTGGCAAGATGAAGTCCCAAGTACCTAAGAAAAGTATTTTTGTGTCTCCCAGTTAATCCACAAATTAGCTTTTCTTCAAATATTGCTTTTTCTTCTAGTTAAGATCCGTTTGATGTAAGATCTGTTTGATGTTACATTGATATGATTCCTTGGATGTGAGAACTGGTGTCATGTGTGTCCCAGTTTGGTACAAGTACCTCCTCTAACGGTAAGTACACATATTTACCGATAGAAAAACTCATGTACGTAAAGTGTCATGCATCGTCTAACGGTCAATACACATATTTACCGACAGAAAAACTCATGTACGTAAAGTGTCATGCATCGTCTAACGGTCAGTATACATATTTACTGATAGAAAAAGACCTGTACTTAATCAGTAATGGACATTCTCTAACGGTATATGTGTGTTTTTACCGATAGAATATGTGAGAGGCGAATGACCTTAGTTGGTCTAACGGTTATTTCATGTATTTACCGTTAGAAAATGGTCCATTATAAGGAAAATCCCACTCGACCATTGCTGAGCTGCTCTTTAATTTGTTCTGTTACACTCTGTGTCCCTCTGTTTGCGATGAAAGTTCCACGCTCGCAGCTACACTGCTAGGGTGATCAGCGCAGGCTGGAGGGAAGTTGATTGCGCCCCTCTCTTTAAGGTATGCTTAATTGTCGACACTTATCCCTCTCTACTTGCAAGCTAGCTGTATTGTGTAGTACCAAGTTTGTAGCTCTAAGCTTGGGAGCTTGGTAGCTGGAAATGCGTAATGTTTTAGGAGCTAACTAGCTTGTATTGTGTAGTTAGCTAGGTTAATTATTGTTAATTTCGTCAAGCTAGGGTTCAACACATGTATCTGTTGTAAGAGGCTGTACATGTACATATACATATATAACTTAATCGGGCAGGTTTCATGCATTGCTGACTCATTAAATTTTGTTAATTGTAGATGGACAGGAAATATTGGATGTATGGAATAAAGCGTACTACTCTTGAATATTTGGATGGTGTGAATGAGTTTATTAAATTTACTGAGCAACAAAAGGAGAGGAAGGGAGAGAAAAATATGCTCTGTCCTTGAACAGATTGTATGAACTTGAAGAGGTTTAGCAACTCTGATCAAATTAAGAGTCATTTGATTCGTCGTGGTTTTAACGCGCGATACGCCCGTTGGATATGGCATGGCGAAGATCTTGAGGAAACAAGCACCACTACTACCAATCAGCAGGACTCGGATGTGGATTGCAATAATATTGATGATCATCCGAATTTTGATAATGTTCATTCCGATGTGCACGTAGATGATGATGATGACGACAATCTAGATGAGATGTTACGTGATGTAGAGGAAGATTACAACGAAAACGACTTCTGTGAATTTGAGAAACTGATTGCTGACTCTGAGAAGCCTCTGTTCCCTGGATGTGCAACATTTACAAAACTGTCTTCTGTGCTGAGATTATATAACTTGAAGGCAGGCAACGGTTGGAGTGATAAGAGTTTCACGGCACTACTAGATCTTCTAGCGGACATGCTTCCAGAGGGAAATGAGTTGCCAAGATCTACTTACCAGGCCAAAAAACTGTTGTGCCCGTTGGGAATGGAAATGATATTGATGTGTTTCTAGCGCCTTTAATCGAGGACTTACAGAAATTGTGGAGCGAGGGGGTGAAGGTGTGGGATGCATACAAGAAAGAGAATTTCATCTTGCGGGCCCTGATATTTTGCACCATAAATGATTTTCCGGCCTACGGCAATTTGTCAGGGTATAGTACGAAAGGAGCCAAGGCTTGCCCTATTTGCCTAGATGAAACTGAGAACATGTGGCTGCGAAACTGCCGGAAAACAGTGTACATGGGTCACCGCAGGTTTCTTCCGGTGCATCACACGTACCGTAAGAAGAGGAAATCATTTAACGGGAATCCTGAGAAGGGATCAGCTCCAGTGTTTCTGACCGGTAAGGAGATTTACTCGCACGTGAAGGACATCAAAGCTGAGTTCGGTAAGCATTGTAAACCTCGAGAAAAAAATGTTTGGAAGAAGAGATCTATTCTATGGGATCTACCGTACTGGGAGCACTTACAAGTACGACATTGCGTTGACGTCATGCATGTAGAGAAAAATGTCTGTGACAGTTTGATTGGTTTGTTGTTGAACATTCCGGGAAAGACGAAGGATGGTGTGAAAGCTCGTCGTGACATGGTGGAAATGGGGATAAGGACTGAGCTTGCACCTTTAGAGAATGGAAAGCGTACATACCTCCCCCCGGCCTGCTATACGTTGTCCAAGAGCGAAAAAACAGAACTCTGTCGGTGCCTGCACGGTGTTAAAGTTCCATGTGGTACTCCACGAACTTGAAAAAACTTGTGTCTATGAAGGACCTAAGACTGGTTGGCATGAAGTCCCACGACTGTCATGTCTTGATGTCACAGATGCTTCCCATTGCTATCAGAGGCATTCTCCTAGTTAAAGTCAGAGAGACAATCACAAACCTATGTTATTTCTTCAACGCAATATCTTGCAAGGTGAGTACGTGCACTCCTACTATAAGTTCATTACCTCCATTTCTAGAGCTTAATTAGAAGATTTTCCTGATATGAATATTTCGCGCAACTGTGTCCTCGTAGGTAATTGATCCGGATGGACTGGATGCTTTGCAACGCGATGTGGTTACAACTCTTTGTCAGCCCGAGATGTATTTCCCTCCATCCTTTTTTGATGTTATGGTCCATCTGATTGTTCACCTTATCAGAGAAATTAAGTTTTGTGGACCCGTGTGCCTGCGCTACATGTATCCATTTGAGAGATTTATGGATGTATTGAAGGGATACGTAAGGACTCGTCGTCGACCGGAGCGGAGTATCATGGAAGGTTATGCCGCCGAGGAGGTGATTTAATTTTGCACAGATTACATGGCCGGGGTTGACCCAATTGGCGTTCCTAGGTCCCGACACGAGGGTAGGCTTGAGGGCATTGGAACGATTGGATTCAAAGCTATCGTCCCCGCTCGTGATGTGTACGCAAAATCACATTTTTGGGTCATACAACACATGACGGAGGTCGAGCCATACATACAGGAGCACAAGGTAATGTTACGGTCACAAAATCCTTCGAAGTCAGACGTTTGGGTCACCAGAGAACATAACAGGAAATTTGCTGAGTGGATCCAAGAAAGAGTCACGCGAGCTACGGAGGGCTCCGTAAGTGAAACTGTGACATGGTTGGCTAGAGGCCCAAGATTCACTGTAGGGACTTGGTGGGGTACGATGTGGTACCCTCATTTGAGGATTCCAATGGCAACCGCCCAGGTGGATTGCACACAGAAAGGTACATCACAAGCTCACAACAACAGGATTCACTTTAATCAATAAAGCAATAGATAAAACAAGTACAAGGTCACGAGGACCAGTATTACATTATCATAATGCCAAGAATGGAATTAATTAAAGTTGATACAAAGTAGAGAGTTTTTCATAAATCAGGAATCAAAAACAATATCACGAAAGCAATAACAAAGATCTTCATTTCCTTCTGCAGCGGTTCGGCTCGGGCCTTCACCACATCGAACTCAACTTGGCGCATGACCCTCCTAGAAGCTCAAATCGTCTGGAAAAGTTCCTTCCACTTCTTGGTGCTCAAGGCTAAAGGAATCAGGGTCCTTGAATCCTTTCTTCTGAATTTGTGTGAAAAGGCAAGGGTGAGCATATTTTTCCACGATGCTCAGCAAGTCCCGTTATGAGAATGCAAATATATAGATGAGGGGTTTTCAAGGAAAGGGGTCTTGGTTTTATATATATAGTAATAGAGTAGATTTTCACTCTCATTTTGAAGAAAAGGTTTTTGTTTTCAAAAGCGGGGTTTTTAAAATCATAAGCTAGATTTTCAGAAATGTTGTGTGTGGCAGTCTTTCATGAGTCACCACTTTACTCAGATTTTGTGAGAAACCTTCCAAAAGCTACTTGTGCTGCATCGACGTGAATAGAATCCACAGCGCGCAGACTCCATAACCTGGGAGCACAGAGTATCCGATACTTTTTAAACTTTGCAAAGGTGTACCACTTTAATCCACCAATCATTCGGCTTTCAAGTCGGATCAGCTTCATGCGGCTTTTACGCATGTGACAAGGCCGAGATGACACAACAGTTTACAGTCCTAGCATTAACAATTTCCCTGCCCGGTAAATAGACAGTTAAGTCTCAAGTACCGTTGTGGGTCCTCCCCACTGCCTTACTTCCTAGCCTGGGTCTATGTTCTCGCAAGACACATAGCCTCTCTTGATTACAGTCGCGCACGACTTAATCTGGCATAGGGCGTCTTCCTTCTTTCCACCTTTTCCTCTCATGATTTTTTTGAACTCACATCACTCATGGCCTTCTGCGGCCCACCAGTTCTCGCAAGACACTGGATCGACAACCATTGCAGGGAAAAACTAACACTAAAGAAAGCTACTAAGTTGCGCCCGTCCCATAAACAGGCAAGTGGTTGGTACGTTTTTCATGCCGCATAGAAGCACAACACAAGGTTCTAGTCCTTATGAATCTCTAGTGAGGAGTCTTTCACATTCCCAGTGCGCACACAGCACCATCCTATCAAACCGTCCTCACTATCGATTCCAATCATATTTTCTTTCACAAAAGGGTTTTTGAATATACTTTTCTCATATGTGACCATTCAACATTTATCATATAATCTTGGTCATAGCATAGCCTAAGCATGATAATCTAGGGTGACGAGGGTGCATGGATATTCAATGTCAAAAGGGGCTTTATAGTTATTTAGGTCATATCTAATCATTTCATTAAAACATAACTCTTATTTGAATCTAAGGCATGCATATACTTGAAAGCAGTTAACATACTTCATTTCAAAATATTAGGCTAGACATGATCAAGGGTTTGAGACTTGCCTTGCAGTGATGGGTCTAGCTGCTCAGATGAATCCTCGAAGATCTCTTCTGTTCGTTCAACGTCTGGTTCCACGGCGGGTACAAACAACACATACATACTATATAAGCATACAAGCACTAGAAAATAATACGTAAATACATCATGCATGCAGGGGAAAGGGTTTGGGCAAGGTCACTTGATATTGATCAAAGAGATGGGCTCAAAAGGACTTGAATGTCGAAGGGCTGACATTCGGCTCATGGCTTGACATAGCCCTAAATTGGTCTTAGGTAGATTTTCTGGGGAAGTGACAGTAGGGAAAGTTGTAGAGAACAACTCCAGGAATCTAGTGGACAAGGTGGCATTTCAATTGCTCAAGTGTAACAGGTCTAAATCACTCAATGCCACTGGTGGACATGCACTGACATAGTGCTAGACATGACCAGAAACTAGGGCATGTCATAACTTTTGACTCAGGGCTCCAATTGATGAACCACTTTGTCTAGGAGTTAGGCCTTGATAACAGGAACAAAGTACTCAATAGGCTCAAGGGCAGAAAGTGGCCGGAGGGTGGCCAAATCAAGCGAGTAAACACGGTGGCCTGGGTTACTGGACAGTGATCTTGGCATTGAAATAACTTTTGATTCAGGTCGATTCAGAAGTTGATATAGTAGACAATATTGCTCAGGGTACTGAGATCTTTCTAAGGGACAAAGTGTGCGGGGCTAGATCGGCCGGGGAGAAATTCCGGCGACCGGCGCTGGAGAAGACGACTCCTAAATTGGGCGTTTTCGATTCAGAGACTTTGAGCTCGATTCTTTGCTCAGGGAGTGAGAGGGTGAGGTGAGGGGACTATTTGTAGGGTTAATTTGACCGGGGAATGGCCGGAGAAGCTCGGCAACGTAAGCTGGTTTGCTGGTGGCGCGCAAACTGCGGAAAGGCTACAATCTCAGATCAATTTTGAAATCCAAGTTAGTAGGCTTGCTCAAAGGGGTGTACTGAACAACTTTCATTACTGGCACGGGGATTAATTCGGATCGAATCGGGCAGCATTGAGGAAACAGGGCATTTGGGATTTTCCGACGATCGCCGGCGTTAGGGTTCGCCGGGGGCCAATTGGATGCTATGAAACGGAGAGGGGGATGAGAGAAGCTTACTGGTGGTCTTGGATTGAAGAAAGAAGCTTCGGGCGAAGCTGGCACCGGTGGCCTCAAAAGCAACTCGCCGGAGAAGAAGGCATTCACGGCGGCGCTGGGGAAGTAGCTGCTCTCTGGTGCTAGGGCTGAAGCAATGCAGTTGCGGGGTGGTGCGAAATAATGCTGGGCAAGGGGAGGTGCTTATATAGGCGATGCGCTGAGCTCTCGGGAGTTGAAGCATATCGGGCGGGATTCGTGGCTGACACCGGAGAAGCGATCGAGACGATGTCGGGACGCGGCAAAGACTGTGCCAGAGAAGGGGAATCACGCGAAATCAGCTGGAGCAGGACGACGGGATCACTGGCTTCGGCATGGCTGCAACGTGGCGTTGCTTTGCTGCTGCTGGAGCACGCGCGCGCGCGGGAGAATCACGGCACAGCGCGGCTACGGTGGCTCCACGGTGGCGGCACGGTTGCGCACAGGTGGTGCTACGTGGCTGCGATGGTGGCTGCGCGAGAGACTTCGTCGGCGGCGAGTTCCTGCGGCGAGGCAAAGTGGCGAGGCTCTGGTCGCAACGGCTAGAGCTCTGGTCGAGAGCAACGACCAGGGGCTTGGTCGAAAATGGCAGAACAAGAAGGCTAGGGCTGATCTGCAATTTCCAAAATTTGCACCAGGGACTGTTCTGCAAAGAACTTGGACTAATTTGCAAGGTTTTCTTTCGGGATCTTGGGCCTATTTGCAAATCTGGAGATCTAAAGGGCTGATCTGAGATCTGGTCCTGCAGATGAGTGTCACTAAATTTCTTGGACTCATCCAGTAGGAAAAACGGTAAAATCCAACAAGATCTGGTGGTTTTGACAAAAATCGAAAACAGGGTAATTAGGGTTTGAAACTTTGGCGAGGATGAAACTAGGGTTTCGGTTCAGTTTTTGAAATTCTTCCTGAAGAGAAAAATGTCTAGAATAGTGAATGGGAGATATTCATTGAATTAGAGCGGAATTTGAAGGTGATCTGAGACTTTTGGTCTTTTTGGGCTTCTGACAAATCTGAAAAGAACTGATTTGCGGTACTTTTGGACTAAAAAGTGAAAATGGTCTGAAAGGCGGAGTTTATCGGCAAACTTTTTAAATTAAGGTAGTGGCACACCTGAGATCATAATTCTGAGATAAAGATCAAAAATGGGGTTGAGACATCCAAGAATCCAATGAACATATACTGATTGACAAGCTAAAGAGATGACAAAATTTGGCATGTTACATACGACATCAATGGGTATTCATTTTACACAAGAGCTCAAGACGCAAAGAGTAGCACGCAATGTAGCGGAGTGACATTGTTTGCTATTTCCGAGGATGCCAAGTCAGTAAGGGCGCTGAACTCATATTACGGTGCTATTGACAAAATATGGGAGCTCGATTACGGATTACTTAAGATTCCCCTGTTTTGATGCCAATGGGTCAAAATCCCTCGAGGTGTTCAAGTTGACAGTTGCGAGTTTACTCACGTCGATCTTGGTAGAGTCGGACACCAAGACGATCCATTCACACTTGCAAAGCAAGCCACACAGGTATTCTACATCGTTGACCCGGCCAATCCGAACTTGCATGTTGTCCTCCACAGCAAGAGATGTATTGTTGGGGTCGAAGACGTTGTCGACGAAGAGGAGTATAACCAATTCGATGAAATACCTCCATTTTTAGAGGACATTCAATCTATCCCTACTGAAGATATCGAGGAAACAACGTATCTGCGAGATGATCACGAAGAAGGATTATGGGTTGAGAACCATTAATGATTATTTTCCATTTCAGGGATAAATGCCAAGCAAATAGCCCACATGTTCTGCAGCAAGAGGTGAGCAACTTATCATTAATACATCAGGCTAGTACATTTTTCCTTAGAACTTAATGATAAGCTAGTTCACAGCATTAATATATCTCAATTAATTAGTTAATTTTACTCCACAGCATGAGTTCTAACATGTACAGTACCTTTATTCTGTAAGTACTTAATTCTTCCCTTCGAATAGCAGTTGCAAAAATCTCATTGCAGGCTCTTGCTTCTTCAAATTAAGCTCTGCAAACATCAATTTTTCTGACGGTATTTTGTTATTTATACCGATAGAAAAGGATATTCAAATGTATCTCAGGCACTTCAAAAGTTTCACTGCGAAACGTTTTCTTATTCTATCGGTATTATTACATTGTACCGTTAGAATAAATTCGTTTGTTCACGGTATTTCGTTGTCTGACGGTTTTTTTCTGTTCCTACCGATAGAAAAATACTCTGGCGCTTCGAATTCTCAACCGTGTCGCCATGCGTCGCTTTGGAAATTCTATAAGTACCTCGCCATGCGTCGCGGTATTTTGATGTTTTTCTAATTCTCGAACGCTTCGACTCATCTTCTCTTTCACAATGGCAACCTCCATGGGATCGTCAGCCACGCCCTCCCT
The DNA here is from genome assembly GCA_019359835.1 of Pharus latifolius. Taxonomy (NCBI): domain Eukaryota; kingdom Viridiplantae; phylum Streptophyta; class Magnoliopsida; order Poales; family Poaceae; genus Pharus; species Pharus latifolius. The sequence goes on from CM033328.1 coordinate 6,932,173, forward strand.
GGTAAGAACTCTAAATCTCCTGGGTTTACCCCTGTATTGTTAATCCATGTTCAGTACATTCTTGACCTGTTGATTTGCACAGGGAAGGGGAGCCGTCGAAGACACTGCCAAAGTCAAGGCCGAGCTGAGGGCCCTCCAGGAGGAGCAAAAGCTCCTCACGGAGAAGCATACTCGGCTACGGCTTGACCTTGACGATCTCTTCCAGCGCATTCAGCGCATGAAGACGGATGGTGACAATGCTAGGGCGAGGACGAGGCGTCTTCGCGAGGAGAATAAAGCCGCGGATATGACCATCGCTGGCTGCGGTTTGACAATGAAGGATACCATCGCGAAGCTGAGGGAGGTCGCAGGCCTTCTCGACGCTGAAGTAGTTGATCCTGAGAAGGACAACTTGTCGCTGGAGGAGTCTTGCGCCCTGGCTGCAAGTCAAACTGACTCTATTCTACATGCAGCCAGGGCTAAGACCACCCCTTGACCTAGCATTTTGGGTTTTATTTTTTTTTTATAAGTGATAAAAGAACAATGAATGAACAATTTCTTTTTATGTCAATTTTCCAATTTTTCAGCCATCTTCCCTCTTTCTTTATCATGCTGCAGCTTTCAAGCACGGTCTGTTTGATGTTAAATTGTGTGTACCTTTTCATTGCTCTGACGGTATTTTGTTGTTTTTACCGATAGAAAATGGCACACAATACTTTAATCTCAGGCACTTAATTATAAAATTTTTGTGGGGAAAATTAGTCTCACGGGATTTTATTGTTTACACCGATAGAAAAATGCACCCACTACTTCAAATATTTTTCCGGGAAAATTACTTTTTCTATCGGTATTATTTTGTTGTACCGATAGAAACGTACACAATTCTATCGGTATTATGTGGTTATACCGATAGAAAAATGAAAACTAATACTATAATCTCCGGCACTTAATTAAAAAATTTTTCTGGGGAAAATTGGTCTCACGGTATTTTATTGTTTATACCGATAGAAAAATGCATCCACTACTTCAAATATTTTTCCGGGAAATTTACTTGTTCTATCGGTATTATTTTGTTATACCGATAGAAAAGTACATAATTCTATCGGTATTATGTGGTTGTACCGATAGAAAAGGTCATCCACAACTTTATTACTCGTACATGGCCCTTGAGTTTCCCTCCAGTCGAATAGTTGCAACTTAGAGCACTGCGTCTCTTCGAGAGTGAAGAAAACCACAACCTCCGCCGTGACCACTCAGTTCCCCTCTCCCACACGACGATTGCCGGCTGGATACTGGTTCGCCACTACCACCAATTCTTATTTTCGTCCTTCGCCGGCGGCCGCTGTGTTGTACACCGCCTCTCCATCACCACAACTGATCGCCGTAAATACCCTAATTCGTCGTTCTATTTCCAGCATCTTCGTTATTTGATTCTAATGTTTTGTACGTACTAATTCTTCGAGTTTTGCAATTACACTAGGGTTCCCTATTGTGTTGGATTATGTACATTCCGCAGGCAATGTTGATTTAAATTAGGGTTTACATAATATGTTCCAGTGGTGTAATGAACCTGTTTTGAGATTTGAACTTATCTATACTACTGTATGTCTGATCAATTGTATCCAACTGCCATGTAATGCACATTATGTGTTGGAGTAGTTCTTACACATATTCTATCGGTTGCTGATGTGTTTACCGATAGAAAATATTTCTGCACAAGTAGTAAAACTTAATTTGGATCTGGCCATGCAATGTACTAGTTTGGTTGGGAATTTGTACTCACTTGGTATGAATATATGGCAATGTGGATGGGTCTTCGATGTATATGTTTCAAATGCCTATACATGACTTTTCCCAACCTAATAGATGTGAAGTCCTGATGACTTGCATACAGGCTAAAGACTATGCACAGCTAGTGGCACTTAGATATCTTTATATTCCATTAGCATTAGGTTTGTCAGATTATGCACAGTGGCACTTAGATGCTTGTGTGCATATTTACGTGTGAAATAATAATGCTGGCCCATGAATATTAGTATATAGCAAATCATCGAGAATGATATGTGATGACAGTGAATGGTGGCTTGTCAACAAAATTCCATATATATAGAGAACATTGTTATGTTCTATCGGTATCTGACGGGGTTGCCGATAGAAAAATTGTGTCCTGTGGAGGCAATTGATATGCTCTATCGGCAGCTCATGTGTTTACCGATAGAAAATATTTCTGAACAGTTCAGGAAGTAATTTATGCATGTCTTTCTTTTTGTATTATTTTCCCTTTTGCCGCCCTAATTAGTCTCCAGTCCTGGGCTGAGTTATGGAACTCCAAGGCGAATTAATTGCCATATGGTTTGTTGATGGTTTTGTAGGGGAAGACATGTCGTCATCTTCATCGGATGGTACTAGTGGTCAGACTGGGGCCAACCCCAACGTAATTGAAGATGCAGTTGTTACATCCCAGCGCAAGAGGGTGGGGCGAGGCGCGACGGCGTTGGGCCGTTTGGCCAAACGCACGGATCTTTCTTGTGAGTTCAACCAATTTGGGAGGCCGATTGGAAAGAATGCTGGGAGGTACGCGGCCTACGTTGGGCTGTTGGCGAAAGAAAGGGTGAAGATCACCGTCCAGAGCTGGAAGGACGTGACTGCGGACGAGAGGGATAGGTTGTGGGCGGAAGTGATGGTTAAATTAACTGAAATCGCTGAACTCTTTCGTAAGCACGTTCTCTTGGCTTATACTAAAGTTTAACTAACTCGTGATTAATTAATTGTATGCATTTTTTGAAAACAGGCTAAGTGGAACATCCCCGACGATACACCTAGGACGGCCTGCTTGAAGGACATGAACGGAACATGGAAAACCTTTAAGAGCTGGCTCGTCAGTAACTTCCTCGCTGCGGGGAAATCTCCTTGAGAGAAGTACCCCTTCATATCGGAGGAGGTATGGGAGGAATTCACCAAGCAGAAGGGGACTGAGGAGTTCAAGGCCCTTAGCGAGAAGAATAGGGCGATCCAGAAGAGGAACGACCACCTGCATCGGCTCGGATCCCGGGGCTATGCGGGGAAGGAGGAGCAGTGGAAGAAGGAAGACGAGCAAAACCCTGTCATCGACACCCCTGAGTTGCCGCTCTCCGAGATCCGGGATGAGAGGTGCAAGTGATGGTGGAGGGGGAGGGGGTCCGTGTCTTCCACGGGGTCTGTGTAGTTCGCAACCCCTGGGGACGCCGACGTTGTGAGGCGAATGGTAAGTTGGCTAACCTCGTAAACTGTGTGCGCACAAGTGTACATAAGGCAATTTGTCTCACAAGGTACCTTCAAATGTAACAGATCTCTTTTGAGAAGGAGGCAGCGGAGGGATTGTTTACCCCGCAGAGGGAGAACGACATCCTCACCCAGGCTCTAGGAAATAAGGAGCATCCCAGGCGGACATGGGCCGTGGGAGCCATTGTGTCGTGGTAGGCCAGTTTCGCAGATCCGGCTCCACCGAGGAAGAAGGCCCGCTCCTGGAAGGAAAAGGAAGTCGACCTCTCCGATAAGATACGGGCTGAGGTATGGGCGGAGATGCGGGCTGAGGTGCGGGCTGAGGTGCAGTCTGACGTCGCACAAATTAGGGATGAGCTCGCACGGTTGAGAGAAGCATTGCTGGCCAAGAGTGCAGATGCGGATACCCAGGACGACGGTACCCTGCGGGGTCGGATAAGCAGTTGCGCTTCGAAGGTCCTCGCGGATCCAGTGGATCTACTTGAGGTGCTGCAAGCCTTCATCTGTGCACTTAAGTTGATGCCACTCCCATTCTGTTAGAGTTGTTTCGCTAACCTGTTTTAATTGTTACAAATTTGCAGAAGCCGAAGGGCTGCATCCTACAGAATCACGTAGGTGCCGGCCAGGAAGTGGTTGGACACGGCTTCGTATATCCGTCAGGGCCGGATGTCTGGGTCCACTATGTACCTCTGCAGTCGGGGTTCGCAAAGGTACAGGTGGACATGGCCATGCCGGGCTACAACGATTCTCCGTTGCCAGTCCCAACAGAGGAACTGCAGACACTTGCTGCGGCAGTGGGCTCCTACGTACAGTGGCCCAAGAAGTGTCTTCTAATACAATCAGTAAATCCTACACATTTTAGATTACATCCTACTCAGTACACTCAACTTGCAAAATCTAACATACGTGCTCATTAATTGAAGTGGCCTCCCGTCGGGCTACCAGGGGACTGCGCCCCCAGCTCAGGGCATGAGGGCCGATCTCGTGCGAACCTGTACACATCAAAGACGGCCTCGACCCCACCCAGCGCATCCACGCCTCCACCTCGGAAGAAAGCCGCCATCAGCTCGCCCTTGCCTTCGAAGGTATGCGCTCAGTCCCCGGCAAAAGGCAAGGGCGGCAAAGGCAAGGGCATAGGGCGACAGGGACTGCCGCGGAGGTTCACGAACGGGCTCCCACTCATGTCGGAGGCATCTTTGCGCAAATTGGATCGATCAACCAGAGCCCTCCACGAGTGGTACCTACATCGAGCTCGGCGCAGCCTGAACTTCTTAGTTCCCTACAGGCCTGGGCAGTTCCACCGTGAGCCCGGGACTATATCCGTGGCACACGAGGATCTGTTCGACCTCTACAACTGGTGGGAGCTCGATATGTCCATCATACGGACTGGAGTCCTGTGAGTTTGCTGATGCTATGTATTGCTGTTTTCTAGCTTTGTTTGCTAACTCTGCATTAATGTTGCAGTTCATTTGAATACTGAGTAACTTTCTGTGAAATTAATATTAATCTCGTCCTTCGCATGCAGGTGCATGTACAGGCTAGCATCGGAGGCTGCGTGTGACAAGGTGGGTTTCCTCAACCCAGAGAAAATAAGCCTCACGATGCTAGAGCAGGACGCCGCGCACGCTGAGCAGTACATATCCAACGCGCTGATGGCGCAGCAAGACAGGGACTTCATTCTGGTGCCGTACCACCAAAGGTTAGTGCATTTCGTACTAATTTAACTGAATCTTGTATGTTACACCTGAGATGTACTTTGAGCTAGCCGTCCTCTTTTACGTACAATACAGGGGCCACTGGATCCTCATCGTGATCTGTCCGCCGAGGAACGAGGTGTACTACCTTGATTCGATGCGTGACAGATTATCGATGGAATATGTGCTCAAGGGGAATATGGAGGCGTAAGTAACTTATATGTTTGATTTAAATTTTGACCTCACTAGCTAATGATAATACATTAACCGGCAATACTAACTGAAATGCAGGGCTTTTGATAAATATGTGTCCGCTGAAGGGAGGCATGACGCACCGCAGGGCTCCCTACTAGCTTGGAAAGAATATGAGGTACTCACGAAACTTTTTGTTTATGCTTAATTAGTTTATGGAAACAATATATAGCTAACATGTCTTCGCATATGCAATTATCTCAGTGCCATCAGCAGCCGCAATCGTGGGAATGCGGGTTTTATGTGCTGCGCTACATGTACGACCTAGTGCGGACAAACTTTGCCCGATTCCCCCAGGTAAGCATCGATAGCTAACTCAAATTTCAAAAATGGGTGTCACGTTCTAAATTAGGATCGAAGTTAGTTACTCAGTATTCACACATGCTTGCAGATCGCCATGTCGAAAGACTAATATGAAAATGCAAAGATTATATATCTTCGACAAATTTGGGCACAACATGTCATGGAGGAAGTAGCGCCCAACCATCCAGCATGACAATTTTCTCCTTTTCGTGTACTCTGCATAGACTGTTTATATACATGTGAATAAATATATATGTGAATAAATGTCCACATTGGATTGCAATTTGTATTTGTCCATACATATGTGAATAAATGTGAATAACTGCCTAATGTGTCAATCTGTTCTGTGAATTTACATTGCATCTGTACTGTATTATGTATCCAATCTATACTGTATTGTATCTGTACTGTATTGTGTATCCAATCCATACTGTATTGCATCTGTACTGTATATGTGAATGTACTGTATTGTGAATGCAAATAAAGTACTGTATATGTGAATGCTCTATCGGTAAATTCATCAACAACAGAGAGACTACTGTACTTTTTTCTATCGGTACAATCAACATTAACCGTTAGAAGAGTGTGACCTTTCCTGCCGGTGAACTCATACATATCCGAGAGAGTACTAAGCTTTTTTCTGTCGGTAATCTTGTAGTTAACCGTTAGAATAGTGGTACTTTTCAAACCACTAGCTACGAGTTTTCTATCGGTAAACTTGTAAGATGCCGATAGAATAGTATGCTTTTTTCTGTCGGTAATCTTGTAATTAACCATTAGAATAGTGGTACTTTCCCAACCGCTGACGACGAGTATTCTATCGGTACACTCCTAAGATGCTTATAGAATAGTGTGCTTTTTTCTGTCGGTAATCTTGTAATTAACCGTTAGAATAGTGGTACTTTCCCTGCCACTGGACGTAAGACTACGACGGGTTTTCTATCGGTAGATTCATAATATACCGATAGAATAGTGAACTTCTTCTATCGGTTATTTACCTATAGAAAATGTTCTGTCTTGTTCTATCGTGTCTATCTCTATCGGTACAAAAACCGATAGTAGAAGGGTGTTTTTTACCGATAGAAAACTGCATTTCTGTACTAGTGAGGGAAAGCGGACATACCTCCCCCCGGCCTGCTATACTTTGTCAAAAAGAGAAAAAACAGAACTCTGTCAGTGCCTACATGGTGTCAGTTCCATGCGGGTATTCTGCGAACTTGAAAAAACTTGTGTCCATGAAAGACTTGAAACTGGTTGGTATGAAGTCTCATGATTGTCATGTACTGATGTCACAAATGCTTCCCATTGCTATCAGAGGCATTCTCCCAGTCAAATTCAGAGAGACAATTACAAAGCTATGTTATTTTTTCAACACAATATCTGGCAAAGTACGTAAGCGTGTACTCCTAGCAAGTTAATTAGCTCCATTCGTGGAACTTGTCAGATTTTTTGGATCTGAATATTTGCTGCAACTGTGTCCTTGTAGGTAATTGATATGGATGGACTGGACGATTTGCAACGCGATGTGACTACCACTCTTTGTCAGCTAGAGATGTATTTCCCTCCATCCTTTTTTGATGTTATGGTCAATCTAATTGTTCACCTTGTCAGAGAAATTAAGTTTTGTGGACCCGTGTTCCTACGCTACATGTATCCATTTGAGAGATTTATGGGTATCTTGAAGGGACATGTAAGGAATCGACATCGGCCTGAGGGCAGTATCATTGAAGGTTATGCCGCCGAGGAGGTGATCGAATTTTGCACCAACTATATGGCCGGGGTTGACCCAATTGGCGTTCCAACGTCCCGGCACAAGGGCAGGCTTCAGGGCATTGGAACAATTGGATTTAAAGCAGTCGTCCCCTCTAGTGATCTGTATGCAAAAGCCCATTTTTGGGTCTTACAGCACATGACAGGGGTGGAGCCATACATACACGAGCACAAGGAAATGTTACGGAAACAGAATCCCTCGAAGCCAGAGATTTGGGTCACCAGAGAACATAATAGGAAGTTTGCTGGGTGGATCGAAAATAGAGTCCTGCAAGCTTCTGAGGGCGACGTAGATGAAGTTGTTACATGGTTGGCCAGAGGGCCTAGATTTACTGTAGGGACTTGGCAGGGGTATGACATCAACGGCTATTCATTTTACACAAGAACTCAGGATGAGAAGAGTACTATGCAATGTAGTGGAGTGACACTACTTGCTATTTCGGAGGATGCCAGGGCAGTAAGGGCACTCGACTCATATTACGGTGTTATTGAGGAAATATGGGAGCTCGATTATGTATTACTTAAGATTCCTCTGTTTCGATGCCAATGGGTCGAAATCCCTCGAGGTGTTAAAGTCGACAATTATGGGTTTACTCTAATATTCATCTGAAATTTTGGTTCATTTAAATTTTAACAGACTTTATTTTCCTGCAGAGAGATTAGCATAGTTTGCACTGCTAATCTTTTAAATTTTCCTGAATACAAACTTGAGTACTATCGGTTTTCCTTTCAAAACCGATAGGAAATAGAGTATGTCTTAGTTTGCACTGCTAATCTGAATTTTCTGTTAATTACTTCCCATTTTAACATTTTAACATACTTTATGTTCATCTGAAATTTTGGTTCATTTATATTTTAACATACTTTATGTTCCTGCAGAGAGTCTAGCATAGTTTGTACTGCTAATCTTTTAAATTTTCCTGATTACAAACTTGATTACTATCGGTTTTACTTGGAAAACCGATAGGAAATAGAGTATGTTATAATTTGCACTGCTAATCTGAATTTTCTGTTAATTACTTCCCATTTTCTAATGTTCATCTGAAATTTTGGTTCATTTAAATTTCAACAAACTTTATGTTCATGCAGAGAGACTAGTGTAGGGAACAATAATTTTAGTTATGAACTTTGTCATGTACCTTTCTTCATATCAATTGATGGTTTGTTCATGGAATTTTAGGTAAAGCCATGTCGGCATCTTCCTCGGCTGATAGTAGTGATTCGGCGAGAGCGAACGTAGATGGCGCTGCCTCGTCCTAGCGCAAGAGGAAGGCATGAGGCCCGACGATGTTGGGTCGTTTGGCCAAACGCGCGGATCTTTCGTGTGAGTTCAACCAATTCGGGAGACCGATCGGGAAGAACGCCGGCCACTATGCTGCCTATGTTGGCTTGTTAGCGAAGGAAAGGGTGAAGATCACCGTCCAGAGCTGGAAGGACGTCAATGCCGACGAGAGGGATAGGCTGTGGACGGAAGTGAAGGTAAAATTAATCAAAATCATTGAACTCTTGAGTAATCACATTCCCTTGGTTTATCCCAGAGATTAGGTAAGTCCTGCTTATATGCACCATTTGAAACAGGCCAAGTGGACCATCCCCGACGATGGTCCCAAGATAGCTTGCTTGAAGGACATGAACAACACGTGGAAAACCTTCAAGAGCGTCCTCGTCAGTACCTTCCTCGCTAAAGGTGAATCTCCATGCGAGAAGTACCCCTTCATAACGGATGAGGTATGGGAGCAATTCGCCCAACAGAAGGGGACTCTTGAGTTCAAGGTATGTATGGTTCCTTTGCTTGGTTACACCATTGTATGCAGTAAGCAGCGGTGCATTAATTTTCTTGTTTCTGGTACGAAGGCCCTCAGGGAGAAGAACAAGGCAATCCAGAGGAAGAACGACCACCCACACCGGCTCGGCTCTCGCGGCGATGCGGGGAAGGAGGTGCAGTGGAAGAAGGCTGAAGACGAGGCGTCGAATTTCGTCGACTCCCCTGACCTACCAGTCTCCGAGATCCGTGATCAGCGATGCAAGCACTGGTGGCTGGCCAGAGGGACCGTGTCGGCCACGGGGACAGTGGCGTTCCCAAACCCCAGGGACGTCGAGGTCGTGCAGCGACTCGTAAGTTGGCTAACAATGATCACTAGTGTGCGCTCAAGTTTGTATATATTTCTTCCTCACAATGGAGAGCTTTCAATGTAACAGATCTCTTGCTCGAAGGAGGCTACCGAGGGATTGTTCAGTCCCCATAGGGAGAACGACATCCTTACCCGGGCTCTAGGGAACAAGGAGCATCCAGGGTGGGCGCGAACCGTGGGGGCTGTGGTGCCATGGAAGGAAGGCTTCTCGGAGCCCGGGCAAAAGGCGAAGAAGGCTGGCAGCTGGAAGGAAAGAGAAGTGGAGCTATCTTAGAAGATACGGGTAGATGTGACTGCACAATTCTTGGACATGTTCGCTCAAATGAACGAGAAGTATGAACGCCTCAGCCGAGTTGTGCAGTCCAAGGGTTTAGATCCAGCTGCCGAGGTCGACGCTGCTAGGCCGAGTAGTTGCGGCTCGAAGGTTCACGTGGATCCGGTGGACCTGATCGAGGTATTGCAACTCTTGAGCTATATATGCAGTTCGGCTGATGCCACTCCCGTTACGTTAGAATTGTTTCGCTAACCTGTTATAATTGTAGCAAATTGCAGAAGCCGGAGAGCTGTAGCCTATTGATCAACATAGGCGACAAACCTGTTGCGGCTGTAAATGGGGTCGTATACCAGTCTTGGGAGGATGTCCGGATCCACTGCGTACCTCTGGAGCCTGGATTCGCAAAGGTACAGGTGGACATGGCCCTCCCGGGCTACAGCTCTTTTCCGTTGCCCGTCCCAATGAACGAAATGCGGACAATTGGCGAGGCATTGGGCTCGTACATACAGTGGCCCAAGAAGGGTGTTAGACTACAGGAGGTAAACCCTAGCCATTCTAGCTTACAACTCAGTTAATATACTCAATTTGCAAAATCTAACTTATGCGTTTGTACTTAAAGTGGACGATGGATACCAGCTCACTTCCTGAGGATACCACCCCCGCCACAACGCATGAGCGAACTCCTTCGGCCCCCATGCCTCCTCCGACGGCCTCAAACCCTTCGCCATCAAATGAGGCCGGCGGCACCACACCCCAACCTTCGAAGGTATACACTCGCTCCCCGCCCAAAGGCAAGGGCAAGGCCAAAGGCAAGGGCAAGGCCAAAGGCAAGGCCAAACAAAGCCAGCCGGGTACGTTCAAGAACGGGTACATTCAAGAACGGGTCCCCACTCGTCTCGGAGTACCTTCTGCGCAATATGGATCAAATAACCAGAAGTCTCCACGAGTGGTACCTGACCCGATCTAGGCGCCACATCAACTTCTTGGTTCACTTCAGGCCAGCCTATTTTCACCGTGAGCCCGGGAGCATATTGGTGGCCCACGAGAATTTGTTCGACCTCCTCAACTGGCGGGAGCTTGATATGTCCATCATACGGACTGGAGTCCTGTGAGTTTGCTGTTGTCTGAAGTTATCACAGTTCGTTTCATAAATCTAATCACTTTGTATGCACTACTTACTAATGTCTACTTTGCATCCAGGTGCATGTATAGGCTGGCGTCGATGAGGGCATGTGACAAGGTGGGTTTCCTCGACCCAGAGAAAATAAGCCTCACGATGCTAGAGCACGACCAAGAACATGCCGAGGAATACATATCAAGGGCACTACTAGCGCAGCAGGACCGAGAGTTCATCCTTGCGCCGTACCACCAAAGGTTAGTGCATTTCCTACTAATTTAACTCATTCTTGTATGTTACGCCTAACATATGTATGAAACGGTTCGCTTATATATGCAATGTAGGGGCCACTGGGTCCTCGCCATCATTTGCCCATGGATGAATGAGGTCTATTACCTCGATTCGATGAGCGACAAGGTGGCGTATGTTTTCACCCTCACATGGCACATAGACGCGTAAGTAACATAGTTGTTTTAAATTTTTCTCTGACTAGCTAATTAATGATAACATATTAACCGGCAATGCTAAATTAAATACAGGACTTTCAAAAATTATGCTAGTGCTGGAGGGAGGCATGACGCGTCGAAGGGCACAACAATTTCTTGGAAAGAATATGGGTTAATTAATACGGATGGAAGTACTCATGATGAGTCTTTTAATTTAAGCTTAATTAGTTCTTTCGAGTTAATGTGGGTTTATGTCTTTGCATATCACTACCACAGAAACAGACATCCTGGACGGCACATCACAGACGGGTATGAACTGTTCAATGGAAAACCGTCTGTGAAGGCCTGTCGGGAGAATATGTTCAGATATCACAGACGGTTCTGACGTCAAAAACAACTGTTACAGTAAACCAGACGGTTCTGAACACAAAACCGTCTGTGATAGTATACTTATCACAGACGGCTCTAACCTAAAAGCCGACTGTGATATATACAATCGGTTCCCAGCTAAGAACCGTCTGTGATAGTCTAATTATCACAGACGGTTCTAACCTGAAACCCGACTGTGATATATATAGACGGTTCTGAGTTCCGAACCGTCTGTGATAATTAGACTATCACAGACGGTTCGGAACTCAGAACCGACTGTGATTTATACAGTCGGTTGTAAACCACGAAGCATTTGTGATAGTGTAGTTATCACAGACGGTTCTGATGTATGAACCGACTGGAAAAGTACCGGCGCTTCGAATTCTCAACTGTGATCATTTCTGTCTCCGATCTTTGCGCGCGGCGCCTAGGAGAACACGAAGCATCGCTTTGGAAGTTCTATAAATTGACAGTGGAAAAATTGTCATTTACTTTACAAGTTTTTATAGTTCTCAGACTGTTTGACTCCTTAGCTTCTCTGCGCCAATGGCATCGTCAGCCTCGCCCTCCCCGGTATGAACTCTCAATCTTTTGGACTTACCCCTGTATTGTTAATCCATGTTCAATACATTCTTGATCTGTTGATTTGCACAGGGAAGGGCAGCCGTGGAAGACACTGCCAAAGTCAAGGCCGAGCTGAGGGCCCTCCAGGAGGAGCACAAGCTCCTCACGGAGAAGCACACTCGGCTACGGCTTGACCTTGACGATCTCTTCCAGTGCATTCAGCGCATGAAGACGGATGGTGACAATGCTAGGGTGTGGACGAGGCGTCTTCGCGAGGAGAAGAAAGCCGCGGATATGACCATCGCTGGCTGCGGTTTGACAATGAAGGATACCATCGCGAAGCTGAGGGAGGTCGCAGGCCTTCTCGACGCTGAAGTAGTTGATCCTGAGAAGGACAACTTGTCGCTGGAGGAGTCCTGCGTCCTGGCTGCAAGTCAAACTGACTTTATTCTAGATGCAGCCAGGGCTAAGACCACTCCTTGACCTAGCATTCTGTATTTTTACTTTTTTTTGTAAGTGATGAAACAAATTATTGAAAACTTTGTTCTTATGTCAACTTTCTAATTTTCCAGCACATTCTTGGACTGCATGCAATCTTCCCTCTTTCTTTATCTTTCTTTAGCTTTTGTCGAACATTCGACCATACAAAGGTATGTACACTGTGTGCGATCAAGGAATGACTATCGCGATCTTTGGCTTGTGATCGGAGCCCTTGAAATAATATAGAAACAATATAGAAGTCGCAGGTCCCATGCAAATAATATAAAAAGAATATAGAAGTTATATATCAATGTGCATTGAATATCACAAACGGCTCTGAGGTAAAAAACATCTGTGATAGTCACATTAGAGACGGTTTTATGTAAGGCCCGACTGTGATAGTCCCAACAGTGTCCTCGCCTCGAATTCTCAACCTCTATCAATATCACAGACGGTTTTTAACTCCAAACCGTCTGTGATAGTAATATTACAGACGGATTTTATGTAAGGACCGACTGTGATTGGAGAACAGTTATCGACGCTTCAAATTCTTAACTTCTTTCAAATTCTCAGCGGTTCAACTGGAAGCAAAACTCCAGGGAGGGAACAAGTATTTGTAGAAGTCGAACAATTCAATATTCAACAGACATATTAAAGACGGTTCGGACATCAGAACCGTCTGTAATATTAAAGCAGACGGTTTTGATCTCCCAACCGTCTGTGATAGTCCCAACAGTGCAATTCTCTACATGCAATTGTTGATAACCGCACATAATAACTGAGCAGATGAAGAGACTTAATTATTTACTTCAAATTTAATTTGCATCGAATTATGTAATCTGACTCTTCAACTTCCTTTGCTGTGTTGCAGTTTATCTCCCGAGAAGTTATATATCATGAATTTATTGACCTTGAAAACCAGTAGTGCGCTTTTTAGAACTCGAGGCACCCGTGCATATGAACCGTCACCTTCTGTTTCTATAAATAGCGAGGCTCCTAAATCCCTGTCTTTATTCCCTCCTCAACTCCCACCTTGATGGCGAGCCGAGATTCCAGTGAGGTTATTGAAATTGATCAGAGTGATGAGGAAGAGATAAGGAATGAACTCGATCAGGATCTTTAGAAAGTAAGTCCTCTCTGAAACTCTAATGCAGATCTTTCTTTTATGACTTGATTACCTCGAAACAAATGCATTTCGAAATCCACAGGTGCCTGAGGAAATGCTCCCTCCAAAGAAGAGACTTAGAAATGATGAAAGATCGTACAGTGGAGCTGCAACGAAGACTCTAGAGGGTGCTGAGGCCTGTGTTGCCACATTGCCCCTTGCAACCCCTCCAGTTGCATCGACTCCACCTTTGGAGATCCACAACAATCCTTCCAATATCCCCTCTTCAACAGCTTTGTATCATCAGCTTTTCTGGGGTAAGGCTCACACTTCCACTCCGAAGCTTGGCAATCATCTTCACCCTCCCAGCATACGGTCCCTAGGAGAAGCTGGAGAAGCATATGTGCAGGAGGAGAAAGCTGCCTTGTGCTGATGTGCAGAACTCTCCAAAAAAAAAGAGGCGCTGGAGAAGCATTCTGAGGGGATGTCTTTTGCCATTCTGCACTTGGCAGACTGCTTTGAGTTGCAGCTTCATCTCCACCTTTGTTGTATCAACTTTAATTTCTTGGATGATCCTACTGATGCCAAATCCACTCCTTTGCTGAGAGATGATGTTGATAGTCTTAGATCCATTGGTAGTTCTCCTGGGGCGGCCAGTGTAGATCCTACTTATGCCAATACGTCCCTAGGAGAACTTTGTAAATTACTTTCGGAACAGGTCGACACTAATCAATTGGTCGTTTAATTAATACTATCTCTTATGTATGGAAAGATTGTAAGAAATAAGAAATTTCTTTTCCTTATATATCTGGCTTTCGATTGATTATGTAACTGATAATCACCAAATGATGTTCTGTGTAAAAATGTTAACAAGAAAATACTGCTGCGATCAAGACGGTTTTTAACTCAAAACCGTCTCTGCTTGAAAGATTACAGACGGTTTTAATTTCAGACATATATATAAAACAAATATGAAAAACAAGATAAAACCAAATAGTCTGAACGTTCATTTTTTTAAATACTAACATTGAAATAAGATAGAACCAAATATGAAAAACAAGTGGAACAACTGATGACCAGTAGTCGAATGCAAACAAACAATCCGGGATATTATAGACGGTTCGGACCTTAAAACCGTCTGTGATAACACAGACGGTTCTGAGGTAAAAACCGACTGTGATAATCACGTAGACAGTTCGAACCTTAAAACCGTCTGTGATAATCAAATACACAGACGGTTCTGAGGTAAAAACCGACTGTGATAGTAAAGCGGACGGTTTGGAG
Source organism: Pharus latifolius (assembly GCA_019359835.1). NCBI lineage: Eukaryota > Viridiplantae > Streptophyta > Magnoliopsida > Poales > Poaceae > Pharus > Pharus latifolius. The sequence goes on from CM033328.1 coordinate 6,947,203, forward strand.
TTCATAACCGTCTGTGATATTTCTTTCATAGTTACACAAATTGCACCGATATTACCGACGGTTAATAGAGTGAAACCCGTCAGTAATATTCTGTTCTTCAATAATGCACCGATATTACCGACGGCATTATATAGAACTGTCTGTATTGAACCTAGTATAAAAGGTCTTTTGGTGGATGTTTTGAGCTAGTCGTACTCTCTTCCTCCACCTACACTGTCCAGTTCGAAGAGATTTGGGGCAAGGAAGAGCGAAATCTCGAAAGGCCGGGGGAGCATTTGGGGGCAAAAATTTGAGGATCGAACCAAGGTTGGTACTTGCTCCCAAGGCATACAATTACTTGATTTCATCATCAATATCGATCTCCATTGATTTACTAATTAGCATGTGTATGAATTTGATTAATTGCAGATGGTCCGAGACTGGATGTATAATGACAACCGAGTGGGTGAGGAATACATGAAAGGTGTTTTTGATTTCGAAAAGGTTGCTGAGCAAGACATGGCGAAGAAGGGTTTACCATATATGTACTGTCCTTGTGTAGACTGCCAGAATATTAAGATGTTCACCAACTCATCTCAAATTGTCGCCCACTTGATCCGACGTGGTTTCAAAAAGGGGTACACGTGTTGGGTCCACCATGGAGAAGAGCCAACTGCAGAAACAACTGCCACTCAGGTTGAGGAACAGGACATGTCGGATCCGAACAACGACTTCGACGAGGATATGCCAGAGGATGACCATTTAGATGACATGTTGCGTGATGTGGAAGAAAATTACAGTGAAAGGGAGTTTGGCAAATTCAAGCGCTTGATTGAGGACTCAGAAAAGCCGTTGTTCCCTGGTTGCAAGTCAAAGTACACAAAGTTGGCCTCTATGCTTGAACTGTTAAAATTGAAGGCAAGCAACAGCTGGACCGACAAGAGTTTCACAGCACTGTTAGATCTTTTGGCGGACATGCTCCCGGAAGGAAACGAGTTGCCAAAAAACACCTACCAAGCAAAAAAGCTGTTGTGTCCTTTGGGAATGGAAGTAGAAAGGATACACGCATGCCCTAATGATTGCATCCTTTACCGTAATGACTACAAGAATATGCATGTTTGTCCGGTGTGCGGCGCATCCCACTATAAGCGTACTAAGGACCGAACAGACGACGGCGACTGCGCGGAGATAAAGCAAGGACCTCCTGCTAAGGTGTTGTGGTATTTGCCAGTCATTCCCTGCTTGCAGCGTTTGTTTGCAAACCGTAAAGAGGCAAAATTACTGCATTGGCACTCGGAAGACCGGAAGAAGGATGGAAAGCTGAGACACCCCGCTGATTCTTCGCAGTGGAGAAAAATCGACAGGGAATTTGTTAACTTCGGAGTAGAATTGAGGAATATAAGGTTCGGGTTGAGTACCGATGGAATTAATCCTTTTGGTAACATGAGCAGTCGGCATAGCACTTGGCCGGTTCTTTTGTGTATCTACAACCTTCCTCCTTGGTTGTGTATGAAGCGCAAGTACATCATGATGTCTCTACTTATCTCAGGACCAAAACAACCCGGAAACGATATTGATGTGTACCTAGCACCATTGATAGAGGATCTCCTAACAATGTGGAACGAAGGGGTGCAGGTATGGGACGCATACAAACGAGAGAACTTCATCCTACGTGCTATGATATTCTGCACCATCAACGATTTCTCTGCCCTTGGAAATTTGTCGGGCCGTACTACGAAAGGAGCCAAAGCCTGCCCCCACTGCGAAGATGAGACTGAGAGCTGTGGATGAAGAATTGCAGGAAAACAATGTACATGCGTCACCGTAGGTTTCTTCCGAAGAATGACGCGTACCGTAAGAGGAAGAGGGAATTTGACGGCCACAAGGAAGATGGTTCAGCCCCGAAGCCTACGCGCGGGAAAGATGTTTACTCACGGGTGAAGGACATAGACGTTGTGTTTGGAAAGAATGGTAAATTGAAACCCCGCACGAAGAACACTTGGAAGAAGAGATCGATATTTTTGGACTTACTGTATTGGGAGCATTTAGAGGTTCGTCATTGCATTGATGTCATGCATGTAGAGAAGAATGTTTGTGACAGTTTAATTGGCCTATTGCTGAACATTCCAGGGAAGACAAAGGATGGCATCAATGTGCGGCGTGACATGATCGAAATGAGAATCAGGCCCGAGCTAGCACCAAGAGAGGACGATAAAGGCCGTATATACCTCCCCCCGCATGCTACACTTTGTGCAAGGCTGAGAGGACAGAACTCTGTAAGTGTCTCTATGGTGTTAAAGTTCCATCGGGTTACTCCGCAAATATGAAAAAGCTTGTGTCCATGGGCGATTTGAAATTGCTAGGTATGAAGTCTCATGATTGTCACGTGTTGATGACACAAATGCTTCCTGTTGCCATCCGGAGTATTCTGCCGCATAAGGTCAGAGAGACGATCACGAGGCTATGTTTTTTCTTCAATGCAATTTCTTCGAAGGTCATTGATCCCGATGGACTGGATTCTTTGCAAAGCGAGGTGGTTCGAACTCTCTGTCAGCTTGAGATGTATTTTCCTCCATCGTTTTTTGATATCATGGTCCATCTCACCGTCCACCTTGTCAGAGAAATCAAGATATGTGGACTCGTGTTCCTACGTTCCCTGAGGAGGTAGTTAGTCCGCCTCTCAATCTCAGCTGAGGACAGGACTGTTCCCAGATACGAGTTAAATTGATACATTTCAAAAATGACATAAAAGGATTTCAATGTCAGAAATAAGTACCTTCATTATAGTCCAGCGTAGTGTCCGCCATGGACGTGATCTCCCAAGCCGGATGAGCCCTTTCACGTAGGGGGCTCACCCGATTCTTCACAAAGTCTCGGATGACGTCACGTGACGTCAGCCCTTGTTCGACTAAGTGAAGGATCACCTCGGCATGCTTCATGAACTCCGCGTTCATCGCCGGGAGAGTATCCAACTCGCTCGTTTTCTCCGGCCGCGAGTTCTCAAACCACAGCCCGCTCTCGGTCGGCGGGGTGCAGTAAAACCATTTCTGGAGCCACCCGTGCACTGAGTCTCGCAGGGGTGGGGAGGGATACTCCTTTTTATCCCTCAGCCGGAAGTAGATGCACCCGGCGGTGTTGGTGCTCTTCGACCACGCCGAAAAGTAAAATCGTCGGAAAAGATCCACGCTGGGATATACTCCGACGAAGGCTTCACAGAGATGCTGGAATACTGCAAGAATCAGCATCGCGTTGGGGTGGAGGTTGATCAGTTCCCACCCGTAATGTTCAAAGATATCCTTAAGGAACCGACTCTCAGGGAATCGGAACCCGCAACGAAAATACTCCTCAAAAACCACCAACTCGCCTTCTTGGACAGTTGGGGTTTCTTGGTCCTTCTCCGCAGGTCGCCAGTTAATCAGCAGCCGCGGAGAAAGGATCTCCTCCTTCTCAAGCGCCATCAGGCTCTCCTCAGAATGATGAATGGATCTGCTCCAGGACGCCATCTATGGTGTAGAATCAAAGGGGAAGCTGGCGATTTGGGGAAGATGAAGGCTGAAGAAAGTGAGGGTTTTGAGCGGCGGGAATTCTAAGGGTTTTTTCGCGGCTAAGTGGCTTCCTCAAGAAGCTACCTACTGCTTTTTATAGACCCAAGGCGACGCATTAATGAGTAAACGGCTCGTTTCAAACGTTCCATTAAATGCTTTATTCATTTCCCATAATGGATACTGTCTCTGATGGACCCGATAAAGTGCTCAGGCGTCGGATCTGAAACAAAAAGACTTCTTTGTTTTGGAAACTGAAAGTATAAAAGGACTGAAAAATTTCCAGTACTTTTCAGAGGAAGTTTTTCCTTTTTATACTTTGAACATTTTGTTCGAAAAAATCACGTAACCCAATTTTTAACGTACTGAAGTGTTTCTAATTGGGTTATGGTTTTATCGAAATCGTGTTCTAGGCTAAAACTTCGTCTCTAATCGAAGTAATAGTCTAACCAGATGTTCAACTCTGGTCGCAATTCAGTTCTAACCGCGGCCTTAAGTCTGATCGCGGCATCAGGGCAGGTCATGGTGATCTTTTAAAGCGCGATTCTAATCGCAGAACTGAAATTTCCTGTGTATGAATGGTCGCGGACTAAGCTTTTAACCTTAATTTCGCACAGAAGGTATGAAGAATGTTCATATGGATAAAAGAAACTTTATTTATTACATTCTTTACATACAAAAGGAATACGGCCGATAAAAGCATCGACTTGTTCCGAAAGAAGTTTACAAAGTTCCCCAAGGGACATATTGTTGTCAGTAGGATCTACACTGACAACCCCCAAGGAACTAGCGACTACTCTAAGTCTATCTATATCGTCCCTAACAACAAACACACTATTATCCCTAATCAAGTCAGAGAGTTCCCGCTGTTGCTGAGCGAAGTCTCTCTCTCGACGGAAATGGTGCGCCTCCTCTCGGGATCGATCAAGACATTCTGCTAAACGCAGAATCTTCGAGGCCATCTCCTCGGTCTTCTTCTCCAGGACGTTCTTCTCTTCCAGAAGAGTCTGTCTGGAAGGAAGAGATGGAGCAGCAGAAGGCTGATCGCTGGGGCCTCCTACCTCCTGCATTTTGCAAAAGTTAGTCATATTAACTAAAATTATCAGCAAAAAGGGAGAAGAATTGTTACCTGTCCCGGTGCATAACCCGTTGATACACCCATCTTGGGAGGAAGATCATCATATGGTGGAAGTGCAACATTCCCAGAAGAAGATTGCTTCGCCAACCCAATATGGCAATCATCTGATCGAGGGATAGTCACCGCTTGCCGACCAGGATGTTGATCACCCAAAAGGATGGGGGAATTGGACGTGATGGGATCTTTCTCTAAGGATAAAGGCCTAACTTGCCGAGAGGCATGAACGGGGAGGGTCAAAGGAACTGAAGGAAGAAAGAAACTCGCTACATTCTTCACCTTTGTTCCACTGGAAGATCCTTCGTCAACCTTGGATTTCTTCCTTAAGGGAGACAGGACTTCATTCGACCCTTGTTCGACAATTTCCCCTTCATCGCTCTCAATCTCGATGATTTCGTGATCTGCCATTGGGAAGAGTAAGTGAAAAGGAAGAAGGCCAGGTAACAAGAAAAAGACTTAGGCGTGAGAGGGAAATTGTAAATCTTTACATGTCCAGGGGTCTGGTATTTATAGCCGCCAGGTCGACGGTTCGCCTCCCAGACACCTCGAGTTTCGTTAAAGACATTTACAATTTTACCTCGAGATAAAAATCTCTACGGCGCCATCATTGCCCGTCACGTAATGTCAGAACCCGTCTTGAAAAACCAACCGTTTTCACTTAGTGCGCCACTAAGTGGAGAAGTTAAAGGGCCGGGTTAAAAATCCAATGCACGGTTTTTAAATTCGAAATAAACACGTCTCTCCGTTTTCTTCGAATTTGGGGGCTAGCTGACGAGGATTGACACCCGGGTCACTTCTAATAAACTTCTGGTTCAAGACAGGTTCGAACCAGACATGTGTCTGGAGATGCGAACTCAAGCTATTCTGAGAGGCATCACCACGAGGTCGCAAGCTTTACGCGATCAAGTCGCAGCTTTATGCGGTCAGACCGTAAGCCTTGCGCGGTCAGAAGTTCGTGGGCTATACGCGAACTACACATTCGGAATATTACGCGGTCAGCCTAATCCCGCGGTCAGAACATCTGCCGATCAGGATACCTGGGATCTATCTATTCGGTTGTCCATACGACAGAATATTTTAAGTATCCCGAAGATTCCTACACGTGGAAAATCAACCGTCAGGAGGTTAACACGTACAGTTATTCATAAATAACACGTGTTTAACCTGCGTGGAGGTTAAGGGCAGTTTCAAAAACCGTATCCAACCGTCCGTGCAACCGATTGATGCAGTTTCCTTCACATGGCACCCTTTCAAGCAGTATAAAAGGATGGCATGAAGTATCAATCAAGAGGGATCCAAGTTAGCCAAGTCTACGGCACACCTCATATAGCATTTTTAAGTCTTCTTTAGCTTATCTTTGTACACTTGTACAGGAAAAATCCTTGCCTGTGAGGACTTTTCCTTCCATTTGTAAACATTTTACCACACTTAGTGAAATCTCAACAGGACGTAGGGCTTTTACTCCCACCATCGAGGGCCCGAACCTGTCTAAATTCTCTGTGCTCCTGTTCACCATTGTTCAGCATACCTTCCCGAAGGGTCATCTTGAAAGGTCTCACTATTACAAATTCTGCATAAGTTCGGCTGAGGACTCCGAGTCCGAATCGTCGACATACTTAGTTGCAAGTTTAGTGCATCTGAAAGTCAAAATAAGAGGCTGACAATGAAAATGAAAGAGCACGATCACAATAAGTGATTGTAAGCTTTAATTGACAAGTTTACTAGCTAAAAACAGAATTAACAAGTGTAGCTGTCTTTTACATATCAGTAGGTTCATATCCTTTTCAGTTCTCACCAAATAGCACTCAGAACGGCAAAAATATAGTACAAGATAAGCCTAAAAGAAATAGAAGGCATCTTAGACGAACCCTATTGAAGTAATACCCTCATTTATGTTATAGTTAGTTTCAGTTCTCCACTTTAGGCTTTGATGACTTGTCTAATAAATGAATATTGCAAGGTAAGTGTTGAACTTCAATAATTAGATTTTGAATTCATAATTTCTATAAGCCTAAGTTTATTCAAAGATGTAGCATGTGAAAGCATAACTTGAAACTAAAACTGAACACCAACAAGGGTCTGAATTGAAAGCTGTCAAAAGTACAAGTATTACCCTTAACACATATACCTCTTTGAGTTAGCTATTTTAATTCAAGGCCTCCTGACATTGACCTTAGCAACATGTCATTATGTGGGTGCTGTTTATATAGATAATTTGGAAACTACAATCGAATAGATAGGGGCAATGCCAAATTTTGGTGGGGCAAACTGTAGCATCAAACCAAGCATACTCTTAGTCCTTGTTACAGTTCCACTCTGCCTCTATTTGTTTTTCTTTTCCTCCTGAAATTGTTCTGACCTAACATAACTTTGCACCACAACTTACATTGTACTGCACCTTTGAAGTAGATATAGAACCACTTAGATAAGTTCTAATTTATTATGTTTGACAGACATCTCTTCTTGTTTCTGCTTGAGAGGGGAAGAAGCAAGCGAAAGAGAAGCAAGTGGAAACGGATGAAGCTTTGAGTGATCTCTGCAACATATCCTGTGGGATTAACATTGTTGCTAGGTTTTGCTTGGCTCCCGTGAAACACAAGGGTGAATGTGCAATGGCGGACCTTATCATCACCAGATGTTTGCAGCGGAGGATGGAAGGTCGCAATAAATTTTGTCATAGATTCAAAAAATAGATTCAAAAATAGAGTTTGAGATGGATTTAAATTATGTTAATTATGAACTCTAACTCTAAAATAGATTACATCATGACTTCCAAACATAGTTCAAGATGGATTGAAGTTGCACCGATTACGGACTCTCTGACTATAAAAGAGAGCCATCAACCATCAATTGTCATCATTCAAAGTTTTAGGCTAGTTGTCTAGTTCTAGATTTAGTCATCTAGAAAATTAGTTTAGTTCATGCTCTCAAGTTAGGATTTGGTTTAGACTAGGTTTTAGTTTTAGTTTCGAGTTGAGTTTTGTAAGCCGATTTGGATGGACATTTTTCTTCATCAATAATATATTATATACATTTTTATTTAATTTTGATTGCGGTATATCTTAATGGTTTTGCATGAGTAGTTTTTCCTCTAGATTTAGGGATGACCTAATCTGAAGGGCACGATTTTTGCTCTGGTTTCTCTAAAAGTTCATTGATTAATTTCTTTAATTTTCATACTCTAAGCACTAGATTTTATGCTTCATCTGTAGTACCATTTGTACTCCATAAGACTATCAGTATTTGTACACTAAAGCAACATGCAAACACTACACTTTAGTGAATAAATCTAGAGTTTGGAAGGAGTTTTGCACCTAGCTCAGTTAGAGTAGCGGATGCAATTCTCTCGAATTGTTATTTGGTTTCCAAATCATCAATCTAGTGAGTTCCGTTGAAGATTCTGACAATTAATACATTGATCTACCACGTTTGCTAAAAATCGTGCTTGACAAAGATATGATTCTTGAAACCCTAGTTTCCTCTCTTTGATTTCTTAAAAACTCTAGCTTTAGTACATTAGTTTTTGCTCTATAAACATTGAAAAACTCGTAAGATTTAAATTGGGAATCTCAATTCAAAAGGTGATTCACAGATGCTCTCTGTGGATTTGACTCTCAAGTATTCAGTAATAAGCCATCCACTCACGGTGAAACTACACACCTTTCTAGGACATGTCAAGTTTTGTATATACATTATTCATCATTATTAGATTGACGTTCTCCCATCCCTGATACTTATCTAGGATTCATCTGCTCCCTCCTTAATGTTGGATTTAGGTAGATCTAAGTATCTAGATTTTGATGATTAATGACGATTTGGATAAATCCATGATGATCAAATTTAATCTAGAGAATGTCAGTTTTGTTGATCAAATGACAACTTAGATAAATCCTGATTTAGCACAAGTAAATTGAATTGATTATCGGTAAACCCTGAATTGGATGTTTTCCTCGGTTGCGGGTTTGATATTGATGCATATGTAGAGGATGAGCTCAGTGGTTGCATCAAGCTTGTGAAAATTGGTTAATCGAGATGTGATATGTTAAATCCTGAGGTTGATGACTCCAGTTATGAATTTGATATCGATACATATGTTGAAGAAGAGCTCATCACTTTGGTCATTTGATTTGATTGATCTCATGTCATGAGTAGTATAGATCGTGTGCGTATGTGTTTATCATCTACGATCTATATGATTGTATTCTATCTCATACTCATTTGCTACTGTAAACTTCACCGTTGGTCTCTAAACCTTACTGAAACTTCAACTGGATCCCCAAATTTTTAATTTTTCCAATTGAGTCTCCAAACTTTAACATTTGATTCAATTAGATCCATTTTGTCGGTATCCCACTTGATAACTTATAGAGCATGCCTATGTGTGACACCCTTTGGTAGAACCAAACCATTTAATGTATGTGGATACGGTGGAATTAGGATAAATCCAACGCTGGCAAGTGGAACAACAACCGAGTGAGCCGTACACGCCAGAGACACGCAAACAAGGTGGCATTTTGTGGCAAATCAGCCACTTTTTCAATGATAGCATGTGGGCCCAACGAGCCAAGAGCCAGCCGAAATAGCCACATTGGAGAGGAAGCTAGCTCCTGGTAACGCGTTTTGTGAGCCCACGTTTTTGCGTCCCGTGCCTGGCCAACCCGTGCATACCACCAAATTAATAGATGGGCCCAATACATTGTGGGGACCATGTGTCAATGATAGGGTGCGTAATTATGCACGTCCGACTTGGTGCGCGAAGTGACAAAGGTAGGTGCACAAACTATGTGCACGAGTTGTGGGCCCACTTGCCTTGCGTGTCGCGCGCATCAAGTCAGCAATTACCCAAGGTTGCTGACAGGTGGGTCCAATATTGTTTCAGCTCACTTGTCAGTTTCAGTTTCTTTTTGTAGTTTGCAGTACAAAAAAGTAATTAATTTATTCCTCACAGTAGCTCCAATCAATGATAGTAGGTCTAGTGTCCTTGCCCACATGTCAGTGACTGTGTGTTGTTTGTTGTCCAATATAGCCGTTGGAAATAATTTTTCAATAGGCCCCGCATGTCAAGTGGCTTAAAAAATAATCGTTGGAAATAGCCGTTAGGTATATTCTAATTGTTTCTTGAGCAAAAAAAGTACTAAAACTTTCCTATAAATTCAAAAAATATTGTGAAAAAATTGTAGAAAATTTTGACACTCCTCTTTGTATAAATAGGATCCATCCCAAGTTCATTTGGACTCACCAATCTCACATCAATCCTACCCCAATCTTTCCTAAATTTCTTTCAAAATTCTATATGGATAATAATCCCTACGGTGGTTTCGTTATGTTGTAGTCCTGGAGATCCCGAAAATAGCTAAGGGCATGGTGACAGGTCCACATGGTGACAGGTCCACATCCTAGGCGCCCTAGGGCATGGTGACAGGTCCACATCAGGGGCACAGTGGCCCGAGTCCCTCCTGAAGGTCCAAGGCACAGAGATCCTTAGTATAACCCTGGAGGAGTAACATCTGAGACCCTCCCAGAGGACCAAGAGAAGCTGGCTCAGACGGTCATGGTCTGGGCCCCTCCCAGGCCCCCGGAGCATGATAATCTAGAAAAAGACCACAGGTAAGTTATGTCTGAACCTCACCTAGACCCTCGGGGCTAATGGTCTGGAGTCTGGACGCCTTATACAGGTAAAGATTGTTGCCCGGTAACTCCCGGAGCCTCTGAGAGTCTTCTTCAAGAAAGGTGATCAAAGTGCTCTCCGGATGATCCTTTGCATTCGGAGCCTTCTTCACCAGGCCAAGTGTCCTCGGGGGCATGTCCCGGGCATGGGGAGCAAATCCTCTAGGAGTCAAGGGCCTACCTATCAACGACTCAAAAGACATTTTTTGCCCACACTAGTTTCAGTTGGTAAGGGGCATGTTGGTCTTTCGACTACTGCCTGTAACCTATAATAAGCCCCTTAAGCCTAGTTAGAAGGTTATGTGGACATCACAAGCTCCAACGACCAAGATGTTCGCCCCGATGATCAAGATGGTTGCATACAAGACTCTTCGACCAAATTTCAAGGACCGATCACTCGATCTTTTGCCAAGCAAATTCGTGACCAGGTGAATGCTAACTTGAGTCTCATTTCAGATTTAAACAACTTAATGGTGCTTCCAACGTCCACTTCTTTGGTTGAACTTAGGTGCATTGGAAGGGACGACGAAGATTGGTCGCACGAATGAGGGTGGTGCAAGGCACACACTGTCTGTCCTTTTGGGAGCAATTCTGGAGACAATCTGAGCATGTAACATGGTCATGGGCCACATCATTAGAAATATAATGAAGTCTAGTTTCCAACGCATCAAACCATGCATCATTTCAACTTCCGAGTCAAAAGTTATGGTCATTTTAGTGGAAGCTGCACAACCAATCCAACCTGCGCGAAAATTGAAGAAACTCTTTTCCTAACGAATTGGTCTCTTGGATATCCAAGGAAACTCTTCATCTAATGGGTGCCTTCACACCTTAATTAGGAGGGTTGGTTGTTCAAGAAAACTTTTCATCTAATGGTTGCTTTCACACCTAAACTAGGAAGGTTGTTCCAAGTATAAATACCCCATGTATTCCAACTATTGGAAGCACTTTTGATCAAACCATTTCAGCTATATGCTAGTGCAGCAAGGCTGCTTGAGTGTTCCTCTACCTTTGCTCTTGTGAGTTCTCTTGGATTCGTGAGAAGGATCTTTACGGGTCCCCCTAGTTCGTGCTCTACGGTTCTGGCCGTTTTGTGTGGATTAGTCCCGGATTGTGGTTCTGCGATTGTTCGAACAGCGGGTCGGATTTCTTGTAGCTTCGGATCGTCTTCCCCATCGTACGGGTTGCAACCAACCTTGGCAGGTATAAAGCCAGTTACCCCGGCTGTTCGCAACTAGTTATCTTGTTTCTATCCTACGCCATGAAGATCGGGCCATCCCCTTGTGGAGAAACTGATATGCGTTGGCGCAGCAGTGATCCATCCCCACACCAGAAGGGGATCGATCATCTGAACCTAAATCAAAGTATAGATCCTGATTAAACCTAGACAAGAGAACACTTTGAGCTCTCCGAGACTTGGTCGACTGTGATGATCCCGAGAGCATCTCTTGAGACGATTTTGCGCCACGGTTCACCAAAACTTCCTCTGCATGAAGATTTGAGGCCCCTCCGATGCCATCACTATACAAGGTGATCAAGAGTTGGCACGAGATCTTTACGACTGCACCACAGTGACTATCAGGGAAGTGAACGTCATCGGAATGCTAGGTTTTGACACCATCCTAGCATCATCCCTGGTGATCAAGCTCCATCCCGGGAAAAGTTCATTCCAAAATCTCGCCCTGAGAGGAACATTAAGAAGATCCCTTTGTTCCTCGGCGATAAAGAGAAGATCATGCAAATTGGGGCTGATCTTGCTGAGGATTTCAAGCCACCACTCGTTAACTTTTGGAGTAAGAATGTTGATGTCTTCGCATAAGAGCCTTCGAGTATGGGGGGGCGTTCCATGTGAAGTAATTGAATACAAACTCACGGTCGCCGAAGGACGTCCCCGTGTCAAGCAAAAACCATGGAAGCTATCCTTGGAACGCTAGGAAGCGATCAAAACTGAAATCGCTAAGCTTTAAGAGGTTGTGTGTATTCAAGAAGTCTTGCACCCAAGTGGCTTGCCAACCCAATCCTTGTAAAGAAAGCAAACGACAAGCGGTAAATGTGCGTCGACTTCACCAACCTGAACAAAGCCCTGTCTCAAAGACAACTACCCCTTGCCAGGCATCGATCAGCCCATCGACTCGATGGCTGGCTGCGAGCTCATGAGCTTCCTTGACGCCTACTCTGGCTATAATCAAGTTCATATGGCAATTGAGGATGAAGAAAAAATAAGCTTCTTAACGCCACTCGGTGTATTCTATTTTCTTCATATGCCCTTCGGGCTCAAGAAAGTCAGAGCAATGTTTCAAAGGCTTGTTTGTCTGATCCTCAAAGATCAACTTGAGCACAACACTGAAGTCTATGTTGACGATGCCATTGTTAAGAGTCTCGTTGCCACCTGTCTCATTGACGATTTGGCGGAGACATTCCAAAATCTACGCCACTTTGGGCTCAACTTGAACCCTGAAAAGTGTGTCTTTGACATACGCGGCGGAAAGCTCCTCGGCTTCCTTTTCTCTCAAAAGGAATCAAAGCCTATCCAAAGATAATTCAGGCCGTCTTGGACATGCCCCACCCGCGATCTATCAAAGATGTCCAATGCTTGATAGGATGCATGGTTGCATTCAGTTGCTTTGTACCTCGATCAGCACAAAAATAGCTTAATTCCCTTCTTCAAGATCCTTTGAGGTTTGGAGGACTTCAAGTGGTCATCAAAGGATCAAGTTACTTTTGAGGAACTCAAGCAATACCTCACGAGCCTTCTACTCCTGGTTAGCCCTTGTCCTGGAGAGCCGTTCTATATAGCTCTACCTTGCCGTCGCTCCAGTCACGACGAATGTTGTGCTCGTCAAGGAAGATCAAGGCATTCAAAATCCCGTGTATTACGTGAGTGAGACACTTCAAGGTGTGAAGCTCCGTTACACAGAAATGGAGAAGATCTGCTACGCCTTATGTTTCGAAAGTTTCGACACCACTTCCTTGACTATCCAATCTATGTTCCTTCAGCCTTCCCCCTCAAGGAGGTCCTAAGGAACAGGGAAGCTACCGAGAGAATTCGTAAGTGGGGCGGCTGAGCTCTCCCCATTTTCACTAACATTTTCAGGTCGTTCGGTGATCAAGTCGCAAGTCCTCGTCGACATTGCCGCCAAATGGATGCCACTCCCAGAGAGGTCGAATGGCTCACCCGACGTTGCTTCCCGCGACTAGCCATTCTAGACGCTCTACTTTGATGGCTCACTTTGCCTCGCCGGGGCAGGGGTGGGAGTCATCCTATGGAGTCTTGAGGGGAAGACACTCGAGTTTGTCACACGACTTGACTTCCTAGTGACCAACAACATTGCCGAATATGAAGCATTACTGCTCGGCCTTTGACTCACATGATCGATGGGAATTTGACACCCCCTCGTCAAAGGCAATTCCTAGTTGGTCATCAACCAAGTGGATAAAGAGTATCAATGTTTTGATGCTAACTTGAGTTTGTATCTCGAAGATGTTCGTAGACTCAAAAAGCACTTTGATGGGCTGGAGGCCATCGTATTCCTTGTAAGGAAAACAATTAAGCCGATGCATTGGCACAGGTTGCCAGCACTAAGGGCCGAGTTCTCTCGGAGGCATTCTTTGAGGTAATCTTGGAACCCTTTGTCAAGCGTTGCGACCCAATGTTTGAGGCATCTGAGGCACCCCCCCCCCTTGCCATGGCTAAGATCACTTGAGCCACGACATGGATGGATCCTATCATCGCTTTCATGAGAGAGGTGTCTCCCCTCAACGATGCCAACACTAAACGATTTGCACTAAAGGCTTGATAATATGTCCTCTTGGATGACGTGCTTTACAAGAAGGATGCGTTTGCGTTCCTCAAGTGTCTTTCTCAAGGGGATGGTTATTCCCTTCTAAGAGAGATACATGAGGTCGCCTATGGCACACACATTTCCCATTGGGCAACGGCAACCAAAGCCCTTCGTTTGGGCTTCTATTGGCCTTCGATGGCCAGGGACGCCGCCCTTCTACTCCAAGCCTATGAAAGCTACCAAAAGACATCGAGGGGCTTTAACCTCCGTTTGACAGTGTTGCACTCGATACCGATCATTTGGCCCTTCGCTAATGAGGAATCGACCTCCTACTTCATCCTGAACTATGACTAGAAAGAACAAGAATGAGCCAAGCACGGGAACAGCTACGATTACCTTTGTTCTGCTCGTAGAGGAAATCGTCCAATTGGATTTGATTGAAAAGGCGAACACGACCTTATATCTGATGACACTGCCGAAGGAGAAAGGTTTGGGTTCATCAATCGACCACAACCTGACAGAAGAATTGTTCACCATTAACATACAAGTGAAGCACGAGGTGGTCGCCGCCATCTTTGACCCGGGAGTCAAAAGAATCTGATTTTCTCTGGGCTGGTTCAATAGCTTGGATTGCAAACGACCAATCATCCTCAACCATATCGTCTGGGATGGTTCACATTCAATGTAAGACAGCAAATCAAGAGTCAATGTACTCTAAATTTTGCAATATCTGCTCGTTACATCGATGAGGTTCAATGTGATGTTATTCCCATCGATATCTGCCAGGTGATTTTTGGGAGTCCATTCTTGTACGATCGAGACACTCATTACCACCGAAGAGCTCAAGAGTATGAACTCACAAAGAATGGGACAAAGTTCATCATCAGCAGTAATGACCGTATGACACCACAAATTTGATGACCGCAAATCAGACGAATTGTCAACACATGCTCAAAGTGTGTACTGAGCGTGATGCGTCCAGTTAACCAAGGGGATTGTGCTATACTAACACCATCGAGCATGGAAAGTGGTGGTCGTTTGGCAAGCCTGCTCGAAGAAAACAATGTTTTGTTTGATGTACATAGTCGAACACCAAGACAACCAGTCAAAACTCACATGCAGTTCGTTTCTATGGCGTCACTGTCGGACCTTCATGACCTTAGCTTCGTGATAGGTGATGGTATCGACCTCGATAAAGTGAAGACCATCTGCGAGTGGCCACGATCACAATCTATGGCGGAAGTGCGAAGTTCCATGAGCGCCTGTTGTAGCTTCTAGGCCCCTAAAGAGTGTTTTGGTAATTAATAACAATTACAAATGTTGAACTAACGTTACCTGTTAAGTTGTGTCAAGAACAAACTCAAAAGACAGGATAATGAAAGGCAAAGAAAGAGCTACATGATGAAGAAAGGACATTGAGCAAAGAGGCAAAGGTACGGAATAGAGTCTTTTTCCTTTTACCGGTCTAAGATGATTAGAGAAGAATTTTGACCGGATTATAGGATAGTCGCCGTATTATTAAGAGGAGCATGTGGTGTATCACTAAATAATTCATCTACGTGCCACAAGTCATAAAAACAACTTGCATTGCATACTAGAAGGTCATATCCTTTGACAAATGCTTTCATCCACTCAAACAGCCAAGTTCAGGCTCTGTCGGTCTGACCGATTGTTAGCTGGTCTGACCGCAGAAACGGTCTAACCAAATGTTGTTTCGGACTGACCGACAGTAGTGTTGTAGAGTGTTTACTTTCTTAAAAGGTCGGTCTGTCCGTGGTTAAACCTCAAGTCAGACTCCTGGAGCTTCATGATCACTTTTTAAGGAACTTAGTGTGTCAAGTCGGTCTGACCGATTGTTGGTCCGGTCTGACCGCTAAAACGGTCTGACCGAGATTTTGTACTACGGTCTGACCGTGTTGCCGGTCTGTCCGAAGTTCTCGGCTTGACCGTAAATCGTGTCCAGAAACAATGTCGTCTCTGGAAGGTTTCACAGTCTGACCGCCATTGGCTTCGATCTGACCATGAGAGTGCCCCACAAGGGCAGGTGAGCATTTATTGCGCCTGTTTAATGCCGTTGCAATTGCGGCGGTCTGACCGGGCTTATACCTGCAGTCTGACCGCCAAGTGATCTTTTTCTTCCAACGGCACGTAACGGCTATATTTATTGTGGGGGGTATAAATACTCCCATGCATGGTCCTGTTTAGGACCTTTGGCTTATTTGTGATCATTGCCATCATTCTAAAGAGCTAAAACAAGTTTCATCCACTCTAGTGTTCAAATTCTTGAATTTGAGAGAGTGGGCATTTGAGATCTTCTAGTGCATTGCATTTAGATCACTAAATCAACCTTGTGGCACTAGAAGAGAGTTAAGTGATCATCACCGGCTTGTTACTCTTGGAGCTTGCCAACTCCTAGACGGCTAGGAGGAATGTTTTGGAGAGCTCTTCAAGGAAGATTGTGAAGAAGCCTCAAAACATCTTGTGAAAGGGTCGAGCACACCTTGCCGGAGCGGTAAAATGCATCTGTAGTGGAATCGAGGTTTGGATAACTCATCATACTAATCCGGCTCGAGATCTAAGTCACTTCTTGAGAGGAGGTTGACTAGATAGAGGAGCGGTTAGAGATTTGAGTTTGCCTCAACGTGGATTAGGGGTGATCGGCAAATCACCGAGACCACGAGATATATTCTTGTGTTAAATTGCTTGTTGTTCATCTTGTTTTAGCTATTTGCTCTCATTTATTGTTAATTGCTTGATTAGTTGTTAAATTGTCAAAATCGCCTATTCACCCGCCTCTAGTCGATATCCTAGATCCCTTTCACCTGTCCATACATTTGATCAGACGATTGTTGCATTGCTCATCGTGCGTCCATTCAAAGGCTTCCAGTCATTTTCTACATCTTTAGTTTTGGTCGAGTTGGCCACCAAGGGGAGTCGGCTCCTTTTCAACAGGGGAGTCATGATATGGGTGGATCTCAGGTTATCCAAGACTTGGTCGTTAGACGATTCAAGGTTGCTAGATTGAGTAGATTATGCCATAATTTGCAACGAGCTCAGGTCAATCAAGACCGAAGATCCATGGTCAAGTTCAAACTTGAATGGATCAGACTTGGGGTCGGCTAAGTTAGCTGGTTGTATGGTCTGTTGTCTGTATACGAGTTCAAATCAGGCTAGTTCGAGTATTGATTGGTTATCGAGTAACTATCTATATTTGGTCGGTTGTCGTGTCTGATACGACCTGATCAGCCGATTCTGATACAATACAATATGTAAGTTCTATATGATTAGGTTTAGTTAGTTGTCTGAGTCTAATACGTTTAGGTTAATTAATTATTGAGTCTGATATGTATTCATATGATTAGACTATAAATATTTTTGTAATAGGATAAATAGATCATCTACCTTTGCATAGATCAGATCGAGTCTAGATTGAGTTATCTAACACATAGTTTATCGACGTAGGCGAGTGTGTCTTAACGTTCAACGTGTACAAGATTCCTCTTTGAAATAAAGAGTTGTGCTATCTTTTGAACTGTGTTTTCGATCATCTGGATTTCAATAATTTCGAGTAAGATCCCATTATTCCGCATATTAACATCTGATCGAGTATAGCCAAAACCTAGTCTATACCGTAATCAAATCAAGTTGGTATCAGAGCAAGTCTAGTACAAAACCTGGTCTAAGTCTTAATCTGATCAAAGAGACAAGTGACAAAGCTCTCCTTCATCATGCTGCATACGAGTGTGCGATGAGCTGTAATTACGACTGTCATGCTCAGGAGCGATCATTTCACCCCAATAACCTTGTGTTGTGGCAAGTCATTGATCTGGCAGCACAAGGTAAGCTTGTCCCCAAGTGGGAGGGACCATGTCTCGAAGGTGCTTTGTGTAGGATCAAGGATGCCGACTAGAGGGGGTGAATAGGAGGCTTTAAAAATTCTTTTTCAACTAAACAATTTTTGCAAGATATTTAAGAAAACCTAGTTTCGCAAAGGGTTTACGATCATCTAACATCTAGTTGCACTCAATAATATAGAATATACAATACAACTTGCAACAAGATTAATTTGAAACAATTGTGTCAAGGCAAATACAAAATGTATAACAGAAAAACAATGGACACAACAATTTTTACCGAGGTCTCGGAGACTCGCTCAGTCTCCCTACTCCTCGTTGAAGCGCTCACGCGTAAGCCTCGCTTCTATATCCACGAAGGATATCTCCAATCGGGTTGCTCCTTCTCTACTTCGAATAGACGAGCGCCAATACCTTTCACACGTTTTGTCAGCCTCTCCAACAAACTCCAACGGAGAGATCGTGACTCTTCTCCACCAACCGTCTAAGCAATGGCGATCGTCAAGAGTAACAAATCTGACGCTTTCACTTGAATGAATCAGGTGCTAGAAACTCAAATGATGTAAATGAATGCCCACACTCTAGCACTAGCTTGCAAATGATGGATGAAGTGCACTAAGCACTCTTAGCCTCTCACAAATGCTTCTCCTCTCAATTGCTCTTAAAGATTTGACTCAAATCTGGGCTCTAAATGCAAGAGATTGATTCCAAAGGATTTGGCTAGCTTATGCGCAGGATTTTCGAGTTCTTGAGCCCCTCAAATTCTAGCCAAGTCGAGGTATATATAGCCCTCTCAACTAAACTAGTCGTTTGCAAGCAGCTGAGCCAATTTTGTAAAGGCCGGACACTGTCCAGCTAGTGCAAGTCAATATGACCGTTGCAAACGTGTCAGTTACCGTTGGGCTATTTTTGTGAAGGCTAGACAAAAGCCTTTTGTTCGGACAAAAAGCCCGGACAGATGTAAACGTCTCTAGTTCACTCTTTGATTTAGCCTCAAAACAATTTGTACTGGGCGGACATTGTCCACTCGCACCAGACAAAGTTTACTCAGTTCCAGAAAGATGTGCCCGGACATATCTATATGTCTCTGGTTCATTTTTGACTTTGAGCTTACACGATTTGTACAGGCCGGACATTGTCCGGCCTGTCCCGAACAAAAGCCCTGGACAAAACTATTTGTCTCTGGTTTCGTTTTGCAATTGCCAATAGTGTTTTGTACTGGCCAGACAATGTCCAGTCAACACGAACAATGTCTGACCTGTGCAAGCCGAAAACAGGACTAGGGTAATTTTACTCTAACTCAATTTTAGGGTATTTGCAAATGCAATTTTTCTCTTTTCTCACGGATATGTCTGCTGACACTCAGCATAGACCACAACTAATTTTTATTGAAGAACTTTACGCCACTGGTCGCATATTCGATCGAAAGCAGGTGGTCGAATGGATATGGTCGAAGGTCTGTATGCGAGTTGTGAACTAGTACGACTAGTTTGAACTCCTACGACCATGACCAGCTCCAAATAGAGATACGGTCAAGAAGAGCATAGATGACCACGACCTGCTCTAGTATTGAATCAGTTTGTTTTATCTGTGCTACCACGACTAAGTGTAGTTTTCAAATATTATCTCCAATTCAAAGGAACTACACTTGTTTTTCTAACAATGCAAGAGGTGGTTAAGTACTAGTGCAATATGATATGAATGTATTTGAGCTTCCACACTAGATCGACTCAAGCTGCTAGTTTCCGACCTCTCTTAATAGTACAGTCAAACTAGCAAAAAGAAGACTATCAATTCGGTCTATCTCCAAACACTAAGACCGATAAAATTCTAAGAAAATGATCCTTAATTTTGGATCTTACCTTCGATGAAGCTTGACCTCGCTCAAGGTGGCTCATATCGACATCAACCTCCATATGCCCTTGCTTGCTTTCATCTCGCAACCATTTTGAGACTACAACACACACACTCATTAAACAACGTTTAGTCTCATAGTTGGGTTGTCAATAATCACCAAAGAAATTCCTCCCAAAGGAGTTCACTCAACAATTCCCCTTTTCGGTGTTTAATGACGAAACCATTTTCGACAAACCACAAAAGGGTAAGAGATGAAATATACAATCATATAGATCTATACATGATAAGAAATAAGCACAAGATCCATACAACTCATGTCATGACAATGATTAGCATAAGCTTGATGCAGGCATGAATGACAGATATGATGAGCTCTTGCACTAGTCGGCAACACATGGCGGATGTAGTATCCAAAGTCTAACAAGGATGTACAAGTAACGAGAATGAATGCTGAGGCACTCAGCAAGCAATTTAGAATCCAAATGCATCATGCAGACCTTAGCTAGTCAAAAGAATACTATATTATATTAAACAACGATAAATTTTCTACCTAAATTCATTTGTGATTGTAAGTGATTCCATTTATTAAGCAAAAATCTACTGGACACTTTTATCAAAGGGTAAGGCCACCTGTAGATATGTGGTTGATACAGGTAATATGTCACTAGGTAGAAATGACAGTTGGTTATATCATTGACTTCACATTATTCTTTACCATGAGGTATGAGTCATCCGTCGGCTCTTAATAAGATCACTTAACTACTATCTGTGGCACCTTCACTAGGGCCGACATTTAATTCCATAAAATATTCTAATTGATGCAAGATGGTAATACTATATATAAATTATCAACTAGATGATAATAAATAACATCAACCAAGCATGATCAATATAGTCAAGAATAAAACCTACCAAATTCAGGATCCGAGACGTGCAAATGGCTCTGAGGCTCTTCGCTCAGATCCGCTTCTAGAATTTAAAATGATTAAGTATATAAGTTTTTATACGAACATTGGTGAACATAATGTAGGGATGCAGCGTTTGAGAGCTAACACTCTCGTCTCTCTCACGACGTGGAATCCCCGTCCGAACTAACTCTTAATGTCTTCTAGCACACTCGAAGAATCGCAAGGTCTCTCTCCTAGTCCAAATGAAAATTTGAATTTGCTTTAATTGAACTGCATAATGGAATTGCATAAAATCTCGGGTCGAGTAGTTCTAAACGGAATAATATTATTTGCATATGTTTTCTAATTTATGAAATGTAGATTTAAAATAATTAAGTTAAGATATTGATTTGATGCTAAGGTTGATTAGTTGATATACTAATTGATTTAAATTAGTTATTTGAAATAGAAGTGATGTATAGTATTAAAATTCTTTTGTCTGAATAAAAATTTATTAGAGATGAAAATAATTTAAATAAGGGCATGTTTGGAAGTCCAGGATTTGGCCTGTTTCCGGGTGGATTTCATAGGCTGGAATTAGGATCCGGACTAGATTTAGGAATGCGTTTGGATGCGCCAGGATCGGGAATTTTAAACGGGGAAGGAAGCCCAATCAGGGAGGGGTTTGGAAAATGGGCACGGGAGGCCCGGCAAAAAAATCATCGCCATTTCGTGTCGCGTTCTCACTCCACCTCCTCACCCGCGTCGCCGCCCTCCACCTCGCCGCGCGTCGCCTCCTCGCCCGCGTCGCCGCCCTCTACCTCCCTCTTCGCTCGTCGCCACCAGATCCACCGGATCTGGTGCGCCCGAGCACCGCTTCTGCTCTCGAGCCACTGTCGCCGCCGTAGACTAGATCTGCGCCCTCGGCTCCCGCCTCTGTCGCTCTCCCTCTCTTCTTCTCTCTTCGTCCTCGATCTCCCCTGTTGCTTCTCACCCCCAAAATCCTCCGGCGGCATCGACGATCTTCACGATTTTTCTTCACCAGCCAAGCTCCAGCTCTCTAGCATCGACGACAAGGTATCTATATCTTTATATATGTCTCAAATCTCCTCTCTATGCAGTTTCTTGGTTGGATGGCTAGATCTGTGTGTGTTTATTTAATTGGATTGTATGTGTGGGTAGATGCAGAGGTTGGTGTAGCACCAGCCGACGCAGCATTCGACGTCGGACAAGCTGAGCGACAACTTCTTCATTGACTTCTCCGGCGACCCATCTTCATCGACCGTCACAATTCTCAGCAGCCTCCAATGAAGTCCAATGGCCATCAACTTGCTACAACAATACAATTGGTGATCACTCTCTCTCCCCTTCTCGACCAAGTTTTTGTAGCACATATGAAATGAATTGAATTTTGATGTATGAGATGATGTGTTCTTGTAAATGGATGAGTTGATCAGTGATATTAAGATCTAGGTATTGATAGCTGATATATTCACAGCTTAGAGTTTTGGATTGCATTTTCTTTCCTTGTTTGTTTCAGTTCTCTGATAATCTGCTTATATATTTTGTTTGCAATCTGATAAATATACCTTAGAGTTTTGGATTGATAGCTGATATATTTTGTTTGCAATCTGCCTGAAATCTGCTTAGTTCTCTGATAAAGTTTGTTTCTTTTAGAAAAATGTATTCATCAGTGTAAACTGTAGCCTAACTAGCAGATTGATGTATTTGTTTCAGTTAAGTTTTCGAGGCTTAACTTGTGTTGGTTTTGATTAACTTGTGTTTGTTTTGTAAAAAGTTATGTTTGGTTCATTGTTTGTTGCTTATTGATTGCATCGGTTGGTTATTTTTCCTCATAAACTGATACTTGCAAGCACCAGCTATTTGGTCCTGTTGGATATAGACCAATAGACATCATTGCATTGCTGGTTGCATTGTACAAGTTGCGAGCTTTGACAGGATCTATCTCCAAATTTACAATCAATTGCTTGTTCTAGCATTCAAAGTGTGCATTGTTCTAGCATTCAAAGTGTGCAAAGTTGCCACCATTGATGTGCTTGCCTCTAAAATAATTTGGATTACTTTGAACTATAATGATATTTTTCTTAAATATTGTCTGTCTAAAGGGTAAAAGATGCCACAAAAATGTAAAGTTGCATTTTTTTGTGAGAGGGAAGAATTGGTTATAGCACTTACTAATTGGTTATAGCAACTGATAATTCTCCTAAATACGCCTATTTTCCTATTATTTTGCCCCCTATTTATGCTAGATTTAGTCTTAAAAGTCATTGTATATTCAAAAACAGCTACATTGGTTGCCGTTCGACTCAACTACTCGTTTTGTTTACCTCTATTGTAGGTTGAACAGGTTTGAACCTATCTGCAAATTCTCAGAAATCCAAGGATTGAAATGCATACGGTCCAAGACTCTTGAAACTAAAACCCTAACCGCCAAGAAGTTGCCTCAAATACCTGAAACCTCAAGGACTTTTATGCAAAATGACCAAACAGTTCACAAAACCAGGCCCCTTTCTTCCTCAGCCGATCCAACCCCCACTCTTCCCACCGTCAACGACCGGCCTTGGCCGGCAGTTCTCCCCCCTTATTTTTCCTCTCCTGCAATTTCCCTAAACTCCTTTCTTTTTACTTCCTCCTTCCCTCTTTCTTTTTCTTCACTTCTCTTCTTGTTCTCTGGTTCCCTTCTTCCTTCCTCCAGTACTCTTCTTCTCCCCCTCCTCTCCCTCTCCCTCCTCTCCCTCTCCCTTCTTTTTCCCCTTCCCTCTTTTTCTTCCTTTTTCTCCCTTTTCTTGCTTTTGGTTCCCTTCTTGGCCGCAGTCTCCCTCCTTTCTGGCCGCCACCTCTAGTCCACAACTCCCGCCGCCACGACACCTGAGCAACCGCCCCTGCGCCGGATCTGCCGCCTCGCCACCGGAGCAGCCGCCCCAGCGCCGGATCTGCCGAATCCGACGAGCCACCATCATCATCCTGCCGGCTAGCCGCCTCGCGCCTCCCGTGCCGCGCCAGCACTCTCCAGCGCGCGCCGCCTCGCCGCCGATCTGCCTCCCCCCGCCGATCCGACGAGCCACACCACTGGATCTACTGCTGGATCTGCCGCCACAGAACCGGATCCGCCGCCGATCACGCGGCCATCGCCACCCGACGCCACAGCGCCTCCACAGCTTGCGCCGGCGCCGGTCCGCCACCTCTGCTCCGCAACGCCACCGGATCGCGCACTCTCCAGCGCATCTCGTCGCCGATCCGCCGGATCTGTCTCACGCCGCGCCGGAGCGCCTCCGACCCCGCGGGCGCGCCACCGCCAATCTCCAGCGCGCGCTGCCGACGTCGTTGATCTGCCTCCCGCCGCAGATCCGCCGATCGCGCCGTCTACACCACTGAAGCCCACGACGATCTCAGCTACAACGAGAGCACCTTCGCCGACGACGTCCAGCACAGGACTTCAATAACTCCACCTCGCCGGCGTTCTTCACCGAGTCCACATCCAAATGGGCAAGCCGTCGCGGCCTCCCTTCCGCGACTTGTGGCCGCGCCTAGCCGCGCTGGCGGATCGCCGCTCTCATGGATGCTTCACCGGTCGGATCGCTGGCTGCCCGGCTCGTCGGCGAGGCACCTCAGATGAATTTCTCTTCTCATGGTGTGTCATGTATTTTGTGATATTTTAAGATATATATATCTAATTCACAATTCGATTTTGTGGATCTAATTATTTTAGTGTTACAATATAATAATTCAAACTGAACGTTAATTATATTTTTGATGTTGGAGAAATCAAAAATTTCAGTACAATTTAATTTTAAAAAAATTGATCTCAAACTTCTATCGTGTTGAAGGCATGATAGAAACTTCTTTGTGATATTTGTCGTAGCTCCAGACTGTTATTTACGTGGTATACTGCATCTTTTCATCCTGTATCATTTTATTCCATACATACTACTAAACACAAGAATGATCTTTTTATCATGTATGAGCTTGTACAGTTTAAAGTATATGTATAATTTCCGTACATAAAATAAATAGTATTTTTACAAACTAAATCACAAAAATTAATCTGGATCATCCAATCCAAAATGTACGGTTGATTCTAATCACGAGCAAAATATTCTTATCCATCAACCCTATTAATTTAAGCTCACCCGCTGCTCA
The DNA here is from genome assembly GCA_019359835.1 of Pharus latifolius. NCBI lineage: Eukaryota > Viridiplantae > Streptophyta > Magnoliopsida > Poales > Poaceae > Pharus > Pharus latifolius. The sequence continues at coordinate 6,972,067 of CM033328.1, forward strand.
GATGTCACATGGTACCAACTGGAGTATGGTGTACTGGCTGCTCCGATAGGTCCCCTTTCTCTTGCTTTTGGAAACATTTGCCTAGAAAACTCTGCAGCGCCTCGTGCATCTGCACGCTGCACACAATCCACACCTCATTAGTCTTCACCTAATTCACTTGCACTTACTCTCTGAGCTCTTCAAGCCAAGATCCATGGCGGAGGGCGATGTTGGCTCTGCACACTATTTTTATTTTGATCATGCTTTCCCTTCGCCATCGGCCAGCGGCTTCCTCCCCGACGGCGGTTGCCGTTTTCCTCACAAGTTCGTCGACCACGCCACGCCGTCCGCGACTTGTGGCCGCGCATGGCCACACTGGCGGCTCGCCGCGCTCATGGATGCGTCACCGGTCGGATCGCCGGCTGCCTGGCTCGTCGGTGAGGCACCTGAGATGAGTTTCTTTTCTCATGCTATGTGATTCATTGGCCATAGAGAGAGCGCCTATCTCTCATAAGATGAGGAGAGCTACTATTCTATTAGCAAAGCTAACTACTAAAAGACAAGAGCGTCTATATCTGGCATGTAACTCCTTAACAGCCGTCCCTGTAGTTAGATCTACTAGGAACTCCGACAAAGAACCGGTCATCCAAAATCCAGAATAGACCAGTTCAGTACCTGAGTGAAAGGGATCTAGGATATCGACTAGAGGGGGGTGAATAGGCGATTTTAACAAATTATCAATAAAACAAACAATTTATAGATAATGAGAGCAAATAAATAACACAATATAAACAAAGCACAATTTCAACACAAGGATATATCCCGTGGTCTCGGTGATTTGCCGATCACCCCTAATCCACGTTGAGGCAAACTCAAATCTCTAACCGCTCCTCTATCTAGTCAACCTTCTCTCGAGAAGTGACCTATATCTTGAGCCGGATTAGTGTGATGAGTTATCCAAACCTCGATTTCACTAAGGATGTACTTTACCGCTCCGGCAAAGCGTGCTCAACCCTTTCACAAGACGTTTTGAGGCTTCTTCACAATCTTCCTTGAAGAGCTCTCAAAAACCTTTCTCCTAGCCGTCTAGGAGCCGGCAAACTCCAAGAGTAACAAGCCGGTGATGATCACTTAGCCTTCTTCTAGTGCCACAAGGTTGATTTAATGATCTAGCTGCAATGCACTAGAAGATCTCAAATGCACACTCTCACAAATTCGAGAATTTGAACCCTAGAGTGTATGAAACTAGCTTAAGCTCTCAAGGATGATGACAATGCTCAAGATTATGCCAAAAGTTGTGAACAGGGCCGTGCATGGGAGTATATATATACCCCCCACAATAAATATAGCCGTTACAGGCCGTTGGGAGAAAAAGATTACCTGGCGGTCAGACCGCAGGTATAAGCTCGATCAGACCGCCGCAATTGCAACGGCATTAAACAGGCGCAATAAATGCTCAACTGCCCTTGTCAGGCACACCCACGGTCAGACCGGAGCCTATTTCGGTCAGACCGTGAAACTGTCCAGAGACGACATAGTTTCTGGACACTTTATACGGTCAGGCCGATAAATACGGACAGACCGGCCATACGGTCAAACCGTAGTTCAAAAGCACGGTCAGACCGATTTCTCGGTCAGACCGATCTAATCAAACGGTCAAACCGTAATAGCTTAAAAACAACAGAACATCGGTCTGACCTAGGTCTCAACTACGGACAGACCGACCTTTTAAAGGAATAAACTATACTTAGACATAACGTCGGTCAGTCCGAGATCCTATTCGGTCAATCCGTGAATTCGGTCAGACCGGTCTAACAGACGGTCAGACCGACTGAGACAGTGCTGAGCAGAAATGAGCTGAAACAAGCATTCTCAAAGAATATGACCTTCTAGTATGCAATGCAAGTTGATTTTATGATTTGTGGCACATAGATGAAGTATTTTGTGATACACCACATGCTCCTCTTAATAGTACGGCAACTATCTTAAAATCCGGTCAAAATTATTCTCTAATCACCTTAGACCGGTAAAAATGGAAAAGACCCTATTTCGTACCTTTGCCCTTTTGATCAATGCCCTTTCTTCATCATGAGGCTCTTTCTTCGCCTTTCATTAACCTGTCTTTTAAGTCTCTTCTTGACACAACGAGGCAGGTAACGTTAGTGTAGCATTTGTAGTTGTCATTAATTACTAAAACACTCTTTAGGGGCCTAGAAGCTACAATCTCCCCCTTTTTGGTAATTGATGACAACATAAAGAGTAGATGAAAGAGTTTTAAGCACCAAGGGAATTTTACAATAAGCATCGAAGAATAAGACACTCCCCCTAAATGTATGAATAAGAGAATTTTGGCATTTTAGTGGAGTTCAAGCATGTGTATAAGATGCTATCTCAATTCATTCATTATATGAGCATGAAGTATCACAAATAAGACATTCAACATTCAATTCCACAACATGATATCATCATCACAAGGTCATATGAAAATAACATAAGCATGTCTCATATATCAAGCAGTAACAATCTCATACAAGAGTCAACCAACATAAATGTCATCCACATAAAAGAGATATTCAACTAAACAAGTTAATTAAAACTTTACACCAAAAGTTCTCATTTAAGGTTCATCTCTCATCATCTCCCCTACTCTTCTACTTCTACTCTCTTCTCTCCCCCTTTGGCATCAATTGCCATAAAAGCTATGAATCAGCAGGAGCATCATCATCGGGAGGATGGTGAGGAGGAGTCTGAGGGAAACGGGTGAAGAAGTGAGCGGAGAAGGCGTCGAAGCGCTGCTCGAACTGATCCTGGTGCGACGAGAAAGTCTGGAACTGATCATTCAATGCCGCCAAGTCCGAGCTAGCGAGCTCAAGCCCCTGGAGAAGAGTAGCAAACTGATCCATCATCGGCTGATGGAACTGCTGCTGGAACTGTGTAAACCAGGCAGGGGCTTGGCTAGACTGAGCTGTCTGCTGTGCCTGAGGTGGAGGAGGAGGAGGCATAGGCTGAGCCTACTGCTGCTGCTGCTGCTGCTGCTGATGCTGTGCTCCATGGCCTCGAGCCAAGACGCGCGGGTTGACACTAAACGGCTTATAGCCGAGATGTCTGATGTCGCAAGAACTGCGAGGGAACTTCGTCTTCTAGAGCAGCAAGGACATGATAAATGGAGCATAGTAGAGATTCGGCAGAGTGGTCGCCGAGACATCCTCAATTGTCTTCAATATAAAAGAGACAATGTTGATCCGATGACTCTTGAGGATGTGGTCGATGAAGTTCCAGTAGTAATCCCAGACCGCTTCTCGGTTTCCACTCTTTGGATGGATCGTGGCTCGTACGATTTTGTTGACTACAGCAGGGAGGACTTTGAGACCTGTAACGGTGCCAGGTACAATCCGCTGTCCACCTCCCGGCTGCTCATAAAACTGGAGCCAGTCGTCCTCATGGAGGTAATCCTCATCCTCCATATCGAACCCCTCCTTCATTTCCTCATAGTTTAACTTGTTTGCCGCAGCAAACTCCTCAAAGGTGGCCTCATACCGCCTAGAACCTGTCATCCACATGATCTGCTGGTCCGCCCATCTGATCTCAACTCTAGCATAGAACTGTCTGATGGCGGTGGCATTCCATGGGCATTTGTGCTCCACAAAGTCATAGAGCCCTATATCCTTGAAGATCTGCACCAAGGGAGCCATGATGGGTTGATTCACAACATAAGCCCATTCGATCCATTTGTGTTCGAAGATGTTCTTGTGGATCAAATGTCCGTAGAATGCATCCTGCTATGTCATCGTGTGGAAGTGTGGAGTAGAGGCGTCATTCTCATGATTGTAGGCGTAGATGGTCCTAGCCTTTGTATAGTCGCTTGAAGTCCAATTCCTCTTCGGGCCTTGATAAGCGTGGACGTTTATTTCATCGTCCTCACTCTCGATGTCCATGCCTCTGTGAGACGATCCACCACGATGAGACGACTATTCTGTCTCTGAATCTCCGGCCGAGGGCACCCAATCGTCATCGTGACTGTCGTTGCTACTCGAGGGTAGAGCTCTTTTGGCCTCTTAGCCAATTTCTTCTTATTGGTTCGGATGGAGACATTGCCTTGAGTACCTCGACCACTATAAGATTTGGAAGATATGCAACAGGTAAGATACTAGGAAACAGGAACAACGAAACGAATCGATAAGACATCAGATCAGTAAACCATTGCTCTGCTGTTTCTGTCGGTCAGACCGAACAGGGACGGTCAGACCGGCGCAACCGTAGAGTTAGGGTTTGACATGATTCCTGGAATTTAGTTGATTTTAGATCATAAACAGAGTTGCTACTCAAGGATAATCATTTAGAGTAATAAGAGAATGCATCAATTTAAGGTTTTTCACAGATTCAACACTAGGTTTATCAAGAATTCTTGGAATCCCGAAATATGAAAAAAAAATTTGAATCCAAGGAGATGAATCCAAGAAGAATACCTAGAAGACATGATTGGAGGTGATCTTGATCAACGGTTGTTCGTGCGTTGCTAGGGTTTGACTAGAGAAGAAGATTCCAAAGACTTTTGGGGCGCACGTGAAGGAGACAAGTGGGAAGAGGGTGAAAAGGACAGAGATTCGGGATAAAAAGGTCTCTAGTCATGAAAATTCGGTCAGACCGTGGACAAGATACCGGTCAGACCGCTGGAAGTAGAAATTTAAGATGCTCTCTGGAGATGCATTCGGTCAGACCGTAATTGGTTCGGTCAGACCGCTAGAAGGACAGAAAAACTTCGAGGAAATTGGTTGATTTGATGCTCATAAGTGATAAGGAATAAAATTCTTGGAGGATTTTGAATGATTTGATGCTCAAGAGATTTGGATAGGGAGATATATATATATAAGATAATTATAAGTAAGATATAGATAATAACACCAAAGGGGAAGAATTTATCTTACAACTTAACATATTTTTGGTTTATTTCACTCAATTGCCGATAAAGGAGCCTAAAAAGCTCTAAAAGAGGAAGTTCATGCAATCAAGTGATACTTTAAGCACAACCAATATGAGTTCAATATTTCAAGCCACATTTGATATATCAATGACGTTAAGCTCATTTCAAAGTTTGCAAAAACGACTTTCATCTAAGGGCTTAGTGAATATATCCGCTAATTGATCTTCGGTTCTCACATTATCCACCACCACATCACCTTTGCTAACATGATCTCTAAGGAAGTGGTGTCGGATATCTATATGCTTGGTCCGAGAGTGTTGAACTGGATTTGTGGCTATTTTCACCGCACTCTCATTATCACACAAAAGAGGCACTTTTTCAAATTTTATTCCATAATCCAACAATGTTTGCCTCATCCAAAGCAATTGTGCACAACAACTACCCGCGGAAACATATTCCGCTTCGGCGGTTGATAAAGCTACAGAGTTTTGTTTCTTGGAGGACCAAGATACTAAAGATCTTCCTAACAGTTGACAACTGCCAGAGGTGCTTTTTCTATCCACTTTGCATCCCGCATAATCGGAATCAGAATATCTAATTAATTCGAATTTTGCACCTTTAGGATACCACAACCCTATGCTAGATGAATATTTTAGATACCTCAAAATGCGCTTAACAGCCATTAAATGACTTTCTTTAGGAAAGGCTTGAAATCTTGCACACATGCAAACACTAAACATAATATCGGGCCTAGAAGCAGTAAGATATAATAAACTACCAATCATAGATCTATAAAGCTTTGAGTCTACCGGTTTACCTCCTTCGTCAGAGACAAGGTGACCGTTAGTGGCCATTGGTGTCTTGATTGGTTTTGCTTCTTCAAGTCCGAACTTCTTGAGTAAGTCCTTCACATATTTGCTTTGACTGATGAAAGTTCCTTCCTTGAGTTGTTTAACTTGTAGTCCGAGGAAGAAACTTAGTTCACCTTCAACTTGAGTGTATCCTTGAGCCACCAATCTTGCCTTGTTTCTTAATACCACTCCGTTTGCGTCGTGTTTATTCTTGAAAATCCATTTGGTTCCAATGACATTGTGTTCATCCGGATTTGGTTCTTCTACTAATTCCCAAACATTGTTGCGGGTGTTTAATTCTTCGTGCATAGCATTCACCCAATCTGGATCTTTTAATGCTTCATCTACAAGTGTGGGCTCAAAAGAGGAGACAAAAGAGTAATTTTCACAAAATGAAGCAAGACGAGAACGAGTTTGGACACCCTCACGCAAGTCACCAACAATTTGATCGACGGGGTGATCCTTGGAAATTGAGTGATGAATTCTTGGATGATCAACCGGGATTTGTGAGATAGAGGTAGACGGTACTTCCGGTTGTTGTTGAGAGGAGTCTTCCACATTGACCACTTCAACTATTTGATCTTCATGTTGAGGAGTTGATGAAGAGGGGATTGCTTGAGTGGATGGATCTTCATCTTGATCACTATCTTCTTTCGGCTTGATATCCCCAATGGTCATGTTCTTCATTGCCACTCTCAACCCTTCATTACCTACATCATCCAAATTGTCTTGCTCCTCTTGAGAGCCGTTAGTCTCATCAAATTCAACATCATGTGTCTCCTCAACCAAACCGGAGTTTTGGTTGTAGACACGATATGCTTTGCTATTTGATGAGTATCCTAATAAAAATCCTACATCACATTTACTTTGAAATTTAGATAATCGTGTACCTTTCCGCAAGATGTAGCACTTACATCCAAACACCCGGAAGTAGGAAATGTTTGGCTTCCTTCCAATGAGAAGCTCATAAGGAGTTTTCTTTAGTAGTCGATGACAATAAAGACGATTTGATGCATGGCACGCGGTGTTGATTGCTTCAGCCCAAAAGGTGTCCGAAACATTGTACTCCGAAAGCATAGACCTTGCCATGTCTATCAATGTCCGGTTCTTTCGTTCGACTACTCCATTTTGCTCCGGTGTATACTTGGCCGAAAACTCATGTTTGATACCTTTATCATCACACCAATTTTCAACCTTGGTATTCTTGAATTCGGAGCCATTGTCACTTCTCACTTTCTTGATCTTGAAGCTAAATTCATTTTCGGCCCTTTGAGCAAAGCTTTTGAAAGTGTTAAACACAATTGACTTATCATGTAAAAAGAATATCCATGTATATCTAGAAAAATCATCTACAACGACAAGACAATAACTATTGCCACCGATGCTCACAAAAGTAGTTGGTCCAAATAAATCCATATGCAATAATTCACGTGGACTAGAAGTTGACATTGTGCTTTTAGTTGGATGTGAGTTTGCAACTTGTTTTCCGGCTTGGCAAGCACTACATAATTTATCTTTTTCAAACTTTACATCTTTTAATCCAACAACTAAATCATGTTTAACTAGTCTATTTAGTTGTTTCATTCCAATATGCCCAAGCCTTCTATGCCATAGCCAACCTTTAGAAGATTTAGTAAACAAGCATGTACCAAGATTAGCATCATTTGAATTAAAATCAACTAAATAGAGGTTGCCATGTCTAAAACCTTTGAAAATCAACCTATTATCATCAATACTAGTGATAATCACTTCTTTTGGATAAAATGCACATATAAAACCAAGATCACAAAGTTGAGCTACGGATAAGAGGTTGAAATTTAGAGATTCAACAAGCAATACATTAGATATGGAGAGGCCGTTTGAGATGTCAATTTTACCCAAACCTTTTACCTTTCCTTTGCTATTGTCTCCAAACGTGATCTGGTCATATTCCGCACCTTCATTATTTAGAGAGGAGAACATGTTGTGATTACCAGTCATATGTTGAGTGCATCCACTATCGAGCACCCAATGTTGTCCTCCGGCCTTGTAATTTACCTACAAAACAAAGTTAGGTCCTTTTAGGTACCCAAATCTTTTTGGGTCCTTGGAGGTTAGTTACCAAGGATTTTGGGACCCAAATGGCTTTCTTTTTGGCACCAATGATCGGGGTTCCAACAAATTTGGCTTTAATATCACCATTGTTCATTTTCTTTAAAACATAGCAAGAATTGAATATAAGAGATGAATTACTTTTGCTAGCATGGCAATTCTTTTCAATGTGACCTAAACTTTTACATTTGTTGCAATATCCCTTTTCTTTTACAAATACAGTTTTAGGTGGAACAAATGCATGTTTTCCCTTTTTAGGAATGTAGCCTAGTCTTTCTTTTCTTAAGGAGAACCTTTGACTATCTAGAAGATGTCTTAATTTTGATTGTCCTACATAGCATTTAGCTAGATCATTGGTTAGTTTTTCAATTTTGTCCTTAAGTTCATTGTTTTCAAGACTAAGCACATTATCATCAATTTTAGGTCTAGATGGGAATTCAATTAAATCTTCACAAGATGTAGATATGCTAGAAGTAGACATCATGGGCAAGTCATTCAAAATATTTGATCCGTTTGAGACCTAGTCTTGGTGTTCGCACTAGGCTCGCCCAGATTCTAATATGCGGAATAACGGGATCTTACTCGGAAATACCGAAACCCAAAGGAATTGCACAACTCTTTATTTCAAAGAGGGTTTTACACGTCGAACGTTAGGCACACTTGCCTACGTCGAAGGAACTATAAGTGTCTAAAACTCAAATAAGTTCTATGACTCTTCAATGATCTAAACTAGACCTATTACAAGGTATTTATAGTCCAATCGTATGAGTACGTATCAGACTTAGTAATCCTAAACATATTAGACTCATATAACTAACTTAACTAATCCTAAACAGATAAGCTTAGATATATATATAGGATTACAATTCCGAACAGGGAACGAATTCCTTTTCCTGGTCGCGAACCAATCCATGGTCGTGAAACCTTTCCGAACACGGTTAAGGTCGCGAAGCCGTATGCGATCAGGACTTGGTCGCGAATTCATATGCGATCAGGACTTGGTCACGAATCTGTATGCGATCAGGACTTGGAGATCCTCCCGGATCATGACTCCCTTGTTGAGAAGGAGCCAACCCCCGTTGCGACCTCTCGATCAAACTGGAGATGTGGAAATTGGGCTTGTCCATCTTCTTTTGTGGACCACTTTGCCGCACGTGCTCGTTGATCTTTCCGACCGATTCGAAAAGTCTCCTTTGTGCCACTGCGGGTGGTAGTCACCTTCCTCTCCAGAATCACATCTTCACGTAAAGGTTCGCCTCGTTGATAGACCAAGTCTTCAACAGATGGTACTATGGTATCTGGCTCATCATCCAACATTGAAGGCTCGAAGAGTTTGAAGTGCTCAACATTGACAACCGAGTAAATATCCATGTATGGAGGTAACTCAAGTTGACAAGCATTATTACCCACTTTCCGCAAAATCCGAAAAGGACCATAACGAATGGGTTTGAGCTTCTTACCTTCACCTTTAAGTCTCTCCTTACTCAAATGTAACCATACCATATCACCTTCTTGAAATTACGCATCAACTCGGTGCCAATCATGTCACGCCTTGTACTTGAGTTGAGCTTTCAGCAAGTTCTGTTCAACCTCACGATGAAGTCGTTGAATACCTTCCAGGAACTTTTGTGCTCGATCCTGATCAGATGCTTCCTTGCTGTTCTGTGCTGAGGTAGGGATCACAAACTCCATATCGAATGGACTCTGTGGTAGAAATCCTAAACAGACCTCAAACGGCGACTTTCCAGTCGAACCATGCACTGCTCGATTAAAAGCAAACTGTAGGTACGGTATGCTTTCATCCCAGGTCTTCGGGTGCTTCGAGTTATATCCTCTCAAGAGATGAACGACTGTGCGATTAACCGCCTCGGTTTGACCATCAGTTCACGGATGAAAAGCAGTACTCCTCTTTAGCTTGGTGTCCATCATCATCCAGAGCGATTGCCAAAAGTGACTAAGGAACCGGGTATCGCAATCAGACACAATAGAAGTCGGCAGTCCGAAGTGTGTCCAAATGTGTTGAAAGAATACCCGAGCTGCCTCTTCTCCCGTGATAATCTTCCGACAAGGTATAAGAACAATCATTTTGGAGAACCGATCAACGACCACGAATAGATAGTCGTTGTCACGTCGGGTCTTAGGCAATCCTCCCAAGAAATCCATGGATATGCTCTCCCATGGTCGTGATGGAACTGGCAAAGGAGTGTACAAACCTAATTTTCGGCTTGCCGGTTTCGAGATGCTGCAGAGACCGCAGCCTCGAACAAACCTAGCCACATCTTGATGCATACGCGGCCAGAACACATGTCGGTGAAGATTTTGCAACGTCTTTGTAACCCCAAAGTGACCAGCTACCTTCGATGTGTGCGCTTCTCGCATCCATTGAGTTCGAGGTGCTCCACGAGGTATGCAAAGTAAATTGCCCTTGTACAAGAGTCCTTCTCGACGAACGAACTCTGTAGGGTTCCCTGTTTCGACCTCAGTCAGTGCTGTTTGAAAATCAAGGTCTTCACTGTACATAGTGACATAGTCATCATGACATGATGGCTCGATCTGCATGAACGCTGATAAACAGAGGGTTGTAACTGGTGGTCGCGACAACATATCCGCCAATTTGTTGTGTACGCCCTTCTTGTACTTAATCACCAGATTAAACTGCTGCAGATACGACATCCACTTCATGTGCCGAGCTTGCTGTAGCTTGGACTGAGTTTGCAAATATTGCAATGGTTGATGGTCGGTGTGGACAACCGTCTCTTTCCCCAAGAGATAACACCGCCAATGCTTCACGGCCTGATGGTCGGGTAGTTCTTCTGAGCTCCCTGGAATAACTCTGAGTGATATGCCACTGGTCGACCTTCTTGCATGAGCACTGCGCCCATCGCATAACCTGAGGCATCGGTTTCTAGCTCGAACGGTTTCTGGAGATTCGGCAAAGCTAACACAGGCGCCTCGCTGATCTTTCTTTTCAGCAAGAGAAACGTGTCCTCATGTTTCCCTGTCCACTCGAACTTCTGATCGATCCTGGTTAATGCATGCAATGGAGAAGCCATAATCGAGAAGTGTCGGATGAACTTCCGAAGGTACTGGCATGCTCCCACAAAACTACGCACATCCGTAACTGTTCGCGGTCGCGGCCATTCACGAATCACTTTGACCTTGTCCGGGTCGATTTGCAACGTACCGTTGCCGATTATGAATCCGAGGTAAAGTAGAGTTTGCTTGCCGAACTCGCACTTCTTACGGTTGAGGCGAAGTCGATGTTGCCAAAGCTGTTCGAACACCTTTTCGACATGAATGAGGTGCTCATCCCACGAACGACTATAAACCAATATGTCGTCGAGATACACGATCATAAAGTCGTCGATGAACGGTCTCAATACGTCATTCATAAGACACATGAAAGCTGCCGGGGCATTGCAGAGACCAAACGGCATGACCAGCCATTCGAACAGACCTTGCCGTGTTTTGAACGCGATCTTCCATGTATCCTCCTCTCGGATGCTGACTTGATGATATCCTGACTTAAGATCCAATTTGGAGAAGACAACAGCATGCTTCAATTGGTCTAGCAGGTCATCAATACAAGGAAGGGGGTACCGGTTCTTGATGGTGATCTTGTTCAGTGCTCGATAGTCGATGCACATACGCCAAGTCCCATCTTTATTTGGTACTAACACCACAGAAGATCCACAAGGTGAACTACTCGGTTGAATGACACCATTGTTCAGCAACTCACCAAGTTGTCTCTTGATCTCTTCATTCTCCAATACTGAGTTGCGATACATACTCAGATTGGGCAGTGTCGCATTGGACACAAGCTGAATTTCGTGCTCGACTGGACGTTTCGGCGGACGACCCTGGGTAGTCTCGAACAGATCACTGTATTTCTCCAGCAGTCCCGACAAACGACCAGAATCCTCTCGGCACGCCAGCGACAATGCTGGTCGAGTACCCTCACCTTGATCAATGGGTCGAATCATGACAAGCACATACTTGTGACATGCATTAACAATTCGTTTGGCTTGATTTGCGGTAATCAAGTTCGAAGTGTTGACGTGGATGTCTCTACTGATCACGAACTTAACTCTGTCTTTGGTGAGGTCGTATTCTTGCGCTCGCCGATGGAAGTGAGCGTCTCGATCATACAGATACGGACTCCCAAAGATCACCTGACAGATATCGATAGGGACAACATCGTATTGCACCTCATCGATATATCGTGCAGAGATCGCAAACTTCAACACACACTGACTCGTAATCTGTTGGTTCACGTCGGATGTAAACCAACCCAGCGGATATGGTCGCGGGTGTGTGGTTGTCTTCAAACCAAGTCGCCGAACCAGTCCAGCGGAGACCAGATTCTTCTGACTTCCTGGATCGAATATCGCTGCGACCACTTCGTGCTTCACCTGGATGTTGATGGTGAACAAGTCCTCCGTTGGGTGATGGTTGTTCGGTGGATCGGAACCCTTCTCCTTCGGCATTGCCATCAGAGACAAGGTCGTATCCGCCTCATTAACCGAATTCACTCGGACAACTTCTTCGTCGGGTGAAGTCGCAGTAGCCGTGGCTGTTCTTTTCCCTGGTCCGTTTTTCTTTGGTCGAAGTTTAGGATGAAGCTTGTAACATTTGTCCTTGGTATGCCCCGCGACTTGACAATTTTCGCAAAAGGCACCCGTGCCCGATTTTGAAGCGTTCTTCTTCGGACTCGCTTTTTCTTTGTCGAGGTCGCATTTTCCTTCGTGCTTTTGTCGCTGCGGGATTTATTCTTCTTCTCGATCGCCATAGCAGTTGTGCTCGCGGTCGCAATGTCTTGGACACCGAACAGACTTAGCTCAGTACTGATCGATTTCTGAAGTCCAAATGTGTACTTCCGAAATACCTGAGGGTCCGATAGTGAGATGCCAATGACCATTGCTTGTCGCCGAAACTCTGTTGTATAGTCTTGGACGGTCTGGTCGCGCCATTGGTACAATCTGTGCCAACGCTCCCATCTCTCCTCAAGGTAACCCATCGGATAGAATTCTTGTTGCAGAAGTCGTTTGAATTGACCCCACGCAAGGTCGTCAGCTTCACCACTGGTGACAAGGGCCTTCCACCATGTCTTGGCGTGGTCCTTCATCTTCAAAGGTGCAAATTTGACCTTTTGAGCGCTACTAAACCCTTTCAGGTCAAAGTAGGTCTCAAGTTGGTCGATCCAAGAATCCAGCTTCTCGGCATCGATCACCCCATCATATATGGGTATATCAATCTTAGCATCGACTTTAAAAGATCCGACAGCTAAGGAGGTGTTGGCGAGGTCGTCGGTCTTGTGGTGGCCTTCGTCTTCATCTTCGTCTGCCCTGCGCAAGTCTTCACCAGTCTTCTCACCCATAACCTTCCCTACTTCAGGAGGTACAATCATGGCCTGCTGCTTAATCCAAGCAAGCACGGTTTCCATGTCGATGGAGAGCTTAGCCACTTGTTCGGCTAGGTTAGCTTGAACAGAGGTATCGTCAGACATTGTCGGAGACGCGGCTGTAGGAACCGTCAATTGATCGCCTGGAATTTCGCCGGAAGTTTTGTAACCCTGGCGAGTCTTCACCATCCACAGGATAGGAAAGTTGCTCTGATACCAACTTGATCCGTTTGAGACCTAGTCTTGGTGTTCGCACTAGGCTCGCCCAGATTCTAATATGCGGAATAACGGGATCTTACTCGGAAATACCGAAACCCAAAGTAATTGCACAACTCTTTATTTTAAAGAGGGCTTTACACGTCGAACGTTAGGCACACTTGCCTACGTTGAAGGAACTATAAGTGTCTAAAACTCAAATAAGTTCTATGACTCTTCGATGATCTAAACTAGACCTATTACAAGGTATTTATAGTCCAATCGTATGAGTACGTATCAGACTTAGTAATCCTAAACGTATTAGACTCATATAACTAACTTAACTAATCCTAAACAGATAAGCTTAGATATATATATATAGGATTACAATTCTGAACAGGGAACGAATTCCTTTTCCTGGTCGCGAACCAATCCATGGTCGTGAAACCTTTCCGAACACGGTTAAGATCGCGAAGCCGTATGCGATCAGAACTTGGTCGCGAATCCGTATGCGATCAGGACTTGGTCGCGAATCTGTATGCGATCAGGACTTGGAGATCCTCCCGGATCAATATTGCAAGTGATGCCTATTTCATTACCCGTTTTGTGGCTTTATGAGTAAGTAGTGAGTCATGAGCTTCCTTAAGCATCTCATGAGTTTCTTTGAGACTCTCATGAGATGTGTTTAGCTCATCATAGAAATTTTGAAGAGTTTTGTATCTCTTCTTCAATTCCTTGAATTTTTCTTTTTCTTTACTCATATAGTCATCAAAACCGGTGATCATCTCAACTAGGTCATCATAAGTATATTCTTCTTCGTCACAAGATACCTTCGATTCTCCTTTAGCCATGAGGCAATGAGGAGTGGAGAATAGAGATGGAGCTTCCTTGATAGCCACCCCGGCGAGTCCTTTGGGTGATGCTTCATCTTCATCATTGGAATCAGAACTTGAAGCATCCGAATCCCATTCAATGAAGCAAGCTTGTCCATCCTTCTTCTTCTTATAATATTTCTTGAAAATTTTCTTCTTGCTTTCTCCTTCCTTTTCGTACTTCTTCTTCTTCATCGATTTTTCTTCTTCCTTGTTTTTGCATTGTGTGGAGATGTGACCCTTTTCACCGCATTCAAAGCATCTTCTTTCTTCAAATGGGTTCCTCTTGGATGATTGTCCTTTCTTGAAGGATTTCCTTGATATCTCTTCTTCATGAACCGCTTGAACCTCCTCACAAAGAGAGCCATTTCCTCATCGGTGTCTCTCTCATCACTTTCTTCTTCATTTTCTTCCCTTTTGGAAGCTTGAGCTTTTAGTGCTATATTCTTCTTCTTGGAGTCGGAAACCTCATCTTTCACTTCTTGAGATTTCTTGAATATGTCATGAGTGAGAATCTCACTCAAAACTTCCAACGGAGTCACACTCTTCGAGTTTGAACGCACAAGTAAGGTTACAATTGCGTCATATTTTCAAGGTAAAGCTCTAAGAAACTTATGACAAAATTCCACATTTGTGACATCCATACCAAGCCCTTTTAACTCATTTACTATGTTATTTAATCGGTTAAACATCACCGATACATCTTCATTGGGCAACATAGCAAACTTTTCAAATTGGCCCTTATGGATAAATAATTTAGCATCCTTGACCATCGAGGTTCCTTCATGAATATCCATAAGATTTCTCCAAATATCATGGGCCGTTTCAAGTTTACAAATTCTATTAAATTCACCTAGATTTAGAGCACTATAAAGAACATTCATGGCTTGAGCATTAGCTAAGGCATTATCTCTATCTAGGTTAGTCATGTCATCATCATCAAGAATTGCAAAACCCTCATCCACCACTTTCCAAATCTTTCCACCCATGGCTTTAAGATAAACCATCATTCTAGTTTTCCAATAAGTATAGTTGGATCCATCAAAGAGTGGTGGTTTGCCAATATTGATCCGACCCTCACTAGCCATCTTTATCCTACTCCAGGATGGTTAAATCCTCTAAAAATGGAGTCCTCGCTCTGATACCAATTGAAAGGGATCTAGGATATCGACTAGAGGGGGGTGAATAGGCGATTTTAACAAATTATCAATAAAACAAACAATTTATAGATAATGAGAGCAAATAAATAACATAATATGAACAAAGCACAATTTCAACACAAGGATATATCCCGTGGTCTCAGTGATTTGCCGATCACCCCTAATCCACGTTGAGGCAAACTCAAATCTCTAACCGCTCCTCTATCTAGTCAACCTTCTCTCGAGAAGTGACCTAGATCTTGATCCGGATTAGTGTGATGAGTTATCCAAAGAATATGACCTGAAACAAGCATTCTCAAAGAATATGACCTTCTAGTATGCAATGCAAATTGATTTTATGATTTGTGGCACATAGATGAAGTATTTTGTGATACACCACATGCTCCTCTTAATAGTACGGCAACTATCCTAAAATCTGGTCAAAATTCTTCTCTAATCACCTTAGACCGGTAAAAATGGAAAAGACCCTATTTCGTACCTTTGCCCTTTTGATCAATGCCCTTTCTTCATCATGAGGCTCTTTCTTCGCCTTTCATTAACCTGTCTTTTAAGTCTCTTCTTGACACAACTAGGCAGGTAACGTTAGTGTAGTATTTGTAGTTGTCATTAATTACTAAAACACTCTTTAGGGGCCTAGAAGCTACACTGAGGCAGTAGATTCCTCCCGCCCTCGGTCATGAAGGGGACATGACTTACAATTCGCATCAACAAAGTGAGAGAAACATAAATCCGTGCTCCACCCCAACAGCAGCTCGAAGACCTATATCTCGGCGAGAAGCGCAGAGTTCATCTATTCCGTAGAGAAAGACTGGAATCACGGAGTGACTACCGCACATACATGTTTTGGTAACCTCTTCTTTTTCTCTCCGGTTTTCTCTACTTCTACTGAGTAAGAGAATAGAATAGAGAAAGTAAAAAAGAGGGCCATTCCCTCGATGGCAGTCTCCGACCTAAGGGAGGAATTCCACATAGATCGGATAAACTCATACCAGAAGAATGAAATAACCGTTAAATAGCCATAAGCGGTGGTGGTGATGAAGTCAGTTAATCAGATATATCCTCTGAGGACGATGAAACTAAGTAAAGTAGGGTTTGAGCTTCGACTGTGTTAACTCTTCTTTTAATCGTGAGGAACAGGTTAGAATAGAATAGAACTAGCCGACACCTTTGGGAAGGATAGGCCTCAATTAGCATTCTATCGAGTCACTGTTTAGCAATCTCGCACTCATTGAGACAAAGACTTAGCACGGAAGAAGGATCACAGGAGCATTCTTTTTATAAGTCAATCTGGCTGAAAGCTAGCTAAGTCTAGGCAATGAAATTCACTAGTGGTGGGACATGCCCAAAGTGGCTTTTGCCAGAAGAAGTTGTTTTGCAAGATAGGGAAAAATAGGCTGTTAGAGAACCCAATGTTCGAGAATAACTTGCAGTCGAAGGAACGAAAGTATGCTCGACCGAAAGGATAAGGAATTTAGGCTTGCCCCTGCTCTATCGTCAGTCGTTCTCATTCCTTCCTCCATCATACTCCCTGCACTCTCCAATAGCACTCTATAGGTTGCATTAGCTATACGAGCGAATTGGCTGTTTCGAGCGCGTAGCAATGCGAGATAGAAGATTGAGCTTGCATGCAATAGCTATAGGTTAGTGAAAGGAGGCACGAGTGGAGGGCGCTAGTAGCCTTATCACGTCAGGGCCGAGGGATGTACTTGACTATTTGGTATTAAATAGTCTAGTACTTCACTCTTAGGGTATAACTATGACTTGCTTACAAGTCAGAATTATCCTCTGCCCTCCTGGCGAGGGCTTTCCTCTCCTCTGCTTCACCTCCCGGATGGTATGGAAATTCATTAAAGAATTTCTAGCCGAAATTGAGGAAGAACAAGAGGCGCCAGCGTAGCGGGACATGACAGCGGTTGGGGAGAGGGAAAAGCTATCAATCCAATGAACAAAAAAGCGGCTTGGCCGAAGGGTCAGGAAGAGGAAGAGAGAACAACTATACTTTCTTAGTTAGAACATTAGGAACCTTACATCCATATGAAAGAAAGCAGCCAAAAAAAGTAGAGAAGTCTAGAGGATATGGAGGATCATAGGCTAGGTAACCGTTTCACTATTATTTTCTAAAGGTACCCTCAAGTAACCAGGTCTCTTCATCCTTATCGGGCACTCCCACAAGAGACAATTCTTTTTAGCCTCTAAGAGACAACAAGAAGAGCCTAACCAGGACCTTGAGATAACAGCCCATAGGGTAGCCCCTACAAAGCTAAAATCTAAGGTCAGAATACCGGAGTTCTTTCTTTGCTTCCAATAACATAGATTCCTTCTTCAACCCAGGTCATGACCGAGGGCGGGAGGAATCTACTGCCTCAGGTGCTGAACTGGTCTATTCTGGATTTTGGATGACTGGTTCTTTGTCGGAGTTCCCAGTAGATCTGACTATAGAGACGGCTGTTAAGGAGTTACATGCCAGATATAGACGCTCTTGTCTTTTACTAGCAAGCTTTGCTAATAGAATAGTAGCTCTCCTCATCTTATGAGAGATAGGCGCTCTCTCTATGGCCAATGAATCACACAGCATGAGAAAAGAAAGTCATCTGAGGTGCCTCGCCGATGAGCCGGGCAGCCGGCGATCCGACCGGCGACGCATCCACGAGCGCGGCGAGCCGCTAGCGCGGCCAGGCGCGGCCACAAGTCGCGGAAGGGAGGCGGTGACGGCGCGGCGCGGTCGACGAACTTGTGAGGAAAATGGCAACCGCCGCCGGCGAGGAAGCCGCCGGCCGACGGCGAAGGGAAAGCATGATCAAAATAAAAATAGTGTGCCGAGCCAACATCGCCCTCCGCCATGGATCTTGGCTTAAAGAGCTCAGAGAGTAAGTGCAAGTGAATTAGGTGAAGACTAATGAGGTGTGGATTGTGTGCAGATGAATAAATTTGCGTGTAGATGCACGAGGCGCTGCAGAGTTTTCTAAGTAAATGTTTCCAAAAGCAAGAGAAAGGGGGACCTACCGGAGCAGCCAGTACACCATACTCCAGTTGGTATCATGTGACATCTGAGCAGCGAGTGGGCTTAAATTAATAGGGTTGATGGATAAGAATATTTTGTTTGTGATTAGAATCCACCGCACATTTCGGATTGGATGATCCAGATTAATTTTGGTTGTGATTTAGTTTGTAAAAATACTATTTATTTTATGTACGGAAATTATACATATACTTTAAACTGTACGAGCTCATACATGATAAAAAGATCATTCTTGTGTTTAGTTGTATGTATGGGATAAAATGATACAGGATGAAGAGATGTAGTATACCACGCAAATAACAGTCTGGAGCTACGACAAATATCACAAAGAAGTTTCTGTCATGCCTCCAACACGCGATAGAAGTTTGAGATTAATTTTTTTAAGATTAAATTGTACTGAAATTTTGACTCCTCCAACGTCAAAAATATGATTAACGTTCAGTTTGAATTATTATATTGTAACACTAAAATAATTAGATCCACAAAATCGAATTGTGAATTAGATATATATATCTTAAGATATCACAAAAGTACATGACACACCAAATGAATCACACAGCATGAGAAAAGAAACTCATTTGAGGTGTCTCGCCGACGAGCCGGGCAGCCGTCGATCCGACCGGCAACGCATCCACGAGTGCGGCCAGGCGCGGCCACAAGTCGCGGAAGGGAGGCCACGACGGCTTGCCCATTTGGATGTGGACTCGGTGAAGAACGCCGGTGAGGTGGAGTTGTTGAAGCCCTGTGCTGGACGTCGTCAGCGAAGGTGCACCCGTTGTAGCTGAGATCGTCGTGGGCTGCAGTGGTGTAGACGGCGCGATCGGCGACGTGGTCGGCAGATCGTTGGCGGGAGGCAGATCAGCGACGTCGGCAGCGCGCGCTGGAGATTGGCGGTGGCGCGCCCACGGGGTCGGAGGCGCTCCGGCGCGGCGTGAGACAGATCCGGCGGATCAGTGACGAGATGCGCTGGAGAGCATGCGATCCGGTGGCGTTGCGGAACAAAGGTGGCGGACCGGCGCCGGCGCAAGCTGTGGAGGCGCCGCGGCGTGATCGGCGGCGGATCCGGCTCGGTGGCGGCAGATCCGGCGGCGTCTGGTGGTGTGGCTCATCGGATCGGCGGGGGGAGGCAGATCGGCGGTGAGGCGGCGCGCGCTGGAGAGTGGCGGCGCGGCACGGGAGGCGCTAGCTGGCGGGATGATGATGGCGGCTCGTCGGATTCGGCAGATCCAGCGCTGGGGCTTAAATTAATAGGGTTGATGGATAAGAATATTTTGTTTGTGATTAGAATCCACCGCACATTTCGGATTGGATGATCCAGATTAATTTTGGTTGTGATTTAGTTTGTAAAAATACTATTTATTTCATGTACAGAAATTATACATATACTTTAAACTGTACGAGCTCATAGATGATAAAAAGATCATTCTTGTGTTTAGTTGTATGTATGGGATAAAATGATACAGGATGAAGAGATGCAGTATACCACGCAAATAACAGTCTGGAGCTGCGACAAATACCACGTAGGTATGACAGAGAAGTTTCTGTCATGCCTCCAACAAGCGATAGAAGTTTGAGATCAATTTTTTAAGATTAAATTGTACTGAAATTTTTGACTCCTCCAACGTCAAAAATATGATTAACGTTCTTGCTGCTAGTTATTCTCATTGGAAGCATGTAATTAATGTTAACAGTGTCGTCGATTTTTTGCGAAACCGTGTGTTAACTGTCACATCGTTGAACACAAGGGAAATCGTGTTCATGGTCGCATGTAATTAATGTTTCGACCATAATTTTCAACACTTAGTTCCTTCGACTAAGAATTGCTTAGATTTAGTATTACGATCAAAACTGATCATGGTCGTATATCTTATTTTAAATAAAATGTGGTTGTATGTCTCGACCTGAGTTGATCATAATACTATTAGACTCCACACCAATCTGAACTAACTATTATTATAGTACAGTTGTGGGTTAATTTATAAGTATATATATGACATGTATTAATTAATCCTTAATCAAGAGAAAGTGTTTTAATCCTCGTGAACTTCAAACCCAACAAAAAAACAGATATACAATAGTTAAAAGCAAACATCTGTATCAAATTTTTTGCATCACTTATGAAAAGTCATTGCCTTTCCATCAAGAGTTCCCATAGGAAGTTCAGATTGTGACTCTATAAAATCAGAGGAAGCATTCATAAGAAATCATGGATCAACCAAAACAAATCTTGGAATTGCAACTGTGGAACAGCAAGACATATCAATCAGGCGAGAAGAATTCTTACCCGTAGAGCCAGGAGTACAGCTTCCGCTAAAGAAAGTAGAAGCATGTGTAGAGTTAACTGATGTACTCCTATTCTCCTTTGCAGAGGTAGAAAGTAGTTGGCTTCTGTTGCCTCTTGTATTTGAGTTTTCTATGATAGTTTAACTAGTTATGCAAGTTTGTCAAACATCTTATGTATGGATAACATCAGAACAACAATCCAATCGGCACAATCAACATAACCATACAAATACACATAGCACTACTATATTGGTCCTTTTTTTTGTCTTTGGTCAGAAGAGGAATGGTGGAAGCCTATCCACAATCCACAAGTCTACTTCGGCCTCTTCTTTATTAGTACACTCAAAAGTAGTATCTAATGAGTTTTAGCAGTAGTTGCAAGTTTAGTGTATCTGAAAGTCAAAACAAGAGGTTGACAATGAAAATGAAAGAGCACCACCACAATAAGTGATTGTAAGCTGCAATTGACAAGTTTACTAACTAAAAACAGAATTAACAAGTGTAGCTGTCTTTGACATATCAGTAGGTTCATATCTTTTTCAGTTTTCACTAAGTAGCCCTCAGGACGGAAAAAATATGGTACAAGATAAGCCTAAAAGAAATACAAGGCAGCCTAAACGAATCCTATTGAAGTAATACCCGTTATAGTTAGTTTCAGTTCTCCACTTTAAGCTTTGATGACTTGTCTAATAAATGAATATTGGAAGGTACGTGGTGAACTTCAATAATTAGATTCTGAATTCAGAATTGCTGTAAGCCTAAGCTTAATCAAAGATGTAGCATGTGGAAGCATAAGTTCAAACTAAAACTGAACACCAACAAGGGTTTGAACTGAAAGCTGTCAAAAGTACAAGTATTACCCTTGACACATACCTCTTTGAGTTAGCTATTTTAATTCAATGCCTCTTGGAATTGACCTTAGCAACATGTCATTATGTGGGTGGTGTTCATATAGATAATTTGAAAACTACAATCAAATAGATAAGGGCAATGCCAAATTTTGGTGGGGAAAATTGCAGCAACAAACCAAGCATACTCTTAGTCCTTGTTGCAGTTCCACTCTACCTCTATTTGTTTTTCTTTTCCTCCTGAAATTGTTCTGATCTGACATTACTTTGCACCACAACTTACATTGTAACTACGCCTTTCAAGTAGATATAGAGGCACTTAGATCAGATATAATTTATTATGTTTGACGGACATCTCTTCTTGTTTCTGCTAGAGGGGAAGAAGCAAGTGGAAAGCGGATGAAGCTTTGAGTGATCTCTGCAACATATCCTGTGGGGTTAACATTGTTGATAGGTTTTGCTTGGCTCCTGTGAAACACAAGGGTGAATGTGCTTCTTTAATTGAACTAAAAGTTTGGATCTTATCATCACTAGATGTTAGTAGTAAAAGTGGACAGCAAGTGGTATGTATGATCACTGCTGGCTTTGTCTTTTTATGTGGCTAATCTTATCTTGTGTTGGGTATATATTAAACGTCACATGCGTATGTTTTTTTTGTTATTTTTCTATACCGTCCTGCTTATGTTGGGTTTGTTTATCCAGCTTAAAGCTTGTGTGCTTTCTAGTTAGACATCATGTTTGACTTCTGGTCAAGTCCACATGGCTGTATTAACCCCCTGCACCCTTTCTCAAAAGAAAAAAGACTTATAATTACAAAGATATATAGTCTCCTAAGATTGTTTAGTCAGGCAGTAGCGAAGAGAGTTGTTTGTTTGTTGGCATTATCTATCTCAGATGTGCAAATAGACCAGCTGTTTCCAAGTTGGTAGAGGTTATAGGTTGTATACGTTATTTCTACTTCAGCTCAGGATACCCACCTTGAACAGTCCTGTCACAGCATAGATAATTTCATCTTGCTTTGCATTCAAGCATTGTATTTGGGCTATGCTCTTTAATTTACATTGACTACTACTAGACCCATAAGGAAATTGAGCGAGCAGTGAGCTCTTTTTATGAACTTCTAGAGTCCCCATAATAACTCTCCTAATGCTCTTTTGTTGAAGTTTTATGCTTGTAGAGCAGTGAGCACTGCTTCAGTGTGTCGGCATCTGTGTTAGTTCGTTGCATAGTGATCAATACTCGTACTGTGTTAGATTTAGATCAAGATTTCAATTAGTTGGTACTTGGTTGAGTAGTAGTGACCTGGTAACCAAAACCAAATGGATGGAACTTGGCTGACTGCAGGGATTCATCATATTTGCCTCTAAATGTGTCGGCTAATGTGAAGAACTGAACGGCACAAAAAGAACATTTTAGTGGAATGTACATTCTTGCTTCCCAGACTGCTGCCCCGGTGTAGTAGAACACCTCCGCCGCCAGGAGCGATACTAATTGACATATATTTGGGCACAGGCACACACATCATTTCATGTCAGCTACAACACAAAAATACTTGAAAATAACGGAAAAATAAAGGAAATGGTAAAAATTAAGTGTAACACATTTTAGGTTGGTATTTTACTCTGGCAATCTTTTGGAGTGTCATTTTTCAAAATGCCAACTTTTGAAATGGCATATATAATATATCTAAAAATCCCAGCCAATGTAAATGGATTTTTGCCAAAATTTTGGGAAGAAACCAAATAAAAAGCAAATCTGGTAAAAGCTACCAAATTTTGGCAAAAATAAGTTTCAAGCAAAGAACCTCTCTCTTTGTTTACTACTTTACTGATAATCATGCACGTGTCTTACACGTCCCAACACTATTACGAATACCAAAAATTAATCAATAATACCATAATTTACTCAATTAGTGTGAAGGTGTATACCATCGTACAGAATTCACATCGAAAAAGTTATACTTAATCAAAATCTTGATTAATACAGAATGTTGTCATTCGACAATTTTCGTCGACAACCAACATTTAATTTGTCAAGTATGCCTGCAGTGACTTTAATGAGTCAAATCAATGTAGATGGTAGGTAGTGTGCATTAGAAAGGTTACCTATGTTGTTGTTTTCAAATATATACGACAATCGTACTTAAATATGTTCTTTTTTCAAAACTATTTGTTTTCTCAAATATTTATTATTTTATGAATTTTAGACAAATCTTCTTGTGCTATCTCTATTAAATTGGGCTGTTAGATTTATCCTTTTCGTGCATGTGTAAAAATTAAAAACTTACTAATTATAGTAGATAAAATTTGTTTATGTATTTATTAAATATATTATTATGCTTTATTAAAAATATAATTGTCTTCATAACTACACTTTTAAAAAATATGACATATTTGAGAACAGAGGTAGTAAGACAACAATTCAATACTAGAAAGGTGTTCATGCACCAACATTAACAGAGAAAAGATTACAGCAAAGTATGATTAGAACATGTGAAAAGAGCAAAATAATACAAATTTGGAGCCCTAAATCCAGTTGCATCCACCTAAGTGTGGCCATGAACATTTAAAACCTTCAAATAAACAAAGCTCAGGTTCCAAAAACATCACACCAGCAAGGAGTGATTAGTGATTCAAGAATAAATATTTACATATAATAAAAGGTATAACTTTACCTGTATATTACATGCCGATAATTGTACATTTATCTAATACTTCTGTAGTGAAGCATATTGTATTGATAACAGGAGCAGGAGATAAAAAAAACAACATATACATGTATTTGAGAGAATAGAACTGCACGATAGATTAATACATTTCAAGCATTGTTTCCAGCAAAAGGAATGGAGTTCATAGAAGAAATATTAATAATGGTAGTAACATGACAGTATCTCCTGATAGGACCTGAGTATTTCCCCTTGGTAGACCAAGTTAGTTGGAAGAATCAAACACAAACAGCAATGTTCCACAAAACATTTAACCTTCCGTGGTATAAATCACCCTAAGTATCAATGAATGATTGTTTATTTGATATATGGCACAGATATAGTCATCCAAAAACTAAAATAGTTGAATTTCCCCTTACTACCAAATTTGCACCAAAGCTGCCAATCGATAACTAAATTTTCGAGTTTTACAAATATACACTAACTAAACTTTTGATATTTCTTTTGTAATGCACAGTACAATTTTGTGTTTGTACAAATTGGTTGGGACCATTCACAAAGGCTTCTTTTTCTATTCTGTGGTGTCCTTAGGCTGTCTCCAACAGTGCAGGCTCTTGCTTGGCTCTTAAACGAAATATTCCCTGTCACGTCAGCGAGGACCATCTCAAAGCACCAAGCAAGTGCCAAGCCTCCAACAGTTTGGCTCTTGCTTGGCTCTTAGCGTGGGCCCCACACTCCTAACCACCAAGTAAACACCAAACAAGAGCCAAGCACTCCAATGGCTTGGCTCTTGCTTGGTTCTATACGATTTGACAATTATATATTCAACGAATTTGTATTAATTCATGAATTTCTATATTAACAATATATTAACATATTACTTACGAAATTAAATTCGACGTTTGCGAAAAAAAATAAATTAGACATTTTGGATTTAAAAATTGCACTTGACAACCAAATAATAGATATTAAAATTCAAATAGTGGTACATGACATAATTGCGAAATACATTAAAATCAAATTTGCAACCAAATGCCTAGTACGAAATTCGGTAAAATACTACTCGTCGGCGTTTCCTCCGAAACGTTGCCAAATATGCTCGATCAAATCTCTTTTGAGTTGCGTGTGTGTAGGTTGAGCACGGATGGCAGCATTTCTTCGAAGTACATCTCTGAATAAAGGCGTATCCCCAGTGTGGATCACAGGCGGTATTACCGTGGATGTGCCCGGATGATCGTTGTAGTCATAGTTCTCGGCATTGCCGTCGTGTTCGTCCTCTATGATCATGTTGTGCAAAATGACGCAAGCCCGCATGATCTTCGCGAGGGTTGATTGTTGCCAAAATCGTGCCGCACCGTGCACGATGGCAAACCGAGACCGTCAAACTCCGAAAGCCCACTCAACATCTTTTCTCGCTCCTTCTTGGTGTTGCGCAAACAACCGATCTTTCACCGTCTGTGGAAGTGGTATCGTCTTTACAAAGACAGCCCACTCTGGGTATATACCATCGGCGAGATAATACCCCTGTTGTACTGTCGGCCGTTGACAGAGTACTGAACATGAGGAGCCCGCCCTTTCAACACATCGGTGAATAAAGGCGATTGGTTTAGCACATTAATGTCATTGTTGGAGCCGGCAACACCAAAAAAAGCATTCCATATCCACAGACCATACGAAGCTACCGCTTCAAGTATAATCGTTGGGACTCCATAGTCTCCACGAGTGAATTGACCCTTCCATGCTACAGGGTAATTTCTCCATTCCCAGTGCATGCAATCAATGCTTCCCAGCATACCCGGAAAGCCACGGGACTCTCCTTGTTGCAATAGGCGGTGGATATCCTCGACGGTGGGGTTGCAAAGATATTGGTCACCAAATACGTCGATGACACCTTGCACGAAGTTCTCCAAGCATTGAATCGCCGTGGATTCCCCAATGCGCACATACTCATCGACAGCATCGGCGGGGCCACCGTACGTGAGCATACGCATTGCTGCGATACACTTCTGTAAAGGGGAGAGTCCACGGCGATTAGTGGCGTCCCTTCTTTGGGTGAAGTAGGGGGACCACCCACCTAGAGCTTCGACAATGTGGAGAAAGAGGGGTCTCCCCATCCGAAAACGCCGCCAGAAGATACTGTCAGGGTAGACAGAATATTCGGAGAAGTAGTCCGCGAGGAGCCGTTGATGCCCATCTTCGCGAGCTCTCTCAACATATCTCCTATTGCTGCTTCGACGGCGTCCGCGGGATGACGAAGCATTGAGTCGAGCATAAAGACCGGTGATAATATGGTCTTCCTCCTCCTCCTCCTCTATGAATTCCACCAAGAAATCCTCAATTTGGTTCATGGCATCCTCGTCGGAGCTATGTGTGTTCGAACTAGAACTAGATGACATTTTGTGAGTGGCTACCGAAACTGAGTTTCTCAAGAGGTGCAACGTTTGAGAAGACAGTTGGATTTTGAACACAAACTTTGTGGAGAGGGTGAATATATAGACGAAGAGTCCAACGGCTACTTTGCAACGGCTATATTCCAATGACACCTTTCCAACGGCTACTTTGCAATGGCTATATTCCAATGGCACAAAATTAAATAGATAATCATATATAGGTTAATAACGAAGGATACATGGCTCGTTACAAGAGATAATTGAAAAACAAAATAACTAATCGTCGGCAGCATTAAGTTTCTCTCTAAGAATCTTCATCCCTGCATCGTACTCTACTTTTTGTGCATCGTCGAAGATGGATTTGTCGAGACTCATCATTTTCCAGTACGCCTTATACAAGGCGGACTTTTCCTACGCCTTCGCCACGTCGCGCAAGTTATCAGACATACGGAGTACGTCCTTCTCTCTTTTCGGCCCGGTCAGGTTGATTTTGGATGAAGGCATCGAGATCTGCTCTCATTGATGCCGTAAAATCCTGCGAGCCATCGAACTTTCCCTTACCCTTGCGCCTCGCCTTAGCAACGTCTCGTCCTTCCGACCGTGTCTCCGCTGGTGGCACGTCATCGTTGTTGGACAATGAAGTGTAGGAGCCCGACTCGGACAATCTGCTTCTTTTCTTGGGAGCATCAACATAAGCTGCAGACCACTTAGGTTGACCGCGAACCACCGTCCACCAATGATCCAAGACGAATGGATGACCCATCTCTGTCTTGTACATCTCGCGAGCCTGCGCCATGAGTTGGTCGTCGGAACGACCGCTGGCATAGACTTCATTCAGTCGGAGCCAAACACCGTTGAATTGGACCACCTTTTTGTTGGTTCGTTGCCAGTGGTCCTTACAGTGTTTTGTCTCCCTTCTCCTACTTGGCGGCACCGTTTTGTTGTATGCCGCTACTACATTGGCCCAGTACATGTCGCACTTTCTATTGTTTCCATCAATAGAATCAAGCGAATTGTTGAGCCAAGAGCTAATCTGTATGTAGTAAAAAAAATTTTAATATTGAAGTCGAGCGTAAATATATGTCTTTCATAATACTCTTGTATGAAAAATCAAATTATTACCAGTTTGACGTCGTCATTGGTGCACCACGGTAAGCGCTTCACCTTTTGGCCAGCGTGCACAGCAGCATTGGTGTTGGTGTCATCGATGCGAACTCGGGCCGCCAGATTGGCTAGACCAGAGTCTGGAGTGCCGTTGTCGGAGACAGACGTAGAGTGCGGTTGAGGTGGGGAAAACTGCGGACATGTCAGTGGCGTGCCGACAAAATGAAAATTTTGGCTATACTGTGGGGGCGGTGGAATTGCGTGGCCATGTGGTGGATAGGGACGATAATTTTGGCTGTACTGTGGATATGGCTGGTAATTCGGTGGATACGCCTGGTAATTCGGTGGATACGGCTGGAAAGTCTGTAGATGTGAAAAACCGGGTTGCGGTTCGGTGTTTGGGGTTTCAATGTTTTCACTGGGAGATTGGAAAGAGCCAAGCCAATTAACGAAACCGCCAGGTGGATTAGAATCCATGTGGAATTTTTGGAAATTTTTGCAGTAATTTTGGAGTGGTTTTGGGTGTGGATGGATGAAAAAATGTGAGTGAAAATAGTGAAATAGTATGTCTTTATATAGAGGAGAGTTGGAAAAAAAATTCAGTGAATTTTTGTGATTTTTTTGGAATTTTTTGGGATTTTTTATGATTTTTTAGGGCAAAAATGAATAAAATATAGATGCAACGGCTATTTTTTAACGACCAAATTTAAACGATAAAATTTTCAGTGGCTGACACGTGAGGCCTCGGGATGTTTCTCCTCTCAACGGCTATTTTCTCACTCCCCCTCGCTTACAGGTGGGCCCTCCAAAAACTGACCCCACCTGTCAGCCTCTGCAGCCACAATTAATATGTATATATTTATTTCGGTTAAATTGTGCGCAGTTATTAATTATACGGTCATTTAATCTACATATTTCACTGACAGGTGGGCCACTCTTTTTCCCAGCCCCACATGTCATCGGCTTCGGTTGAGGAGCGCGCGCGTCGCCAACGTCAGCAACGCGGTGCACTCCCGAGTGGCGGGCCCCACGTGGCATTAAATCGCGTGCGACACGGCATTACAATCCTACCGCATATGACGTGTGGGGACGCGTCGCTTGGGGCCCACACGTCAGTGACGTTCTCTCCTGTACGCATGTTGCGTGTGGCTCCTGACACGGGCAAGGTGAACGTGGGCGTGGGGCCCACGCTTTAAACGTTTGCGACGTTTTAATCATGCACTCAATCGATGACATGTGGGTCCTTTCGTTCCCTGTCCCCACCTGTCAGATAATATTTGACGCGGGCATGCTACGAGTTTTGTTTCGTCGATGGGGCCCGCAAAACGCATCCCTTCGCGTTCTCGTCTCCTCCAACGGCGATGCTCCCTCGCCGCGTCCTCGCCTCACGCTTGCCTCTTCCCGTAGCGCCGAGGAAACGTCGAGCAGCCGTCCGCCACCGTCGACGCGAGCCGCCGCTGCCGTCGCCGTTGGAGAGAGCCTTATAGCCTTGTGTCAGATCAATGAAAACCTCCATTTACAGTTCAGTTACTGGCTTCAACCCTTCTTTAATTTGAGACCCCATCATCACATCCCTTGAATTTGGCTCTTCTTTAATTGAAATTGTTACCTGTTCCTCTTCTTCATGCATCTGAAGCACAAAGTCAGCAGCAGCAGCAGTACTTAATGCACATTTTTTTGCTGTCAAAGAAGACAACATTATCCTTAAGAGTGGAAATGTAATGAATACTATTATCAGTACCCAATTACTGAGATCATTTTTATTTCTCCCAATACTATAGAATTATTTTCTTCAACCAAAATGTTAACTATTTTTATAGTTTTATCAAAGATAATATCTTCAAATCATTATCCCACAATAAGAAACTTTTTTCAACTATATACACCCCCAACACATAACATTTATGCTAGTAAGCCTATATTAAGCTTCGCCAATTACCCTTTGACAACCGTACAAGTTTGGAATCGTCCGGGAGTGCTTGTGGACCCTGGATGGCAGTGCATCGGCCAAGGCCCAGCTCGGCCCAATAGGTAGTAGAGCCCCTAATAGAGGGTATCCAAAGTGTGACTTACTTCCATCTCACAAAAAAAAAGTGACTTATTTCTTTCATGTGTACCAGTCGAGTTATATTCCTCTCGGTATGATATGCGGACAAGCATATTTTGTGCATCATCATAAAAGTCCTCAGATGTTTGGGAGATTTGGCTGAGTGACAAAAGTGAAAATTTGAGATATATTATAAAAAAAATGAATTGGTTATATATCACTGGAACTCAAGAATCATTTCGAATATATCATTCTTAACTTAATTTTTTGAAAAATATCAAGAATACTCCTGTCATTTCCTTCTCTATCCGTATTTGACATTACAATGAGACATTCATCAAATTTGAATAAAGCATTACTGCAATAACCTTCTTCATCACATATTCACGCGTCGTGCCCGCCTGTAGTCATCACAGCAGGCCACCGCACTTGCCCGCTGTTGCCAACGTGCACACGCACACTTGCGTTGCTCCGCCGTAGCACTTGCTCACCAATATCGTGTGCACGCCCGCACCTACTCCGGCTGCCACTCGCACACCCGAGCCTGCTCCCACCGCCGCGCACGCACACCCACACTTGCCCGCCGCCACCAAGGCCGCACCCGCATGCTTCAATAGGGCGGTTAACTATCATAGAGCTGTCGTTGATTGTCAACAGTTGCTGCTAGTTATTCTCCTTGGAAGCAATTATGTCGTCGGTTGTTTGCAAAACCGTGTGTTAACTGTCACATCGTTGAACAAGTGAAATCGTGTTCATGGTCTCATGTAATTAATGTTTTGACCATAATTTTCAACACTTGGTTCCTTCGACTAAGAATTGCTTAGGTTTAGTATTACGATCAGAACTGGCCGTGATCGTATATCTTATTTTAAATAGAATGTGGTTGTATGTCTCGACCCGAGCTAATCATAATACTATTAGACACCACACCAATCTGAACTAACTATTATTATAGTATAGTTGTGGGTTAATTTATAAGTATATATATGACATGTATTAATTAATCGTTAATCAAGTGAAAGTGTTTTAATCCTCGTGAACTTCAAACCCAACAAAAAAAAGATATACAATAGTTAAAAGCAAACACCTGTATCAAATTTTTTGCATCATTTATGCAAAGTCATTGCCTATCCATCAAGAGTTCCAATAGGAAGTTCAGATTGTGACTCTGTAAAATCAGAGGAAGCATTCATAAGAACTCATGGATCGACCAAAACAAATCTTAGAATTGCAACTATGGAACAGCAAGATGTATCAATCAAGCGAGAATAATTCTTACCCGTAAAGTCAGGAGTACAGCATCCGCTAAAGAAAGTAAAAGCAGGTGTAGAGTTAAATGATGTACTCCTATTCTCCTTTGCAGAGGTAGAAAGTAGTTGGCTTCTGTTGCCTCTTGGACTCGAGTTTTCTATGATAGTTTAACTAGTTATGCAAGTTTCTCAAACATCTTGTGTATGGATAACATCAGAACAACAATCCAATCGGCACAATCAACATAACCATACAAATACACATAGCACTACTGTCTTGGTCCTTTTTTTTTTGTCTTTGGTCAGAAGAGGAATGGTGGAAGCCTATCCACAATCCACAAGTCTACTTCGGCCTCTTCTTTATTAGTAAACTCAAAAGTAGTATCTAATGAGTTTTTAGCAGTAATTGCAAGTTTAGTGTATCTGAAAGTCAAAACAAAAGGCTAACAATGAAAATGAAAGAGGACCACCACAATAAGTGACTGTAAGCTGCAATTGACAAGTTAATCCAACTAAAAACAGAATTAACAAATGTAGCTGTCTTTGACATATCAGTAGGTTCATATCTTTTTCAGTTCTCACTAAGTAGCCCTCCGAACAGAAAAAAAAAAATATAGTACAAGATAAGCCTAAAATAAATACAAGGCAGCCTAAACGAATCCTATTGAAGTAATACCTGTTATAGTTAGTTTCAATTCTCCTCTTTAAGTTTTGATGACTTATCTAATCACTAGTACAGAAAAACTTTCTTCTATCTGTAAAAAACATACTTCTACTATCGATTTTTATACCGTTAGATATAGACACGATAGAATAAAACAAAAACTATTCTAACAGTAAAAAACAGTTAGAAAAGATCACTTATTCTAACGATTTATTACTGGTTCTTTAGTAAAGAACCGTGAGAAAAGATCACTTTTTCTAACAATTCATTACTAAAGAACCATTAGAAAAGATATCGTTAGAAAAAATGATCTTTTCTAACGATTCTTTAATAATGAACCGTTAGAAAAGATCATTTTTTCTAATAATGAACCGTTAGAAAAGATAACCATCCGAAAAAATGACTTTTTCTAACGTTCTTTAATAATAAACCATTAAAACAAGTGATAATGAACCGTTAGAAAAGATAACCGTTAAAAATTTTTTTTCTAACGATTCTTTAAAAAGAAACATTAGAAAAGAATACTCTTTTCTAACAGTTCTTAGTAAAAAACCCATTAGAAATCAACATTTTTGTAGTATCAATCTAATCATTCACAGAACAAAACACAAAACTGAAGAAAAAAAAAAAAAAGAAATTCCTCTAGAGTCTTAACACATCATTTATGGACATAAGAATACAAATATTTAAATTCATCCAACTTCAAGTTACAGTCTGTCGACTAATTTTCACCTAGAAAACAAAGTCTGAAGTGTTCAAAAACACTAAAAAAATAATAACTAAATTTTGCACATAAATCCTGAAAGCAGACCCAAATTGTCGGAGAGGTCTCTCCACACGAGAACATCTGGGAGCTACCCTGTTTACATTCAGAAACTTTTCATTGATTTCCTGTTCAAATAAATGATAGTTAGTCAAATGTACAATTTTTACAGTTTTCTATTCTTTTTTAGCATGTGCAGAATATTACTAATCACACCACTAAAAAATCAACCAAAATTATCTTAACAAGGAAAATTGAATAAAAAACTAACCCAAATTTTCCCTTATTAAAAAGGCGTATAAATAAAGATTATACAAGACAGAAATTACAAAAACTTCATAAAATACAAAGAAAAATAAAAGAGAAATAACAGTAGGCTAAAAAAAAAACAGACTGTCGGTTTCCAATGTCCCAACTGGGCTCAGGAACCACCCAAAATCTAGGAAACTGACCCTGATAATATCTACTATTCATCTAAATTGCAAAGCAAGATTTTGGAAAGTTACAGGTAATAAATAGAGAATAAGTTTGATATCATTCTGCTGATGAATACGAGTGCAATAAACAAGAATCGAAGAACATGTGTATCTTTTTGTTACAAAAAAGGTGCAATAAAATTGTATTTGTTATAAATCCTGTGAATTCACTAATTTCTGTACAAACAAATAAGGGCATAGTTAGTCCAAAATTTGTATACAAAAATTTCTCTTTGATGGAAGCTGATGACATATAAATTGTTGGCACAAGTGTAAAGAATGAGAAAGAAGATGTATTTGTTTGTCAAAATGTATTTGTTTGTCAACATAGTATCACATTTAATAAAACTAGAGTATATCAATAATTTAGTGTTACTATTTTTGCTCAATTAGCTAGCACATTTGGTAGGCTCAAAAAGACTCTTTTCACTTCAATGACAAAAGCATCTCTGTTAAAGACATTTTGCAGAGTTGCCTAACCAATATTTAACTATGGAAAATCAAAGGTGATGCCATATAGGAGTCTATGTAAGTTTGGACAGACTGCTTCAAAAGATTAGTATAAAGAACTATTTTCTAATTTCTCCAAAAAAAAATGAACTATTTTCTAGTGATTTTTGACCTCCTATAATATTTATTTCCACGACTCTAATATCTATCTTGTCTATCTTCTTTTGAATCTTTTTCTTGCTCTTGAACACTTTGGCTATCCTCTGAAGAGATTTTGTATCTTGGATTACCTATTCAATGGATACATCTAGGAACCTCTCTTACTGCATTCAGTAAACAACAATAGCAACAACTTAGAATTGATCAAATAATAACAACAGCTTGGAGTAGATCAAACAATGCATACTGGATAGTCATTATTAGAAACACAACACGTATGTATTAGATCAAACAATGCATACTGGATAGTCATTATTAGAAACACAACACGTATGTATGGAGCTACTCTGAAAGGTTGGGGACTGACTGCAAATACCAATGTATCACATACTAAGCCAGAGAGAAGAAGAACCTACAAGAGAAACACCCAACACATTGCTCTTTTAATAAAGCTGAACAAATTTTTGTATCTTAAAGAAAAAAAATCAAAATAAGAGGAACTAGACCTACAGGAAATAAGCATATTACTGAATATAAGTTATCTCAACAAAAAACACATGCCAACAAAAATGTGACTTTAGATATCGATCTTCTTTTCTTTTCTTTCTTTCTTCTTTTTATTTACTTTATTTCCTATCTTTATTTATTTTATTTTTGTGGATAACATAGATATTTCATCTTCCAAGTGTTATTATTCATACTAACTCTATGATGTTTTTCTTGGTTACCAGACAACCAACCATAAGTTCTTAAAACTTTTTATTTCTAAGTACTAGTTGTAGACTTCGGATATAATAGCAATTAAGTTCTGGTGACAAAAATATTGGTAGTTCTCAAAAAAAAATTTCCTTGTGCCATACCAAGTTAATTGGAACTTTCCTATCTATAATTCCACAGGCAATGATTTTTCTGATTAAACTTGGGCCCTTTGACAAGTAAAGTATTGGCCTTATTTGCTCTTTTTAGTCATCTAAAGCATATTTCACAATACATAAAAGCTACTCTCACTATTCAACACCTAAAAATTACCAATGTTCAAGAATTTTCTGGTCATTACTGTGATATATCAAAGAAAATTCTTTTCCTCTGTATGCTACTTCAAAACAAGCACAAAGAGAATAGACATTTTACCTTCAGTTTATTCATGAAGTTCTTCCAGAAGAGATGGCAACCTTCATAGGAAAGTGGATAGAAAATATGAAATACAAGAACAAGAGATGCAATTCCCAGAAACAGAGTTAATAACAAGCATGTACACATTAATACATCAGATTCAAGTTTTAAAAATTTTCAACATAGATCATTTACATATTCCTAAAGAAATACAATTGCAGTTCATATTACAATAACTACAACCATGCTAATTCATGAACAGCAGCATATAGGAAACTAGACATATAAAATGCACATGGAAATGGGATAAATCTGCAAGACATCTCAAAATGCAACAGACTTTTTAGCCAACATGTTTACTAAAGCCTCCAAGTGGCAAGTCAGAGTCTTACCTCATAAATGAGTGATTCTGCTTTACTTAAGTATGGCAGCTGTCCTAGGAAGTAAAGATCCCTTTGATCACAAGCATGTTAAGCACTTTTCCAACACCAAAGAGGCTTCTGAAATGCAAATGAAATACCTCAAAATTATTACCCTATGATGGGCATTGTGACATTGTGTATACATTTTCCTTCGAAACTTTTTGGTGTGGCAATTGTTTGGTGTAGTTAAGATGGCCTTCTAGTTTCAGTCAGAATAATGTAAGGTCAATTTTCACCTATAGATCCTATATTTTGAGACTCTGCGAACTAACCTCAAGAAAATTCAAAAAAATCAATGCAAATAGGTTAAGTGACCACAGCCAATCCAACCGGAGATATACAAAGTAGAACTTCATAGCCCTTTCAAATCTTGTGTCATTCAAGACATCCTCAGGGATACCAACACCATCTTATGCCTGCCATGCCATTCAGATCAAGCTTTCAAGTATCTCAAAATTACGACAAAACTAAAAATATGTAACAGTTTATGGTTGCCATATAAGCTTCAGCACATATGATTATCAAAAAAAGGACTTCACTTTCACCTGTGAATTTTGATAACCACAACCAGCTCTCAGGGAAAGTTTCAGTTCCCCCCATGATCACATTGCAAAAGAAAATGGGACTTACGAGTCATAACACTTAAGGATGTCTAAGAACAACCTTGTTGAAGCTATTGTTACATTGGTTCAAAACATCAAATTAAAATGCCGTAGTATTTAATAGGAAAATGGTGCATTTCATCAACTAAGATTTTGTACCTCTTACATTTAAAATGTTGTACTTGTTCACTTTCAATGTTTCACAGATTGTTGTATATGTTTTGGTTGTGTTTATGCTTATTGTAGTATTTTATTGAGCTAATTGATAACTTCTTACAAATAAAAAGGTTTTAGAACATCCTAAAATTAGCCAATTGGAAAGAAAATATGGCATTTGCAGCTCAGCTTAATAATACAGCCACTGTTAACAATATTTGTAACACAATTGCTTGTAAAGGCATAAATTTCATGAATATTTCAGTAACAACATCTTTGTGCTTGAGCTTAATAAAATATAACAACAGTGCAAACAAAATCCAATTAACAAAAATTAGCAAGTATCAAAACCATAGGCATACCATAAATCCTAAGAATAAAACAAAAAATTTTGTAAAATTCTAAACAGAACACAACTGATCCTAAACAAACAATTGGGGGAAAAACAAAATCCATAACCCAATAGAACTAAGAATTCAAGAGGCACGATGAACACCGTAACATAGCTATATAGCTACATAGTTCTATTGCTCTATTGATGCATGGCTACATAACTATAACAGATTAAACCATAATAGAAGAACAGCTGCATATTTGCATACCAGAAGAACAATCACAATAGGTGAAAACTGGATCTGACACTATAGTGCAGTGCAGTTCCACTGCTTCAGATCTGTGACCACAACCAATGTACATGAATTACTCACAATTAGTATCTTAAAACCAAGTGATTAAGTTAAGATCATGGCCAGAAAAGTGAACCAAATGAGGCAACAATGGAAAAATGACAATATTTCTTTTGAGAACAGCAAAGACAAAACATGACATTAGGAAAAACAAATGAATTCTTCTAATGAATCCCTAATCAAAATTAGAACTATTGCTTCAAATCCTTTCCTCCAAAAAACAAGTTCAATCTTTAACCTACAAAATTGGAATAAAGATAGAACTTGCACTAGCACTGAAGCAAAAAAAATGTGAAGGCATCCTGAAACACTAGCACTGAAGCACATACATACTTCTACCCATGGATCTGAACAGAACAAAATATGCAAATTGATATAACAGGAGCTAAGAACAAGCATTTCACTCAGAAAAACTTTGCATGCTTTCAATCTTATGAACTGAACTAGGAACAAGCATGGATCTAGAACAATTGACACAGTACATTACATGAACTTTTTCAAATTTTAGAACAACTGCATATGAGAGATCAAATTCACATATGCTTGTACTGCGTATGAGATATTACACTGCATATGAGAGATCAACTTCCACATAATACACTACCATGTGAAGCAAAAAGCATTGATCGCCATCTAACATGCAAAAAATTACTAATCTCAAAAGAAAAGAAGAGATGGAGAGAAGAATTGGAGATTTCTATGTACTTGGATCCAAGTACTTTTGTTTTTGCTCTGATTTGCTCCGATTTGAGAGAGACTAGTGCCCCGTCACGGATCTGTGAAGATCTGTAATGTGAAGATATGAACAGAAGAAAATAACAAAAACAAATAGATCTATTGAAAAGAAGAGATAGGGAGAAGAATTGAAGATTGCTATGTACCTGGATCAACGATATAACCGTCGTGCCTCTGGTGTTGGTCGCTGGCCTTGGAGCTCGTCGACGAATGTGAGAAGCATCTTGAGCTTGCTGCCGCCGTCAGACGCAAGCCAAGCGGGCATCTCGACGACCATGGTGTCCACGACCTGCCGCAGGCGCGCGGGCGGCGTGGCGCCCCCGTCCTTAAACGCGCGCAGCAGCTCCACCGCCCGGCGCCACCGCGACCGAGCCACCGCCTGTCGAGCTACCAGCGCCGTCGTGATCGCGCACGTCACCAGATCGCGGCTGGCGGATCTAGGCGGCGGCGCACGCGAGGCAGAGGCAGCGGCGTGGGATGGAGGTGCGCGCGGAATCGGTAGGGCGTAGGAGTGGATTTGGGGGGCGGCATGAGCAATCAAGGCAGAAGAAGAAGGAGAAGAAGAAGAAGGAAGGAGGAGGAAGAAGGAGGAGAAAAAAAGGAGAGCGGTGTCCAGTGTAGATCTGCGGCTGGTGGCGAGGGAGGCGGTGGATCGGCGAGAGTGAGGAGGAAACAGAGAGGGCGCCGTGATTATAGATCTAGGGTTTGATTGAAGGTTATTTATTAAGTCAGGTGCATTCTTCTAACGGTTCCAAACAAAAAATTTGTTAGAAAAAATCATACCGATTTTTCTAATGATTTTTAAAATACAACTGTTAGATGAAATATGTTTCTTCTAACAGTTTCAAACAAAAAAAATCATTAGAAAAAATCATACCGATTTTTCTAACGATAATTTACTTCGAAACCGTAAGTAGAAATGCCTACAAATACTTTTTTTCACTCCACACTATATAGACTAACGGTTTTTTTCTAAATCACAAATAACCGTTAGAAAATAGAGGTTAAAAAAATGCATTTCTGTACTAGTGAATAAATGAATATTGGAAGGTACGTGGTGAACTTCAATAATTAGATTCAGAATTCAGAATTGCTGAAAGCCTAAGCTTAATCAAAGATGTAGCATGTGAAAGCATAAGTTCAAACTAAAACTGAACACCAACAAGGGTTTGAACTGAAAGCTGTCAAAAGTACAAGTATTACTCTTAACACATATACCTCTTTGAGTTGGCTATTTTAATTCAATGCCTCTTGGAATTGATCTTAGCAACATGTCATTATGTGGGTGGTGTTCATATAGATAATTTGGAAACTACAATTAAATAGATAAGGGCAATGCCAAATTTTGGTGGGGAAAATTACAGCATCAAGTCAAGCATACTCTTAGTCCTTGTTGCAGTTCCACTCTACCTCTATTTGTTTTTCTTTTCCTCCTGAAATTGTTCTGATCTGACATTACTTTGCACCACAACTTACATTGTAACTACACCTTTGAAGTAGATATAGAGGCACTTAGATCAGTTATAATTTATTATGTTTGACAGACATCTCTTCTTGTTTCTGCTAGAGGGGAAGAAGCAAGTGAAGGAGAAGCAAGTGGAAAGCGGATGAAGCTTTGAGTGATCTCTGCAACATATCCTGTGGGGTTAACATTGTTGCTAGGTTTTGCTTGGCTCCTGTGAAACACAAGGGTGAATGTGCTTGTTTAATTGAACTAAA
This sequence comes from Pharus latifolius, assembly GCA_019359835.1. NCBI lineage: Eukaryota > Viridiplantae > Streptophyta > Magnoliopsida > Poales > Poaceae > Pharus > Pharus latifolius. The sequence continues at coordinate 7,011,088 of CM033328.1, forward strand.
AGTTTGGATCTTATCATCACTAGATGTTAGTAGTAAAAGTGGACAGCAAGTGGTATGTATGATCACTGCTGGCTTTGTCTTTTTTATGTGGCTAATCTTATCTTGTGTTGGGTATATATTAAACGTCACATGCGTATGTTTTTTTTGTTATTTTTCTATACCGTCCTGCTTATGTTGGATGTCTTTTAACGTAGTTTTGGTTACGTGCAGCATCTCAACAAGGTTTTTGTTTTTTCTTAGATGAAGCCTGAAGCCAAACTGGGGCCCTATATGTAGGGTTTGTTTTATCCAGCTTAAAGCTTGTGTGGTTTCTGGTTAGACATCATGTTTGACTTCTGGTCAAGTCCGCATGGCTGTATTAACCCACTGCACCCTTTCTCAAAAGAACAAAGATTGTTATAATTACAAAGATATATAGTCTCCTAAGATTGTTTAGTCAGACAGTAGCAAAGAGAGTCGTTTGTTTGTTGGTATTATCTATCTCAGATGTGCAAATAGATAAGCTGTTTCCAAGTTGGTAGAGGTTATAGGCTGTATACGTTATTTCCACTTCAGCTCAGGATACCCACCTTGAACAGTCCTGTCACAGCATAGATAATTTCATCTTGCTTTGCATTCAAGCATTATATTTGGGCTATGCTCTTTAATTTACATTGACTACTACTAGACCCATGAGGAAATTGAGCGAGCAGTGAGCTCTTTTTATGAACTTCTAGAGACCCCATAATAACTCTCCTGATGCTCTTTTTGTTGAAGTTTTCTGCTTGTAGAGCAGTGAGCACTGCTTCAGTGTGTCGGCGTCTATGTTAGTTCGTTGCATAGTGATCAATACTCGTATGTGTTAGATTTAGATCAAGATTTCAATTAGTTGGTACTTGGTTGAGTAGTAGTGACCTAGTAACTAGAACCAAATGGATGGAACTTGGCTGACTGCAGGGATTCATCATATTTGCCTCTAAATGTGTCGGCAAATGTGAAGAACTGAATGGCACAAAAAGAACATTTTAGTGGAATTTACATTCTTGCTTCCCAGACTGTTGCCCCGATGTAGTAGAACGCCTCCGCCGCCAGGAGCGATACTAATTGACATATATTTGGGCACGAGCACACACATCATTTCATGTCAGCTACAACACAAAAATACTTGAAAATAACGGAAAAATAAAGGAAATGGTAAAAATTAAGTGTAACACATTTTAGGGTGGTATTTTACTCTGGCAATCTTTTGGAGTGTCATTTTTCAAAATGCCGACTTTTAAAATGGCATATAATATATATCTAAAAATCGCAGCCAATGTAAATGGATTTTTGCCAAAATTTTGGGAAGAAACCAAATAAAAACCAAATCTGGTAAAAGCTACCAAATTTTGGCAAAAATAAGCTTCAAGCAAACAACCTGTCTCTTCATTTACTACTTTACTGGTAATTATGCACGTGTCTTACACGTCCCAACACTATTACGAATACCAAAAATTAATCAATAATACCATAATTTACTCAATTAGTGTGAAAGTGTATACCAACGTACAAAATTCACACCGAAAAAATTATACTTAATCAAAATCTTGATTAATACAGAATGTTGTCATTCGACAATTTTCGTCAGCAACCAACATTTAATTTGTCAAAGTATGCCTGCAGTGACTTTAATGAGTCCAATCAATGTAGATGGTAGGTAGTGTGCATTAGAAAGGTTACCTATGTTATTTTCAAATATATAACGACAATCGTTCTTAAATATGTTCTTTTTTCAAAACTATTTTTTTTCTCAAATATTTATTATTTTATGAATTTTAGGCAAATCTTTTTGTGCTATCTCTATTAAATTGAGTTGTTAGATTTATCCTTTGTGTGCATGTGTAAAAATTTAAAACTTACTAATTATAGTAGATAAAATTTGTTTACACATGTATTTATTAAATATATTATTATGCTTTATTAATAATATAATTGACTTCGTAACTACACTTTTAAAAAATATGACATATTTGAAAACAGAGGTAGTAAGACAACAATTCAATAATAGAAAGGTGTTCATGCACCAATGTTAACAGAGAAAAATTACAGCAAAGTATGATTAGAACATGTGAAAAAGCAAAATAATATAAATTTGGAGCCCTAAATCTAGTTGCATCCACCTAAGTGTGGCCATGAACATTTAAAACCTTCAAATAAACAAAGCTCAGGTTCCAAAAACATCACACCAGCAAGGAGTGATTAGTGATTCAAGAATAAATATTTACATATAATAAAAGGTATAAGTTTACCTGTATATTACATGCCGATAATTGTACATTTATCTAATACTTCTGTGGTGAAGCATATTGTATTGATAACAGGAGCAGGAGATAAAAAAAAAACAACATATACATGTATTTGAGAGAATAGAACTGCACGATAGATTAATACATTTCAAGCATTGTTTCCAGCAAAAGGAATGGAGTTCATAGAAGAAATATTAATAATGGTAGTAACATGACAGTATCTCCTGATAGTTACTGAGTATTTCCCCTTGGTAGACCAAGTTAGTTGGAAGAATCAAACACAAATAGCAATGTTCCACAAAACATTTAACCTTCTGTGGTATAAATCACCCTAAGTATCAATGAATGATTGTTTATTTGATATATGGTACAGATATAGTCATCCAAAAACTAAAATAGTTGAATTTCCCCTTACTACCAAATTTGCACCAAAGCTGCCAATCGATAACTAAATTTTCGAGTTTTGCAAATATACACTAACTAAAATTTTGATATTTCTTTTGTAATGCACAGTACAATTTTGTGTTTGTACAAATTGGTTGGGAGCATTCACAAAGGCTTCTTTTGCTATTCTGTGTCCTTATAGCCTTGTGTCAGATCAATGAAAACCTCCATTTATAGTTCAGTTACTGGCTTCAGCCCTTCTTTAATTTGAGTCCCCATCATCACATCCCTTGAATTTGGCTCTTCTTTAATTGAAATTGTTACCTGTTCCTCTTCTTCATGCAGCTGAAGCAAACAGTCGGCAACAGCAACAGTACTTAATGCACATTTTTTGCTGTCAAAGAAGGCAACATTATCCTTAAGAGTGGAAACGTAGTGAATACTATTATCGGTACCCAATTACTGAGATCATTTTTATTTCTCCCAATACTATAGAATTATTTTCTTCAACCAAAATGTTAACTATTTTTATAGTTTTATCAGAGATAATATCTTCAAATCTTTATCCCACAATAAGAAACTTTTTTCAACTATTTACATGCCAACACACAATATTTATGCTAGTAAGCCTATATTAAGCTTCGCTAAGTACCCTTTGACAACCGTACAAGTTTGGAATCGTTCAGGAGTGCTTGTAGACCCTGGATGGCAGTGCATCGGCCAAGGTCCAGCTCGGCCCAATAAGTAGCAGAGCCCCTAATAGAGGGTATCCAAAGTGTGACTCACTTCCATCTCACAAAAAAAAGTGACTTATTTCTTTCGTGTGTGCCAGTCGAGTTATATTCCTCTCGGTATGATCCACGGACTAGCATATTTTGTGCATCATCATTAAAGTCCTCAGATGTTTGGGACATTTGGCTGAGTGTGAAAAGTGAAAAATTGAGATATATTATAAAAAAACGAATTGGTTATATATCACTCGAACACAAAAATCATTTTGAATATATCATTCTTAACTTAATTTTTTTGAAAAATATCAAGAATACTCCTATCATTTCCTTCTTTATCTGTATTTGACATTACGATGAGACATTCATCAAATTTGAATAAAGCATTACTGCAACAACCTTCTTCATCACCTATTCACGCGTCATGCCTGCCTGCAGTCGTCACAGCAGGCCGTCGCACTTGCCCGCTATTGCATGCCAACGTGCACACGCACACCTACGTTGCTCCGCCGCCACACTTGCTCACCACTATCGTGTGCACGCCCGCACCTACTCCTGCTGCCACTCACACACCTGAGCCTGCTCCCACTGCCGCGCACGCACACCCGCACTTGCCGCCACCAAGGCCGCACCCGCATGCCTGCATTTGCTCCCATTGATCCGTTTGAGACCTAGCCTTGGTCTTCACACTAGGCTCGCCCAGATTATAATATGCGGACTAATGGGATCTTACTCGGAAATACTGAAACCCAAAGGTTGATTGAAAATACAGTTCAAAGTAATTGCACAACTCTTTATTCCAAAGAGGGCTTTACACGTCGAACGTTAGGTCGCACTCGCCTACGTCGAAGGAACTATAAGTATCTAAAACTCAAATAAGTTCTATGACTTTTCGATGATCTAAACTAGTCCTATTACAAGCACTACTACAGAAGTGCATTCCACTAACCCTTATTTTCTAACGGTTGTAAGCAATCTAGGAAAAATCCGATAGAATAGGACGACAGCGGCGGAAAACCATCATTTTACTATCGGTTATACACTAATCCAACGTTAGTGAAATGCAAATACTTTTTACTATCGGTTATTACTGTACAAACCGATATAATATATTAAATAGTACTATCGGTTTTCCATTTTTAACTGATAGTGAAATAACTGACTTTTTACTATCGGTTATTACTGTACCAACCGATATAATATATTACAATAGTACTATCGATTTTTCGTTCGTAACAGATAGTAAAATTACTCACTTTATACTATCGGTTGGTACTGTATTAACCGATATAATATATTGAATAGTACTATCGGTTTTTCTCGGGTAACTGATAGTGAAATTACTGACTTTTTACTATCGGTTATTACTGTACTAACCGATACAATATACTACATAGTACTATCGGTTCAACAACACAAACCGATAGTAAAATGACTTCATATACACTAATGGTTATGACAGTGGGGATCTTATTTTACTATCGGTTAGTGTTGTTGAACCGATAGTAAAATTGGACAACTTAATTAGGTCGACCCCTGCTCTGCACTCTACATGTTGGAATCATTTCAGCCGCGCACAACTCCAAGCTAGAGTGATCTGGAGAAGCTAGCTGAGAGGTTGATCATATTTCCATCCCCCTCGGTATTGTCATCTTCTCATCACCTCTCTCTCTCTCGATCACTCTTTCACACTCTCCCTCTCTCTCTCTACTTGCAATTCATTAAACTAGATACATGTATCTCCAAGCTAGCTAGAAGGCTGGGTTGGCTAGCTAGCTATAGCTTGCTGAATTTAAGCAGCTAGCTAGCTGGCTCTTCCAATTAATGCATGCATCAAGTTAATTAGGATTTCATATATACAAATCCATTTAATGTAATTAAACAGCTCATGCATGTACACACATATGGCCTAGCTAATTATGTTTCATTCATATATGCATGCCCTGAGTCATTAATTATTTATTTGAATTTGTCAATTTTGTGAAATAATTGTAGATGGACCGAGAATATTGGATGTATGGAATAAAACGTACTACTGTTGAGTATTTGGAGGATGTGAATGGATTTATTAAATTTGCTGAGCAAGAGAAGGCGAAGAAGGGAGAGAAAGATATGCATTGTCCTTGTATAGATTGTATGAACTTAAAAAGGTTCGGCAACTCTGATCAGATTAGGAGTCATTTGATTCGACGTGGTTTTAACGCACGCTATACCCGTTGGATATGGCATGGTGAAGATCTTGAGGAAACGAGCACTACCGCTACCACTCAGCAGCACCCGGAAGTGGATTGCAGTAATGATGATCATGATCAAAACATTGATAATGTTCATTCGGAAGTCCATGTAGATGACGACAATTTAGATGAAATGTTACGTGATGTAGAAGAGGACTACAGCGAAAACGATTTAGCTAAATTTTAGAAATTAATTGTTGATTCTGAGAAGCCTTTGTTCCCCGGATGTGAAACATTTACAAAGTTGTCTTCTGTGTTGAGATTATATAATTTGAAGGCAAGCAACGGTTGGAGCGATAAGAGTTTCACGGCGCTATTGGATCTGTTAGCGGACATGCTTCCAGAGGGAAATGAGTTGCCAAGATCGGTTTACCAGGCCAAAAAACTATTGTGTCCGTTGGGAATGGAAATCGAAAGAATACATGCATGCCCAAATGATTGTGTTCTGTACCGTAACGAGTACGAGGATTTGCATGTTTGTCCAAGATGCGGTGCATCGCGGTATAAGCATGGGGACAGAATTTATCACAATGGATGTGATGAGGTAAAGAAAGGGCCTCCGGCCAAAACTGTGTGGTATTTGCCTGTGATTCCCAGATTGAAACGGCTGTTTGCAAATCCGAAAGATGCGAAGTACTTGCGTTGGCATGTTGAAGGTCGGAAACAAGACGGAAAACTAAGACATCCAGCTGATTCCATTCAATGGAGAAACATTAACAGAACATTCGGTGAGTTTGGCGGCGAAGTGAGGAATATAAGGTTTGGGCTGAGTACGGATGGTATGAATCCACACGGAAATATGAGCAGTCGACATAGCACTTGGCCGGTTCTTTTATGCATCTACAATCTTCCTCCTTGGTTATGTATGAAGCGGAAGTACATCATGATGTCGTTACTAATTTCAGGACCCAGACAACCCGGGAATGATATTGACGTGTTTCTATCACCGTTAGTCGAGGACTTACAAAAATTGTGGAGCGAAGAGGTGCGGGTGTGGGATGCACATAAGCGAGAGAATTTCATGTTGCGGGCCATGATATTTTGTACCATAAATGATTTCCCGGCCTATGGAAATTTGTCGGGGTATAGTACGAAAGGAGTCAAGGCTTGTCCTATTTGCCTGGATGAAACTGAAAGCATGTGGTTATCGAACTGCAGAAAAACAGTGTACATGGGTCACCGCAGATTCCTTCCGATGCATCACGCCTACCGTAAGAAGAGGAAGTCATTCAATGGGAAGCCTGAGAAAGGATCAGCCCCAGTGTTTGTGACTGGTAAGGAGCTTTACTTGCGCGTGAAGGACATCAAAGTTGAGTTCGGTAAATGTTCTAAACCTCCAGGAAAAAATGTTTGGAAGAAGAGATCGATTCTTTTGGATCTGCCATATTGGGAGCACTTACAAGTTCGACATTGCATTGATGTCATGCACGTAGAGAAAAATGTTTGTGACAGTTTGATTGGTTTGTTGTTGAACATTCCAGGAAAGACGAAAGATGGCATCAACGTTCGCCGTGACATGCTCGACATGGGCATAAGGACTGAGCTTGCACCGTTGGAGAAGGGAAAGCGGACATACCTCCCCCCGGCCTGCTATACTTTGTCAAAAAGAGAAAAAACAGAACTCTGTCAGTGCCTACATGGTGTCAAAGTTCCATGCGGGTATTCTGCGAACTTGAAAAAACTTGTGTCCATGAAAGACTTGAAACTGGTTGGTATGAAGTCCCATGATTGTCATGTACTGATGTCACAAATGCTTCCCATTGCTATCAGAGGCATTCTCCCAGTCAAAGTCAGAGAGACAATTACAAAGCTATGTTATTTCTTCAACACAATATCTGGCAAGGTACGTAAGCGTGTACTCCTAGCAAATTAATTAGCTCCATTCGTGGAACTTGTCAGATTTTTTGGATTTGAATATTTGCTGCAACTGTGTCCTTGCAGGTAATTGATATGGATGGACTGGACGATTTGCAACGCGATGTGACTACCACTCTTTGTCAGCTGGAGATGTATTTCCCTCCATCCTTTTGTGATGTTATGGTCCATCTAATTGTTCACCTTGTCAGAGAAATTAAGTTTTGTGGACCCGTGTTCCTGCGCTACATGTATCCATTTGAGAGATTTATGGGTATCTTGAAGGGATATGTAAGGAATCGATATCGGCCTGAGGGCAGTGTTATTGAAGGTTATGCCGCCGATGAGGTGATCGAATTTTGCACCAACTATATGGCTGGGGTTGACCCAATTGGCGTTCCTACGTCTCGGCATGAGGGCAGGCTTCAGGGCATTGGAACGATTGGATTTAAAGCAGTCGTCCCCTCTAGTGATCTGTATGCAAAAGCCCATTTTTGGGTCTTACAGCACATGACGGGGGTGGAGCCATACATACACGAGCACAAGGAAATGTTACGGAAACAGAATCCCTCGAAGCCAGAGATTTGGGTCACCAGAGAACATAATAGGAAGTTTGCTGGGTGGATCGAAAATAGAGTCCTGCAAGCTTCTGAGGGCGATGTAGATGAAGATGTTACATGGTTGGCCAGAGGGCCTAGATTTACTGTAGGGACTTGGCAGGGGTATGACATCAACGGCTATTCATTTTACACAAAAACTCAGGACGAGAAGAGTGCTATGCAATGTAGTGGAGTGACACTACTTGCTATTTCGGAGGATGCCAGGGCAGTAAGAGCACTCGACTCATATTACGGTGTTATTGAGGAAATATGGGAGCTCGATTATGTATTACTTAAGATTCCTCTGTTTCGATGCCAATGGGTCGAAATCCCTCGAGGTGTTAAAGTCGACAATTATGGGTTTACTCTAGTCGATCTCAGTAGAGTCGCACACAAAGATGATCCATTTATACTTGCTGAGCAAGCCACACATGTGTTCTACATCGTTGACCCGGCCAACCCAAAGTTGCACGTTGTCCTTCACAGTAAGAGACGTATTGTTGGGGTTGAAGACGTTGTGGATGAAGAAGAGTACGATCAGTTCGACGAACTACCTCCATTTTTAGATGGAATCCTTCAATCTGTCCCTACCGAAGATATTGACGAAACAAGTTACCTGCGAGACGACCACGAAGAAGGATTATGGGTGGACAACCATTCTTGACTAATTTGCAATATGTAAGTGACGTATATTACTTGGATCGAAGAATGTTCAAATCAATTTTCAAAAATTCTTTGGGAAAACATACGTGATGCATTGAGAATCATTTCTGCAAATTTTCATTTCAATTGGAGTATATACTTGATTTGAGCAATAATTGATTCTTTTCACAAATATATATGAAAACTGCAAATTTTCATTCCATGATTGGTCTTTACTGTTATTTTATTTCAAAATTATTGCAAGCCATTTGCATGGGGTTTCAGGTGTCTTTACAAGTGCAAAATGATGTACTGAGACCCATCTGTATTTGTTCTCAGGAAATACCTTTAGATCAATTTAACAGTATTATACTATCAGTTTCAACCTCCAAACCGATATGAAATTAACATATACTATCGGTTTATTGTCATAACCGATAGTAAATACAATACAAAATGATGTACTGAGATCCTCTGTAATTCTTCTAAGGGAAATCCTTTAGGGTCAATAGCATTGTATTTTACTATCGGTTATAACTGTGAAACCGATATGAAATTAAACTATACTATCGGTTTATCATTCACAACCGATAGTGATTTACACTGTGTTATGATCCCCTGTTCTTAGTTTACTATCGGTTTACTGTTCACAACCGATAGTGATTTACACTGTGTTATGATCCCCTGTACTTAGTTTACTATCGGTTTACTGTTCACAACCGACAGTGATTTACACTGTGTTACGAAAACCCTAACTTACATGTTTTTACTATCGGTTTTGTGGTGATGAACCGATAGTAAATATTCATTTATTAGGTTATAACCTGCACGATTTTCCCTCCAGTGCAACTGATCACATTCCAAATCGAAAAATACTCGCGCGGAAAACCCTAGAATCGCCGACGTTCGCTTCTTCGCTCCTCTGCGCCACTGGTTCTCCACCGCCTCCGGCATTGCATTGCGCCACCGCCTCCGGCCACTCCACGATCCACTGTAAGTGTTCTTGACCAAATCGCTCGCGTGTATTGCTTAATTTTGTATGCAATGGTTCATATCCCGTTCCATGTATTACAAATAGAAACCTAGAGTAAAATTCATGAACTACAAACTTGATACCTATGAGAATGACAGAATTGATGAAAATCATAGCAATTTGTCATACAGTGTAGTTCACTATCGGTTTCTTACTCAGAACCGATAGTAAATACCATAAACTGATTTTTCTGTTAATTATATCCCATTTCTAATTTTCATCTGAAATTTTGGTTCATTTATATTTTAACATACCTTATGTTCCTGCTGAGCAATTACTTTATGTTCCTGCTGAGCAATTTTGGAAATTTTTTCTAATTCAGACTTGATTACTATCGGTTTGACTTGGAAAACCGATAGTAAATAGTAGTGCCATCATAGTTTGCACAGCTAATATGAATTTTCTGTGAATTACTTCCCATTTTCTAATTTTCATCTCAAATTTAGGTTCATTTATTTTTTAACATACCTTATGTTCCTGCTGAGCAATTACTTTATATTCCTGCTGAGCAATTTTGGAAAATTTTCCTAATGCTGACTTGATTACTATCGGTTTGACTTGGAAAACCGATAGTAAATAGTAGTGCCATCATAGTTTGCACAGCTAATATGAATTTTCTGTGAATTACTTCCCATTTTCTAATTTTCATCTCAAATTTAGGTTCATTTATTTTTTAACATACCTTATGTTCCTGCTGAGCAATTACTTTATGTTCCTGCTGAGCAATTTTTGAAATTTTTCCTAATGCTGACTTGATTACTATCGGTTTGACTTGGAAAACCGATAGTAAATAGTAGTGCCATCATAGTTTGCACAGCTAATATGAATTTTCTGTGAATTACTTCCCATTTTCTAATTTTCATCTCAAATTTAGGTTCATTTATTTTTTAACATACCTTATGTTCCTGCTGAGCAATTACTTTATGTTCCTGCTGAGCAATTTTTGAAATTTTTCCTAATGCTGACTTGATTACTATCGGTTTGACTTGGAAAACCGATAGTAAATAGTAGTGCCATCATAGTTTGCACAGCTAATATGAATTTTCTGTGAATTACTTCCCATTTTCTAATTTTCATCTCAAATTTAGGTTCATTTATTTTTTAACATACCTTATGTTCCTGCTGAGCAATTACTTTATATTCTTGCTGAGCAATTTTTGAAATTTTTCCTAATGCTGACTTGATTACTATCGGTTTGACTTGGAAAACCGATAGTAAATAGTAGTGCCATCATAGTTTGCACAGCTAATATGAATTTTCTGTGAATTACTTCCCATTTTCTAATTTTCATCTCAAATTTAGGTTCATTTATTTTTTAACATACCTTATGTTCCTGCTGAGCAATTACTTTATATTCCTGCTGAGCAATTTTGGAAAATTTTCCTAATGCTGACTTGATTACTATCGGTTTGACTTGGAAAACCGATAGTAAATAGTAGTGCCATCATAGTTTGCACAGCTAATATGAATTTTCTGTGAATTACTTCCCATTTTCTAATTTTCATCTCAAATTTAGGTTCATTTATTTTTTAACATACCTTATGTTCCTGCTGAGCAATTACTTTATGTTCCTGCTGAGCAATTTTTGAAATTTTTCCTAATGCTGACTTGATTACTATCGGTTTGACTTGGAAAACCGATAGTAAATAGTAGTGCCATCATAGTTTGCACAGCTAATATGAATTTTCTGTGAATTACTTCCCATTTTCTAATTTTCATCTCAAATTTAGGTTCATTTATTTTTTAACATACCTTATGTTCCTGCTGAGCAATTACTTTATGTTCTTGCTGAGCAATTTTTGAAATTTTTCCTAATGCTGACTTGATTACTATCGGTTTGACTTGGAAAACCGATAGTAAATAGTAGTGCCATCATAGTTTGCACAGCTAATATGAATTTTCTGTGAATTACTTCCCATTTTCTAATTTTCATCTCAAATTTAGGTTCATTTATTTTTTAACATACCTTATGTTCCTGCTGAGCAATTACTTTATATTCTTGCTGAGCAATTTTTGAAATTTTTCCTAATGCTGACTTGATTACTATCGGTTTGACTTGGAAAACCGATAGTAAATAGTAGTGCCATCATAGTTTGCACAGCTAATATGAATTTTCTTAGAATTACTTCACATTTTCTAATTTTCATCTCAAATTTAGGTTCATTTATTTTTTAACATACCTTATGTTCCTGCTGAGCAATTACTTTATGTTCCTGCTGAGCAATTTTTGAAATTTTTCCTAATGCTGACTTGATTACTATCGGTTTGACTTGGAAAACCGATAGTAAATAATAGTGCCATCATAGTTTGCACAGCTAATTTGAATTTTCTGTGAATTACTTCCCATTTTCTAATTTTCATCTCAAATTTAGGTTCATTTATTTTTTAACAGACTTTATTTTCCAACAGAGAGATTAGTATAGTTTGCACTGCTAATCTTTTAAATTTTCCTGAATATAGACCTTAGTACTATCGGTTTTTCTTTTAAAACCGATAGGAAATATAGTATTTGTTAGTTTGCACTGCTCATCTGAATATTCTGTGAATTACTTTGTCATGTACCTTTCTTCATATCAATTGGATGGTTTGTTTATGGTATTTTAGGTAAAGCCATGTCGGCATCTTCCTCGGCTGATACTAGTGATTCGGCGAGGGCGAACGTAGATGGCGCTGCCTCGTCCCAGCGCAAGAGGAAGGCGCGAGGCGCGACGATGTTGGGTCGTTTGGCCAAACGCGCGAATCTTTCCTGTGAGTTCAATCAGTTCGGGAGACCGATCGGGAAGAACGCCGGGCACTATGCTGCCTATGTTGGCTTGTTGGCGAAGGAAAGGGTGAAGATCACCGTCCAGAGCTGGAAGGACGTCAAGGCCGACGAGAGGGATAGGCTGTGGGCGGAAGTGAAGGTAAAATTAATCAAAATCACTGAACTCTTGAGTAATCACATTCCCTTGGTTTATCCTAGAGATTAGGTAAGTCCTACTTATATGCACCATTTGAAACAGGCCAAGTGGAACATCCCGGACGATGGTCCCAAGATAGCTTGCTTGAAGGACATGAACAACACGTGGAAAACCTTCAAGAGCGTCCTCGTCAATACCTTCCTCGCTAAAGGCGAATCTCCATGCGAGAAGTACCCCTTCATAACGGAGGAGGTATGGGAGCAATTCGCCCAACAGAAGGGGACTCCTGAGTTCAAGGTATGAATGGTTCCTTTGCTTGGTTACACCATTGTATGCAGTAAGCAGTGGTGCATTAATTTTCTTGTTTCTGGTACGAAGGCCCTCAGCGAGAAGAACAGGGCAATCCAGAGGAGGAATGACCACTCACACCGGCTCGGTTCTCGCGGCTATGCGGGGAAGGAGGAGCAGTGGAAGAAGGGTGAAGACGGCGCGTCGCATTTCGTCGACTCCCCTGACCTACCACTCTCCGAGATCCGCGATCAGCGATGCAAGCGCTGGTGGCTGGCCAGAGGGACCGTGTCGGCCACGGGGATTGTGGCGTTCCCAAACCCCAGGGACGTCGAGGTCGTGTAGCGACTCGTAAGTTGGCTAACTATGATCACTAGTGTGCGCACAACTTTGTATATATTTCTTCCTCACAATGGAGAGCTTTCAATGTAACAGATCTCTTGCTCGAAGGAGGCGACCGAAGGATTGTTCAGTCCCCATAGGGAGAACGACATCCTTACCCGGGCTCTAGGGAACAAGGAGCATCCAGAGCGGACGCGAACCGTGGGGGCTGTGGTGCCATGGAAGGAAGGCTTCTCGGACCCCGGGCAAAAGGCGAAGAAGCCTGGCAGCTGGAAGGAAAGGGAAGTGGAGCTATCTCAGAAGATACGGGCAGATGTGACTGCACAATTCGCGGACATGTTCGCTCAAATGAACGAGAAATATGAACGCCTAAGCCGAGTTGTGCAGTCCAAGGGTTTAGATCCAGCTGCCGAGGTCGACGCTGCCAGGCCGAGTAGTGTTGGCTCGAAGGTTCACGTGGATCCGGTGGACCTGATCGAGGTATTGCAACTCTTGAGCTATATATGCAGTTCGGCTGATGCCACTCCCGTTACGTTAGAATTGTTTCGCTAACCTGTTATAATTGTTGCAAATTGCAGAAGCCGGAGAGCTGTACCCTATTGATCAACATAGGCGACAAACCTGTTGCGGTTACAAATGGGGTCGTATACCAGTCTTGGGAGGATGTCCGGATCCACTGCGTACCTCTGGAACCTGGATTCGCAAAGGTACAGGTGGACATGGCCCTCCCGGGCTACAGCTCTTTTCCGTTGCCCGTCCCAACGGACGAAATGCGGACAATTGGCGAGGCATTGGGCTCGTACATACAGTGGCCCAAGAAGGGTGTTAGACTACAGGAGGTAAACCCTAGCCATTCTAGCTTACAACTCAGTTAATATACTTAATTTTCAAAATCTAATTTAAGTGTTTGTACTTAAAGTGGACGATGGATACCAGCACACTTCCTAAGGACACCAGCCCCGCCACAACGCATGAGCGAACTCCTTCGGCCCCCATGCCTCCTCCGACGGCCTCAAACCCTTCGCCATCAAATGAGGCCGACGGCACCACACCCCAACCTTCGAAGGTATACACTCGCTCCCCGCCCAAAGGCAAGGGCAAGGCCAAAGGCAAGGCCAAACAAAGCCAGCCGGGTACGTTCAAGAACGGGTCCCCACTCGTGTCGGAGTACCTTCTGCGCAATATGGATCAAATAATCAGAAGTCTCCACGAGTGGTACCTGACCCGGTCTAGGCGCCACATCAACTTCTTGGTTCACTTCAGGCCAGCCCATTTTCACCGTGAGCCCGGGAGCATATCGGTGGCCCACGAGGATTTGTTCGACCTCCTCAACTGGCGGGAGCTTGATATGTCCATCATACGGACTGGAGTCCTGTGAGTGTGCTGTTGTCTGAAGTTATCACAGTTCGTTTCATAAATCTAATCACTATTTGTATGCACTACTTACTAATGTCTACTTTGCATCCAGGTGCATGTATAGGCTGGCGTCGATGAGGGCATGTGACAAGGTGGGTTTCCTCGACCCAGAGAAAATAAGCCTCACGATGCTAGAGCACGACCAAGCACATGCGGAGGAATACATATCAAGGGCACTACTAGCGCAGCAGGACCGAGAGTTCATCCTTGCGCCGTACCACCAAAGGTTAGTGCATTTCCTACTAATTTAACTCATTCTTGTATGTTACGCCTAACATATGTATGAAACGGTTCGCTTATATATGCAATGTAGGGGCCACTGGGTCCTCGCCGTCATTTGCCCATGGATGAATGAGGTGTATTACCTCGATTCGATGAGCGACAAGGTGGCGCATGTTTTCACCCTCACATGGCACATAGACGCGTAAGTAACATAGTTGTCTTAAATTTTTCTCTGACTAGCTAATTAATGATAAGATATTAATCGACAATGCTAAATTAAATACAGGGCTTTCAAAAATTATGCTAGTGCTGGAGGGAGGCATGACGCGTCGAAGGGCACAACAATTTCTTGGAAAGAATATGAGGTAATTAATACGGATAGAAGTACTCATGATGAGTCTTTTAATTTAAGCTTAATTAGTTCTTTCGAGTTAATGTGGGTTTATGTCTTTGCATATGCAATTTTTCCAGTGCCATCAGCAGCCACAATCGTGGGAATGTGGCTTCTATGTCATGAGATTCATGTATGACCTGATCAGAAGAAACTTTGCCCAATTCCCTAAGGTAACTATTTTTCCTGACTCAAAGTCGAACTTTAATTAGATGTGACGTACGATCCTAACTCATACACGCATATATGCAGAGCACCATGTTGAAAGAGCAATATGAGTTGCCTCAATTGAAGGAGCTGCGAACAATTTGGGCTCAATATGTCATGGAAGAAGTGGCTATCAACGATCGATAGTAACTGACTTGTGTTGATTGTTGTATTTGTGAATATATATTGAATGTGTTGATTCATTGATTTGTGAATATATGTGAATATATGTGAATAGATTCATTGATGTATTTGTGAATAAACTCGATCAATATGTGCATAAATTCAGTCTGTCCAATGCATGTGTATATTACTGTATTAGTGTATTTGTGAACAAATTCAATATGTGAATATTGGTGAATATTTGTAAATATTGGTGTATTTGTGAATGATCCAATGTATCTCTGTATTGCTGTATGTATATTGCTGTATGTATCTCTGTATTGCTGTATGTATATTTGTAAATATTTAGTACTAACCGTGCCACTACATAACCGATAGGAAAAACTAATATTACTATCGGTTATATACTACAACCGATAGAATAAAGTTTCCAGTACTAACTGTGTCCACACAATACTATCGGTTCATATTTAGAAACCGATAGAATACAGTTTCCTGTACTAAACGAGTCTACAAAATACTATCGGTTATATAATATAACCGATAGAATAAATTTTCCAGTACTGACTGTGTCCACACAATACTATCGGTTTATATATAACAACCGATAGAATAAAGTTTCCAGTACTAAATGTGTCGACAAAATACTATCGGTTTATATAAGAGCCGATAGAAAAAAATGTTTAGATTACTATCGGTTTAGATCCTAGCCGATACAAAAGGCCTAAACAATACTATCGGTTTATATAAGAGCCGATAGAAAAAAATGTTTAGATTACTATCGGTTTAGATCCTAGCCGATACAAAAGGCCTAAACAATACTATCGGTTTTTATACGAGCCGATAGAAAAAACTTATACAATACTATCGGTTTAAAACCGAGCCGATAGAAGAAATAGTCAATAGCGATTAGTGAACGTTGGGATTGTAGATGTTTTACTAACGGTTTTTGAACCGATAGAAGTGTGCTGCCCTCTACTATCGTGCCGACCACTATCGGTAAGAGAACCGATAGTAGAGTGGATTTTTAACCGATAGTGAAAAGCATTTCTGTAGTAGTGAAGATATTTATAGTCCAATTGTATGAGTACGTATCAGACTCAGTAACCTACACGTATTAGACTCATATAACTAAATAATCCTAAACGGATAAACCTAGTTATACATATTTGGATAGGAGTACAATTTCGAATAGGGAACGAATTACTTTTCATGATCGCGAACTAATCCATAGTCGCGAAACCTATCCAAACACGGTTAAGGTCGTGAAGCCGTATGCGATCAGGACTTGGTGGCGAAGCTGTATGCGATCAGGACTTGAAGATCCTCTCAGATCACCCATGCACACCCATGCATGCACTCATGCTCGCCACCATCATCGTGCATGCCCGCTACCGCCGTTGCATGCCCTCAAGATGTTTGGTCAAATATCTAATAGAAATTGTAGTTAATTTTTTAGTAACATATCTTAAATTTTCAATTTCATTAGTAATATATACCAAATCTCCCAAAACAAACAAGTCTTCACCGGCCAACCGATCGAGGACAAAAATTATATAGACACGTGGGACCACCCATTTTGAGATTAAGCCTAATATGACAACTAATAGTTAGACACATTTGCAAGCTTTGGATTCATACTAACTCGCAAGTTCTACACCTAGCTTTTCCATTCGTTACATGTATGATCGCAGTCATGTAACTCAAGCAAATAAAGGCTGAATTCAGGATTTCTTTCATCACTGAGCATCAACGCCTCTGTTCGTTTCTAATGCAACTTCTCATCGACTCCATCCGTCGACTCTCGAGCATCGACCCCTTCATTTGTCTTGAATGAACAAGCACGAAGTCTAGGACTTCACATCGTCACCAACTAGGGTCTCCCTCATTCGGTACATGCACCCTAGGGCCCTAGGGCCGTGTAACTTTGAACGAACAGGGATCTAGACATGGACTTTGCATCATCATCTACCAGTGTCCCCTTTTGTTCGGTGCGTGCGCCCTGAGACACATAACCTCGAGCAAATGGGGACCAAGTCTAGGACTTCTCGATGTCGTTGAGCCCATTGCATGCTTCATGAAATACCCGAGGATAGGGCCTTGGGTTTCTTAAGGTTTCCAGACCTTGGGTATGGCAACATGACATATCACCCACTTGGTAGCACATCCAGTCTTCAAATATTTTCCGAATAAAACCAGATTATCCAACAAATGTTCAAAACCGAGTAGCAAAATAGAAACATGAGCTTAGTTAAACATGGTTTAACATAACAAGGTACTTAGTTACAAATACCACTATGTATGCTTATGTTTATTACAACAAAAGTTAAGTAAGTTCAGGGGCGATTGCAGCGATCAATCTGTGTCGCCAGTGCTGAAGTAAGATGGGTCGAAATCACAAACGTCCTCTTCTGGGTAATCTTCTTCTTTTGCACTAGTCGGCAACACATTGCGGATGTAGTATCCAAAGTCTAACAAGGATGTACAAGTAACGAGAATGAATGCCGAGGCACTCAGCAAGCAATTTAGAATCCAAATGCATCATGCAGACCTTAGCTAGTCAAAAGAATATTATATTATATTAAAAAAGGATAAATCACTACTACAGAAATGCAATCCACTAACCCATATCTTCTAACGGTTATAAGTAATCTGGGAAAAATCCTATAGAGTACGACTACAGCGGTGGAGAAGAGGCCTTGTACTATCGGTTATATTCTGGTGTACCGTTAGTGAAATGCAAACAATTTTTACTATCGGTCATTACTGTACCAACCGATATAATAGATGAAATAGTACTATCGGTTTGTCTTTCATAACTGATAGTGAAATAAAGGATTTTTTACTATCGGTTCATACTGTACCAATCAATATAATAGAGTAAATTTTACTATTGGTTTGTCTTTGGAAACTGATAGTGAAATTACGGAATTTTTACTATCGGTTATTACTGTACCAACCGATATAATAGAGGAAATTTTACTATCGGTTATATAAAACAAACCGATAGTAAAATGACGTCATATAAACTAATGATTATGACAGTGGGGACCTTAATAGAGAGAAAAGTTTACTATCGGTTGTGGTTTTGAACCGATAGTAAAATTGCACAACTTATCTCGACCCCTGCTCTGCATCCTTGATTCATTTCTACCGTACGTGCATCTACGCTCCAAGCAAGAGTGATATGGAGAAGCTAGCTGAGAGGTTGATAATTCGATCCCCCTCGGTATTGTCATCTTGTCATCACCTCTCTCTCTATCACTCTTTCACACTCTCCCTCTCTACTTCCAATTTATTAAACTAGATACATGTAGCTCCAAACTAGCTATAAGGCTAGGTTGGCTAGCTAGCTATAGCTTGCTGAAGTTAAGCAAGAAATGATTTATGGCTGAAGTTAACTAGCTAGCTAGTTGGCTCTTCCAATTAATGCATCAAGTCAATTAGGGTTTCATATATATATATATATATCCATTTAATGTAATTAAGTAGCTGTACACACATATGGCCTAGCTAATTGATGATGTTTCATGCATGCATGCCCTGAGTCATTAATTATTTATTTCAATTTGTCAATTTTGTGAAATAATTGTAGATGGACCGAGAATATTGGATGTATGGAATAAAACGTACTACTGTTGAGTATTTGGAGGGTGTGAATGGGTTTATTAAATTTGCTGAGCAAGAAAAGGCGAAGAAGGGAGAGAAAGATATGCATTGTCCTTGTATAGATTGTATGAACTTAAAGAGGTTCAGCAACTCTGATCAGATTAGGAGTCATTTGATTCGTCGTGGTTTTAATGCACGCTATACCCGTTGGATATGGCATTGTGAAGATCTTGAGGAAACGAACACCGCTACCACTCAGCAGCACCGGAAGTGGATTGCAGTAATGATGATCATCAAAACATTGAAAATGTTCATTCAGATGTGCATGTAGATGACGACAATTTAGATGAAATGTTACGTGATGTAGAAGAAGATTACAGCAAAAACGATTTAGCTAAATTTGAGAAATTAATTGTTGATTCTGAGAAGCCTTTGTTCCCCGAATGTGTAAAATTTACAAAGTTGTCTTCTGTGTTGAGATTATATAACTTGAAGGCAAGCAACGGTTGGAGCGATAAGAGTTTCACGGTGCTATTAGATCTGTTAGCGGACATGCTTCCAGAGAGAAATGAGTTTCCAAGATCGGTTTACCAGGCCAAAAAACTATTGTGTCCGTTGGGAATGGAAATCGAAAGAATACATGCATGTCCAAATGATTGTGTTCTGTACCGTAATGAGTACGAGGATTTGCATGTTTGTCCAAGATGCGGTGCATCGCGGTATAAGTATGGGGACAGAATTTATCACAATGGATGTGATGAGGTAAAGAAAGGGCCTCTGGCCAAAATTGTGTGGTATTTGCCTGTGATTCCTGGATTGAAACGACTGTTTGCAAATCCGAAAGATGCGAAGTACTTGCGTTGGCATGGTGAAGGTCGGAAACAAGACGGAAAACTAAGACATCCAGCTGATTCTATTCAATGGACAAACATTAACAGAACATTCGGTGAGTTTGGCAATGAAGTGAGAAATATAAGGTTTGGGCTGAGTACGGATGGTATGAATCTACAGGGAAATATGAGCAGTCGGCATAGCACTTGGCCAGTTCTTTTATGCATCTACAATTTTCCTCCTTGGTTATGTATGAAGCGTAAGTACATCATGATGTCATTACTAATTTCAGGACCCAGACAACCCGGGAATGATATTGACGTGTTTCTATCACCGTTACTCGAGGACTTACATAAATTGTGGAGCGAAGGGGTGCGGGTGTGGGATGCACATAAGCGAGAGAATTTCATTTTGCGGGCCATGATATTTTACAC
Source organism: Pharus latifolius (assembly GCA_019359835.1). Lineage (NCBI taxonomy): Eukaryota > Viridiplantae > Streptophyta > Magnoliopsida > Poales > Poaceae > Pharus > Pharus latifolius. The sequence continues at coordinate 7,031,589 of CM033328.1, forward strand.
CATAAATGATTTCCTGGCCTATGAAAATTTGTCGGGGTATAGTATGAAACGAGGCAAGGCTTGTCCTATTTGTCTAGATGAAATTGAAAGCATGTGGTTACCGAACTGCAGAAAAACAGTATACATGGGTCACCCCAGATTCCTTCCGATGCATCACGCCTACCGTAAGAAGAGGAAGTCATTTAATGGGAAGCTGATATTTACTTGGTTTACCTTATTTTTCTGTACATTTTCCCCACGCTTTTGCACATATCAGTCATTTACCTCGGCATATGCCTAGATTATTCCAGATTTGTCACCAAATCGAGCGGATTACTCGTTTTGCAATTTTTATCGCAGGTCGGCGACTATTGGATGGATTTTTGGCTAATGGATGCGCTTCATCGACTCATTCCGACTCCAGATCGATTCCTGATGGACGTGTGTGTTCCCGCGGTCGCGTAGGAACCAACCGCGCTGAAATCGGAGTCTTTGGGGCCCAGAATCCCAAAACCCTAGCCACCAGGTCCATTCTACAATTTCTGAAAAATCCAGGGACCTAAGTGTAAAAATGCCAATTTGGACTTTTTCTCCTGCCGCCGGCCACCAGAGGAAGCTGAGCCTGGTTTTTCTTTTGTTACCTTCTTCTTCTGCCTCCCTCCTTGCGATCCACACCTCCGTCCACCACGCCGACGACGACCAGGCCGTACGCCGCCGGCGGAGCTCCTTCACTGCCTTTCTTTTTCCTCTTTTTCTTCCTCCCCTTCTTCTTCCTTTTTCCTGTCTTTATCTTCCCCCATTTCTCCACCACACCACCATCTAGCCGCCTGGATTCACATCCACGACGCCGGTGCTCCATCCCCTCGCCATTCTCCTCCACTGATCCAGCGCCGCCTCCACGACCCGCCGGCGCCTCAAACACCTCCCCGTCGCCGATCCGCCGCCAGGACACCGGAGTTGCGCCGCCGTCACCTCCATAGCCCGACCACGCCACCGGATCTCTACAGCGCCGCCTCCACAGCCACCACAGCGGCGCACCTCCACCACTCCCTCCGCCGGAGCCGTCCTCGGTTGCACACCGTACCGCTGCGCAGATCTGCCCGATGCCGACGCCCTCAAAACCCGCTGCTACACCGTCAAATCTCTAACCCCGCCGCCGCTCTTCACCCGAGCCCGCCGCGACGCACACATCCACCAGCGCCGCCCAAATCTCCTCCTCCACTCCGCACCACAGCCACCCACCGCCAAATCTGCGCCCCTCCACGAGCCGCGCCGCTGTCTCCACCTCAGCCACAGATTCACCAACACCGTCTCCGGCCCTCTTCGACAACCCTGCTCCAGGCTCGGCCATCTTCATCGACTCCGTGGTGAGGGGATGGATCACTGTTGCGTCAACGCATATCAGTTTCTCCACAAGGGTGGCCCGATCTTCACGGCGTAGGATAGAACAAAGATAACTAGCTGCGAACAGCCGGGGTAACTGGCTTTATACCTGTCAAGGTTGGTTGCAACCCGTACGATGGGGAAGTCGATCCGAAGCTACAAGAACTCCGACCTGCTGTCCGAACAATCGCAGAACCACAACCGGGACTAATCCACACAAAACGGCCGGAACCATAGAGCACGAACTAGGAGGGACCCGTAAAGATCCTTCTCGCGAATCCAAGAGAACTCACAACAGCAAAGGTAGAGGAACACTCGAGCAGTCTTGCTGCACTAGCATATAGCTGAAATAGTTTGATCAAAAGTGCTTCCAATAGTTGGAATACATGGGGGTATTTATACTAGGAACAACCTTCCTAGTTTAGGTGTGAAAGCAACCATTAGATGAAAAGTTTTCTTGAACAACCAACCCTCCTAATTAAGGTGTGAAGGCACCCATTAAATGAAGAGTTTTCTTGGATATCCAAGAGACCAATTCGTTTGGAAAAGAGTTGCTTCAATTTTGGCGCAGGTTGGACTGGTTGTGCAGCTTCCACTAAAATGACCATAACTTTTGACTCGGAAGTCGAAATGATGCATGGTTTGATGCGTTGGAAACTAGACTTCATTATATTTCTAATGATGTGGCTCATGACCATGTTGCACGCTCAGATTGTCTCCAAAATTGCTCGCAAAAGAACAGACAGTGTGTGCCTTGCACCACCACTAGTACAAAAAAGCTTTCTTCTATCGGTAAAAAATACCCTTCTACTATCGGTTTTTGTACCGATAGAGATAGACACGATAGAACAAGACAGAACATTTTCTATCGGTAAATAACCGATAGAAGAACTTCACTATTCTATCGGCATCTTATGAATATACCGATGAAAAACCCGTCGTAGTCTGACGTCCAGCGACAGGGAAAGTACCACTATTCTAACGGTTAATTACAAGATTACCGACAGAAAAAAATCATACTATTCTATCGGCATATTATGAGTGTACCGATAGAAAACTTGTCGTTAGAGGTTGGAAAAGTACCACTATTCTAACGGTTAATTACAAGATTACCGACAGAAAAAATCATACTATTCTATCGGCATATTAGGAGCGTACTGATAGAAAACTCGTCGTTTTTTTAAGAGGTTGGAAAAGTACCACTATTCTAATGGTTAATTACAAGATTACCGATAGAAAAAATCATACTATTCTATTGACATATTAGGAGTGTACCGATAGAAAACTCGTCGTTTTTTTAAGAGGTTGGAAAAGTACCACTATTCTAACGGTTAATTATAAGATTACCGATAGAAAAAAGCTTAGTACTCTCTCGGATATGTATGAGTTCACCGGCAGGAAAGGTCACACTCTTCTAACGGTTAATTTTGATTGTACCGATAGAAAAAATTACAGTAGTCTCTCAGTTGTGGATGAATTTACCGATAGAGCATTCACATGTACAGTACTTTATTTGCATTCACAATGCAGTACATTCACATATACAGTACAGATGCAATACAGTATAGATTGGATACACAATACAGTACAGATGCAAGGTAAATTCACAGAACAGATTGACACATTAGACAGTTATTCAAATTTATTCACATATGTATGGACAAATACAAATTGCAATCCAATGTGGACATTTATTCACATATATATTTATTCACATGTATATAAACAGTCTATGCAGAGTACACGAAAAGGAGAAAATTGTCATGCTGGATGGTTGGGCGCTTCTTCCTCCATGACATATTGTGCCCAGATTTGTCGAAGATCTATAATCTTTGCATTTTCGTATTGGTCTTTCGACATGGCGATCTGCAAGCATGTGTGAATACTGAGTAACTAACTTCCTAATTTAGAACGTGACACCCATTTTTGAAATTTGAGTTAGCTATCGATGCTTACCTGGGGGAATCGGGCAAAGTTTGTCCGCACTAGGTCGTACATGTAGCGCAGCACATAAAACCCGCATTCCCACGATTGCGGCTGCTGATGGCACTGAGATAATTGCATATGCGAAGACATGTTAGCTATTGTTTCCATAAACTAATTAAGCATAAACAAAAGTCTCGTGAGTACCTCCTATTCTTTCCAAGCTAGAAGGGAGCCCTGCGGTGCGGCATGCCTCCCTCCAGCGGACACATATTTATCAAAAGCCCTGCATTTCAATTAGTATTGCCGGTTAATGCATTATCATTAGCTAGTGAGGTCAAAATTTAAATCAAACATATAAGTTATTTACGCCTCCATATTCCCCTTGACCACATATTCCATCGATAATCTGTCACGCATCGAATCGAGGTAGTACACCTCGTTCCTCGGCGGACAGATCACGATGAGGATCCAGTGGCCCCTGCATTGTACGTAAAATAGGACCGCTAGCTGAAAGTATATCTCAGGTGTAACATACAAGAATGAGTTAAATTAGTACGAAATGCACTAACTTTTGGTGGTACGGCACCATAATGAACTCCCTGTCCTGCTGCGCCATCAACGCGCTGGATATATACTGCTCAGCGTGCGCGGCGTCGTGCTCTAGCATCGTGAGGCTTATTTTCTTTGGGTCGAGGAAACCCACCTTGTCACACGCAGCCTCCGATGCTAGCCTGTACATGCACCTGCATGCAAACGACGACATTAATATTTCACAGAAAGTTACTACATTTCAAATGAACTGCAACATTAATGCAGAGTTAGCAAACAGAGTTAGAAAACAGCAATACATAGCATCAGCAAACTCACAGGACTCCAGTCCGTATGATGGACATATCGAGCTCCCGCCAGTTGTAGAGGTCGACCAGATCCTCATGTGCCACGGATATAGTCCCGGGCTCACGGTGGAACTGCCCAGGCCTGTAGGGAACTAAGAAGTTCAGGTTGCGCCGAGCTCGATGTAGGTACCACTCGTGGAGGGCACTGGTTGATCGATCCAATTTGCGCAAAGATGCCTCTGACATGAGTGGCCACCCGTTCTTGAACCTCTCCGGCAGTCCCTGTCGCCCTTTGCCCTTGCCTTTGCCGCCCTTGCCTTTTGCCGGGGACTGAGCGCGTACCTTCGAAGGCAAGGGCGAGGTGATGGCGGCTTTCTTCCGAGGTGAAGGCGTGGATGCACTGGGTGGGGTCGAGGCCGTCTTTGATGTGTCCAGGTTCGCACGAGATCGGGCCTCATGCCCTGAGCTGGGGGCGCAGTCCCCTGGTAGCCCGACGGGAGGCCACTTCAATTAATGAGCACGTATGTTAGATTTTGCAAGTTGAGTGTACTGAGTAGGATGTAATCTAAAATGTGTAGGATTTACTGGTTGTATTAGAAGACACTTCTTGGGCCACTGTACGTAGGAGCCCACTGCCTCAGCAAGTGTCTGCAGTTCCTCTGTTGGGACTGACAACGGAGAATCGTTGTAGCCCGGCATGGTCATGTCCACCTATACCTTTGCGAACCCCAACCGTAGAGGTACACAGTGGACTCGGACATCCAGCCCTGATGGATATACGAAGCCGTGTCCAACCACTTCCTGCCCGGCGCCTACGTGATTCCGTAGGATGCAGCCCTCCGGCTTCTGCAAATTTGTAACAATTAAAACAGGTTAGTGAAACAACTCTAACAGAATGGGAGTGGCATCAACTTAAGTGCACAGATGAAGGCTTGTAGTACCTCAAGTAGATCCACTGGATGCGCGAGGACCTTCGAAGCGCAACTGCTTATCTGACCCCGCGGGGTACCGTCGTCCTGGGGATCCGCATCTGCACTCTTGGCCAGCAATACTTCTCTCAACCGTGCAAACTCTTCCCTCATTTGTGCGACCTCAGACTGCACCTCAGCCCGTATCTCCGCCCGTATCTCAGCCCGTATCTTATCGGAGAGCTCCGCTTCCTTTTCCTTCCAGGAGCGGGCCTTCTTCCTCGGTGGAGCCGGATCTGCGAAACCGGCCTTCCACGACACAATGGCTCCCACGCCCCGTGTCCGCCCGGGATGCTCCGTATTTCCAAGAGCCTGGGTGAGGATGTCGTTCTCCCTCTGCGGGGTAAACAATCCCTCCACTGCCTCCTTCTCAAAAGAGATCTGTTGCATTTAAAGGTACCTTGTGAGACAAATTGCCTTATATACACTTGTGCGCACACAGTTTACGAGGTTAGCCAACTTACCATTCACCTCACAACGTCGGCGTCCCCAGGGGTTGCGAACTGCACAGACCCCGTGGACGACATGACCCCCTCCCCCTCCACCATCGCTTGCACCTCTCATCCCGGATCTCGGAGAGCGGCAACTCAGGGGTGTCGATGACAGGATTTTGCTCGTCTTTCTTCTTCCACTGCTCCTCCTTCCCCGCATAGCCCCGGGATCCGAGCCGATGCGGGTGGTCGTTCCTCTTCTGGATCGCCCTATTCTTCTCGCTAAGGGCCTTGAACTCCTCAGTCCCCTTCTGCTTGGTGAATTCCTCCCATACCTCCTCCGATATGAAGGGGTACTTCTCGCAAGGAGATTTCCCCGCAGCGAGGAAGTTACTGACGAGCCAGCTCTTAAAGGTTTTCCATGTTCCGTTCATGTCCTTCAAGCAGGCTGTCCTAGGTGTATCGTCGGGGATGTTCCACTTAGCCTGTTTTCAAAAAATGCATACAATTAATCACGAGTTAGTTAAACTTTAGTATAAGCCAAGAGAACGTGATTATGAAAGAGTTCAGCGATTTCAATTAATTTAACCTTCACTTCCGCCCACAACCTATCCCTCTCGTCCGCCGTCACTTCCTTCCAGCTCTGGACGGTGATCTTCACCCTTTCTTTCGCCAACAGCCCAACGTAGGCCGCATACTTCCCAGCATTCTTTCCAATCGGCCTCCCAAATTAGTTGAACTCACAAGAAAGATCCGTGCGTTTGGCCAAACGGCCCAACGTCGTCGCGCCTCGCCCCACCCTCTTGCGCTGGGATGTAACAACTGCATCTTCAGTTACGTTGGGCCTGGCCCGAGTCGAACCACTAGTATCATCCGATGAAGACGACGACATGTCTTCGATCCCCTACAAAACCATCAACAAACCATATGGCAATTAATTCGCCTTGGAGTTCCATAACTCAGCCCAGGACTGGAGACTAATTAGGGCGGCAAAAGAGAAAATAATACAAAAAGAAAGACATGCATAAATTACTTCCTGAACTGTTCAGAAATATTTTCTATCGGTAAACACATGAGCTGCCGATAGCCCATATCAATTACCTCCACAGAAGACAATTTTTCTATCGGCAAACTCGTGAGATACCGGTAGAACATAACAATGTTCTCTATATATATGGAATTTTGTTGACAAGCCACCATTCACTGTCATCACATATCATTCTCGATGATTTGCTATACTAATATTCATGGGCCAGCATTATTATTTCACACGTAAATATGCACACAAGCATCTAAGTGCCACTGTGCATAATCTGACAAATCTAATGCTAATGGAATATAAAGATATCTAAGTGCCACTGTGCATAATCTTTAGCCTGTATGCAAGTCATCAGGACTTCACATCTATTAGGTGGGGAAAAGTCATGTATAGGCATTTGAAACATATACATCGAAGACCCATCCACATTGCCATATATTCATACCAAGTGAGTAAAAATTCCCAACCAAACTAGTACATTGCATGGCCAGATCCAAATTAAGTTTTACTACTTGTGCAGAAATATTTTCTATCGGTAAACACATCAGCTGCCGATAGAATATGTTTAAGAACTACTCCAACACATAATGTGCATTACATGGCAGTTGGATACAATTGATCACACATACAACAGTATAGATAAGTTAAAATCTCAAAACAGGTTCATTACAGCACTGGAACATATTATGTAAACCCTAATTTAAATCAACATTGCCTGCGGAATGTACATATATAATCCAACACAATAGGGAACCCTAGTGTAATTGCAAAACTCGAAGAATTAGTATGTACAAAACATTAGGATCAAATTAGGAAGATGCTGGAAATAAAACAACGAATTAGGGTACTTACGGCGATCAGTTGTGCTGATGGAGAGGCGGTGTATAACGCAGCGGCCGCCGGCGAAGGACGAAAATAAGAACTGGTGGCAGTGGCGAACCAGTATCCAACCGGCGATCGTCGTGTGGGAGAGGGGAACTGAGTGGTCACGGCGGAGGTTGTGGTTTTCTTCACTCTCGAAGAGACGCAGTGCTATAAGTTGGAACTGTTCGACTGGAGGGAAACTCAAGGGCCGTGTACGAGTAATAAAGTAGTGGATGACATTTTCTATCGGTACAACCAAATAATACCGATAGAATTATATACTTTTCTATCGGTAAAACAAAATAATACCGATAGAAGACGTAAATTTCCCGGAAAAATATTTAAAGTAGTGGATGCATTTTTCTATCAGTATAAACAATAAAATACCGTGAGACCAATTTTCCCCATAAAAATTTTTTAATTAAGTGCCGGAGAGTATTGGTTTGCATTGTTCTATCGGTACATCCAAATAATACCGATAGAATTATGTACGTTTCTATCGGTACAACAAAATAATACCGATAGAAAAAGTAAATTTCCCGGAAAAATATTTGAAGTAGTGGATGCATTTTTCTATCGGTATAAACAATAAAATACCGTGAGACCAATTTTCCCCATAAAAATTTTTTAATTAAGTGCCGGAGAGTATTGGTTTGCATTGTTCTATCGGTACAACCAAATAATACCGATAGAATTATGTACGTTTCTATCGGTACAACAAAATAATACCGATAGAAAAAGTAATTTTCCCGGAAAAATATTTGAAGTAGCAGGTGCTTTTTTCTATCGGTGTAAACAATAAAATCTCGTGAGACTAATTTTCCCTAGAAAAATTTTATAATTAAGTGCCTGAGATTATAGTATTGTGTGCCATTTTCTATCGGTAAAAATAACAAAATACCGTCAGAGTAATGAAAAGGTACACACAATTTAACATCAAACAGACCGTGCTTGAAAGCTGCAGTAGCATGATAAAGAAAGAGGGAAGATAGCCGGAAAATTGGAAAATTGACATAAAAAGAAATTGTTCATTCAAGGTCAAGCCGTAGCCGAGTGTGCTTCTCCGTGAGGAGCTTGTGGTCCTCCTGGAGGGCCCTCAGCTTGGCCTTCACTTTGCCAGTGTCTTCGACGGCTCCCCTTCCCTGTGCAAATCAACAGGTCAAGAATGTACTGATCGAACATGGATTAACAATACAGGTGTAAACCCAGGAGATTTAGAGTTTTTACCGGGGAGGGCGCGGCTGACGATCCCATGGAGGTTGCCATTGTGAAAGAGAAGATGAGGAGTCGAAGCGTTCGAGAATTAGAAAAACAACAAAATACCACGACGCATGGCGAGGTACTTATAGAATTTCCAAAGCGACGCGTGGCGACACGGTTGAGAATTCGAAGCGCCAGAGTATTTTTCTATCGGTACGAACAACAAAAAACCGTCAGACAACGAAATACAGTGAACTAACGAATTTATTCTAACGGTACAATGTAATAACACCGATAGAATAAGAAAACGTTTCACAGCGAAACTTTTGAAGTGCCTGAGACACATTTAAAGTAGTAAATGTCCTTTTCTATCGGTATAAATAACAAAATACTGTCCGAAAAATTGATTTTTGGACAGCTTAATTTGAAGAAGCAATGAGATTTTTGCAAGTGCTATTCGAAGGGAAGAATTGAGTACTTACAGGATAAAGGTACTGTACATGTTAGAACTCATGCTGTGAAGTAAAATTAACTAATTAATTGAGATATATTAATGCTGTGAACTAGCTTATCATTAAGTTCTAAGGAAAATGTACTAGCCTAATGTATTAATTAATGACAAGTTGCTCACCTTGCTGCAGAACTTGTGGGCTATTTGCTTAGCATTTATCCCTGAAATAGAAAATAATCATTAATGGTTCTCAACCCATAATCCTTCTTCATGATCATCTCGCAGATACGTTGTTTCGTCGATATCTTCAGTAGGGATAAATTGAATGTCCTCTAAAAATGGAGGTATTTCATCAAATTGGTTATACTCCTCTTCGTCGATAACGTCTTCGACCCCAACAATACGTCTCTTGCTGTGGAGGACAACATGCAAGTTCGGATTGGCCGGGTCAACGATGTAGAATACCTGTGTGGCTTGCTTTGCAAGTATGAATGGATCGTCTTGGTGTCCGACTCTACCAAGATCGACGAGAGTAAACCCGTAACTGTCAACTTGAACACCTCGAGGGATTTCGACCCATTGGCATCGAAACAGGGGAATCTTAAGTAATCCGTAATCGAGCTCCCATATTTCGTCAATAGCACCGTAATATGAGTTCAGCGCCCTTACTGACCTGGCATCCTCAGAAATAGCAAACAGTGTCACTCCGCTACATTGCGTGCTACTCTTTGCGTCTTGATCTCTTGTGTAAAATGAATACCCATTGATGTCGTACCCCTGCCAAGTCTCTACAGTGAATCTTGGGCCTCTAGCCAACCATGTCACAGTTTCACTTATGGAGCCCTCCGCAGCTCGCGTGACTCTTTCTTGGATCCACTCAGCAAATTTCCTGTTATGTTCTCTGTTGACCCAAACGTCTGACTTCGAAGGATTCTGTGACCGTAACATTACCTTGTGCTCCTGTATGTATGGCTCGACCTCCGTCATGTGTTGTAAGACCCAAAAATGTGATTTTGCGTACACATCACGAGCGGGGACGATAGCTTTGAATCCAATCGTTCCGATGCCCTGAAGCCAACCCTCGTGTCGGGACCTAGGAACGCCAATTGGGTCAACCCCGGCCATGTAATCTGTGCAAAATTCAATCACCTCCTCGGCGGCATAACCTTCCATGATACTCCCCTCCGGTCGACGACGAGTCCTTACGTATCCCTTCAATACACCCATAAATCTCTCAAATGGATACATGTAGCGCAGGCACACGGGTCCACAAAACTTAATTTCTCTGATAAGGTGAACAATCAGATGGACCATAACATCAAAAAAGGATGGAGGGAAATACATCTCGAGCTGACAAAGAGTTGTAACCACATCGCGTTGCAAAGCATCCAGTCCATCCGGATCAATTACCTACGAGGACACAGTTCCGCCAAATATTCATATCAGGAAAATCTTCTAATTAAGCTCCAGAAATGGAGGTAATGAACTTATAGTAGGAGTGCACGTACTTACCTTGCAAGATATTGCGTTGAAGAAATAACAAAAGTTTGTGATTGTCTCTCTGACTTTAACTGGGAGAATGCCTCTGATAGCAATGGGAAGCATCTGTGACATCAAGACATGACAGTCGTGGGACTTCATGCCAACCAGTCTTAGGTCCTTCATAGACACAAGTTTTTTCAAGTTCGCGGAGTACCCACATGGAACATTAACACCGTGCAGGCACCGACAGAGTTCTGTTTTTTCGCTCTTGGACAACGTATAGCAGGCCGGGGGGAGGTATGTACGCTTTCCATTCTCTAAAGGTGAAAGCTCAGTCCTTATCCCCATTTCCACCATGTCACGACGAGCTTTCACACCATCCTTCGTCTTTCCCGGAATGTTCAACAACAAACCAATCAAACTGTCACAGACATTTTTCTCTACATGCATGACGTCAACGCATTGTCGTACTTGTAAGTGCTCCCAGTACGGTAGATCCCAAAGAATCGATCTCTTCTTCCAAACATTTTTTTCTCGAGGTTTACAATGCTTACCGAACTCAGCTTTGATGTCCTTCACGCGCGAGTAAATCTCCTTACTGGTCAGAAACACTGGAGCTGATCCCTTCTCAGGCTTCCCGTTAAATGATTTCCTCTTCTTACGGTACGTGTGATGCACCGTAAGAAACTTGCGGTGACCCATGTACACTGTTTTCCGGCAGTTTCGCAGCCACATGCTCTCAGTTTCATCTAGGCAAATAGGGCAAGCCTTGGCTCCTTTCGTATTATACCCCGACAAATTGCCGTAGGCCGGAAAATCATTTATGGTGCAAACTATCAGCGCCCGCAAGATGAAATTCTCTTTCTTGTATGCATCCCACACCTTCACCCCCTCGCTCCACAATTTCTGTAAGTCCTCGATTAAAGGCGCTAGAAACACGTCAATATCATTTCCGGGTTGTCTGGGTCCTGAGATTAGTAACGCCATCATGATGTACTTGCGCTTCATGCATAACCAAGGAGGAAGATTGTAGATGCATAAAAGAACCAGCCAAGTGCTGTGCCGACTGCTCATATTACCATGTGGGTTCATACCATCTGTACTCAGCCCGAACCTTATATTCCTGAGTTTGCCGCCGAACTCAGCAAATGTTCTGTTGATGTTTCTCCATTGAATAGAATCAGCTGGGTGTCTCAGTTTTCCGTCTTGTTTCTGGGCTTCAGCATGCCAACGCAAGTGCTTCGCGACTTTCGGATTTGCAAACAGCCGCTTCAATCTAGGTATCACAGGCAAGTACCACACAGTTTTCGCCGGAGGTCCTTTCTTTACCTCGTGACGTTCACTGTCAATCCGGTCCCTACGCGTATACCTCGATGCGCCGCATCTTGGACAAACATGCAAACTGGAGTACTCGTTACGGTACAACACACAATCATTTGGGCATGCGTGTATTCTTTCGATTTCCATTCCCAACGGGCACAACAGTTTTTTGGCCTGGTAAGTAGATCTTGGCAACTCATTTCCCTCTGGAAGCATGTCCGCTAGAAGATCTAATAGTGCCATGAAACTCTTATCACTCCAACCGTTGCCTGCCTTCAAGTTATATAATCTCAGCACAGAAGACAGTTTTGTAAATGTTGCACATCCAAGGAACAGAGGCTTCTCAGAGTCAGCAATCAGTTTCTCAAATTCACAGAAGTCGTTTTCGTTGTAATCTTCCTCTACATCACGTAACATCTCATCTAGATTGTCATCATCATTATCTACGTGCACATCGGAATGAACATTACCAAAATTCGGATGATCATCAATATTATTGCAATCCACATCCGAGTCCTGCTGATTGGTAGTAGTGATGCTTGTTTCCTCAAGATCTTCGCCATGCCATATCCAACGGGTGTATCGCGCGTTAAAACCACGACGAATCAAATGACTCTTAATTTGATTAGAGTTGCTAAACCTCTTCAAGTTCATACAATCTGTACAAGGACAGAGCATATTTTTCTCTCCCTTCCTCTCCTTTTGTTGCTCAGCAAATTTAATAAACTCATTCACACCATCCAAATATTCAAGAGTAGTACATTTTATTCCATACATCCAAATTTCCTGTCCATCTACAATTAACAAAATTTAACCAGTAAGCCATGCATGAAACCTGCCCGATTAAGTTATGTATATGTACATGTACAGCCTCTTACAACAGATACATGTGTTGAACCCTAGCCTGACGAAATTAACACTAATTAACCTAGCTAACTACACAATACAAGCTAGTTAGCTCCTAAAACATGACGCATTTCCAGCTACCAAGTTCCCAAGCTTAGAGCTACAAACTTGAAACTACACAATACAGCTAGCTTGCAAGTAGAGAGGGAGGGAGATCTAGAGGGAGAGAGAGATAAGTGTCGACAATTAAGCATACCTTAAAGAGAGGGGCGCAATCAACTTCCCTCCAGCCTGCGCTGATCACCCTAGCAGTGTAGCTGCGAGCGTGGAACTTTCATCACAAACAGAGGGACACAGAGTGTAACAGAACAAATTAAAGAGCAGCTTAGCAATGGTCGAGTGAGGTTTTCCTTATAATGGACCTTTTTCTAACGGTAAATATATGAAATAACCGTTAGACCAACTAAGGTAATTCACCGCTCAAATATTCTATCGGTAAAAACACACATATACCGTTAGACCAACTAAGGTAATTCGCCACTCAAATATTCTATCGGTAAAAACACACATATACCGTTAGAGAATGTCCGTTACTGAGCAAGTACAGGTCATGTTCTATCGGTAAATATGTGTATTGACCGTTAGATGATGCATGACACTTTACGAACATGAGTTTTTCTATCGGTAAATATGTGTATTAACCGTTAGATGATGCTTGACACACGAACAAGATTTTTTGTATCGGTAAATATGTATATTTACCGTTAGATGATGCATGACTGAGCAAATATGTGATTTCTACCGGTAAATATGTGTACTTACCGTTAGAGAAGGTACTTGTACCAAACTACAATTTACACATGCCAGTTACGCATGCCAGTTCACAAATTCAGGTACAAACATACACATGCCAGTTCACCAATACAAATTCAGGTACAAACATACACATGCCAGCTCACAAATTCAAGTGCATGTCTGAAACAGCAGTACAAATACACACCTACCTACCAATACAATTAAATACACAAATACTTCCTACACATTCGGGTTCATGTCCCAATTAGCAATACATGATACACAAATATACAACAATATACAAATACAACAATTCACACATTCGATGTATATTAGAAAAGCCACGTATGAAATTAACAACAGATCACGACGAGGACCCAGTAGCCCATACATTTTACATAAAAGAGAACCTTTGCAGGTTGCGACAATGCAACTACCGACTACAAGTTAGACCTAATACATCACAAATCCATTCATCCAAAACAGCAAATGTCTGAACCACATTGGACTTAACCATAGGAGTTTAGTTCGAAGACGCCCGAGGAGCTGGAACTGCCGTCGAGTTTCATTTGTATTGGTGATTTCCTCGAACTCAAACTCGATCAACTCAACTCCATTAACAAAAAGAACCTACCTTCCAAGATGTTGTTCTGTGTAGTGATGGTGTAGAATGGCTGTGCAAATGACAACAATTCTTCTTCTCCAAGCAGGTTAGCATCTGGCCACAAGCTGGTGCATGCAAAAAAATGTAAGATGCTTTCTATAATTCCTGATTTGAGAAACACGCCGGGCTTAAGGATCTTCTCGACCCAGCCAACCAAGATCTCGCCCTTGCCCTTCTAGCTCTCGACGGTGATCTTCACCGTTTCTTTCGCCAACAAGCCAACGTAGGCAGCGTATTGCGATGAAGAACCCTGAAATACGTTGCCCCTCATGAGCATCATCCAAGGACCTGCACAGATCATAATCATATTGAAAAGAAGACACATCAAAATGAAGGATACAAAAATTGCAGAATAATTGCCATAATCGGATTAGAATAATCTAACAATATTGCCGAAATTTTACGTACCTTGCTTGGGATGCCGAAGTCTAGAGGGCGTCGATGGAGGTGCGGAGGTGCAGTGGTCGCCTGTAGAGGTGCGCCGGCCGTCCATGGAGCTTACGGATTAGTACTACAAACGCCAGATGAACTGTGAGAATGAAAGAGACATACCCGTGTATTTATAGTACTAGATAATTTCTATCGGTACAAAAACCGCATACCGTTAGTATAAAAACATCTGTAGAAGGCGAATGGTTCTATCGGCACAATACATATTACCGATAGGACATACTCTGTCGGTATATACGTACATTGCAGATAGAATAATAGTAGTTGTAGAAGCCGAACAGTTCGATAAATATTTTTGCTATATTCTAACGGAATAAAAATTCAATACCGATAGAATAAAACTATTTGACGACGAACAGTTGTAAGCAATTTTTGATATATTCTAACGATACAATAATCCATTACCGATAGAATAAAAATATTTGTAGAAGGCGAACGATTCTATCGGCACACTACATATTGCCGATAGGAAATTTTGTACATACTCTGTCGGTCTACGCATACATGACCGATAGAATAAGTCTAGTTGTAGAAGTCGACCAGTCCTATCGGCGCACAACATTCTCCCGTCAGTACTTATGCATATCTTCTAACGGCAAATATGTTCATCACCGCTAGAGTAAATCATACTGCTTCTTCTATCGGTAAGTTTATTATAAACCGATAGGGAAAATACACCCGTTGGGCTTTTATGACCGCGAGGCACATTTTCTATCGGTTTTCTGCTGTATCGCTAATAACCGATAGAAGATAGGGGTTAGTAGATTGCATTTCTGTACTAGTGCACCCTCATTCGTGCGACCAATCTTCGTCGTCCCTTCCAATGCACCTAAGTTTAACCAAAGAAGTGGACGTTGGAAGCACTATTAAGTTGTTTAAATCTGAAATGAGACTCAAGGTAGCATTCACCTAGTCACGAATTTGCTTGACACAAGATCGAGTGATCGGTCCTTGAAATTTGGTCGAAGAGTCTTGTATGCAACCATCTTGGTCATCGGGGCAAACATCTTGGTCGTTGGAGCTTGTGATGTCCACATCGTCCTCCCCCTCTTGAAAAGGAGTCATCCTCGACTCTGATGGTCCAATGTAGGGAGAGAGATCGGATACGTTGAATGTTGGACTAACGCCATACTCCTCAGGAAGATCAATCTTGTATGCGTTGTCATTAATCTTTTTGATCACTTTGAATGGGCCATCTGCTCTTGGCTACAATTTGCTTTTGCGTTGTTCTGGAAAGCGCTCCTTTTGAAAATGCACCCATAAGTCAATTTGGTGCTCAATGCCTCTCTTGGGTGGCAGCCCGGGTGGTACTTCATCTGGAAACACATCCTTATAGCTCTGCAAAAGATCAAAATAACACTTGGCAAAGTAGAGGGTAAGTTGTTAGTGGATAGAAAATTCTCCTTGTACATGAGTACAAAGAAAGTGCAATTGGGTTCTCTCAATTCCCTCATGTCCCTCTTCCTAGCCATCATTACTAAACCCTCTTTTTCCCGTGGCTTGGTTAATTTCAACTGTGGAGTTTTGTTGGCTTTGGAATCACTCGCTCACTATGTTGGTGGTTTTCTCTCAAGTGTTTCTTGCTCTCTCTCCCCTTTCTTTTTTGATCATCCAGCAAGATTTCCTCCGGTGTTAAAGGGAGCAAAGAGATGTGCTCTCCTTTATACATGAATGAAAGTCGGTTGGCTCGACTACTAATCTGAACATCATGATCAAACAACCATGGACGCCCCAACAGCAATTGACAAGCTTGCATCAGAACTACGTCGCACTCCACTTGATCTTGGAACTTCCCAATGGAGAACGGGATTGTCACAATATTGCTAACTTTCAGTGATCCACAATCATTGAGCCATTGCATCTTGTAGGGGCTAGGATGCTGCCTTTGCTTCAGCTTCAATCTCTCCACCAAATCTGAACTAGCGATGTTGTTGTAACTACCATTATCAACAATGATACGACATAACTTCTCCTTGATAGTGCCACGAGTGTGGAAGATGTTATGCCCCTGTCCTTTGTCCTCTTTTGCAGTGCTAATGCTGAGCACACGACGAGAAATAAAGCAATTATTATCTCCCTCATCAGCTTAAATATCACATACATTCTCCTCATCATTTTCTTCCTCTTCACCTTGTGATTTATGTTCATCTTCATCACTTTCAGATTCCCACTCTCCTTGTTCATTCACAATCATCACCCTCCTGCTAGGACACTCTGAAGAAATATGCCCTCGTCCCTTGCACTTGAAACACTCGATGTCTCGGTTCTGCTTGGGAACTGGTGTAGCGGATGAGGCTCCTGTGGATGCAACAAGACACTTATCGCTGTTGCGGTCAGCCGGTGATGACGCCGAGGAAGCTGATGGCTTACCACTAGTAGCACGAACTAATGGACCATTAGTTGTGTTTTGGAATTGAGAGCCACCGTGGGATTGACTTGGCTGAGAACGACGCCAAGGTGTCACAGCTGAACGACTTGCTGAAGGGCCAGAAGTTCCAGGGTGCCGAACCTTTCTCTCGGTTCGCTTTGCTTGATCCACTAGATCCTACAGATTATTGTAAGGGAACATCTCAACAAAATCTGAAATTTCAGCATTAAGACCATGCAAAAATCTAGCCATTTTAAATTCTTCATCTTCCTGAATCCTGGCACGTATTAAGAGAGTCTCCATCTCTTTATAATAATCATCCACGGTGCTTGATCCTTGGGCAAGGCGCTACAGCCTATTACGGAGATCTCGTTGATATTGTGATGGAACAAAATGACGTCGCATCACACGCTTCATGTCCTCCCAAGTATTGATATGTTCCAAGCCTATTTTCCGTTGGTTTTGCTGCACTTGGTTCCACCATGTTAGCGCATAACCAGAGAATTCAACACAAGAAAGATTTACCCTCTTTGCATCGGAGAAGTTATGTATGCGGAAAATTTGATCACATTGCTCTTCCCACTCAAGATAAGCATCGAGGTCTTCCTTTCTAGTGAACTTTGGAACTCTTAGCTTGATGCGAGCAGCACCAAAAGGGTCATCTCGATCACGACGACCACCATGATGATCGTCTTCTCGATGAATAGCGCCATGACGAGGTGATGGTGGCTGGTCATATTCATCATTCTCATCATAAGCATCTTCATAAGCACCATATTCGCCTTTGAGACCATGGCCAGCCATCATGTGACCATTGTCAAAGTGCACACGGGGGTCGTAACCTCGCCCGCGAGCCCCACGTCCTCGCTGCATAGGATGGGCAGCAACTCCACGACCACGGGCAGCAGCTGTAGCCCGTGCATTTGCACCATGATTTGCCCGATGGTTCAGATTGTTGTGCTCATGTCTAGCATGGAATGCAACGGAGTTCTCATCACCGTCTTCGGCTATTGGAGCATCAGGGTTCAGTGGAGGTGGCACTCCACCACCGGCGGCCGGAAAATTCTCACGGAGCATCCTTTGCATTGCTTCAAGCAAAGTATCCTGCAGTTGTCGTAGCTCACCACGTCTCACTGGAACGTCTTCTTCACCATTATTTCCTCCATGCACACTTGACTGAGAACCTGCCATGTTAAGGAGAGGCAATATAGTGGAATAGGAATATCTTTATGGAATCACACAACCTCACCTCCTACTTACCAATGTTCTTGTGCGTTCTCGTCAGACCACGATTGTGCAATGTGGTAGAAACCCGAAGTGATTAAGCGATTGAATAACAGGGATCAAAGCACTTTAGCTTCAGTTTATAGTGGAGTTTGGTGGTCTAAACAAAGGAGGGCTTTTGTCGTACTGAAATCAAGTGAACGACATGCAACAAGCAAGTATAGATCGTCACATCATCTGTTAGCTGCAAAACACTCCTTTGATGCTGATTTTTTTTTGTTTTGTTCTTTTCACACACTCTTTTGTCTTTCTCTTTTTTTTCAACTCTTTTATCCTTTTTTTTTGACACAATACTAAGAACAATTGGAGATAATAAAGATGCAGCACTAAGACACTTTGATGTGAACAAGGTAACAAACTTGCAATATGCAACACTAAAATTTCAGTACCACAACAAATGTTTGGTTTTTTTTTAAGGCTTTTGGACTGTTAGGATGAAAATAAGAACATGATGAACACAAGTAAGGGGGGAAATATGGATGGTAAAAAGATAGCAGATCCTACCGTGTCAACGGAAGCTCTGATACCAAATGGTGAGGGGATGGATCACTGCTGCGCCAACGCATATCAGTTTCTCCACAAGGGTGGCCCGATCTTCACGGCGTAGGATAGAACAAAGATAACTAGCTGCGAACAGTCGGGGTAACTAGCTTTATACCTGCCAAGGTTGGTTGCAACCCGTACGATGGGGAAGTCGATCCGAAGCTACAAGAACTCTGACCCGCTGTCCGAACAATCACAGAACCACAATCCGGGACTAATCCACACAAAACGGCCGGAACCGTAGAGCACGAACTAGGGGGACCCGTAAAGATCGTTCTTGCAAATCCAAGAGAACTCACAAGAGCAAAGGTAGAGGAACACTCAAGCAGTATTGCTGCACTAGCATATAGCTGAAATGGTTTGATCAAAAGTGCTTCCAATAGTTGGAATACATGGGGGTATTTATACTAGGAACAACCTTCCTAGTTTAGGTGTGAAAGCAACCATTAGATGAAAAGTTTTCTTGAACAATCAACCCTCCTAATTAAGGTGTGAAGGCACCCATTAGATGAAGAGTTTCCTTGGATATCCAAGAGACCAATTCGTTTGGAAAAGAGTTGCTTCAATTTTCATGCAGGTTGGACTGGTTGTACATCTTCCACTAAAATAACCATAACTTTTGACTCGGAAGTCAAAATGATGCATGGTTTGATGCGTTGGAAACTAGACTTCATTATCTTTCTAATGATGTGGCCCATGACCATGTTGCATGCTCAGATTGTCTCCAAAATTTCTTGAAAAAGGACAAACAGTGTGTGTCTTGCACCACCATCATTCGTGCGACCAATCTTCATCGTCCCTTCCAATGCACCTAAGTTTAACCAAAGAAGTGGACATTGGAAGCACCATTAAGTTGTTTAAATCTGAAATGAGACTCAAGTTAGCATTCACCTGGTCACGAATTTGCTTGACACGAGATCGAGTGATCGGTCCTTGAAATTTGGTCGAAGAGTCTTGTATGCAACCATCTTGGTCATCGAGGCGAACATCTTGGTCGTTGGAGCTTGTGATGTCCACATCACTTCAGTTTCATCTTCTTCCTCTTCTCTAGCAACCGCTCCAGCGACCTTCTTCTTCTTCGACGACTTCTCCAGTGACCAAAACTTCTCCAGAGCTTCGATGACTACGGCCACGGCTCAGCTCCCACAACCTTGGCAACAAGCAACAATGGTGATTCAATTCCCCCTTCCTTTCGTTCTATCTTTTTGAATAAAAATGCATATTCTAGATGAGATGAATTGTTCTTGTAATGTTGATGAACTGAGACTCTGATGGATCAATTATTAGTTTCTGGTTGAATGGAAAGGCCTTGGTATTGGTACTTGTTGTTCTCTTTATCCTAATAGATGGATCTCTGTTGTATGTGTTGATGCTTCAATTCCTTTGTTTGGGTTTTATGGGATGAACAGCATTTGTATTTGATGATCAGCAATTCAAAAGCTTTGAGTTTTACTTGATGTGTGTTGTGACTTGCTCTCTGTTTATCTATTCTAAAATGATCTTGCTATTGAAATGAGTGGTTTGAACTTTTGTCTTGTGATGGTTGCTTTGACTCTAGAATTTAATCTGGATTGGCAATTGTCTCACTTGTATTATTCTTAAACCTGACATGCAAAGAATAGGTGATCTGTTCTAAAAGGGTGACCTCTGTCCAATTTTCTTAGACTTGTTTTACTATGCTATGCATGTTTTTCTAATCAAACCCCAGTCTGAAAACTGAGATGATTGATTTCAATTCTGAATCCGCTGAGTTGTTTGTGCTTTGTGTTAATTCACTGTTGGGAGTGGTCTGTGTTATTTCTCTACGTGTTCGTTTGTTGATACCGTCGATAAGCTTGTTCATTTAGTTGTTTTCGCCTCTTCTCGCGAGATCACTGAATGTTAATGATGCTATCGCTTGTACTCACGACGACATGTATAGACCTAACACTATGGTCGCAATGTGTTCACCTCTCTTTCTCTTTCTATTTATTCCTTCTGACATTTAGCTCTTTCTTTCTTCTATTTTATTTTTACCCGATCTTGATTTAGTTTAGTTATGCGATTCGTCTTCTCTAGTCCCTGTGGAAAGAACGACTAGAATACTCGCCTTACTGCATCGTCCTCGTTCTCTTGCCAGACGGTCTAGGCTGGTATCAGAAGCCTGAGAAAGGATCAGCCCCAGTGTTTGTGACTGGTAAGGAGCTTTACTTGCGCGTGAAGGACATCAAAGTTGAGTTCGGTAAATGTTCTAAACCTCCAGGAAAAAATGTTTGGAAGAAGAGATCGATTCTTTGGGATCTGCCATATTGGGAGCACTTACAAGTTCGATATTGCATTGATGTCATACACGTAGAGAAAAATGTTTGTGACAGTTTGATTGGTATGTTGTTGAACATTCCAGGAAAGACGCAAGATGGCATCAACGTTCGTCGTGACATGCTCGACATGGGCATAAGGACTGAGCTTGCACCGTTGGAGAAGGGAAAGCGTACATACCTCCCCCCGCCCTGCTATACTTTGTCAAAAAGAGAAAAAACAGAACTCTGTCAGTGCCTCTATGGTGTCAAAGTTCCATGCGGGTATTCTGCGAACTTGAAAAAACTTGTGTCCATGAAAAACTTGAAACTGGTTGGTATGAAGTCCCATGATTGTCATGTACCGATGTCACAAATGCTTCCCATTGCTATCAGAGGCATTCTCCCAGTCAAAGTCAGAATTACAATTACAAAGCTATGTTATTTCTTTAACACAATATCTGGCAAAGTAAGGGTGTACTCCTAGCAAGTTAATTAGCTCCATTCGTGGAACTTGTCAGATTTTTTGGATCTGAATATTTGCTGCAACTGTGTCCTTGCAGGTAATTGATCTAGATGGACTAGATGATTTGCAACACGATGTGACTACAACTCTTTGTCAGTTGGAGATGTATTTCCCTCCGTCTTTTTTTGATGTTATGGTCCATCTAATTGTTCACCTTGTCAGAGAAATTAAGTTTTGTGGACCCGTGTTCCTGCACTACATGTATCCATTTGAGAGATTTATGGGTATCTTGAAGGGATATATAAGGAATCGACATCGGCCTGAGGGCAGTATCATTGAAGGTTATGCCGCCGAGGAGGTGATCGAATTTTGCACCAACTATATGGCCGGGGTAGACCCAATTGGCGTTCCTACATCCCGGCATGAGGGCAGGCTTCAGGGCATTGGAACGATTGGATTTAAAGCAGTCGTCCTCTCTAGTGATCTGTATGCAAAAGCCCATTTTTGGGTCTTACAGCACATGACGGGGGTGGAGCCATACATACACGAGCACAAGGAAATGTTACGGAAACAGAATCCTTTGAAGCCAGAGATTTGGGTCACCAGAGAACATAACAGGAAGTTTGCTGGGTGGATCAAAAATAGAGTCCTACAAGCTTCTGAGGGCAACGTAGATGAAATTGTTACATGGTTGGCCAGAGGGCCTAGATTTACTGTAGGGACTTGGCAGGGATATGACATCAATGGCTATTCATTTTACACAAGAACTCAAGATGAGAAGAGTACTATGCAATGTAGTGGAGTGACACTACTTGCTATTTCAGAGGATGCCAGGGCAGTAAGGGCACTCAACTCATATTACGGTGTTATTGAGGAAATATGGGAGCTCGATTATGTATTACTTAAGATTCTTTTGTTTCGATGCCAATGGGTCGAAATCTCTCGAGGTGTTAAAATCGACAATTATGGGTTTACTCTCGTCGATCTCAGTAGAGTCGCACACCAAGATGATCCATTTATACTTGCTGAGCAAGCCACACTGGTGTTCTACATCGTTGACCTGGCCAATCCAAAGTTGCACGTTGTCCTTCACAGTAAGAGACGTATTGTTGGGGTCGAAGACATTGTGGATGAAGAAGAGTATGATCAGTTTGACGAACTACCTCCATTTTTAAATGGAATTCTTCAATCTGTCTCTACCAAAGATATTGACGAAACAAGTTACCTGCGAGACAACTACGAAGAAGGATTATGGGTGGACAACCATTCTTGACTAATTTGCAATATATAAGTGACGTATATTACTTGGATCTTTAATTGAAGAATTCTTCAAATCATTTTTCAAAAATTCTTTGGGAAAACATACGTGATGCATTGAGAATCATTTCTGCAAATTTTCATTTCAATTGGAGTTGATTTGAGCAATAATTGATTCTTTTCACAAATCAATATGAAAACTGCAAAGTTCAGATTCCTCGTGGTTTTTGGCTGGTTTGTCATTTTGATATCTCCATCTTGATTGGCTATTCGAAAAAAGTTTCTATATGCATGATTCTTTATATTCCATGATTGGTCTTTACTGTTAATTTATTTCAAAATTATTGGAAGTCATTTGCATGGGGTTTCAGGTGTCTTTACAAGTGTAAAATGATGTACTGACACCCATCTGTAATTGTTCTCAGGAAAACCCTTTAGGGTCACTAACATTGTATTTTACTATCGGTTTTAATTTCCAAACCAATATGAATTTAAGGTCTAATATCGGTTTCTATTTCCCAACCGATAGTAATATATATTGTGTCATGAGACCCTATTCTACAATTTGGTTTGATCTTGTACAGTGGATTAATTTATATCGGTTAATAACCATAAAACTGATAGTGAAATACAATGGCAATACTCCAAACCCTAACTGCCATTGTATTTATTATCGGTTTAATGATTATTAACCGATAGTAAAGATTCCTATATTAGGATAAACCCGCAAGATTTTCCCTCCAGTCCAACTGATCACATTTCCAAATAGGTGTGTACTCGTGCGCAGAAAACCCTAGCCTCCCCGACGTTCCCTTTTTCGCTCCTGCACCACCATTGCCGCTCGCATTTGGGTTCTGCACCGCCTCCGGCCACTGCATCGCGCCATCGTAGGCCACTCCACGAACGACTGTAAGTGTTCTTGACCAAACCGCAGTATCATTGATCTTGCCGCTCGCATCAATTTCTTAAATTTATATTGAATAATTCATATGTGGTTCAATGTATAACAAATATAAAACTAGATGAAAAGTGTATGAATTACAAACTTGATAGATATGAGAATTACAGACTTGATGAAAACCACTAAAAATATTTCGTTACATAGTCGTCCACTATCGGTTTCTTATTTCAAACCAATAGTAAAAGACCCTAATCTGAATTTTCTATTAATTATTTCCCATTTTCTAATTTTCATCTGAAATTTTGGTTCATTTAAATTTTCTTCACAAAGCCATGATTCTTTATGTTCCTGCAGAAAGACTAGTATAGTTTGCAACTGCTAATCTTATCTATTATCCAGTTTTGTGTAAAAATTAGTGGCGCTTTCTTTTTTTTCTTAGGTACTCTGTAGCATGCTGGGAGTTTTTGTTGTATGAACTTTAACCCAGTATACCCCTTTTTCTTTCAATGAAAATATTGAACTCGAATTAGAACCAGGCAGTCTTTAGGAAAGAGTAATTGAAATGAAATCAGTTTCTTAAATTGATATTCTTTTGCATTATATTGATTTGGGATGGTCCAACTGGTCATATTAAATAACAAAATTATCATGATTGGTAAATTCTGGCTTATGATAAAAACATTACAAATAAACATTGGAGTTATAGACTTCATAGATATGACAATTACAAACTTGATGAACATCAGTAAGAATATTACCTAAATACAAACTTGAATACTATCGGTTTTAATTGTCAAACCGATAGGAAATACAGTATCTTATATTAGTTTCTTATTTTCAACCAATAGTACATTTGAAAAGTCTGAATTTTGCAAAACCATGAGAAGTCTGAATTTTGCAAATTTCATATTTGATTTGTGAAAAAAATCAACTATTGCTCAAATCAAATACATTTGAAATGAAAATTTACCGAAATGATTTTCATTACATGAAATATATTTTTCTGAAAAAATTTTCCAAATAGGATTTTACAATCAAGAGTTATCACTACTATAGAAATGCTTTTCACTATCGGTTAAAAATCCACTCTACTATCGGTTCTCTTACCGATAGTGGTCGGCACGATAGTAGAGGGGCAGCACACTTCTATTGGTTCAAAAACCGTTAGTAAAACATCTACATTCCCAACGTTCACTAATCGCTATCGACTATTTCTTCTATCGGCTCGGATTGAAACTGATAGTATTGTATACGTTTTTTCTATCGGCTCGTATATAAACCGATAGTATTGTGTAGGTTTTTTCTATCGACTAGGATCTAAACTGATAGTAATATAAATGTTTTTTTCTATCGGCTCTTATATAAACCAATAGTATTGTGTGGACACAGTTAGTACTGGAAACTTTACTCTATCGGTTGTTATATATAAACTGATAGTATTATGTATTATGTAGATACAGTTAGTACTGGAAACTTTATACTATCGGTTGTTATATATGAACCGATAGTATTGTGTAGATACAGTTAGTACTGGAACTTTATACTATCGGTTGTTATATATGAACCGATAGTATTTTGTAGACTCGTTTAGTATAGAAACTTTATTCTATCGGTTACTGCATATGAACCGATAGTACTGTTATATTTATTCTATCGGTTGTAGTATATAACCGATAGTAATATTAGTTTTCCCTATCGGTTATGTAGTGGCACGGTTAGTACTAAATATTTACAAATATACATACAGCAATACAGAGATACATTGGATCATTCACAAATACACCAATATTTACAAATATTCAGCAATATTCACATATTGAATTTGTTCACAAATACACTAATACAGTAATATACACGTGCATTAGACAGATTGAATTTATGCACATATTTATCGAGTTTATTCACAAATACATCAATGAATCTATTCACATATTAGGTTTATTCACAAATACAGCAATCAACACATTCAATATATATTCACAAATACAGCAATCAACACAAGTCAGTTACTATCGATCGTTGATAGCCACTTCTTCCATGACATATTGAGCCCAAATTGTTCGCAGGTCCTTCAATTGACCCAACTCATATTGCTCTTTCAACATGGTGCTCTGCATATATGCATGTATGAAGTTAGTATCGTACGTCACATCCAATTAAAGTTCGACTTTGAGTCAGGAAAAATGTTACCTTAGGGAATTGGGCAAAGTTTCTCCTGATCAGGTCATACATGAATCTCATGACATAGAAGCCACATTCCCACGATTGTGGCTGCTGATGGCACTGGAAAAATTGCATATGCAAAGACATAAACCCACATTAACTCGAAAGAACTAATTAAGCTTAAATTAAAAGACTCATCATGAGTACTTCCATCCGTATTAATTATCTCATATTCTTTCCAAGAAATTGTTGTGCCCTTCGACGCGTCATGCCTCCCTCCAGCACTAGCATAATTTTTGAAAGCCCTGTATTTAATTTAGCATTGCCGGTTAATATGTTATCATTAATTAGCTAGTCAGAGAAAAATTTAAAACAACTATGTTACTTACGCGTCTATGTGCCATGTGAGGGTGAAAACATGCGCCACCTTGTCGCTCATCGAATCGAGGTAATAGACCTCATTCATCCATGGGCAAATGACGGTGAGGACCCAGTGGCCCCTACATTGCATATATAAGCGAACCGTTTCATACATATGTTAGGTGTAACATACAAGAATGAGTTAAATTAGTAGGAAATGCACTAACCTTTGGTGGTACGGCGCAAGGATGAACTCTCGGTCCTGCTGCGCTAGTAGTGCCCTTGATATGTATTCCTCCGCATGTGCTTGGTCGTGCTCTAGTATCGTGAGGCTTATTTTCTCTGGGTCGAGGAAACCCACCTTGTCACATGCCCTCATCGACGCCAGCCTATACATGCACCTGGATGCAAAGTAGACATTAGTAAGTAGTGCATACAAAGTGATTAGATTTATGAAACGAACTGTGATAACTTCAGACAACAGCAAACTCACAGGACTCCAGTCCGTATTATGGACATATCAAGCTCCCGCCAGTTGAGGAGGTCGAACAAATCCTCGTGGGCCACCAATATGCTCCCGGGCTCACGGTGAAAATGGGCTGGCCTGAAGTGAACCAAGAAGTTGATGTGGCGACTAGACCGGGTCAGGTACCACTCGTGGAGACTTCTGGTTATTTGATCCATATTGCGCAGAAGGTACTCCGACACGAGTGGGGACCCGTTCTTGAACTTACCCGGCTGGCTTTGTTTGGCCTTGCCCTTGCGTTTGGGCGGGGAGCGAGTGTATACCTTCGAAGGCTGGGTTGTGGTGCCGCCGGCCTCATTTGATGGCGAAGGGTTTGAGGCCGTCGGAGGAGGCATGGGGGCCGAAGGAGTTCGCTCATGCGTTGTGGCGGGGGTGGTGTCCTCAGGAAGTGAGCTGGTATCCATCGTCCACTTTAAGTACAAACACATAAGTTAGATTTTACAAATTGAGTATATTAACTGAGTTGTAAGTTAGAATGGTTAGGGTTTACCTCCTGTAGTCTAACACCCTTCTTGGGCCACTATATGTACGAGCCCAATGCCTCGCCAATTGTCCGCATTTCGTCCGTTGGGACGGGCAACGGAAAAGAGCTGTAGCCCGGGAGGGCCATGTCCACCTGTACCTTTGCGAATCCAGGCTCCAGAGGTACGCAGTGGATCCGGACATCCTCCCAAGACTGGTATACGACCCCGTTTGCAACCGCAACAGGTTTGTTGCCTATGTTGATCAATAGGCTACAGCTCTCCGGCTTCTGCAATTTGCAACAATTATAACAGGTTAGCGAAACAATTCTAACGTAACGGGAGTGGCATCAGCCGAACTGCATATATAGCTCAAGAGTTGCAATACCTCGATCAGGTCCACCGGATCCACGTGAACCTTCGAGCCGACACTACTCGGCCTGCCAGCGTCGACCTCGGCAGCTGGATCTAAACCCTTAGACTGCACAACTCGGCTGAGGCATTCATACTTCTTGTTCATTTGAGCGAACATGTCCGCGAATTGTGCAGTCACATCTGCCCGTATCTTCTGAGATAGCTCCACTTCCCTTTCCTTCCAGCTGCCAGCCTTCATCGCCTTTTGCCCGGGCTCCGAGAAGCCTTCCTTCCATGGCACCACAGCCCCCACGGTTCGCCTCCGCCCTAGATGCTCCTTGTTCCCTAGAGCCCGAGTAAGGATGTCGTTCTCCCTATGGGGACTGAACAATCCCTCGGTCGCCTCCTTCGAGCAAGAGATTTGTTACATTGAAAGCTCTCCATTGTGAGGAATAAATATATACAAACTTGTGCGCACACTAGTGATCATAGTTAGCCAACTTACGAGTCGCTGCACGACCTCGACGTCCTTGGGGTTTGGGAACGCCACAGTCCCCGTGGCTGACACGGTCCCTCTGGCCAGCCACCAGCGCTTGCATCGCTGATCGCGGATCTCGGAGAGTGGTAGGTCAGGGGAGTCGACGAAATTCGACGCCTCATCTTCAGCCTTCTTCCACTGCTCCTCCTTCCGTGCATAGCCGCGAGAGCCGAGCCGGTGTGTGATGAGACCATGTACATCATGGTTATGACCAAGACGACATCAACATGGTGGTCATCAAGACATCATCGTCCGCCACCTTGGCTAGGACGCGAAAGCTGGCAGCACGTACGTCGTCTGGATTTTGTGCTGTCGCCGCCACAAGTTCGGCCTCCACCTTGGCCACCTCCCCAAACACAAGACGTGCTCAAGAAAGGCGCCTCTACACCTCTAAGGTCGCACAAGCCACGTCGCTCCAAGGCCAGCCCACAAGTGAGCTCAATTCATCCGCGAGTCCGGTTCGGCCATCTGCGCGTAGTCCAACTTCAAACGGACGTACAGGCCACATACGAAGTCCGTTTTCGACGTTCTTGGACTCTACGGACAAGAGAACGACGAGAGCGTTCCAATGGATCCAGTCCCATGTCCAAATTCCTTACGTATCAACAGAAATCGTCAAAACAAGATTACGATCAGAATCTGACGTGCGCTGCGACGCTCCACTTTGGGCCCAAGGCCCATGTACCCCTAGGGTTTCCTCCTCCACCCCATGGCCGCCCCATACAGTATATATACGGCCGCCATGGCTGCCGTTAGACTCGGGTTTTGCTTAGATCAATTCTGTCTTTGAACAGTGTCGTCGTTCATCGGTTTGTGAGACCCCAACTCGTGAGCTTCATCCTCAATTGCAAATTCAGTTGCATCTTTCTTGTTCTTGCTTGTGTTCTCGATTCACTGGCAGGGATTAGCCTTCGTGGCGAGGTCAACCGGGCAGCGCGCGGTTGATAACCAGAGGACGCGTGGTGCTGCGATTGCAGGGGTTTTGATCGTGCCGATCAAGAAGCCGGATCGTGTGTGTCTCGCGCCGCCTAATCGACTTATCCTCCACCTGACGGAAGTTCGGGCATCCCCGTTCCCATTAAGTAGACAAAATTTCCTAGAGGAAAAGCCGTTGCTTTCAGCAATGGAACCACCCCCAAATTCGGCTTCTATCTATGAGATTTCGTGCCATCTTTGTTAGGGTTTTCAAGTTTAGATCTATTACGGTTTGGTTCTGTATTTTGTCCATAACTTCTTCATACGAACTCCGTTTTAGATGATCTTGGAAGTTCTGGAAAGCTTAAAAGATTCCCCACAACTTTACTTTTGGAACATATCACAAATTTGAAGATTGCGTGGTGCATAATTGCTGCGCAAAGTTTCTGCTCTTGCGGCATAATTTTGTTGTGTTGGTAAAAAAAAAAGGCAAGTGCATAAAGAAAAGCCGCACAAAAAAAAAAAAAAAAGTAAAAAAAAAAAAAGGGCCGCGCTGTTTGAATGAAAAAGTGAGCAAAGGAAAAACATCATCTTTCGTGTTGCATATTGGGGAACCACACCTTTCTTCAACCCGTTCGCTTCAGACTAGTCTAGGTCTAGGCCGGTCAAGCACGTTGATAGTTTGGGCTAATCTTCAATTTTGCATTACTTATATTGAACAATTGCTATTCCTTTGCTACATATTTTTGGCCACCTACAGCTCCACAAATACATCCTTCTGATCAGCACAGGTTATTGACCCTTGCAATCGCTTCATCACGCCCTCACGGTGTCACGAACCAGCCACCGGTTGCACCGTCCCTCGCTGTGTTGGTAAGAACCGGGTAAGAACTTGGTAAGATTGCTTGAGAGCGCGAGATCCCACCTAGTAGTTCATAGGGCTCATAATACTTGTGCTTGTTTTCCTTCTGTCCTTTTTCTGTGCTAAACATGGCAGGTGGCAAGAAGGGCAGGAATGAGGATGATGTTACCATCCTTAATGGGAACGGGGATGCCCGAACTTCCGTCAGGTGGAGGATAAGTCGATTAGGCGGCGCGAGACACACACGATCCGGCTTCTTGATCGGCACGATCAAAACCCCTGCAATCGCAGCACCACGCGTCCTCTGGTTATCAACCGTGCGCTGCCCGGTTGACCTCGCCACGAAGGCTAATCCCTGCCAGTGAATCGAGAACACAAGCAAGAACAAGAAAGATGCAACTGAATTTGCAATTGAGGATGAAGCTCACGAGTTGGGGTCTCACAAACCGATGAACGGCGACACTGTTCAAAGACAGAATTGATCTAAGTAAAACCCGAGTCTAACGGCAGCCATGGCGGCCATATATATACTGTATGGGGCGGCCATGGGGTGGAGGAGGAAACCCTAGGGGTACATGAGCCTTGGGCCCAAAGTGGAGCGTCGCAGCACACGTCAGATTCTGGTCGTAATCTTGTTTTGACGATTCCTGTTGATCCGTAAGGAATTTGGACATGGGACTGGATCCATTGGAACGCTCTCGTCGTTCTCTTGTCCGTAGAGTCCAAGAACGTCGAAAACGGACTTCGTATGTGGCCTGTACGTCCATTTGAAGTTGGACTACGCGCAGATGGCCGAACCGGACTCGCGGATGAATTGAGCTCACTTGTGGGCTGGCCTTGGAGCGACGTGGCTTGTGCGACCTTAGAGGTGTAGAGGTGCCTTTCTTGAGCACGTCTTGTGTTTGGGGAGGTGGCCAAGGTGGAGGCCGAACTTGTGGCCGCGACAGCACAAAATCCAGACGACGTACGTGCTGCCAGCTTTCGCGTCCTGGCCAAGGTGGCGGACGATGACGTCTTGATGACCACCATGTTGATGTCGTCTTGGTCATAACCATGATGTACATGGTCTCATCAGTGTGGGTGGTCGTTCCTCCTCTGGATTGCTTTGTTCTTCTCGCTGAGGGCCTTCGTACCAGAAACAAGAAAATTAATGCACCTCTGCTTACTGCATACAATGGTGTAACCAAGCAAAGGAACCATACATACCTTGAACTCAGGAGTCCCCTTCTGTTGGGCGAATTGCTCCCATACCTCCTCCGTTATGAAGGGGTACTTCTAGCATGGAGATTCGCCTTTAGCGAGGAAGGTACTGACGAGGACACTCTTGAAGGTTTTCCACGTGTTGTTCATGTCCTTCAAGCAAGCTATCTTGGGACCATCGTCGGGGATGTTCCACTTGGCCTGTTTCAAATGGTGCATATAAGCAGGACTTACCTAATCTCTGGGATAAACCAAGGGAATGTGATTACTCAAGAGTTCAGTGATTTTGATTAATTTTACCTTCACTTCCGCCCATAGCCTATCCCTCTCGTCGGCCTTGACGTCCTTCCAGCTCTGGACAGTGATCTTCACCCTTTCCTTCGCCAACAAGCCAACATAGGCAGCATAGTGGCCGGCGTTCTTCCCGATCAGTCTCCCGAACTGGTTGAACTCACATGAAAGATCCGCGCGTTTGGCCAAACGACCCAACATCGTCGCGCCTCGCGCCTTCCTCTTGCGCTGGGACGAGGCAGCGCCATCTACGTTCGCCCTCGCCGAATCACTACTATCAGCCGAGGAAGATGCCGACATGGCTTTACCTAAAATTTCATGAACAAACCATCAATTGATATGAAGAAAGGTACATGACAAAGTTCATAACTAAAATTGTTGTGCCCTACGCTAGTCTCTCTGCATGAACATAAAGTCTGTTGAAATTTAAATGAACCAAAATTTCAGATGAACATTAGAAAATGGGAAGTAATTAACAGAAAATTCAGATTAGCAATGCAAATTATGACATACTCTATTTCCTATCGGTTTTCCAAGTAAAACCGATAGTAATCAAGTTTGTAATCAGGAAAATTTAAAAGATTAGCAGTGCAAACTATGCTAGACTCTCTGCAGGAACATAAAGTATGTTAAAATGTAAACGAACCAAAATTTCAGATGAACATAAAGTATCTTAAAATGTTAAAATGGGAAGTAATTAACAGAAAATTCAGATTAGCAGTGCAAACTAAGACATACTCTATTTCCTATCGGTTTTGAAAGGAAAACCGATAGTACTCAAGTTTGTATTCAGAAAAATTTAAAAGATTAGCAGTGCAAACTATGCTAATCTCTCTGCAGGAAAATAAAGTCTGTTAAAATTTAAATGAACCAAAATTTCAGATGAACATTAGAAAATGGGAAGTAATTAACAGAAAATTCAAATTAGCAGTGCAAACTATGATATACTCTATTTCCTATCGGTTTTTCAAGTCAAACCGATAGTAATCAAGTTTGTATTCAGTAAAATCTATAAGATTAGCAGTGCAAACTATACTAGTTTCTCAGCAGGAACATAAAGTATGTTAAAATGTAAATGAACCAAAATTTCAGATGAAAATTAGAAAATGAGAAATAATTAACAGAAAATTCAGTTTAAGGTATTTACTATCGGTTCTAACTAAGAAACCGATAGTGGACTACACTGTATGACAAATTCTTAGTGATTTTCATCAATTTTGTCATTCTCATAGCTATCAAGTTTGCTAGCGACAAATTGCTGGGAATTTTACTCTAGTTTTATATTTGTAATCCATTGAACGGGATATGAACCATTGCATACAAACTTAAACAATACATGCGAGCGATTTGGTCAAGAACACTTACAGTCGATCGTGGAGTGGCCGGAGGAGGTGGCGCAATGCAGTGCCGGAGGCGGTGGAGAACCAGATTCTGATCGGCAATGGTGGCGCAGAGGAGCGAAGAAGCGAACGTCGGGGAATCTAGGGTTTTCCGCGCGAGTATTTGGAAATTGGAATGTGATCAGTTGCACTGGAGGGAAAATCGTGCAAGGTTATAACCTAATGTATGAATATTTACTATCGGTTAATAACCACCAAACCGATAGTACAAACATGTAAGTTAGGGTTTTCAGTATGGGCACTTTTCACTATCGGTTTTATTATACCAAACCGATAATAAACTAAGAATAGGGGCTCGTAACACGGTATAAATCACTATCGGTTATGAACGATAAACCGATAGTAAAAACATGTAAGTTAGGGTTTTCAGTGTTGGCACTGTTCACTATCGGTTTTATTATACCAAACCGATAGTAAACTAAGAACAGGGGATCGTAATACAGTATTAATCACTATCGGTTATGAACGATAAACCGATAGTATAGTTTAATTTCATATCGGTTTCACAGTTAAAACCGATAGTAAAATACAATTTTATTGACCCTAAAGGATTTCCCTTAGAAGAATTACAGATGATCTCAGTACATCATTTTGCATTGTATTTTACTATCGGTTTTATGACAATAAAGCGATAGTAGAATACTGTTAAATTGATCTAAAGGTATTTCCTGAGAACAATTACAGATGGGTCTCAGTACATCATTTTGCACTTGTAAAGACACCTGAAACCCCATGCAAATGACTTCCAATAATTTTGAAATAAATTAACAGTAAAGACCAATCATGGAATGAAAATTTGCAGTTTTCATATTGATTTGTGAAAAGAATCAATTATTGCTCAAATCAAGTATATACTCCAATTGAAATGAAAATTTGCATAAATGATTCTCAATGCATCACGTATGTTTTCCCAAACAATTTTTAAAAAATGATTTGAAAAATTCTTTGATTAAAGATCCAAGTAATATACGTCACTTACATATTGCAAATTAGTCAAGAATGGTTGTCCACCCATAATCCTTCTTCGTGGTCGTCTCGCAGGTAACTTGTTTCGTCAATATCTTCGGTTGGGACAGATTGAAGGATTCCATCTAAAAATAGAGGTAGTTCGTCGAACTGATCGTACTCTTCTTCATCCACAACGTCTTCGACCCCAACAATACGTCTCTTACTGTGAAGGACAACGTGCAATTTTGGGTTGGCCGGGTCAACGATGTAGAACACCTGTGTGGCTTGCTCAGCAAGTATAAATGGATCATCTTTGTGTGCGACTCTACTAAGATCGACGAGAGTAAACCCATAATTGTCGACTTTAACACCTCGAGGGATTTCGACCCATTGGCATCGAAACAGAAGAATCTTAAGTAATACATAATCGAACTCCCATATTTCCTCAATATCACCGTAATATGAGTCGAGTGCCCTTACTGCCCTGGCATCCTCCGAAATAGCAAGTAGTGTCACTCCACTACATTGCATAGTACTCTTCTCGTCCTGAGTTCTTGTGTAAAATGAATAGCCGTTGATGTCATACCCCTGCCAAGTCCCTACAGTAAATCTAGGCCCTCTGGCCAACCATGTAACATCTTCATCTACGTCGCTCTCAGAAGCTTGCAGGACTCTATTTTCGATCCACCCAGCAAACTTCCTATTATGTTCTCTGGTGACCCAAATCTCTGGCTTCGAGGGATGCTGTTTCCGTAACATTTCTTTGTGCTCGTGTATGTATGGCTCCACCCCCGTCATGTGCTGTAAGACCCAAAAATGGGCTTTTGCATACAGATCACTAGAGGGGACGACTGCTTTAAATCCAATCGTTCCAATGCCTTGAAGCCTGCCCTCATGCCGGGACGTAGGAACGCCAATTGGGTCAACCCCGGCCATATAGTTGGTGCAAAATTCGATCACCTCCTTGGCGGCATAACCTTCAATGATACTGTCCTCAGGCCGATGTCGATTCCTTACATATCCCTTCAAAATACCCATAAATCTCTCAAATGGATACATGTAGCGCAGGAACACGGGTCCACAAAACTTAATTTCTCTGACAAGGTGAACAATTAGATAGACCATAACATCAAAAAAAGATGGAGGGAAATACATCTCTAGCTGACAAAGAGTTGTAGTCACATCGCGTTGCAAATCGTCCAGTTGATCCAGATCAATTACCTGCAAGGACACAGTTGCAGCAAACATTCAGATCCAAAAAATCTGACAAGTTCCACGAATGGAGCTAATTAACTTGCTAGGAGTACACGCTTACGTACCTTGCCAGATATTGTGTTGAAGAAATAACATAGCTTTGTAATTGTCTCTCTGACTTTGACTGGGAGAATGCCTCTGATAGCAATGGGAAGCATTTGTGACATCAGTACATGACAATCATGCGACTTCATACCAACCAGTTTCAAGTCTTTCATGGACACAAGTTTTTTCAAGTTCGCAGAATACCCGCATGGAACTTTGACACCATGTAGGCACTGACAGAGTTCTGTTTTTTCTCTTTTTGACAAAGTATAGCAGGCCGTGGGGAGGTATGTCCGCTTTCCCTTCTCCAACGATGCAAACTCAGTCCTTATGCCCATGTCAAGTATGTCATGGCGAACGTTGATGCCATCTTTCGTCTTTCCTGGAATGTTCAACAACAAACCAGTCAAACTGTCACAAACATTTTTCTCTACGTGCATGACATCAATGCAATGTCGAACTTGTAAGTGCTCCCAATATAGCAGATCCCAAAGAATCGATCTCTTCTTCCAAACATTTTTTCCTAGAGGTTTAGAACATTTACCGAACTCAACTTTGATGTCCTTCACGCGCAAGTAAAGCTCCTTACCAGTCACAAACACTGGGGCTGATCCTTTCTCAGGCTTCCCATTGAATGACTTCCTCTTCTTACGGTAGGTGTGATGCATCGGAAGGAATCTGCAGTGACCCATGTACACTGTTTTTCTGCAGTTCGATAACCACATGCTTTCAATTTCATCCAGGCAAATAGGACAAGCCTTGCCTCCTTTCGTACTATACCCCGACAAATTTCCATAGGCCGGGAAATCATTTATGGTGCAAAATATCATAGCCCGCAACATGAAATTCTTTTGCTTATGTGCATCCCACACCCGCACCCCTTCGCTCCACAATTTATGCAAGTCCTCGACTAACGGTGATAGAAACACGTCAATATCATTCCCGGGTTGTCTGGGTCCTGAAATTAGTGACGACATCATGATGTACTTGCGCTTCATACATAACCAAGGAGGAAGATTGTAGATGCATAAAAGAACCGGCCAAGTGCTATGTCGACTGCTCATATTTCCGTGTGGATTCATACCATCCGTACTCAGCCCAAACCTTATATTCCTCACTTCGCCGCCAAACTCACCGAATGTTCTGTTGATGTTTCTCCATTGAATGGAATCAGCTGGATGTCTTAGTTTTCCGTCTTGTTTCCGACCTTCAACATGCCAACGCAAATACTTCGCATCTTTCGGATTTGCAAACAGCCGTTTCAATCTGGGAATCACAGGCAAATACCACACAGTTTTGGCCGGAGGCCCTTTCTTTACCTCATCACATCCATTGTGATAAATTCTGTCCCCATGCTTATACCGCGATGCACCGCATCTTGGACAAACATGAAAATCCTCGTACTCGTTATGATACAGAACACAATCATTTGGGCATGCATGTATTCTTTCGATTTCCATTCCCAACGGACACAATAGTTTTTTGGCCTGGTAAACCGATCTTGGCAACTCATTTCCCTCTGGAAGCATGTCCGCTAACAGATCCAATAGCGCCATGAAACTCTTATCGCTCCAACTGTTGCTTGCCTTCAAGTTATATAATCTCAACACAGAAGATAACTTTGTAAATTTTGCACATCCGGGGAACAAAGGCTTCTCAGAATCAACAATTATTTTCTCAAATTTAGCTAAATCGTTTTCGCTGTAGTCTTCTTCTACATCACGTAACATTCATCTAAATTGTCGTCATCTACATGGACTTCCGAATGAACATTACCAATGTTTTGATCATGATCATCATTACTGCAATCCACTTCCGGGTGCTGCTGAGTGGTAGCGGTAGTGCTCGTTTCCTCAAGATCTTCACCATGCCATATCCAACGAGTATAGCGTGCGTTAAAACCACGACGAATCAAATGACTCCTAATCTGATCAGAGTTGCAGAACCTTTTTAAGTTCATACAATCTATACAAGGACAATGCATATCTTTCTCTCCCTTCTTCGCCTTTTCTTGCTCAGCAAATTTAATAAATCCATTCACACCCTCCAAATACTCAACAGTAGTACGTTTTATTCCATACATCCAATATTCTCGGTCCATCTACAATTATTTCACAAAATTGACAAATTCAAATAAATAATTAATGACTCAGGGCATGCATATATGCATGAAACATAATTAGCTAGGCCATATGTGTGTACATGAGCTGCTTAATTACATTAAATGGATTTGTATATATGAAACCCTAATTAACTTGATGCATGCATTAATTGGAAGAGCCAGCTAGCTAGCTGCTTAAATTCAGCAAGCTATAGCTAGCTAGCTAGCCCAGCCTTCTAGCTAGTTTGGAGATACATGTATCTAGTTTAATGAATTGCAAGTAGAGAGAGAGGGAGAGTGTGAAAGAGTGATCGAGAGAGAGAGAGAGAGAGGTGATGAGAAGATGACAATACCGAGGGGGATGGAAATATAATCAACCTCTCAGCTAGCTTCTCCAGATCACTCTAGCTTGGAGTCGTGCGCGGCTGAAATGATTCTAACATGCAGAGTGCAGAGCAGGGGTCGACCTAATTAAGTTGTACAATTTTACTATCGGTTCAAAAACACAAACCGATAGTAAAATAAGGTCCCCACTGTCATAACCATTAGTTTATATGAAGTCATTTTACTATCGGTTTGTTTTATATAACCGATAGTACTATTTCATATATTGTATCGGTTAGTACAGTAAGAACCGATAGTAAAAAGTCAGTAATTTCACTATCAGTTACGCGAGAAAAACCGATAGTACTATTTAATGTCTTATATCGATTGGTACAGTACGAACCGATAGTATAAAGTGAGTAATTTTACTATTTGTTACGAATGAAAAACCGATAGTACTATTTTAATATATTATATCGGTTGGTACAGTAATAACCGATAGTATAAAGTGCGTAATTTTACTATCAGTTAAAAATGGAAAACCGATAGTACTATTTAATATATTATATCGGTTTATACAGTAATGACCGATAGTAAAAATTATTTGCATTTCACTAACGTTGGACTAGTGTGTAACTGATAGTAAAATGCCTCTTTTCCGCCGCTGTCGTCCTATTCTATTGGATTTTTCCCAGATTGCTTATAACCGTTAGAAAATATGGGTTAGTGGAATGCACTTCTGTAGTAGTGTACAGTAATGACCGATAGTAAAAAATGTTTGCATTTCACTAACGGTGTACCAGAATATAACCGATAGTAAAAAGCCTCTTCTCCACCGCTGTCGTCCTATTCTATCAGATTTTTCCCAGATTGCTTATAACCGTTAGAAAATATGGGTTAGTGGATTGCATTTCTGTAATAGTGGACATAGGAACAATTTTCCCTTTTTCTTTGTATTTTCTTAGTAAAAAGTCTCTTCTCCACCGCTGTCGTCCTATTCTATCGGATTTTTCCTAGATTGCTTATAACCGTTAGAAAATATGGGTTAGTGGATTGAATTTCTGTAGTAGTGGACATAGGATCAATTTTCCCTTTTTCTTTGTATTTTCTTAAGTGTTTGTATTTCCTCAATTTTATTTAATTATGACAGCATATACTCTATTCTTTTTCACATGTCGTTTTAGTTCAATACACAGTTTTAAAAAATGAAGTAATATTACACGTCTACCTCTAGTGCTTGTAGTTATAGATGTTTTGTTTGCATATATGCGATTAGTGGAGGTAGAGTAATAGTCATGAAGGTATTTTTGAAGATGAGATCATATTTCACCTCGAAAACGTTGAATAATATTTTTTTATATACAAATTCTTCTTTCTAAAACGATACATAAAAAAATCAAAGGAGTATGTATATGTATATATATATATATATGTGTGTGTGTATGTGTGTGTGTCTATATATATATATATATATATATATATATATATATATATATATGTATGTGTGTGTGTACCACTCCTAGTGCCAACTGCTACCTATCATGTTTGCAACTGGACTGATAAAAGCCAGTGACTACCGATAACCAACCGGTTACCGACGGGAAAATGAATCCTACTCCTACATATGTAATCTCCGTCCTAGTAAGAGGTACACCAACTTCATTCATATAAATGTCAGGAATCCTGGAGAGAGAGAGAGAGATGTTAAGGTGAATCCTGTAGATATGGCAGTTATATAGTGTTGTAGCTAGAGATGTTACAAGTGCTTGCAATTGCAACCTAAGATCTACCTCAGCCTGTACTGTATTGGCTTTTCAAGCCTCACTGTAGCACCATCAGATATTGCATTGTGGAGTGACTAGTACTCTCCAAACATGTTAGTTCCAACTTTGTTGTAAGGGAGTTCATAAGTTTCAACTGCTTGCATTGCAAGCGTGAGATGACGTCTGTGCAGGGTTCAATTTCTCATTGATAACCGGTTGGTTACTGGAAATTTCAGTCTAAATAAGTATAGTGATATTGGCAGACTTATGTGAGTAAAAACGTAAATTACACTTTCGATCCTTAAACTTGAGCAGGTGCATCATTAGATCCCCAAACCTGAAATGTCAACAGCTTGCATTGCAAGTGTGAGAGGGCATCTAGGCTAGGGTTCGATTTCTCGACGGTAACACGTTGGCTACTGGAAATTCCAGTCTCCGTAGGTATGGCTAGTACCGCTTGATATTGTGTTAGTAAAAAGGTAAATTGTACTCTGAATCCTTAAACTTAAACAAGTGCACCACTTAGATCTCTAAACATAAAATTTTAACTGTTTGCATTGCAAGTGTGAGATGACAATCTGTCCAGAGTTCAATTTATTTGTGGTAATTGGCCAATTACCGGAAATTCCAGTCTCCATGGGTATGTACAATACTGATTGATATTGTGTTTGTTTTGTGTTATTTGTAAAGAATATAAAAAAGTAAATTGCACTCCGTGTTTTAGACTTGAGAAGGTATATCATTTAGATTTCTAAATTTGAAATTTAACTTGAGATGAGTCCCTAACTTTGCTCGGCCGTTTCGGTTAGGTCCATCAGGTAGTTAAATTAACAAAAGAAATGATGTGGAATCCTAACATGGAACTTCTAAGTTGAGAAATAAGTCGTGTTAGTTTGTTGATGATATGGACTATGATGTTGCATTGTTTTGATTAAATACTAATATATTCTTTTTCAATTAAAAAAAATACTTAGAGTCCATTTGGAATAATGGATTTTTTTAGGAATTAGTAGGTTTTGAATTCTTAGAAATATTTTCCATAAGAGATGTTTAGAGTAAAGGAAAGAGGTGGTTACATTCCATAGGAATGATTCCTAACCTCCATATTTTGTAGAAAAAACATTCGCTCAAACCTAATTTTTTTAGTTTCTTGTATTGTTATGTGATTCAATTAAACAATTTGTGTTCTTATAGGATGTAAGTGGACATGACATCCAATTCTTGCATTTTTTCCTATTTCTGTATTTTATATTTTCTACATTCCAAATAGACCCTTAGATATTATTGGAGAAAACGATAGTCCCTCGAAGCAGTTCTCCAGGTAGAGGCCCTACCCCCTCCGGGTGATTCCACGGGTAGAGATCCTGCCCCCTCTGGGAGGTTCTCTGGGTAGAGGCCCTGCTCTCTACAAATAGTTGCCCAGAGGAGGTCTTGCTCTCTCCGAGTGGTTTCCTAGGCGCAGGTTACGTCCTCTCCGGGTACCACTACCCGGGAAACCTCTATCCCTGAGTGTCTCGAAAATTGAAGTGGGCACATGTCGAAGATCCGTGTCTCATGCCCTACGAAAGGACCATTACGTCCTCGAACTGACGGTCGCAACTAAAGTAGTTTAGAAATTTGTGTCTTTTGCGGTCTATATATATCCTTGTACCCCCTCTCTTGTGACAACAACTTTTCATTATATCCAATACACTCAAAGCAATAGGTACGTCTAGGAACTCTCTCCCTGTAAGAAAGCCTCTTCAGTCGACTTACGTTGAGGGCGTGTTGACTGGACTAGAGTTCCACTGAAATCTGAACTTGTATAAATCTATCGTGTCACTCTCTGTATTTACCGAACACGGGGTGACCTGTCGTACAGTCAACTCACGTTATTGTACATGTATTCCACGTCAAAAAACTTGTCATGGGATTCGTAACACCACGACATACTAATATAAAACAGAGGAAAAATTCACTAAAAGCATGCATGGATAAATGTAAAATTTAAACCTGATTGCAACATTTAACTGACAAAATGACTAAATTGATTAAAGGATATAAGTTTAGGGACCAAGATGACTAACAAAGACCAAGTTTAGAGACCAACAAGTTAAATTTCAAAGTTAGAGACATAAATGTTACAACTGTACAAGTTTAAAGATTCAGAGTGTATCAATTTAGAAATTATAAATAATCTAAGGTGGAAGAAGCACAAGTACAATGCAAAATACAAAAAAATAATAAAATAAAAATAGTTACCAGCCGTGGGGATGGGGGGTGGGGGCGAGTTTGGGCCCATGTTGCGGCCAACTCTTGAAGCACAATCCAAATGATCAAGACAGAGAATTTTTTTTAAATAACACATTACAAAAAAAACCATTACAAAAATAGCAGACATTGTAAAATTTTGTAGATCTAACATTCAACCATCATATGTCTTGGCAACTGAGACATTTCTCTGTTTCAGTCACCATACGTCCTGGAGATTGAAACCTGCAGAGGTTACAGTTACCAGAATGTATGACAATTGAAACTGTTTTTCCAGTCCAATTAACCCAAAGGTCTAGTCGTCATACATCCTAACAACTAAAATCTTCTCAGGTTTCAGTCGTCAAGATGTATGGCGACTGAAACCAAGAAATGCCTCAGTCAATAGGATGTATGACAATTGGTCGTTAAATTTGTAAAAACTTTACAATATTTGTTATTTTTGTAATTATGTTTTTTAATATATTCTTTAAAGAAAAACTTCACAGATGCAAAATTTGTAAGAGTATGGAGGACTCCGAGCCTTATTAAAGTATGGTCTCCATTCATGCATGCCATAAACAATCTGTTTCTCCTATTTAACATTCTAGATATTTCATGTCCATATTAATACTAGAGTAAATTATATTGTGGATTTTTGAATTTATATCGAAATTTCACTTGGCTCCTTCAACTGAGGGCTTCACATTTTAATCTATAAACTTAGATAATACTCAGTCCAATATTGGTGCTTCCGTTCGATGCTTGGAAAAAAATGATTTTTTATTTGTTGCGCGTGGAAGTCGAGGCAGCTTGATGCATCGGAGGCAGCGGGAGCCCCCAAATGGATTTATAATTTTTTATTTGTTCACTCTTTATTTCTATGTCAACAATATTGTATGTAATTTTTATTTTATAATATATGCAATAATCTAACTCGAATTAGATCTTAATTACATTTAGAAAGTTATAGCTCTTTAAGTTTTCTTTATATAGTCCAAAAATCATTTAATTTCAATTTTAGAATTAAAAATTATGTATATTTTATTAAAATCACCTAAATTCTGATATATATTTAATTTATACATGGGCCCGCTTGAGAAGTCCCATGAAACACCAGTGCATTGGAGTAGTCAGCAT
This sequence comes from Pharus latifolius, assembly GCA_019359835.1. Taxonomy (NCBI): domain Eukaryota; kingdom Viridiplantae; phylum Streptophyta; class Magnoliopsida; order Poales; family Poaceae; genus Pharus; species Pharus latifolius. The sequence goes on from CM033328.1 coordinate 7,074,192, forward strand.
CTCAGAATGGTGGTTCGCACGTGTGTCACGGAATATTCCTCTGCAGCACCTCCTCCCTTGATCCTTCCATTAGACTCAACTTAAGTGTTTCATCCCACACCATCTCTTATTGGACGTGCTGAGGTAGCAAGAATTTTATAGGCTAGTGATGAGATGGCATGGCTAATACGGAAAGTGCCATGTGTCCCTCTTATTTTATTGAAAATTTTTCATTTTGGTCCCTGTATTTTTAAGAAATTATATTTTTGTTCCCACCCATCTCTCCCTTTTAATGGAAATTTTTCATTTTGCTCCTTGGATTTTTAAAAATTACATTTTAGTCCCATGATAACTAAATAGGGATTAAAATGTAATTTTAAAAATCAGGGACTAAAATGAAAATTTTCTAGTTAAAAAGAAGATGAGTAGGGACTAAAATGTAATTTTTTAACAATCTAGGGACCAAACGAAAAATTTTCAATAAAAGGGAGACCGGTGGGGACTAAAATATAATTTCTTAAAAATCTAGGGACCAATATGATAAATTTTTCAATAAAAAGGGAGATGGATGGAGTCTGAAATATAATTTCTTAAAAATCCAAGAACTGAATTGAAAATTTTCAATAAAATAAGGGAGACACATGACACTTTCCATGTCAGCTATGCTATCTCATCATTGGCCTACAAAATTTTTGCCACTTCAACGTGTCTTGTAAGAGAAGGTGTAAAATAAAACACTTTACAAATTCATAGACTCAAATGTAAAATTCTCAAATTCAGGAATATAAGTGAAATTCATTATAAGTTTAGAAATGCACGGTACAATTTACTCTTAAGGCTAAGTCCAACCCCGCCGCTAACGAAGTCTGACAAGCGGGGCCCACCGCGAAAAATTAATAAAAAAACCGCTCGAGGAGAGAGAGGACGCCAGGCGAAGCGGTGGAAAATAAGGTCTGACAGGTGGGCCCGCCGACGCCACCGAGCCGAAGCGTCCCGCGTTGGAGGCCACGTGACGCCCCGGGACGCGCTTTGTGGGCCCCACCTGTCGCGCGCGGCCGTTTCCCGTACCCAAGCAGCACACGCACTAACAATTGGGCCCCAATTCTTGTTTGGGCCCACATGTCGGCGGCAGTGCGTGCGGTACGATAGTGCACCACGCGTTTTGGTGGGGCCCACAAAACGCGTGGTGACGCGTAAAGCCGCGTGTTTGTCGTGCTTCGTGTACCCGCGTTGGTTTTCCTCTGTGCCACTGATGGGTGGGCCCGGCTAATTCTCGGCCCCACATGTCAGCCTGAGGGTTGGTTTTTTGTGGCTAAAAATAGCCGTTGCCTCGTTTTCCCGGCTGGTCCCACACGTCAGTGACACAAATAAATAGCCGTTTGAATTTTTTATTCATTTGTGAGCCAAAAAATTCATAAAAAATACCAAAAAATCACAAAAATTTGCAGAAAAATTGTATGCTCGTGTGGCTATAAATATGAGCAAATTTCAGCTCATTTGCACCAAACACAAGCACAAGCACACATTTTTCTCCCTCTCTTTGCTCAAATTTTTTCCAGAAAATTTCCCGATGGCCAACACTCCCCCCGGCAGTTATGTCAATTGGTTTGGTGAGCCCAATTTCGATGAGGAGAACTCCCAAGCGCCAAACAGTCAAAATCCGCCCAGTTTTCAGCCTCCTCCCCCGCCATACCCGATGTGCTATCCACCATACGGCCCACCCCCTCCATACGGCCAACCATATCCGTATGCACATCCATACGCACAGCCCCCCTACGGCCCTTACGGCCAAAATCCTCATTTCGTCGGAGCTCCGACCATCCCCGCGGAAATGTCGCCTCCACAAGCACCGGCAAAGAATTCCCGCTCCACATCTGTATCAGATACTGGAAGTCCGCATAGGACAGCCCCGGACGTGCTCGACGACGACAACGATGCTAACAAAGGCGAACAAACCGCTGCACGGCGACGTACACGATTGAACTGGTCACAACAGGACGACATGTGGCTTGTGAGTGTTCATCTGAATATATATATTGGCATTGTAGATTTTTGCTCCTCGGTTTTTATCTTACTTACTTTTCCAAAATTTGAATTTTTCGTCCTCTAGATCAGTGCATGGTTGAATAACTCTCTGGACCCGGTCGAGGGGAACAACCAAAAGTTTGACATGTATTGGTCGAAGGTCACTTACGCGTACAACGCGAGCAGTCCGCCCGATCGAAGACGGGACCTCAGGCACTGCAAAGACCATTGGCAAAAGAGCAATAAAAAAATTGTTCACTTCAATGGCATCTATTGCAGGTTGAGGGATGCCTACGCCAGTGGCCGTTCGGACGACCAATTGATGTCTCGAGCGCGGGACATGTATAGGCAGGAGGTAGGTCATCCCTTCATCTTGGAGCACTGGTGGAGTGCCGTACGCGGTCAACCGAAGTGGTGCCGAAGCTACCTCGATTCTTCCAAACGAGCTCGCCTCAACGAAGAAGGTGCCCACACGTCATCATCAAACAATGACGATGAACCTATCGAGCTTCCACGACCGGAAGGGCGGGATGCGGCAAAGAACAAGCGGAAGGGTAAGACAAAAATGAGTGAAACATCCTCGGCGTACGAGGAGACCCTGCACCGCATCGGCCAAGCCAATGCCGACCTCGATAGGGTGGCCGATAAAGCCGTTGCTGCAGCCGAAAATTTGCAAGAGATGGCCAAGAGCAAGGAAAAAGCCACATTTATGAAGTCGTTGACGAAACTGATTATGGGGGATACATCTAATTTCTCGGATGCTCGTAAGAAGGCGCATGAGGCCGCATTAGAGTATGTGAACGACATGATTAAGGAAATGAAGAATAAGTAGTAGCTTGAACGATGTACTTTTCCTTTCTAAAATTGTACTCGCATTATTAATTTAAGTCGTTTTGGATTTAGCTGTTGGAACTGTGGCATGTGCTCGATAATTTTGGAATGTAGCCGTTGGAACTGACACATCTGCTTGATACTTTTGGAATGTAGCCGTTGGAACCGACGCATGTGATGGGTGCTTTTGGAATTTAGCTGTTGGAACTGGCACATCTGCTGGATGCTTTTAGAGTGTAGCCGTTAGAACTGACACATCTGCTTGATACTTTTGGAATATAGCCGTTGGAACCGACGCATGTGATGGGTGCTTTTGGATTTAGCTGTTGGAACTGGCACATCTGCTGGATGCTTTTGAAGTGTAGCCGTTAGAACCGCTGCATGTGATTTGCTTCTCCCCCTATATATCGGAACCCCTCGAGCCCTCATCTTCAAAACTCAGTAATCACATCTTCACAACCGAGGCCTCTCTTCTTCGACCACCAAGAGATCTTGCCTACTCCCAAAAAATGTCGTCTAGCTCAAGCACAAGTAGTGCCTACGATGAAGCCATCAACCAAGTAGAAGAGTTCGTGGCGGAGTTCGTGACGATGCAAACCCTCCACCGTCGTGTTCTTGAAGACCTTCAAGCCAACATGGGCGATGGTACCTCGCACCGCCGTCGACGAGATAGCAGAAGATACATCGATAGAGATCGCGAAGGCGGTCATGATCGTCTTGTCGCGGACTACTTCGCCGATGTTCCGGTCTACCCTGGATACTTGTTCCGCAGACGATTCCGAATGGGGAGACCTCTCTTTCTGCGAATCGTCGAAGCTCTTGGAGAGTGGTCTCCATACTTCAGTGAGAGGAGAGATGCCCTCCATCGAAAGGGGCTATCTCCCTTGCAAAAGTGCACGGCGGCATTGCGCATGTTGTGCTACGGCTCCCCCGCCGATGCCGTCGATGAGTATGTACGCATTGGAAAGTCGACGGCTATTGAGTGCCTGGGGCGTTTCGTCGGAGGAATCATTGATTGCTTCGCGGAGGAATATCTTCGTCAACCTACTGTCGATGACCTCCGGCGTCTGCTCCAGCAAGGAGAGGACCGAGGTTTCCCAGGGATGCTGGGAAGCATCGATTGCATGCACTGGGAATGGCGCAATTGCCCAGTTGCGTGGAGGGGCCAATTCACCCGTGGTGATCAAGGAGTCCCTACAATAATACTTGAAGCGGTCGTGTCCAAAGACCTGTGGATATGGCATGCTTTCTTTGGTGTCGCCGGATCCAACAACGACATCAACGTGCTGAACCAATCCCCCCTTTTCACGGATGTGTTGCGCGGCCAAGCTCCTGCTGTTCAGTACTTTGTTAATGGAACAGAGTACAATATGGGGTACTACTTGGCCGACGGTATTTACCCCGAATGGGCTGTCTTCGTGAAGACCATACCCTTGCCACAAACGAACAAACAACGGTTGTTCGCACAACATCAAGAGGGGGTAAGAAAGGATGTGGAGCGAGCCTTCGGGGTTTTGCAGAGTCGATTTGCTATTGTCCACGGGCCCGGTCGATTTTGGCAACGATCAACTCTTGCCAATATAATGAAAGCATGTGTCATCCTCCACAACATGATAATCGAGGATGAGCGGCACTCTCATGACCCGACCGATGAGTCGTACGATAGCCAAGGGACATCTACCGTAACACCGCCTACTCTCCACAGGAGTGCTCCGCCAATTTTCGAACATATGCTAGCTCAAAACGATGCGATCCGCGCTCGTCCAGTGCATCTACAACTAAAACGGGATCTTGTCGACCATATTTGGCAGCGTTTTGGGGGTGATGATACCGACGAGTAGTAGTTTGTGCGAAGTCTTCTTTGAAATGTATTCGAAATTTAATTAAGTATGCGTCTTGTTTAATTCCATCTGTGCCATTTCTTAAATAAAAAATTTTAAAAAAAATTTTAAACTTTTTTAATGTTATTTATAATTTTTGTCTTTTATTTCGTTGTGTTCGAATTATCCGAATTTTATTTTAGCGATTTGATAATCTTTAATACATATTATATACGTGGGCCCCGCACGAAGCGCCTCTCGAAGCGCCTTTGCATTGGAGTAGGAGGCGCTAGAGATGGCGCCTCGCGAAGCGCCTCGCGAAGCGCCGGTGCATTGGAGAGGGGGGTGCTTCGGGGGGTGCTTCGGGTGGTGCTTCGCACACGTGGCACAGAATATGCTGCAGAATATTCTGTTGAAACGCCTCGCGAACCGCCTTTGCACTGGACTCAGCCTAATACTACATAGGATTTTAACCTCACTTCACTATAAATATTAACCTACTTAATATGATTAGTTTCTTAAGACACAAAGACTTATATACGATGCTTACTCAAACTACACTATTAGAACTAAATAGATCTCTTTAGTCAAACTGCCACGATGTTACACGATATTTCTGAGAAGGGTCTGGTCTTCAAGTCCTGCAGTGTAGGTATCAAGGTTTGGTTGGCTGCAACTACAAGACTTGTTTTAAGTTTAATCCAAACTATGTGCTACAATACAGTCAAGTGATCATTGCCCTTTTTGAGTACGCTTGATGCGACCTGCTGTACCTAAGGTCTGATAGGCCTGGCGGGAGGTTAGAATTCTCTCTCTAAGAATTATTAATATACGTTAATCACTCAATTAATTATATTAACACATAAATTTAACTTATCATATACGTAAGTCTCACTCACTTCCCATTAAGAAGATTAGACCTCAAAAAAATTATCCATACAACCAAACAAACACAAAATACATCCATTCCGACAAGTCGAGAGAAGGTGCTAACCAAATTTTTGTCTAAGATATCACTATTTTAGTTTCTACCCAGGAGTCTTTTGGAGATTTTTTTTGTCTCATTTTTGTACTCTTTGGCTTGACTCTGCTGTCTAATTTCATTTTTTCTTACTCCTAAGTTGATGATTTCCATGTTTTTATTTGCTTATTATGTTTAAAAAATGACTCTGAAATGTGATTCATCTCTCTTTTTTTCTTTCCTAGTTCAGACTTTCAGTGAGGTAGAGCATTATTTTCTTCTTTTTTCAGTGATATTCTGCTTCAATATTAAGTCATGTTTTGTTCAAGACAGGCAAAAGGTTGTGTCCTAAGTTGTGCTTGTTTACTCTAGTAATGCAAGATTATTTGCAATTTGATACCTTAATTGAGCTTCTGAAGTTAAAATCAGTTACTAATAATCTTGAGTCATATTTAGCTTTAGCATTTGTGTGCTATGTCAGCTAGTAAAATTAAATCACTGATATTAATATGTTGAACTTGATTCATATTTAGGTTTAGCATTTGGCATGCTTAATTGGGCTTAATTAGCCCACAAAACATAAAGCTGCCAAAGCGACCAGCAGAAAAGTATACAAGTTTGGGAATTCACTAAAAATGACACTTATGAAGCGATCTTAGTTTGGCATACACTTCAATGTTTCTTGTTTTTATACCTTGTTAATTCCCTTGGTTCCTCAGAATGTTTGCATCAAAAAGCATGTGCCTTGTTTTGTTTATTTCTAGGTTGGAGCTCCCTCGTGTTCCAATTCAAAGCTCATTGGGACATGTGAGCATCCCCAAATAAATCTCCCAAATTTAATTCACTCTCCTAATCTCTATCACATTGTGTTGAAATATAAATAGATTATTTTACTTATCTTTTTTAATAGATTAATCTTTTAGGTGAATTGATGGTATATAAAACTCAATACTTGGTCAGACAGAAGGTTCTAATTTGTGATCTGACAGACCTAAAAAAAATAAAATGGTCTCACCTGGATTTCTATACCATTATGTCCAGACAAGAGTGAAAGAGAGATTAAATTTATTATAATTAAGTAGTATTTTCTTAATAATATAAATTATTTTAAAAAAATTAAGTCATTACATGAAAATTAATACAACATGGATCACATTCCAATAGATATCATAGCTGAAATATAAAGATCCTATTTGTACGATGAGTTTGATTAGAAATCTTGCTTAGCCTTTTTAACACTCTTCTATCTCTCGCACACACAATAATAGATAAATGTAACACAACTTTCCATGGCAAAAACACAGAGAGCATTTGGACGGAGGATGGTAGTACTATGGTATTGCTGAAACTTTAGGAAGTTGGTAAGTCCTCCCCCACATTGAAGTCACTGCCAATAGAATAGAATGGAAGTTTGGTTTAGTCCAACAAAAGTTACTTCCCCCAGGTGTGGATTCTCTATGCACGGTGCTCTTCCTCCGAATAGTTAACCAGGTAATCTTGCCATAGATTATACCACTGCCAATTCAACATTATAGCATTATATTTTTTTTTTGTTCTTTTCCTTTAGGTAGCTTAAGCATAATGCAATGTTTAGATTGATTTTCATAGACTATATATACAAGTTGTATGACAAAATCACATTCTTACAATAAGATCATCAATATATTTAGACCTTTCTACAATCTTTTTTAGAAGTAAAAAGAATTGGTTAGAGTATTTATCTGAAATGTGTAATTAAATATCACTACTATCAATTTAATCTCTAAAAATATACCCACACTCGCACATCTACACGGGAGCTAAACCCTAAGTTATAAGCATTAGAAGACTATAATTGGTTAGCAGACATTTCAAGAGTCTAACTAACAATATTGTTCTCATTAGACGCATAACATAATCAAAGTAGTATATAATTACACTAGTGGGCATGACAGGCTTGACACCCTTTCCCAGTACAAGTTCCATGTCATTAGTCCATCCTAATCCTAAGCATTTATGTCATAGACATAGTGAGCCTTCTTTTTTTGCATTAAGATAAGAGTTGAAGGCAAAACAGATGGTCTCCCTGCTTCACTCCGAGCAGACATCTTGTCATTAAAAACCCATTACCACATGCAGGTATTCTGGGAGGAGGACTCCAACTCACTGAAAGCTATACCCCAAAAAAAAAACGAGGGGGGGTGGTGTGGCGCTCCATTAGTCCACATCCCATACCTCAGCTTTGGCCATTCCCATGCGCTGACCACACGAGTGCAAGTGTAAGAATTTAAGATAAATAAGTTATTAAGAAAAATAAGAGAAGTATAAGTATTTTTTTTTAGATTTAGATTTTAGAGGTTAGGTCATACAAGATAATAGGTGTTACTCTTTATGAAATATTATAGTGCTTGTTGACATGTGATCACAATTATCAATTCTCACCCTGTTCTACCTAGGATGATTAGAATGTTCGGTTCCATCAAATAAACTAGAATTAAAAAGATTTACGCCTCATTCATTCCAACAATTTTACTATATCTTGGATGATTCATGGTGTAAGCAGAATATTCTATTTCATTCAATCTAGTATTAATCACTAAAGAAATTTTGTTGTTTTAAACTTTATTATATCTATTATGTGACTATTATCTTATCCTACCATAACTCATCACATCATATACAATCTCAAACGAAATTCAATCTATATAGACTAAGTAAATACTATTTGAAATTTATAATGTGAGCTGTTGTGCTCAAATGGAGTTCATAGTGGTGTTTTTAGAGAAAAAATGGTAAGATGTTTAAATGGAAGAAATTAAAAAAATGTTTTCTAGAACAAAAAGGAAGAAAAAAATTGAAAAAGAGAATGGAATTATAAACTGAAGAGTGGGAGCCACTTTGAATGCTATTTTGGTCCTATTATTGGCAGCTTTCCACGTGGCCGTTTTACTTGCTTCACTCATTCCTTCTCTAGAAAGTACTTGTAATGCATTGCTTCTGGGATCACCATACAAAAGACAAGAGATATAATAATACGGGACATATCTGTGCAGTATTTTTAGAAGTTTGTTTTGATGATTTAGGGTATAACTGACAGCTAATATATTAACACTTAATTGAATTTATGTTAGATATCTCCTTTAATAATATAAAATAAAAAAGACAACAGAAAAGTACAGATTGTATATCAAAAGTACTTTAAGTGTTACTGTAGCAGAGTTATTATAGTGTAATGATTAATTGGATTAGATTGGAGATAATATATTGACTATAATATCTAGACATATTTTACAATAATTAAGAGTGAGAAAAATTAAGGAAATTCTATGTTAAATATTTTGTAGATTTAAACTAGGATGTTGGATATTAATTTGATTTATATTAGAATTCTATAACAAATATAACTCTAATTAAATCTTTTAAGTATAGTGTTAGAAGTGATATATAAAGTTTAGGAAAACATCTAGTGCACATCATCAATTCGGTGATAGTATGTAAACCATGGTGGTTCATGTATTAAATCAACAGAAAAGAATTCTCATAAAATTGGGAACATAGTTTGCGGAGTAACCTACCAACATTTTAAAATTTCAAGTTCAAATTCCATTAGGGAGAAATAAAGGGAAGTATGTTGTGAACAGTAACTTTTGTTTTTTTTTCTCTTAATTTATCATTTGTGAGATATTTCTTTTTTTGTTTTTTCTGATTCAATTGAGTTTGGACTTAAAATTTTAGAAATTAACAGTTCACTTAACATGATACATTAAAAAAAATTTTGAAAATCTTTCTTGTTCATTTGATATTTGATTCGACCTGGTTTGCAGGCTTTCAATCCTAATTAAATCATTTAGATATAACGCTAGATGTGATGCGTAAAGCATGACGTCAGTTTTTATTATATATTACTGTGCACTTTTAGTCCAAAAATTACTTTGTTGTAATGATATATAGATGATTTTTCTCGAAGTATATTAACAACACGAAGTACACAATACATACAGATTAAGTTATTCTCCGTCCATTCTTTTCTACTTGAAATAATTAACTACATACCAATATAAAAATATCAATTTAGTAAGATACTACTAACTGTGAGAATAATATGTTAAGTCTAGACCCCATATATCAATAAGACACTCAACGATATTTTATTAACTTCACAACTTTGACAATGATATAGATCTAATTATCTCTTTCTACTTATAGTTTTAGACTTTGTATGGTCTTCAAAATATAATTTTGATTATTAATTTTTATAACTATATACTAATAAAAATTTTAAAACAATAATGATATAGAAATAAATTTAACAACAAATTTATTAATATTACTTTCATAAGGTAATCTTGATTGTTTTATATATTAATTGTCAAAATTTTAAAATTTTAACATATACATGTATATCAAATAGGAAATAAAAAAGTGAATGGACGGAATTGCTGTTTGATTATACCCGCATGCTTGCTTACATACTTTAATTGAGCGCGCATATATATAGCTTCTATATTATCTATGTACCACGTGCATGCGTAATTAAGTATTTGAACCAAACATATCACGAATGCATGCAGTTTAAAGAAGTATATTTTTACCGCAACCACATGACAATTATGGTGTTAATATAATTTCATGCTTGATATAATTTTGTTAACCATATATAACAAACAACATGAATTTTGGTGACTAAAAAGGCTGTTATTCTTTTATACAAAATTACAAATGGCATGAAGTTGTGATATGAGTACAAGTATTTTTATTATTTTAATATATAGATGTTGCACTGACTTTTTTTTATAAAGAAATGAATCCGGGTGCTAAAGACATAATCTGTGGCATTAGGGTTGTTCAACTAATACTAGCACTGATAGTAGCAACTCTTAACTATAAGCTATTGCACAAGCTAGCTCCATGAGTTGAGCGTTTGGCTCTGCTAACAGTGTAACTTTATAAGTTGTAACTATGTAAAAGTGAGGGAAAAAACAATGAGTCTTAGAATAAGAAACTAAAATATGGGTGCAGTTAGCGGACGATATACCGTAAATCTTGTATTGAACAACATATCTATATCTCCATCTCCACCAACATCTTAACACTCTAGTGTTTAATTTTTCCACCTCCTCATCTTCCCCTTATGCCTCCAGTAACGACTACCACTACGACTGGTGCCTCACCACCCAATCAACCCATCGTCTCCATCTCCATTTTTTTTGCTATTCTCCACTCCCCTTCCCTCTGTCTTTGCCACAGACCAACTACCTCCACCTAGGACCAATGAGGCCACTGCCACCTCGCTGTCCCATCTTCATCCATCGCCAACTGCCCTACCTCCTAGATTCTAAGGTCGGGAGACTGGTGAATCTCTGAGAGAAACTGCAGTCTTATGTCACCGTCATCACTATTGCATCATCACCACCAACTTTCTATCCCGCGAGAATAAGAAAAAACACTAATATCAAATTGTAGTATTTTCTCAAAAATATTACAACTAGTCATCGAGATGGAGAAAAATGACTAAATGTACGTCTAATACCACATCTTATAGTGTGAGTCATAGGTTGCATGCTAACACCAGATTATGCAGCTGCCAGCTCATCACAATGTTAGGCTGGTTGTGTTAAGTCACAGAAAAGCTTTGTGTGTAAAGGTGAAAAGAGCACCAGCTTTGGTCTCTATCAGATCTGCCACATAGCTAGGTGTACCCTGCATTAATATGGTGAAGGAGTAGATCTTGCATGAACAAAAATAACCCATGCACCCGTGCAGCTACAATACTCCTACCAAAGTTTGACAAGAGACGAATGGTATAACTATAGTAGCTAGCTATTAGATAGCCCTCAAAATCTCTACTAGTATATAGTTAGCTTAAGACCAACCTAGTTTCTAATGGTATGACTAGAAAAAAGGTATCTCCTTGAATGTGCTCTCTCTATTGCGGTCACTGTTACTCAGTTTCCGATGCCACGGTGGCACCTTGATGTCTCCCACCATCCTCAGTCTCACCATGTTTCCTTCTTGTTCCCTATATCTGTCTATATCACTTATAACTAGTAGTTCTATTATCAACTTACTACACCACCACCACTAATTCATTATTATTTCTCTTGTCTTAAATTTAGATCATAGACAGATAAAATCTTTAAAGGTTTGATACACTTTCTCTTTTGTCGGCACCACCATAATTGTTGTAATATTTTGATGAACAAACCTCTATTTTTAGTGTTAATTTCTTAAATGATGAAAAAAACTGTAAAGAAAAGACTTAATGAGCTGAATTTTATTTATACTTTTGTGGTAGCTAATGAGCTATAAATATGCATCGAGACAAAGCTATATAGGAGACGTACGTATACGTACGTGTGCGTGTTGTACGTACAGAAGAAGTACTAGTTAGTAGGTTGCTGACGTGGCAAATCAAAGGGAGGACAAGAGCCGGACGGCGCGGCCTTCGCTGTCCGCCGTTAACCACTGTTGCACTGCGTGTATATACATATACACATATTTGGCTTGCACCTCTTGTTCCTACGACTTGTCACCTGGACATGTACGTGTGCTAGGCTCAAGTTTGCACTTGCGCATTTCCATCCACCGCCATCACTCAAACGACGGTAAAGTCTAGTGGAGATCTGTATTGGACTTGCATGATCGAAAACTGCGAATGGACAGAGGGTGAGATAGTTCCTACATAGAGAATATAAAAAAGACACAGACTAAATAAAAAGAAAAAAAAGTCTCAGACATAAATCATGTGATAAACTCAAATAGTTTAGTATATATCACTCATAGTTAATCAAAAGGTCACAATTAAGTTCGACTCATATTAAAATGATCAGATTAAGAGATTTAATGAAGAGACTTAACTCCAACTATCTAATTAGCTCAAATATACTACTGCCATGATTCTACCAAATCCTACCTGAATTTAATTCAAAATGCAACCTAGAATGATTTGATCTTTGTAGAGTCATAAAATCTCACTACTGTGTGACTTGAATTACTATTTTGACTACTTTGATCACAACCACAACATTTTCTTCGTTTCAATTCTCTCTCACCCACTTTAATTCTCCAATACGCTAGTTTCTTCTCTTATGCAACCATAATAACTCTACAAAATCTCTCAAATACCTCTTATGTCTCTCTCGAATGGAGAAGTCCCATAGATCCCCCTCTCGATCACCACTAGCAATCGGAAAAGTACACATTCAATTCAAGATAGTCCTGAATCACATCAAAAATATACAAACTATCACTCGTATATAACGCCTCTTTAATACGATATAAAAAAACCATAAGCAAACACAAAACACATATAACACCCTATGTAGGCCTATTGTTGAATCAAATCATCACGCATCAAACAAGACATGTAAGTTCAGTTCTTGAAAGAGCTGTGTTCTCAAATCAGACACGGAAGATAAAGGTTACCATTAGAGCAAAATAGATGTCAGAATGATTTATAAAACTAGGTTTTAATCCTTATATATTAATGGATCCCTTTATTTATTGACCAATCAATCAAAATTGGTCGAGGAACCCAATTACACCTATACAAATAATAGAGAGGTTATCTGTTTCAATTTTAAATAGAAGAATTTGATTACACTGAAGATGATACTCCCTCTAATCCAAAAATATTATCATTTTTTGACTGAACATAGTCTTTAAGATACTATTTTGAACATTATTTTTTATTATAATATGTTAATAAAAAAATATATAATTGTAACATTATGAAAGTATTTTTTATGAAAAATATATTCATCAATCTAAATATTTATAAATATATTAGTGACCAAAATTAGAAAATTTTAGACCGACATGTAAAAAACAAAAACCTTTTGAACTAAAAGGAATAGTATAGGGTCTTAGGTAATATTTTACCAATTGTATATATAGCAATATATGCCTAAAAAGAGAGGAGGCTTCTTTTGTGAGGGCCTCACGCATGAAACCAATAAGAATTGCAAAATTGTGGTGCAGATCATTGCCGAACAAATGATAGTTGAAGTTTCACATGACAAGGTCCCATTGGAAATTTTGATAAAAAAAAAGTCACACCTGATGCAACGCACTAAGCTTGCAAAGTATCGTGACTAAAGATCAAATTAATAAAAGCATGAAATAAACCGAACAGAAAAAAAAAGCAACAGTTTAAATTTGACTGTCTTTTGAAGTCACGATAGTGGCAGGTACGTACTATCCATATAAATATAAAAATATATTCTCCAAACAAATTAATTTGAACCCATCATCACATTGAAGCTACTTGTACAAACAAGAAAGCAACGTTACAGCTTTAATTAATACCATGTTTTCTGGAGCTTGCATCCAACAATTTCTCCAAAATCTAAGACTAATATGAGTAACTGATGCCACCTTTTTAATAAAACAAAGAAAGATAGATGACAAATGTATGACCAAAAAAATATATGATCTCAACTGTACATTCATGTAGATTATAACTGTGGAAATGTCTCACCTGGAACATATTTTTTTTAAAATAAGAAAATATGAGCTAATAATATGATCATTTGTTCTATTATAGTAAATTAACTAACGTTCATGACGTTTTAGGGGAAATTATCAATGATGTTGACCCATGATATATATTTGATGACCAAAATTCATTTCAACACAAATAGGATGGTTCAAATCATGAATATTTCTCGTTCTCCCTTTTTGATTGTCACTACATCTTAATTAGAACCACTTCAAATGTAATCCTCACTCCTGTTGTAAATAACAAATTATTGCAACAAAGACTAGGCATGTCCAATCATAGGTAAATAAATATTGCTTCATGAAAAGTATGTAGATTATCGTTGTCAGTAAAAGAATGCAAGCATAACTGCCTTGAATTGTAGCTGTTTTGTTGCATTTTCTTCAATTCCAGGGGCATTTTTGCAAGAAATACTTCAGGGTTCTTTCTTTCTCCTGAGAGGATTCAGAGTTCTAAAGTGTTCAGCTCATACAGGAAAGGTGTATTATTACCTTCATTTTTGTTTATTTGTCATTTTAGAATAAAGAATTTATACTAAAAAAATATTGTTTTATGTTTGTAGATAAAATATGGTAATATCTGTTCTCATAATCATTACTCCACTTGAGCACTAATTATTTAGATCAAACAATACACTTGTCATATTAACTTAGTGATTAAGACCATTCGCTCTTGTGCAAGTGGTTATAACTTCATTTCTAGAAGGGAGAAGTCTAAGTTTGGTCCATTTATTTTGTCTCGAGTTCATTTTTAGTCTTGTACTTGAAACTGTCCAAAGATCATCCTTCTGTTATCAAAATCATGCACTTTTTATCTGTCACTTGGTTTTTGTGGATAGTATTCCACACTCGCAATTGTTTTTGAGTTTTTTAGACTACACTTATGGCAAAAATGGGCAATAGAGGTGAGAAAGGAAGAATTAATCATTTACTCCAAAATATCCCTAACCAGCACAATTACTTCCTATTTAGCATGCATTAAATTGTTTCAATTTCTCTTTTCACGATTGTATCACTTATTCTTTCCATATGTACAATCAAAGAGACTAAAAAAAAATCTCAAACATGAAATACCACCAACAAAAACCAGGTGGTAGACGAAAAATGCATAGTTTTGATAATAGAAGGACGATATTTGGACAGTTTTAAAATATAGGATTAAAAATGGACTCAGGTAAAAATAGAGTTACCAAATTTAGACTTATCTCTTCTAAAAAGATGGGTTGGATTAGGGTTTTCTTTTTCCTTAAAAAGAACTAATTAACGTATGTTGTTTAGCTCAAAATTCATAGAAAAAAATAAGAAACTACAGAAGTACTTGGTTAATTCACATGTATATATAACAAGTAATAATGTACATGTACATGATACATGATACATATGTTTGGGTGATAATAAAGTTGAGGAGTAAAGAGTTGGTCAAGCAAGTTATTTGCCTTCCACGCATCTATGATCTGTAAATGTCACATGCACATTACACGTTTGCTTCACACACACACTCTCCCCTACCTATCTCTAGAATGCTAGCCCACACTGTCCATAATTCCAATTTACCAATGTTTGCAATGAAAAATAAAAACTTATACAAAACCATTCTCACATAAGAATTCATTTCTGTATTATAGAATCGACGTGATTTGTACTAGTTTAATGGTGGAAACATGAATTCTCATACAAAATCATCCTCATAAAACAATTTTGATTGACGCCAACCATACCTATAGAAGGCTCCTTCCGTTGTGAGCTCATCGTGCATAAGATCTAGGTGATGAGAATTGTCAAATCGTAGTACAGAGATGGTGATCAAATCAACAGTAGTCAAGTTATGATTATGGACCTATTTTAAGAATTTTTCCTACATACCCACATTACACATTTGCATGTAAAGCCTTTCAAAACTTATGCTTTCAAACATGAGTCTTTACATCTAAAATGGTTTGTAACATGTGGTTGTAAAAAGGTGTTAATTACATATATATTCTGGTCAAATCATTTGAACAAAACGCAAAGCTCATGTCTTGTGGTGATTCCCATGCATGTTTAAAATTCACGCAAACGCGTCTACAGTTGCAACTGATGATTTGACGAACCATATTATTATCTTTTTTTTTTCTCCCCTTAAAAACGGCTAAAAAGATTCAAAAAGCAGCAGTTTGATACATACTTTTAAAACAACTGCTACTTAATTTCTGCTTCGAATTAATTAGATGTATATGGTTGAGTTGGACATATACACCAGTAATTTCTTAACTTAGTCCATTATATATATTTTGGTATACACAATAATCAATATCTGCATTAACGCGAAATAGATAGTACATATTTGTTATATAAAATGTATTACAACGGCTACGATATTGCACGAACAAATTAATAAACGCCATTTTCGTGAAGTATAAATGAAATCAAATCGAATTGATCATTAGTTTTTTCACTCTATATAATATTCGTGCATGCAGAATAGTGTAACGGTGCCAAACAAAGTAGTAGCGTATTTAATTAAAAATGTAAAAATACAATATGGAAAAACCCTAGGAGGAAAAATCCATCCATTTGATGTACCCGAAAAATATTATAGCGTATGAATTAGAGGAATGTCAGGTTAAGATCACATGATAGTTGTTTTTTAAGAGAGAAATTAATCACCCTTTGGCTTTCGCATGTTTGCTTTACGCAATATTACAACTCTTTTAGAGAGAGAAGGGCGGTAAGAGAAAGATGTGAGAATTGAGGAGGGTTAGAGATATAGAAGAGGGGAGGAGGGGTATAAAGATAATTTGTGTTGTGTAGGTTGTTCGTCCTATTGGTGGAGGGTGGTGTATGTGTTGTTACTATTGTTGTTCTATTTTTATCTTTTTTTATTTTAATTTTGTTATTGTTGTTGTTGCTGCTTGTATTTCTTGAGATGTACCTATCTACTTGTTTTCTATATATGTTTCTCCTGGTGCCTTTGTATTGATGAGGCTTTAAGGCCAAGGCAGGGAGGAGGGTGCAAATTGCCCTTGGCTACTACCCTCTCTCTCTCTCTCTCATCAAACACATACACACATACAAACTACTTGTTCCTGTTCTAGCTAGTCCTACAACTAGAGGAGGACAAGAAGAAGAAAAGGTTCCAACCAAGCTAAGTTCTTGATTGATTTCAAGAATGAGCTCCGTTGGAGCAAGCGGAAGCGGCGGCGGAGGAGGGCCGTGCGGAGCGTGCAAGTTCTTGAGGCGAAAGTGCGTGAGCGGTTGCATCTTCGCGCCCTACTTCGACTCTGAACAGGGCGCGGCGCACTTCGCGGCGGTGCACAAGGTCTTCGGCGCCAGCAACGTCTCCAAGCTGCTCCTCCAGATCCCGGCGCACAAGCGCCTCGACGCCGTCGTCACCATCTGCTACGAGGCCCAGGCACGCCTCCGCGACCCCGTCTACGGCTGCGTCTCCCACATCTTCGCCCTCCAACAACAGGTCCAAACATGCCATAACATATATGTATATGTATATGTGTAATATGAATATGTATATCAGATCGCTATCATCACCTCATCATGAAGAACTCATGATGAGATCTTGATTTGTTTTGGAATGTGTGTGAGAGAGGGGGGAGGGAGATTTTTTTTTTTTTTTTTGGAAGCGGGGGTTGTCTTTTTCTCAATAAAGGGAAGCATCCTTTCTGGGGAAGAAGAAAGAAATGGAGGCAAGCAAGCAAAGAGGCAAAAGAAGGAAGCAAAGGAGTTAAATTAATTAAAACAGATTGGGGCAGAGAATTTCTGTTACAAATTATGATATTAAAAAAATAGGTGATTTTAATTTTAATTTTGTGGTGAAATTAACTAAGAAAAATATGCATTCTATGCTTGGCAAAGCCCTAAACGGAAGCATTTGTTTGTTTTGTAATTAATCTTATGATCAAACCCTTCATGTCATAAAGGTCTGTGCTAATTAATGTATGTTTCCTCATATTATAGAATGTATTTAAACTATTTTTGAAGATCTGATGTGAAGTTTGCAACAGTTTAATTTCTTTAATTAATTTGATGCGTAACTTAAACTGTTGTATCCTATAGGTGGTGAACCTCCAGGCCGAGCTGTCCTACTTGCAGGCCCACCTTGCCACGCTGGAGCTGCCATCGCCGCCGCCCCTCCCCGCGCCACCGCAGATACCGATGCCTGCACAGTTCTCAATCTCAGACCTGCCGTCGTCGTCCAGCATCCCCGCCAACGTGGACCTGTCGTCCCTCTTCGACCCGCCGCCGGCGCAGTCCCAATGGATGCTCCCACAGCAGCAACAGCTTCACCAGCAGCCGTACGGCCGAATAGGGGAGGGATCTGGCACCGGCAGCGGTGGCGGTGACCTGCAGGCGCTGGCAAGGGAGCTCCTTAACCGGCACGGACGGTCATCGTCGGTGGGTGCAAAGCCCAATCCCCCACCGCACACAAAATGATCAACATCATCATAGATGGTACTAATTGAAGCATGCATTATGGAGCAATGGCGATAAACTTCCCGGTTTCGCAGCAGTGAGAGATCAATGCCGATGACGATGATGATGGTGAAGGAAAGGGTGGTAGGTAAGAGACATTGCCCGGTTTTCGCGTATGTGGTTTGCTTTGTTCTTAGACAGGGGTGCAAGGTGTGCCCACTTGCTTCTTCTTTATATAATGCTTGGGAGTTTGCTCCAAAAGAGCAAGTTTTAGGGGAAGAGTTTTAGTAGTTCTAGTTTCATAGTACTAGTACTAGGACTAGTACTACTTTTGTCACTGTTCCATTGAAAGAAATTTAAGGAAAAAACCCTTCTTACGCTCATTGCCTCTTCTTGTCTCATATGTTTCTTGCTTGTTCATATCCTAGAATAAGTCTTTCTTTTCTTGCAATTAGTGAGAGTTTGTGTAGTTAATACTAGCGAAAGATTGGTGATAAAGAGTGTGGCAGATGAGTTGGAGGTGGTATATATGTCTATTGGGACACAGCAGAAGCTTCTTTTCTCTTTGTTTCTCTCTAGAGATGGTATGTACATATGTAAGTATATGGGGTTTAAATGATTGGACAAAGAAGGGGTTTGAGTTGAGGGGGCGGGGGGGGGGGGGGTGGGGGGGGGGGTGTGATTAAGCATAGTTTGGGTTAGGCATCTTTGACTATGACCATATAGACAAATATATGGATATTGTTTTCTCTTGCTATGTTTCTTGAAGTTATATCACATGCCCTTGTATTCTGGACTTCCCTTGTTATCATTGTTGGAAAAGGACAACCAGGGGGAACATTAATGGGAGACCATTGGAAAAATGCATGTCTTTCTATTTTTATTTAATTAGTTTTGTGATTCTTTTTTATCATTTTAACGTTAATGTCCTACTTGCATATATTAACCTACCAAAATTTCCTATAGATTATAGGCCTTAAAAGAGTAACTGTGTGTGTAGATAGCTTTTTGACTATGTAGTTAGTACTACTATCGATGTGATGCTACCACATTTTAGTTTTCTTTCTTTGGACCTAACTCTCTTTTCTTTTACTTTTAACTTGTGAATAGTTTTTAAGATAATGAAGTCACAAATTTTTGAAGCTTTATCATGGTGATTGTTGTATTATTTCTTAATAGTCAGTGATTTAACATGGTTAGTGCATGCTTGCCATTAAAACTTCAAAAAGTAAAGTACTAATACATTATATATAGTGTGTGTGCAGAGGAGATCAGCTCATTGCTCAAATTCCTTGCAAGTTAACCCTCTAATTAGCAAAGTGTGATCAGTCTCTAGCTAGAAAGAACGAGTACTTAATAAGAATACTATAAAAAGCACATCATTATCTTATTTGGATAGTACTAAATTCCAACAGTTGAATTATGGGATTATCACAATTATTCTTGGAAACAAGTGATGGCTAATTCAATTCAATTATGTCATGACCAATGCTAGTACTTGTATATCTTTTGCGTGTAAGCCTCAACAATGTCATAGTTATTCTTTTTTTTTTTATGAAAATTAGCATCATTTCCTCCTGTGTTAGTAGCATTGATATATAATTAAATGATCATTACACAATGGGTAACATCTCTTCTTAATATATGCAACTTGATATAGATGACAGTACGTACTTGATTTCAGGCACTTGCCTTTATATACTGGTTATTAATTTAATTGTCATATTTTGTGTGTTTAATTAATTGTATGCATTGTTGCATAGAATGAGCATTTTCTGTAGTCATGTTCTGTTCAGATATTAATTAATGATCATTACATATATTCATGAAAATTTTCAGATAATTATTGCATTAAATTTTGTATTCGTGTACTTGAGCAGTCCTGATAGCATTTCTTGTTATATTGTAAGGTTGCAAAGGGCGTTTTGGAACAACGAAGTATATGGTACCTAATGTATTTTTATAAATGCTAATCCAATGCACCCCTGAAATGACTATGCATGAAACTTAGTGGATTGCACAAATCACTAAGGAAAATACACTGGTCACCCTTGGCTATGTGGCAAATATATGTGGATTAATGTGTGGTTAATACACACAGATTGTTTGTAACTAGTTAAAAGATTGTTTTGATATTAACAGTGTTGTGACATTAGAGGTCAAATTCAATTTTTACCTTAATGTATGTTGTGCTATTAGCTAGTTAAAAGATTGTTTTGGTAGTGTTTATGTTATGTTATGCTATGCTGCACTCCATGGTTAAGAAGATCTATAAAAGTAGTTTGTTAATTGTTTTGTTATGAAGTAAAAACAAAATGTTGATTTGCCAAAAAGGAACTGTGAAAAAAAATGTATATTATTTGGAAAGTAACATGATCCCAAATGAAGCCTCAGTAAGATTGAGTATAAATAAATAATCACTTCTAGTTGTCTAGGACTTCCTTTAATATGCGGTGGTTTCAAAATAAGTAGGATTTTAAGTAAGTAGTGATAAAATAACATTTAGTCTCTCTATTTTTAAAATCGGGTCTATTTTAGTTCGTAAGTAGTTGTATAAGTTGTTTTGATGATATTGACTATTATATATTGTAGATATACAAAAGAAATGATAAATATGAGTTGATTAAAATAATAAATAAGATTTTGGGCATCGACACAATCATCACAATACCTTCTATTGCGTCTAGTTAGCATTTGCATGGACATATTTTGTTACCAACATGTTAAAGAACAAAGAAAATAAGATGATTTTTTTTTACCAACCTGTTGACATGACCATAAATCATCATATCATCGAAACACTTAAAACTATAACATAAGGAAAACTCGTAAAACCTACTTAAGAAATAAAATATATATGATTTTGAAAATAAAATTATCAATATGAACAATTTTGAAGCAAGGTCAAAATAAGATCAGAAACAAAAATAGGAGGACCAAAAATATATTCTAAACTAAGAAAGGTTTAGCAAATTAACTACTTCCAATGTATGGGCTGATTAGCAGAATATAGTGCCTACTTTTGTACAAAAAAAAAAAGAATTACAATTGGTTTTAAATATACAACACAAATGTACAATGGAATTGCCATGCTGAACCCTAGATCAAATTTCTACAGGAAATGTCAGAAGCATCTAACTGGTCCCTGTATGCTAGATTCTATGTGCTCAGTTATTGTTGGTTCCCAGATATATTTATTAATATAGTGGGATTTTATACAGCGAAATAATTTAAAAAGCCATGCAGGTCTTATATCAGGACACAGAGATAGCAAAGCGAAGTTGTGAAGGATTGACATGTATTAGTTATGATATATACATTGTAATAATCGCGTATATTAATTCCTGAAAGGAGAAAAAAACTAGTAAAAATAACTTTAAACTATGTTCTCTGAAGTGGCGGAGACAGAAAGGGCTACGCAAGCGCCCCTTATTCTACCCGCAAGCGCTTATTTATACCGATGTTTAATTATATATATATATATATATATATATATATATATATATATATATATATATATATATATATATATACACTATTCTACACCCACCTTTAGAATAACTATTGTATACCCATTCTAAGAACCGTCCATTCTAACTTACTAGAATAAAGTACAACCGTTGAATAGAGATAGCGGTTATCCTCTGTTTAAAAGAATTTAAGGTCGTTTTAATTAATAACGGCAGTTTGTTTTTGAAATATTTTATTGTTACTGAGGATATCCATGCCAACCGTCTCTTTATCTTCTCCACTACGCTCCCACGTCTTGTCCCGTGCTGCCGCTCATGATCACTTGTAATCCATCGTTCATCGCACCCGTGTTCTCGCCGAGGCTGCATCTTCTCGCCGGCACTCTGGCACTGCCGACCCGAACGCCTGCACGGTCACGTTTTGATCACAATTAATTATATTCGCCAACATTATATTTTCAGGTTGCCGCTCCATCGTATTTGCTGCAATTAGTTGTCGGATCCTAATTGCTATTTTGAAATCAGTGAGAACATTTGACATGAACTTTACAATTTTGATAGAAACTTTTTAATTTTCGAGCCTTATTCACTTCTCTTTCTTTAAGCCCTGATGTCTTCTCACGATTTCAGGTGAAGATATATTCAACCACGAACAATTTACTTGTCGATGTTACTGTATTAGATGTTGTAATTTACTGTCATATATATGGCAATCTATTGGCTGTGGTATGTACAGTCCGTCAATAAATACATGTAAATTGACAAATTTAGGGTGTAATATATAGTATCAGTATAGTAATGATGATCTATTTTTTAATATGTTGGTACAATGAACATTTATTTACTATATACATCATAATGACAGTGTTATGAAATTATAATTTGACCATGACGACGAGCACATATGGTCTAAATATAAATATACTTCGGACAGTATGCATTCAAAATATTTTTTGGTCTATAGATTTACAGATCGGTCAATAAATTGTTACTTTTACAACAATAAATTTCTATCGTTAGAACAGTAAATTGCTAGCTGAGTACATCAACTTATGTATTATTGGTACAGTGAATACTATTTAGCATGCTAATAAATTTATTGTATGAATAATCACAATTTACTGTGTGATCAAATATAATTTACGGACCTATCAGCAAATTGATCGTGGTCGCATATTTTGAAGATATATCGACCAATAAATTTACTGTATTCAAAACATTGTCCAGTCTATATAGATTTACTAAGCAATCAGTAAATTGTTATTGTTATAATGGTAAATTTCTATTGTTAGAACCATAAATTGATTGGTGAGAACATTAACTAATATATGTTTGGTACAATGAATAGTATTTAGTATATATAATAAAATGACAGTGCCACGAATTACAATTTTACCACGACTACGACCATATACGGGTTAAGTATAAACAATATTCCGACAGTATGTATTCAAAATATTATCTGGTTTATAGATTTATTGATCAGTCAGTAAATTGTTATTGCTATGACAGTAAATTTCTATTGTTAGAATAGTAAATTTCCAACGAGAACATTAACTTATGTATTGTTGGTACAGTAAATATTGTTTAGTATGTATAATAAAATGATAATGCTGCGAATTACAATTTGACCACGACGACAACCATGTCTGATCTAAATATAATAAACTTTTTACCAATTTTTATAGTACTAAAAGCAATAGTAAATTGTCGTTGTTGATAAAATACTAAAAACAATACTTTAGTAAAAAGTGTCATCCTTCTAGTAAATTAACATTTAAATGATAAATTGATATTAGTTTGGAAGTAATTAACAAGATACGATGTCATTACAAATGTTTTCAAGAAGTACGGTTCCTAGTGCACGATCTTGAATTATGGCTATATCATCCATATTTATCGTACATTCTTTGTTTTTTATTTGATGCTACAAATTATATTGGGGTCTTGTATCTTTATTGTCTTTTCTTTCCTTTGTTTGAAGATAATGGTGGCCTTTTATAAGTAATATCATTGTCGCATTCATCATATACAGCATCATCTTCTTCATCTTAGAAAAGCCATTCACACAATTAGTATAATATCTTCAGAAATATCTGGTAGCTGTAATAAGGTTGTAAAATTACTTTAATATGAGCAGTGCTGATCAAAGACAGTAAATTTACAACATACGACCAGTAAATTTTTCATTAATGTTTATAAATAGAGAGATCGTGGACAATTCGACCAGTAAATCTATTGAATACTACCAGTAAAACGTTAGAACAAATACAGTAAATTGATCAATAGTACTATTAAACCGAGGTATCTATCAATCAAGTGTAAATTATTGTATATTTCGACTTCAGATTGACCAGTGAAGATCCGTTAGCATACGACCAGTAAATTTATAGAATAAATATAGTAAATTTATCATTAACATGTATACAAAGAGAGATCGTGGACAATACGACCAGTAAATTGATTATTCAAAGATAATGAATTTTTTAATACGACTAATAAATCTACGTATCGAGGACAGTAAATCTAAAGTGTTATAGCAAATCTCTTTATATTGTGGACAATACGACCAGTAAATTTTTCATTCATGTGTATAAATAGATTTACTAGTCGTATGACATATCCACCGGTAAATTTTTAGCTTACGATCAGTAAAATGTTAGCACAAAGACAGTAAATTTACTGATGATCGTGGACAACACGACCAGTAAATTGATTGTTCAAAGACAATGAATTGTTCATTCATGTGTATAAAAATATTTACTATCAGGGACATATCGACCAGTAAATTTTTAACTAACGATCAGTAAAATATTAGCACAAAGACAGTAAATTTACTGATGATCATGGACAACACAACCAGTAAATTCATATCGACCAGTGTAGATGCACATCATACAACTAGTAAATTCATTGTATAATAATCGTATGGTAAATTTATTGTCTTTATTGAATGAATTTACTGGTTATATGCCAACATTAATGCATATAAACAATGTTTATGAAAAATTTACTAGTCGATTTGTTTGACAGTAGCAATTATAATACTAGTGTATATGTTACTTTTTCGCAGTAATTTGCTACCGTTATAGTTGGAAAGAGAATGTACATACACGTGTATGGGCATGAGACGAGAAATCATCTTGTGTTGATCCTTCTATTGAATATGGAGATGTTAAATCATTTGACTGTGTATTACAATTAATGATCAAACAAAACTTTGCATGTTCCTTGTTGTTCTCTTGGGGGTGATAATGTATCCATTGTCCTGTAGTAAATCAATATGTGACGATTTAAGAAAGAATACGACCAGTAAATTATAATTAAAAATACAGTAAACTCAAGTAGTCAGGACAGTGAATTGCCTTATTATGCTAGTAAGTCTCAGAATTTATTGATAATCGCCTCGAATTAACTGGTGATCAAAACCGGCGAAGAGGATGATAATTGCCTCCTAATGTTTTGGTAGGATGAGAGCGGTTTTGCATTTTTTTTACTAGTTGATATATGATTTTGGTTCCATTTTTTGAGGCAGTTCCTACTTTTTAGGGATAATGGGAAGTTATAACAAACCTCCCGTCGGTTTTTAGGGATAATCTCGTGGAAGTTACTGCTGTCAAATTTAATGCTATCGTTTGTAAATTTGTAATCTCGGTGCACGATCCAACGGTGTTGAAGGTGGGTATAGAATAGTTATTCTAGGGGTGGGTGTAGAATAGTGTATATATATATATATATATATATATATATATATATAAATCAGATTTGCTATGATATATAGTAGTTATGATAAATATAGGATTTGAGGGTCTCTGAGTTCTCAAAAATTCTATAAAAAATTAGAGAATATAGAAATTGTAAGATAATAAAGATTCGAAAATTTTGTGACAAAAAACCAATTATATTTGGGAGACAAAAAAAAGAAGATCAGGCTAAATATATATTATTACCGATCGTTTGTCTTTTTTAGCTCTTCTACATACAGTCATATTTAATCATAAAACTTTGTACGACTTAATAATATATCATTCTCTATGTTCCATAATTTTTTCATAATTTTTGAGAATTCAGAACTATCCGAACTCTTATATGTAATAGATACAACATATATTAGAATCTTTTATAATATATATATGTATATATGAACCAGTATTAGTTCGTTTCATTCCCGAATATTTTCAAAATTCGTAAATTATTCATATTGTAATCTTTAGCTAGATACAATTACTGCTAAAAAGTATTTCTTATTTATTTTAGGCAAAACACAATAAATTAAAACAAATCTAAACAAAATATGCAAAGAAACAGAATCAAAACGTGACAACATAGGTCGGGCAACGGCACCGCCGGTCTCAGAGCTGAGCACTGGGCGTGCTACCCTGTGCTCAGTTTGGCCACATCAACCGCACGAAGGAAATTGCCATGTAATGCATGGATTTCGAGGCAGATAATTTAGTCATTGTTCAGACTCTCTTCTAGAGAGTTTTGACCCATTAATGATCCAGAAAATTTAGTTTAATTTTCCTCTCAAATTTAAATTTAGGTTTAGTGTAAGTTTTAGTCAATTTGCGAGCCGATCTTAACGACTGTTTTTCTTTCACCAATCCGATTCGATACGTTTTATTTTATATTATTCGCTAGTGTTTCTTAATTGCTTCATGTGACTAGTTTTTCCTCGAGGGTTAGAAATGACCTAATCTGAAAGTTATGATTTTGGGTTTGGTTTGTTTAAAAGATCACCAATTTAATTGCCTGAATTGTTACACTCTAAACTCTAGATTTGTGTTTCATCTGCTGTATCACTCATACTCCACGAAACTATCGATATTCGTATGTTAGGGCAGCACACAAACATTGCACTCTGATAATTAATCTAGAGTATAAAAAGAGTTTTATACATAGTTGACTTAGAACAACAAGTATGATTCCTTGTAACTGTTCAATGGTTTCCAATCTATCAATTTAATTTGTCTTATTGAAAATCTTAGTAATTAATTCATTTTATTACCTTTGTAAAAAATTGTGCAGAAAGGTGATAGAATTCTCGAAACTCTAAATTTTCTCATTGATTTATTTGAACTGATTGCTATAGTTTTAGTAATTTTATATTTTTGCTCTCAAAAAAATTCAACAATCACAGATTTAGTTTAGTAATTTTCAACACAAAATTGGTTTCTCACTTGCTGCCTATAAATTTAACTCTCAAATACTTAACGATAAACTGTTTACTTATGATTTTAACAAAAGACATCCTTATAATAATTTTCTTGTTCTACCGTCCTCCTCAATTTGCAAAAAGCCTCGTGATTGCCCAAGAAGATACATTCGGCAGTTTTTGAAGTCTTCGTGTATGTAATCATCGTTCGGTATCACAAGTGGTGATACCAGCAACAACTAGAAATCGTAACTACAAATAATGTTAATTACCTAAGTTTTCATATAAATCTAAAGAAAGATGAAGTTCTTTAAATGCATGAAAGAAATTTTCATGAATAATTATACTTCTTTCTTAAATTTTTAATTGAGTCTCACTTTTTAAAATTTTGAAAATTAGATTTTTTTTTCTTTTTTTCAGAATTGTTTCAATTAACTCCTATTTTTTTTAAAAAATTGAAAATTAGGTCTTATTTCGTTCAAAATTTTTTTGCTTGAGTCTACTTACTACTTTTTGTTATTTTTCTACTGTATCATAAAATTTAACAACTTGTTAAATTTTTTTATCGTTATCTATGTTTTTTTCCTAATTATTTATTGTTTGCCAGACCACAATAGCATTTAACTAGTCCAACTAACAATAATTTTTTAAAAAATATCAACTAACAGTAGTTGGCTAGTTGACTACTGGATCTAACTGAAACAATAAAAAAAGTGAAACAATAAAAAAAGTGAGATCTAATTTTTAGAAAAAAAAAACTCAACTAAAATATTTAAGAAAGACCGTTCGTGAAAATTTTTCACCTCAATTATGATTCTGCACTGTGGTTAATTTTTACCCTTGTAGCCAACTAGATCTGATTAAATTATTTTTTCTTACTAACCCCAATAATAATATGTATTATATGGTTCAGTATTTTCTATTAATTTTATGTTCATGTCTTTCCAACTCCACTAAAAATTAATATTGTTTTTGCATTAAAACATGGCTTGGTTATTTCACATAAATCTGGGTTTTGCAGTTAAATATTTAATGATGTGAATACAGTGGCAGATGCATACAATAACTATGGTTCGAATTAGGGTTGGAAACGAGTCGAATTCGAACGAGTCCAGGTAGACTCGGTTTGGACTCGATAGTGTACTGGACTCGGTTCGAAATATTAACGAGTTTAGAACCGGGCTCAGCCTCGGCTCGACAAAACTCGCTAAAACTCGACAAAATTTGATTAGGCCGCACTCACAGTCACATCCTCACTGACCTCACGGTCATGGCAATCAAATCCTCTTCGGCCACGCTCCGCTGCGCCGCCTCACGCGACACTCCGCCGCGCTATCTCACCCGGCCTCGGCCACTCCTTACACTTCCGGCGTAAATGCCGATATTGACTATTGAGGTGTGACTGTGTTGTGAGGCCCGTGAGGCCCATGAGGGGTGACTATGTGGTGTGGGCACGGCCCAACGGCCCAAACATGTGGCAGTAATTCAAGTTTTAAGGAGTTGAGTTTGAGTGAATTTGGGAAGGCTTGGGCTCGGCTCGAATTTTCACTCGAGTTTCACCTCAGTCTCGAGCTCGGCTCATTAAAGGCTCGAGTCGATCTCGAACCGAACTGATTTTCGATCTGGTCCCAAATAACTCGCGAGTTTCGATCTTTTTGTCCAATCCTAGTTCGAATGACCCCACATATTTTCATATAAATCAATAAAATTAGATAACTAATAGTGAAAAATTAAATGAAAAAAATCAGTCAAGTAAAATAATCCACTATGTCGAATTCAATCCACAAATAATTTGGTCCATACTTTTCTGGTACCCGGATATACCTCTATGCTCCTCGTCGATGTTCCTCCTCTTGCCCCATGACATCCATCTCCAATTCTAGGCGACATCTCTCTTTGACTTGCATAGTCGGTCTCCCTTAAACTCTATATATAAGTTGACCACCGAGGATTCAGCTTCTAAATCCACAACTACATGAATGTTTATATATTAGATGGGGACATATATAGAGGGTACAAGCCACTATTTGTGTGTTAATATGTTAATTAACTATGTTGGTTGGGCCACCTATACATCATGAAAAAATTTCAAAAAATGCGTGTAGATGTTAATTGGAGTAATCTTACATCCTGTAAAATAATCTTAAAAAGATCAAAGTTGAGAGAAAAAAAAAGAGAGAAATTTTTTGAGAATTGTTTTTTTCCTTTTATGTTTTATTTCTTATTTGTCAGAAAATTCTCTTTTTGTTCCTCCTAACACTAATAGAATTTGGATTTGAAATTTTATAGAATGGCGGATTAATTATATTATATGATTATCTGTAAAAAAAATTTGAGAATTTTTTGTGATGATGTATTGACCTAATCGGTATGGTTAGGATGTTAGTATCTAATTGAGGGTTTTGCCTTATATATTCCCCCATATTAGATATGTTTAATCTTTTGGGCTGACTTGAGACATGGGATTATGCATAAGGATTTGTTTCGATTGAAAGATTCTCACATGAATTTTGAAGGAAATCACCTCCAATGAAAGTGAATGTTTAGTTTTGTTCAAAATTCTTTTAAGAATACTCTGATCTAAACAATCCTGAAAAGTAAAGATAGAATAGGAAGTGAAGTTGACCAAATTATCTTAAAGAAATGAAGTTGACCAAATTATCTATAAGGAATTCTACAATAGCCATTTTCAAATAACTTCAATGTACCCGGAATCATCACGAAACCGGATATTAAATCAATTACTTAAGAGTACCTCAACTTAATTATTACCTCGAGAAGTAGGCCTATATTACGAATCAAAGAGTAGTTATTTTGTTGGAGATTGAGCTATTATAGAACAAACAAAAGAATGGAGCACGTCTAAATGTTACTCCAGCACACAGGACCTTCCAGTTTTTACATTGATCCAGAGGAACGGCAAGTCTTCAAATTTATGCAAACTAACTGTACAGCAAAACAAAAAAAGTAGGGCACAATACACAAGTTACTTATCATCCTCCACAAGACAAATCTAACACAAAAATACCCTTAAACTTCATACAGGTAAGCACATTTACAGTGAGGTCAGTAAGGTTTAATAAACAAACAGCAAACCCAGAAAGCTCTAGCACAAGGAACTGAAGCCTAAAATTACCACACAGAATCTGGATAGAATCACTCGACCGCAGGCAAATATAATTCCTGTAACGCAGGTGTTATCTAAACGGTACATGCACATCTTTACCAGTGATGTCTGCAAAAATCATGGCCCGCATCACAAGCCATGAAGAACCAATGAAGCCAACACTATGTATGACAAGCAAGCTAGTATTCGCTCTTGCCCTTCGAGAAGAACCGACTGAAACCCCGACCTTGCTTGTCAAATGAGGAAGAAGATGAGGATCTTGACCTGTGCTTTGGACGTTTGGAGCCATTTGGTGAATTAACAGCAGGGTTTCCATCCATGTAAGATGGACTTGTGTGTGTTTTGCATCCATTCAGGGTAGATACACTTCCCGCTCCAATCATCGCGTTTGAGAATGTGTAGTCTGCATCGAATTGACTTAATGGGCTCTTGGAATGCATGCCTCCAGTTGATCCGGCCTCATCTTCCAAAAATTCCACCATTCGCTGTCTGTCCGGTGAGGAACCCGGTGGCTCCGTCGGAGGACGCATAGCTTGCAGCTGCCGACCAAGAAGCAAGATTGTCTCCTGACACTCTGCAAGCTTCTCTGCTGCTGCTGCTATCTCTTTCTCCTGTCATCATTTTAATGAAAGATTGTTGTTAAACATGTCCATTTTGCAGAAAAGATGCAGTAATTTCAGCATTCTGAATACCAACTTAGAATAATGCTAAAATAGACTTAGGAATTGCATTTATAGCAATGGCTCAGATGAATTGGAAATAGGCAGGCAGGATTCGTTGTCTACATCCAGTTTAACTAGGCCCACTCATGCAGTATCTCTTGTAGAGCTGGTGATAGGTTGACTTGCCTGCATGCTAAAACATTATTGCTCAAAGCCAGGTTCTTGGATGCAAGTGAGGGGGTTTGGGCCAAACTAAGAGGGAAGCTCACTTAATGACATTATTTCTCGTCTAATAATATTATTAGGAAGTGATTAAAATATATTAAAGGTTTTTGGATGAGTTAAGATAGATTAAAGATTATTAAGATATATTAATGGTTTTAATGTGAAAAAAACAAAATAATGATTCTAATAATAATTTTAAAATCTCATGATCATCATTTAAATAACTTATACAACCAACCAAACAATATCTCATTTTAACCCACATCCATTCATACAACGAATCAAATAACCCCCAATCACATCTCTTTATGCTATCCCAACAACACAAACATGTCTCATTGATTCAGGTTGAACTCATGCGATCAATCAATCATCTCTTCGTGAACCAAGTATTAGGTATAGCAAAATGTAGGATGTTATTATTAATGAATGTAAGTTTGGAGTTAGCAAATTTCACAAGTCAATCAATATATAAAGGGATTGGAGAGTACAAACTCTGGTACTTATTAATATACCTGCTTTGATTTGGTATCTGCATCCTCATTTATACACGCGGCGTTCCTCTCGTTCTCGTACCTTCATGTCATAAAGTAGAGGCAGAAGAGAAACTACTCAGTTAAAAGTACAGAACAAACAGTCAAAAGAAAAAAAATAAATATGTACTTCCACATGTCATAAGACTGTCAGAAAACCTATTCTTAAAGGATTGGAATTTTACCTTTCGATCTTCTCTTCAAGATCCTTGTACTTGTCTAAGTCTTCCTCATGGCTTTGTCTTTCTTGTGCAAGTTCAGCTGTCAAAGCATCTGCCTTTGTTTGCAAAACTCTTATCTCGTTTTCTAATTCCACCTTCTGTGATTCAAGGCACTTGTACGATTCAGCCATACACTTCAACTGTGTCTCGGCCAAGCTGTTTGATTTCTCGCTGGCAGCCAACTTTGATGCAAGCTCTTCCAGGTTTTTCTCCATCTCATTAAACTTGAGCTTTGTATCTTCTATCATTTCATTGCACTTTGCAAGTTTAATCTCCAGATTCATTTTCTCTGATTTCAGTTGTTCAAATTCCTCCGTTGAGCATATCTGCACTGCAGTCTTAACGTCGAATGCATCACTAGGCCCCTCAAACTCAGGATCAGAAGATGAATGAGGCATAAGTGAACAAAGACTAGAAAGACTATCTTTTAGTGGCTGATGCTGCACTTTGTTTTCCAATAAGGTCACTTTATCGACACAATCCAGATTCTTGCTTTCTGCCTCATTAACATTGTCTTTCGACATTGTTAATTTAATCTCACCAGCTTCTGACAATATTTGAGATAATGCAATCACGATGTCATTTAGAACATTCTCATTGGACAGGACTTTCTCGACTAAAGCAGAGAAATGCTCTATTTTCTCGCATATTCCATTATAGTAGGAATACCACCCTTGAAACTCCGATGCTTCTCTAACAAGTGATTTGACAAACTCAAGAATTTTTGAAATGGCATGTTTTAATTCTTGATCCATAGCACCCGAGCTCTCAGCTTGCTTTGTTGAAGATCCACTTTCGGCAACCTCAACCATGTCATCATGTCGAATCTTGTTTGTATTCACCGAGTCTGCCTCTTCTTCAATATCCCTTAGGATGTTTCTGATACAGTCCAGTACCTTCCCAACATTGTTCTGTGGTGATTGAGAATCCAACAAAGAAGAAATCCTTGAGTGCAGTTTCGAAAGTGGAGAGTTCTCAGGCAAATGCCAATTACTAGATGGAGTTTCTGGTAACTGCAGAGAAGGCTGTGAATCTTTAGCACCATGTCTTTCGGTGACACCAGAGAAAGTTGCCTCAACTTTGTCAATCTTCATCTTGTCAACAACGCTGCCGCATCCTTTAGATTCAGAAGACATACAAGCTCTCTCCATCTCCAGGAAGTCATCCATGAGTTCCAACTGATTGGAATTTACACTGCCCTTGCCGCCTTTTTCTTTCTTTAAGTGTGAGATCTCAGATGCTAAAGCATTGGCCCAAGACTCCGCAACACTTGCTCCATCATCAACACCATCTTCAGACATGGAAGTCAAACTCGGTGGGTTGCTTTCGTTGTGGCTTAGCGCACCATGAAAGTGTGTATCCATGTTCGGATTTGATGGACTCTTGTGTTGGTTAGCAGTCAACAAGTGAACTTCCATATTGTGAAGCTTGCCTGTTGTCTTTGCACACATGTTTCTTGAAGCTTGTAGCTCACTGTTAGACTTAGACAATGCCTCTTTTAATATCTTGGTTTCTTCTTCCATTGTTAATAAACGTGCAGTCAGAAACTCGTTCTCTTTCTGCATATGCTGTACGTTTTCAAGAGCATAATCAGGAGAAGGGGACACAGGAGGATGGAAGGTAGGACTCTTTGCAGGAGATCGCCGCGTCCTACTGTCTCCAAGGTCTTTGCCTAAGCTCTCCACTTCCAGCTTCATTTGAGCTAATGCAGCAGGCCCAGGTAACTTTTTCCGAACAAGACCACGTAATCTTTGGCATTCTGCTTCCAGTTTTGATATTTTCTTGACATCCTCTAAATGCTGTTTGGTTGCCACATCGGCTGATCGCACACTCATATTCTTCTCTTCATTACGAATTTCAAGCTCTTTGGAGACAACATGTAGCTCGTACTTCAGTGAATTTATCTCCTTTTCACCAGACTGGATCGTGCTCTTCAACACTTCAATGTCGGCTTCTGCTCGAGCTTTTTCCTCACCAACTTTCATCAGCAAATTTGCCCGTTCTTGAAGAGATCTTGAGAGTGCATCATTCTCAGCACTAGCTCTTATAAGCTCCTGTTCAAAATCAACTAATTTTGCTTCGAACTCAGCCTTTATCTTCTCCCACTGTTTGGTCTTTGCAAACATTACATCATGTAGCTTTTCCTCACTTTCTTCCTTTACAGTCCTTACTTGCTTCATGCATTCCTTCAGAGCACCATCCAGATGAGCAGCTCTTTCCTCAGCTGCTAGCTTGGACAATGTAACAGTTTCTAGTTGAATCTTCAGTGCTGAGGCCTCCGCTTCGACTTTCTCCCAACCTGACAAGATGAGACATGTATTAGTTTATCGAATTGAAAAAATAGATTGAATACTGTAGAGAGGTAAAGTAGATTAATGAGAAATTGTATTCCATTCAGAGAAAACTTTATCACACACACCACCATAGTAGGATTTAACCAAAAATGGTCAAGGGCCCATTTCCGTCTCGTCGAACCATAACCAATAGACAGATCAACTGCTATAGGTAGTCATTTGCTTCTAGCCAAAAAACAAAGATAAAAAGCAATAAAATCTTCTCCGAACCTGATACAGCTTCTTCAGCAACTCTAGCATGCTGCTTTACTAGGCCATCTTTGGTGGTGATCTCAGATTGCACCGAAGACAGTTTTTCATTCAGGACCTTCACCTTTTCATTTAAGACCTTTACTTGTTCTTCTGATTCAATAAGATGTGCATATGTTTCTGGTGAAATCTGCACAAATTTTGGAACTTTGTCATCCTGCAAAACAGTAAATTGATTTTCGAAGAGAATGATCTATCAAAAGATAAGTGCAATAGTCATCACATTAGTCTCCAATGACAATGAATAGCTAATGATAAAACTGTTAACACCCTATCACCAATGACCAAATGCACTGCTGCTACCAAGGGAATAACAACAAGCTAGAAAATGTCGCACAATAATGCAAATATGTAGTGCATAGTAGAAGTCAAGGTACTTGATAGCAAATAGTAGAGGTACCTGAGTTCGATGTTTATTGTATCAATTTAAAGCCATTGTCCCAATGAAAGCTATAATATGTCAATTTCACTTTACTAGTGAGCACGAAGAATATTGTTTCTTGGTTTTGCCATGTGCAGTTAAGCTATTGTGCTACTCAAGCAGTAAAAATAGGCTTGAAAAATAGCATGCATATATCCAGTGCAGCAGAATAGAAGTCAAAGGTACCCCATAGCAA
Source organism: Pharus latifolius (assembly GCA_019359835.1). Lineage (NCBI taxonomy): Eukaryota > Viridiplantae > Streptophyta > Magnoliopsida > Poales > Poaceae > Pharus > Pharus latifolius. The sequence continues at coordinate 7,109,306 of CM033328.1, forward strand.
ATAGAAATAGCTACATAAATTTGGGTTCAATGTCGGCGTGTTAAATTATGCATGTCACACGTGAGTTCAATGTCAGGCAAACAACCATGGTTATGTTGGTCAAATTAGAGAATTAAAAGCATGTGTAGGCTTCTAAGCAAAACAAGTAAGAGCACTATAACTCCTACCATAAGGACATAGCTACCATAAAGTCATTCAAACAATAAAATGTCCGACAGGAACAGATTTTCTTTCATAAACGAGATAAAGTGAAACCACCACAATATCAACCGATGGAAGATACAAGCAGGCAAAAAGTTACTCAAACCTGTTCTGGTTTATTGGAATTATGCAATGTGTCTGTGTTCGACGATTTGTCAGAAGATTTCTTCTTCCAAGGCCAGCTACGTCGATCCATCCTTCAGTATGTATCTGATCAAATGTGTTGAATCATTTGTTAGTTAACCAAATACAAGAACAAATTGTCTATCTATGTCCTGCATGGATAAAAATTGCAACAGAGAAAGGAAGGAAAAACACCTGATGCAACCAACCTATAAGTTCAACCAAACCAGCTGACAAGCATACAAGTAAACAACCTTTTTGGACAATGCAGCTTCTGTGATATACACTGCTGTCAAGAAATTAGTTTTCATATCCTACCCTTGCAATCAACCACAGGTTGTTGGGTAAAGTATCGTATATGCTTCACTATTATTCAGCTAAGTATATACAATAATCTGTTCAACAACTTCTGTCTCGTCTACAAGTGTACATCTCCAGCTGTAGGACAGAGCACATCACAGCTTGCAAGAAGCTCACACATCCAAAGCAGATGCAACTTAACAAGTGGTTAAAAAGCTTTATCACTTATTCACATCATACCTACAGCTGTAGTACATGACAGTGATTAGGCACTTGCAAGCAAAACAAACCCCAAAACCCGCGCTTAAAGCAAACACACTGTAAGTCAAATTGGTGAAGTACTCGATAGTTTTGGAGAGATTTTCTCACCAGTATGTTAATATTGGGCCATGTCAGCTGTTCTACAAGAATTACAAGAAGGCGGATCTCCGTCAACTGTACCTACTTAATCAATTTAATCAAATTTGGGGATACATCAATCCATTCACCGCCTCCAACCCAACCTCCCCAGTCTCGCCAATCCTAGACCTTGACAACGACACACACAAGCAAGCAAGACAGGCATGTCTACCTAATAAGGCAGATCGCCGTCGACGGTGACCCAATTAATCAATTTAATCAAACTTGGGGATACATAATCCAATCACCGCCTCCCCCCCCAACCTTCCCGGTCTCGCCAATCCTAAACAGTGACTACGACACAGACAGAAAAGTTAGATGGACATATCAACCTAATTAAGCTTGCTTGGAACACAATTTCGCATTCCCCATCCAGATCATACACGAGCACAGGCTGTACCTCGACAGGAACCGGCGAATGCCGATGCCACGGCCAATCAACGGCACCTAAAATACCCAGCAGAGTAAAGGCAATGCGGAATGCGCGTTTCTGCGTGCGCGGATAACCGCAAAAGTTTCAGCTTCAGCCCATGGGAATTGGGGAGGCAAATTAGCTGGCTGACTACTCTAAGTGCTAGTACTATCACCACTGATTGCTCTCCAAGATTTGGTAAGAAATGAAAGAACTCAAAGAAGGCTATCAATTAGCATTTAACAAGAAGTGGGCATGAATAGAAGTAAATCTCCAAACTAACATAACACAGCAATAAATGACACCTGTATTGGAGTAGATTTGGTTCTTAAATCTCCAGGTACTGGAATTGGCAACTGCTGTTAAATTCTTTGTACTTGGAGTTCAACTGTTCTGTTCTTTTTCCTTCACTTTTTCTTATTATTAGAAAATTTTCTTCTTTGAAACATTATCATCAGAAGAAAAAAATCAAGCATGTAGATTGGAGTCAAAAAAAATTAATTGTGATTCAACTGCAATTAATTTTTCACTCATAAAAAAAAGCACCCGAGAAGCAAGTGGCTAATAACAATCAAGAAAACAGTCATAAAATTAGGAAAAAAAAAGTGAGTCAAATGACTCAAATCTCAAACAGGATAGAACATCAAAAAATAAAGAAAAAACACAAAGAAAATAATCCAAAATGCTATCTTGATTGATTTTTTTAGAAGATGCGACCTTAAGTATTGCAACATATAAACGTAATTTTTTTCAAGAAACAGACAAAAAGAACCATAACACTCTACGTACATTGAACAAACACAAAGCTTAACATAAAAAAAAAATACACTTAACATAAAAAAATACACCTCTAAAGAACCAAAAATCACAAGAAAAAAAAGGCCGAAAAGAAAATAAGAACACAAGAACATACGGCTCAAGCAGTGGCTGCGACTCCGGCCGGTCGCGATCGGATCTGATGACGGCTCCGATTGGCTTCTCTTCTCCTCTCTCTCTTTGCTCTGCTTTTGCTTTTGATTCTTGCGCACTCCTCCTCCTCCCCAATCTTGATTGGAATGGACCAGATTGGATTGGATTCCAACCTCCCACCTTTACAGTTTACACAACCCACTTTTTGCCTCAACTTTTTTGCCTCTAATCCACCATGCACCACCTAGTACAAGCTTCTTGCCATTGGTGTACACATCCAACTTTGGCAATGCAGCTTCCCTTCTCTCTCTCTATAGTTACTCTTGTAAGTTGTATGTAACTTGCAATATTCTATATTGAGTAGTAAGATTTCTTGGATGGAGCTTTGGGTGCTTTTCTTTGCTTTTCCTGGTGTTAATGGAGACAGAGGGGGGGGGGGGGGGGGAGTGGGGAAAAGTGGAAAGTGGTAGAGGAGTGATGATGGGCTGTAAAGAATTTATATACACCTTAAGAGTTTAAAGACTAATAACAATGGTGGCAAGGGTAAGATGGTCTTTTTGAGGTTATTGATATTATAAATCATGCATGCAGACCATGTTTTAATGCGGGTTTGGAAGGAAAAAAAAAAACAAGACTCAAATTATATCATTCAAAGAGTTTTTGTAATTTTGAAGTCCTATAATCATATTGAAGATTTTGATCAGTCGATTTTAGACATTATCTTTACATAAAAATCGTCATCTACAATAACAAATAAATAACATTCTAATTTGAGAGCCACAGCTTCCGTGCTCATGCAAGAAACACCATGTGAAATATTGTGAGTGCACACCTGTTTTGAAACTATTTTTTTCTAACCGGGAGTTTATGATTAAAAAGTGGAAAGATTATGCGTATGAATGAATGCATTCGTGCATAGTTTTGTAACGTCCACGGTGAGCAGGCTCCCAAGGATTCCATTAAAAGGAGTCAGGACACAAAAGCCATGACTTAGACTACTTAGACGAGCAAGCACCATGTAAATTTCGTGAGACTGCACTTGTTTTCCAACCTCCTCTTTTTCTAAAAGGAGTTTTCAATAAAAAAAAATTGGAAAAGATCTATTCTATACAAATAAATTTCTCTTTGAAGTCAATACAAACAAATTGCCCACATGATGGGTGTTTCAAACCTCAAAAAGTCAATACAAACAAATTGCACTATAAGAAAAGAAAAAATAGATGTCACATGTGCATGTATATATTTTTTTTTACAAAAGAACTTATAACATCTATACTCTTCATTTTTCTTTAAAATATTAGATATTACACGAGAAGATTGATCTAATGATGAAAAAATGCATGCAAAATAAAAAAATTAGTATATATATTTTAGCAAAACTTAAGGAAAAAAAAGACAGTAAGGAAAATTTAAAATATTTTGGTTCTGATATTGTGGGCGAGCTCTTATGGATTTGGGCACGGGAGCCATGACTTTCCTATTCAGACAAGCAAACCTCATGTACAATACCATGAGGGTGCACCTAATTTTAAACCTCCCTTTCTAAGAAATTGAAATAAGAAAAAGTCAGAAAAGTTCTATTATGTAGAAATAGATTTGTCCGTATTCAATTTGTTATATCACTATTGGTGTTTTCTCATGAATCCCACTGTGGTAATCAAATCCACTTTTTGACGGTCATCGCAAATGTTACAAAAGGCAAATACAAACAAATTGTACTATAAAAAGAGCAATAAAGAACAATTTAAAATATTTTGATTTTGATACTATGGGCGGGTTCTCGTGAATTCCAGTAAAACCATTGACAATCATGACTTCACTACTCATAGAAGTAAATATCATACAAAATAATGTGAACATGTGTTTTGATTCACTCCTTTGATAAAAGGGGTTTTAGATAAAAAAAAACAAAAAAAAGCCTCTTGTGCATGAATGAATCTGTTCGTATTTGTGACATCTAGTGTAGACTAGTTCTTGTGAGTTTCACTCTATACATCCAATCCACCGAGAAAGGAGATTACAAAGTGTGTATATACTAATTGTATTGTAAATAAAAAGTGGCAAGTAAAATACAAATTGTTTTGATTGTGACATAGTGGTCAGCCACTAGACACCCTCAAGTGATAAAAACTTGCTATCATGGTATCTATATAATCAAATATTCTTAAAATTTTTATCACTAATAAATTTATAAGTTCTTGATCGGCCATATAACAATACTTAAATTAACTTAGTCATTAAAAATACTTATTCTTACTAACATATTTCTTCTATTCTTTTGTTGTTTAATATACGTACAAATCATATTTTTTACATTTCGACCACTAATATAAAAAAAATATCAAGTTTCACCATATGAATATCATAGTGATAAAATTATCATGAAATTACTTTTATATGATGGTTGTTTCATAATTTTTATCAATATATAGTTAGAAAGGTAATGATCAAAATTATATTTTAGAAATAGTACAAATTCTAAAAAAACAAATAAAAAAGAACGAGGAAGTATTAGGGAAAGGAAGTGGTAAAACTTACATCTTGGAGGCCATGAAGCATGAAAAAGAAAAGCGAACTTTTATGACAGGAGAGAGTAGTGTTCATGAACGAAACAACCAACCACACAAAAAGAAAAGAAATAAATAACCAATGTTTGGAAGAATCTAGCCAAAAATCGCGTGGCTAATCTGAATATGTTTTAAAGCCTAACTAACATTTCATGTCTTCCTTTTATCTTCTCAATTCCATGAGAAACTACTTCAATAAAATATTCGAAGAGACATTTACAATATTTTAGTTAGATTGTGGTCTTCTAATTTCAAATTATATCAAAAGATATTGTGGGGCCTGTATAACTTTTTTTTTTTTGTCTTTCTAAGACTAAATTGTTGATAGTTGTTATAATAAGAGTCCACTAAATAATTGGTTAGATTTTTTTTGTTGAAGTATGAGTAAATTGATTGTTCTCTTTCAACAATTTAATTTTTTATGAATTGGATAGTACATGAAATTCAACATAGTATTAGAGTTTAGAGGGAAATCCTAAGTTCGAGAAATGACTTTTGTAATTTATAAAAAAATAATTGAAAAGTTCAGTAGTGAGCTCAAAAGAGTCTCATGAATAAAACAGATCTCAACTCAAATTAAGTGTTGAAATATAAATAGATTGATTGTCTTTCTCCGTAAAATCTTAAACATGATACATTTAATCTTACCAAAATTTACCATATGATAATAATAAATAGATTGATCTTCACTGCACCACAATATTTGGCTGTTTCTCAGAGGGAAATCCCAACAAATTCCAAGAAGCAGAACTGCATCTGCCCTTCTTGTCTTCAATAAAAGTTAAACTAGTCAATCAAAAAGTTACAGTTGTACTAGTAATAATCTCAAAAAAAAAATGTTGTACTTGTAATACTACTCTCTCATTGAAAAAACTTTCCTTTCTTTTACTTTTTACAAGACAACTAATTTTTACCTTGATAAAAGTTATAGAAGATATAATATTATCAAAGCAATCAACCAAAAGTAGCACTTGTAGTACTAATCACAGAAAAAAATTGTTACACTCGTGATCCAATTTCGGCTAGCCAAAAAACTTTTCTTTTTACGTTTTACAACACCACTAAACTTTACCTTACTAATGGTAAAAGTTATAAAAGATATAATATTATAAAAATATCTTTTATATTACAAACCCACTCACACTATTTTTATAGGAGCAATTTAAATATTTATAAGTGTATTATTAGTCAAAATTAAATAAATTTGAGACGAATCCCCGTGACAATTTGCTAACAGTGCCACTGAGAGTTGCAAACTTTTTTTTTCCTAGATGTGTGAAAGCAACAAAAGGAGTAGGGAGGTGGGGTACTAAGAAAAAGTGTTGGCTTCTTCACTCAAGGCATTGGAAAGAGAAGAGGATCCAAGGATACCCTATTTGGTTCAGGGCAACCGCATTCATGACCTTGAAAAGTTCAAAATTATAGTAGAAAAGTGAAATATCATATTTGTCCGGACTATAGCCTCATTCTCATCCATCTATCCTCGTACTAGTAGATAACTAGATGGTGTATACAATAGTGTGTAGACGACCACTGTAAAACACAACTGTGAAAAGGATGGGGTTTGGAATGAAAATCATATCATATATCTAACATATGAGCCACATCGTTCGACAACAATATATTAGGGTTTTAATGAAAATTTTGTTGTATTTTGCAGTAAAATTTGCAGATCATGTGATTCATGTCCATGTCATGTAACATACAAAAGCACACATTAGAGAAGCATAGATCACTCAGATAGCACTTTGGCAACATAAGATGCAATTGCTAAACCAAGAGGAAATTAGGAAAAAATAAAATTTGTAAGTCAAGTAGGTGACAGGTATGAGTGACTTCTTCTACTTGGCCTGCTATATGTACTGCACAATATATGATTTCATCTAATAGTTATTACATTTAATTTACCCTATATATCTATATTAATGTATAATACATGAGTTTTAATTTTTTTAAAAAGAATTTTTGAGTTTTTAAAATTATTTTTTTGGTTGTCTGATTCAAATATTATTATCTGTTGATTTGAGACATCTAATGACCGATATGCTAAGTTACTCATTTCTCAACCATATTAAAATTCACCTATTATGTGATCCACACAATTGATTATCCTCAATTAAACCCCACATGTATTAGCCATTACATGTCTCAATTAATGGATAATAATATTCATTTCTGTAGCAATTTTTGCTGCATCTTTATTTTAAAATATGTAAAACAAATTTTGGTTGGTGTAGATTCCATGTTTATATTTACTAGTGTAGTTATGTGCTAATATTTTTTACATGCACACTTGTTACTCCAAAATAAATATTTTTTCTTTTTCTAAAATATCTTCATACTAGGTATTTTCTTAAAAATTTTAAACCAGACAACTAGACTAACTATCTCCAAAAGAAATTCTCAAGTTTGGGGCTTGTTTCCTAGCAGGAATTAAACATATGGCTTCTTGCATAACATTAAGCATGCTTATTATCAATATAATTTTTATTATTACAAATATGTTACTAAAAAATGTTCATAAAAATACAAGAAATTACTACTTAGAAATGTCTAGACAAGAAAAAAAAGAAACTATAGTTAACTGGAATCACGAAAGCAGTCCTAAGCATTTTTATTATTGATATAATTTTTATTGTTACAAATGTGTGAATAAAAAATGTTCCATAAAAGTATAAGAAATTACTACTTAGAAAATGTCTAGACAAAAAGGAAAAGAAACTAAAACTATAGCACAAAACATAATGAATTTGTACGTTATACTTTATAACTTAAACTGCATCAATAAAACACATAGATTATATCATGCGACACCAAAATTTTTAACTAATGAGCTATAAATAATGAATCAAAATTATATTTTATGAAAATTAAGCAAATTAGTCAACTAATTAATCATTCAAGACTGCTAAGAAATTCCTTTGAAGTATGCAATATATGGCGGTTTATCCGTCAACTGAGACTAATCAGTCTTAGTGGCTGACTTTTAGCGTACTCATTGACAACACTAATAAACCATCCTGCAGTACGTGGGTCAGATCATGGTTGAGCATGTTAGTGTGGGCCATATATTACCTCCAAAAGATTTGCCTTTGATTGGCCTAAGAAGAAGAGCTTTTGCAACATGCTTGCATGTGTTTTGCTTCCTCCTTTTTGTGAGTTGGTCAGATCTATATGTATACAGCATGCATGTCTAACATGTCAAGTTTGTAGACTCTTGCAATGATAAATGCTGAGATGGTCATCTCTACGTTTGTGTAAATCTTGGGTTGGATTTCCAAAAAAAATGAATCCATTTAGACAAGATAAATTTTATCCAATCCGGTCATAAGAACAGTTAGGTCGGAGTTATTATGTCAAATCTCAAATTCAAAATCTATGTTGTCGAGTCAAAATTGGGTCAAGTCTAGTTCAAACCTAATTTACTCAAACCTATTATATAGATGTCAAAATAAGTCGGAAGGTGTTTAACTAATGTCTCTGTGTCATACCTATGGCAATTGATTATAACGTACATAATATATATGCTAGGAATCATCCAAAATATAATTTTTGTCAAATGATCTAGATTTGAATGTTATAAATCAATTAAATAGCTCATACCATCAGAACCTGAAAGAACAAAAGAGTAAGACGGAATATAGTAGCAGATTTTTCTTTAAAGTGTCGGTAATTTTTAGTGATTGATCATAGTCATCTAAATCACACCAGTAAAAGATATCAGAGTGGTCACTTTCAAACACAAGTGATTGATAACTGTTGGGAATCGAATTTTTTCCAAGAATCTAATCGGCCTAAATTGATATGAATCATATAGAATCAAGATTAACCTATAGACTATCAGTTATAACTCAACATTTAAAAGTTAATATTGACCGAGATTTAATATCTCATCCCACTAGTTTAACTAGCAACTGGCTAATCTCCACTATTCTTTTTATCATATTCTAAATTTGATCTAATGGTCAATATATATCACTTGCTTTTATGTGCCTCTAGGAATTAGTTTCCCCTGTGGCTAGCCTGCACGATTATTAAAGGTGAGCTAATTAGACAAAAATAACGGATAGCTCTGGATGCATGCATGCATGTAGGTTGTTTTTTTACTTTTTTCTTTTTTTATAAACATGCAGGCTTTTGTTTTAATAGGGAAAGTGAAGTTACAACATACGTACCTACTGTTACTGCACTTACTGACTGTCAGTTTTTGCATGCATGCATGCATGCATCTGACCAAGGACTGGACGTATATATATACGTCCAATGTATATATTTATGAACATGCACGCAACGTACTCCACTCCTGCACAAGCAGCAGGCGTGCTTGGTTCATTACCAGAAATTACTAAGCTAAACTGTTGTGATCAGAGCCAGTTTCATGGCACGATCAAAAAGTCCTATTTGAAAACCAAAAATATTAATGAATTTGCATGATCTGTTTTGTTCGCTACTAGAAATTATCAAGCTAAACTGTAATGATTGTTGCCAGTTGCATGGTCTGTTTAGTGCATTACTTGAAATATGCTTTAGGGAATGGCATATAATGTTAAATTCAAAATACACTTTAAAAATGAATAGTCATTCCTAATATTTTAATCTCATTTATTCTCAAGGACCCACATACCACTGGCGGTAGCTAGGCTGCCGTGGTAGGTGATGAGGCCTGCGACAAAGGTGAAAGACGAGTGGTGGCAAGCTTCGGCGGTGAGATTCATGTATATGGACACCAATAAGGTTCAACTAGAGGTTGACTTCAGTTGTGCTCACGTGGGAAAAAAAAAAACCGCGCTTGACTCCCAGGCTTACCTCGTTGGTGTGGACACCAACCAAACAACCACAATATATGTATAAATTTAAAGAGAAAATTGATTCTATGCCACTGAATTTTGGTGTTTAAAATGATATGTCACTAAAACTTTGCATCTTGATTATATCCTACAACTTTTTAAAGTATGATGTTGTATATTATTTTTGACCGATCAACTCGAAAAAATAACCAAAAAACCCCAGTTAGTTAAGACCTAATTATAATTTTCAATAAATAAAAAGATTGGAATGCAAAATTTCTAGTTTTTAAAATTTTGCATTAGAGTTTTCAAAAATATTGTTTCACTTGTCAAGTTTCCAGAACTCGACAAGCTGCTGGTCCCCTCTTTATCCTTCTCTGGTCCCCTCCGCCTAACACATTCATTCACTTAGCAACAAAACAACAGCAGCACACACACACCTCCTTCTCTCATTTTCAATCTTCAACTCTAGATCTAGCAAAATCCGTCCTATAAATTTATTCGGTGTAGAAGAGAAACTTGTAGAGAATTGCGAGCTCTTCGAAAAGAGGTATTTTTTTTCGAAATGCATTTAAGATTCTGTTAATTATGTTGCTAATGACGTAATTAGAGTTTATGTTTATGTTTATGTTTATGTGTATAAAACCACTAGAGTAGGTATTATGTTTTTAGGAATATGTTTAGGAAATATGTGCATGTGCATGTGTATGTATATTTGTAAAATAGGTTTTTTTAAATGTATGTGTGTATGTTTGGAAATGTATGTGTATATGTTTGGAAAATAGGATTTTATAAATATATGTGTGTATGTTTGAAAAATAGGTTTTTGAAATGTATGTGTGTATGTTTGAAAAATAGGGTTTTTAAATGTATGTGTGAATGTTTGGAAAATAGGTTTTTGAAATGTATGTGTGTATATTTGGAAAATAGGTTTTTTTAAATGTATATGTATATGTTTGGAAATGTATGTGTGTATGTTTGGAAAATAGGGTTTTATAAATATATGTGTGTATGTTTGAAAAATAGGTTTTTTAAATGTATATGTGTATGGTTTTAGAAACTATGTGCATGTGTGTATATTTTTAGAAAATATAAAATTAGGTTATTTTTAATTGTGCACATGTATACTCTATGTCTAAGAATTAGGTTTTGTAAATATATATGTGTATGTATTTAGAAATTATGAAACTAGGTTATTTTCAATTACATGTATGCATGCATGCTCTATGTTTAGAAATTATGTTTTTCAAATGTATATGTGTATGGTTTTAGAAACTATGTGAATGTGTGTATGTTTTTAGAAAATATAAAATTAGGTTATTTTTAATTGTGCACATGCATACTCTATGTCTAAGAATTATGTTTTGTAAATATATATGTGTATGTATTTAGAAATTATGAAACTAGGTTATTTTCAATTACATGGATGTATGCATGCTCTATGTTTAGAAATTATGTTTTTCAAATATATATGTGTGTGGTTTTAGAAACTATGTGCATGTGTGTATGTTTTTAGAAAATATAAAATTAGGTTATTTTTAATTGTGCACATGCATACTCTATATCTAAGAATTAGGTTTTGTAAATATATATATGTGTATGTATAGAAATATGAAACTAGATTATTTTCAATTACATGTATGTATGCATGCTTTATGTTTAGAAATTATGTTTTTCAAATGTATATGTATATAGTTTTAGAAACTATGTGCATGTGTGTATGTTTTTAGAAAATATAAAATTAGGTTATTTTTAACTGTACACATGTATGCTCTATGTTTTAGAATTATGTTTTGTAAATGTATATGTGTATGTATTTAGAAATGGGTCCATAGGGTTGTCAGACATAATGGTGTCATATTATTTACGCGTGAGATGAATGTGTGTAGGGAATGGAGAGTCCGAAAAAATTTGCATATTTTATGGTGACGGCATAATTCGCGAGGGGCAAAACGGGTTGATATGAACCGTTGCCAGTATGTGACGGACGAGCTGAGCGTACATACATACATACATAGATACATACATATATATACATATACATACATACATACATACACATACATACACATATATATACATCAATATTAAAACTCCTGTAGTACTAGAACAGTTAAAGCTCCTAGTCCAGCTGATGGGAACTCTCTTCTGCCACGTTGTCCACCTGGGTTCGAATCCAAGTTGTGGTCGTGGTCGTGGTCGAGGGGCTCGACAAGACCCATGTCGTGCGTTGGGTGCTTGATATGCTGGTCGAAACACGACAGCCAGCTTGTCGAGTTCTGGAAGCTCGACACGCTGACGTGGCAGACTATTTTTGTAAATTCTCGTAACTGTGGGTTAGTATTGTAATTATTTTTTTAATCTGAATTATTTATAAAAAAACTCGTTTGCATGGTGGAGCAAGAAGCAGTGACAGATGCATATATCCGATGAGTAGTGGGGTCTCTGACACCACCGTTTTTTTATGGCATGCAGGATATCTATATAGATTAACATAACAGTATACAATACCGCGTAGATTTTTACATAAGAGTTCATAAAAAAAATAACTGTACTAAACACATATCTAGATTATATAATTGATCTTACTATTGGTAGAAAGTTCCAGACCCGTCACTTGCAAGTGGCATCTTAATTTCACAAGTTGCATAGCATCAATGGTCACAGCTGTGGTCGAAAGAAACAAGGGGTTAGCTTTGTGTGTCTCTATGTATGTGTGCGTGTATAAATACGTACATACAGTGCACAGTACGATGTGATGGTACACATCATGTGTTTGTGGGCACGGTCCAGTTGGCTCTCACAGGCTGCTTTCGTTCCTGTATGTAGACACTATTATGTAGAGAGAAAGCATTGGACAAGCTGTCCTGTCGAAAAACAACGGTCTAGATTAGCCTCAGACAAGAACTTAAAATTTTTCAGCTCTCCTATCTCCAAATATGACTCGGGGTGCTTGTTTTTCCATTAGATAATTTCTAATTAAGAGGTGATAATGTATCATGTGTATTTTTTTTTCTGATACAGAGAATTCTCGTCCCAATAAAAGAAAGACAAATGGAAGGGTCTCTAGTCATTACCATTAGTATTTTAACTGGAAAAGTGTGTAATTTGGCTCCGATACAAGTTGTTACAGAAGTATTTTTGCCTTTTGGGTAAAATACTAACTAGTTGAACACAAATTTCAAAGTTTAACATTATGTAATGATTAAAATAGATAACGGAGTTAACAGTGACGGTAACTATAAGATATAAGTACACGTTTTAATGATAAATAAGAAAGAACTTATTTTCAATATATACAAAATTATATATTTTTTAGTGTTATGGACAAAACTTTTCCTTAATCAATTTGTTGGGTTATCCAAAAGACGATTTAATTTGGCCTAATATGCATGAGGAATTTATATAATTCCTATAGAATTTAATTTCGTGTACGTTTGCGTCTGTACGTAATTCATGTGCAATTGACAGTGTAACCAAAATTGTATTAGAATAAGTGGTTTGACCAGGCATAAATATATTCCAATATAAATATATATGAGAGAACCAAATAATTCTGACCATAACATGCTCATGCAGCAGTTTATATAACGGATTAAGAATTTAACATATGAATTTAATTAATAGAAATTTTGTCCAGAAAGAAACATTTGATGAGAATTGATAGAAATCTTCCTCTAAAATTTCTTTGTTCTAAACATGTTAAAAGCGCTGAAAGGTTCTATATACGAACAAATCCATACTTTTATAGGAAATATTAGATGCAAACCCCTCTTTTCACAGGAATTTGTGTGAATTTTGCATAAAAATTTTCAAAAATTCTCAAAACATTAATGGATACATAGAAGAGATGCTCTATGGTCATGCAAAATTTCATGATAAAAAAATATCACATTTGAGATAAATAAAAAAGATAAATTTTAATATGAATAGTGGTTCTATACAGTTTATCACTATTTATTTTCATTATTTGTCTTTTTTGTTTCTCTAAATATGATCAAGTTTAGTCATGAAATTTTACAGGTTTATAGGACATATCACCCCCTAAAATCCACTAATGTTTTGAGAATTTTAAAAAATTTTAATACAAAATTCACACAAGAAAAGAGTTTTGCATGCATTAGATACATCCCTTTATAAGACCTTCACCAACAGCTCCCCTAAAAGAATTGATAGCTTAAAATTCAGGTATCAGTAATACCTTTTTTACTCCAACAGAATACCTATCTCAATTCCTATTTTAGATATTACTGCAGAGAATTAGTAAATTTAGGTATTCTCTCTCCTCTACCTATATAGTTTTGAGGTTTAGAGATTCTGTTGGAGAGAGTAGAAATATAGGTATGGAATCTTTTTAGGGATGTATGTATATGATGATATAGAGATCCAATTCTGTTGGAGAAAGTCTAATATTCACTTGGAGCGAGATCTCCTGAAATGCCACTCAAATCAAATCCAATACATTGTGTGGACACTAGGAACTGCGTGCCAACACAATTACATAAGGCAATGAAGAGAAGAAACCCAAAAACAAGTCAAGCGTCTCCGATCCACAAGACCACAACTTCAAGAACTACGCACAACTAATTCGACTTTTTTTAGCGGCACGCGCTTGATTTGTACTCCCACCGTCCAATCAGATTTTTCTAAAAATTTTGTAAAAACTTTTTTGGAGCAATTTGCGCTGCCACGTAGCAAAAACGTTGGTCTAATTATAAGACATCCATGTCTTATTAACACGCAAATCAACCTCAAGAAATCTTATTTTTGTAGTGGTTCTCCAACTAATTTTTCTAATTTTTTTGAAAAATTAGCTCAATTACATGACAAAAAATGAGGTATTGATAAAAACACTTAATGTAAAAATGGTATAATCAAGATATCAATATTCTATAGTTAAATTCAAAATTTTTTTAGTATTACCTAGCAAATTGACCAATTTTTTCATGTAGCATATTATTACTTTCGTTCTCAAATGTCTTTTTTCAATATTTTATTCCATAAATATATTTCACTTTATAAATTTTAGACAAAATTTTTTAATATTATCTATATTAATTAGATAGTTGGATCTGTAGGTGGAGTTAAAAACTTATTAATTGTAGTAATTGGAATTGTATTTATTAGTAGTATTTTTTTAATATTTTATTCGAATTATGATGGTCTTGGTGAACATGATTTGAAAAAAAAAATTGATAGATAGGTAGTATGAATGGGAGTAGCTCTCCATCCAACGTGTGGCCGGAAATGATGAAAGAAATCATGAGCCATCGATTACTGATCACAGCACGGCACGGCTTTCGAGGACACACAAATCAGTACTGCTGTGGCTCTTGGCTTTACAGGGCGTGTGCACTTCTCCACATAAAGCGGAATCCAATGTACACAGGGTTACACAGTTTTGCGTCAAGATTCGTGCCAGTTTTAGCAGCTGCTGTAATGCGTGAAGATTCGTGCACGCAGTAACACAAGAAGGGACCTGGATGTGCTACACTACTGCCTTGCATACTTCAAGTGCATGTAAGCCATTTAGCACCCCTGATAGATACCAATGCTTTTTTCTCTTTCCTTTTTTTTTTTTTTTTTGAGAGAGTGTGATTGCAACAATTGGTTTGCAGCTATCTCAAGCCCTAGACAAAAATAAGTCATATTATCAAATCTTAAAAAATCCATACATAACCTATCAATCAAATCTCAGAAAATCAAAATCAACTTACATAATTGATGAAAATAGAACCTTAACTTTTAGCTATATAATCTACATAGCACATTGTTTGGCATCATGTGCTATGCACTTTTAAGTATAATCTTAAATTATAGTTCATATAATACTATAAAATTCTTAAAAAAATTCATAGAATACCACTTGTTTTCTTCTAGTATCTTTAAAAAATACTAAGAGGAATTTCAAAAATAAAGAGACTATCTAGAGACATGTATCTATTTTTTCTTAAAAAATTTACGCCATCAACACCGCACATTCAAATCTAAATTTAATTTTCACCCTCTCTTCTTCTCCCCACTTCTTTTTTTCCTTCCTCCTCTCCAATCTATGCCGTCACCACCAAGCCACCACCGCCGCTTCACTATCTTGTCTCTATGCACCATCAGGCCGTCGTCGCCACCGGAGAAACTAAAGAAGGATTATATGAATTCTAGAGAATTAGATCTAAAAAGAGGGGTTAAATTCAAGGATAGAGAAAAATTTACATAAGATAAAAAAATAAAACATGTACCTGCTTACTAACAAAGCTCAACAAGAAAAGATGATATCTTCTGATGACGTAGTGTTTAAACTGTCTCATTTCTTGCAGAGTTGGAGCAGGCTGCTGCTGAAGAAGGAAGCTGATGTGGTTGAAGACTTTATCCAATGATTAAGATGTAAATTGAGAGATGTGGAAGATGCAGCCCGAGCCTGAGGAGAGGAGAAGAATTATGTTTCCTGCAGAAGCAGTCCAGATGGCTTAAGGAAAAGAACTTAAAATGTGCTTCTGCTTATTTTGCTATCTATCTTTAGGACTCTTTTCAGTTGTGTATGCTAGCTTGTGGCTGCTATTGGCTTGATCCTTCGTGTATGCACTGAGCTTGAACTCGTTACTTATACTCCAGTAACCTGGAGCTGTTTGGGCTCTTTTTCTTCAAAAAAAAAAAAACACTCAACAAGAAAAAATATCCAATTATTACTACATGTTTATTTAGGAAAAAAAAAACTCATATAAGAGCAGCCCAGCGGCGACCGAAAAGTCTCGCCAAACAAAGCACCAAACATTAATCACAGATTAGCCAAATAATAGCACCATTAAAGCGGGGTCACTCTCCCAAATAGTATGTACACTAGTTTTTGCTAGAGCACTCAGTGCTTGTGTTGTCTCCTATTTCATGAGAAAACCAATAAGAAATCGTTGGCGTTTTGCCTTATACATATATTATATTTTGCTACAATAAACCACTTTTTGCAACATCCATCTCTCTATCTCGCACGCGCGCGCACACACTAATTCATATACAAACAACAGCTTGCTTCACGAAAGACACCGAAAAAAAGTAAGGCACATTTGCTCGCGATAGAAGCTTTGTTTGCATTTTAATTTCTTTTTAGAAAAGAATTGTAATCTGTCGTGGTGAAACTTCTGTTTCATATATGATTCTTTACATTATGTAAAAAAGTGATTCGAGAAAGGAACGAAGTAAGATAGACAATTTGTCTTGTGGTCAAAATATATGATGTAAAATTCTAACCTACTAAACTACTGAACTATCGAATATCCACCATGTACCCGATATGGCGTTTAAGACTCGCAAACCCAACCCGAAATCACGAGCTATGCAACATCAGTCAACCATGACATGGTACATGGCCGCGCGGGGCACCTTGTGCTTCGGCTGCATCTCAAATAGGGCCCTATGCACCTCCTCCGCCCTGCCATTCTCATGCAGACACCTCATCACCATGGTGTCCTTGGGCTTCGGCTTTTGCTTACACATCTCCCAGAGCGGGAGTCGAAGCCCAATGGAGCCCCAGAAGGCAGCGGCTCGACGCAACACTTCGAATCCCCTGGAGCTTCCTATGGGCCACACGCCCACACTGAACTCCAAGTTGAAATTGAGCAGTGGCTCAGCTTGACTTGTGAAACTGAGCGTTTGAAGCTACAACAAGTCGCCTGTCGCAACTTTAAACCGTGACAAACTGACGTTGCGGGTTAAAATTATAATTTCAATCCACTGTTTATCAAGTTTGAAATTAATTTTTTAATCTGATTTATTTTTAAAAAAAATATTCTGTTAATATTGCTGTGAGAGTCTTTTCATTGCCCCTTTTTTTAATTAAAAAGTCGGATCTGGGCTTAAAAAAAAATCAAAGTTTGCTCTTTCTTCTTAGAGAAGTTGTATAAGTTAAATTTGGTGAAACTTAACTTATTTATCAGAGGTCATTCTTAAGCGACTGCGTAGCTATGTTCCTGTGCCTGTGTGCCGTGTGGTGGTTGAGCACCCTCGCGAGTCGGACTGTTCGATTTGCTTGATTGCTTCCAAGCTCAAAATTATTATCTGTGCTCACTGTGCCTAAAGTTTAAAGTAAGCTAGATTTGGTTTGAACCTTAGTTCCTTAAGTTAGCATGTTTACATGATTTAATCTCTCTGTCTTTGTTGTCAAGGTGATGGCCTAGGATCCTACATGCTCAACAACATTAACAGTTCAGAATGTGGGATCAGACAAACAAGAACCGCTAAATATTCAATAGCACTACAGTATCTTGTACTAGAGGAGATTAGCAATGATAATCATATGTTTTTTTTGTTATTTAACTCTAGAGCACAGATATATGGAACACTGGCTTCCAGTTGATGCCTATAAATTGAATGCAAATTAGAATTTTCCATCCCTACAGTGAAATTCCACTCTGTTTTTCTGTAATTATGAGTGTTTGTGTTCTGGTTTCTGTGTAGTAGTTTGCTTTGCTCTTTCAGTGTTTGATAGTTGATATTGGCATCCTTAACATCTGTAACTAAATGTGCACATTTTTTTTTTATCTCATGACTTTTTATGCGATCGGAATACGAATGGGATCGGGAAGGCCATCACTGGGGAAAACATGCAATGGCTTCCGTCAGTGCAAAGTCCAAAATGGCATAACTGAATGACTGTTTAGCCAATGGTGAATTTTGCGCCACAGAATGAATCGAGGAACTGAGGATGCTAAGATACCGACAGCAGCACCAGCTGAAGCAATTTTGGCACCTCCTAACATCTCGGGACTTGACTTTGCTCGTCACGCTTTCCAGTGTTGTGTTATGAAAACCTATGCATGTAATGATGAAACTGAAAGTGCTAGTTAAGAGTAAGTGTAAAACAAAGGAAATAAGAAAAGAACAGTGAACAGTGTTTACAGTTCGATGGAAGAATTAGAAAAGGGGCCGCAAATTGAAATATGTTAAGAGCTGCAAATTGCCAGTGATCTGTCCCTGTCCTCCAACGAAGAAGCCCATCATACTGAACAGTACAAGCCAATTTGTCAACATCCTTTGCTGATGCAGACATGCAGCATGTTGGGGCTAATCTGTTTGGTGTCAGGCAAGTCAAGATATGGAGCCAAAATTTATGCTCAATAGCACTAATAGGACATGAAGATGAGTACACTGTATACCCTTCTATACAACATGCTTCATTTGAGGTCACCATATGATAAACTTAATCTCAGCAACCAAAAGTGAAAAATTTCACAACTAATACATTAAGCAGATACCTACACCTGCGTTCATCATCATAAGGTTTCATAATTTCCATTGCAATATCTTCACATGAAAGACACTAGCATTGCAATTCCTTGCTTGAAGCATAAGATCTCAAGTTCAAAAATGCAGAAAGCAATGGTATTAACCAAGTTCAGTAAGAATTGAACTTCTCTTATCGTCTGAATCAACTAAAGAGTAGCAACTCATAGATGTCGCTAAGGAGCTGTGCTCAGCATCAAAGGTGAGCCAAGTAACTCAGAGATCCTTAACAATCTCAATGCCCATAGAGTTGGCTGTGCCAATGATAGATTTGCACAATGCCTCGAGGGACATATGCTTGCAGAAAGGATCAGCCTGCTTCAACTTTGCAATCTCATACACATGGCATAGTGTGAGTGATGACACAATATTGTGGCCTGGGCGACCGCTGGCTGTCTCGATTCCTGCGGCCTTCTTGAGGAACCATGAGACTGAGGGTGACTTGACTACAAACTCGAAAGTGCTGTCCTTGTAAGCAGTTAGAGTAACCTGCATTGGTGTTTCTGCCTTGTACTTTTGGGTCCTGGCATTGAAATCCTTGCAGAATGCCATCAAATTAAGCCTGTAGAAACCCAATGCCGGCCCAACTGGTGGTGCAGGACGGGCAGCGCCAGCAGGGACTATAAGGCGGATTGTTGCTAGCACAGGCTTCCGTGCCGCTGCATCTTTGAGAGTTGCCATGCAATTGCTTCAATAGATCTGCATTCAAGAAATTCAGTTCCATTAGACAGAGTTTTCAATGAGCTTTGGCAGGAGAAAATTAGAGTGAAGACTGAAATGGCAAAATAGTTGCTGAAATCAACATGAAATTTACTACAGTATAAGGCTCTGCCCTCTTAAGGGCTTATCCATTTGCGCAAACAATCCATAAAGGTCAAGGTTAAAATATCCACTGTAAGAATCACATGAGAAAAATACGAGAACATTGGTGACAGCCAGACTCACAATTCTACAATTACTACAGCCATGAACCTGAGGGCCTGAGGCTGCACATTGTAAAACAACTTTATCATGACACTAGCATATGCAGGCAATTTGCAGCAATTATGGCCTTGCAGACATAGATAACATCAGCTAAGAAAAATGGTTAGTGACACAAGTTGCAATTGATTTCAGAAAGAAATAACTTTCCTCAAGAGGCATGGTGATTTCTTAACTCCTGTCATGAACTATGACAACATCTATTCAAAACATAAGCAAGTTACTGATGGTGCTGCACTATGTATACACAAAACTCTAAATGGTTCTGGACTACTTCCAGAGAACAGGGCAAGTTCTACTGATTCAAAGGACATACTTGGGCTGTTGGGGACCGGTTGCCGCCAGTAATCATCTGGCAATTAGTACTAAGGGAGAAGATTCCACCACTCAACTTACAACCACTATTTGTTCCTACTAGTGGCTATTTTTTCCCCAATGCAGAAGACGACATAAACACTCAAATAATAAACCTTGATGCTCTGAACCCTAAATCTTGAACCCAAGGTCCTAACACATGACACCAAAGATAAACTAACCTTAAAGCAGCAAATGAAAGAGCATGAACCAATCAAGTAAGAATGCTTCATTGAGTTCAGATCACCAATCCATCTGACAATCCCTGAACACTTCACAACACAAGAAGGGCAATCCGATCACAACAAGCTCTGAGTGCCACATTCTTGACAAGGCCCCAACAAAATGTCCCTAGCCTTGCCAGCTTGCCCTACTAGGTATTTCCTCGAACACCTCACAGGTGGCAAGACAGGGATGGCCCTAGTGACAAGCAGAGCACATCCATATTTATCTCTGGCATTCGGTCAGACACCTCGGTGGTCATACAAATGCACATATGCTTATAGTAGCAATTGGCAGTAGAGTTCAACTATAATGAAATAATTGCACAATTGCTTTAATACTTAAGTTTCCGACAAACAAAACATAGAGTAGACAAGTTGAAAACAAATGTTGGCACTAAATAACAATTGGAAACAAAATGTAGAATAGACTAAATTACTTTGCACAAATTGGAAACAAATTGTGGCAGCACTTCAACTCTTCAAGCCTTCAAGGCTTCAACTGTTCACAGTTCACACAAGATTCCACGATGAACAATTCAACCAACATTCCACGAAAATTTCACAAATTTATACTCACAGCTCGAAAATGTTTACTTTAAAGGAACTAAGGTTCAAACCAAACATAACTTACCTAAGACTTTAGGCACAACCCCCACATATCAAAATATGGAACTTGGAAGTAATCAAGAAAATCGAACCGGAGAGCCGGACTCACAAGGGCACTCGGCCACGCTGGGCATGAGCAGTTGCTAGCTGTGCAATAGCAGCGTCGCACGGGCACAGCCATATAGTGGCTTTGAAGAGCGGAGGAGGGTGAGGGCACGGCGCGAGGCATTGTTCGGAAGGGCTTGAGGAGGCGAAGATTGCCTCTAACCTAGCACGAGGGGTTGACGGGCTAATGGCCCCCATATAAGGGGTTGGGCTGGGCCAGGGGGCCTGGTTCCGTCTCTAGGTCCCTGAGGTGGTGACCGCATTCGTGCGGTCCAGACAAGGAATGACTTCTGATAAATAAGCTAAGTTTCACCAAGTTTAACCTATGCAATTGCTCGTGATCGAACTTTGATCATTATAACATACAACCCAAGAATCGCCTAGCATCTTATCATCATTAACAGATCAACTATACAAGCAAACTGACCATTCCAAACCTTCTCCCGTAGCCTTGCTACATTGCCATCACGCGGATTACAAAACCATATGAAAATTTGAACAAAAAGAAACTATATTTTGCATTGGAGAAGCAATGCCAAGTATTCTTTCCTCACAGAATGGATATCATTATAACAGAAATCAAACCACCCTGATTCCATGAACAAACACATTCAAACATCCAGTTCCACACGCAACTAGAGCGAGCATAAAACAAATAAAATGGACTAATATCAAGAGAATGCAATTTGAACCGCAACCGCTGCAATCAATATATAACATTCCGGCATCAGTTTTCCTAGCAAGAAAAACCAAAATCAAATCTGCAATATTTCTCAAATTTTCAGCATCTCTGCACCAGGTAGTCTTCCATGCGACAATCACATCAAACTTTGTCGCAAACTTTACACAGTTTGAAGCAACATTGTAGACTAGATTGTTGCACATACTTAATTAGTAGCTTAATCTCCACATCAACAAAGATCATGCATCCCATTTTACACCACCCCAAAATCCAACAAAAAAAAAAAAAAGAAGATACCACATTTCCAAAGTGAGCAGAAACCTAGCTTCCAAGCTAAGCCTACATGTTGATTTTTCACTTAATCACCGGTTACTAGAACACAAAAGCAAAGAAGTTAGTGATAACTAACAAGAGTTTAATGAAAGGCGCAACCTTTCCCATCATGGCATCTCGTGGAGGAAGCCCCATCTCATCAATCAAAAACCCTAGCTCGCTCAACTCCACCGTCTCGTTGATGAACCAAGTGAAATGCTAGGGATAGGGGGGAAGAGAAAGAGGGATAGGAGGGAAGAGAAAGAGGGATAGGAGGTAAACTTGCCGGCGAGGGGGTGACGGCATCATGAGGAGGTGACGGTGGTGCGAGAGGTGGAGGTGACCTCAGGAGTGAGAGCTCAAGAGATGGGGGAAAAAATAATGGTTATGCTAGGGTATTATTCTTTTCCCTGGGATGGGATGGAATGGACTGGAATTTTCCAGTTCTAGGCCTCACCCAAACAAGAATTTAGCTCAACTAGGAAATTTTCACAAAGGCATTTAATTCCCCCTGGATTGGGCCAGATCCAGCTCAATCCAGGTCTATCCAAAAGAGGCCTTACAGATATGTAAATAATCTTAAATTACTTGTGAAGGTATCTAAGAATGGAGGTAACTTGGGGTTTTATAAAATTTTCTCTATATTAATAAGAGTTTGGAATGTTCTTCCATATATTTGTTTCTTTACCTTGGGGGTTTCCACTTTCTCTACTTCTATTTGCAATTCTTTTAGGCCTTGGTTGAGGAGGGGGCTACACCATAGGTATGGTTTCTCTCTCAGACTCAATTCTTTGAGTTTCTGTTTGAGTCATTATTCCAGCATCTGATGTTAGAAATGTTAGAATTGTGCTTACTGTCTGCAGTATTTTCATGTAATAGATCTTCTCTTCTAAGGAAACTTGAAATAGCTCTAAATATCTCCAACTTCATACGCTCTATCCGACATTGACTTTCATGCCCTTCAAGAATTTCCTTGACACGTTTAGCTCCGATCAAAACTGATGTGTGAATCGATCTTTTTTTTCCCTATTAACACATGACAGTAAAGGGGCAAGGCTACAAGAAACATCTCATCATCCTCTTCTTTCTCCATCCTCATCAATCTCATAAGTTGTTCTCCTTTATAAACCATTTTCGCTACTCAATGCAAATACAACACTAATTAGCCCATTTAATACAACACCACATATACTGCAAAGCTTAATTCTACCTCCAAAATTCCTCTTAAGTTTTGCACCATCTCTATTTCCAGAAACATTGAATTGGGCTAATGAATGATACTTGAATGAAAATAGTGAAACAGCTGATGAAACAGAAATGGGCTAATGAATGATACTTGAATGATACTTCATGAAGCATAAAAGAGCTGAACTGAAGATAAAGGAACTAAAAGGAACTATTCAGCTTGCAAATAGTCAGTCCATTTAGAGGTGCAAACATTTACTAGTCCGAGTACTACTACTACTACTAGCTTTCAAGTGCTTAACAGCAAACATTTTACCAGTAAGAAAAATGGCCAGTAAATTCCAGCCTCCATCCTCATCAATATGTAAACCAGTAAAAATATAGAACATTCATATTAGCTTTCAAGTGCTTAACAGCAATCAAGCTTCCAATCAGATGCTCAGATAACACAAAATATGGCACATTCAAGCTTGAAACACTGAAGCATCACAGAGAAATCAAAGGGCTAGAATACAGCACAGAGGATGAACTGGAATACAATTACTGGAATCAATAACTCCAGAATCACAACCTCTCAGGGCAAAGATAGAAGAACTCAACATAACAGAAAGTTAACCAGGGTTTACAAGCTAAACAACACAGAAATGAATAACTAAAACCTCAAAACCAATTTGCAAAACTTCTGAAAACTATAACCTCTAGGTAGAGTAATGATCACAGGAACCGGAATGATCACCAAGATCCCCTTTCTTCCATCAAACCAACATCACAAATCAAACACTTTTTTTGACAGTCGCAAAACACAAATTAACATGCAGATAGATCTACGGAAATACAGTCATGGATCCAAGAACAAAATAGCTAGGTGCTTGTTGAAATTATCCAGGAGTGATCAAAAGAAAAGAAGAGATGGAGAGAAGAATTGGAGATTGCTATGTACCTGGGTTCAAGATTTCCAAGCGCTTGTGTTCTTGCTCTGATCTGCTCCGATTTGAGAGACACTAGAGCAGCACCGGCGCGAGGCTAATCTGGCGCTCCTCCTCCCCGGCGTCGGTGGGCAGCCGCGAAGACAGAAATCAAAAAACGATGAACCCAGCGAAACCCTAAATCTGGATGCTATGTGGACTAGGAAAGAGAGGGAGGGGGAGGGGGTGGAACCCTAGATCTGGCGAGAGGCGGCGAGTGGACTAGGAAAGCGAAACCCTAGATCCGGTGAGAGGGCGACGGCGTCGCGAGAGGAGGGCTCGGCGGCGTCAAGAGAGGAGAGAGAGACGGCGCAGGAGGGATAGGAGGGGGTGCGACCGTGCGAGCGGGTGGCAAGAGGCGAAGGCGGGCAGGAGGCTGCCCGAGCGCGAGGCGAGGGCGAGACGGGCAAAAAAAAATTGCGTGCGCTAGTCAATTTTTTTCTTTTCGTCTGAAATGAGGCGGATTGGACCGTAATTTTCTGGTTCCGCCCTAGACGTGCAAAACGGGCCGTGCCGGGCCGAAGGCTGGAGCCAACCCACGGGCTGTTGTGCCGGGCTGGGCCGGCTTGTTTACTAGGCGGAGAGGCTCGGCATGACACTATAACCCGCGGGTATTAGTGTGTGTCGGGTCGGTACGGGCATGATCCATTTCGAGTTTGAAAATTAGTTTTAAATTTTTAATGTATTAAAATTAGATAAATAATTAAATATTTGAAAAATTAGTAAAAAAATGAAAATATTTATAAAATAGAGAAAAATATTTGGTGTCTTAAAAAATACAAAAAAAAGATTAAAATGTCATAGAAAATTCAAAAAAATTCGTGGAAATTTAAAAAAAAATCATAAATGAGAGCACAAAATTGCAAACAAGTTTTAGAAAATTATGAAAAATCATAAATGAGAATAAAACCTTAATAATAAATATGAGAACAATTTTATTACTTATATGGGATAAAATCTTACTAAGTAAAATTTAATGGGATAAAATCTTAGTAAGGAAAAAAGAGTACAGTAACTAATTACAAATTATTCCAAATTAATATTAAGCCATTCTAACTCGTTATTGAATTTCGTGTCCTCCAAATTATGGTATTTCCTATTGGTAGTGTTTTCCTAGTCTTTAAGGCAGGTGATTGTCTCCACCATCTCTGGTGCTAAGCATGATTTTTTGTCTTCAACTGTTCTTCCAATCATACTGAAAGTTGATTTAGAAGAAACTGTTGATACCGAAATAGCCAAGACATCTCGCACCAACTGAGACAACGCAAGATATTGTCGTTGGCTGTTCTTCCACCACAAGAGAACATTGTTGGAGTTGTCAGGATCAATTACAAAATTAGGATCCATGTAATGATCAATGTCGAGGTAGCAGTTGAGCTCCGCTTGTGAACTCATAGTTGATGGTGATGAAGGCGATTTGTCTTGGCTAAAACTCTGCGAAGATGATCCACCTCTTCTTCTACATAACGTCTTCCATAGCAAACCACCAACCTTCCTCCGCGTCTCCGATTCTTGTAGCGCCAATGACATTGGTCTTCGGTGTGCACCGAAAAATTTAGATTCATACATACGAAAGACTCGAAAAATTTCATCAGCAACATATGAATAATTTTCAGAATAATCAATGTTTAAGGCTAAACCTAATTGCTCCAAAGAAGATTGCAAACCAAATAATTTTAGTCTCGAATCTAAAATAAAAGCAAAATAATAAAGATGTGAAATGCTTGTAAAATATTTTTAAAAAATTCCATTTTTTGTACGACAACAAAAAAATCAGGGTCTGTTTTATATGATTCAAATAATTTTGCAATTTCGAAAAGATGATGCAAAACTAAACAAGATGTAGGATAATAAATACTAGACAATATTTTAGTAGAATCATAAAATAACTTCAAAAATTTGTAAAACCTCTAAGCAATACATCAAATATACTTAGAAAGAAACTCACTATTCAATCGATCATTAATAAATAAAGTTAAAAAGATTTTTGTATGGGAGTACTTCTTTTAACATGAGATAAGTGGAATTCCACCTTACCTTCATGTCGGTAGAAAATTTTCTAGACCTCAAGTTGTTGGCCTTGTAGTTTTTCTTAAATTCGGCGACACGTACATTTAAGGAAGAAATGTACATAATGGCTGAGCAAATAGTATCTAAAGATTTGGTCATTTCTTTCATACATGCTTAAACAATGAGATTGATGATGTGACAGATGCACCTTTGTAGGAGAACATAACCTCCAACATTTGACTCAAGTTGGAGTCAATATGTCCATAACTTTCGTATTGACTGAAACATTGTCGAGAGTATTTTCATGTAATACGATTTTCTATCTTATATTCGCTAACTATATTTAATATATGGTTGGCGATAGCCTCGGCAATATGTGCAACATCTATTAATTTAAAACCTATAACTCTTTTATTTTAAGTGTAATTATCATCTAAATAATGTGCAATTAAGCTAAGATAATCCATTTTTTGATGGTTGGTGGATCAAATATCATATGTAAGCGCAAAAGAAAATGTTATTTTTGAAAAATTTTCTTTTATTATTGCTACTTGTTTTCATAATATGCTAAAATATCACTTCTAGTAATGGTTCTACTCACTTGTTTTCCTTACGAGGAATACGACGGGCCTCCATCCCATCAAAGTGCTTTTCAAATCTACGAACTTCTTCGAGATACAAACTCAAGTTTGCATCAAAACATTGATACTCTTTATCCACTTGGTTGACGACCAATTGCGAATCGCCTTTGATGAGGAGGCACCGAATTCCCATCGATCATGTGAGTCAAAGGCCGAGCAACAATGCTTCATATTCGGCGACGTTGTTGGTCATCGGAAAGTCAAGTCTCGTGACAGACTCAAGCGTCTTCCCCTCAAGACTCCATACAATGACTCCCGCTCCTGCCCCGGCGAGGCAAAGTGAGCCATCAAAGTAGAGCGTCTAGAACGGCTAGTCGAGGGAAGCAATGTCAGGTGAGCCATTAGACAACTCTGGGAGTGGCGTCCATTTGGCGGCAAAGTCGGCGAGGACTTGCAACTTGATCACCAAACGACCTAAAAACGTTAGTGAAAACGGGACAAGCTCAGTCGCCCACTTACAGATTCTCCCGGTAGCTTCCCTGTTCCTTAGGACCTCCCTGAGAGGGAAGGCTGAAGGAACGGAAATTGGATAGTAAAGGAAGTAGTGTCAAAGCATTCGGGATGTAAGGTGTAGTAGTAGCAGATCTCCATTTTCGTGTAACGGAGCTTCACACCTTGAAATGCCTCGCTCACGTAATACACGGGATTTTGAATGCCTTGATCTTCCTTGACGAGCACAGTGTTCGTCGCGACTGGAATGACGGTGTGGTAGAGCTATAGCTGCTCTTTGGGACAAGGGCTAACCAGGAGTGGCAGGCTCACGAGGTTTTGCTTGAGTTCCTTGCAAATGACTTGAGCCTCCGATGACCACTTGAAGTCCTCCAAACCTTAAAGATCTTGAAGAAGGGAAGCTACTTTTCCGTTGATCGAGATGCAAAGCAACTTAATGCAGCCATGTGTTCTGTCAAGCGTTGGATGTCTTTGATAGATCGCGGGTGGGGCATGTCCAAGACGTCTTGAATTTTTTTTGGATTGGCTTCGATGCCTTTTGAGAGAAAAGGAAACCGAGGAGCTTTTCGCTGCGTATGCTGCATTGTTCTAGGTTCAAGTTGAGCCCAAAGCGGCGTATTTTGTGTGTGAATTCAAAAATCTAAATTACTTTCACACCTATAGTTAAATTATAGTATTTTGTGTGAATTATTTTTTAACTTAAATTTCTTATATCTATAACAATCCTAACTAATACAAATTCTAATATTTGGAAGAAATATAGACATTTGTTTAGTATATCATAATTACATTAGTCATTTTTAATTTGAATATTGCAAATTTTGAAAAAAAAAATCTAATATGTATTTGTCAAAATCATATTTGCAAATATCAAATTTTGTAACCAAGATATCAGATATACAAATTGTGTATCAGTCTATACCAATTTCCCCTATAGTGATATATCAAACGATTTCAATATTTAGAACTTTGGGATGAAATAACTAAAAGTTATGGGAAGTGTTTTTGATATTTTCCAAAAAACTAGTTGCATAATTTTTAAAACAAATAAAAAGTCTGATTTATAACTATCCACTGCACTACTACTAAGTGCATAATTTTAAGATTTATACAATTTAATTTTTAGAAAGTATAGAAGCATAACTAAAAAGTAATTGATCGGCTAAATTTGTATTTTTTATCTCATATTCTATAACGACTTAGAAATTGAAATTTAGTCAAACTGTAGAACATATCAAACTTTATCTTCATTATTTTTGAGGATTATTTTTATTTGTTAAGATTGTTGGGGGAAATATCCCGCTCCTCACCTCCCGGTGAGGGCCCTGGGGTTGTGGCCCCGGCTCCCAAAAAGGTCTTAGGTCTTCGGTTTAATATTCGTGTTCGTGTCTGTATCTGCTCCGAATCTGTTTAGTATTCATGTTCGTATCCACAAAATATCTGCTCCATATCCGTATCCGTTTCTTTCATATCTGTATCCGCATCCGTGTACCATTCGCATCTGTATCCGTATCCATATCTAGAAGAAAGATGCGGATGCAAATATAGATTTAAGTACTATTTGACTCAAACCCGACCCGTTTCCACCCTAGGGGCATGTCCAAGACGTCTTGAATTTTCTTTGGATCGGCTTCAATGCCTTTTGAGAGAGAAGGATGCCTAGGAGCTTTCGCTGCGTATGCCGCATTTTTCTAGGTTCAAGTTGAGCCCAAAGCGGCGTAGATTTTGGAACGTCTCCGCGAAATCGTCAATGTGAGAGACAACGATGAGGCTCTTAATGACTGAAATCACAGTCCTTCCTCCTCATCCTTCCTCCTCTCTCCACCCTGCACCTAGAGATGTCAATTGGGTTGGGCCGGCCCGAAGCACGGTATTTTGGCCCGGCACATGGCCCGGCACGACACGGGAAGTTAACGGGCCGTGCCGGCCCGGCACGGGTTATCGGGCCGTGCTGGGCCTCAAAATTTGGCCCACGGGCGGCACGGCATGGCACGGTAACGCGGGCCGTACTCGGGCCGGCACGGCCCATTAGATCGTAGGCCGGCCCGTTAGCCCACCTCCCTTTCACGGCCCGTTAGCCCACCTCCCTAGACACGCGCACGGCGCACACGCACATCACATACACACACAGCTGCAACCAACGCTTCGCTTCCACAGTTCCACGGTTCCACCTCCTCCTTGCACCAAATCCTAACCCTAGCCGCCTTCGATCTAGGTTTGCGGCGGAGGCCATGGGGGGTGACGCCTTCGAGGACAAGGCCGAGCTGACGGTCACCATCGGCGAGTACATCGAGGGCATCGAGGCGGAGGAGCTGCCGAGCTGGTAACAGTACTCCACACTTCCACAGCACTCTCCTCCACCGCTCCATAGGCCATGACTCCACCTCCACGCAATGCGCAGCACCGACGGCTCGTCGCCCTCCTCGCCGATGCCCTCCTCTCCTCCACGCGACCACGCCCTCCTCTCGCCGTCTCCCGCCACCGTAGATCTCATCTTGGGCCGCGCCATCGCCGCAGATCTAGGCCGCATCGTCGCCGGCTCGCCGTAGATCTGATCTCCTACCACTGTACCACATCGCCGGTTGCTTCGCGCCGCACCGCCGTAGAACGTGCCGTGCCACCGGATCTGCTCGACGCCTCTCCTTTGCCGACCTCGCCAGTCGCCTCTTCGTCTCCTCGACGGCTCGACGCCAACACTTGGAACGAGCCGTGCTCGTGCCGGCCCGGCACGCACTACAGCCCGTGGGCTATCGTGCCGTGCCGGGCCTCTCCGACAAGCCAATGGGCCATACCAGCACGGCCCGACAACCCGCGGGCCGGCTAGGGCAGAGCACGACATAAACCACGGTACGGCCCAATTGACCTCTCTACCTGCACCTAATCCACGAACCCTGCTCCTCGTGTGTTTGTTTACGTCCAATAACCCCACGATCCGCGTCCCTTCACCTCTTTCCGACCTCGATCGTTCTTCCTTCTTTTGCCAGGGACCGAGGGTTTTCTTCCTTTACCAATTACCATTTGCCATCTCTTGCGCTTCTATCTAGATCTCGTCAAATTCCTTCCACTAACTGACCTAAATCACATTCCTTCCTCCTTTCTCGACCCAATCCAACCTATCATGGCCCCTGCATCGGTCTTGCTCGACCGCTACGTGCACCTCATCATAGACGATGAAGCAGCAGCCACAGCCGAAGAAATCCGCGGCGCGAGCAAAAACAGAGCAGCAGCAGCAGCAGCAGAGGAAATCGGCGTCTACCCCAACACGAGAACAGACAGAGAAATAGCATTAAGCCGCCGCACGAGCAAAATCGGCGTCTACCCCATCAAACCCGATCCTCACGTCGCCGATCCCCCGGTAGTATCCTCCTTTTCCCTGCTGCTGTCGACACCCGCCGCAAAAACCGGAGAACTGGACGGTTCCTATATCGCGAGCACCGACAAGAACCTCGTCGTCCTTTATGCCGGCCAGTACCGCCCTGGCTCCAGTTCGCGCGGATGCTACCTGATCTACGACGCCCTGGACAACTCCCTCTCTATAATTCCCCAGCTCCCCTGTTCTTATTCCATCAACGGCATGGGGTGCGGAGTTGCAATCCTGTGCCACGGTAAGGATGGCGACTACGTCCTCGCCGAGCTCGTCACCAGAGTTGGCTGCTTGCTTCCCGATGCCACGCTGTGGCTTTGGTGGTCATCCGGCAGGACCCCCGGCCAATGGGTCCAGAAGGAGGTGCGCCTCCCCCCAGAGGTGAACACGCCCACGTACTACTTCTGCTACGACACGGTGATCTCGTTTGGAGGCTCGTACATCTGCTGGGTCGACCTCCTCATCGGCATCGTGATGTGCGACGTGCTCTCGGAGCACGGCTCGGATCCGGAGTTCCGTTTCATTCCATTGCCCGAGGGGTGTTCGATCCATGTCTCCGACTATCGCCGGTATTGCCCGGAGGATTTCCGTTAGATGGGCTGCGTTGGCAGCGCGATCAAGTTCGTCACCATTGGCTGGTCCGGCAATGAAATGACTCTGACCACCTGGACTCTGATGCCTGACCTCTGGGAGTGGAAGAAAGGCGTGACGGTCTGTGTCGGAGACCTCTGGGCAAGCGAGACCTTCCGCTCCATGGGGTTGCCGCAGTGCAACCCGACGAACCCTGTCCTGAGCATGCATGAAGATGACATCGTCTACGTCCTCTTGAGTGATCTCGAGTTAGTGGGCAATCTACTGGAGAACAGAGGCCAGTATGTGCTTGCCCTGGACATGCGGCATAACAAGGTCCTGTCCTCCAACAAGTGCCCTCCAGAAAGTAACCCACTGCTTTGGCCACGTCTCTTTGCTAGTGAGTTCAGTGCATACTTACGGGCCTCAAAGGACCACCAGGAAACTGCAGTGCTATTAGTATTTGGTACTACTTAGTTGCAAGTTTAGTCCATCCGAAAGTCAAAACAACCGGCTGGCAATGAAAATGAAAGAGCACCACCACAATTAAGTGATTGTAAGTTGCAATTGACAAGTTTATTAGCTAAAAACAGAATTAACAAGTGTAGCTGTCTTTTACATATCAGTAGGTTCATATCATTTTCAGTTCTCACCAAGTAGCACTCAGAACAGCAAAAATATAGTACAAGATAAGCCTAAAAGAAATAGAAAGCAGCCTGGACGAACCCTATTGAAGTAAAACCCTCATTTACATTATAGTTAGTTTTAGTTCTCCACTTTAAGCTTTGATGACTTGTCTATAAATGAATATTGCAAGATACGTGTTGAACTTCAATAATTAGATTCAGAATTGAGAATTGCTATAAGTCTAAATTTATTCAAAGATGTAGCATATGGAAGCATAAGTTCAAACTAAAACTAAACACCAACTAGGGTCTGAACTGAAAGATGTCAAAAGTACAAGTATTACCCTTAACACATATACCTATTTGAGTTAGCTATTTTAATTTAATGCCTCTTGGAATTGACTTTAGCAACATGTCATTATGTGGGTGGTGTTCATATAGATAATTTGGAAACTACAATCGAATAGCTAGGGGCAATGCCAAATTTTGGTGGGGCAAACTGCAGCATCAAACCAAGCATACTCTTAGTCCTTGTTGCAGTTCCACTCTGTCTCTATTTGTTTTTCTTTTCCTCCTGAAATTGTTCTGACCAGACATTACTTTGTACCACAAATTACATTGTAACTGAACCTTTGAAGTAGATAGAAAGCCACTTAGATTAGTTCCAATTTATTATGTTTGACAGACATCTCTTCTTGTTTCTGCTAGAGAGGGGAAGAAGCAAGCGAAGGAGAAGCAAGTGGAAAGCAGATGAAGCTTTGAGTGATCTCTGCAACATATCCTGTGGGATTAACATTGTCGCTAGGTTTTGCTTGGCTCCCGTGAAACACAAGGGTGAATGTGCAATGTGCAATGGAAGGAGTTTTGTACCTAGCTCAGTTAGAGTAGCGGATGCTATTCTCTCGAACCGATGTTTGGTTTCTAGTCATCAATCTAGTGAGTTCCATTGAAAATTTTGGTAATTAATACATTAATCCCCCGTGTTAGAGTAGTGAGTTCCATTGAAAAAGCTAGGTGTAGAACTTGCGAAGCATCTTGATGTTCCATGAGTGCCGAGGTTCCTCGTCGTCGAGGGTGGAAATCTTGTACACTTTGTTGCCAAGCGCCTTCGAGACATGATATGGTCCCTCAAAATTGGGGACAAGCTTACCTTGTGTTGCCAGATGGCTTGCCACAGCACAAGGTTACTAGGGTGAAATGATCGCTTCTGAGCACGATGGTCGTAATAACAGCTCATTGCAAGCTCATATGCAGCGTGATGAAGGAGAGCTTTGTCGCGTGTCTCTTCAACAAGATTGTCCTCGAGGCATTGATTGGCGTCGTTGGCCTCGAGGTTGTTGGATCTAGGTAGATCTTAGTATCTAGGTTTTGATGATTAATGACGTTTTGGATAAATCT
The DNA here is from genome assembly GCA_019359835.1 of Pharus latifolius. Taxonomy (NCBI): domain Eukaryota; kingdom Viridiplantae; phylum Streptophyta; class Magnoliopsida; order Poales; family Poaceae; genus Pharus; species Pharus latifolius. The sequence continues at coordinate 7,142,747 of CM033328.1, forward strand.
ATGATGATTGAAGTTAATATGAAGATATCAGATTTAATGATTAAATGATAATTTAGATAAATCCTGATTTAGCAAGAGTAAATCGAATTGATTATCGGTAAACCCTGAATTGGATGTTTTCCTTGATTGCGGGTTTGATATTGATGCATATGTAGAGGATGAGCTCGATGGTTGCATCAATCTTGTGCTAATTGATTGATCAAGATGTTATATGTTAAATCTTGAGGTTGATGACTCCAGTTGTGGATTTGATATCGATGCACATGTTGAGGGAGAGCTCAGGATGATTAGTTATCCATGTTTGTGCAAAAGGTTGATGACTCCGTGTTCTGGATTTGATATCTCTATGTATGATTGAGAGAGAGCTCATGATATTAGTCATCCATATTGATTGATATCATAATTTGAGTAGTATGGATCGTGTGTGCATTTCTTGTATCATATATGGATCTATATGATTGTGAGATTCATCCAATACTCATTTGTTGTTCATTGAAATTGGTTTTGTCATTTCACCGAAGAAAGAAATTGTTGAGTGAACTCCTGTGTGGAGTGATTTATCTGGTGGTGATTAATGACGAACTGCAAATGAGACTAACGTTTGCGTATTGAGTGTATCTGTTCTAGTCTCAGAATGGTTGCAGGATGAAAGCAAGCAATGGCGTGAAGGGGATGAAGACGATATGAGACATCCCAAGTAAGGTCATGCTTAGCAAGGACGAGCTTTGCGAAGACAGGCGTCGAGATGTCGAGCTTCGCGTGGTCAAGCTTAACGAGATCGAGCTTTGCGATGACGAGCGTCGAGCGATCGAGCTTCGCGAGGTCAAACTCCACCTAAGGTAAAATCCAAGATTAATGATTGTTTTCTTAGGGTTTTACCGGCCTCGGTGTTTGGAGACAGACCAGGCTGATAGGTTTCTTTTTACTAGTTTGGCCGTACTATTAAGAGGGGTCGAAAACTAATAGCTTGAATCTATCGAGTGCGGAAGCTCAGATGCATTCATATCTTGCACTAGTGTCTTGCATTGCTAGTGAGTCTAAGTGTAGTTCATATGTATTAGATTAAATGTTTTGAAAACTGCACTTAGTTGTGATCGCCAGCTGTTTAAATTGGTTTATTTATCTAGAGTTGGTCATGGTCGTATTTGCATATTCTGATCGTATCAGTGTTGATACGTGGTCATGGTCGTGTCGCTTGTTTGCCGGCTTTCTGTTTAGGGTTTGTGCGTGGTCGTAGGAGTTCGGACTGGTCGTACCAGTCTTCGACTCGCTTGCGTATGCTCAACCAAACCCTATCGACCACCTGTTTTCGATCGGATGTCAAGACCTGTGTGGTTGTGGTCGTTGCTAAGTGACACAAATCACATCCGCGAGAAAATGGCAAATTCGTATGTGCAAATACTCTAAAATTGCATTTGAGATGATTTTTGGATTGGACATTTTGATAGTAGGAAAGTTTCTGAGTTTTCTAAAAGTTTTTAGACCTTTCTAGGTTTTGCTCCTATTAATAAAATTGTAGAGCTCTGAGTTATCTTTTTAATAAGCCAAAAAATCACCTCAATCGGATCTCTGGATCAAAAGTTATGCTTGTTTTACTGTCAGTGTGCAGTGGCCGGATAAATGCATCCGTCCGAAATGGCCGGACATTGTCCGGCCTGTACAAATTTTTTGAGCCGAAAAATGAAACAGAGACAAATGCATCCGTCCGGTGTATTTGTCCGTTATGGGCGGACTTTGTCCGAAATGGCCGGACATTGTCCGGCCTGTACAAGTTTTTTGAGCCGAGAGTTAACAGAGACATATCCATTTGTCCGGACTTTTTGTCCGGACAAATAGTATCCGTCCGGCTTTCACAAATTTCGCCCAACGGTCACTGACACGTTTGCAACGGCTAAAATTTTTGTACTGGCCGGACAGTGTCCGGCCTGTACAACTTTTGGCCCACTTTTTGCCAACGACTAGTTTTTCGTTGAGGCTATATATACTTCGTGTTTGGCTTCATTTTTGGGTGCTCAAGAAGTTCATATAACAGCTGAAAACCTAGCCAATTGATTTGCATTTGAGTTATTGCATTTAGAGGCTAGAATTGAGCCCAAATCTTGAGTAGATTTGAGAGAGCTTGAGGGAGATTGTGAGAGTGTTTAGTACACTTCATCTCCATTAGATTGCTAGTGCTAGAGTGTTGAGCATCTCATTTGCATCATTGAGCTTCTAGCATGTGGTTGGTTCAAGTGAAAGCGCATCCGGCTTGTTACTCTTGGTGATCGCCTTCGCCTAGACGGGCCGGAGGAGAGTCGAGATCTCTCCAATTGAAGTTTGTCGGAGAGGTCGGCAAAAGATTGTGAAAGGTGTGGTGCTCGCCTATCCGGTGTGGAGAAGGAGCAACCCTAGTGAGATATCCTTCGTGGATATAGAAGCGAGGCTCCGAGTGAGCGCTTCAACGAGGAGTAGGGGAGACCGGGCGAGTCACCGAGACCTCGGTAAAAATATTGTGTCAATTGCGTATTTATCTTTTGCATTACATTCATCTTGACACAATTGCTATATTTACTTTTGTTGCATGATTTGTTGAATAACTTACATGATTGAATGCAACTAGTTGATTAAATTGTTTTAAGCCTCATTGTATAATCTAGCTTAAACGATTATCTTGTTGAAATTGCTTAGTGGGGAAGAAAATTTAAAAACCTCCTAATCACCCCCCCTCTAGTCGGCATCCTCGATCTTACAGAGGTCTCAGTTGACGCGCCTTCGAAAGCTTCGATCCTTAGCAAGTGGAATTTGATCTCTGCTGGTAGGATCGCCTCAGCCCCATAGACGAGGTAGAAGGGGGTTCACCTTGTTGCTCGACTTGGAGTTATGCGATGGAACCATAGGACGCTTTGAAGCTCCTTGGCCTAGGCCCCTCGCTTGCGAGCACACTGTGTTGGAGACGACTATGGAGTCCATACAAAATAAGGCCACTCACGTGTTCTATCGCTCCATTAGACTTGGGATGGGCGAGGGAAGTGAAAGGGATAGTCGTTCCTAGGGAATCGCAGAACTCCCTAAATGACGCCAAATTGAACTATGTCTCGTTGTCTATGGTGAGTTCCTTTAGGATGCCGAAGCAGCATACGATATTCTTCTAGAAGGACCTTTGTACTTATCAATATGTGATGCCTACGAGAGGCTAAATTTTGACCCACTTCGAAAAGTAGTCGACAGTGACAACGGTGGTGTGCTTGTACCCCCCTTGTGTCAAGGGAAAGGACCTAGGAGGTCAATTCCTTATCAGCAAAGGGCCAAACGATTGGTATCAAGTGCAACACTGTCGAAGGGAGGTTGAAGCCCCTCAATGGCTTCTGGCAGCTTTCATTGGCTTGGAGTAGAAGGGCGGCATCCCTGGCCATCGAAGGCTAGTAGAAGCCCAAACGACGAGCTTTGGTTGTCGTTGCCCATGGGGAAACTTGTGCGCCACAGGCGACCTCGTGTATCTCTCTTAGAAGGGAATGACCGTCCTCTTGAGAAAGCCACTTGAGGAATGCAGACGCTCACTTCTTGTAAAGCACTGTTCGATGAATTTTTGTAATAAAAAATTCATTAGAAAAGTCCCATATAACCAAAAGGGATAAAATAAAAATACACGTATATTTGGGATGTAAAAAAAATCAAAAACTAGGACAAAAACCTCACTGGTCAAAATTGGACTAGTCAAACCTGGTCAACAAACCGGTCAAAATTGGACTGGTCAAATTGACATGCAACCCGAGTTCGAACGTGACTTATCTCTAACTTTTTCTTTTATTTAAATAGCAAAAGTCTATCTCCTATTAAAATTCAAAAAGTGGATAATATCTATTTTTATCCTTTTGTTTATTTAAATAACAAAATTCTATTGCCTATTCAAATTCAAATACCCTAAATATCTCTGATTGTTGGATGGTTGCAACAACCTAGAGCCTCTATAAGGCTGTCTCCAACAGGCTTGACTCTTGCTTGGTTCTTAAACGGAATATTCCCTGCCACGTGTGCGAGCACCATCTCAAAGCACCAAGCAAACACCAAGCCTCCAACAGCTTGGCTCTTGCTTGGCTCTTAGCGTGGGCCCCACACTCCTAACCACCAACCAAACACCAAGCAAGAGCCAAGCACTCCAATGGCTTGGCTCTATACAATTTAACAATTATATATTCAACGAATTTGTATTAATTCATTAAATTCAATATTAGCAATATATTAATATATTACGTACGAAATTAAATTTGACATTTGCGACAAAAAATAAATTCGACATTTTGAATTTAAAAATTGCACTTGAAAAAAATAGATATTAAAATTCGAATAGTGCTACATGACATAATTGCGAAATACACAAAAATTAAATTTGCAAACAAATGCCTACTACAAAATCTGGTAAGATGCTACTCGTCGGCGTTTCCTCCGAAACGTTGCCAAATGTGCTCGGTCAAGTCTCTTTTGAGTTGCGTGTGCGTAGGTTGAGCACTGATGGCAGCATTTCTTCGAAGTACATCTTCGAATAAAGGCGTACCCCAGTGCGAATCACAGGCGGTACTACCGTGGATGTGTCTGGATGATCATTGTAGTCATAGTTGCCGGCATTGTCGTCGCGCTCGTTCTCTATGATCATATTGTGCAAGATGACGCAAGCCCGCATGATCTTCGCGAGAGTTGACTGTCGCCAAAATCGTGCCGCACCGTGCACGATGGCAAATCGAGACTGTAGAACTCCAAAAGCCCGCTCAACATCTTTTCTCGCTCCTTCTTGTTGTTGCGCAAACAACCGATCTTTCACTGTTCGTGGGAGGGGTATCGTCTTCACAAAGACAGCCCACTCCGGGTATATACCATCGGCGAGATTATACCCCATGTTGTACTGTCGGCCATTGACAGAGTACTGAACATGAGGAGCCCGCCCTTTCAACACATCGGTGAATAAGGGCGATTGGTTTAGCATGTTGATGTCGTTGTTGGAGCCTGCAACACCAAAAAAAGCATGCCATATCCAGAGATCATACGAAGCTACCGCTTCAAGTATAATCGTCGGGACTCTATAGTCTCCACGAGTGAATTGACCTTTCCATGCTACGGGGCAATTTCTCCATTCCCAGTGCATGCAATCAATGCTTCCCAGCATACCTGGAAAGCCACGGGACTCTCCTTGTTGCAGTAGGCGGTGGATATCCTCGACAGTGGGGCTGCGAAGATATTGGTTGCCAAATACGTCGATGACACCTTGTACGAAGTGCTCCAAACATTGAATCGCCGTGGACTCCCCAATCCGCACGTATTCATCGACAGCATCGGCGGGGCCACCGTACGTGAGCATACGCATTGCTGCGGTACACTTCTGTAAAGGGGAGAGTCCACGGCGATTAGTGGCATCCTTTCTTTCGGTGAAGTAGGGGGGCCACCCACCTAGAGCTTCGATGATGCGGAGAAAGAGGGGTCTCGCCATCCGAAAACGCCGACGGAAGATATTCTCAGGGTAGACGGAATATTCAGAGAAGTAGTCGGCGATGAGCCGTTGATGCCCCTCTTCGCGGTCTCTCTCAACATATCTCCTATTGCTGCTTCGGCGGCGTACGCGGGATGATGAAGCATTGAGTCGAGCGTAAAGACCGGTGATAATACGGTCTTCCTCCTCCTCCTCCTCTATGAATTCCACCAAGAAATCCTCAATTTGGTTCATGGCATCCTCGTCGGAGCTATGTGTGCTGGAACTAGAACTAGATGACATTTTGTGAGTGGCTACTGAAACTGAGTTTCTCAAGATGTGCAGCGTTTGAGAAGATAGTTGGATTGTGAACAAAAACTTTGTGGACAGGGTGAATATATAGACGAAGAGTCCAACGGGCTACTTTGCAACGGCTATATTCCAACGACTACTTTGCAACGGCTATATTCCAACAGCTACTTTGCAACGGCTATATTCCAATGATTACTTTTCAACTGCTACTTAGCAACGGTTATATTTCAAAGTAAAATTAAATAGAGAATCATATATAGATTAATAACGAAGGATACATGACTCGTTACAAGAGATAATTGAAAAACAAAATAGCTAATCGTCGGCAGCATTAAGTTTCTCTCTAAGTATCTTCATCCCTGCGTCGTACTCCGCTTTTTGTGCATCGTCGAAGATGGATTTGTCGAGACTCATCATTTTGCAGTACGCCTTATACAAGGCAGACTTTTCCTTCGCCTTCGCCACGTCGCGCAAGTTATTGGTCTACGGAGTACGTCCTTCCTCTTCTCGGCCCGGTCAGGTTGAATTTCGATGAAGGCATCGAGATCTGCTCTCATTGACGCCGTAGAATCCTGCGAGCCATCGACCTTTCCCTTACCCTTGCGCCTCGCCTTAGCAGCGTCTCGTCCTTCCGGACGTGTCTCCGCTGGTGGCACTTCATCGTTGTTGGACGATGAAGTGTAGGTGCCCAACTCGGACAATCTGCTTCTTTTGTTGGGAGCATCAACATAAGCTGCAGACCACTTAGGTTGACCGCGAACCACCATCCACCAATGATCCAAGACGAATGGATGACTCATCTCTGTCTTGTACATCTCGTGGGCCTGCGCCATGAGTTGGTCGTCCGAACGACCGCTGGCATAGACTTCTTTCAGTCGGAGCCAAACACCGTTGAATTGGACCACCCTTTTGTTACTTCGTTGCCAGTGGTCCTTACAGTGTTTGGTCTCCCTTCTCCTGCTTGTCGACACAGTTTCGTTGTGTGCCGCCGCAACATTGGCCCAATACATATTTCACTTCCTATTGTTTCCATCAATAGTATCGAGCGAATTGTTGAGCTACGAACTAATCTGCATTTGTCGAAAAAAATTGAATAATGAAGTCGTGCGTACATACATTGCCCTACTCCTGTATGAAAATTAAACTATTACCAGTTTTGTGTCGTCATCAGTGGTCCACGGTAAGCGCTTTGTTTTTCGTCCAGCGTCGACAACATCAGCGGTGTTGTTTTCAACGATGGCGACTCGGGCCGCCATATCGGCTGGAGCCGAATCTGGAGTGCCGTTGTCGGAGACAGACGTAGAGTGTGGTTGAGGCGGAGAAAACTACGGACAGGGCGGCGGCATACCGACAAAATGAAAATTCTGGCTATACTGTGGAGGCGGCGGAGGATTTGCGTGGCTTTGTGGTGCATAGGGACGGTAATTCGGTGGATATGGATGGTAATTTGGTGGATATGGATAGTAGTTTGGGGGATACTGTGGCTGCGAAAAACCGGGTTGCTGTTGGTTGTTTGGGCTTTCAGTGTTTTCGCCGGGAGAATAGGATGAACCAAGCCAATTAACGAAACCGCCCGGTGGATTAGAATCCATATCGGATTTATAAAAAATTAGCTAACAATTTGGAAAGGCTCTTGTTGTAGATGGCTTCAGAATTTTGTGTGAAAATGGCTCAACAACATGCCCATTATATAGGAGAGGGCTGCCAAATTTTTCTGTCATTTTTGGGAAATTTTTTGGAATTTTTTGTGATTTTTTAAGCCCAAATAACATTAAAAAATCATCAACGGCTATTTTCTAACGACTATTTTCTAACTGTCATTTTTTGTGACACTGACAGGTGGGCCACGGTCAAAAAAACACCTCAACGGTCATTTTCTAGGGTTTACCGTGGCTTACATGTGGGCCCAATAAATATAGACCCCACCTGTCATTGTCTGTGGCACTAAAACCGGGCGTACGAATTAAATTTCGTTATTTAAACAAATTCCAACGGCTCTTTTTACTCTCATTTCACTGACATGTGGCCCCTAAAAATCTCGGCCCCACTGGTCATTGAGTTGAGTGCGCCGCGTGCGTGTTGCCGTAATCACCGAGGCTGTGCACTCACGCGGTTTACTATACAGGTGGGCCCCACTCAGTTCACATTCAGTGCGATGCGAAATTAATACACACTGCAACTGACGCGTGGGGACAAAACAATTGGGACCCATCTGTCAACTTCGTGGGCAGTGTTTTGCTCGGTTCCAGTGCGCACTGACACGGGCACGGGACTCGCTGTCGTGGGACCCACGTTGTTTATTTCTTCCACACCGCAACCGACTACACCGTGTATGACTTGTGGGCCTTTTCAATTTTTGGACCCACCTGTCAGTTCTAGGTTTTTGCGGGTATGGTTTGCTGCTGTCGTTCTCACTGGGACCCGCAAAACGCGTTGCATCGCGTCTCCTTCTCCTCCAACGTCGGCGCTGCGCTCGCCGTTTCCTTACCGTTCGTCTTCCTCGTCCTATAGCACACGGGTGTCCCATCACGCCGAGCAGCCACCAAGCTTCCCTCCGCCTCCGTCGACGTTCGCTGCCGCTAGCTACCGCCGCCGTTGGAGACCGCCTAAATAGAGAGGAGTGCTAGCCTTTGGACACAGACAGATAGGTGCAGGACAAAGGGCAAAGAGGGACAGAAGGTAGGCACAAGACATAAGGTGCACAGGAGGTGGACACAAGATGTACAGGAGGTGAAGTGGGCACAAGAGACAGACAGGTAGACGAACAGGAGCCATTCTTGAAGACCATATCGCACTTTCGGTTGATTCCGTTGATTGCACAAGATGCATCTTCGGTTGAGGCCCTTAAGATGTGTTCTCAGTTGCTTGAAATCAACTAGATCTCACTTTTGGCCGATTCCGTTGATCGCACGAGATGCATTTTCGGTTGAGGCCCTTAAGTCGTGTTCTCGTTGCTCGAATGGGAGAAGATCGATGATAACTTCTGATCCAGAAGTCCGATCAACCCAAATTTTTATGGTAAACAGGAGAATACAGGTGCAACATGTCCACCAAGTTTCAAGCCAATCAGAGATATCTAAAGTCCAATTCGACTAGAGGAGAGGCTCTGTCCAGAAGAAAATTCAACTTGTTTTATGAGAAATAGATCGATGACCCCAAATTTATATGGTGAACAAGAGACTACAGGTCCAACATGTCCACCAAATTTCAAGTAAATCAAAGATCTCTAGGGTCTAATTCGACTAGAAGATAGGCTCTGTCCAGAAGAAAATTCAGCTTGCTCGAATGGGAGAAGATCGATGATAACTTCTCATTCAGATGTCTGATCGACCCCAAATTTTTATGGTGAATAGGAGACTACAAGTGAAATGTATCCACCAAGTTTCAAGCCAATCAGAGATCTCTAAAGTCCAATTTTACTAGAGGAGAAGCTCTGTCCAAAAGTGATCTTGAAGGATCTCCAAGTCCTGATCGCATGCGGCTTCGCGACCAAGTCCTGATCGCATATGGGTCCGCGACCATGGATTGGTCCGCGACCAGGAAAAGGAATTCGTTTCTTGTTCGGAATTGTAATCTGATCCGAATGTGTAGAACTAAGCTTATCTGTTTAGGATTAGTTATATGAGTCTAATACGTTTAGGTTATTGAGTCTGATACGTACTCATACGATTGGATTATAAATACCTTGTAATAGGTCTAGTTTAGATCATCGAATCCGATTGAAGAATCATAGAACTTATTTGAGTTTCAGACACTTATAGTTCCTTTGACGTAGGCAAGTCTGCTTAACGTTCGACGTGTAAAGCCCTCTTTGAAATAAAGAGTTGTGCAATTACTTTGAGCTGTGTTTTCGATCAACCTCTGGGTTTCGGTATTTCCGAGTAAGATCCCGTTATTCCGCATATTAGAATCTGGGCGAGCCTAGTGCGAAAACCAAGGCTAGGTCTCAAACGGATCAAGTTGGTATCAGAGCAACTTTCCTATCCTGTGGATGGTGAAGACTCGCCAGGGTTACAAAACCTCCGGTGAAAATCCAGGCGATCAATCGACGGTTCCTACAGCCGCGTCTCCGACAATGTCTGACAATACCTCCTTTCAAACTAACCTAGCCGAACAAGTGGCTAAGCTCTCCACCGACATGGAAACCATGCTGGCTTGGATTAAGCAGCAGGTCATGATTGTACCTCCTGAAGTGGGGAAGGTTACGGGTGAGAAGACTGGTGAAGATTTGCGCAGGGCAGACAAAGATGAAGATGAAGGCGACCACAAAACCGACGACCTCGCCAACTCCTCCTTAGCTGTCGGATCTTTTAAGGTCGACGCTAAGATTGATATACCCATATATGATGGGGTGATCGATGCCGAGAAGCTGGATTCTTGGATCGATCAACTTGAGACCTACTTTGACCTAAAAGGGTTCAGTAGCGCTCAAAAGGTGAAGTTTGCATCTTTGAAGATGAAGGACTACGCAAAGACATGGTGGAAGGCCCTTGTCGCCAGTGGTGAAGCTGACGACCTTGCGTGGGGTCAATTCAAACGACTTCTGCGACAAGAATTCTATCCGATGGGCTACCTTGAGGAGAGATGGGGGCGTTGGCACAGATTGTACCAACGGCGCGACCAGACCGTCCAAGACTACACGACAGAGTTTCGGCGACAAGCAATGGTCATTGGCATCTCACTATCCGACCCTCAGGTATTTCAAAAATACACATATGGACTTCAAAAATTGATCAGTACTGAGCTAAGTCTGTTCGGCGTCCAAGACATCGCGATCGCGAGCACAACTGCTATGGCGATCGAGAAGAAGAACAAATCCCACAGCGACAAAAGCACGAAGGAAAGTGCGACCTCGACAAAGGAAAAGCCAAGTCCGAAGAAGAACGCTTCAAAATCGGGCACGGGTGCTTTTTGTGAACATTGTCAAGTGGCGGGACATATGAAGGACAAATGCTACAAGCTTCATCCTGAACTTCGACCAAAGAAAAACGGGCCAGGGAAAAAAAACAACCACGGCTACTGCGACTTCACCCGACGAAGAAGTTGTCCGAGTGAATTCGGTTAATGAGGCGGATACGACCTTATCTCTGATGGCAATGCTGAAGGAGAAGGGTTCGGATCCACCAAACGACCATCACCCAATAGAGGACTTGTTCACCATCAGCATCCAGGTAAAGCACGAAGTGGTCGCAGTGATATTCGATCCAGGAAGTCAGAAGAATCTGGTCTCCGCTGGACTGGTTCGGCGACTTGGTTTGAAGACAACCACACACCCGCGACCATATTCGCTGGGTTGGTTTACATCCGACGTGAACCAACAGATTACGAGTCAGTGTGTGTTGAAGGTTGCGATCTCTGCACGGTACATCGATGAGGTGCAATGCGATGTTGTCTTTATCGATATCTGTCAGGTGATCTTTGGGACTCCGTATCTGTATGATCGAGATGCTCACTTCCATCGACGAGCGCAAGAGTACGACCTCACTTTGAACTTGATTACCACAAATCAAGCCAAACGAATTGTTAATGCATGTCACAAGTATGTGCTTGTCATGATTCGACCAATTGAACAAAGTGAGGGTACTCGACCAGCATTGTCGTTGGCGTGCCGAGAGGATCCTGGTCGTTTGTCGGGACTACTGGAGAAATACAGTGACATGTTTGAAAGTACCCAGGGTCGTCCGTCGAAACGTCCAGTCGAGCACGAAATTCAGCTTGTGTCCGATGCGACACTGCCCAATCTGAGTATGTATCGCAACTCATTATTGGAGAATGAAGAGATCAAAAGACAACTTGGTGAGTTGCTGAACGATGGTGTCATTCAACCGAGTAGTTCACTTGGTGAGTTGCTGACCTCAAATGGTAGTTTTGTGGGAGCATGCCAATACCTTCGGAAGTTCATCCGACACTTCTTGATTGTGGCTTCTCCATTGCATGCATTAACCAGGATCGATCAGAAGTTCGAGTGGATAGGGAAACATGAGGACACGTTTCTCTTGCTGAAAAGGAAGATCAGCGAGGCGCCTGTGTTAGCTTTGCCGAATCTCTAGAAACCGTTCGAGCTAGAAACCGATGCCTCAGGTTATGCAATGGGCGCAGTGCTCATGCAAGAAGGTCGACCAGTGGCATATCACTCCGAGTTATTCCAGGGAACTCAGAAGAACTACCCGACTTATGATAAGGAGTTATGCGCATTGCATCAGGCCGTGAAACATTGGCGGTGTTACCTCTTGGGTAAAGAGACGGTTGTCCGCACTGACCATCAACCATTGCAATATTTGCAAACTCAGTCCAAGCTACAGCAAGCTCGGCACATGAAGTGGATGTCGTATCTGCAGTAGTTCAATTTGGTGATTAAGTACAAAAAGGGCGTACACAACAAATTGGCGGACATGTTGTCACGACCACCAGTTACGACCCTCTGCTTATCAGCATTCATGCAGATCGAGCCCTCATGTCATGATGACTATGCCACTATGTACAGTGAAGACCCTGATTTTCAAACAGCACTGACTGAGCTCGAAACAGGGAAACCTACGGGGTTCGTTCGTCGAGAAGGACTTTTGTACAAGGGCAATTTACTTTGCATACCTCGTGGAGCACCTCGAATTCAATGGTTGCGAGAAGCGCATACATCGAAGCTAGCTGGTCACTTTGGGGTTACAAAGACGTTGCAAAATCTTCACTGACATGTGTTCTGGCTATGTATGCAGCAAGAGGTGGCTAGTTTTGTTCGAGGCTGTGGTCTCTGTAGCATCTCGAAACCGGCAAACCAAAAATTAGGTTTGTACACTCCTTTGCCAGTTCCATCGCGACCATGGGAGAACATATCCATGAATTTCTTGGGAGGATTGCCTAAGACCCGACGTGGCAACGACTATCTATTCGTGGTCGTTGATCGGTTCTCCAAAATGACTATTCTTATACCTTGCGGAAGACTATCACGGGAGAAGAGGCAGCTCGGGTATTCTTTCAACACGTTTGGACACACTTCGGACTGCCAACTTCTATTGTGTCTGATCGCGATACCCGGTTCCTTAGTCACTTTTGGCGATTGCTCTGGATGATGATGGACACCAAGCTGAAGAGGAGTACTGCTTTTCATCCGCAAACTGATGGTCAAACCAAGGTGGTTAATCGCACAGTTGTTCATCTTTTGAGAGGATATAACTCGAAGCACCCGAAGACCTGGGATGAAAGCATATCGTACCTGCAGTTTGCTTTTAATCGAGCAGTGCATGGTTCGACTGGAAAATCACCATTTGAGGTCTGTTTAGGATTTTTACCACAGAGTCCATTTGACATGGAGTTTGTGATCCCTACCTCAGCACAGAACAGCAAGGAAGCATCTGATCAGGATCGAGCACAAAAGTTCCTGGAAGGTATTCAACGACTCCATCGTGAGGTTGAACAGAACTTGTTGAAAGCTCAACTCAAGTACAAGGCGCGACATGATCGGCACCGAGTTGATGCGCAATTTCAAGAAGGTGATATGGTATGGTTACATCTGAGTAAGGAGAGACTTAAAGGTGAAGGTAAGAAGCTCAAACCCATTCGTTATGGTCCTTTTCGGATTTTGCGGAGTCGGTAATAATGCTTGTCAGCTCGAGTTACCTCCATACATGGATATCTACTCGGTTGTTAATGTTGAGCACCTCAAGCTCTTTGAGCCTTCAATGCTGGATGATGAGCCAGATACTATAGTATCATCTGTTGAAGACTTGATCTATCAACGAGACGAACCTCTACGTGAAGATGTGATTCTGGAGAAGAAGGTGGCTACCACCCGCAGTGGCACCAAGGAGACTTTTCGAATCGGTCGGAAAGATCAACGAGCACGTGCGGCAAAGTGGTACACCAAAGAAGATGACCAAACCCAATTTCCACATCTCCAGTTTGATCGAGAGGTCGCAACAGGGGTTGGCTCCTTCTCAACAAGGGAGTCATGATCCGGGAGGATCTCCAAGTTCTGATCGTATGCGGCTTCGCGACCAAGTCCTGATCGCATATGGGTCCGCGACCAGGAAAAGGAATTCGTTCCCTGTTTGGAATTGTAATCCGATCCGAATGTGTATAACTAAGCTTATCTGTTTATGATTAGTTATATGAGTCTAATACGTTTAAGTTATTGAGTCTGATACGTACTCATACGATTGGACTATAAATACCTTGTAATAGGTCTAGTTTAGATCATCGAATCCGATCGAAGAGTCGTAGAACTTATTTGAGTTTTAGACACTTATAGTTCTTTCGACGTAGGCAAGTGTGCTTAACATTCGACGTGTAAAGCCCTCTTTGAAATAAAGAGTTGTACAATTACTTTGAGTTGTGTTTTCGATCAATCTCTGGGTTTTGGTATTTCCGAGTAAGATCCCGTTATTCCGCATATTAGAATCTGGGCGAGCTTAGTGCGAAAACCAAGGCTAGGTCTCAAACGGATCAAAAAGCTTGTTCACTTTGCCATATGGGAGATAGATCAATGACAACTTCTCATCTAGAAGTCCGATCGACTCCTAATTTTTATGGTCGACAGAAGACTCTAGGTACAACATTTTCACCAAGTTTCAAGCCAATCGGAAGTCTCCAAGATGAAATTTGACCAGATTTCATAAGGGATATAGCAGATGAGTTGTTTCCTGATGAAGATCAACTTGTCCCATGGGAGAAGATCAATGATAATTTCTCATCCAGAAGTCCGATCGACCCAAAATTTTCATAGAGAATACTAAACTAATGGTAAGTAACTCCTCCAATTCTCAACTCAATCCAAAGTCAAGAACATCTCGAGAAGACTAATGCTAACAAGTTCTGTCTCGCTGAGTTTCAGTTTGACGTATGAACATTACATTGAAGATATTTCAATCCAACAGTCCGATTGATCTCAAATTTTGATGATCAATTGAAGATCTATTCAGAAACTATTCCTCCAAGTTTCAAGTGGATCAGAGGTCCGAAAGGCTCCCATCCAGTTTGTCAAAGAGAAGCTAGTGAAGTCCAAACATGTTAGAAGTTGTCAAAACAATCAAAGCCATTGATGCAATATGTATTTATTGAAGCTAAGGAAGTCAATATGTTATCACAAGTCATTCCATCCACTTTTCTATGTCGTTGGGTACTGATGAGACGAAGGCGACATACTTTTTGTCCATAACTCACGAAGCTAAACACCATTCATGCCGAGTACTGATGAGGCGAAGGCATCTATTTGTTCGTGATCGACGAGACCGAACAACCCCCTAGTCGAGCACTGACGAGGCGAATGCCACATTTTGTGATAGCACCATAGACTGACAAGACTATGGATTTGCATACTTGCATGCATGGGCATATGCATTGCATTCATTCATTCAAGGGCAAAGTTATTTTGAAGTTTGAAGACAACGATCATTAGCACAACTTAATCAGAGATTTTTTGTGGACTTGTTCTACAGATGTAATTAATCAGGAGCTTTTCAAAACACCTGAGGAACTATGAACCATGCAATCTCCTGAAGTCAAGATGTACTTTCCTTTGGCGCAATGAGAGCATGTAAATCCCAAAATGACTTATAATTTGTAATTCTTTTCAGAATTAATGAAATACAGTACTTTCTTTACAAATTGTGCACACTCTATTCTCTTACGTGTATACTGGCATGCCCACAACTCATAAAGGGGCCAATTTCCAGTAAGAGAGATCTTCGCGGTGAAACAAGCACGTCATCCAAGAGGACATATGATCAAGCCTTTAGCGCAAGTTGCTTAGTGTTGGCATCGTCGAGGGGAGGCACCTTCTCTCTCTCATGAAAGCGATGATAGGATCCATCGATGTCACAGCTTGAATGATCTCAGCCATGGCGATGGGGGGTCCCTCAGATGCCTCAGACATTGGGTTGCAACGCTTGACGGAGGGTTCCAAAATTACCTCAAGGAACGCCTCTGAGAGAACTCGACCCTTAGCGTTGGCAACCCAAGCCAACGCATCAGCTCAATTGTTTTCCTTACGAGGAATACGATGGGCCTCCATCCCATCGAAGTGCTTTTCAAATCTACGAACTTCTTCGAGATACAAACTCAAGTTTGCATCAAAACATTGATACTCTTTATCCACTTGGTTGACAACCAATTTTGAATCGCCTTTGATGAGGAGGCGCCGAATTCCCATCGATCATGTGAGTCAAAGGCCGAGCAACAATGCTTCATATTCGACGACGTTGTTGGTCATCGGAAAGTCAAGTCTCGTGACAGACTCAAGCATCTTCCCCTCAAGACTCCATACAATGACTCCCGCTCCTGCCCCGGTGAGGCAAAGCGAGCCATCAAAGTAGAGCGTCTAGAATGGCTAGTCGTGGGAAGCAACGTCAGGTGAGCCATTAGACAACTCTGGGAGTGGCGTCCATTTGGCGGCAAAGTCGGCGAGGACTTGCGACTTGATCACCAAACGACCTGAAAACGTTAGTGAAAACGGGACGAGCTTAGTCGCCCACTTACAGATTCTCCTGGTAGCTTCCCTATTCCTTAGGACCTCCCTGAGAGGGAAGGCTGAAGGAACGGAAATTGGATAGTAAAGGAAGTAGTGTCAAAACTTTCGGGATGTAAGGCGTAGTAGTAGCAGATCTCCATTTTCGTGTAATGGAGCTTCACACCTTGAAATGCCTCGCTCACGTAATACACGGGATTTTGAATGCCTTGATCTTCCTTGACGAGCACAGTGTTCGTCGCGACTGGAATGACGGTGTGGTAGAGCTGTAGTTGCTCTCCGGGATGAGGGCTAACCAGGAGTGGCAGGCTCGCGAGGTTTTGCTTGAGTTCCTTGCAAATGACTTGAGCCTCCCATTACCACTTGAAGTCCTCCAAACCTTGGAGGATTTTGAAGAAGGGAAGCTACTTTTCCGCTGATCGAGATGCAAAGCAACTTAATGCGGCCATGTGTTCTGTCAAGCGTTGGATGTCTTTGATATATCGCAGGTGGGGCATGTCCAAGACGTCTTGAATTTTTTTTGGATTGGCTTCGATGCCTTTTGAGACAAAAGGAAGCTGAGGAGCTTTCCGCTGCGTATGCTGCATTTTTCTAGGTTCAAGTTGAGCCCAAAGCGGCGTATTTTGTGTGAATTCAAAAATCGAAATTACTTTCACACCTATAGTTAAATTATAGTATTTTGTGTGAATTATTTTTTAACTTAAATTTCTTATATCTATAACAATCCAAAATAATACAAATTCTAAATATTTGGAAGAAATATAGACATGTGTTTAGTATATCATAATTACATTAGTCATTTTTAATTTGAATATTGCAAATTTTGAAAAAAAAATCTAATATGTATTTGTCAAAATCATATTTGCAAATATCAAATTTTGTAACCAAGATATCAGATATACAAATTGTGTATCGGTCTATACCAATTTCCCCTATAATGATATTGTCGTGGTATTAAGAATACCCCGGCAGGTTTTGAAGACGATCCTAGCGGAGATCACGCAGCGCGGGTTGACCGGGTGACCGGTCCCCCCCCGCCGGACAAACACAAGAATTGACACGAGGATTTATACAGGTTCGGGTCCCGGTGGGGGCCCTAGTCCTGTCGACGCGCTCCCGACCGGAGTCGGCTGGGGAGGCTCTCTCCGGGGGAGAGGCTTCCGGAGCACGTCTGTGAGATTAGCTATTCCAAATAATAATGAACTGATCCTTTACAACAGAGGGGTACAAGGGCTATTTATAGCCCCAAAAAGAAGCAAAAAACCTAAACTACCCCGGGAGCCACCGTCGGATTGAAGGGTAGGACCGTCCTTCTCCCGGTCAAACGTCTTGGATGCTTGACAGGTGGTCGCTGATTCCCGAGGTGTCCCTCGCGTGACCTGCACGTGATAAACAAACAGCGGTCTTACCTTTTAGGAGGGCGATGACGTCCGGGACCCCTTCCGGAGAGCAGGGTCCCGGGGACCCAAAAGGCGGCGCCCGGGACATGCCCGAGGGGCACAGTTCCGGGGGCCAAATGGCGGCGCCCGGGACATGCCCGGGGGGCACGGTCCCGGGGGCCAAATGGCGGCGCCCGGGACATGCCCGGGGGGCACGGCCCCGGGGGCCAAATGGCGGCGGCCGGGACAGGCCCGGGGGGGCACGGTCCCGGGGACCAAATGGCGGCGCCCGGGGCAGGCACCGGAGGGCACGGTCCCGGGGACCAAATGGCGGCGCCCGGGACATGCCCGGGGGGCACGGCCCCGGGGGCCAAATGGCGGCGGCCGAGACAGGCCCGGGGGGCACGGTCCCGGGGACCAAATGGCGGCGCCCGGGGCAGGCACCGGAGGGCACGGTCCCGGGGACCAAATGGCGGCGCCCGGGGCAGGCACCGGAGGCCACTATCCCCGGGCGAATGGCGGCGCCCGGGACACGCCCGGGGGGCACGGTCCCGGGGGCCAAATGGCGGCGCCCGGGCCAGGCCCGGGGGGCACGGTCCCGGGGCCAAATGGCGGCGTCCGGGACATGCCTGGGGGGCACGGTCCCGGGGGCCAAATGGCGGCGGCCGGGACAGGCCCGGGGGGCACGGTCCCGGGGACCAAATGGCGGCGCCCGGGGCAGGCACCGGAGGCCACTATCCCCGGGCGAATGGCGGCGCCCGGGACACCCCCGGGGGGCACGGTCCCGGGGGCCAAATGGTTGCGTCCGGGACATGCCTGGGGGCACGGTCCCGGGGGCCAAATGGCGGCGGCCGGGACAGGCCCGGGGGGCACGGTCCCGGGGACCAAATGGCGGCGCCCGGGGCAGGCACCGGAGGCCACTATCCCCGGGCGAATGGCGGCGCCCGGGACACGCTCGGGGGGCACGGTCCCGGGGGCCAAATGGCGGCGGCCGGGACAGGCCCGGGGGGCACGGTCCCGGGGACCAAATGGCGGCGCCCGGGGCAGGCACCGGAGGCCACTATCCCCGGGCGAATGGCGGCGCCCGGGACACGCCCGGGGGGCACGGTCCCGGGGGCCAAATGGCGGCGCCCGGGACACGCCCGGGGGGCACGGTCCCGGGGGCCCAATGGCGGCGCCCGGGACATGCCCCGGAGGCACGGTCCCGGGCGCCTAAAAGGCGGCGCCCGGGGCAGGCACCGGAGGCCACTGTCCCCGGGCAATCATGAACTTACCTGGACTTGACCGCGTGGAGATTTCCCCCAACAGCAGCCCCCCATGCCCTCCGGGGACGAAGCCTGAGCCCCCGGAGGGAATGGTTACGGTACCGGGAAAATCTCCGGACGCAAACTCCGGACGAAAATCACCGGAGCCCCGGCGACGCTTCGGTTTCTGTGCCGGGCGCTTTATGGCCGCTCCGTTTTCGCAATAAATGCACGCGCGGTTCGAACCGGCGTCTCGATTTACGCGCCTGTCCGTTTCCCGCGCACGGTTTGAATTTCAGTGGTCCAGATTGCCCCGAGGGGGCCACGTGGCGCGCATCTAGATCTCGGCCAGCCTCTATAAATA
This sequence comes from Pharus latifolius, assembly GCA_019359835.1. NCBI lineage: Eukaryota > Viridiplantae > Streptophyta > Magnoliopsida > Poales > Poaceae > Pharus > Pharus latifolius. The sequence continues at coordinate 7,161,942 of CM033328.1, forward strand.
GGGCCTTAGGGGGGCCCCGGAAGCTCATTCCAAATCTTCAACTCCAGCTTCAGCTCTCCCGGTAGCGCTCTTCCGGTAGCTTCTCCGGTAGCCTTTTCCGGTAGCGAGCGTCCGGGAGTTGTTGACTTAGCCACCTGAAAACTTAGCCATCGAAAAACAAAGAACTCACCTAATGGCGCCCAAGGGTCGAGCGAAGACCACGGAGGTGCCCCCGGAGGAAATCCCCGTGGATTTCCTCTGGGCCTCCGAGTTCTCGGCCTCGGACGCAGAGTCCCTCGTCAAGAAGGGCGTCGTCGAAGAGGGGGACATCCGGGTCCCCCTAAAGAAGGACGGAGCCCCCCGCCCCAGGCCCGGAGAGGTTGTGGCCTTTGAGGCCTTCCTTGAGGCAGGGCTCCGGCTCCCGGTGCACCCGATGCTCCGGGAGTTCCTAAAGGAGTACGGGGTGGCGCTCAACCACCTCACCCCCAACGCGCTCGTCCGTATGGGCCTTTTTATATGGCTCTACGAGACAGCGACCGGGCGGGAACCCACCCTCCGCGCCTTCCGGTACTTCTATGAACCGGCGGCGCGGAGCTCCCACCTGGTGAAGGGAGGACCGAAGTCCCCCTTCGGCTCGGTGATGGTCCAAATGCTGCCCTCCCGGGTGGCAGACTACCCGGCGGCGGCCTCCCGGGACCACTGGGGGGACTGGCTCCGGAGGTGGTTCTACCTCCGGGTCCGGGACGAGGCGGTGGTCTACGCCCCGGAGCCTCCCACCTACAGCCGATCATCCGCACCGAAGCCGCCGGTGTGGACGGACGAGGAGTTCGAGCTCCTCGGGAAGGTGGTGTTGGCAAAGAAGGCCCGCTAGATGCGGGACGCCGCGGAGGAGCTGGCGCTCCTGCGGCTTTCCCCCTTCTCACGCGGAGCAGCGGCCTCGGGTCAAGCCGGTGACGCGGCGTAAGTCCCCTGCATTTTTGTACTTGCAGTTTTTTATGAGAAATTGACTAACTTTTTACCTCTTGCAGTGCGCCCGTACCCGGCGGCGAGGGACAAGGCGGAGCACCTCCTGGGGAGGTACTTCGCCGACGAACACGAGCGCATCGTGCGCCTCGTGGGGGAGGGGCCTCCCCGGAACTTGGTGGCCGAGGCCTACGGGCTCAGGCTTCCGGAGAGGAAGCCCCTTCCCACCCCCGGGTCTCACAAACGGGGGAAGGACGCGGCCGGGGGCTCGGAGCCCAAAAAGCCCCGGGTCCAAAAGACCCCAGCTCCGGCGACGGCGCCGGCGACGACGCCGGTGAGGGCCCGGGACGCGGCTCCCGGAGCCGAACATGCCCGGGCGGCGCCCCGGGCAGAGGCGACGCCTCCGCCCCCGGAGGCCCCCGTTGAGGCTCGGGGGAAGGAGATTGTTGTCGATGGGGCGGGGTCCGATTCGGCGGACTACGCCCCGTCGCCAGTTCGCGTGACGCTCCTCTCGCCTCTCCCGGCGGCATTGGCGCCGGAGAGGCTAAAGGTGAGGTTTTCGGGGGCGGCGCCCCCGCGCCTCTGGCCGGTTGACGAAGAGGGGGGGAGCCCCTCAGTCTTCGAGGTCCCCCCGGAGCAGGAGGCTCCGAGGGCCCTCCGGCCCGGGGCGGGGAAAGGCCCGATGATCCCCCCCCGGGCGGAGATCCCCGCCCAATCTTCGTCTTCGTCTTCGGAGGAAACTTCGTCGACGAAGACGCCGGCGACGCCGGCCGTGCTCCCGGATTCAGAGGTCCGGGGGCCCTCTCCCGGCCGCGACAGGAGGGCCGGGCAAGACACCTCCCTACTTCCCGCGGGTGAGGTGGCCCGCTACGCGGAGGGCCTGCACAACCGGAAGGTGCAGGCCTTCGTAGCAGGAGGAACGCTCCATGAGCGTTTTGAGGGGCTCGAGTCCCTCGGAGCCCAGGTAACTCGAGCTCTCAACATCGGCTTTTTTCCTGCACTTAAGATTTTTCTAACTCTTTATGCATTTTGTAGGTAGCGACTGTTACCTGGGGCCTTGAGCAGCGGGTCACCCGGCTGCTCAAGGAGGCGGAGAGCCGGGCCGCGGCCTGCGTTGAGCAGCGGGAGGCGGCCCTCCGGGAGCGGGACGAAGCTCTTGATGAGCTGTCCCGGGCCCGGGCGCAGGTGCACCTTTCGGAGGGCGCCTACATCCGCCTCCGAGAGGAGGCCAAGGTGCGGGAGAAGGCGCTCCGGGAGCTCGAGAGCTCCAGCGTCCGGGCGCTGTCAGACGCCGGCCGCTCCGTCCGCTCGGCCTTGGAAAGCCTTGGCGTTAGCCTGGGCTCCGGGAGCGGCCCGGAGGTGCCCCCGGCGACCCTCGCGGAGGCTGTGCGTTTTCTTAACGCACAAGTCTCCGCCATCTCGGAGGCTGCGGACGTCCGGGCACGGGGCCGGGCGATCCCCGTCATCGCGGCCGCCGCGGGGCTTGTTGACTACCGTGGGGTCGGCGCCCGGGCGATCGGGGGGCGCATCCCCCGGGGCTTCCCGGAGGCCTTCGAGCCAACGCGCCGGGAGGTGGAGCTGCTGGCGGAGGGGTTCTACGACCGGATCATCCGGACGTGGTTCCCGACACCGGCGCCTCCGGCCGCGGATGTCCCTGCCCCGGCCACGGAGGAAGCTCCCCGGGGGGAGGACCCCAATGCCAAAGTATGAGCCTCCCCCGGGTCTTTAGCTAGGACCCCTTTTTATTTTGTTAGACATTTTGATTCCGGTAGCTTCTTAGGAGAAGCCCCGGGCACTTGTACAAAAACATTTTGCAATGAAATATATTACCAGGGTTCCCGGGGGGTTGCTCCCGAGCAACGGTCCGGGAGAGACTCTCCGGGGGACGCCCAAGCGGCTTTGATTTTGCTGAGCCTTATCTCCGGGAGGCGCGACGGCGGTACTGCCCGGGAGCCTGTCCGGTTGAGGTGGCGCCCGGAATGGCACTTGGATAATTTTGACAACAGCCGTGCTGAATTAACTCCCCCGCGCCCGAAGACCCAGATGATACCTCCTCTCCGGATACTTCCGCCGGCTGGGTACGAGTTTTGGCCCGAAGACGTACTTCGGGACTCTCAGCGTCGCGTCCGGGCGCTGTACCGGGACTTGGCCCGGGAGCTGAGGGAGCGCCTCCGGGAGCTTTAGGCGTAGGGGCCTTAGGCTCGTAGAAAATCCCCCGGGTTAGGACCCGGGTTGTATCGTTTCCGAAACCCACCGGAGGGGGAAGATGTCCTCCGGGTTTGTTGATCAATAAAGCGCGTTGTTTCTTTTTATTGCCTCTTTATTTTCTTCTTGGATGGTCTGGACGACTCATCATAACAATGATGAGCTAAGTTTCTTCGTGGGTGACCCGGGTGTCGACGATTCGGACTCGGAGTCCTCAGCCGAACTTATGCAGAATTTGTAATAGTGAGACCTTTCAAGATGACCCTTCGGGAAGGTATGCTGAACAATGGTGAACAGGAGCACAGAGAATTTAGACAGGTTCGGGCCCTCGATGGTGGGAGTAAAAGCCCTACGTCCTGTTGAGATTTCACTAAGTATGGTAAAAGGTTTACAAGTAGAGGAAAAAGTCCTCACAGGCGAGGATTTTTCCTGTAAAAAGTGTACAAAGATAAGCTAAAGAAGACTTAAAAATGCTATATGAGGTGTGCCGTAGACTTGGCTAACTTGGATCTCTCTCCTGATTGATACTTCATGCCATCCTTTTATATTGTTTGAAAGGGTGCCATGCGAAGGAAACTGCATCAATCGGTTGCACGGACGGTTGGATACGGTTTTTGAAACTGCTCTTAATCTCCACGCAGGTTAAACACGTGTTATTCATGGATAACTGTACGTGTTAACCTCCTGACGGTTGATTTTCCACGTGTAGGAATCTTCGGGATACTTTAGAATATCCTGTCGTATGGACAACCGAATAGATAGATCCCAGGTATCCTGATTGGCAGATGTTCTGATCGCGGGATTCGGCTGACCGCGTAATATCCCGAATGTGTAGTTCGCGTATAGCCCACGAACTTCTGACCGCGCAAGGCTTACGGTCTGACCGCGTAAAGCTGCGACTTGATCGCATAAAGCTTGCGACCTCGTGGTGATGCCTCTCAGAATAGCTTGAGTTCGCATCTCCAGACACATGTCTGGTTCGAACCTGTCTTGAACCAGAAGTTTATTAGAAGTGACCCGGGTGTCAATCCTCGTCACCGGGGACCCCCTGTCCCCCCCCGCCCACAGCGGGCGGGAGGAAGCCTCCGCGTGCTGTGGGGGAAACAGGGTCTCCGGGGGGAGCATAACCTGTAGAAACATTTTCTAAGTTAGAAAATTGTAAAAACAGGATTTCCGAGGGAGGGACCTTCCGGGGTGCCCGGGGGCACCGGGAGAGGTTCATCCGGCCGCCGGGAGAGCGGGGAACCGGGAACAAGGCGCGGAAGGGGCTCATGAAAATCCAATAAGACCTCCGGAGGGGAGCTTCCCGGGAGGGTTTGTCCGGTCGCCGTGAGAACGGGGAACCGGGAATAATGTTTCCGGGGGAAAATATATCTGAGAAACCCATATCTTCGTAAAGCAGTTGTCCGGTCGCCGTGAGAACGGGGAGCCGGGAATAAGGTCTTCGAGAGATAATCATCCGGTCGCCGTGAGAACGGGGAGCCGGGAATAACGTCGACTCCCGGAGGAGGAAGATAGAGCCAATCAAGCCGCAAGGGGCTGATCTTCCGGTCGCCGTGAGAACGGGGAGCCGGGAATAACGTCGACTCCCGGAGGAGGAAGATAGATCCAATCAAGCCGCAAGGGGCTGATCTTCCGGTCGCCGTGAGAACGGGGAGCCGGGAACAACGTCGACTCCCGGAGGAGGAAGATAATCCAGAAAGCCATTAGACGTCCCGCTGAGGAGAGCGTCTACTCCCGGAGGAGGAAGTGCCCGGAGACGGGTCTTGAGTGTTTGGGCAGGGGACTAGTCTCCCAAAGTGACTCGTTACCACGGCCACTGTGACCGGGTTGCCGCTTACACCCTCAGTCCACGAGGGCTGGTCGTAAGCCGCCCTACGGGAGTGCAGGCTCCGTTGTAGGGACTTGTTGGGGCTGGCCCACTTCCTCGCGGGGAGGGCATCCTCACAGGGAGGGCTTCCTCGCGGGGAGGGCATCCTCGCGGGGAGGGCATCCTCGCGGAGAGGGCTTCCTCGCGGGGAGGGCATCGCCGCTAGGGGCGGTAAGAGAAAAACCTGCAATGAGACAGTTGAAGAACAAAGGCTATGCATTTATTAACGAAATATACAAAGCCCCCCCCTGCGAAACCGCGAGGGGGGGGGGAAGGAAGCTACAATGTCCCGAGGGAGGGGACAGGCCCGCTAGGCTAGACGTAGAACTTGCGAAGTAAACGCAAGTTCCAGGTGTGCTTCAGCTCCTGCTCTTGAAGGTTGGAGAGCTTGTAGGCCCCCGAGCCTAGGACAGCGGAGATCCTGTAGGGGCCCTCCCACTTGGGGGAGAGCTTACCCTGGGCTTGAGGGTCCGTGACGCGCTTGAGGACAAGGTCCCCAAGGCGAAAAGCTTTCTCGCGCACGCGCTGGTTGTATGCGCGCGACATCTCGCGCTCGTAGATGGCCTGGTGGAGGAGCGCTCGGTCGCGTTCCTCCTCCACGAGGTCGATTTCCAGCCGTCGGTTGTCTTCGTTGGCCCGGTAGGCTGCGGTCGTGGCTCCGTTCAGGAGCTCGACCCGCAGCGACCGGAAGCCGATCTCCGGGGGGAGGACTGCCTCCGCCCCGTAGACTAGGGAGAAGGGAGCACGCCCTGTGGCCCGGGACGGGGTCGTGCGCATTGAGCAGAGGATGCTAGGGAGCTCCTCTGCCCACGTGCCCCGCTTGGAAGCGGTTTGTTCGAGTCTCCGGCGTAACCCCTGTAGGATTACGCCATTGACCCTCTCGACGGCCCCGTTGCTCTGGGGATGGGCCACTGAGGCGAAGTGGATGACGACCCCCAGGCCTTCGCAGAATTCCCGGAAATAAGCCGAGTCGAATTGGGTGCCGTTGTCCACGGTAATTTCCCGGGGGACACCAAAACGACAAACGACGTTTTTCCAGAAAAACCGCTGAACGGCCCGGGAGGTGATGCTAGCCAAGGGCTCCGCCTCAACCCACTTTGTAAAGTAGTCGACCGCGACCACCGCATACTTGTATCCTCCGGGCGCTGGGGGGAAAGGCCCTAAGAGGTCCATCCCCCAGCGCACGAAGGGCCAAGTGATGGGGATAGTCCGCAGCGCTACAGGGGGGAGATTCGAGCCCTTGGCCATCTTCTGGCATGCTTCGCACGCGGAGACAAGGTCTCGCGCGTCGCGCATGACTGTAGGCCAGTAAAAGCCCTGCCGAAGGGCCTTGGCGGCGATGGCACGCGGGGCTAGGTGAGAACCACAGCTCCCCGCGTGAATGTCTTCCAGGAGTTGAAGTCCCTCCGACCGGGGGAGGCAGCGCAGGAGGGCTGAAGCCCCCCTCTTGTAGAGCCTTCCCTCGAGCAGGAGATATGCCCGGGCTTTGGCCCGGAGGCGCTTAACTTCGGTCTCGCTGGGAGGGTCCCCCTCCCCCTTGATAAAGGAGATGAGGGGATCCATCCATGACGACGGCCGGACGATCTCGGCGACCTCCGGGACCGGAGGCTCGGGGCCTGCGTCCGGGGAGGCCACCGAGGGCTTCGTGATTGTTTCCAAGAAGGCCCCCTTGGGGAGCGTTTCCCGGGCGCTTGCCGCCCGGGCCAAAGCATCAGCCCGGTCATTCTCCCTTCGCGGGATATGCCGGGCCTCAAGGCCGTCGAAGTGTTTCTCCATTTTTCGTACTTCCTGCAAGTAAAGACTTAAATTTGCGTCATGGCACAGGTAAGATTTGTCCATTTGGCAGACAACGAGCTGAGAGTCTCCCTTTACTAGGAGGCGCCGGATCCCCAGGGAGCGCGCGAGGCGCATCCCGAGGAGCAGAGCCTCGTATTCGGCGACGTTGTTGGTTGCGGGGAACTCGAGCCGCGCGGCGTACTCGAGCTCCTTCCCCTCGGGGCTCCGGAGGACTACCCCCGCGCCAGCCCCAGCGAGGCACAGCGACCCATCAAACAGCAGGGTCCAATGGTCACTGCGTCGGGGCGGCACAGGGAGATCTTCGTCCCCGGACCCAGAGGCGGGAGTCCATTCTGCGACGAAGTCGGCGAGGACCTGTGACTTGATTGCGGAGCGGCCGGTAAGGGACAGGGAGAAGGGGGCAAGCTCGGCCCCCCACTTCCCAATCCGGCCGGTGGCTTCTTTATTCCGCAGTACCTCCCCCAGGGGGAGGGACGACGGGACGGTGATGGGGTGCCCCAGGAAGTAGTGCCGGAGCTTCCGGGACGCCATGAGGAGAGCGTAGCAAATCTTCTCCATTTCCGTGTACCGGGTCTTGGCCCCTTGGAGGGCTTCACTGACGTAGTACACGGGACGTTGCTGCCCCCCTTGCTCCTTCACCAAAACCGCGCTGACGGCGACGGGGGTCGCGGCGAGGTAGAGGAGCAAGGGCTCTTCCGGAGACGGACTCACGAGCATTGGAGGGCTCGAGAGGTACTTCTTGAGGTCGTTGAAGGCTTCCTGGGCCTCGGGGGTCCAGCGGAACCCCTCGAGCCCTCGGAGGATCTTGAAGAACTAGAGGCCCCGCTCCCCCGAACGGGAGACGAAGCGACTGAGCGCGGCCAGGCGGCCGGAGAGTCGCTGGACATCTTTGACGGAGCGCGGTGGGGGCATGTCTAAGAAGGCCCGGATCTTCTCGGGGTTTGCCTCAATGCCCCGCTGGGACACGAGGAAACCCAGGAGCTTCCCCCCGCGCACCCCGAAGGCGCACTTCTCCGGGTTGAGCTTGAGCCCGAACGCGCGGAGGTTGCGGAAGGTCTCAGCGAGGTCGTCGATGTGGGAGGCTGCACGGGGGCTCTTGACGACCGCGTCGTCTACGTAGACTTCGACGTTGCGGCCGACTTGGTCTTTGAAGACAAGCGTCATCAGGCGCTGGAAGGTGGCTCCCGCATTCTTGAGCCCGAAGGGCATGTGGCGGTAGCAGAAGGTTCCGAGGGGAGTTATGAAACTCGTCTTTTCCTCGTCCCCCTCCGCCATCCGGACTTGATGGTATCCCGAGTAGGCGTCTAGGAAGCTCATCAGCTCGCACCCCGCGGTGGAGTCAACGAGCTGGTCGATCCGCGGGAGCGGGAAGTTGTCTTTGGGGCACGCGCGGTTAAGGTCGGTGAAGTCCACGCACATGCGCCATTTGCCACTTGATTTCTTGACGAGGACGGGGTTTGCGAGCCACTCAGGGTGCAAGACTTCCCGGATGAACCCCGCCTCTTGGAGCCGGGCTATCTCCGTTTTGATAGCTTCTTGACGTTCGAGGGAGAGCTTCCTCAACTTTTGCTTGATAGGGGGGTGACCGGGGGTTACTGCGAGCTTGTGTTCAATAACCTCCCGGGCGACGCCCCGCATGTCCGAAGGCTTCCACGCAAAAACATCGGAGTTTTCGCGCAGAAAGGCTGCGAGTTGCGCTGCATGGTCTTGGGGGAGCTCTGCCCCGATTTGGACAGTTTTGTCCCTGCTGCCCGGGGACAGCGGGACCTTCCGGAGGCCCCCTTCCGGACGCGGCTTGAGGAGGGGCCTCCCAGGGGATGGCGCAGCGACGTCTACGTTCGGGGGGGGAGCCTCCCCCCCGGGTGCCTTGATCAGGTTGACACTTCCTATTGTGGCAGCAGCCCGCTCGTATAGGGCACGGGCCATGTCTTGGTCCCCCCGGACGTTGATCACGCCATGCGGCCCGGGGATCTTCATGCACAAGTAGTTTTGGTGGGTGGCAGCCCCCAGCCGATTGATCGTAGTCCTCCCCATAATCACATTGTAGGAGGAGGGGAGGTCCACTACGTCGAAGCGGACTAGCTCGGTCCGGTAGTTCTCCGGGGTGCCGAAGGTGATCGGGAGATCTACCTTGCCCACGGGGTGGATCGCCTTCCCTGGGACAAACCCTTGCAGAGGCCCTGCCGCTGGTTGCAGGAGCTTCTCATCCACCTGCATTTCCTTGAAGGTTTTGAGGAACAAGACGTCGGCGGAGCTTCCGCCGTCCACGAGGATGCGGGCTAAGTGGCAGTTGTAGATTGTCGCGGAGACAATAAGCGTGTCGTCATGGGGGAAGCGAACCCCTCGCGCATCTTCCGCCGTAAAGGTGAGGGGGACGTCCGACCACTTGGGCGGCACGGACGCGTGTAGCACCCCCACTACCTTAACTTCTCGCGCGTATTCCTTGCGCTGGCGCTTGGAGTCCCGCCCGGAGGCGGAGCCCCCTACGATGACGTTGATGCGGCGCTGAGAAGTTTGAAAGGGGAGAGCGTCTGAAGGCTCCCCCTCCTGCACTTGCTGCCCCCCCGCGGGAGCGGGAAGGGCCGGAACAGCTGGCCGAGGGGGCAAGGAGGCCGGAGTCCCCCCCCCCCCTGCCCGCGCTGGTCGAGGAACGCCGCGAAGTGCTGCAGCAGCTGGTGGCAATCTCGGGTGGCGTGGGTACTGGATCCGTGGAAGCTGCACCACGGCCCTTCCCGGCTTCTCCCCGCGGGGCTTTCGCGGCCGCGCGAAGACTGTCCTCCCCCATGGCCTCTCGGCTTGGGAAAGGGGCGGTTGCCCTTTGGGGGGTCGCGCGAGCCGCCTCCGCCCTCGAGGACAAAAGTGTCCCGAGGCCGTGGTTCGCTACGGCCCCCCTGCCTGGGGCGCCTGGGGGGATCCCGGGCCCCCCGCTCGGCGGGGGCAGGAGCCCCCTGGGTCTTCTTCCAGATGTCGTCTTCCTCCGCGCGAGCGTACTTTTCGAGTACGTTGAAGAGCTCATCGGCGGAGGAGGGGCAGCTTCGAGAGAGTCTTCGGTGGAGTTCCCCCGGGAGGATCCCGCTTTTGCAGGCTTCGATGACTGTGGAGTCCGGGACGTGGGCCACTTTGCTTTTCACTTGGGCAAAGCGCTTGAAGAAGCTTCTGATGGTCTTCCCGGTCCTCTGGCGCACTGTGTATAGCTGTGAAGAATCCAGGGGACGTACGTAATTCCCCTGAAAGTTGGCGCAGAACTCTCGCTTCAGCTGCGAGAAAGACTTGATGGAGCCCGCCTTCAGATTGTAAAACCAGGAGCGGGCAATGCCGGTGAGGTAGAGGGGGAAGACGTTGCATTGGACGCTCTCGTCCCCCCCCCCCGCCGCGGAGATGGCTGTGGAGTAGATCTGCACGAACTCGTAAGGGTCCGCCTCGCCACTATAATGTTCGATGTGCGGGGGACGGTAGGGCCGCGGCCATCGGATGCTGCGAAGTCTTCGACACAGAGGCTGGTTCGCCCCCTGCACTTCCCGGGGGGAGCCCCAGTCACTGTCTTCTTTAACGGGGGACGCCCCCTCGTTATCCGAGTCAGGTAGCGGCCCAAGAGGGCCGCCAGAGTGGTGGTGACGACGCTTCTCTTCCGGGCTGGGACTGATTTCCCGGACGTCCGGGCTTCCCTCCGGGGAGGATGGTTCTTCGGCGGGTCTCTTCCCCCGACCGGTGCGAGAGCGAGGCTCCCTGCGACAACGACCGGGGGGAAGCTCTTCCCCGCGGCTGGGAGAATGCATTCGCTCAACCTCCCCCCGGGAGAAGCGGAACTGCTTCGCCGGGGGAGGGAGCTCCTGCACTGTAGCAGCCGGCCCGGAAGCTACCGGGGCCTGCTGAGGGGAGCCCCTTGCGACGGCCGGCCCCCGGGACCGGAAAGGGGGGAGCCCCTGCACCCTCCGGAACCGGGGAGGGGGCGCCCGGGGCGGCGTTAGGATCCGAAGAGGGGGCCCCTGTGGTAACGACCGGGGCCGGAAAGGGGGAAGCCCCTGCGACATCCGGAACCGGTGGGGGGTGAGCCCCCTCGGCGACGTCCGGGGTTAGGGAGCCAATGCGGGGGGAAGTTCGATGAGGCACGGGAGCTGCTCTGTCGACCGGCCCCGGTGCGGTAAACGCAACGCGAGGGGCGGGACTGGCTCCCGGCGTAGGAATAACCCCCGGCATGAAATGACCCCCCAGCCCCGGAAGCGGGCCGGGGACGGGGTACCCCCCTGGTGCCACGAAGGGCCCGGGCATGAAAAAGCCTCCCGGCACCGGGACAGGCCAGGGTGCTGAGAAGTGTCCGGAAGTATATCCCGCGGGGGGAGGGAACCCCCCAGCGGGATCATACGGGGTAGACAGCCCCCCCGACGCCGGAGGGGCCGCTGGGTATCCCATGAACGGGGGCATGATCCCCGGATACGGGTGCGGCGAAGATGTGGGGCCGAAGGCCGCCCCAACACACTAAGGAGCTCGTCCATAGAGCGCTGGGCGCGGAGCTGGCCCTCTACGAGAGCCTCCAGCAGGGCATCCCGAGGGGCCGGGGGAGCCGTCGGGGGGAAACTCGTCCCGGCCGAGGTCCCCGCGGCCGCCGGGAGCGACCCGGAGGTGGAGGCACCTAGATTGAGAGGAAAGGTGGGAGGCGGTACCTGGGAATGGTCGCCTCCGGACGGAAGCGCCGGAACAGCAGCGTCCCGGACGGGTGCCGCCAGGTCACGGGGACCGGCGTCACCGGGAAGGGCGCGGGCCCTTGTTCTCGGAGGAGCCATGGCGATTTGTCACGGGTCCCCACGGACGGCGCCAACTGTCGTGGTATTAAGAATACCCCGGCAGGTTTTGAAGACGATCCTAGCGGAGATCACGCAGCGCGGGTTGACCGGGTGACCGGTCCCCCCCCGCCGGACAAACACAAGAATTGACACGAGGATTTATACAGGTTCGGGTCCCGGTGGGGGCCCTAGTCCTGTCGACGCGCTCCCGACCGGAGTCGGCTGGGGAGGCTCTCTCCGGGGGAGAGGCTTCCGGAGCACGTCTGTGAGATTAGCTATTCCAAATAATAATGAACTGATCCTTTACAACAGAGGGGTACAAGGGCTATTTATAGCCCCAAAAAGAAGCAAAAAACCTAAACTACCCCGGGAGCCACCGTCGGATTGAAGGGTAGGACCGTCCTTCTCCCGGTCAAACGTCTTGGATGCTTGACAGGTGGTCGCTGATTCCCGAGGCGTCCCTCGCGTGACCTGCACGTGATAAACAAACAGCGGTCTTACCTTTTAGGAGGGCGATGACGTCCGGGACCCCTTCCGGAGAGCAGGGTCCCAGGGACCCAAAAGGCGGCGCCCGGGACATGCCCGAGGGGCACAGTTCCGGGGGCCAAATGGCGGCGCCCGGGACATGCCCGGGGGGCACAGTCCCGGGGACCAAATGGCGGCGCCCGGGGCAGGCACCGGAGGGCACGGTCCCGGGGACCAAATGGCGGCGCCCGGGACATGCCCGGGGGGCACGGCCCCGGGGGCCAAATGGCGGCGGCCGGGACAGGCCCGGGGGGCACGGTCCCGGGGACCAAATGGCGGCGCCCGGGGCAGGCACCGGAGGCCACTATCCCCGGGCGAATGGCGGCGCCCGGGACACGCCCGGGGGGCACGGTCCCGGGGGCCAAATGGCGGCGCCCGGGCCAGGCCCGGGGGGCACGGTCCCGGGGGCCAAATGGCGGCGTCCGGGACATGCCCGGGGGGCACGGTCCCAGGGGCCAAATGGCGGCGGCCGGGACAGGCCCGGGGGGCACGGTCCCGGGGACCAAATGGCGGCGCCCGGGGCAGGCACCGGAGGCCACTATCCCCGGGCGAATGGCGGCGCCCGGGACACGCCCGGGGGGCACGGTCCCGGGGGCCAAATGGCGGCGTCCGGGACATGCCCGGGGGGCACGGTCCCGGGGGCCAAATGGCGGCGGCCGGGACAGGCCCGGGGGGCACGGTCCCGGGGACCAAATGGCGGCGCCCGGGGCAGGCACCGGAGGCCACTATCCCCGGGCGAATGGCGGCGCCCGGGACACGCCTGAGGGGCACGGTCCCGGGGGCCAAATGGCGGCGGCCGGGACAGGCCCGGGGGGCACGGTCCCGGGGACCAAATGGCGGCGCCCGGGGCAGGCACCGGTGGCCACTATCCCCGGGCGAATGGCGGCGCCCGGGACACGCCCGGGGGGCACGGTCCCGGGGGCCAAATGGCGGCGCCCGGGACACGCCCGGGGGGCACGGTCCCGGGGGCCCAATGGCGGCGCCCGGGACATGCCCCGGAGGCACGGTCCCGGGCGCCTAAAAGGCGGCGCCCGGGGCAGGCACCGGAGGCCACTGTCCCCGGGCAATCATGAACTTACCTGGACTTGACCGCGTGGAGATTTCCCCCAACAGATATATCAAACGATTTCAATATTTAGAACTTTGGGATGAAATAACTAAGTGTCTGTATCCGTTCCGAATCTATTTAGTATTCGTGTTCGTATCCACAAAATATTTGCTCCATATCCGTATACTTTTCTTTCATATCTGTATCCGCATCCGCGTACAATTCGGATCCGTATCCGTATTTATAAGAAAGATATAGATGCAAATATGGATTTAAGTACTATCCGACTCAAATCTGACCCATTTCCACCCTAGGGGCATGTCCAAGATGCCTTTTGAGAGAGAAGGAAGCCTAGGAGTTTTCGCGTATGCCACATTTTTCTGCGAAATCGTCAATGTGAGAGACAACGACGAGGCTCTTAACAACTGAAATCACAGTCCTTCCTCCTCACAAAAATAGGTTTTTTGATTGAATTTTTTCATCCTTTTCTAGTTTTTCTTTTCTATATATATAGCCCAGACCATCCTTCCTCCTCTCTCCACCCTGCACCTAATCCACGAACTCTGCCCCACGATCCGCGTCCCTTCACCTCTTTCCGACGTCGATCGTTCTTTCTTCTTTTGCCAGGGACCGAGGGTTTTCTTCAGGGACCGAGGGTTTTCTTCCTTTACCAATTACCATTTGCCATCTCTCGCGCTTCTATCTAGATCTCGTCAAATTCCTTCCACTAACTGACCTAAATCACATTCCTTCCTCCTTTCTCGACCCAATCCAACCTATCATGGCCCCTGCATCGGTCTATCTCAACCGCTACGTGCGCCTCATCATAGACGATGAAGCAGCAGCCACAGCCGAAGAAATCCGCGGCGCGAGCAAAAACAGAGCAGCAGCAGCAGCAGCAGCAGCAGAAGAAATCGACGTCTACCCCAACACGAGAACACCCAGAGAAATACCATTAATCCACCGCACGAGCAAAATCGGCGTCTACCCCATCAAACCCGATCCTCACGTCGCCGATCCCCCGGGAGTATCCTCCTTTTCCCTGCTGCTGTCGACACCCGCCGCAAAAACCGGAGAACTGGACGGTTCCTATATCGCGAGCACCGACAAGAACCTCGTCGTCCTTTATGCCGGCCCGTACCGCCCTGGCTCCGGTTCGCGCGGATGCTACCTGATCTACGACGCCCTGGACAACTCCCTCTCTATGATTCCCCAGCTCCCCTGTGCTCGTTCCATGGTCGGCATGGGGTGCGGAGTTGCAATCCTGCGCCACGGTAAGGATGGCGACTACGTCCTCGCCGAGCTCGTCACCAGAGTTGGCTGCTTGCTTCCCGATGCCACGCTGTGGCTTTGGTGGTCATCCGCCAGGACCCCCGGCCAATGGATCCAGAAGGAGGTGCGCCTCCCCCCAGAGGTGAACACGCCCACGAACTACTTCTGCTACGACACGGTGTTCTCGTTTGGAGGCTCGTACATCTGCTGGGTCGACCTCCTCATCGGCATCGTGATGTGCGACGTGCTCTCGGAGCACGGCTCGGATCCGGAGTTCCGTTTCATTCCATTGCCCGAGGGGTGTTCGATCCATGTCTCCGACTATCGCCGGTATGGCCCGGAGCAATTCCGTTACATGGGCTGCGTTGGCAGCGCGATCAAGTTCGTCACCATTGGCTGGTCCGGCAATGAAAGCACTCTGACCACCTGGACTCTGATTCCTGACCTCTGGGAGTGGAAGAAAGGCGTGACGGTCTGTGTCGGAGACCTCTGGGCAAGCGAGACCTTCCGCTCCATGGGGTTGCCGCAGTGCAACCCGACGAACCCTGTCCTGAGCATGCATGAAGATGACATCGTCTACGTCTTCTTGAGTGATTTCGAGTTTGTGGACTGCGAGCTAGTGGAGAACAGAGGCCAGTATGTGCTTGCCCTGGACATGCGGCATAACAAGGTCCTGTCCTCCAACAAGTGCCCTCCAGGAAGTAACGCACTGCTTTGGCCACGTGTCTTTGCTAGTGAGTTCAGTGCATACCTACGGGCCTCAAAGGACCACTAGGTAACTGCAGTGCTATTGGTATTCGCCTATTTGGTACTAGTACCACCACCCAACATACATGGTTTCATTTCAATTGTACTTTTCTTATCCTTGGGTTCACAATTGATTAAAATGGCAATGCTTGTTATCACATCCAGTTAACTTCATTCTTACCAGTAAAAATTGACATATTAGGCCAACTCTCCATATTGAGCACTAGATAGTAGATATGATTTTGGAATAGATGTCAGACAACTTAGCTCCCTTCTAATATTTAGAGCTCAACCTCTGCCAAATGAGTAACACGAATTTTTGCAAGTTTTAGGGTATGTTTTGTTTGGTGGAGAAATTTTTCATTATAACACGGGCATTACCAGAATTTTAGTAATTAGTGGTGTTTTAGGTTGCGGCAACACTTGAGCCAAATATTTGGCAAAATGCCTTATGGCTGTGCCTTCTGGGATTGTCCAACAAGGACAACCAGAATAGCATCACGAGGTAGGATATTATTCACAATATGTTTTCTGTAATGACTTTGGGTTTTTTCTGTTTTATTTAGAAGCTGTTTACTTTATTTTTCCATTCCTTTTCCAATTTATCGACCAAAAGGTTCCTTCTTTTCTTGAAGTTATTAATGATTTTTTAGCTGGTTTCTGTTGCCTCTTGTACTTGAGTTTGCTATGATAATTTAACTAGTTATGCAAGTTTGTCAAACATCTTGTCTATGGATAACATCATAACACCAATCCAATCGTCACAGCCAACTTAACCATACAAATACACATAGCACTACTATCTTGGTCCTTTTTTTGGTTTTTGGTTAGAGGAATGGTGGAAGCTTATCCACAATCCACAAGTTTGCTTCGGCCTCTTCTTTATTAGTAAACTCAAAAGTAGTATCTAATGAGTTTTTAGCAGTAGTTGCAAGTTTATTGCATCTGAAAGTCAAAACAAGAGACTGACAACAAAATGAAAGAGCACCACCACAATAAGTGATTGTAAGCTGCAATTGACAAGTTTACTGGCTAAAAGCAGAATTAACTAGTGTAGCTGTCTTTTACATATAGTAGGTTCATATCCTTTTCAGTTCTCACCAAGTAGCACTCAGAACAGCAAAAATATAGTACAAGATAAGCCTAAAAGTAATAGAAAGCAGCTTGGATGAACCCTATTGAAGTAATACCCTCATTTACGTTATAGTTAGTTTTAGTTCTCCACTTTAAGTTTTGATGACTTGTCTAATAAATGAATATTGCAAGGTATGTGTTGAACTTCAATAATTAGATTCAGAATTGAGAATTGCTATAAGTCTAAATTTATTCAAAGATGTAGCATATGGAAGCATAAGTTCAAACTAAAACTAAACACCAACTAGGGTCTGAACTGAAAGATGCCAAAAGTACAAGTATTACCCTTAACACATATACCTATTTGAGTTAGCTATTTTAATTTAATGCCTCTTGGAATTGACTTTAGCAACATGTCATTATGTGGGTGGTGTTCGTATAGATAATTTGGAACTACAATCAAATAGATAGGGGCAATGCCAAATTTTGGTGGGGCAAACTGCAGCATCAAACCAGGCATACTCTTAGTCCTTGTTGCAGTTCCAGTCTGCCTTTATTTGTTTTTCTTTTCCTCCTGAAATTGTACTGACCAGACATTACTTTGTACCACAAATTACATTGTAACTGCACCTTTGAAGTAGATAGAAAGCCACTTAGATTAGTTCCAATTTATTATGTTTGACATACATCTCTTCTTGTTTCTGCTAGAGAGGGGAAGAAGCAAGCAAAGGAGAAGCAAGTGGAAAGCAGATGAAGCTTTGAGTGATCTCTACAACATATCCTGTGGGATTAACATTGTCGCTAGGTTTTGCTTGGCTCCCGTGAAACACAAGGGTGAATGTGCAATGGCGAATCTTATCATCACCAGATGTTAGCAGCGGCCAGTATGTTTTAGTGAATAAATCTAGGGCTTAGAAGGAGTTTTGTACCTAGCTCAGTTAGAGTAGCGGATGCGATTCTCTCGAACCGTTGTTTGGTTTCTAGTCATCAATCTAGTGAGTTCCATTGAAAATTCTGGTAATTAATACATTAATCTATCGTGTTTGCTAAAAATCATGCTTAAAGATATGATTCTTGAAACCCTAGTATCCTCTCTTTGATTTCTTAAAAACTCTAGCTTTAGTACATTAGTTTTTGCTCCCTAAACATTGAAAAACTTGTAAGATTTAAATTGGGAATTTCAATTCAAAAGGTGATTCATGCATGTTCTTTGTTGATTTGATTCTGAAGTACTCAATGATAAACTGTCCACTTGCTGTGAAACTATACACCCTTCTAGAACATGTCAAGTTTTGTATATATATTGTTCATCATTGTTAGATTGACGTTCTCCCATCCTTGCTCTAGGGTTCATCTGCCCCCTCCTTAACACGTAGGGTGGTGAGACCACATTGGATGGTGGCAACCAAGTGGAGAGGGCTGTAGAGGAGTTGGCAGTAGCCTTGTAACAATCAGGAGGAAGAGTGGCGATTGACGTATGTTTCAAATTTAAGGATGGAAAATCAATGAAGAGTTTTTTTTAAAAAATAATAAATGAGTGTCTGCACCCTCGTCATTTTCTCCTTGTTTGCATATATTAAATCCCTCATTCTTTTTTTTTAGTATTGAAATAGAAGGGGTTCTTTTTATGGGAAATTTTTTTTATGCAATTAAAAATTTTTGTGATTATGATTTGCGAAACTAATTGGATGAGATCAGACTCACATAGCATACCACTAAGACCCTAATAACATACATAAAAACATAAAAATTTAGAATGGAAGAAAACAATTTGCCCCTTCTTTTATCAGTATATGTCGGGCTACTAGTCAAAGAAGGGTGCCTAACTTGTAATCAAGCACAATTTTATATACCAACAAGTTAAACATGTGTAATTCTATGAAGAACGAGGACTTTAAAATAGTACTTAGAACAACAAATTCAAGGTGAATTTTACTTTCCAACAAGTTAAAAATGCATACTTCAATGAGAAATGAAGACTTAAAAGAGTACGTAGAGTCACAAAATCAAGCTGAATTTTACTTACCGACAAGCTAAACATGCATACTTTTATGTGAAATAAAGACTGAAATAGTACTTGGAGCAACAAACTCAAGCTGAATTTTACTAACCAACAAGCTAAACATGCATACTTTTTTGAGAAATAAGGTCTTAAAGGGTACTTAAAGCGACAAATTCAAGTTGGATTTGATTTACCAAGAAGTTAAACATGCAGCTCTAGAGAGCACGTAATATAGGGGATTGGTAAACGCACGAATGACACATCTTTAGAGATTGTTCAATCAGGATTTAATTTGATCTTTGAGATCTCGCAAGATCTTCGTAGCTTCTCATCTATTTCGATCGGATCCGTCCAAAATTTGATCGGATAACTCTGAAAGTGCTAAACTACCTAAGTTGTTTGTTAGATTGAGAAACCTATGGTTATGTAATAGGAATGACAAGTTGGAAAATAAGAAAAATTGAAAAGTTGCAAATAGTCGAAGTTGCTCGCACCTTTGTAGAGAAAGTTCCAAAAAAGCATGCGGCTCATTGTCGCATGTGTGAATTTGTGATTTCCAATTTTCCATGTCTTTTGCTCCATCATAATATATTTTAGAAAGAAGATACATAATAAATTCTACTCTCTCTACCTTAAAATATAAGGCCTATGGTTTCTTAATATTATTATAAATATCTATATTTATTCTGCTATAGAATGTATGAGTTTTGAAATTTCAAAATTTCTTTTTTGGCTTTTCGATATAAGTAATATTAACCATTGATTCAAGAGATCTAATAATCAATATTATGAGTTATTTCTGTCTTGATTACATTTAAAACTTCCGTTTATTTGTCAAAATCTATTCTCTGCCATTAAAGCCTTGTGATGAACCATTGACCATTAATTTTTTTAGGGAAAATTGTCATACTATTAAAAAAGTGCATAATTTTGTATCACCACAGAAAAATTGACTCTTTTTTTATTTACAACTAAACTAAAGTTACACATTTTTCCAATTAAACAAACAATATAAATTTGTAGACTTGGTCAGTCTTTCAACAGGAAAATTGTGTAATTTAGCTTTGTCACATGCTGTTATAGGACTATTTTTGCCTTTTCGTTAAAGTACTGACCAAACAAACACAAATTTAAAATTTTAACAGTCTATAATGATGATGATAAATATAAAATATTGATGCACATTTAAATGATAAATAAGAAAGAATCAATTTTTCAATAATACATACAAAATTTTATATTTTTTCTGTGGTACATATAAAATTTTCTTTTTTTGAAAATCTAACAACTAAAATACAAAGTTTTTCCTTTCTCAACCGTCCCCATGATCTACTTGTATTGGATTAAACTCATCTATTCCATTTCAGCCAAAACCAATCACGCATATTTTGTTGAAAAATGCTTCCTTTGTGCTGCTGCTACCGCTTCTTCTTCTTTCCCATTTCATCTTCTCCCCTCATATCACACTATGAATGTATTAGGTTGGTCGCATGACATTGAGTCTGACTCATATATGTGGAAAAGATCGAGTAGAACAGATTCTGAAGATACAATTGGATGGTGTTTGATTGGTTTAAGAGATATTACAGGTTCAGATGAGATATTGTTTGGTTGGTCATATGATAGTATAAATAGAAAATATATAAGGTAAAAAAAAATACTACCAAAACTAGTAATGACTTATTTTACTTTAATAGTTTTTAGTCTATTTTACTTATTTTTAATTAATATTAATCTATATTAAAAATTATTAATATATACTGATGACCCTCTAATCACATAATTAAACGAGAGCCGGATATACAGCAACTTTGGTGCATAATCTAGATATACAGCAACTTTTGTCACTTACAGTGGCCATTCACCTAAATCAATTTAAACATATCTTAAACAAGCGCAACCTAAAATTAGCCTCGTCTTTTTTATCTTGTACTTTTCTTTTTTTTGTCTTTGAGTTCATTTTTCTGACACACACAAACCTTTGTGATCCGATCAAGGCCCCATATACTATAAAATGAGAGAGGAACACGAACCACCATGAGCCAGGAAATGGAAATGGGAAAGTGGCGTTTGATCCTATCTGCTGCTGCTGCTGCTACTCCATGATGAACACGAACCACCATGAGCCAGGTTGCTGCCTTGAACAACAACTCATCAATAGCAGCAGAGAGATCAGTGAGCATGAATAGGAGGAGAGCAATACAAAACAAGTTCTTGGAGAGCATTAGTAGTATATACTTTATATACTGTGCAAATTAGGCCGAGATCAAAATCTGCAGGGAAGAAGGCTAACTGTTCTAAAGAAATAAGTCTTTGTGTTGAGGAAATCACATACATATAGGACTTGGTCTGCGTGTGTCTGTATATGTTGGTCCATGAGTCTTTGTGACTCTGCAGGACAACACGACCGAGACTAGCATATGTGGTTGTCAAGGCTTCCATGTAGACGGACAAGAGTTTAAGTGACAGTTGTATGGCCATATAGCAAGTTAGTAGCTAGCCAAAAGACCGGGCATGCAATTTCTTGGTCAATCTGAACACTCACTTGACTGGTCTCGGAGTTTTCGTATTATTCGTCTGGTTACTCTTAAAGACTGTATTCTGACCGATGATAAAATTGCTCAAAGTACGCATACGAAGATAGAATTGGATATCAAAATTAAGCTTGAATAATACATGGACCAAGAAACAGGACTAAGAACAAAGCCGAAAGGAAACTATTGGGTACTAGATCTGAACATACACAAGAAAAGCACAAGTGCACAGCTAACAAACTTCTCTTCTTCAGATGCCTCCTAGCAGATAAAACTCACAACTTCCCACAACACAACACACTATGCATCGAGAAACAAAGGCAAGAGAGGCAATAAAACATTCACACAACCATGCATCAATGGAGCATGAGTACAAGCTTAAACAACAACACAGCAGCAGCAGCAAGGGTTGGCCTGCTCACAATCCCGGTGTGATTGTTATCAGCTTTCGCGTGCCCATTGACATTATCGGCTTGAGCAACGTACAAGATCATCTCCCACTAGAAACCAACCAGCAGTCTCCACGTCGTCTCCTAGTCATCGATCTCCTCGACCAGCTGCTTTTCGAGCCTCGCGCCATCCTTTGGCACCTCATGCTCTGATCCTACACTTAGTAATGCGACCAGCTGCTCATACTCTTTTCTCTGATGACATTGCATCTTTGCGGCCGTCACGAACGCGTTGGGCGTCCTTCTTGACGGCCTTGTATAGTTCCTTCGACCATGCATCATCGTCTAGGAGCAGCTCAGGAGAGTACGCCACCAAGTACGCGCAATAGTGACAGGTGACTGGTGGTAACCCTGTGGCCATCAACAATAGGAGAACCAGGTGACTGGTACCACCTCCCATAACCTGCTTCAATTAACTCAAAACAAAGCTGATACTAAGCTGAAATCTAGTACGAGTAATTAACCAACTACTTTAATAGAAACTCAACAAGAACTAGTACAACAGCACAACAACATGATATCAACAACAACTCAACAAGAACTAGCACAACAGCATGTCAGCATCTCAACAAGAAAAGAACATTGTTACAACAAGAACAACTTCAACAACAACATTTGATCTCCACCAAACTTCAACAATAGCATGATTGCAACCAGATTTGAGCACTACTATCTACTAAACTAGTGAACTACTGAATGACTGAAGTGAACTATCATCGTTATATATATACCGCGTGTTGGTGTCGACTAGAGGTGGAGGTAGCGAAGGAGGTGGAGGACGTGTGCCGGTGTCAACTGGAGGTGCAGGCGGCGGAGGGCGGACCCACGTTCCGGCGCTGACTGGAGCCGGAAGCGGCGGAGGAGGCGGAGGCGGCGGAGGAGGCGGAGGACGCGTGCCAGCGTCGATTGGAAGAGGAGGTGGTGGAGGAGCGGAGCCGCGTGCTGGCCTCGATTGGAGGTGGAGGTTGTAGAGGAGGCAAACGACTTGTGTCGGCGTCGACTGGAGGTGAAGACGGCGGAGGGGCGGAGCCACAGAGGCCGCGTACGTCTTGTCGGCAAAACTGGATTTGGATCTAGGGTGCGGAGGGACGGATCTGGATTTAGGGTTTGTCATGTTTGTGTTACTGTCTTACTGATCTAGGGGCGGAGAGAAGCAGCTGCCAGCCTATTGAAAAAAATTGATATACTGATATATATATATATATATATATCCGCATCTGTATCCGGGATATTTCAGTCAAACCTGAACCTAGAAGTTTCAAAAAAACTAGATCCACATCCGCATCCAAATCCGGGTCGAACCTGAATTTCCATATCCGTATCCGGCTCCGTTTGGATCCGGATCAGGATTGAACCTGACCCGACCCGGCTCCATTTCCACCCCTACTAATATGTGCTTGGCCTGGACCACTAGGTGATTGCAGTGCTATTGGTATCTGGTACTACCACTTTTATTACTCAACATACTTTGTTTCGTTTGAATTGTACTATTATTATTATACTTGGGTTCACAATTGATTAAAATGTCAATGCTTGTTTTGTTACATCCAGCTTACTTCATAATTCCCAGTAAAAATCGACATATTAGGCAAACTCTTCGTATTGAACACTAGATAACATATATGTGTGCTAATCAACAATCATGATTTTTGATCCGAGAGGATCTCGGGTCAAAAGTAAAGTAATCACTTGTTAGAATCAGGCTTGTTCGAGTATGGATTAGCTATCAAGTAACTGACTCTATTTGGTTGATTGCCGAAACCGATACAATACATAGCCGAGTTTGATACGACTAGGTATTGTCGGTTTTCGAGTCTAATACGTTTTCAAGTGATCGGACTATAAATACTTTGTAATAGTTCTAGCTCAATATCGAATCAGATATAGAACTCATAGACATAGATCGATGTAGATCAAGTGCGATCAATATTCGACATGTACAAGTTCTTTATAATAAAAGGTCTTGTTCCTTTTACTTCTGTGTTCAAGCACTGGGTTTCGGTATTTCTTAGTTTGATCTCGTATTTCACATCTGATCGAGTATAGCCAAATCTCGTCTATATCTCAATCAGATCAAGTTGGTATCAGAGCACTATCCTATCCTGTGGATGGTGAAGACTCACCAGGCTTACAAAACATTTGGCAAAATTCCACAAGAACCTTTTACAACCAAAGGCGAAAATTTGACGGCACCGACAGTCACATCTCCGACTATGTCTGAAGGAACCTTCGTTCAAGCTGACTTGGCCTAACAAGTAGCCAAACTCTTCGCCAATATGGATACCGTACTTGGTTGGATCAAGCAGCAAGCCATGACCTTACCTCTTGAAGATGCTTCGAAGGGGAAGGCAACTGGTGTGAAGATTGGGAGCACCTCCCGTAGGCCAGACGACGATGAAGATGAAGGCAACTACAAGGCCAACTACTTCTCTAACACATCCTTAGCTGTCGGATCTTTTAAAGTTGAAGCTAAGATTGACATTCCCATATATGATGGGGTGATCGATGTCGAGAAGCTAGATGCTTGGATTGATCAGTTTGATACTTACTTTGACCTGCGAGGGTTCAGTAGCGCTTAAAAAGTTAAGTTTGCTCATTTGAAGATGAAAGACCATGCCAAGATATGGTGGAAGGCCCTTGTCACTAGTGGGGAAGCATATGACCTCGCGTGGGGTCAATTCAAATGACTCTTATGACAAGAGTTCTACCCTATGGGTTATCTCGAGGAGAGATGGGATCGTTGGCAAAAATTGTATCAATGGCGCGATCAATCTGTCCAAGACTACACAACGAAGTTTCGGAAACAGGCAATGGTCATTGGCATCTCGCTCTTGGATCCTCAGGTATTTTGAAAATACATGTCTAGACTTCAAAAATTGATCAGTGCTGAGTTAAGCCTGTTCATAGTTCATGACATCACGACCGCGTGCACGACTTCTATGGCAAGCGAGAAGAAGAATAAATCCCGCAATGACAAGAACACGAAAGAGAATTTGACCTCGTCAAAAGGAAAGTTGAGTCCGAAAAAAAGTACTCCAAAATCTGGTACGAACATCTCGTGTGAACATTGTCACATTGCTGGACACACAAAAAAATAAGTGCTATAATCTCCATCTTGAGCTTCGACCGAAGAGAAACGGATAAGGGAAAAGAATAACTACAGCTACTACGGCTCCACCTGAAGAAGGAGTTGTCCGAGTGAATTCAGTCAAGGAGGTGGATATGACCTTGTCTTTGATGGCAATGCCGAAGGACATATGTACGGATTCACCTAACGACCATCACTCAACAGAGGACTTGTTCACTATCAACATCCAGGTGAAGCACGAAGTGGTCGCAGCAATATTCGATCTCGGAAGTCAGAAGAATCTGGTCTTCGCTAGAATGGTTCGATGACTTGGGTTGAAGACGACCACACACCCATGACCGTATCCCTTGGGTTGGTTTATATCCGACGTGAACTAACAGATTACGAGTCAGTGTGTGTTGAAATTTGCGATCTCTCCTCGTTATATCGATGGGTTCAATTCGACGTTGTTCCTATCAATATCTGTCAGGTAATTTTTGGTAGTCTGTTCTTGTACGATCGGGACGCTCATTTCCATCGAAGAGTGCAAGAGTACGAGCTCACTAAAAACGGGGTTAAATTCATTATCAGTAGAGACGACCACGTCAATACTTCGAACTTGATTACCGCAAATCAGGCCAAACGAATCATCAACGCATGTTAGAAATGTGTGCTTGTTATGATTCAGATAGTTGGTCCAAGTGATAGTACTCAGTTGAGCAGCACTATCATTGGCTTGCCGAGAAGATGCTGGTCGTTTGTTGGGACTACTGGAAAAATACAGTGATCTGTTCAAAAGTACTCAGGGTTGTCCGCCCAAACATCCAGTCGAGCATGATATTCAGTTTGTGTCAGATGCGACACTTCCCAATCTAAGTATGTATCGCAACTCAGTATTGGAGAATTAAGAGATCAAAAGACAACTTGGTGAATTGTTGAATGCTAATGTAATTCAACCAAGTAACACGCCTTGTGGATCTCTTGTGGTGCTGGTACCGAAGAAAGATGGGACTTGACGAATGTGCATCGACTACCGAGCACTGAACAAGATCACCATCAAGAACCGGTACCTTCTTTCTCGTATCGACGACCTATTAAACCAATTGAAGCATGCTACTATCTTCTCGAAATTGGATTAAAAATTAGGGTATCATCAAGTTAGCATCCGAGAGGAGGATACTTGGAAAACTACGTTCAAAACGCGACAAGGTTTGTTCGAATGGCTGGTCATGCTGTTTGGGCTCTGCAATGCCCCGGCCACTTTCATGCGCCTCATGAATGATGTGCTTCGACCATTCATTGAGAACTTTGTGATGGTTTATCCTGACGACATATGATCCGGGAGGATCTTCAAGTCCTGATCGCATACGGCTTCGCGACTTTAACCGTGGTCGAAAAGGTTTGACGACCATGGATTGGTTCGCAACCATGAAAAGGAATTCGTTCCCTGTTCGGAATTGTAATCCGATCCGAATATATATAACTAAGACTATCTGTTTAGGATTAGTTAGTTATATGAGTCTAATACGTTTAGGTTATTGAGTCTGATACGTACTCATACGATTGGACTATAAATACCTTGTAATAGATCTAGTTTAGATCATCGAAGAGGCATAGAACATATTTGAGTTTTAGATACTTATAATTCCTTCGACGTAGGCAAGTGTGTCTAACGTTCTACGTGCAAGCCCTTTTTGAAATAAAGAGTTATGCAATTATTTTGGGTTTTGGTATTTTTCGAGTAGGATCTCATTATTCCTCATATTAGAATCTCGGCGAGTCTAATGCGAAATCCAAGGCTAGGTCTCAAACGGATCAAGTTGGTATCAGAGCAACTTTCCTATCCTGTGGATGGTGAAGACTCGCCAGGGTTACAAAACTTCCAGCGAAACTCCAGGTGATCAATTGACGGTTCCAACAGCCACGTCTCCGACAATGTCTGACGATACCTCTGTTCAAGCTAATCTAGCCGAACAAGTGGCTAAGCTCTCCACCGACATGGAAACTGTGCTTACTTGGATTAAGCAGCAGGCCATTATTGTACCTCCTGAAGCAAGGAAAGTTATAGGTATGAAGACTGGTGAAGACTTGCGCAGGGCAGACGAAGATGAAGACGAAGGCGACGGCGACCATAAGACCAACGACCTCGCCAACACCTCTTTAGCTGTTGGATCTTTCAAGGTCGACGCTAAGATTGAAATACCCATATATGATGGGGTGATCAATGTCGAGAAGCTAGATTTTTGGATCGATCAATTTGAGACCTACTTTGACCTGAAAGGGTTCAGTAGTGCTCAAAAGGTAAAGTTCGCACCTTTGAAGATGAAGGACCATGCCAAGACTTGGTGAAAGGCCCTTGTCGTTAGTGGTGAAGCTGACGACCTTGCATGGGGTCAATTCAAACGACTTCTGCGACAAGAATTCTATCCGATGGGTTACCTTGAGGAGAGATGGGAGCGCTGCCACAGATTATACCAACGGCGCGACCAGACCGTCCAAGACTATACGACAGAGTTTCGGCGACAAGTACTGGTCATCGGCATCTCACTGTCCGATCCTCAGGTATTTTGGAAGTACACATCTGGACTTCAAAAATCGATCAGTACTGAGCTAAGTCTGTTTGGCGTCCAAGACATCGCAACCGCGAGCACAACTGCTATGGCGATTGAGAAGAAGAACAAATCTCACAGCGACAAAAGCACGAAGGAAAATACGACCTTGACAAAGAAAAAGCTGAGTCCGAAGAACAACGCTTCAAAATCGGGCACGGGTGCCTTTTGTGAACATTGTCAAGTCGCGGGACATACCAAAGACAAATGCTATAAGTTTCATCCTGAACTTCGACCGAAGAAAAACGGACCAGGAAAAAGAACAGCCATGGCATCAAGTTAGCTGTTGTCTTCTCCAGATTGGATCTTAAGTCAGGATATCATCAAGTTAGCATCCGAGAGGAGGATACGTGGAAGACCGCGTTTAAAACACGACAATGTCTGTTTGAATGGTTGGTCATGCCGTTTGGTCTCTGCAACACCCCGGCAACTTTCATGTGTCTTATGAATGACGTATTGAGACAATTCATCGACGACTTTGTGATTGTTTACCTCGATGACATACTGGTTTATAGTCGTTCGTGGGATGAGCACCTCATTCATGTCGAAAAGGTGTTCGAACAGCTATGGCAACATCGACTTCGCCTCAACCGTAAGAAGTGCGAGTTCGGCCAACAAACTCTACTTTACCTAGGATTCATGGTCGGCAACGGTACGTTGCAAATCGACCCAGATAAGGTAAAAGTGATTCGCGAGTGGCCGCGACCGCGAACAGTTACAGACGTGCGCAGTTTTGTGGGAGCATGCCAATACCTTCGGAAGTTCATCCGACACTTCTCGATTGTGGCTTCTCCATTGCATGCATTAACCAGGATCGATCAAAAGTTCGAGTGGATAGGAAAACATGAGGACACGTTTCTCTTGCTGAAGAGGAAGATCAGCGAGGCGCTTGTGTTAGCTTTGCCGAATCTCCAGAAACCATTCGAGCTAGAAACCGATGCCTCAGGTTATGCGATGGGTGCAGTGCTCATGCAAGAAGGTCGACTAGTGGCATATCACTCCGAGTTATTTTAGGGAGCTTAGAAGAACTATCCGACTTATGATAAGGAGTTATGCTCACTGCATCAGGCTGTGAAACATTAGCGGTGTTATCTTTTGGGTAAAGAGACTGTTGTCCACATCGACCATCAACCGTTGCAATAATTGCAAACTCAGTCTAAGCTACAGCAAGCTCGGCATATGAAGTGGATGTCGTATCTGCAGCAGTTTAATCTGGTGATTAAGTACAAGAAGGGCGTACACAACAAATTGGCGGACATGTTGTCGCGACCACCAGTTATGACCCTCTGTTTATCAGTGTTCATGCAGATCGAGCCCTCATGTCATGATGACTATGCCAATATGTATAGTGAAGACCCTGATTTTCAAATAGCACTGATTGAGCTCGAAACAGGGAAACCTACAGAATTCGTTCGGCGAGAAGGACTCTTGTACAAGGGCAATTTACTTTGCATACCTCGTGGAGCACCTCGAATTCAATGGATGCGAGAAGCGCACACATCGAAGGTAGCTGGTCACTTTGGGGTTACAAAGACATTGCAAAATCTTCACCGATATGTGTTCTGACTGCGTATGCAGCAAGATGTAGCTAGTTTTATTCGAGGTTGTGGTCTCTGCAGCATCTCAAAATCGGGAAACCGAAAATTAGGTTTGTACACTCCTTTGCCAATTCCATCGCGACCATGGGAGAGCATATCCATGGATTTTTTTGGGAGGATTGCCTAAGACCCGACGTGGCAACGACTATCTATTCGTGGTCGTTGATCGGTTCTCCAAAATGATTATTCTCATACCTTGTTGAAAGACTATCACGGGAGAAGAAGCAGCTCGGGTATTTTTTCAACACGTTTGGACACACTTCGGACTGCCGACTTCTATTGTGTCTGATCGCGATACCCGGTTCCTTAGTCACTTTTGGCGATCGCTCTGGACGATGATGGACACCAAGCTAAAGAGGAGTACTGCTTTTCATCCGCAAACTGATGGTCAAATTGAGGTGGTAAATCGCACAGTCGTTCATATCTTGAGAGGATATAACTCGAAGCACCCGAAGACCTGGGATGAAAGCATACCGTACCTGCAGTTTGCTTTTAATCGAGCAGTGCATGGTTCGACTGGAAAGTCGCCGTTTGAGGTCTGTTTAGGATTTCTACCACAGAGTTCATTTGACATGTAGTTTGTGATTCCTACCTCAGCACAGAACAGCAAGGAAGCATCTAATCAGGATCGAGCACAAAAGTTCCTGGAAGGTATTCAACGACTCCATCGTGAGGTTGAACAGAACTTGCTGAAAGCTTAACTTAAGTACAAGGCGCGACATGATCAGCACCAAGTTGATGCACAATTTCAAGAAGGTGATATGGCATGGTTACATCTGAGTAAAGAGAGACTTAAAGGTGAAGGTAAGAAATTGAAACCCATTCGTTATGGTCCTTTTCGGATTTTGCGGAACGTGGGTAATAATGCTTGTCAGCTCGAGTTACCTCCATACATGGATATTTACTCGGTTGTCAATGTTGAGCACCTCAAACTCTTCAAGCCTTCAATGCTGGATGATGAGCCAGATACCATAGTACCATCTGTTGAAGGCTTGGTCTCACTACTACAGAATTCATCATCACAGTCGGGTCAAAACAGACATCACAGACGGTTCTTACCCGTCAGTGATATTCGAGTCAGTGATAATCACGCACTATCACAGACGGTTTTTGATGTTTTCAACCGTCTGTGATATATCCATTCACAGACTGATATAAGGTCAGAACCGTCTGTGATAAGGTCAGAACCGTCTGTGATACTCATATTTCACAGACAGTTATAAGGTAAGAACCGTCTGTGATAGTCACACTATCACAGACGGTTCTGTTCTCAGAGCCGTCTGTGATATTTGAGTATACACAGACGGTTTTGACATCAGAACCATCTGTGATACTTTAGTATATACAGACGGTTTTAACATCAGAACCGTCTGTGATACTCATATTTCACAGACAGTTATAAGGTAAGAACCGTCTGTGATAGTCACACTATCACAGACGGTTCTGTTCTCAGAGCCGTCTGTGATATTTGAGTATACACAGACGGTTTTGACATCAGAACCATCTGTGATACTTTAGTATATACAAACGGTTTTAACATCAGAACCGTCTGTGATTCTCATACTATCACAGACGGTTTTAACATTAGAACCGTCTGTGATAGTGTGACTATCACAGACGGTTCTGTTCTCGACCGTCTGTGATATTTGAGTATACACAGACGGTTTTGACATCAGAACCATCTGTGATACTTGTACTATCACAGACGGGTGTGAGAACAGAACCGTCTGTGATACTTTAGTATATACAGACGGTTTTGACATCAGAACCGTCTGTGTTAGTATGAGTATCACAGACGGCTTTGATGTTATAACAGACTGTGATACTCATAATTCACAGACGGCTTTGATCTCACAACCGTCTGTGATACTCATATTATTACCGACGGCTTGGAGGTTAAACCAATCTGCGATATCAGCGACGGTGTTAATATTGAAACCGTCTGTGATAGTGTTATTATCTCAGAACCGTCTGTGATAGTCTGATATCACAGGCGGATCTGAGGTCAAAACCATCTGCGATGTGTTATTATCTGTGACTGTTATAATCTCAGACGGTTTGTAAGATCAAAACCGTCTGTGCATGCACAGACGGTTTTGATCTTACAAACCGTCTGAGATTATAACATTCACAGATGTCCTTTGTACAAATTGCATTTTCATATATACAGTTCATGAATTTCATACATGCATAGTACTCAAATATACAGTCTCATGCATATATATTTGTACAATTGAACTCAGAATTATATTTGTACAGTACTCAAATATATACAGTTTCATATGCACATGCAGTACTGAAATATATTTGCACCCCTCTCTGTATAGCATTTCATATATACAGCACAGAACTCAGAAATATGTACAATTGAACAAATAAATGTAATCGACAATTAAAGTGTGTTAGATGTACAAATAAATGTAAGGCCGCACTAATACGAACCTTGCGGGTCCCTAAACTTCCCCTTGGGTGATATGACCTCCGAAAGGAAAAACTCAGCGAGCATCCCTCGGACATTACTAATCTGCCGAGGGTCAAGGCTTTCTGAAGGGAAGTCGACCCCCTGCAGCAAGAGTTGGTACATAAAAAATTAGCTAAATTAAGTTGTAAATTCTGTCAAATCGAGACAAATTAAGGGGAGCAGTTGTAATACCTCGGGGAAATCGGGCCGGTGAGGGGTGATGATCAGGTCATACATGTGGCGCATCACGTAGAACCCACATGTATTGTCGTCCGGCTGCTGATGGCACTGCCAATTTAGAGACCGAGAGTTAGGTGGGGACAAGTTATAAAATAAAACAGATTCAGTTGAAATTTGTACCGAAAATTGTAACCACTGAAACTTATCGGCTCGCCGCTCGTGTTGTGTCCCTACCTCGGCAAAGTACTTCGTGAAAGCCCTGTAGATAGTCAAAATTGACAGTTTGAGGATAGCCGAAATTGACAATTTGAGGACAGTAAATCTAGATGCATGCAAGACAGGTCCACATCACCTTCCGAATACATCTCGTGCGCCGGAATACGAGTACCCTTTCCTCTGCAATGAGTCAAGGTAGAACACCTTGTTGCTTTTCGGAATAAGTAGCAGCAGGATCCAGTGGTAGCTACATATTACACATAGAGAATTAAAAATTTAATCTAAATTTGGGGGTGTGCACATGGAGACACTAATCTACGGGTGAAGTACTGATGAAAGCACTCACCTCTGGTTGTAGGGTACAAGTATATACTCCTTGTCGACCTGAGCAAGCAACCCTCTTTTGATGTAGTCGACAACGAAGTCTGTGTCAGTCCTAAACATCACCTCGGCTACCATCTGGGGGTCCAAAAAACCAACAGGTATGCCCTTGGATTTGGCATAGTTGGCGATGCAGCTGCACGGAAGTAACCAATTAATAAATGACATATATCCGTATATGCACGGATAGTAGGATACTTACAGCACCCAAGACCGTAGGATTGACAAGTCGAGCGCATCTTTGTTTAGCAAATTGTGCAGGTCTTCGAAGGTCACCGAGTAGGTCCCAACGTCGTGATGGAACTCTGCCACGGTGTACTTGACCATGATGTGCGTCGGACGCTGCGTCCTGGTCTGGTTTGTCCTCCTCATGTACCATGCATGCAGGCTCTGGCATGCTAACCCCATGCTCGAAATTGCGGTATCGGAGGCCATGGGCATCCCCAGAGAGAACGGCATGAGAGCTGGCGCACTCTTCTCGCTCTCCTTCGACGGGCTCTTCTTTGCTTTTCCCCTCATAGCCAGCTTCTTGAATGGTTGCCTCTTACTCGGAGTCAGCTTCGTCGTCGAAGGGGTATGCTGGCTAGTAGGCCGCGTCTCGGTCTGTGATGTCTGCGATGTAAGAACCTACGTATTAGGACACTAACTCTGAGGGCTATTATTACAGTACAAATTATGAAACTGGTGGGGGAATTACCTCATACAGGACGATGTCTTTCTTGGGCCATTGCACGAACGTGTGCACCGCATCCCCGAGAGTGGTAATCTCGTCGTTCGGCGGCTTCTCCAATGGAAAACCCTTGCAATGGTCAAAGACACTGTCCACTTGGACACGTGCAAAACCCTCACATAGAGGGGCACCATGGATTGTGGCCCCGGCCGTGCATGGTTGCGCCATCCCACGGGCAGCCTCGATCGGGAAGACACCGGCCAGGACCATAAGCTTGCAGGAGGCGGGTTCCTACAAACAGTGCGCATTAACATGTTGAATTTCACCGCTTCTCACTTTCGAATGAATTAACATAGACAAACAGTGCGCATTAACGGTCATTACCTGCAGAGAGTCCACCGGATACTTTGGAGGAGAGGGCTCCGTCTGCGAAGACCCCGGCGCAGACGCGCAGCTACTACGGTGGCCAATGGGGGTCGGTACTTCCGCTGGGTCTGCGCCAGCTGCTAGAACAGGGGTGCCCTGGGTCGCCTTTCTTAGCTCTTCGTACATGGACCGCATCTCCGACAACTGCTGCAGGAGTGCTTTGTCCCGAACAGCGAACTCCGATCGCATCTCCTCCTTCAGCCGTTCATCGCGGGCTTGGTGGGATCTCTTTCTCCTCTTAGCCGCCTCCTCATCATCGGGGAAACCATGCCTCCAAGGCACAGTGGCGCCGAGGCCGCGCACGCGGCCTGGATGCTCCTTGTTTCCTAGCGCCGCTGTGAGGATATCCCTGTCCCTCCTCGGGTTGAACTCTCCGGATGCCGCCTGCGCACTCAGCGTCACCTGCAACAGGACAACTTAGCAATACAGCCCATTGCATGCGTGTTATGAGGATAGTACGTGATCGGACAATCTTACCAGTCGGTCGATCACTTCCCTGTCCGCAGGGTTATTCACGGAGACGCTTCCGGAGGAGTCCATCGTCGATCTAGCTCGGCACCAATTGCGGGCGCGCACGTCCGTTATGCCCGCATAAGGACTGCCGGCCGAAGACTGTGAAGCTTCCTCGTCCTGCTTCCTCCACAGCGCCTTCTTCCCCACATACCCACCGGTGCCTAGTCTGTGTGGGTGGGTGTTCTTGGCCTGGTTAGCCTGGGCCTTCGCACTAAGCTCCTGGAACTCAGGCTTGCCCTTCATCTCTACGAACTGCTGCCATGCCTCGGGAGTCACGAAAGGGTAGTCATTGAAGGGGGTCGTCGACTCCTTCACATAGTGCCTGACAAGTTCGCTCTTGAAGTTCCTCCACGCCTTGTTTATTGACATAAGTGTCCTCCGGCGGACGGTGAAGTGGCGATCCTCCGGAATGTGAAACGCCGCCTGCACTTCTTCCCACAGTTCATCCTTGCAATCTGGGGGCACTTGACCCCAGTCGGAGGTGGTGATGGGCACCCGCTCCCTTGCCACTTTGCCGCATAGTGAGCGGTACTGACCGACAAGTTTGGGCGGAGCTTCCGGCACACCATTGTCGTCGAACTGGACGTGCTGCTTTTCCCCCTTGTTCAGACGCGCGCATGTCGTCCGGCCTCGCCCCTTTCCCTTCTTCTGCGGGGTCACGGCGGACGAGGCGACCTCCGGCCCAGGCGTCTCATCGCCAGCAAGGTCACCCTGAGTCCCCGAGTGGTGCATTTCGTCACCAGACATAGTTCCTAACATAAGTGAAAGAGAGAACAGTTTAAGTAAATATGCAACTAATAATTCTATAACAAAACCCATACAAGAATGACAGAAACGGTGGGGAGGCGATGGAGGTGATCGCGTCGGAGGCGGGAGGGCGATGGAGGTGATCGCGCCTGACGGTGGAAAGGCGATGCAGGTGATCGCGACGGACGGAGAGGAGAAGGTGGGAGGCGATGGAGGTGATCGCGACGGACGGTGCGAGGGCGGAGAGAGCTAGGGCAAACAGAGCTAGGGCGAAGTAGAATGAGCGGGATAAAGCCCGCCTTGAACTATGTACCGCGTCGGTATTATCACAGTCGGTTCTCACATATGAACCGTCTATAATAGTATATATCACAGTCGGTTCTCACATCGAAACCGTCTATAATAATCGTAGTCACCAGAGAGATTATCACAGACGGTTTTGAGTTGAGAGCCGACTGTGCCTGAGATTATCACAGACGGTTTGGAATTGAGAACCGACGGTGCACGTTAAGAACTCGAAGAGTCGGACACTGTTGAAAATATCACAGACGGTTTTATATATATAACCGTCTGTGATAATATTATCACAGTCGGTTCTCAAATAAAGACCGTCTGTGGTAATCTACATAGTGAGAGATTATCACAGACGGTTGTGAGGTTAGAACCGACTGTGCACCGTCTGTGCTAGGTCAAAACCGTCCTTGATAATCTCTCTATTGAACGTTAGTTTTACAAATTGAAACTGATCTGTAGCTTTCAACTCTGAATGCTCGAAAACATGTTTTAAATGAACACTCAGATATTTCAAATGTAGTCCAAATACTCTGTAAATTGGTTACTATGTACGTATATCCGATAATTGGTTACAATGTAGTCCAAATGCTCTGTAACTTGAGCATTCTCCACGTAATATTGTATGTTAAATTTACAAATGGGAACTTTCACCGACAATTTGCACGTACACAGCCATGTTATCCTCAACTTTCCACTTGCCGCGGCCCTGCAAATACGAGAATTACAGGAGATATAAGCTATGCCGATGGAAACGAGAGATAAGACGTACAGTTGATTACCTTTAAAGTATAACCCTTCCTGGTGATCCATACGCACGTAACTGGTTTCGTCGGTGTCTTCAGTATCGACCTGTACGCCATCTGCAAATGGAGGAATCTCATCAAATTGATTGTATTCCTCCTCGTCTACGACATTTTCAACTCCAACAATCCTTCTCTTGCCATGAAGGACGATGTGCCACTTCTTATTGGCCGGGTCAGTGACATAAATGACCTGAATGGCTTGATTTGCAAGTATGAATGGCTCATCTTTATAAGCAACGCGATCCGGATCCACAGAAGTGAAACCGTAACTGTCAACCTTCACACCCTGTGGGATTTGGACCCATCGGCATCGAAACAGGGGAATCTTGAACAGTACGTAATCGAGCTCCCAAATTTCTTCAATGAACCCGTAGTACGAGTTCAATCCACATACTACCCTTGTTGGGCCTGTCTTGGTGAACCCCTCATGGAAAGCTTCTACGCTCACTCCACTATTTTGCACAGTGCTCTTTCGATCTTGAGCTTTCGTGTAAAATGTGTACCCATTGATGTCGTATCCCTGCCAAGTCTGTACAGTAAACGTGGGCCCTTTTGCCAACCATTTAAGGTTCTCACTTGCGGACTCTCCGGTGATTCGCACCTTCATCCACGCGTTGAATCGACTGTTATGTTGTCCCGTGATCCAAACCTCGGATCGGCGAGGATTGTCTTGTCGTAGCATCTCCTTGTGCTCGTCGATGTACGGAGACACCTCCGTCATGTGTTGCAAGACCCAAAAATGAGCTTTCGAGTACATATCGAAATCAGGAGTGATGGCTCTCCGTCCGATAGTGCCAACACCATCAAGCCTCCCCTCGTGACGAGACACAGGAACTCCTATTGCTTCTACCTCGGCCATGTAATCGACGCAGAACTCAATAACCTCTTCCGCTGCATAACCTTCGGCAATGCTACCCTCGGGCCGGGACCGATTCCTCACGTAGGCCTTAAGTACACCCATGTACCTCTCGAATGGATACATATAACGTAGGAACACGGGTCCACATATCTTGATTTCTCTGACAAGGTGGACGGTGAGATGGACCATGATATCAAAAAACGATGGAGGAAAATACATCTCAAGTTGACAGAGAGTTCGAACCACCTCGCTCTGCAAAGAATCCAGTCCATCGGGATCAATGACCTTGGAAGAAATTGCATTGAAGAAAAAACATAGCCTCGTGGTCGTCTCTCTGACCTTATGCGGCAGAATACTCCGGATGGCAACAGGAAGCATTTGTGTCATCAACACGTGACAATCATGAGACTTCATACCCAGCAATTTCAAATCGCCCATGGACACAAGCTTTTTCATATTTGCGGAGTAACCCGATGGAACTTTAACACCATGGAGACACTTACAGAGTTCTGTCCTCTCAGCCTTGCACAAAGTGTAGCATGCGGGGGGGGGGTATATACGGCCTTTATCGTCCTCTCTCGGTGCTAGCTCGGGCCTGATTCTCATTTCGATCATGTCACGCCGCACATTGATGCCATCCTTTGTCTTCCCTGGAATGTTCAGCAATAGGCCGATTAAACTGTCACAAACATTCTTCTCTACATGCATGACATCAATGCAATGACGAACCTCTAAATGCTCCCAATACGGTAAGTCCCAAAATATCGATCTCTTCTTCCAAGTGTTCTTCGTGCGGGGTTTCAATTTACCACCCTTTCCAAACACAACGTCTATGTCCTTCACCCGTGAGTAAACATCTTTCCCGCGCGTAGGCTTCGGGGCTGAACCATCTTCGTTGTGGCCGTCAAATTCCCTCTTCCTCTTACGGTACGCGTCATTCTTCGGAAGAAACCTACGGTGACGCATGTACACTGTTTTCCTGCAATTCTTCAGCCACACGCTCTCAGTGTCATCTTCGCAGTGGGGGCAGGCTTTGGCTCCTTTCGTAGTACGGCCCGACAAATTTCCAAGGGCTGGGAAATCGTTGATGGTGCACAATATCATAGCACGTAGGATGAAGTTCTCTCGTTTGTATGCGTCCCATACCTGCACCCCTTCGTTCCACATTGTTAGGAGATCCTCTATCAATGGTGCTAGGTACACATCAATATCGTTTCCGGGTTGTTTTGGTCCTGAGATAAGTAGAGACATCATGATGTACTTGCGCTTCATACACAACCAAGGAGGAAGGTTGTAGATACACAAAAGAACCGGCCAAGTGCTATGCCGACTGCTCATGTTACCAAAAGGATTAATTCCATCGGTACTCAACCCGAACCTTATATTCCTCAATTCTGCTCCGAAGTTAACAAATTCCCTGTCGATGTTTCTCCACTGCGAAGAATCAGCGGGGTGTCTCAACTTTCCATCCTTCTTCCGGTCTTCCGAGTGCCAACGCAGTAATTTTGCCTCTTTACGGTTTGCAAACAAACGCTGCAAGCGGGGAATGACTGGCAAATACCACAACACCTTAGCAGGAGGTCCTTCCTTTATCTCCGTGCAGTCGCCATCGTCTGTTCGGTCCTTAGTACGCTTATAGCGGGATGCGCCGCACACCGGACAAACATGCATATTTTTGTAGTCGTTACGGTAAAGGATGCAATCATTAGGGCATGCGTGTATCCTTTCTACTTCCATTCCCAAAGGACACAACAGCTTTTTCGCTTGGTAGGTGTTTTTTGGCAACTCGTTTCCTTCCGGGAGCATGTCCGCCAAAAGATCTAACAGTGCTGTGAAACTCTTGTCGGTCCAGCTGTTGCTTGCCTTCAATTTTAACAGTTCAAGCACAGAGGCCAACTTTGTGTATTTCGACTTGCAACCAGGGAACAACGGCCTCTCTGAGTCCTCAATCAAGCGCTTGAATTTGCCAAACCCCCTTTCACTGTAATTTCCTTCGACATCACGCAACATGTCATCTAAATGGTCATCCTCTGGCATATCCTCGTCGAAGTCGTTGTTTGGATCCGGCATGTCCTGTTCCTCAACCTGAGTGGCAGTTGTTTCTGCAGTTGGCTCTTCTCCATGGTGGACCCAACACGTGTACCCCTTTTTGAAACCACGTCGGATCAAGTGGGCGACAATTTGAGATGAGTTGGTGAACATCTTAATATTCTGGCAGTCTACACAAGGACAGTACATATATGGTAAACCCTTCTTCGCCATGTCTTGCACAGCAACCTTTTCGAAATCAAAAACACCTTTCATGTATTCCTCACCCACTCGGTTGTCATTATACATCCAGTCTCGGACCATCTGCAATAAATCAAATTCATACACATGCTAATTAGTAAATCAATGGAGATCGATATTGATGATGAAATCAAGTAATGTGTACGCCTTGGGAGCAAGTAACCAACCTTGGTTCGATCCTCAAATTTTTGCACCCAAATGCTCCCCCTGCCTTTCGAGATTTCGCTCTTCCTTGCCCCAAATCTCTTCGAACTGGACAGTGTAGGTCGAGCAAGAGAGTACGACTAGCTCAAAACATCCGCCAAAAGACTTTTATACCAGGTTCAGTACAGACGGTTCTATATAATACCGTCGGTAATATCGGTGCATTATTGAAGAAAAGAAATATCACGGACGCTTATAACTCCAAACCGTCCGCTTTACATCAGAACCGTCTGTGTATTTGATTATGACAGTCGGTTCTCACATCTGAACCGTCTGTGTTATCACATCCGACCGTCTACGTTATTATCACAGTCGGTTTTTACCTCAGAACCGTCTGTGTATGTTGTTATCACAGTCGGTTTTTACCTCAGCACCGTCTGTGATAACACAGACGGTTTTAAAGTCCGAACCGTCTTTAATATCCCGGTTTTTTTGTTTGCATTCGACTACTGGTCATCAGTTGTTCCACATGTTTTTCATATTTGGTTCTATCTTATTTCAATGTTAGTATTTACAAAAATGAACGTTCAGACTGTTTGGTTTTATCTTGTTTTTCATATTTGTTTTATATATATGTCTGAAATTAAAACCGTCTGTAATCTTTCAAGCAGAGACGGTTTTGAGTTAAAAATCGTCTTGATCGCAGCAGTATTTTCTTGTTAACATTTTTACACAGAACATCATTTGGTGATTATCAGTTACATAATCAATCGAAAGCCAGATATATAAGGAAAAGAAATTTCTTATTTCTTACAATCTTTCCATACATAAGAGATACTATTAATTAAGCGACCAATTGATTAGTGTCGACCTGTTCCGAAAGTAATTTACAAAGTTCTCCTAGGGACGTATTGGCATCAGTAGGATCTACACTGGCCGCCCCAGGAGAACTACCAATGGCTCTAAGACTATCAACATCATCTCTCACCAAAGGAGTGGATTTGGCATCAGTAGGATCATCCAAGAAATTAAAGTTGATACAACCAAGGTGGAGATGAAGCTGCAACTCAAAGCATGCACTCTGCCAAGTGCAGAATGGCAAAAGACATCCCCTCAGAATGCTTCTCCAGCGCCTCTTTTTTTTTTTTGGAGAGTTCTACACAAGGCAGCTTTCTCCTCCTGCACATATGCTTCTCCAGCTTCGGAGTGGATTTGGACGTGGAAGTGTGAGCCTTACCCCAGAAAAGCTGATGATACAAAGGTGTTGGAGAGGGGATATTGGAAGGATTATTGTGGATCTCCAAAGGTGGAGTCGATGCAACTGGAGGGGTTGCAAGGGGCAATGTGGCAACACAGGCCTCAGCACCCTCTAGAGTCTTCGCTGCAGCTCCACTGTACGATCTTTCATCATTTCTAAGTCTCTTCTTTGGAGGGATCATTTCCTCAACCACCTGTGGATTTCGAAATGCATTTGTTTCGAGGTAATCAAGTCATAAAAGAAAGATCTGCATTAGAGTTTCAGAGAGGACTTACTTTCTGAAGATCCTGATCGAGTTCATTCCTTATCTCTTCCTCATCACTCTCAATTTCAATAACCTCACTGGAATCTCGGCTCGCCATCAAGGTGGGAGTTGAGGAGGGAATAAAGACAGGGATTTAGGAGCTTCGCTATTTATAGAAACAGAAGGTGACGGTTCATATGCGCGGGTGCCTCGAGTTCTAAAAAGCGCACTAGTACTGGTTTTCAAGGCCAATAAATTCATGATATACAACTTCTCGGGAGATAAACTGCAACACGGCAAAGGAAGTTGAAGAGTCAGATTACATAATTCGATGCAAAATAAATTTGAAGTAAATAATTAAGTCTCTTCATCTGCTCAGTTATTATGTGCGGTTATCAACAATTGCATGTAGAGAATTGCACTGTTGGGACTATCACAGACGGTTGGGAGATCAAAACCGTCTGCTTTAATATTACAGACGGTTGTGATGTCCGAACGTCTTTAATATGTCTGTTTACTATCACAGACGGTTTGGAGTTAAAAACCGTCTGTGATATTGATAGAGGTTAAGAATTCGAGGCGAGGAAGTTGAAGAGTCAGATTACATAATTCGATGCAAATTAAATTTGAAGTAAATAATTAAGTCTCTTCATCTGCTCAGTTATTATGTGCGGTTATCAACAATTGCATGTAGAGAATTGCACTGTTGGGACTATCACAGACGGTTGGGAGATCAAAACCGTCTGCTTTAATATTACAGACGGTTCTGATGTCCGAACCGTCTTTAATATGTCCGTTTACTATCACAGACGGTTTGGAGTTAAGAACCGTCTGTGATATTGATAGAGGTTAAGAATTCGAGTTGACTCGAGGACACTGTTGGGACCATCACAGTCGGGCCTTACGTAAAAACCGTCTCTAATGTGACTATCACAGATGTTTTTTACCTCAGAGCCTTTTGTGATATTTCAAAGCACGTTGATATATAACTTCTATATTCTTTTTATATTATTTGCATGGGACCTGCGACCTCTATATTGTTTCTATATTATTTCAAGGGCTCCGATCACAAGCCAAAGATCGCGATAGTCGTTCCTTGATCGCACACAGTGTACATACCTTTGTATGGTCGAATGTTCGACAAAAGCCAACGAAAGATAAAGAAAGAGGGAAGATTAATTGCATGCAGTCCAAGAATGTGCTGGAAAATTAGAAAGTTGACATAAGAACAAAGTTTTCAATAATTTGTTTCATCACTTACAAAAAAAAAGTAAAAATACAGAATGCTAGGTCAAGGAGTGGTCTTAGCCCTGGCTGCATCTAGAATAAAGTCAGTTTGACTTGCAGCCAGGACGCAGGACTCCTCCAGCGACAAGTTGTCCTTCTCAGGATCAACTACTTCAGCGTCGAGAAGGCCTGCGACCTCCCTCAGCTTCGCGATGGTATCCTTCATTGTCAAACCGCAGCCAGCGATGGTCATATCCGCGGCTTTCTTCTCCTCGCGAAGACGCCTCGTCCTCGCCCTAGCATTGTCACCATCCGTCTTCATGCGCTGAATGCGCTGGAAGAGATCGTCAAGGTCAAGCCGTAGCCGAGTGTGCTTCTCCGTGAGGAGCTTGTGCTCCTCCTGGAGGGCCCTCAGCTCGGCCTTGACTTTGGCAGTGTCTTCCACTGCTCCCCTTCCCTGTGCAAATCAACAGGTCAAGAATGTATTGAACATGGATTAACAATACAGGGGTAAGTCCAAAAGATTGAGAGTTCATACCGGGGAGGGCGAGGCTGACGATGCCATCGAGGATGCCATTGGCGCAGAGAAGCTAAGGAGTCAAACAGTCTGAGAACTATAAAAACTTGTAAAGTAAATGACAATTTTTCCACTGTCAATTTATAGAACTTCCAAAGCGATGCTTCGTGTTCTCCTAGGCGCCGCGCGCGAAGATCGGAGACAGAAATGATCACAGTTGAGAATTCGAAGTGCCGGTACTTTTCCAGTCGGTTCATACATCAGAACCGTCTGTGATAACTACACTATCACAGACGCTTCGTGGTTTACAACCGACTGTATAAATCACAGTCGGTTCTGAGTTCCGAACCGTCTGTGATAGTCTAATTATCACAGACGGTTTGGAACTCAGAACCGTCTGTATATATCACAGTCGGGTTTTAGGTTAGAACCGTCTGTGATAATTAGACTATCACAGACGGTTTTGTGTTCAGAACCGTCTGGTTTACTCTCACAGTTGTTTTTGACGTCAGAACCGTCTGTGATATCTGAACATATTCTCCCGCCAGGCCTTCACAGACGGTTTTCCATTGAACAGTTCATACCCGTCTGTGCTGTGCCGTCCAGGATGTCTGTTTCTGTGGTAGTGTCTATTAAAGAGACGAACCTCTATGTGAAGATGTGATTCTGGAGAAGGTGACTACCGCCCGCAGTGGCACAAAGGAGACTTTTCGAATCGGTCAAAAAGGTCAACGAGTATGTGCGGCAAAGTGGTACACCAGAGAAGATGGACAAGCCCAATTTCCACATCTCCAGTTTGATCGAGAGGTCGCAACAGGGATTGTCTCCTTCTCAACAAGGGAGTCATGATCTGGGAGGATCTTCAAGTCCTGATCGCATACAGCTTCGCGACCTTAACCGTGGTCGGAAAGGTTTCACGACCATGGATTGGTTCGCGACCATGAAAAGGAATTCGTTCCCTGTTCGGAATTGTAATCCGATCCGAATATAAATAACTAAGACTATTTGTTTAGGATTAGTTAGTTATATGAGTCTAATACATTTAGGTTATTGACTATGATACGTACTCATACGATTGGACTATAAATACCTTGTAGTAGGTCTAGTTTAGATCATCAAAGAGTCATAAAACTTATTTGAGTTTTAGACACTTATAATTCCTTCGACGTAGGCAAGTGTGTCTAACGTTCGACGTGTAAGCCCTCTTTGAAATAAAGAGTTGTGCAATTACTTTGGGTTTCAGTATTTTGCCAGTAGGATCTCATTATTTCACATATTAGAATATAGGCAAGCCTAGTGCAAAAACCAAGGTTAGGTCTCAAACAGATCAATATATTAGTTTATAGTCGTTCGTGGGACGAGCACCTAGCTCTTGTAGAAAAGGTGTTCGATCAACTGAGGCAGCACCAGCTTCACCTCAACCATAAAAAGTGTAAGTTTGGAAAACAAACTTTGCTCCTGTTCTAGCCTTACTTAATATGCAAAGACCTTTCGAGCTGGAAACAGACGCATCGGCTTATGCAATGGGAGCAGTGCTCATGCAAGATGGTCGACTAGTGGCATATCATTCCGAGTTATTCTAGGGAACTCAAAAGAACTATCCAACAAACGACAATGAATTATGTGCACTACATCAAGCTGTGAAACATTGCATTGTTACCTTTTGGGTAAAGAGACCATTGTACACACCAACCACCCGCTGCTGCAATACTTGCAAACTCAGTCTAAGTTGCAACAAGCTCGTCATATGAACTGGATGTCGTATCTACAATAGTTCAATTTGATGATAAAATACAAAAAAGGAGTACATAACAAGCTGGCCGACATGTTGTCACGACCATCAGTTACTGCTCTGTGCTTATCAGCATTTATGCAAGTCGAATCCTCATGCCACGAGGATTATGCCACAATGTACAGTGAAGATCCAGATTTTCGATCGGCTTTTGTCGAGCTTAAAAAGGGCGACCAACAGAGTTTGTTCGGAAAGAAGGACTCCTATACAAAGACAATCTGCTCTGCATACCTCATAGAGCTCCTCGAATTCAATGGCTACGAGAAGCACACACCTCGAAGGTTGCTGGTCATTTTGGTGTCACCAAAACACTTCAAAACCTTTGTCGATACGTGTTCTGACCGCGGATGCAGCAGGATGTGGCTAGTCTTGTTTGAGGCTGTGGGCTCTGTAGTATCTCTAAACCGGCAAACCAAAAATTGGGTTTGTACACTCCTTTGCTAGTTCCGTCACAGTCATGGGAAAGTATTTTCATGGATTTCTTGGGAGGATTGCCTAAGACCCGACGTGGCAACGACTATCTCTTTGTAGTCGTCAATCGGTTCTCCAAGATGATAGTTCTCATACCTTTTAAGAAGACAATTACGGGAGAAGAAGATGCTCCGGTATTCTTTCAGCACGTTTGGACACATTTCAGACTTCCAAATTCCATTGTGTCTGATCGTGATACTCGGTTCCTCTGTCACTTTTGGCGATCACTTTGGTCGATGATGGATACAAAACTGAAGAGGAATACTACGTTTTATCCTCAAACTGATGGTCAAATTGAGGTGTTAAATTGGATAGTCGTTCATCTCTTGAGGGGTTAGGGGTTTTAACTCCAAGCATCTGAAGACTTGGGATGAAAGTATACCGTACCTGCAGTTT
The DNA here is from genome assembly GCA_019359835.1 of Pharus latifolius. Lineage (NCBI taxonomy): Eukaryota > Viridiplantae > Streptophyta > Magnoliopsida > Poales > Poaceae > Pharus > Pharus latifolius. Next base: position 7,206,350 of record CM033328.1, read on the forward strand.
GCTTTTAATCGAGCAGTGCATGGTTCGACTGGGGAGTCTCCTTTTGAGGTCTGTTTGAGATTTTTGCCACAGAGTCCATTCGATATGGAGTTTGTGATCCCTACCTCGGCGTAGAACAGCAAGGAGAAATCTGATCAGGATCGAGCACAGCGGTTCCTGGAAGGTATTCGACGACTACATGGTGCAGTCAAATAGAACTTGCTTAAAGCTCAACTCAAGTATAAGGCGTGACATGATCAACACCAAGTTGAAGCACAATTCCATGAAGATAATATGGTTTTGCTACATTTGAGTAAGGAGAGGCTTAAAGGTGAAGGTAAAAAACTTAAACCAATTCATTATGGTCTTTTTGGGGTTTTGCAAAAAATTGGTATTAATGCTTGTCAGTTTGAGTTACCTCCGTATATGGATATTTACTCGGTTGTCAATGTTGAGCACCTTAAACTCTTCGAGCCTTCGATACTGGATGATGAGCTTGATACCATAGTACCATCGGTTAAAGACTTGGTCTATCAATGAGAGGCACATCTACTTGAAGATGTGATTTTGGAAAAAAAGATGACAACTACTCATAGCGGCACAGGAGTCTTTTTGGGTGGGATGGAAAGATCAACGTGTACATGCAGCTAAGTGGTATACACGCGAGGATGATCAGTCTCAGTTTCCACATCTTCAATTTTGATCAAATTGGTCACCAATGGGAGTTGGCTCCTTTTCAGTAGGGGAGTCATGCATGATCCAGGAGGATCTCGGGTCAAAAGTAAAGTAATCACTTGTTCGAATCAGGCTTGCTCGAGTATGGATTGGCTATCGAGTAACTGACTCTATTTAGTTGATTGCCGAAACCGATACAATACATAGCCGAGTCTGATACGACTAGGTATAGTCAGTTGTCGAGTCAGATACGTTTTCAAGCAATCAGACTATAAATACTTTGTAAAAGTTCTAGCTTAGTATCGAATCAGATATAGAACTAATAGACATAGATCGACGTAGATCGAGTGCGATCAACGTTCGACGCGTACAAGTTCTTTATAATAAAAGGCATAGTTCCTTTTACTTCTATGTTCGAGCATTGGGTTTCGATATTTCCGAGTAAGATCCCGTATTTCACATTTGGTCAAGTATAGCCGAATCTAATCTATATCTCAATCGGATCAATTTTGGAATGGATGGCAGACAACTCAGCTCCCTTCTAGTATTAGAGGTCAACCTCTACCAAATGATAACACAAATTTTTGCAAGTTTTAGGGTATGTTTTATTTGGTGGAGAATTTTGTCATTACAACATTGGAGCATGACCAAAATTTTAGCAATTGGTGATGTTATAGATTGCAGCCACACTGGAGCCAAATATTTGGCAAAATGCCTGATGGTATTACTGGACTAAAGCCACACCAAATATATTTTTTTAGTTGGCTTCTACTGCCTCTTTTACTTGAGCTTGCTATGATAGTTTAATTAATAATGCAAGTTTGTCAAACATCTTGTGTATGGATAACATCATAGCAAGGGTTTTGCTTGGCTCCCGTGAAACACAAGGGTGAATGTGCAATGGCGGATCTTATCATCACCAAATGGTAGCAATGGTGGATGGAAGTTCCCAGCTGAGACTCCAAAGGTTTTGGTGATTCCATTGAGAACACAAATCTCTCCTAAAATTACTAAGACTGACCCCATAGGTTTAGTCTAGATAAATCCAAGTTGCCCCCCCCCCCCCCCCCCCCGACCCCACCCCACCCCACCCCCGAATCACTCAAGATCAATAAGTTTAATCCACACTTGGTGTGGTTGTGCTGCCACTCAAAGTCTAAAAGTTAAATTACATTCATGATTTTATCATATAAGATGCAATTAGTGATCTCATTGAATTGTGCTTGTGAATGCATTGTTAGCCTTTTTTTTTCCTAAAAAGTTTTTTTCTATGCAAATGGCCCCTTACATGCTTGCTAGTGTAATCTTAACTAAGCAAAGTAATATCATTCATTATTTGTATGAATTTGCTGTGATATTATTTAGACTTAATGGGATCTTTTCCAATAATGGAATACAACAAATTTGATTTTTGCAATAGAATAGGTCATTTTTTATTATTATATAATTATGTATGATGAAAGTGTGAGAATTAAAGATTCCCACATTAATCTACGAAAAATGGAAAAAAAATCTAAACAAGTTATTATTTGGTGGGTTCAGATTATAACAATTTAAATTAATCTGGTGAGATCGAAGACACCAAATTGACTCTATAAAATCTAAAATTCTCACATTATCAGATTAAAAAAATAAAAAAATCTATATTACATTTTTAGTGGGTCCAGATTATATCATGCAGATTAATTATATCTATATTAAAACTCCATAACAGATACATCTCTAAAAGGATACAATGCAATTGCCAAGAGTGTTTGATAGTTTTAATAAAACTAACCAAAAGTCTTGTGCAATTGCAGGGAACACCGGATAAATTAGATGCACTAAATATATGGTATATATTTTTTGGATTAATGTAAAAATTTTTAGCTCTCTCTATGAATATGGTATCTTCGATCACACTTATTTTTTGAGATGTGTTCCAGTGCTTTTCCATAGAAATAGCACGAATCTTAAAGTTTGTATAGATGTTTATAGTTAGGGGTAAAATAGTACATTCTTAATAATAACCCACCACCAAGCTCAGGTCCAACCCTAGACACAACAGCTCCCGTCTACCACACCCCTCTGTGGCTGAACTTCCTCCGCCACAACAACCGCACCGGCGGCACTGCGTCGTGCTCTTGAACATCGCCCACGACGCCGGCGGCGCTGTGTAGCACTCTTCTAATGATGCCGGCGCTGCATCCTGCTCTTCCACTTGCAGCCCCCAACCATCCAATCTCGCTGCAGCCAAGATGAAGACTATTAGTGGTATGCATTTGTTGCCTCTCCATGCAAGAGGAGTCTGAATATGAGCAAAGTGATAATACAGTACAAGAACCCATGTCCAATGAAGCAAAGGAATCCAGTTTACATGGGCATCGAAAGAGGTATGAGTTGGATAGTTATGCTATTTTTTGCTGGAGCTAACATCAACACGAGCGAGTGGTTCAATGTTGTCGCCTTATTCGGTGCCTGTTCGAACGCTACTCTATTGCGCATGAAGGCAGAAAGGATGGCACAAGTGTACAAGAAATCAGCTTGGTTAAGGAAGAATGTTTCTTGCCCTCCAACAATGATCAATATGTGCAATTAAATCATTGCGTATGTGGTGTCCATCTTTGGTGTGACAATTTTTTTTTATTTTTTTTTGTACAAAGCAGTTAAGGTGGCATGGTATGCTGAGAAGAGTATGACTATTTTTTTTTTCTTTCCATTCCTTGAAGGCTAATATATTAACTCTAAGGGTATTCTCTCACAATGGAAGTAATCATATTTTGATTGACTTGAAGTTTGATTCAATGCTTGTATAGTAGTACAAATCTTTCCCAAATCAAACTGGTAAGTCCACAATTTTACAAGGTTATGCAGCATCTTTCTGGCATTTTTATATGAAACTACATTTGATATATTACCTTTGGAGTTAGGTATCACCAATACAAGCTTGAATGATTTTGGTGAGCTTCTCTATAAATGCATAAAGAAACATGCGTTAGGTTATGTTGAGATTCTCAAGAAAAGTAATTTGGATGGAAAACGTGTGGCTTGTATTCCATACAAATCTCACAAGTTTTAAGCAACATTCTTTGAAATAGTTTGTGTAATAGAAAAGTCTACAGTAATAAAATTTGTTACCCAGAAAACTAGTGTCAAATGCTGTCACGCACGAATTTTTTCTTCAAGGTATTGGACACAAACATGATTTTTTTTATTTAAATGATCATTAACTTGACACACTGTGGCAGCTCTGAATGGCTAATAAAAGAATGAGCATTTAACAACCTATGAACAGGTAAATTTACCTCATATTCTCTAAGGAACAAACAGGGTTACCTTTTTAATATTCTGAAGGATGCCATGTCCACTACACTAGATATACTCTATTGATTACTTTTTTTTTTTTGACAAAGGAACAATACGGAAATCCCTACTGTATTGTATATATTATCAAGAAGACAATAATAAAAAGTTACAAACCGAAAAGAAAAAAAAATTACAAGAGATCAAGTCAATTCTTTAAACAAGATTTCTTAGTTAAATTGACCATGGATAGTAATAAACTTAAGTCACTTTTGAGATTCTTCAGCCAATCCGAAGCTGATCTTGATTAATTTTGAAAGATAACCTTGTTTCGGCATTTCCATATATTCCATAAAACAGAAATTATAACTTCCCAATAGAATAATGTAATTTCCACATTTTGCACTCTCCCTCCTAATATCATATCCCAAATAGATATATCATTGATCCAAAGAATGCCAATACACTGTCATCAAGATTTAGCAAAAGAGCAATTACAAAATAAATGAGTTTGTGTCTCTAATTATCCATTGAGACAACAACCACATTCGTTAGTTTCCATATTGATATGTTTCCTCAACAATAAGTCTGTTTGTGTTTAATCTTTCATGAAGTAAGATCCAAAAGAAAACCTTTTGTTTAAGAAGACAACTATTCTTCCAACATTTGGTGAAGATGGCATGATCTTCAGAATGACCAACATAGAATTATAAAGTTTCTTAGTGGAAAATTCAACCTTTTGAAATCCCAAAGCTGCCCAGCTATCTTTATCCTCCCTTTCTTGGTGTTGGAACCTCTGGTGTAAATGTGATAACAGAAGAAATTGTTGATGCACTATTGGAGAAAGGGGAAGCATAAATAAGTCGGCTATCTCTGCTTTTTCCAAGAAACTATGGACAAAAATCTCTTGATTTGAATAAGAATATAGTTTAGCCCATTCTTGAGATAAAACATTACAATGCCACAAATTTGTCCATAAGCTACAAGTAGCGCCATTTCATATAGAACATTTGAATATCCCTTGAAAGAAAGATAGGTTTTGTAAAACATCTTTCTACCAGACGAACCTCTAGCAGGAGACCATTGCGGTAAGCTAAAAGAGTAATATTGATCCCATAAGAGATTTACCCATGGTATATCTTTATGATTGAAAATTTTGAATATAAATTTCAGTAGTAAGACCAAATTTTGTGCCTTAAGATTCATTACTCCTAATCCTCCTTCCTTTTTTGGATCTGCAAACATTCGACCATGCTACTAAGCAGTTTCCTCCAAAACATGATACTTGTCTTTTCCATAAAAAAACTCTTCTGATTTTGTCTATCCTAGTAATGACCGTTTCCAGAATCTGTAGAGTGCACATAAAAAACATTAGCAACCAGTTAGTCTTTTTTCTATGCTGTTAACAATTCCTTCAAAGTCCTTTATTTTTTTCCTAGTAATTCCCAAAGGTAATCCTAAATAAGTAAGAGGAAAAGATCCCAATTTACATCCAAGAATTCCCACTAAATTTATCAAAGTGTCTTGCTCGCAACAGGCCGGAACCAAAAATGACTTAACAAAATTAACCTTCATGCCAATTGAGGATGCAAAGGATTGCAAAAGAGCTTTTAAGAGAAAAACTTCTTTAGCAGATGTTTTAAGAATAATAAGAGTGTCATCAGCATACTGAATGATAGGAAAATCCTGACAAGAGAAGTTTGAAATGGGAAGTTCCAATAAACCCTTTCTTTTGCTAAGTTTAAAATGCTTTGAAGTAAATCTGCCACCAACACAAATAGCAAAGGTGAGAGAGGGTCTCCCTGTCTTACTCCTCTTTGACAATGAATTATTTTCCCAGGAACCCCATTCAGAAGGATGTTAGAAGATCCTGTTTGGAAGATTGAAGAGATTCATTTTAGCCATTTAGTACCACATACTCTAGCTTTCATGACCGCTAATATAACTTCATGTTCTATTGTGTCAAAAGCTTTCTCAAAGTCTAATTTCGAAAGAACTGTTTGATATATACTTAGTTTTGCAAATATGAATGTATTCATATGTCCAGGCTAAGCAATCTTGTATTGTACGATGTTGTATGAATCCGTATTGATTTTTATGAATAGTTTCCTTGACTCTGCTTTGAAGTTTAGTTGCAAGAAGCTTCATAATCATTTTGATGGCACTATGTACCAAAGAAATAAGATGAAAATTTTTAACTTTCAAAGCTTCTTCTTTCTTTGGAATAAGAGTAATCCATAAAGAACTCAATCTCTTCAGATCCACTGATCCTTTGTAGAAATTATGAAATAATTTGTAAAAATCTCCCTTAATAATCTCCCAACAAGATTTATAAAATTGTCCATTAAATCCATCAGGACTTGGACTTTTATTGGGAGACATCTGTTGAACAATAAGATCAATTTATTTAGAAAGAAATGGGCTTTCAAGTTGTGAGAAGTCTCCTTTGAAGTCTTGAATTAGTTCTTCTAAGTCAAAACAAATATTATTAAAATTAGAAGATCCAATTTTTTTCTTGAAGGAAGTCCACAAATGAAGTGCCATTCCTTGATGAGAATCAAGAATAGTGTCATCATCATCTTTTAGTGAGGAGATAAAGTTACATCTGAAATTTCTCGAGGCCACTACATGGAAAAACTTAGTATTCTCATCCCCAAATTTGGCCCGTCTGTATTTCCCTCTTTTCCACCAATACTTATTGTTTTCTTTCAATAATTGAATTAAATGAAGTTTAAGAATAACTCTAAAATTAAACTCTATTGAGGATAAGGGCCTTTGCTCTTCCAATTACATGTATTATGCACGCGCTCCATAGACGAGCTACATGACAGATTGAAAACAGAGGGCATGTAGAAGCAAGTCATACGACTATTGGAGCGCAGCAAATATGAGAGGAGAGCCATGTCCCATTGGGCATGTCATTTTGTTTCATCCGAAAGATGTCTCCCCAGGTAAAATTACCTCTTCCGTGTTGCGGACGTTCCAGTATACAAATAAAAGAACAGAGAATGTACAATCTTAGAGGAAACAATGCACTTTATTAATTCTGAAAAGAATTAGAAGTTACAAGTCCCTTTGGTATTTACAAGCTCTCATTGCGCCTATGGAAATGAAAGTATATCTTAACTTTAGGGGATTGCGTAGTTCATGGTTTCTCAGGGCTTTTGAAAAACTCCTGCTTAATTACATCTGCAGAACAAGTCTGTAGAACACATCTGATTAAGCTGTGTTGATGGTCGTCATCTTCAAGTCTCGAAATAACTTTTCTCTTGATGAATGAATGCAATGCGTATGCTCATGCATGCAAGTATGCAAATCCATAGCTTCGTCAGTCTATAGTGCTATCAAAAGAATGTGGCCTTCACCTCGTCGATGCCCGGCCAGGGGGTTGTCCGGTCTCATCGGTCGTGAACAAATGGATGCCTTCGCCTCATCAGTACATAGCATAATTGGTGTCCGGCTTCATCAATCACAGACAAAAGCATGTCGCATTCGCCTCATCAGTACCCAGCGACATGGAAATATGAATGGAAATGACTTGTGATAACATCTTCAACTTCCTTAGCTTCAAGAAATGAACATTGCATGGTAGATAGCACATCGGAATATCCATCAAGGACTTAGAAATATTTTGACTTGTCTTAACAACTTCAAACATGACTGAACATTGACTCCCCTTCGACTAACTGGATGGGGGCCTTTCTGGCCTTTGATCAGCATGAAACTTGGTGAAATAGATTTCGAACTGTAATTTGGTCTCTGCCTGAAAGTAACTTGAGGTTTCGATCGAAAATACCACTTTTGATCCAGATCGAAGTGTATTTTGGTCTTTGCCCGAAAGTCACTTGAGGTTTCGACCGAAAATACCACTTTTGATCGTGATCGAAGTGTATTTTGGTCTTTGACCAAAAGTACTTGTTGGTTTCGACCGAAAATACCACTTTTGATCGTGATCGAGATGACACAACTCGTCGAATGTAGTTTTCTGATCTAATGGGCGCAACTGGTCAAATGCAGCCTTCTGATCGAATGATTTCGACCAAAAATGCAATTGATTTCAATCAAATTGCCATTTTGAATTTTTTACCGAAAGTGCAACTTAAGAGTCTCAACCGAAAACACAACTTGTGCAATTAACGGCCTCGACTGAAAGTGCGACTTAAGGTCTCGATCTCAATGTTGATCTGATCGTAAGTACGACTTAAGGGTCTCAACCAAAAATGCAACTTGTGCAATTAATGGCCTCGAACGAAAGTGTGACTTAAGGTCTCGATCTCGATCTTGATCTGATCGTAATTGCGACTTAAGGGTCTCAACCAAAAACACAACTTGTGCAATTAACGGCCTCGACCGAAAGTGTGACTCAAGATCTCGATCTTAATCTTGATCTGATCGTAAGTGCGACTTAAGGGTCTCAACCGAAAACGCAACTTGTGCAATTAATGGCCTCGACTGAAAGTGCGACTTAAGGTCTCGATCTTGATTTTAATCGTCTTCAATCACCCGTCGACCTGCAAAAATAGAAATCCACTGGGGCTTTCTCTGAATTGGGGCTCCCTTTGCTCCATGCTCTTCTCCATCTTCATGAACGGCTAGCACGGACACCAACGAACAGGCTCTCACCCTCTAATGCAATGCATGATAATGCATGCTTTATGATTGATCAGCACTCACCCATGGTAGTGGATTTGCAGAGGAAAGAAAAGGGCTCCCTGGTCAAACAGAGAGGCTCTTTCTTGATCTTGTCTTCGTCTTGTTCTTGTTTGCTTGATCCTTCGTTCACCTGGCGCCCGGTCTTTTGCCCACCTGCCAAAAGGTGGGTACCCCTTTCTATTTATAGAGACTCTGGTTTGGTTGCAACCATCCAACAACCAGAGATATTTAGGGAATTTGAATTCAAATAGGAGATAAGCACTATTATTTAAATAATTAAAAGATATTGTTAGTGTTTATCCTGTTTAAGCTCGGACTGAATGTCGATGTGACCAGACTTAATTCGGGTCGAATTCGATCAGACCTAGTCTGAATCTGATTTCGACCAAACCAAGTCTGAATCTGATTTCGACCAGACCTAGTCCGAATTTGACTCGACCAGGCCTAATCCGAATATGAGTTGACCAGGCCTAGTTCAAATCCGATTCGACCAGTGGGTATTTAGTGGGGTTTTGACCAAGTTTTGATAATTTTTTTTAATAGTTCAAACATATGTGTATTTTTATTTTTGTCCTTTTGGTCAATTAAGACTTCACATGACGAATAAAAAATTTTGTCAAACAGACTCGACTAAGCCTAATCCGAATATGAGTTGACCAGGCCTAGTTCAAATCCGATTCGACCGGTTGGTATTTAGTGGGGTTTTGACCAAGTTTTGATAATTTTTTTAATAGTTCAAACATATATGTATTTTTATTTTTGTCCTTTTGGTCAATTAAGACTTCACATGACGAATACAAAATTTTGTCAAACAATGGGCAAGAAGGACACTGGACCCACTGTCATTGACTGGAGCTACTGTGAGGAATAACTTAATTACTTTTTTTTGTACGACAAACTAAAAAAAGAAACAGAAACTAATAGGTGAGCTGAAACAACATTGAACCCACTTGTCAGCGACTTTGGGCAATTGTTGACTCGATGCGCGCAAGGCAAGTGGGCCCATGACCCGTGCACATAGTTTGTGCGCCTACCTTTGTCACTTCACGCACCAAGTCGCACGTGCGTAATTCCACACCCTGCCGTTGACACATGGTCCCCACAATGTATTGGGCCCATCTGGTATGCATAGGTTGGCCAGGCACGGGATGCAAAGACGTGGGGCTCACCCGGTTGCTTCGAGTAGCTCTCGGCTCGTTGGGCCCACATGCTGTCGTTGAAAAAGTGGATGCTTTGCCACACGATGCCACCTTGTTTGCGTGTCTCAATCAAGTTGACATCGTGTGTACGGCTCACTCAGTTGTTGTTCTGCTCGCCAGCATTGGATTTATCGTAATTCCACCATATCCACATACATTAAATGGTTCGGTTCTACCAAAGGGTGTCACACGTAGGCATGCTCTATAAGTTATCTAACAGGACACTGACAAAATGGACCTAATTGAATCAAATGTTAAAGTTTGGTGACTCAATTGAAAAAATTGAAAATTTGGGGACCCAGTTGATATTTCAGTAAAGTTTAGGGACCAAGGGTGAAGTTTACTCATTAGACTACATAATCTCACATTGAATCAAATAATCGACAATCCGTCGTCCTCTCTCGACCCAATCGAACCTATGATGGCCCCTGCATCGGTCTTGCTAGACCGCGCCGTGCGCCTCATCATCGACGATGAGGCAGCAGCCACAGCCGCAGAAATCCGTGGCGCGAGCGAAAATAGAGCATTAGCAGCAGCAATCGGCGGCGCGAGAACAGCCAGAGAAATAGCATTAATCCGCCTCGTGAGCAAAATCGGCGTCTACCCCATCAAACCCGATCTTCACGTCGCCGATCCCCCGGAAGAATCCTCCTTTCCCTGCTGCTGTCGACACCCGCAGGAAAAACCGGAGATTTGAACGGTTCCTTTATCGCGAGCACCGACAAGAACCTCGTCGTCCTTTATGCCGGCCACTACCGCCCTGGCTCCTCTTCGCGCGGATGCTACCTGTAGGTTCATATCTTAGTTCTTACCAAGTGGCACTCAAAACGGCAAAAATATAGTACAAGATAAGCCTAAATGAAATAGAAGGCAGCCTGGATGAACCCTATTGAAGTAATACCCTCATTTACGTTATAGTTAGTTTCAGTTCTCCACTTTAAGCTTTGATGACCTGTCTAATAAATGAATATTGCAAGATACGTGTTGAACTTCAATAATTAGATTCTGAATTCAAAATTGCTATAAGTCTAAGTTTATTCAAAGATGTACCATGTGGAAGCATAAGTCAAACTAAAACTGAACGGCAATCAGGGTCTGAACTGAAAGCTGTTAAAAGTACAAGTATTACCCTTAACACAAATACCTCTTTGAATTAGCTATTTTAATTCAATGCCTCTTGGAATTGACCTTAGCAACATGTCATTATGTGGGTGGTGTTCATATAGATAATTTGAAAACTACAATCGAAGAGATGGGGGGCAATGCTAAATTTTGGTGGGGGCAAACTGCAACATCAAACCAAGCATACTCTTAGTCATTGTTGCAGTTCCACTCTGTCTCTATTTGTTTTTCTTTTCCTCCTGAAATTGTTCTGACCTGACATTATTTTGTACCGCAACTTACATTATAACTACACCTTTGAAGTAGATATAGAACCACTTAGATCAGTTCTAATTTATTATGTTTGACAGAAATCTCTTCTTGTTTGTGCTAGAGAGGGGAAGAAGCAAGTGAAGGAGAAGCAAGTGGAAAGCGGATGAAGTTTTGAGTGATCTCTGCAACATATCCTGTGGGATTAATATTGTTGTTAGGTTTTGCTTGGCTCCTGTGAAACACAAGGGTGAATGTGCTTCTTTAATTGAACTAAAAGTTTGGATCTTATCATCACCAGATGTTAGTAGTAAAAATGCACGGCGAGTGGTATGTATGATCACTGGTGGCTTTGTCTTTTTTGTGTGGCTAATCTTATCTTGGATTGTTCTGCTCATGCTGGGTATATATTAAACGTTACATGCGTATGTTTTTTTTTTGTTATTTTTCTATATTGTCCTGCTTATGTTGGATGTTTTTTTACGTAGTTTTTGGTTACGTGCATCATCTCAACAAGATTTTCGTTTTTTCCTTAGATGAAGCCTGAAGCCAAACTGGGGCCTTATATGTGGGGCTTGTTTTATCAAGCTTGTGTGGTTTCTAGTTAGTCTTAGAGATCATGTTTGACTTTGGGTCAAGGCCGCATGGCTGTATTAACCCTGCACCCTTTCTCAAAAGAAAAAAGACTGCTATATTTATAAAGACAAATACAGTCTCTTAAGATTGCTTAGTCAGGCAGTAGCGAAGAGAGTTGTTTGTTTGTTGGAGTTATCTACCCCATATATGCAAATAGATAAGCTGTTTCCAAGTTGGTAGAAGTTATAGGTTGTATACGTTATTTCTACTTCAGCTCAGGATACCCACCTTGAACAGTCCTGTCACAGCATAGATAATTTCATCTTGCTTTGCATTCTAGCATTGTATTTGAGCTATGCTCTTTAATTTAGATTGACTACTACTAGACCCATGAGGAAATTGAGCGAGCAGTGAGCTCTTTTAATGAACTTCTAGAGACCCCATAATAACTCTCCTGATGCTCTTTTTATTGAAGTTTTCTGCTTGTAGAGCAGTGAGCACAGTGTAACATATTTTGGGAAGGAACCAAATAAAAACCAAATCTGATAAAAGCTACTAAATTTTGGCAAAAATAAACTTCAAGCAAACAACTTGTCTCTCTGTTTACTACTTTACTAATAATCATGTACGTGTCTTACACGTCCCAACACTTAGGGATGGTAACGGGGCGGGTAATACCCGTTTCCCGCGGGTACCCATACCTGCGGGGGCGGGTATAGGGAAAAGTTAAAACCCGCGGGGGTGGGGATGGGGGAAATCCAATACTCGCGGGTAATTTTGGAGAGGGTAAGCGAAACTAGTACCCAAACCCGTAAACCCGCCGGCCCCGAAACTATGTGTAATTATGTTGATTCAAGACTCCCTACCACCACGTAAACCCGCTACCCACTCCCGGCCTCCCTCAGTCCTCCACATATCACAGTTCAAGAATCAAGACTCTCAAACCCTAACCCTAGATCTATCTCGTATCTCCTACTCCTCCAATCTCCACAGTCGCCATCGCCGCCGCCCTCACAATAACGGCCTTGCCGCCCTCGCCCCCTCGGCCCTCACCGCCCTCACCCCCTCGCCGCCTCACTGCCTCACGGCCTTGCCTTCCTTGCCACCATGTGCGCCGCGCCATCTCACGCCACCTCCTCTCCAGGACGTCGCGTGAGCCGCCGCCCCTGCGTGCGCCGCCGCCACAGCCGCCCCTCGCCAAACCACCTCAACGCCGCGGCTCCCGATCCACACCACCACAACACCACAGCCGCGCCGCCACCGTGAGATCTCCCGCGTGCCACCGGATCTGCCCGATCCGCCCACCGCCGCTCCCCACTTCTCGCACCGCCATTCCACCTGACCTGCCGCATCTTTTTCCTCACCCCTTCATCTCTACTTTGGCCAAACTCCAAACACCAGCGACCACGACCTCAACGCCGGCGCATTTTCTTCTCTAATAGCTCAAGCTCGGCCACAACATCCTCCCAAGACGCCACGGCTGCGGCCCAGTTCCTCAGCAACACCTACGACGGTGCGCCCTGCTTCTTCATCCTCGATTTGCTTCACCGACACCGTCCTCGACGACCTCCAACCAACAGCAAGCTCCATCAGTAAATTTTCAGTGATCATCCCCTTTCTATTACTCTCTGTTTTTGTCAAATGCTTGAGATGAATAACTGAATGTATAAGATGAATGCTTGTATGTAATTGTTGAATTGAATTCTCAATTTCCAATTTCTGAGTTGAATCAAAGTGAATTTGTTCTATGATTGCCAGGGTAGTTTGATCTGAGATGAATTTTACTGAGTTGAACTGAAACGATAGTTTACTAAGTTCTGAAGCAGTTCTCTTTTTGTTGTTCAAAATATCGGGACCCCGCGGGTATTGGGGCCCCCGGCGGGGGCGGGGGCGGGGGTGCGAAGTATACCCCTACTCTAAACCCGCCTCGTTGCCATCCCTACTAACACTATTACGAATACCATAATTTTAAACAATAATACCATAATTTACTTAATCCGAAACTTTTTTTTTCCTTCAATTAGTGTGAAGGTGTATACCATCGTACAGAATTCACACCAACAAAATTATACTTAATCAAAATCTTGATTAATACAGAATGTTGTCATTCGACAATTTTTGTCAGCAACCAACATTTAATTTGTCATGTATGCTTGCAGTGACTTTAATGAGTCAAATCAATGTAGATAGTAGGTAGTGTGCATTAGAAAGGTTACTTATGTTATTTTCAAATATATACCACAATCGTTCTTAAATAGTCACTTTTTTAAAACTATTTTTTTCACGAATACTTATTATTTTATGAATTTTAGACAATCCCTATTAAATTAGGTTGTTAGATTTATCCTTTGTGTGTGCATGTATAAAAGTTAAAAAACTTATTAATTATAGTAGATAAACTTAGTTTGCACATATATTTATTAAATATCTTATTATGTTTTATTAAAAATATAATTATCTCTGTGACTACAATTTAAAAATAATACATATTTGAGAACAGAGATAGTAAGACAACAATTCAATACTGGAAAGGTGTTCGTGCACCAACTTTAACAGAGAAAATATTACAACAAAGTATGATAAGAACATGGGAGAGAAGCAAAATAATACAAATTTGGAGCCCTAAATCTAGTTGCATCCAGCTAAGTGTGGCCATGAACATTTAAAACCTTCAAATAAACAAAACTCAGGTCCCAAAAACATCACACCAGCAAGGAGTGATTAGTGATTCAAGAATAAATATTTACATATAATAAAAGGTATAACTTTACCTGTATATTACATGCCGATAATTGTAAGTTTATCTAATACTTCTGTGGTGAAGCATATTGTATTGATAATAGGACCAGGAGATAAAAAAGCAACATTTACATGCATTTGAGAGTTTAGAACTGCACAATAGATTAATACATTTCAAGAAACTCCTAACTTCACTGACTGATTTCCACTCTCCTACTGTAGTTACTTTGGCAGGATCTAAAGATATTCCATCTCCTGGCACAATGTGTCCTAAAAAGGCCACATGGTCTATCCAAAATTCACACTTTTTTACCTTGGCATACAACTTGTGTTCCCTCAAGGTTTGTAGGACTAGTCGTTGGTGTTCTTCATGTTCTTCCTTGTTCTTAGAGTAGATTAAGATATCATCGATGAAGACAACAACGAATCTATCCAAAATACTTCATGAAGACCTTGTTCATCAAGTTCATGAATACCATTGGGACATTGGTGAGCCCAAACGGCATAACTATGTACTCGTATTATCCATATCTTGTCACAAATGCAGTCTTCATTATATCTCCCTCGACTCTCAACTAGTGATACCCTAACTGTAGGTCAATCTTCGAGAACACGCCGGCTCCCTTCAATTGGTCGAACAGGTCATCAATCCTCAAAAGTGGGTACTTGTTCTTGATGGTTGTATTATTCAGTGCTCGATAATCAATACACAGTCTCAAGCTTCCATCCTTCTTCTTGACAAACAGGGTCAGTGCGCCCCAAGGTGATGCACTGGGCTTGATTATCCTTTCTTCTCTAGCTCATCCAACTGTTTCCTCAATTCCTCTGACTCATTAGCGAGTATCTGGTAGGGTTGCTTGGCGATGGGTGCTGTTCTTGGCTTCAAGTCAATGGTGAACTCTACTTCTCTCCTTGGTGGCAATCACATGATCTCATCAGGAAAGACATCTGGGTACTCACAGACTACTCGGATATTCTCCAATTCCTTAGCTACTATGGCTGCTAGGGTTGGTTTTAGGGTTTTACCCCCTTTCTAGGTTCCTTGAATGACAATAGGTTCTCGTCCAGTTGCTACTAGGGTCACCCTTTTGCTAACACAGTTGATGTCAGCTCCATGGGCAGCTAGCCAATCTATTCCCCAAACCACAGAGATATCATCAAGTAGGATGGATATCAGGTTTGCCCTAAACTGATGCTTATTAATTTCAAAAGGGCAGTCCCTACATACATATTGGAATAATTCCTTTTCCCTGGAACATTTATGCTTAATGGCTTATGTAGGGTTTCAGTAGATGTACTATATTTTTCCACAAACTTCTTAGATATAAAAGAGTGTGTAGCTCCCGAATCAAACAGCTAAAGCAATAACTCCAGATATGAGAACTTTACCAATGATCACATCATTAGCAGCTTTAGCTTCTTCCAGAGACACATGGTACATTCTTCCTTGATTGGTTCCTTGTTGCTTTCGTCGGCCTCCTGGTTGGGTGGTAGCTCTGGTACGGTACTGCGGACGAGGTGGTGCTGGCAGTGCCATCTGTGCTGTGGGCTTCACTCCTCTTGGCTTTGGGCGGTTTGCTCTCAGATGCCCAAATTCTGCACATTCGAAGCATTGGCTTCTCCCATTAGGACAATCCTTAGTCAAGTGATCTTCTTGACAGAAGAAACACTTAGCAGGGAATTGTCTTGCAACTGGTGCAGGGGTAATTGCGTGATGCAGGGGCTATGCAGTCGCAGTTCTACGGTTGAAATTCCCCTGACGTTGCGTCGGCATTGACCTTGGTACTCCTCTTGCTGCGGATCGGGGGTTGAATCGGGCTTTCTTTCGTACATCCTCCTCCAAGAGTTGCCTAACATGCTCCTGTCCAATAGCCCTATCCACCAATTCCTAGATTTCCTTGAATCCGTGTGGTCAAAGTTGCATCCTCATGGCGGTTCTCAATCCATTCTAGAATCTGTCCACCTTCTTCTCAGTATCCACATCTTCTGGGGCATAGCGCGAGAGAGTGTTGAATTGATGTAGATATTCCAACACAGTTGCGCTCCCTTGTTCTAGTTTCCTGAATTCTGCCTTCTTCTTTTCCATTACACTCCTGGAAATGTGAGTGCGACGGAATTTCTCCTTGAACTCGTCCCATGATGGATTCCTTTCTTCCAGCAAGGTTTGCTGAAAGTTCACCTACCAAGTGGCGGCACGTCCTGACAGTTGGTTTGTTGCATACAACACCTTTTCTTCGTCAGTGCATTGGATGATCCTCAGCTTCCGCTTGATGTCTATCAACCAATTGTCTGCATCCAGCCAATCAGTCATATCCGAGAAAGTTGGGGGACTGGTCCGCTTGAATTCCGCCAACCTTCCTGCGGGCGAGGTGCTGGCGGCACATTCACAATGTTGTTCAGAAGTCTCTGAATGAGTGCATTCTGATTTTTCAACATCCTAATCATGGTAGCACTTAGTATGACAGGATCATTAAGATTAGGTGCAGCTGGTAGGGCAAGCAAGGGGATGTCACTCAGTCCATTACTCCCGTTGGTATCTGAGTCAGAATTTCCTGCGATGTGGCTCATCTGTATAATGCACGCACAAGTCCAATTTAAAACAAAGCTCCATCTTAACTAAAACTAAAGAACTTTCCTCTGGTGGTGGTGGTCCAAGATTGGTGATCATTGACAAGAGCAGGGCTTGGGTTAGCTGACGTCTCGGGTCACACTTAAATTTTGAAATTCTTTCTTTAAAATTTTCATACTTTTGATGGAAATTCATAGTATGCAATTTTGTATACTATTTAAGGTAAACTAAGCCCTTTTACTAATGTGAAATACCTTCATACTTATAAGTTTCTTGATAGAACAAATTTTAAAATTGTAAAACAGAATAACTATATTTAATTTCCATTGGTAGTAACCTTGACTTGGAAAAACCGCGACTATTTTCACTTACACCATGAAGGAAAACATTCTATTGAGCGGGGCTTATTAAGAAAAACCTTATGATGTATTCTTTCCTTAAACACCAAAGTTGACAACTTCTGGTTGCTAAGTATAATCTTTTTTTATATTTTTTTTACTACTATATATATATATATATATATTGAAAACAAAGTATTTTTTTATTGGGTCCGAGGACCATGCTATGATACCATAACTGTAATGCCCCAGGGTAGTTTTCTAGCAAATATGAGCATCATCCTCTTAGAAGGAATCCCCTCCTTCACCTATGTGGTCTTGAATGACATCGTAGTCGAAGTCCAGTGCAGAGTCTAATCCCTCTGCACACATCATATGCAACTAGCCTATGAGTCTCATAGACTCAGCAAACAATAAACACAATCACAGAAACATGCATCAACATATCAACAAGTAACCATCACAATTGACCAGAGATTAATGCAGATGACTTTATAAAACGGTTAGGTGAAATAGAAATCATATATTTTAAGACTTAAGTTTATATTGGTGAGACTATCATACTTGTTGGCGAATATTCACACTTAGTTTAACTTTGTAGAGGTGTTCCATACCATAACATCTCTTAGGCACAACAGTCGGCGCCAAATGCGTGCTTCTACGTTTTTTTAACACACGACTGACACTAAAAAAACGAAGCTTTTGGTCTTATAATTAATAAAGAGTCAGCCCAAACATATGCATCCGCATTGGTATGCAAAAACCATTATAGTAAGCCGTCAACCACTTCTTTCACCAGCCATACAAGTTATATTAATCATAAAGTTATTTAACTTAGTCTGTCCCATTCCAGAACCATGGCGGTTACGGAACAAGCATTGGACACTCACCAATTTGGTTATTAATTAACAAATTAAATTATGTCAACTCAATAACTGGAACAATTACCAGAGATCAATTATACAACTGTTATCAACAACAGATTTAAACTATGTAACACATTAATAGCCTAGAACATGCATACTACTAACCAAGTTAGCAGATTAAAACAAGCAAGGTTTAGATATGATAAATAATTAATAGATTACAAACGAAATAATGCATCAATAAAAAATATGCATCAAGATTGGTGTATGCAGGCTTTCCTTGCTCAAAGATCATATCTGCTCTCTCCTCTTTGTATGCTCCGGTGTCTGACGGCAGATCTGACGATCGAATCAAAAAACATAAAATATTTTAATAAATATTAAGAAATTACTTAATAAAATATGAAAGACTCTAATCTAGGGTTTCGGGCTTGCTAAGGTTCAGATCTAAAATCTAAACTACATATTTAATAGCCAGAAATTAATAAAACAAGTCTAGGAACTGATCTGTAATTAAAATAATTACTATCGGGTCCTTAGGGCCTTAAAACTAAACTCTAACAAATCTAGGGATCTATTCGTAAATAAAATATTTATGAACCCATCCTCAGATTTAAAATTTAAAAATTTTAAACTTTCTCTCTCTTACTTCGGCAGATTTGGCAGCAGCGGCAACGGCGGCTTCGGCGACCTCGGCAGTGACGACGATGGCGGCTACTACTCCAGGGACAGTGGGCTCTCTGAAGAACAGGCTATAGTTCCTAAACTTGCATGGTTAGGCTTGGGTTTTCCTCTTCTATTTATATCCTCCCCAAATATAATCTAAATCGATTGAAACTACCGATTCTCCAAAAGATTTGGGTTTATCTCTAATGATCTCTGGGTTGAACTCGAATTTGACCATACTAGGACTTGGGTTCAAACCTAGGATTTTGAGAATTAGAGTTTTAGAAAATTGGGAAATTTATGGGTTGTTACGGTCTTCCCTCCTTCAAGCAATTTTGTTCTCGAAATTCTCTTCCTGGTCGAACAGTTGAGGATGATCCCGACGAAGATCTTCTTTTTCTCAAGTGGCTTCTTGAGCGGTATGATGTTTCCACTGCACTTTGCAAATTCGAACCTCTTGATTCCTCATCTTCCAATTTTGTACTTCTTGGATCCGTTCTGGAAGTTCCTCATAAGTCATATCTTCTTGAAGCCTAATTTCTGGTAGATTCACCATATGTATTGGTTTCTTAAGACACTTCTTTAACTGGGAAACATGAAACATGTTGTGTACTCTGGAAAGTGTCTCAGGTAATTCCAACTCATAAGCAACTGGCTCTCTCCTTCTGAGAACTTTGTATGGTCCGACATATCGGGTACTTAGCTTTTCCCGTAGGCCAAACCTACGAATTCCTCGAGATGGAGACACCCTCAGATACACATGGTCTCCTATGCTGAAAATTAACTCCCTTCTTTGTGTATCTTGGTAACTCTTTTAGCGGCTTTGGACTGTCTTCAAATTTTCTCTGATGAGTCTCACCTTCTCTTCTGTTTCTTGGATTAAGTCAGGTCCTAGCACTTGTCGTTCTCCTACTTCGTCCCAATACATAGGTGATCGACACTTTCGTCCGTAGAGTGCCTCAAATGGTGCCATTTCAATGCTGGCTTGGTAACTGTTGTTGTAGGAGAACTCTGCTAAAGATAGGCCTTTCTCCCAAGTTAGACCGAAATCCAATACACAAGCTTGAAGCATATCCTCCAGGACTTGATTGACTCGCTTTGTTTGTCCATCTGTTTGCGGGTGGTAAGTATTGCTAAAGTCCAACTTAGTTCCTAAAGACTTGTGCAGATTTCTCCAAAATTGGGATACAAATTGTGTTCCTCTATCTGACACTATACGCCTTGGGATCCCATGCAACATCACGGTACGCTACATGTATAACTCTGCCAATCTCGGTACTGAGGTATCTATTTTGGTTGGTATGAAGTGGGCCACTTTAGTCAATCCGTCCATAATGACCCATATGGCATTATTCCCTTCTTTGCCTCATGGCAATCCAGTAATGAAATCCATGCCGATTTCATCCCATTTCCACACTGGAATGTTCAAGAGTTGTAACAATCTAGCGGGTCTCTGATGTTCAAACTTAACCTTCTGGTAGGTGTCACATTCTGCCACAAATTGTGCCACTTCCTTCTTCATGTTATCCCACCAGAATGTTTCTCGTAGATCTCTGTACATCTTGGTTCCTCCTGGATCCAGGGTGTACTTGTTATAATGTGCCTCTTCCAAGATTTGTTTCTTGATCCCCGGGTCATTCGGAACACAGATCCATTGCCGAAAATACAGTGTGCCATCTTCTTTCTCCCAGAATTCCGGTTGTCTTCCCTCCTTCATGCTTTGATGCCTTTCTATCAGTTTCTCATCTTCTAGTTGCTTCTCTCGAATTTGGTCGTAGAGGGTTGGTCATAGCTACATGGCCATCATTCTCCCTTCTGCTCCTTAAGTCTCAACTCAATTCCCATTCTCTCTAAGTCCTTTAATTTTTGCAGGGAGTATTCTTGGTTTTGGTTGCTTCCAGTCTTGCGACTGAGGGCATCTGCAACAACATTCACCTTTCCTAGGTGATAGTTGATAGTCAAGTCATAGTTCTTTATTAGCTCCAACCATTTCCATTTCCATAGATTAAGCTCCTTCTAGGTGAAGATGTACTTCAAACTCTTATGGTCCGTGTAGATCCCACACTTTCCTCCGTAAACATAATGCCTCCAAAACTTTAGTGCAAAGACCACTACAGCTAACTCCAGGTCATGGGTTGGGTAATGCAGCTCATGTGTCTTTAGTTGATGAGAGGCGTAGGCAATGACCTTCCCACTTTGCATCAGAACATATCCAAATCCCAATCTAGAGGCATCACAATAGATGACATAGCCCTTTCCATTATCTGGTACAGTAAGCACTGGGGCGGTAGTCAATATCTGCTTCGATTCTTGGAAACT
This sequence comes from Pharus latifolius, assembly GCA_019359835.1. Classification (NCBI taxonomy): domain Eukaryota; kingdom Viridiplantae; phylum Streptophyta; class Magnoliopsida; order Poales; family Poaceae; genus Pharus; species Pharus latifolius. The sequence goes on from CM033328.1 coordinate 7,227,582, forward strand.
TTCCTCGCATCGAGGGGTCCATATAAAAGTTGTCCTTTCGGAGTAGTTTAGTTAGCAGGGCTGCTATTTTTGAGAATCCTTCGATAAAATGACGATAGTATCTCGCGAGACCCAAGAAACTCCTTACTTCACTAATTGACTTTGTTTGTTGCCACTCTACTACTGCAGTCACTTTGGCAGGATCTATAGATATTCCTTCTCCTGACACAATGTGTCCTAAAAGGCCATATGGTATATCCAAAATTCTCACTTCTTTAGATTGGCATACAACTTGTGTTCCCTCAAGGTTTGCAGGACTAGCCATAGGTGTTCTTCATGTTCTTCCTTGTTCTTGGAGTAGATTAAGATATCATCGATGAAGAAAACGACGAATCTATCCAAATACTTCATGAAGACCTTTTTCATCAAGTTCATGAATACCGCTGGAGCATTCGTGAGCCCAAACAGCATAACCACGAACTTTTATTGTCCATATCTTGTCACAAAGGCAGTCTTTAGTATATCTCCCTCCTTGACTCTCAACTGGTGATACATACCCTGACTGTAGTCAGTTGGTCAAACAGGTCATCAATCCTCAAAAGTGGGTACTTGTTCTTGATGGTTGCATCATTCAGTGCTCAATAATCGATACACAGCCTCAAGCTTCCATCCTTTTTCTTGACAAACAGGGTCAGTGTGCCCCAAGGCAACGCACTGTTTCCTCAATTCCTCTGGCTCATTAGCGGGTACCCGGTAGGGTTGCTTGGCGATGAGTGCTGTTCCTGACTTCATGTCAATGGTGAACTCTATTTCCACTACTACAGAATTGCTTTTCACTATCGGTTTAAAATCGTCTCTACTATCGGTTCTCTTACCGCTAGTGATTGGCACGATAGAAAAAACGTAGTACAACTCTATCGGTTGCAAACCGATAGTAAAATACCTATATTCCAATGTTCACTAATCGTGAATGATAATTTCTTCTATCGGCTTAGTGAACTCAACCGATAGTGATGTTAGATTTTTTGTAACGGTTCTACACTGAAAACCGATAGTACTGTATAGTTTTTCTATCGGTTAGTTACTCGACACGGTTAGTACTGGAAACTTTCTTCTATCAGTTGTAGGATATGAACCGATAGTATTACAAAGGATTATTAACAGATACAGCAATACAGAGAGACACACATTGGACAGATTGAATCTAATTATTCAGAGATTGAATTTATTCACAAATACACTAATACAAAGATATACACATGTATTGGACAGATTGGATCTAATTATTCACATATTAAGTTTATTCACAAATACACCAATACAAGTACACACATACACCAATTAACACATTCAATGTATATTACATAAGTCATTTACGATCGATCGTTGATAGCCACTTCATCCATCATATATTGAGCCCAAATTTGTCGCATCTGCTCCAATTGAGGCAACTCGTATTGGTCTTTCAACATGGTGCTCTGCATGCTTGTATGAAGTTAGGAAACTGATTTCATTTCAATTACTCTTTCCTAAAGACTACCTGGTTCTAATCGCGTTCAGTATCAATTTAAGAAACTGACACGAGCGGCAAGAACAATTTTAATCGGGTTGGTCAAGAACACTTACAGTTCGTGGAGTGGCCTACGATGGCGCGATGCAGTGACCGGCGGCGGTGGAGAACCCAAATGCGAGCGGCAATGGTGGTGCAGGAGCGAAAAAGGGGACGTCGGGGAGGCTAGGGTTTTCCGCGTGCGAGTAGAGACTTATTTGGAAATGTGTTTGGTTGGACTGGAGGGAAAATTCCCGCGCGTTTAACGCATTATAGAGGTCTTGTACTATTTTACTATCGGTTCAAAAACACAACCGTTAGTGAACTTTCCTCTCTTCTAAAGGTCCCCACTATCATAATCATTATTATATATGATGTCATTTTACTATCGGTTGAATAAACAAACCGATAGTAAAAGTTTATCTTTACTATCAGTTCGTACACTAATAACCGATAGTAAAAATGACGTAATTTTACTATCGGTTCAAAAGCACAACCGTTAGTGAATTTTCCTCTCTTCTAAAGATCCCCATTGTTTCTTTTACTATCGGTTGAATAAACAAACCGATAGTAAAAATTCATATCTTCTATCGATTCGTACACTAATAACTGATAGTAAAAATGACGTAATTTTACTATCAGTTCAAAAACACAACCGTTAGTGAACTTTCCTCTCTTCTAAAGGTCCCCATTGTTTCTTTTACTATCGGTTGAATAAACAAACCGAATAAACAAACCGATAGTAAAAGTTTATCTTTTCTATCGATTCGTACACTAATAACCGATAGTAAAAATAACATAAATTTACTATCGGTTCAAAAACACAACCGTTAGTGAACTTTCCTCTCTTCTAAAGGTCCCCACTGTTTCTTTTACTATCAGTTGAATAAATAAACTGATAGTAAAAGTTTATCTCTTCTATTGGTTCGTACACTAATAACCGATAGTAAAAATAATGTAATTTTACTATCGGTTCAAAAACACAACTGTTAGTGAACTTTCCTCTCTTCTATCGGTTCGTACACTAATAACCGATAGTAAAAATAATGCAATTTTACTATCGGTTCAAAAACACAACTGTTAGTGAACTTTCCTCTCTTCTATCGGTTCGTATACTAATAACCGATAGTAAAGGTTACGTGCTATTCACTAATGGTTTCTCAGACCATAACCGTTAGTACAAAATCTCTTCTCCACTACGGTCCTCGTACACTAACGATTTTCTCCCAGATTGCATATTACCGTTAGAAGATAGGGGTTAGTGGACTGTATTTATGTAGTAGTGTTCTCTCCTTGGTGGCAATCTTGTGATCTCATCAGGAAAGACATCTGGGTACTCACAGACTACTAGGATCTTCTCCAATTCCTTAGCTACTATGGCTGCTAGGGTTGGTTTTAGGGTTTTATTCCTTGTTCCGGTTCCTTGAATGACAATAGGTTCTCATTCAATGATCCGTTTGAGACCTAATCTTGGTTTTCGTACTAGGCTCGCCCATATTCTAATATGCGGAATAACGGGATCTTACTCGGAAATGCCGAAACCCAAAGGCTGATGAAAACACAGTTCAAAGTAATTGCACAACTCTTTATTTCAAAGAGGGCTTTACACGTTGAACGTTAGATACACTTGCCTACGTCGAAGGAACTATAAACTGGATATATGATCCAAGACTGTGATAATATTCGATGATCTAAACTAGCTCTATTACAGGGTATTTATAGTCCAATCGTATGAATACGTATCAGACTCAGTAACATAAACGTATTAGATTCATATAACTAACTAATCATAAACGGATAAGCTCAGTTATATATTCGGATCGGATTACAATTCCGAACAGGGAACGAATTCCTTTTCATGGTCGCGAAACCTTTCCGAACACGGTTAAGGTCACGAAGCCGTATGCGATCAGGACTTCAAAGCCGTATGCGATCAGGACTTGAAGATCCTCCCGGATCATCCAGTTGCTGCTAGGGTCACCCTTTTGTTAACACAGTTGGTGTCAGCTCCATGGGTAACTAGCCAATCCATTCCCAAAACCACAGAGACATCATCAAGTGGGATGGACATTAGGTTTGTCCTAAACTGATGCTTATTAATTTCAAAAGGGCAGTCCCTACATACATATTGGCATAATTTCTTTTCCTTGGAATACTTATGCTTAATGGTTTCTGTAAGGTTTCAGTAGATATACTATATTTTTCCACAAATTTCTTAGATATAAAAGAGTGGGTAGCTCTCGAATCAAACAGTGCTAAAGCAGTAACTCCAGAGATGAGAACTTTACCAATGATCACATCATTAGCAGCTTCAACTTCTTCCAGAGTAGGATGTAGGTGGGGGAGGGCAGCAGTGGAGGTTGGGGCAGAGGCCAACAGCGGAGGAGCTAGCCTACAACTCTAGGTCTATAAATTGTGTGTTTGTGTGGTTAAGGTCCTTAAGAACTCAAGTCAAGAGTAGGATGTAGTCATATACTCATATATATACACTGAGCTAAGTTTGAGTGAGTTGGGGTCTAATTCGGGTTCGATTCAATTTTTTAATCGAACTATTAGCTAGCTTGAACTCAACTTATTTGTTAACGAGTCAAAACTAAGTCGAGCCAACCTGAGTCTGAGTAGCACGCGAGTCATAAGCAAAAGTCCACCTCTACATATGTCTCTTTCTACTGTTAGATCAAATCTCTTTAGAGTTCACCTAGTCCCTTAGTATTTCTGGCGACAGAGCCCTAGTGGCGAGGTGCGTGTTGGTTGTAAGTGGCAACAGAAATAGCTAGCAAGGAGACAATTGATGGAAGAGGTGGGTTGTGGCGATGGTGTGGAGAGGCAGCGAGACGCCGTTGGTAGGCGGTGGTGGCCAATAGGGGAGAAGTAGAGGGGACCGAGTGATAGTGGCGACAGGGATGGGGAGGGGAAGGAAGAAGTATGGGAAAAGAAGAAGATAGAGTGAAAATTAAATATAAGTGTAAATTTTTTAAGAAAAAATATATATATATATTCTGTCTTAACATAAAGAAAAAATTCGAGAAAAATGAAAACCACTGAAGAATAATGCGATATTCACTAACCCTCTCATGTCATGTAATGGAACCGGCTGTCCCAAAATTCGCCACATGCTAAAAATTTTTTCAAAAAAGAAAAGAGATGGAATTTTACATGGGCCGATGAAAGCCCATTAACGTCCTAGGGCAAACACATAAGAACTCGTCTCTCTCCCCCCTCTCCCCCTCTCAAACCCCTCCCGGAGTGTTCTTTCACGGCCGCCTCCACTGGAGTGGACTTGGAAGCTCATCTCCTCCAACGCCGGCCCGGTGAGTCTCTCGTGAAAAAGAAAACTCCCTCCTCCACGTTTTTTTTCCCGGCCGCCTCCTCTCTCTCGCACGATCTCTCGCTCGCCGCCTCCCTCCCTCACGACGGCGGCTCGCCTTATCACTTCGGCTGGTTCACCTGGGAGGGCTCCGACGGCTGCGTAGACGAGGACTCCTCCTCGCCGGTGCTGCATCCAAGAACAACCGTGCCAAGCCGCCGTCTGCCGGAGCCGCCAAGAAGAAGGGCACCTCCACTGTCGCCGACGACGCCACCGCTTCCGAAGCTTCCGAAGATGTCAGGAAGCAGTAGTGGTCTCGTGGTTCGATCAGTTCTTATTTCGTTCAGAAGTTCTAATAATAAATCTGGTGTCGTTGTGGTTGCTGTGTTTGATCATGAGGGAGTAGCGTGTGGTTGCTGTGTTTGGTCATGAGGGAGTAGCGAGTGAAACGATGGATGGATGTGTAGATATGATGGATCTTAACATGCTGATGCTAATCTCCTGTTCTTGGTTTAATTGATCGATCAATCAAAAGAACCTTGGTTAAAAATTTGGTGTTGATGGACCCGTTCAATTTGGTGCTGATGCTAATCCCGTCGACTTGATGAGTTCATCAACATCTTGGTTAAGAAACGTGCTAATTTTGTTACCTTTCTACTCGGATCGTATCCAAGAGTTCGACTCGATGACACCCCTAACTGGGTGTGTGGATCTTTTCCTTCCTTTGCTCTTGCATGGTTAGCTAATTTGTTAGCTAGAGGAAGAGTGCTAGATCGATACACACAGTATATTTTTGCAATTTTGTTGTTGTTTATTATTCCACTGTTGTAGATATGAGCAATTCCTTGATGGTTTGTCTTGCAATTTTTTATTACAGGAATAGGTAGGCTGCTTTTATATTTACAAGATGGTGCAATACAATTTCAAGAAGATCACTGTTGTCCCTCCTGGGAAGGATTTCATTGACATAATCTTGTCTCGCACCCAGCGGCAAACACCAACTGTTGTACACAAGGGATATGCCATCTCCCGTTTTCGCCAGTTCTATATGCGTAAGGTCAGATTTACCCAGACAAACTTTCATGAAAAGCTGTCCACCATCATCGACGAGTTTCCCCGACTGGATGACATCCACCCTTTCTATGGCGATCTCCTTCATGTGCTCTATAACAAGGATCACTACAAACTTGCCTTGGGCCAAATCAACACTGCTAGGAACATCATTGCAAAGATATCTAAGGACTATATGAGGCTGCTCAAGTATGGAGATTCCTTGTACCGGTGCAAGTGTTTGAAAGTTGCCGCACTTGGTCGCATGTGTACTGTTATCAAGCGCATTAGTCCTAGTTTGGCATACTTGGAGCAGATCAGGCAGCACATGGCCAGGCTTCCATCCATAGATCCAAACACTCGGACTATATTGATTTGTGGCTATCCGAATGTTGGAAAGAGCTCTTTCATGAACATGGTTACGAGAGCTGATGTGGATGTCCAGCCTTATGCTTTTACAACAAAGTCCCTGTTTGTTGGCCATACAGATTACAAGTATCTGCGCTACCAAGTGATTGACACTCCAGGGATCCTTGATCGGCCTTTTGAGGACAGGAACATCATAGAAATGTGCAGTATCACTGCCCTCGCGCACTTGAGGGCAGCTGTGCTGTTCTTCTTGGACATCTCTGGGTCTTGTGGGTACAGTATAACTCAGCAAGCTGCACTTTTCCACAGTATAAAATCCTTGTTCATGAATAAGCCTCTAGTCATTGTGTGCAACAAGACTGACCTGCAGCCCCTTGAAGGGCTGTCTGAGGAGGACATGAAACTGGTGATGGAGATGAAGGCAGAGGCTATGAAAACTATAGCTCAAGGTGGAGAGCCTATTGAAGAAGGGGTTTTGCTGACTATGAGCACTTTAACAGAGGATGGTGTAATCGCTGTGAAAAATGCTGCGTGTGAGAGGCTTCTGGAACAGAGGGTGGAGATAAAGATGAAATCGAAGAAGATCAATGACTGCTTGAATAGGTTTCATGTTGCTATCCCAAAGCCTCGTGACAACAAGGAGAGGCCTCCTTGCATCCCTCAGGCTGTTCTGGAAGCTCGGGCAAATGTTGCTGTGAAGGAAAAGAAGAAACTTGAGAAGGACCTTGAGGATGAGAATGGAGGCGCTGGAGTCTATTCTGCTAGTCTCAAGAAGCATTATGTATTGGCCAATGATGAATGGAAGGAAGATATTTTGCCAGAGATAATGGATGGACATAATGTTGCCGATTTTCTGGATCCAGATATCCTGGAAAGGTTGGAGGAGCTAGAAAGAGAGGAGGGGCTTCGTATTGAAGAGGAAGCTGCCGAAGATGCTTTCCAGATTGACGGCCATGAATTGACTCTTGAGCAGCGTGAAATCTTAGCTCAGATTAGGAGGAAAAAATCATTGCTCATCCAAGAACATAGAATGAAGAAGAGAACTGCGGAAAGCCGTCCTACTGTTCCAAGGAAGTTTGACAAAGATAGGAAATTCACAACTGAGAGAATGAGGAGACAACTTTCCTCTATGGGTGTTGATCCTAGTGCAGCTATGGAGCGAGCTCGTAGCCGATCAAGGGGTCGCAAGCGTGAGAGGTCACTGAGCAGAGCTGGTGGTGATGCTGATGACATGGAGATAGATGGGCAGAACTCCAACAAGAAACTGCGGATGAGATCGAGGTCGAGGTCAAAATCGCGGCCGCCTGGCGAGGTCACACCTGGAGAAGGCTTCAAGGATTCCCAGCAGAAGCTGAAGGCAATCAAGATAGCAAAGAAAGCTGTGAAGATGAGGAACAAGGATGCTCGCCGTGGAGAGGCGGATCGTGTTATTCCCACCTTGAAACCGAAGCACCTATTCTCTGGGAAGAGATCCAACGGGAAGACAAGCAGACGATAAGTAGTCTGCATGACTGCTCTCCATCCATGGATTGGTAGGTCATTGCTGCTCGTTCTAGAAGCTTTTTCTTTCCTGTATCATTATGGAAGTGAATGTTTATCTACTCTGCTTATTTTTTCAGCAATTCCAAGATCATTACAATTTTGCTACAAGATTTCTTTGCTGTCCAAGCTGTAGGACATCTTCTACAATGAGATACTGTGTTCTGTACTGAAGACTGGTTTGCTATTCTCACTTATCAGCCTCTTTTGAGATATAAGAGGGTTTTGTTAAGTCTATAGTAGTACTGAACTATTCTACATATGGTTTGTATTAGCAGAGTGCTATTAATTTTGTTTAGTTTGTATGGATACTTAAAACCTGTTTTCTTTTATCTTCTAATGGTAATCATGCTGTCCGAGTCATTCATCGTTTGTTTCTTTTTTTGAGTTGATTTGGATCAAATTTGTTGGTAGAAATTTGAAAAACTTAACATCAAAAATATACTTTACATGCACTACGGGTGTCGGACTCATGTTGATTTTATACATCAGATTGTGTGAATGTTAATCTCTGCCGTAGAATATTTTAGGGGCTGATTGGTTGCTCCCATCAAACTCAACAAGGTTTATCTTTGCAGAATATTTGAAGGGGTTGGTTGTTTGGTTGGTTGGTTTGCATAACCTAGTACCACAATACAAACGACTATAGCTCATATGTATCAGACACAACAAATCTCAGGTAAATAAAGCAATTAGCAACTGAAAGCTGCAATAACACTAGCTCCAAAGCTGGCGCCTAGCCCGGCGGTCGGCCACGCGGAGGAAAAAAATTTGTTTTTTTGGGAGAGGATGCTTCGGCAGGGGATGTTCTGACTTTTTCTTTATTTGATTCCTCTCATTTAGGTGTTGAGTTATTCCCTAACTAATTTTTTTTTCTCTTTTAAAAATCTCTACTACTCTTTCATCTTTGTCAAAAAAAAAAATTAACTCAGAATTAGTATATTTGATCCACTAGATTTTATATCCACATATTTTACATCTTGTATTCTTAAGATTAGACTAAATTCATACATCACATGGTCCACACCCCCCACCCCCCACCCCCCACCCCCGCTTTTTTTTGAACTTGACTTATAAACTCTTGTTTCACCGAGCTGTTGCTCCATCTTCTACCAAAGGGTAATTGGAGTCATATAACTCTAATCCTGAATGGGAAGCTAGAGCTTAAACTGGGAGGTTAGAGAGTGATTAGCCGACCTATGGCTTCTCCCTTGTCATTTTGATAATAAAAAGAAAATAAAAAAAAAGAAATGCAATCTATTATATTAGATATAACTGATAGGACTCATTCAAACCGTTTTCACTATATATATGAAGACCCAGAGGCGTATTTTCTTGAAGTACATAGGCCTAAGTAGTTACCTTCCATTTTCCTTTTTAAAAAGAACTTATTATACATTCTAAATGCCTATTCAATTGAGTTTACACTTCTATAATAAACCATTTTATTTGGTTTTCAACTTAAGCTATCTCCAATGAGAGAGCCTCTCAGAGATACTGTTCGAGGGAATATTCTTTATCACATATGTGAATAGTCTCTCAGAGAGTCAAATACATCAACACTTGAGCAGAGATAGTGCATCATATATCAAATAAGACATCTAACTTTTATTTAAATTTTTCATTCAAAAACAATAAAAGAAAAATGGTCAAAACAATCCACAAACTGTATATAGACTGACATATGGGCCAAAAAAATGCTGGTCATGCATTTCTCAATTTATATGTATCAAGAGACTCAAATATCTCTCCCATTATATGAGAAAGAAAAATTCCAACTTAACTGTTTATATTCCTCTGCATGGTTTATACCATACTCGAATATTATCTTTATAACCATCCAATTAAGAGTGGTATTTGGTAAAACCAAAGTATACTATTATGTGTGTAGAAAACTGTTTGACGAATTTTTGTAATAAAATAGGTGAAAGAATAAAAAAGATGGGTCCCTAAATTAGGTGGACCCCATGTGTCATGAAAGATGATACATCAAAAGTCGGGTCAAATTCCCATTCGACTAGTATTAGAACTGGTAGTGATCCCTAGTACACAAAATTGGTCGTCTCAGTACTGAAACTGGTAGTGGTCATATCAGTTCAAAACTGATCGTATCAAAACTAGACCTGATCTTGGTCGTATCAGTAATTGAAACTGGTAATGGTCGTGTCAGTTCAAATTGGTCGTATCGGTAGTAGACCTGGTCGTGGTCATATTTGTACTGTACTGATAGTTCGCATGAGTGCTCGAGTGCAGACATTCAACTAGTACACCGCTCGAATGAAGACATTCGACTAATACTCCGCTCGAATGCAAGTTCGACCAATAGCCATTCGACCACTAGTCTTTCGACTAGATATACCAATGGCTTTAAACTTGGTCCAGCAAAACTGATCGATAGTATACTAATTGTCAGCTTGAATGTCAGCTCAAGTGCGGACATTTGTCCAGAGACACCCTTTTTGAGATGAAAATATTTGTACTATTCTGATTGTTCGCATGCATGTCCGCGTGGACGCGGACGTTTGTGTTGAATATTTTGGTAACAGAAAAGTTTTTGAATTTTTGAGAAATATCTAGGCTGATCTAGGTCTCGCTCCTATTGATAATATTGTAGTCCCTTGAGTTATATTTCCAACAAATCAAAAAGCACCTCAATCGGATATCTAGATCAAAAGTTATGCTTGTTTTACTATCAATTGCATAGATCCATACGGACTGTTCGCATGAGACACTGACTGTCAGCTTGAATGTCAGCTCGAGTGCGGACATTTGTCCAGAAGCACATCTTTTTTTGAGCGGAACAAATTTGCTCTATGCGGACAGTGAGTCTCAGCACACTTGCTGACAAAAATTCCAACGACTACTGATGTGTCATAATTAGCCGTTGAGGTCGATGCTGACTGTCAGTCTTTGAGGCTGACTGTCAGCATGCACTGACACTTTTCCTGCACGACCAAAACGGCTAGTTATGTGGTGTAGGCTATATATACTTGTAAAGAGCATGGATTATATAGATCTCTGAGCTAGAGTTTCATATCCCTAGTAAGATTATTGTGTCTTTGAGCATACAAGTGATATTCACACAAAATTAGTCTCATTACTTGACTTGGTGTATCTGTGAGAGGCTAAAAGTGCTTAGTGCACATTACCCATCATTGTGTAAGCTAGTGTTAAAGTGTGGGCATTCATTTGCATCATTTGAGTTTCTAGTACTTGATTTATTTAAGTGAAGGTGTACGACTTATTACTCTTGGTGATTGCCATCGCTTAAACGGTCGTTGGAGGAGAGTTGCGATCTCTCCGTTGGATTTTGTCGGAGAGATCGACAAAAACTTGTGAAAGGTATTCGTGCTCGCCTATCCGGAGTGAAGAAGAAACAATCTGAGTGGAGATATCCTTCGTAGATATAGATACGAGACTCACGCATGAGCGCTTCAACGAGGAGTAGGGGAGATCAAACGAGTCTCCGAGACATCGATAAAAAAATTGTTGTGGTACTTGATTTCTCTCTCTTGCACACTTTATATTTGTCTTGACTTATTTACTTCCGCTTACTTTTTGTTGCATATTGTATTTCATTTTTTATTTTATTGAATGCAACTTAATCTTAGATAGTTTTAGATTCTTTTGTGAAAACTCGGTTTTCTTTCGTATCTTGTAAAAATTGTTTAGTCAAAAAGTTTTTAAAGCCTCCTATTCACCCCCTCTAGTCGGCATTCTCGATCCTACATTCGTGACATGCGCTCGTTTACCCAGCCAATAAGGCCAAGCACGACTAGCGTGTCACCTCTTATATCAAGTTGCTCATACTCCGCTGTCAAGAGAATACATCCTACTCGACAAAACACCGTTTCTACTCATCATGTAGATCGCTAAGACTAATGAAGTCTTGTCACTTGCATACATGCATTTGTCCGAGACTAATGAGGTCGGAGCATTAATCGACCAAGTATTGATGAGGCGAAGGTCAATTTTACTTTGTACTACATCAGGCTGTCTCCATCAACAACAAAAACTTGTTGCTCAGTACTAATGAGGTGAAGACAATAAGTTTGTTTGTGACCAACGAGGCTGGACAGCGCATGACTAGATGTCGACGAGACTATCCACGTGAACTTATATTCATTTGCAATCGACTAGGCCAGACAATTATATGGTTAAGTACCAATGAGGCTAGTCATATGATTTTATATCCGTTTGGATGCAGATGAGACCAGAAGATTTCACGGCCAAAATGGACGCTGCAAAGGTAATTAGTGGTTATATTCCCCCACCGTCACATCCTATAAACAAAAATAAATAAATGTCTTTTTTCCTCGTCTCAATTCTCAATCGTATCATCCGAATTTGTTCATATAAAATGAAAATTGAACTAGTTATTTATCTAAAGGGAATTATAAAATTCTTACTAATCATCTGAATCGGTGGCACAAAAATCGATTGGAAAAAGTGTTAAATAGTTATGATCCTATAGTATTTTTGCTTACAATAAAACAACAGAAAGTGTTTATCTGGGACCCATCTGAATGTTAGTTTTAGAAAGAAACTTTGCTGGAACAAGTTTTAATAGATATTTTTAGCAAAATGGATTTTAATTGGTTTGTTAATCAGGTTTATCAAATGTGTTGTTTGGCACAAAATAGGTTTGAGATTTTCTTGTTTTGGTTTTCTTAAAAAGAGGTCTGAAATAGTTTTTCAAATAACTCTTTTTTTTATTTAACAAAACTTGTTTTTTGTTATATTTATTTTAGTTACGAAGAAATTTTTTTTAGATAATTAAACTCCAAATATGTATAAAAAAATCATATTTTCTCAAAATATGCGATCCAAGTAATCCTGTAAAATATCTATATCACAAAATCGGATATAGATCTCTAACAGTAAGGAAAGACTAAAAATTGAAAAGTTGAATCTACACAATGTAAGAAATTGGTAATTTGATGAAGTTTCAACTCTACATATGTGGCTCTGAATTTGAACTCTAAAATCCTTGATCTAGACAGTTCATTGTGTGATCAGACCGTCCAAAATATACGGGGACTTCCATCTGCTGCCACTGTCACAAAATCATTCACACAAAGCATAACAGCTCACCTCCTAAAGGGAAAAAAAATTTCATATCACCATATAATTTCAATATTATGTATTTATTGTTAGATGTATTATTGAAATGTGAATCTAACCCCAACTTACCATTCTCACATCCCATAGTTCAAAAACTTTTGAATTGGCATCCATGAAATTTCCCATTTCAAAAAGTCTAATTAATCAAATCCTACACTCAAATACCATAATAAAATGTAAAAAAAAAATATATCATAAATCTGCATCAAATCTCAAGGTATCTCTGTTAGGGAATTGGGAGGCCCCAAATCATCTCCATCACAAGACAAAGCATCAAGCCAAGAACCAAACCAAAAACACACACTGCAAGTTAGACAATCTAACAAAAAAGATCTCTAAAATCTCTTCTAAATTCCTGACTAATCTCAGGCTGCAAGATAGCATGCAATTCCTCGCATCGAGATCAAAACAAATCCATGATCACCGGTGCGCCGTGACAAGCGTCTCGATGAATCTCAGGCCGTCAAACCTCGGCGCGAACTTCTCCTACTCAATCTTCCCCTTCTCCATCGACCCCTTCATACACCAAGGAATTCAAATTATTTCCTTTCTATTTAGAAAATCAAGAAATCAAAGAAAAGCCAAGAAAAAGAAGAGAGAAGAGAAGCAGTCGCGTACCGTGGAAGGGGGCGGCGAGAGGCGGTGCTCAACGGCGGCGGCTGCGGCGGCCGCCCACCTCATGGTGTTTTTTCTTTTAAGTAAATCGTACTCAGTCCCCCTAAACTTATAAAAGTGTCATGACTAATATTTAAGTGGCATATGTAATGTAAGAGTTTTGCAATTTAACCCTGAAACTTTTGAGAAATTATAGATCAACACCCAAATCAAAACTCTAGCACCACCACTCGCCGGGGATGGGGGCGTCGCGTCGGACAAGGAGGCTTAGTTTGGTTAGTATTTTCGGAGAGCAATTGTGGTACGATGAGCATACATGGCAGAGGAGGGGTGGCGTCGAGAAGCAAATGAATAGATGGCGCCCTGGGGGGGTGAATAGATTTTTAAAAAATTATGGTTAAATCTGATTTTTTTGCATAATTAAAATAAACACAATCTGCATAAATATATTTTTGTAAGAATAGAATAAAATCGGTTTGCGAAAAAAAAATACAAATTAACAATTTTAATTTAGCACTCCTGACCTTTGTGAGGGATGCCTCAACCCTTTTAGTAACGTGCTGCACTTAGTTGCCTCCCCACGAACAATATCAGGTGCAAAGCGTGCCAATCTGTTAACTTAATACTCGTACTCATGGACTGTCTTATTCCTTGTTTCGAATCCAAAAATTCTTGTTCCTTCTGATCGCGAATGCTTTGGGGAAAGAATTTCTCATAAAACTTTTCTTTGAATTCGTCCCATGTAATAGCTTAAAGTTGGTGGGTTCAGCTTCTGAAATTCTCCAATTCTGTTTTTCTTCTCCCTCGCAGGTACATCTTGAATTGCCTTTGGTTTGTCTTTCCGGTGCATCAAGCAATAATTAATTAACTTTAGAAGCCTTCTCCATCTGCAGTTGATATAAACTAGCACCAAATGAGTATTATTGTAATTCTTCCCACATGTAAAAATATATGCCTACTCTAACAGCCCTAAATACATATAATAAAAAGTGACCATCTAATTGATTATATATTAATGCAAGGCGATTACTCATCAGCTTTGGCATGCTGATTGTGACCCCAGTAAAAGTTGATGGCTGTAGTTGAGCTGATATTTTTGGCCTTGAAGTAAACTCGTGTTATTTAATAATCGTCCAAAGTCTTAACATGATCTTGGATCACAAATTTTGGTAGAGCCTTCTTGGCTTGACAGGGACTGGATTTGTTCGATTTTGACGTTAACACAGTTTTGACAGGCTAAATAAAAATGGGTAAAAAGTGACCTCCAATGCAGACAAAGCCAACAAAAAATCTAAAGTCTATTAGGTGCAAACGGTGGGGTCGGCTGTAGTTGGTAATAACTGTGCAAGGGATAACAACGACAGTTTTAACTATCTGATCAAGTAATCAATAATTCAAATACAATATCAGATCGAAGTAAAAAATGTTTTCATTTTTGCATCCCGATGGATTCGAACTATTGATCTCCAATCTAATATGATGAACAGGTTGTACTGTTGTAGTTTAGACTAATAGAAGATTGGCTTAATCGTCCTTTACTGTAATGGCTATGCCAAACAACTAAACTAATGTTTTTTTTTAAGATTCTGAGCCTAAAAATGTTTTGCAAATAGAAAAAACAGGGACACAAACAAATAATGGAAAAAGTTGAGAGTAGAAAAAAAGAAGAAGCCTTTTAAGATTCTAAACTTAAAAAAGAAGAGAATATAACACATATCAAATATAGAGATTAAAATTCCAACCTAAAACACAAGAAATAAGAATGTTTCACCAATTAGGCTATAACATAAGTAGTCATCACTGAGAAAATGGATGAAACGTTACCCTTTTAGAAATTTTGAGCCCAAGAAAGTTTTTTGTGTACAGGAAAATGGGGAAACAACCAAATAAAAGAAAATGAGATTTTGACCTTTTAAGGTTTTGGATTTATACAACACCCATCAAATACAAAAGTCAGACCTTAAAATAGAAGAAACGGATATCTCAAAGGTATGACTACAACTTAGTTTGCCATGCTAGCCAAATGGACCAAACTTCCACTTCAAAAAGTTCAGACTCCAAGAATGTATTTTTTGTGAAAAGAAAAAGGGAAACAGACAAATAAAGAAAAGCGAGCAAAAACAGCCAACAAAATTCTTAAGATTATCAGCTGTAAAGAGGGGATCCACTGTAGTTGGTAACAACTATATAAGGGATAAATGTGTTAGCTTTTTAACTACCATACCAAGCAACCAATAGTTTGAATACAAGATAAGATTGATTTTTCTTTTTCGCATCATGATCAATCTAAACTATTGAACTCCAGTCGAACATGATGCACAGCTTATAGTTTAGACAAGCAGAGGAATTGACTTAATTATCTTAAGGCAAAAGAAATAGATATCTCACAAATTAGACTATAACTTGAGGATATTCCGTTGATCAGTTCTCTTTACTGTAATGATGATGCTAGACAACTAAAAAAGTTTTTTCTTTTTTTTTTAACAAATAAAAAGAGGAAACAAACAAATAAATGGAAGATAATTGCAAACGGGAAAAGGAAACCGAAAGTTTCACTTTTTAAAGTTGAGTCAAAAAAGTGAGACAATACAACGCCCATCAAATATAGAGATGGAACTCCGACATAAAACAGAAGAAAAAAGATACCTCATTGATTAGACTATGGCTTAAAAGGTCACTCCAGGACAAACTTTCCCCTTTCAAATGTTCTAAGCCAATGAAAGTTTTTTGTGAACAGGAAAAAGGGCACAAAAAAATAATGGAAAATGAGAGTTTTGTCTTTTCAAGGTTTTGAGTCTAAAAATGAGACAATACAATACCAATTAGATGCAAAAGTCAATCCTTAAAATAGAAGAAATGGATATCTCATAGTATGACTTAAAAAATTCTTTTTGTGACATAGAAAAAAGGAAAATAGACAAATAAAAAACAAAAGTTTCACCTTTTAAGGTTCTACGCCAAAAAAGCAAGATAATAAAGATCAAACTCTGAACTAAAACAAAAGAGATGAATGTCACAGTAGTTGAATTATAATTTATGAGACCATGCCATACTAACGGATGAAGCTTCCCTTTTCAAAGGGACTAAGAAAGTTTTTTTTTTCTTTTTTGTGGATAGGAAAAATATAGGAAACAACGAAATAAAGAAAAATAAGAGTTTCACCATTTTAAGGTTCTAGGACCCAAAAAATGATACCTGTCAGGTGCAGAGATCAAACTCCAAACTTAAAAGTGCAGACAGATGACTCAACACACAAATAGACCAAACTTTCGTGATGACAAAAAAAGAAACAAACAAATAAAGGAAATTTTGACTTTGCTCTTGTAGATTTTTCAAGAAATGATATTTTACTGTCCTTACATTCTTAATCTAACAATAGAGATAAAATCCACGCCAACCTCAAGATAGAGATAGTTTTTTTTTACTAAACTTGAAAATTTTTTGTTCTAGTTGTGGGCCCCCAAACTTGGATCCAAATGCCTTTCAGGTATCTCTCTTAAGCGCAGTTGGATTATTGTAATTTTTTCTTTTACAACTATGATACAGAAGTATAGAACAAAAACTAAATGTTAGCAATTGTTTGTAACATCACAACTTGTTGTCTCCTCTTTTGCATGTTGACAACACCTTGTGGAGTAGGTTTAGCATACCACTTAAGTTGAGAGTCCACCGGTCTCTTTTTTCGGCAAAACTATTTATTGGCATTATACTCGAGAGTCTTCTAGCAAAAATAACTTGATCTTCTAGACGTAGTTCGAACCGCCCTTCTCACTTTTCAGCGTCGCTAAGGTTCATAGCCGTCTCATACCACTGGATGTCCTTTTCCTTTGTCAAGTATAGGCCAGGGTAGTCGACCTTGTTGCCCTAGAGAATCTTACCAGATGTACCAGCAAGCTCTAGAAGTTTAGATTCTAAAGACAAGGGATAAGCTAGCAAGGATGAGTACTTTTGTACTGAGTAAGTCGAGAGTATAATAGATCAAATGACATGTCTACTTACAATCAATAAATTATATAATCCATATTTAAAGATTTTGGTTTGAAAGAATGAAAACAATTGATTTTATTAAAGTCTATTGCTGCTACCAATATGGATAACCACGATCATTGTCACTCCCATCCTGGTAGTCGGAGTAAATATTTACATATTTTAACTCTGCAGAGGTTACTTCTTTTTACCCACAAAAATTCTTAACTAAACAGCCACACGATCTTTGCATTTCTTAAAATGTATGGCTTAGTTAAGAGAACAAAACCTTTCGCTTAACTCGTATGCTTCATCTTCACCCGGCATGGTTATCATGCCGTTGTAGTAAGCCTTGGCCCACTACCCCACTCAATACACTCATAGGCCGCTCTTAGCTCACTTTTTCATTTATCATTGCATGTAGTGTTTCACACATTCACTCAGAAATTCATAATCACTCTAATAATACGCTCCCAGCTCACATGCTCCCAGCTCACAGTATGCAATGTACCCATGTAGAGGTAAGTTTCGGACAGGTTAATTGACTCTGCCTGTCCTATACCAGGTCTGTAGTAGTATGTAGGGACAAGTAAGAAGCTAGTAGTTAGTTGGTGATACCTAATGATATTAATCTTATATAGAGGAGCTTTGTCATACTCAAAGAACTTATTCTGGAGCTTTGCTACCTACTAGATAATCAGAATTTATAGTTGCTCCATCAACCGACAATTCCGCTAACCAAACTTTTTTTTATTGCTATATTCATTTCAAACTCCATTAATTTGATTTGATTTAATTTAAAACATAAATTTTTGGTTGTAATATCAACCATATCATAGATTGCACATACGATATAAAAATAGAAGAGATAGGTATCCCAATATGGTCAACAAAAATCAACTTGCCGGTTCAAAGGTCAATATTCTCATCGTAGCCTAGCCAATTCTAATAAGCGTGAAGGCCTTGAGCTATTATCCTGTAGTGTTAGGCCATAACGAGGGCCAAAGGCTTCAGCTTATAAGCTTGGTAATCCAATGTTTCTTCACGTCCGGTACTTTGAAGAAGTCTGTCAATTGGTTACCATTAACAATTGATCAACTCGCAATATTTACTACTCGATATTTAAACATGTGCCTATTTGTACAAATATGCAACTAATTTTTGAGGAAAATAGTCCAAACAATCTACATACAATGCTATCAAGCATTAATGTACACTCATTCACAAAATCAAATGACTACTAACACCTAAGCTCAAACGATAGCCCTTCGACAAGTCAAGTTCTTATTTTAGGAACATACACTAAATTAAAAACAATTCTAGAAAATGACAATTCAAGGACATTATAAGGAAAGATGCATTACTAATCCCCATATTCTTGACTTGTGCATGCAACGACATATGGGAATTTGAGTTCACCTAGACATGAGCAAATGCAAATATGTCTTTAGTTGATTCAAGAAATACAAATGAAATTAATAACAAGATCAAGTTCATCCACAACAACACTTTATTTATTTTAGTGTAAGTGCGGCGACCTGGCATACTACCCACCTGGAAGTATGCCCGGTCTTTGAACATTTCCTGAACAAGTAAGGATTATCCGACAAATGTTCACGCTAGGGTAGCAAAACAGAAGCATTCTATTAAGTATATAGGGTTAACATAAAAGATAATAATTACATTTACTAAGTTTATTACAACAAAAGCATCATGACTGTTTCGAGTCAACTGCAGCTACTAGTCTTCATCACTAGCACCAAAGTAGGTTGGATTCGAAGTTGTAGATATCCACCTCAAAATCCTCTGGATTGTCATCTTCTGCGTTAGTTGGCGCCGCTTCGCCAATGGAGTACTCAAGATTTACTCAAGGATATACAAATATAGCAAGAATGAGTACCGTGGTACTTAACAAACAATCAAAGTTCTAATGCAGCATGTAAACTTTAACTAGTCAAAAGAGTAATAGATTTATTAAGCAAGGATGAAGTTTTTCTTATTAAAATTTTTCCGTGATTGAGAAAACTCAAATTGTTAAGTAAAATCTACTAGACACTTTATATCATAAGGGTGAAGCTACCTGTAGGCCTATTTTCCTACCGCGATGTAATTTTCAACTTGAAAGTAAGGAGTGAATATTTATATTTTTACTCTGCGGAGATGTATCACATTATCCATAGAAACTCTTGATTTCCATGTCGGTGTTCGCCTACATCATTCCGCATTTCTCAAAATGTGTGACACAACCAAGAGAACACAACCTTTTTTAAACTCCTTGCACTTGGTACCCCACTGGCATGGTGTCGCCATACCCTTGTGGACACTCATCCGCTATACCACCGGTCAAACCTATAGCTCGGGGCCCAACCTCGGGTCATGACTTTCATTCATTCATCTATAAATAAATACATATACATTCCCATATCGAGGTGCTCTAACTTCTGGATAAGATACTTGACTCAGCTTGTCCCATATCAGGTCTGTAGTTGATACGGGTAATACAACATTGGATAAATGTGACAATTGGTTAAATCCTTATCTTTGGTGGAAAACCTTCACATTTCCTTCTTTCTTAAGGAACACGAGCCATCCCTTAGCTCTAACAAGATTATTCTCAACTTTTGTCTGTGGCACCTTTACTAGGGCCGATATTTAATTCCATAAAATATTTTTTTTGATGCAAGGTGGTAATTTATCTAGATTGTCAATTAATGATAGTGAAATAACTTCAACCAAACATTCTTAATATGGTGAAGGAATAGAACTTGATTGGATCAACGAATTCAGGATCCGGGGTCTGCAAGTTGCTCTGAGGCTCCTCGCTTAGATCCGCTTCTGGGATAAAAGTAATTAAGTATATAAGTTTTTAGAAGAATATTGGTGATTATAATTCAAGGGTGCAACATTAAGTGCTAAACGTCCTCACCTCTCTCGCGATTCGGATACTCAGTCCTGAACTAGCTTTTAACGTGTCGACGATTGGGACTCTGATTTTTAGTCGAACTTACATAAAATATTAAAGGGAAATGTGAAGCCAATCTAAGGTGAAGCTCAGGTATATTATGGTATCTATGTCAAAGGAAGAAAGGAATTTATATAGGTTCAGGCCCTTTGATGGTGAATAATAACCCTATTTCCTGTTGGGATTTCACTATGTAATTGAGGGTTATAAGAAGAGAACCAAGGATGTTCTTAGATGGATTAAGAACAATCTTGTACTCTTTAGCTTACAATCAATATTGATCTACTGTGTCTAGTTTTAAAGTATTGTGTCTTGAATCTCTTGCTTTGTCCCCTGATCTCTTCCGGCGATCCTTCTTTTATAGCTCGTTGCCAGTCGTCGGTTACGGGATTGAAGGGTCACTGAGAGGCAGACGTGCACACACTAGCTCCTTTCAATTGATCAAATAAATCGTTGATCCTTAGAAGTGGGTACTTATTCTTAATGGTTGCGTTGTTCGGTGCTAAGTAGTTGATGCATAACCTCAAACTTTCATCATTCTTTTTAACAAATAAGGTTGGTGCACCCCAAGGTAATGCACTAGGCTTGATGTTACTTTTCTTCTTCAGCTCATCTAACTACTTCCTCAATTCTTTTGACTCTCTAGCTGGTATCTAGTATGGCTACTTAGCAACAAGTGATGTTTCAGGATTCAAATTGATAATGAATTATATCTCTCTTTCTGGCGGTAATTCGATTATCTCTAGAAAAAATTTTGGGTAATCACACACTACTAGAATTTTCTCCAACTCCTTGGGTTTTACGGCCACTAAGATTTGCTTTAGAGTTTACCCTTTTGTTGGGTTCCCTCAATTACAATGGGTTCCTATCTAGTCATGACTAAGGTCACTATTTTGCTAACACAGCTGATGTCAGCACCATGGGCTGCTAGCCAATCTATTCCCTGCACAACAAAGATGTCACTGAGTGAGATCAAGATCAGGTTCGCCCTAAATTGGTTGTCCATGATCTCAAAACGGTAGTCCCTACATATATGTTGGCACAATTCCACTTTCCCTAGGACACTTATGCTTAAGGGTGTTTGTAGGTGTTCAGTAAGAAAATTATACTTCTTCATGAAATCTCTAGAAATAAAAGAATGGATTGCTCCCGAATCAAACAATGCTACAGCATTAATTCCTAAGATGAGAATTTTACTGATTATCATGTCATTAGCAGTTTCAGCTTCTCTCAAAGTCACATTGTACATTCGTCCCTAGTTTGTCCTTTGTGGCTTGCCTCGGCCTATTGGTGGTACCATAGTTTGTGTCAGTTGTTGATAGCCTACATTAGGTAGAGCTAGTAGAGCCAACTGCAATGCATACTTTGATCCTCTTGCTTTTGGACAATTTGCCTTCAAATACCCGAATTCTTCACATCTATAACATTGACCTCTTTCGTTAGGGCAATCTCGAATAATATGATCTCCCTGAAAGAAGAAACACTTGGTAGCAAATTGTGCAAGTGGAGTTGAGGCATTAGTCTGGCAAAAGCATTAGATAGCCAGGGGTCTAGGGTTAGGGTTCCCCAAAGGTTAGGTAGTCTAACCATCCCCTTTGTTGTAGTCCTTAGACCATCATAATGAGCTCTTTTCTTGTTTTCTTCTTCCAAGAGTTGTCTCTCATATTCCATTCCAATCACCCTATCTACAAGACGCTAGCATTCCTCTAATTTGAAAGATTTGATATGCATCCTTAATACAAGTCGTAGTCTATTTTGGAACCTTTCAATGCACTTCTTCTCAATATCTACATCTTTAGGAGCATAGCGCAACAGTGAGTTGAACTGATGTAAGTAGTCCAACACCGTTGCGCTACCTTGCTCAAGTATTCTAAATTATGCTTTCTTCTTCTCTATGATACTTCGTGGTATGTGAGTGTGACAAAACTTATCCTTGAATTCTTCCTAGGTCAGGTTTTGTCCTCCCAGCAATTTTTGCTGAAATTTACCAGCCAAACTACGGCATGCCCAATGAGTTGATGGGAAGCATAAAATACTTTCTCCATGTCACTACATTGAATGACTTTTAACTTTCATTCATTGTTTTTTTTAGAGAGAACTTTCATTCAATGTTTATCAACCAATCATCTACATCCAAAGGATTAGATGAAGTTGCATAGGTTGGGGGTTTGGTTCTCTTGAACTCAGAGAACATCCTAGTTCGATGAACAAATTGCGATAGATTCGTTAGGTTATTCAACGACCTTTGGAAGAGAGTGTTTTTCGATTTTCCATAATTCTTAGAATTGCACTATTAAACATGATGGGGTCATTGAGATTGATAGGTGGCACTCCGAGTAGTGCGTTGTCGTTTTGCCCATTGCTCCAGTCGGTTTTTGTGTCGGAACTTCCTCCAATGTAGCTCATCCGTTCTAATCACAATTCCAATTAAGACAAGGGAACTGTTTTATTCCAATATTAAAGAAACTTTAACATCACAACTCAAACTACGGACAAACTGATAACTCCGAAACAATTATTCTTGACTAACAATTCAGAAAAACATACACTTAAAACTCTAAATACTCAAAAGACTCCAAATGAAACTAAGGACTACAAGGAGCAGGGGCGGGGTAGGGTTCGGGAGAAAGAGGGGTAGCTTTCGGAGAGAGGAGGGGACTGGGGTGGCTGGCCCGCCCGCGGCCACAGAGTTCTTTTGTTGTGCGGGAGAAGTGCGGAAAAAGCACGGACGGTGCCCAATTGGTCACCGCACCTCTGGCATTGGTATTGGTCATTTTTTTGTTCAGAACGTCAAAAGTTCAGTATAAACAGTTGAAGACTGACGAGGGGCACCCAATCACAGATCAATTTCGGCCACTTGATACTTTTTAGTTTGCATCCCATCAACATGAGTGACGAGACATTGAAAATTTTTTGCTTGACCAGGCAGGTAAGTAGAAATTAACTTATATGTAATTAGTGATCTTGTCTAGTTAGACATGTCTAGTATTATCAGGTGTTCAATTTTTAATACCTAGAAATCAGGCATATGACATACCTGCGCAAAACTCTAGGCGTGCCTAGTCCAGACAAAGTTATGACGCAAACTAAACACTCTCTGAGGAAGTTTTCAGTCAAATTCTTCGACAATGATGCTAATCAAACATCCTCCTGAGAGCTCTGTGGAAATAAAAAGGACTGTTTTTGACAGTGTATGGTCCGATGTGTATAAGTTCAGTGTATTCCTCGCTTGCGCATAGATAGCTCCATCATACTGGCTGTCAGCCTACAGTGAACATGAAATGGAAAGCTGAAGCTGCTGAATACAGTCGCAACTAGAATACTTCGTTTCAAAATACAAAACTATATACACAATTAAAGAGAGGTAAAGTCAAGGGAGAGAAAAGCATCCAAGTTATTGCCAGAAAGAGCTACTATCTTAATAGATGTAAAGAAAAGAAACAGGCTTAGATGCCACAAGAACAAGATGCACCACATATCAAGATCTCTCTGGCAACATTTGGCAATAATTTAAACAGCCACTCCTTACCAAACATGCATGCCTAATGGAATTGACAAACATTACTCAAAAGAGTCAAAACACAATGTCATGAGCATAAACCAGTAATCTTAAAAGCCAATTCTTCAACAACAAAAACAACAGTGTTACACCTTGCAAGAAATTTTACAAACATTTGAGATCACAGTTACTTTCACTTGAGCAGAACAGACAGAGCTAACACAAACACCACAGCAGCTCCAGAGCTCAACTAAAACCACCCTCTGTGTTTTACAATAGTTCTATCATCTCATTGCAATTTAACACTAGATGATGTCCCATTCTTTTCAATCTCTCGCTGTCTTGCACGTTCCATCTTCCGTTTACGCCATTCCTCAAGAGCTGCAGATATTTGCAAGATTGTCAGACTCTATGGATTCCAAAAGAGAAAGAAAAGCAAGATAAGCAAATAACTTCCCAGATGCATTGGTAAAACAGTACTGTGGCTTAACGACTTCTGCTAACAAGGATAACAAATTGTCGGTTTCTATTACATATATTGGGGAACAAAAGGTTGCTTGCATAGAGAGCTTATTGACTGGTTTCAAAAGTGATGACAGGATCAACATATAAACCTATCCATACCTTTTCTTTTTTTTAGAAAATTCTTACTTTGCCTTATTCAGTTATTCTTGCACTTGCGCAGACATTCTACAATGGTCTGCTACAGCTTACAACACAATTTTAAGATATATCATCTATGTTTCATAACTGTTGTTATTGCATGTCACTTTTGATCAACATGATATTCAACTGAATTATTTTGCAGGTTCTATGTTGTTGATCCTGATCGTGAGATAGCTTCAGCTTATTAGTTCTTGGGCCATGGAGAATATGATTACACAACAAGCAACAACAAAAGGCAGCCAATTCTACTGACAAAAGAAACATTTTCCTGGGATATGGGGATCCAGTTAATCAGGAAAACCAGAAGAAAGCATATTTATCAGATGTTTGAGGTTGCATTGGAACAAGAAGCTGGCAAACCAAACAATATCAAGTGTGTAAGTTGCTGTTATGCCCAGGCATTTAAAACATGGGTTGTGACAGCAATATGATAATATCTGAAAGAAGCTGCTTTTCAATCCATGTATCAAACAATTCAGGTTCAAATGTTATGGCGAACTTCGTGTGCAAACATTTTTGGTTCCTGCATATCCAATCCCACACACATTGCAGAAGCTAAAGAGTAGTGGTACATGATTGATCCTAAATTATCAATGAACAAAAAAGGATTGAAAAATGGATTCAGAAAAACAAACCTTTCTGGCTATTGCCATCATTCCCCGCCCTTAAATCTTTCAACCTTTTTGATAAGTCTACAGCAGCAGTCTGCTTGGGATCTTCTTGTGTAGTCATGCCATGCTCACCGTAAGCTTCTTGCTCAATTTCTTTTACCTATGCAATGATTAATGAGCATTACGAAAGCAACAAAAGAGGGCTTTTATGTTGTCCTTGAAATGTCCTTTCCCCTCATCATGAACAAAATGTATAACAACTTACTCTCCTAATCAAATCCATGGGCTCCATTGTACGGCGCAACTCTTCAGACTCCCATATGTACTGTAACTGAGCTGCGAAAGAGTAATACCCAATTAAGTACCCTGCACCTACATTAGCTAATTTGCAAAAGAAGAAGGCAAAAGAAAAAATATCAATCAATGATGGCAAATGGCAAATCCAGTGTGTAGTCAAACAAACAAAACCAAACCAGCTAACTCTATTTTGAATCTTGAGTTTTCAACATATGATGGCCCAAATGTATAGCTATATTGTAACAAGAACCTGAATTGTCTCATTTGAAGCAACCACAGACTAACAGCTCACATGGAATTCAGACCGGATGAACAAAAAATGACAGCCGCATCTTTCTCAGCTCCAGGTGGAACCTAGATTGTCTATGACAAGTGGAGTAATCAGAAGTTCATATCCACACATCAAATTAAAAGAAGAACTCGTAACTTTGCTAGATTTTCTATATAACCAGTGAATTGTTCTTAATTCCACATTCTTGTGGGGCGGATTTGAACAAACTTAGAGACTCAAGCAATCTAAGCTGAATTGCTCAAATCCATGACTCAGGCTCTTCTAAAGATCGGATTTTGACAGTAGAAACCAGCACAGTAAAGCGTCATACCAGAATCTAACTTCTGGCCGCCGGCGATGTACGGCCGGTAGGAAGAGAAGTAGTTGCTGCGGAGGAGGAGAGCGATCGCGAGGAGGTTAATGGCGCAGACGGCGATGGTGGCGCTCCTGTACGACAGCCGCGAGGCCCCCGTTGCCGCCCTCCACGGCGGCTGCCCGTCCATTCCGTCTACGGCAGCGGCACCAAGGCTCGCCGGTGGAGAACCGGAGGAAAGTATGCAGCAACCGACCGAATCGCTTCTTTCGACGAGAAGTTACTTTTTAGTTGTACCAGCTAAGCAGCCTCCCAAAAACGTATTGTATTTCAGAAAGTGTATTTACGCCTCCTCGTCTCCTCCGACCACCACATCCGACGACGATGCAGGCGGCGGGACCACCACCTCTCCCACTCCTCCGCAGCGGCCATTGCCGCCATCAGATCAGCCTCCCAACCCACCCTTCTTCCCCAAGGTACGCTCCTCACCCCAACCCCCCACCACCCCCACCCCCACACACACACACACACACGCACAACACCCTAAAGGTGTTGAAGGTGTATAGATAATGCAGTGTAGGTTTGACCTTCCCGGTAGAGATTGTGCGTAATGCAGTGATGGTTTGACCTTAACATTGCATGTTTTGGTGTTGGACAAAAGCTGAACCTTTTCGGTGTAAGGTGAAACGTTTGTTCATTATTCCCCAATACTACAGTGCATCTTCTTGTGCAATGCTACTAGGGGTCTGCAAATTTGAACCAAACCAAAAAAACTGAATCGAACCAAAATTTACGGTTTATGTAGCATACGGTATCTGGTTCGGTAGAGTAGTTAACTTATTTACGATATTCGGTATGGTTTTGGTTTTTACCCAAAAAACCGAAAAAATTAAGTTTATATGTCCATCCTCGGCTCCTCCCGTCCTAACCCAGTCAGGCAGTAACCCTAAGTGGCTAAGTCCCTTCTCCGGTCCTCATGTCCTCCCCGTGCTGCCTCCTCCGCCGCCTCCCTTCTCCCCATGCCACCTCCTCCTCTGCATTGCCTGTTCCTCCCTGTGCCGCCTCCTCCTCCCCATGTCATCTCCTCCGTTGCCTCCCTCCTCCCCGTGCTGCCTCCTCCACCGCCTCCCTACTCCCCGTGCTGCCTCCTCCACCGCCTCCACTTCTGTAGGATCGAGGATGCCAACTAGAGGGGGCGAATAGGAGGCTTTAAAATTTTTTCTAATAAAACAACTTATACAAGATTAAAGCCTAAAAGATCTAAGAGCAAATAAAAAAGTGAATCAATTAAACAAATAGATTGCACAAATAAAAAGAGAGGAAGAGAGACAAACACAACGATGTATCCCGAGGTCTCGGAGACTCGCCTGATCTCCCCTACTCCTCGTTGAAGCACTCAAATGAATGAGTCTTGTTTCAATATTTACGAAGAATATTTCCACTAGGATTGCTCCTTCCCCACTCCAGAAAGGTGAGCACCAAACTTCTCACAAACACACCGAGCCTCTCTGACAAACTTTGTCAATGGAGAGATCAACGGTCACGCCACCAAACCGTCTAGGTGAAGACAATCACCAAGAGTAACAAGTTGTGAAATTTTCTCTTGACCTCCAACAACCACTGAGAAACTCTAAAGATACAAATGATGCGAATGAATGCTCTCGGAGGCTCTCTCTCTTAATCACAAGGAATGATACTTGATCAACAGATCAAGATGTTAGCACTAGAAAACTTTGGCTCAAGTGTATATATGATACATACTTATGAAAGGGAGAAAAACTCATCCATGATCTTCTTTAGTTGCTCCTGGTCGAACAGAGAGGTCTTCTCTTTGTCTTGCCTTTGCTGCCATGCCTTCACATCGTCTCGCCTTCGGTTCAACATTCTTCTATCCCCCTGAAAAAGTTAGGACCCCTTCTCTATTTAGAGAGGCTCCGGGTTGGTTGCAACCATCCAACAACTAGAGATTTTTGGGGGATTTGAATTTGAAAAGGAGATAAACACTATTATTTAAATAATTAAAAGATAATATCAATGTTTATCCTTATCTTGTTTGAGTTCGGGCTGAATGTCGATGCGACCAAACCCAATCCGGGTCAAATTCGACCAGTCTAAGTCCGAGTCTGATTTTGACCAGACCCAAATCCAAACCTGACTTGACTAGTGTCGACGATTTGGATTCGGAGTCCCTTGTCGATCTTACGTAGATTTGTGAGTTGTATGTGAGACCTTTCAATGTGCCCTCAGGGAAGTTAGGATAAGTAATGAAATAGGGACACGAAGATTTATACAGATTCGGACCCTCGATGGTGGGAGTAGTAGCCCTACGTCCTGTTGTGATTTCACTATGTATGAGAAAAAGAGTTTACAGGGAGAAGAGATTATCACAGGCGATGATCTCTCCTTATACTTCTGTCTAACTAACTATGTCTAAGTCTTTAAGCATTGTTGACTCGTTGTCTTGTTTGTTAACCACCCTCTACATCGTGCATCAATCATCCTTTTATACTGAATGAAAGGACGCCAATGCGAAACGGTTCTGGACGATTGTCATGGTGTAGTTTGTATAACCGCACTCATCTCCTTCACCGGTTAAGCATGTGCAATTGTAGATAACCGCACACATTAACCTCCAGGCAGTTGTCTTCTCACGTGGGAGCTAGAAGTTATCTTAATCCTGGGAACATGTTTGGTAAAGACTCAAACACCCCCGAGTTATCCTGGTCGCACATGGACAGCGACCTTCTGACCGTGCATAGCTTGCGACCTTATGACCGTGTAAGTACTGCGACCATAAACTGTCCTTTGTGTCCACGCCCTTCTGTCATACAAGAAGTTGTTCATCTGGGACCATATTGGCTGCTAAGACACATTAACACATATCACATCCGAACCTGACTTGAACATGATATAAGTTTAAACAACTGACTAGCACGGGTGATAATCCTCGTCAGCTAGCCCCCAAATTTGAAGAGATAAAAAGAATTATAACTTCAAATTTAATCTTGCATCGAATTTGTAACCTGACGCCTCAACTTCTTCCGTTGATACTGTATGCCGCATGGCGGTTTATCTCCCGAGGAAAAACCTCTAGTTTTTCTTGACAAGTAATGATGAATTTATTGACTTATTTAATCAAGGCAACAGTTGTAAGTATATTTTAAGAACTCGAGACGTCCGTGGAAACGAACCGACGCCTCCTGGCTCTATAAATAGAGGAAGCTTTTCAATTCTTAAACTTACAAGTTTTTCTTGACTAAGTCTTTTAGAACCATTTCCCATTCTCTTCTTCCACGTTCCCTTCTCTATTCTCATCTTGATAGCGAACCAAGACTCCAAGAAGATTATTGAGATTGAGAGTGATGAGGAAGAAAAAGAGATAAGGACCGAGCTTGATCAGGATCTTCAGAAAATAAGACTTTTCAGAAATTCTGATGCAAGTCTTTCTTCTATAATTTGATCACTTCCAAAGTAATGCATTTTGGAATTTGCAGGTGCACGAGGAACTAATCCCTCTAAAGAAGAGATCCAGAAATGACGAAGGATCCTCCGATGGAGTTGCATCCACTACTATAGAATAGCTTTGCACTATCGGTTCAAAATCGTCTATACTAACGGTTCTCTTACCGCTAGTGATCGGCACGATAGAAGAAACCTAGCACAACTCTAACGGTTACAAACTTCAGTACAATAACTATATTCTAACAGTTCTATATTAGAGAACCATTAGTACAATACCTATATTCCCACGGTTCACTACTCGCAAATGTTAGTACTGGTAAATTCCTTCTAATGGTTCGCTACTCGAAACCATTAGTACTTTAAATTTATTCTATCGGTTCAGTACTCACAACCGTTAGTATTATAAATTTTCTTGTATCGGTTTTAGGTTATTAACCAATAGTATTACAGAATTTCGTCTAACGGTTCACTACTCGCAACCATTAGTAATAGAAAATTTCTTTAAACGGAGGGAGCCTTATTCTAACGGTTAACCTGTAACCGTTAGTACTAGCATAACTTCTTCTAACAGTTCTGATTTAGTAACCGTTAGAATATGTTACAAGCAGCTACAAATACAAATGAAAAAGGTGCATTCACAGATACAGCAATACAGAGATATACACATTCAACAGATTGAACCTAATTATTCACAGATTGAATTTATTCACAAATACACCAATACAGAGATACACACATGCATTGAATAGATTGAATCTAATTATTCACATATTGAATTTATTCACAAATACACCAATACAAATACACACATACA
The DNA here is from genome assembly GCA_019359835.1 of Pharus latifolius. Classification (NCBI taxonomy): domain Eukaryota; kingdom Viridiplantae; phylum Streptophyta; class Magnoliopsida; order Poales; family Poaceae; genus Pharus; species Pharus latifolius. Next base: position 7,257,975 of record CM033328.1, read on the forward strand.
CAAATTAGCACATTCAATGTATATGACACAAGTCATTTACGATCGATTGTTGATAGCCACTTCATCCATCACATATTGAGCCCAAATTTATCGCAGCTCCTTTACCTGAGGCAGCTCGTATTGGTCTTTCAACATGGCGCTTTGCATGCGTGTATGAAGTTAGGAACGTACGTCACATTCAATGTTCGATTTTGAGTCAGGAAAAATGCTTACCTTAGGGAATTGGGCAAAGTCTATCCTGATCAGGTCATACATAAACCCCATGACATAGAACCCACATTCCCATGATTGTGGCTGCTGATGGCACTGGGATAATTGCATATGCAAAGACATAAACCCACATTAACTCGGAAGAACTAATTAAGCATAAATTAAAAGACTCATCATGAGTAGTTCCATCCGTATTAATTATTTCATATTTTTTTCCAAGAAATTGTTGTGCCCTTCGACGCGTCATGCCTCTCTCCAGCGGTAACATAATTTTTGAAAGCCCTGTATTTAATTTAGCATTGTTGGTTAATATGTTATCATTAATTAGCTAGTCAGATCAAAAATTAAATCAACTGTGTTACTTATGCGTCTATGTGCCACGTGAGGGTGAAAACATGCGCTACCCTGTCGCTCATTGAATCGAGGTAGTACACCTCATTCATCCATGGGCAAATGAAGACGAGGACCCAGTGGCCCCTACATTGTACATAAAAGCGAACCGTTTCATGTATATGTTAGGCGTAACATACAAGAATGAGTTAACTTAGTAGGAAATGCACTAACCTTTGGTGGTACGGCGCAAGAATGAACTCCCGGTCCTGCTGCACCAATAGTACCCTTGATGATCCGTTTAAGACCTAGTCTTTGTCTTTTCACTAGGCTCGCTCAGATACTAATATGCGGAATAACGGGATCTTACTCGGAAATACCGAAACCCAAAGGTTGATCAAAAACACAGCTCAAGTTAATTGCACAACTCTTTATTTCAAAGAGGGCTTTACACGTCGAACGTTAGGTCGCACTCGCCTACGTCGAGGGAACTATGTGTCTAAGACTTCAATCTAGACTCGAGATCTAAACTAGACTTATTACAAGGTATTTATAGTCCAATCGTATGAGTACGTATCAGACTCAGTAACATAAATGTATTAGACTCATATAACTAACTAACTCTAAACAGATAAGTTTAGTTATATATATTCAGATCGGATTACAATTCTGACTAGGGAACGAATTCCTTTTTCATGGTCGCGAAACCTTCTGAACACGGTTATGGTCGCGTACCTTATGCGATCAGGACCTGAAGATCCTCTCGGATCATGACTCCCTTGTTGAGAAGGAGCCAACCCCTGTTGTGACCTCTCGATCAAACTGGAGATGTGAAAATTGTGCTTATCCATTTTCTCTGGTGTACCACTTTGCCCCACGTACTCGTTGACCTTTCTGACTGATTCGAAAAGTCTCCTTTGTGTCACTGTCGGTGGTAGTCACCTTCTTCTCCAGAATCACATCTTCGCGTAGAGGTTCGTCTCATTGATAGACCAAGTCTTCAACTGATGGTACTATAGTATCTGGCTCATCATCCAACATTGAAGGCTCGAAGAGTTTGAGGTGCTCAATATTGATAACCGAGTAAATATCCATGTATGGAGGTAACTAGAGTTGACAAGCATTATTACCCACTTTCCGCAAAATCCGAAAAGGACCATAACGAATGGGTTTGAGTTTCTTACCTTCACCTTTAAGTCTCTCCTTACTCAGATGTAACCATACCATATCACCTTCTTGAAATTGTGCATCAACTCGGTGCCGATCATGTTGCGCCTTGTACTTGAGTTGAGCTTTCAGCAAGTTCTGTTCAATTTCTCGATGGAGCCGTTGAATACCTTCTAGGAATTTTTGTGCTTAATCCTGATCAGATGCTTCCTTGCTGTTTTGTGCTGAGGTAGGGATCACAAACTCTATGTCAAATGGACTTTGTGGTAGAAATCCTAAACATAGCTCAAATGGCGACTTTCCAGTCGAACCATGCATTGTTCGATTAAAAGCAAGCTGCAGGTACGGTATGCTTTCATCCTAGGTCTTTGGGTGCTTCGAGTTATATGCTCTCAAGAGATGAACGACTGTGCGATTTACCACCTCGGTTTGACCATCAGTTTGCGGATGAAAAGCAGTACTCTTCTTTAGCTTGGTGTCCATCATCGTCCAGAGCGATCGCCAAAATTGACTAAGGAACCGAATATTGCGATCGGACACAATAGAAGTCGGCAGTCCGAAGTGTGTCCAAACGTGTTGAAAGAATACCTGAGCTGCTTCTTCTCCCGTGATAGTCTTTCGACAAGGTATAAGAATAATCATTTTGGAGAACCGATCAACGACAACGAATAGATAGACGTTGCCACGTCGGGTCTTAGGCAATCCTCCCAAGAAATCCATGGATATGCTCTCCCATGGTCGCGATGGAACTAACAAAGGAGTGTACAAAGCTAATTTTCGGTTTGCCGGTTTCGAGATGCTGCAGAGACCACAGTCTCGAACAAAACTAGCCACATCTTACTGCATACGTGGCCAGAACACTTGTCGGTGAAGATTTTGCAAAGTCTTCGTAACCCCAAAGTGACCAGCAACCTTCGATGTGTGTGCTTCTCGCATCCATTGAATTCGAGGTGCTCCACAAGTAAGTTGCCCTTGTACAAGAGTCATTCTCAACGGACGAACTCCGTAGGTTTCCCTATTTCGAGCTCAGTCAGCGCTATTTGAAAATCAGGGTCTTCATTGTATATAGTGGCGTAGTCATCATGACATGAGGGCTCGATCTGCATGAATGCTGATAAGCAGAGGGTCGTAATTGGTGGTCGCGACAACATGTCCGCTAATTTGTTGTGTACGTCCTTTTTGTACTTAATCACCAGATTAAACTGCTGCAGATACGACATCCACTTCATGTGCTGAGCTTGCTGTAGCTTGGACTGAGTTTGCAAATATTGCAATGGTTAATGGTCGGTGTGGACAACAGTCTCTTTACCCAAGAGATAACACCGCCAATGTTTCACGGTCTGATGCAGTGCACACAACTCTTTGTCATAAGTCGGATAGTTCTTCTGAGCTCCCTAGAATAACTCGGAGTGATATGCCACTGGTCGACCTTCTTGCATGAGCATAGTGCCCATGGAATAACCTGAGGCATCAGTTTCTAACTCGAATGGTTTCTGAAGATTCGACAAAACTAACACAGGCGCCTCGCTGATCTTCCTCTTCAGCAAGAGAAACGTGTCCTCCAGTTTCCCTGTCCACTCAAACTTTTGATTTATCCTGGTTAATGCATGTAATGGAGGAGCCACAATCGAGAAGTGTCGGATGAACTTCTAAAGATATTGGCATGCACCCACAAAACTACCCACGTCCATAACTGTTCGCGGTCGCGGCCACTCGCGAATCACTCTTACTTTATCCGGATCGATTTGTAATGTACCGTTGCTGACAATGAATCCTAGGTAAAGTAGAATTTGTTGGCCGAACTCGCACTTCTTACGGTTGAGGCGAAGTCAATGTTGCCGCAGCTGTTCGAACACCTTTTCAACATGAATGAGGTGCTCATCCCACGAACGACTATAAACCAGTATGTCGTCGAGGTAAACGATCACAAAGTCGTCGATGAACTGTCTCAATACATCATTCATAAGACGGATGAAAGTTTTCGGAGCGTTGCAAAGATCAAACGGCATGACCAACCATTCGAACAGACCTTGTCATGCTTTAAACGTGGTCTTCCACGTATTCTCCTCTCGGATGCTGCTTGATGATATCCTGATTTAAGATCCAATTTGGAGAAGATAACAGCATGCTTCAATTGGTCTAGTAGGTAGTCAATACCAGGAAAGGGGTATCGGTTCTTGATGGTCATCTTGTTCAGTGCTCGATAGTCGATGCACATACACCAAGTCCCATCTTTCTTTGGCACTAACACCACAAGAGATCCACAAGGTGAACTACTCGGTTGAATGATACCATTGTTTAGCAACTCACCAAGTTGTCTCTTGATCTCTTCATTCTCCAATGCTGAGTTGCGATACATACTCAGATTGGGCAGTGTCGCATCAGACACCAGCTGAATTTCGTCCTCGACTGGACGTTTCGGTGGACGACCTTGGGCACTCTCGAACAAATTACAGTATTTCTCCAGCAGTCCCGACAAACGACCAGAATCCTCTCGGCACACCAACAACAACGCTGGTCGAGTACCCTCACCTTGACCAATGGGTCGAACCATGACAAGCACGTACTTGTGACATGCATTGACAATTCGTTTGGTTTGATTTACGGTAATCAAGTTTGAAGTGTTGACGTGGATGTCTCTATTGATTACGAACTTAACTCTGTCTTTGGTGAGGTCATACTCTTGTGCACGCCGATGGAAGTGAGCGTCTCGATCATACAGATACGGACTCCCAAAGATCACCTGACAGATATCGATAGGGACAACATCGCATTGCACCTCATCGATATACCGTATAGAGATTGTAAACTTCAACACACACTGACTCGTAATTTGTTGGTCCACGTCAGATGTAAACCAACCCAGCGGATATGGTCTTGGGTGTGTGGTTGTCTTCAAACCAAGTCACCGAACCTGTCCAGCAGAGACCAGATTCTTCTAACTTCTGGGATCAAATATCGCTGCGACCACTTCGTGCTTCACCTGGATGTTGATGATGAACAAGTTCTTCATTGGGTGATGGTCGTTCGATGGATCCGAACCCTTCTCCTTCGGCATTTCCATCCGAGACAAGGTCGTATCCGCCTCAACAACCGAATTCACTCGGACAATTTCTTCATCGGGTGAAGTCGCAGTAGCCATGGTTGTTCTTTTCCCTGGTCTATTTTTCTTTGGTCGAAATTCTGCATGAAGCTTGTAGCATTTGTCCTTGGTATGACCCGTGACTTGACAATGTTCGCAAAAGGCACCCTTGCCCGATTTTGAAGCGTTGTTTTTCGAACTCGGCTTTCTTTTTGTCGAGGTCATACTTTCCTTCGTGCCTTTGTCGTTGCAGGATTTGTTTTTCTTCTCGATCGCCATAGCGATTGTGCTTGTGGTCGCGATGTCTTGGATGCCGAACAGACTTAGCTCCGTACTGATCAATTTCTGAAGTCCAGATGTATATTTCCTAAGTACCCGAGGATCGGACAGTGAGATGCCGATGACCATTGCTTGTCACCGAAACTCCGTAGTATAGTCTTGGACGGTCTGGTCACGCCGTTGGTACAATCTGTGCCAATGTTCCCATCTCTCCTCAAGGTAACCCATCGGATAGAATTCTTGTCGCAGAAGTCATTTGAATTGACCCCATGCAAGGTCGTCAGCTTCACTACTGGCGACAAGTGCCTTCCACTAAGTCTTGGCGTGGTCCTTTATCTTCAAAGGTGCGAATTTTACCTTTTGAGCGCTATTGAACCCTTTCAGGTCAAAGTAGGTCTCAAGTTGATCGAGCCATGAATCTAACTTCTCGGCATCGATTTCCCCATCATACATGGGTATTTCAATCTTAGCGTCGACCTTGAAAGATCCGATAGCAAAAGAGGTGTTGGTGAGGTCGTCGGCCTTATGGTCGCCTTCGTCTTCATCTGCCCTACACAAGTCTTCACCAGTCTTCACACCCATAACCTTTCCTGCTTCAGGAGGTACACTCATGGCATGCTGCTTAATCCAAGAGAGCTTAGCCACTTGTTCGGCTAGGTTAGCTTGAACGGAGATATCGTCAGACATTGTCAAAGACGCAGCTGTAGGAACCATCAATTGATCGCCTAGAGTTTCGCGGAGGTTTTGTAACCCTGGCGAGTCTTCACCATCCACAGGATAGGAAAGTTGCTCTGATACCAACTTGATCCGTTTGAGACCTAGCCTTGGTTTTCGCATTAGGCTCATCCAGATACTAATATACGGAATAACGGGATATTACTCAGAAATACCGAAACCCAAAGGTTGATCGAAAACACAGCTCAAGTTAATTGCACAACTCTTTATTTCAAAGAGGGCTTTACACGTCGAACGTTAGGTCACACTCGCCTACGTCGAGGGAACTATGTGTCTAAGACTTCAATCTAGACTGATGATCTAAATTAGACTTATTACAAGGTATTTATAGTCCAATCATATGAGTACGTATCAGACTCAGTAACCTAAATGTATTAGACTCATATAACTAACTAACCCTAAACAGATAAGCTTAGTTCTATATATTCGGATCGGATTACAATTCCGACCAGAGAACGAATTCCTTTTTCATGGTCGCAAACCAATTCATGGTCGCGAAACCTTTCCGAACGCGGTTATGGTCGCGAACCTTATGCTATCAGGACCTGAAGATCCTCCCAGATCACTTGATATGTATTCCTCCACATGTGCTTGGTCATGCTCTAGCATCGTGAGGCTTATTTTGTCTGGGTCGAGGAAACCCACCCCGTCACATGCCCTCATCGACGCTAGCCTATACATGCACCTGCATGCAAAGTAGACATTAGTAAGTATTGCATACAAAGTGATTAGATTTATGAAATGAACTGCAACAACATATAGGATCAGCAAACTCACCGGACTCCAATCCGTATGATGGACATATCAAGGTCCTGTCAGTTGAAGAGGTCGAACAAATCCTCGTAGGCCACGGATATGCTCCCGGCCTCACGGTAAAAATATCTTGGCCTGAAGTGAACTAAAAATTTGATGTGGCGCCTAGACCGGGTCAGGTACCACTCGTGGAGACTTCTGGTTGTCTAATCCATATTGCGCAGAAGGTACTCCGACACGAGTGGGAACCCATTCTTGAACATACCCGGCTGGCTTTGTTTCACCTTGCCTTTGGCCTTGCCCTTGCCCTTGCCCTTGCCTTTGGTCAGGGAGCGAGTGTATACCTTCGAAGGTTGGGGCGAGGTGCATATCCATGGATTTCTTGGGAGAAGAAACAGCTATCTATTCGAGGTGCATATCCCTTGCCCTTGCTTTTGGCCAGTTCCATCGCGACCATGGGAGAGCATATCTATAGATTTCTTGGGAGGATTGCCTAAGACCCGACGTGGCAACGACTATCTATTCGTGGTCGTTGATCGGTTCTCGAAAATGATTATTCTTATACCTTGTCGAAAGACTATCACGGGAGAAGAAACAGCTTGGGTATTCTTTCAACATGTTTGGATACACTTCGGACTGCCGACTTCTATTATGTCTGATCATGATACCCAGTTCCTTAGTCACTTTTGGCGATCGCTTTGGACGATGATGGACACCAAACTAAAGAGGAGTGCTGCCTTTCATCCGCAAACTGATGGTCAAATCGAAGTGGTAAATCGCACAGTTGTTCATCTCTTGAGAGGATATAACTCGAAACACCCGAAGACTTGGGATGAAAGCATACTGTACCTACAGTTTGCTTTTAATCGAGCAGTGCATGGTTCGACTGGAAAGTCACCGTTTGAGGTCTGTTTAGGATTTTTACCATAGAGTCCATTTGACATGGAGTTTGTGATCTCTACCTCAGCACAGAATAGCAAGGAAGCATCTGATCAGGATCGAGCACAAAAGTTTTTGGAAGGTATTCAACGGCTCCATCGTGAGGTTAAACAGAACTTGCTGTGAGCTCAACTCAAGTATAAGATGAGACATGATCGGCACCGAGTTGATACTCAATTCGAAGAAGGTGATATGGTATGGTTACATCTGAGTAAGGAGAGACTTAAAGGTGAAGTAAGAAACTCAAACCCATTCGTTATGGTCCTTTTTGGATTTTGCGGAAAGTGGGTAATAATGCTTGTCAGTTTGAGTTACCTCCATACATGGACATTTACTCGGTTGTCAATGTTGAGCACCTCAAACTCTTCGAGCCTTCAATGCTGGATGATGAGCCAGATACTATAGTACCATCTGTTGAAGATTGAGTCTACCAACGAGACGAATCTCTAGGCGAAGATGTCACTACCATAGAAACAGACATCTAGGACGGCACATCACAGACGGTTATGAACTTTTCAATGGAACACCGTCTGCGAAGGCCTGTCGGGAGAATATGTTAAGTTATCACAGTCGGTTCTGATGTCAAAACCAACTGTGATAGTCAACCAGATGATTTTGACCACAAAATCGTCTGTAATAGTCTACTTATCACAGACGGTTTTAAACTAAAAACCGACTGTGATAGATACAATCGATTCTCAACTGATAACCGTCTATGATAACTAGAATATCACAGACTGTTCCGTTGTCAAAACCGACTGTGATAGATACAATCGGTTCTAAACTCAGAACTGACTGTGATAGTGTAGTATTAGAGACGATTCTAATATCAGAACCGACTGTTCTAAACAGTGCCGGCGCTTCGAATTCTCAATGGTGTGTTCATTTCGGTCTCTGATCTTCGAGTGGCACCTAGGCGAACACGAAGCGTCACCTAGGAAATTCTATAAATAACTTGACAGTGGAATAATTGCCATTTACTTTACAAGTTTTTATAATTCTCAAACTCTTCGACTCCTTAGCTTCTCTGCGCCTATGGCATCCTCAATGGCATCGTCAGCCTCGCCCTCCCCGGTAAGAACTCTCAATCTTTTGGACTTACCCTGTATTGTTAATCCCTGTTTAGTACACTCTTCACCTGTTGATTTGCACAGGGAAGGGGAGCCGTGGAAGACTCGGGCAAGGTGAAAGCCAAGCTGAGGGCCCTCCAGGAGGAGCACAAGCTCCTTACGGAGAAGCAGACTCAGCTACGGCTTGACCTGGATGATCTCTTCCAGCGCATTCAGCGCATGAAGACGGATGGTGAAAATGCTAGGGCAAGGACGAGGTGTCTTCGCGAGGAGAAGCAAGCCGCGGATATGACCATCGCTGGCTGCGGTTTGACTATGAAGGATACCATCGTGAAGCTGAGGGAGGTCGCAGGACTCTCGACGCGGTAGTAGATGATCCTAAGAAGGACAACTTATCGCTGGAGGAGTCCTGCGTCTTGGCTGCAAGTCAAACTGACTTTATTCTAGATGCAGCCAGGGCTAAGACCACTCGTTGACCTAGCATTTTCTATTTTTACTTTTTTTTGTAAGTGATGAAAAAAATTAATGAAAAATTTGTTCTTATGTCAATTTTCCAATTTTCCAGCACATTCTTGGACTGCATGCTATCTTCCCTCTTTCTTTATCTTTCTTTAGCTTTTGGCGAACATTCGACCATACAAAGGTATGTGCACTGTGTGCGATCAAGGAACGACTATCGCGATCATATACATAGAAGCGGCAATCTTTGGCACGTGAGGGAGTTTGGCGAGAGGGAGAACAGATCACAGTCGATTCTGAGATCAAAACCGTCTGTGATAGTCCCAAAGTGTCCGACGCTTCGAATTCTCAACGTGCTTTGAATATCACAGACAGTTTTGAGGTAAAAAAATCTGTGATAGTCACATTACAGACGGTTTTTATGTTAGGACCGACTGTGATAGTCCCAACAGTGTCCGACGCTTCGAATTCTCAACGTGCTTTGAATATCACAGACGGTTTAGAGTAAAAAAGTCTGTGATAGTCACATTACAGACGGTTTTTATGTCAGGACCGACTGTGATAGTCCCAACAGTGTCCGACGCTTCAAATTCTCAACGTGCTTTGAATATCACAGACAATTTTGAGTTAAAAACCGTCTGTGATAGTCACATTACAGACGATTTTTATGTCAGGACTAACTATGATAGTCCCAACAGTGTCCGACGCTTTGAATTCTCAACATGCAATCGTGGATAACCACACATGTTAACCTCCTTTTTGCATGTAGTCAGCGACCCTCTGACTGCGCACTGTCTGCGGTCTCCTGATCGCACAAGGGCTCCAATCATAAACTAGTTCTGTGTTTGCTGGCGACCTTAGTGGCCACTAAGACATATAGGCACATATCGAATTCGGTTTTGACTTGAACCTAACATGTGTTAGTCTAACTAGCTCGGGTGATAATCCTCGTTAGCTAGCACCCAAATTTGAAGAAAATGAAGAGACTTAATTATTTGCTTCAAATTTAATTTGCATCAAATTATGTAATATGATGCTCCAACTTCTTGAATGGGCACTGTTTTGCCGTGTGGCAGTTTATCTCCCGAGAAATAATCATGAATTTATTGACCTTGAAAACCAGTAGTGCGCTTTTTAAAACTCGAGGCACCTGCGCATACGAACCGTCACCTTCTGGTTCTATAAATAGCGAGGCGATCTTCAATCCTTAACACTTACAAATTCTTGGCTAAGTCTCTTAGGAATTTTGCGTCTAAATCTCTGTCTTTATTTCCTCCTCAACTCCCACCTTGATGGCGAGACGAGATTCCAATGAGGTTATTGAAATTGAGAGTGATGAGGAAGAGATAAGGAATGAACTCGATCAGGATCTTCAGAAAGTAAGTCCTCTCTGAAATTCTAATGCAGATCTTTCTTTTATGAGTTGATTACCTCCAAAAAAATGCATTTCAAACTCCACAAGTGCCTGAGGAAATGCTCCCTCCAAAGAAGAGACTCAGAAATGATGAAAGATCCTCTAGTGGAGCTGCAGCGAAGACTCTAGAGGGGGCTGAGGCCTGTGTTGCCACATTGCCCCTTGCAACTCCAAAGAAGAGACTCAGAAATGATGAAAGATCCTCCAGTGGAGCTGCAGCGAAGACTGTAGAGGGTGCTGAGGCCTTTCTTGCCACATTGCCCCTTGCAACCCCTCCAGTTGCATCTTCATCTCCACCTTTGGAGATCCACAACAATCCTTCAAATATCCCCTCTTCAACACCTTTGGATCATTAGCTTTTATTGCAGATGGTCCATCGAGATTGGATGTATAATGACAACCGAGTGAGTGAGGAATACATGAAAGGTGTTTTAGATTTCCAAAAAATTGCTGAGCAATAAATGGCGAAGAAGGGTTTACCATATATGTATTGTCCTTGTGTAGACTGCCAGAATCTTAAGATGTTCACCAACTCATCTCAAATTGTCGCCCACTTGATCCAACGTAGTTTCAAAAAGGGGTACACGTGTTGGGTCCACCATGGAGAAGAGCCAACTGCAGAAACAAGTGCCACTCAGGTTGAGGAACAGAACATGTCGGATCCCAACAACGACTTCGATGAGGATATGCCACAGGATGACAATTTAGATGACATGTTGCGTGATGTGGAAGGAAATTACAGTGAAAGGGAGTTTGGCAAATTCAAGCACTTGATTGAGGACTCAGAAAAGCCATTATTCCCTAGTTGCAAGTCGAAGTACACAAAGTTGGCCTCCATGCTTGAACTGTTAAAATTGAAGGCAAGTAACAGCTGGACCGACAAGAGTTTCACGGCACTATTAGATCTTTTGGCGGACATGCTTCTGGAAGGAAACGATTTACCAAAAAACACCTACCAAGCGAAAAAATTGTTGTGTCTTTTGGGAATGGAAGTAGAAAAGATACACACATGCCCTAATGATTGCATCCTTTACTGTAACGACTACAAGGATATGCATGTTTGTCCGGTGTGCGACGCATCCCGCTATAAGCGTAAGGACCGAACCAAAGACGGCGACTGCGCTGAGATAAAGCAAGGACCTCCTGCTAAGGTGTTATGGTATTTGCCCGTCATTCCCCGCTTGCAGCGTTTGTTTGCAAACCATAAAGAGGCAAAATTATTGCGTTGGCACTCGGAAGATCGGAAGAAGGATGGAAAGCTAAGACACCCGGCTGATTCTTCGCAGTGGAGAAACATCGACAGGGAATTTGTTAACTTTGGAGCGGAATTGAGGAATATAAGGTTCAGGTTGAGTACCGATGGAATTAATCCTTTTGGTAATATGAGCAGTCGGTATAGTACTTGACCGGTTCTTTTGTGTATCTACAACCTTCCTCCTTGGTTGTATATGAAGTGCAAGTACATCTTGATGTCTCTACTTATCTCAGGACCAAAACAACCCGGAAACGATATTGATATATACCTAGCACCATTGATAGAGGATCTCCTAACAATGTGGAACGAAGGGGTGCAGGTATGGGACGCATACAAACGAGAGACCTTCATCCTACGTGCTATGATATTCTGCACCATCAACGATTTCCCTACCCTTGGAAATTTGTCGGGCTGTAGTACGAAAGGAGCCAAAGCCTGTCCCCACTGCGAAGATGAGACTGAGAGCGTGTGGCTGAAGAATTGCAGGAAAACAGTGTACATGCGTCACCGTAGGTTTCTTCCGAAGAATGACGCGTATCGTAAGAGGAAGAGGGAATTTGATGGCCACAAGGAAGATGGTTCATTCTCAAAGCCTTCGCGTGGGAAAGAAGTTTACTTACAGGTGAAGGATATAGATGTTGTGTTTGGAAAGGGTTGTAAATTGAAACCCCGCACGAAGAACACTTGGAAGAAGAGATCGATATTTTGGGACTTACCGTATTGGGAGCATTTAGAGGTTCATCATTGCATTGATGTCATGCATGTAGAGAAGAATGTTTGCGACAGTTTAATCCACTACTACAGAAATGCATTTCACTGTCGGTTAAAAATCCACTCTACTATCGGTTCTCTTACCGATAGTGGTCGGCATGATAGTAGAGGGGCAGCACACTTCTATCGGTTCAAAAACCGTTAGTAAAACATCTACATTCCAAACGTTCACTAATCGCTATCGACTATTTCTTCTATCGGCTCGTATATAAACCGATAGTATTGTGTAGGTTTTTCTATAGGCTAAGATCTAAACCGATAGTAATATAAATGTTTTTTTCTATCGGCTCTTATATAAACCGATAGTATTGTGTGGACACAGTTAGTACTGGAATCTTTATTCTATCGGTTGTTATATGCAAACCGATAGTATTGTGTAGATACAGTTATTACTGGAAACTTTATTCTATCGGTTGTTATATATGAACCGATAGTACTGAAATATTTATTCTATCGGTTATATTATATAACCGATAGTATTTTGTAGACACGTTTAGTACTGAAAAATTTATTCTATCGGTTTCTGCATATGAACCGATAGTACTGTAATATTTACTCTATCGGTTGTAGTATATAACCGATAGTAATATTAGTTTTTCCTATCGGTTATGTAGTGGCACGGTTAGTACTGGAATCATGCACATATACAGTAATATACACATATACATACAGCAATACAAAGATACATTGGATCATTCACAAATACACCAATATTTACAAATATTCACCAATATTCACATATTGAATTTGTTCACAAATACACTAATACAGTAATATACACATGCATTGGACAGATTGAATTTATGCACATATTGATCAAGTTTATTCACAAATACATCAATGAATCTATTCACATATTGAGTTTATTCACAAATACAGTAATCAACACATTCAATATATATTCACAAATACAGCAATCAATACAAGTCAGTTACTATCGATCGTTGATAGCCACTTCTTCCATGACATATTGAGCCCAAATTGTTCGCAGCTCCCTCAATTGACCCAACTCATATTGCTCTTTCAACATGGTGCTCTGCATATATGCGTGTATGAAGTTAGGATCGTACGTCACATCCAATTAAAGTTCGACTTTGAGTCAGGAAAAATGGTTACCTTAGGGAATTGGGCAAAGTTTCTCCTGATCAGGTCATACATGAATCTCATGACATAGAAGCCACATTCCCACGATTGTGGCTGCTGATGGCACTGGAAAAATTGCATATGCAAAGACATAAACCCACATTAACTCGAAAGAACTAATTAAGCTTAAATTAAAAGACTCATCATGAGTACTTCCATCCGTATTAATTACCTCATATTCTTTCCAAGAAATTGTTGTGCCCTTCAACGCGTCATGCCTCCCTCCAGCACTAGCATAATTTTTGAAAGCCCTGTATTTAATTTAGCATTGCCGGTTAATATGTTATCATTAATTAGCTAGTCAGAGAAAAATTTAAAACAACTATGTTACTTACGCGTCTATGTGCCATGCGAGGGTGAAAACATGCGCCACCTTGTCGCTCATCGAATCGAGGTAATAGACCCCATTCATCCATGGGCAAATAACGGCGAGGACCCAGTGGCCCCTACATTGCATATATAAGCGAACTGTTTCATACATATGTTAGGCGTAACATATAAGAATGAGTTAAATTAGTAGGAAATGCACTAACCTTTGGTGGTACGGCGTAAGGATGAACTCTCGGTCCTGCTGCGCTAGTAGTGCCCTTGATATGTATTCCTCCGCATGTGCTTGGTCGTGCTCTAGCATCATGAGGCTTATTTTCTCTGGGTCGAATGTATTCCTACCGTTATTGAACGTACTCGTGCTCTAGTAGTGGGGACCCGTTATTTGATCCATATTGCAAATTAGTAGGATATGTATTCCTCCGCATTTCGTCCGTTGGGACGGGCAATGGAAAAGAGCTGTAGCCCGGGAGGGCCATGTCCACCTGTACCTTTGCGAATCCAGGCTCCAGAGGTACGCAGTGGATCCGGACATCCTCCCAAGACTGGTATACGACCACGTTTGCAACCGCAACAGGTTTGTCGCCTATGTTGATCAATAGGCTACAGCTCTCCGGCTTCTGCAATTTGCAACAATTATAACAGGTTAGCGAAACAATTCTAACGTAACGGAAGTGGCATCAGCCGAACTGCATATATAGCTCAAGAGTTGTAATACCTCTATCAGGTCCACCGGATCCACGTGAACCTTCGAGCCGACACTACTCGGCCTGGCAGCGTCGACCTCGGCAACTGGATCTAAACCCTTGGACTGCACAACTCGACTGAGGCGTTCATACTTCTCGTTCATTTGAGCGAACATGTCCGCGAATTGTGCAGTCACATCTGCCCGTATCTTCTGAAATAGCTTCACTTCCCTTTCCTTCCAGCTGCCAGCCTTCTTCGCCTTTTGCCCGGGCTCCGAGAAGCCTTCCTTCCATGGCACCACAGCCCCCACGGTTCGCATCCGCCCTGGATGCTCCTTGTTCCCTAGAGCCCGGGTAAGGATGTCGTTCTCCCTATGGGACTGAACAATCCCTCGGTCGCCTCCTTTGAGCAAGAAATCTGTTACATTGAAAGCTCTCCATTGTGAGGAAGAAATATATACAAACTTGTGCACACACTAGTGATCATAGTTAGCCAACTTACGAGTCGCTGCACGGCCTCGACGTCCCTGGGGTTTGGGAACGCCACAGTCCCGGTGGCCGACACGGTCCCTCTGGCCAGCCACCAGGGCTTGCATCGCTGATCTCGGATCTCGGAGAGTGGTAGGTCAGGGGAGTCGACGAAATTCGATGCCTCGTCTTCAGCCTTCTTCCATTGCTCCTCCTTCCCCGCATAGCCGCGAGAGCCGAGCCAGTGTGGGTGGTCGTTCCTCCTCTGGATTGCCTTGTTCTTCTCGCTGAGGGCCTTTGTACCAGAAACAAGAAAATTAATGCACCGCTGCTTACTGCATACAATGGTGTAACCAAGCAAAGGAACCATACATATCTTGAACTCAGGAGTCCCCTTCTGTTGGGTGAATTGCTCCCATACTTCCTCCGTTATGAAGAGGTACTTCTCGCATGGAGATTCGCCTTTAGCGAGGAAGGTACTGACGAGGACGCTCTTGAAGGTTTTCCACGTGTTGTTCATGTCCTTCAAGTAAGCTATCTTGGGACCATCGTCGGGGATGTTCCACTTGGCCTGTTTCAAATGGTGCATATAAGCAGGACTTACCTAATCTCTCGGATAAACCAAGAGAATGTGATTACTCAAGAGTTCAGTGATTTTGATTAATTTTACCTTCACTTCCGCCCACAGCCTATCCCTCTCGTCGGCCTTGACGTCCTTCCAGCTCTGGACGGTGATCTTCACCCTTTCCTTCGCCAACAAGCCAACATAGGCAGCATAGTGGCCGGCGTTCTTCCCGATCGGTCTCCCGAACTGGTTGAACTCATATGAAAGATCCGCGGATTTGGCCAAACGACCCAACATCGTTGCGCCTCGCGCCTTCCTCTTGCGCTGGGACAAGACAGCGCCATCTACGTTCGCCCTCGCCGAATCACTACTATCAGCCGAGGAAGATGCCGACATGGCTTTACCTAAAATTCCATGAACAAACCGTCAATTGATATGAAGAAAGGTACATGACAAAGTTCATAACTAAAATTATTGTGTCCTACTCTAGTCTCTCTGCATGAACATAAAGTCTGTTGAAATTTAAATGAACCAAAATTTCAGATGAACATTAGAAAATGGGAAGTAATTAACAGAAAATTCAGATTAAAAGCATACTCTATTTCCTATCGGTTTTGAAAGGAAAACCGATAGTACTAAGGTTTGTATTCAGGAAAATTTAAAAGATTAGCAGTGCAAACTGTGCTAATCTCTCTGCAGGAAAATAAAGTCTGTTAAAATTTAAATGAACCTAAATTTCAGATGAACATTAGAAAATGGGAAGTAATTTACAGAAAATTCAAATTAGCAGTGCAAACTAAGACATACTCTATTTCCTATCGGTTTTGAAAGGAAAACCGATAGTACTAAGGTTTGTATTCAGGAAAATTTAAAAGATTAGCAGTGCAAACTATGCTAATCTGT
Organism: Pharus latifolius; assembly: GCA_019359835.1. NCBI lineage: Eukaryota > Viridiplantae > Streptophyta > Magnoliopsida > Poales > Poaceae > Pharus > Pharus latifolius. Next base: position 7,274,531 of record CM033328.1, read on the forward strand.
CTGCAGGAAAATAAAGTCTGTTAAAATTTAAATGCACCTAAATTTCAGATGAACATTAGAAAATGGGAAGTAATTCACAAAAAATTCAAATTAGCTGTGCAAACTATGATATACTCTATTTCCTATCGGTTTTCCAAGTCAAACCGATAGTAATCAAGTTTGTATTCAGTAAAATCTATAATATTAGCAGTGCAAACTATGCTAGTCTCTCAGTAGAAACATAAAGTATGTTAAAAATGTAAATGAACCAAAATTTTAGATGAAAATTAGAAAATGGGAAATAATTAACAGAAAATTCAGTTTAAGGTATTTACTATCGATTCTAAATAAGAAACCGATAGTAGACTACACTGTACGACAAATTGCTAGTGGTTTTCATCAATTCTGTCATTCTCATAGCTATCAAGTTTGTAGTTCATGAATTTTACTCTAGGTTTATATTTGTAATCCATTGAACGGGATATGAACCATTGCATACAAACTTAAGCAATACACGCGAGCGATTTGGTCAAGAACACTTACAGTCGATCGTGGAGTGGTCGGAGGCGGTGGCGCAATGCAGTGCCGGAGGCGGTGGAGAACCAAATTCTGATCGGCAATGGTGGCGCAGAGGAGCGAAGAAGCGATCGTCAGGGAATCTAGGGTTTTCCGTGCGAGTATTTGGAAATTGGAATGTGATCAGTTGCACTGGAGGGAAAATTGTGCAAGGTTATAACCTAATGTATGAATATTTACTATCGGTTCATAACCACCAAACCGATAGTACAAACATGTAAGTTAGGGTTTTCCGAATGGGCACTTTTCACTATCGGTTTTATTACACCAAACCGATAGTAAACTAAGAACAGGAGCTCATAACACAGTATAAATCACTATCGGTTATAAACAATAAACCGATAGTAAAAACATGTAAGTTAGGGTTTTCAGTGTTGGCACTGTTCACTATCGGTTTTATTATACCAAACCGATAGTAAACTAAGAACAGGGGCTCGTAACACAGTATAAATCACTATCGGTTATGAACTATAAACCGATAGTATAGTTTAATTTCATATCGGTTTCACAGTTAAAACCGATAGTAAAATACAATGTTATTGACCCTAAAGGATTTCCCTTAGAAGAATTACAGATGATCTCAGTACATCATTTTGCATTGTATTTTACTATCGGTTTTATGACAATAAACTGATAGTATATGTTAATTTCATATCGGTTTGGAAGTTGAAACCGATAGTAGAATACTGTTAAATTGATCTAAAGGTATTTCCTGAGAACAATTACAGATGGGTCTCAGTACATCATTTCGCACTTGTAAAGACACTTGAAACCCCATGCAAATGACTTCCAATAATTTTGAAATAAATAAACAGTAAAGACCAATCATGGAATGAAAATTTGCAGTTTTCATATTGATTTGTGAAAACAATCAATTATTGCTCAAATCAAGTATATACTCCAATTGAAATGAAAATTTGCATAAATGATTCTCAATGCATCACGTATGTTTTCCCAAAGAATTTTTGAAAAATGATTTGAAGAATTCTTCGATTAAAGATCCAAGTAATATACGTCACTTACATATTGCAAATTAGTCAAGAATGGTTGTCCACCCATAATCCTTCTTCGTGGTCGTCTCGCAGGTAACTTGTTTCGTCAATATCTTCGGTAGGGACAGATTGAAGGATTCCATCTAAAAATGGAGGTAGTTCGTCGAACTGATCGTACTCTTCTTCATCCACAACGTCTTCGACCCCAACAATACGTCTCTTACTGTGAAGGACAACGTGCAACTTTGGGTTGGCCGGGTCAACGATGTAGAACACCTGTGTGGCTTGCTCAGCAAGTATAAATGGATCATCTTTGTGCGCGACTCTACTGAGATCGACGAGAGTAAACCCATAATTGTCGACTTTAACACCTCGAGGGATTTCGACCCATTGGCATCGAAACAGAGGAATCTTAAGTAATACATAATCGAGCTCCCATATTTCCTCAATAACACCGTAATATGAGTCGAGTGCCCTTACTGCCCTGGCATCCTCCGAAATAGCAAGTAGTGTCACTCCATTACATTGCATAGTACTCTTCTCGTCCTGAGTTCTTGTGTAAAATGAATAGCCGTTGATGTCATACCCCTGCCAAGTCCCTACAGTAAATCTAGGCCGTCTGGCCAACCATGTAACATCTTCATCTATGTCACCCTCAGAAGCTTGCAGGACTCTATTTTCAATCCACCCAGCAAACTTCCTATTATGTTCTCTGGTGACCCAAATCTCTGGCTTCGAGGGATTCTGTTTCCGTAACATTTCCTTGTGCTCGTGTATGTATGGCTCCACCCCCGTCATGTGCTGTAAGACCCAAAAATGGGCTTTTGCATACAGATCACTAGAGGGGACGACTGCTTTAAATCCAATCGTTCCAATGCCCTGAAGCCTGCCCTCATGCCGGGACGTAGGAACGCCAATTGGGTCAACCCCGGCGATATAGTTGGTGCAAAATTCGATCACCTCCTTTGCGGCATAACCTTCAATGATACTGCCCTCAGGCCGATGTCGATTCCTTACATATCCCTTCAAGATACCCATAAATCTCTCAAATGGATACATGTAGCACAGGAACACGGATCCACAAAACTTAATTTCTCTGACAAGGTGAACAATTAGATGGACCATAACATCAAAAAAGGGTGGAGGGAAATACATCTCCAGCTGACAAAGAGTGGTAGTCACATCGCGTTGCAAATCGTCCAGTCCATCCATATCAATTACCTGCAAGGACACAGTTGCAGCAAATATTCAGATCCAAAAAATCTGACAAGTTCCACGAATGGAGCTAATTAACTTGCTAGAAGTACACGCTTACGTACCTTGCCAGATATTGTGTTGAAGAAATAACATAGCTTTGTAATTGTCTCTCTGACTTTGACTGGGAGAATGCCTATGATAGCAATGGGAAGCATTTGTGACATCAGTATATGACAATCATGGGACTTCATACCAACCAGTTTCAAGTCTTTCATGGACACAAGTTTTTTCAAGTTCGCAGAATACCCGCATGGAACTTTAACACTATGTAGGCACTGACAGAGTTCTGTTTTTTCTCTTTTTGACAAAGTATAGCAGGCCGGGGGGAGGTATGTCCGCTTTCCCTTCTCCAACGGTGCAAGCTCAGTCCTTATGCCCATGTCGTGCATGTCACGGCGAACGTTGATGCCATCTTTCGTCTTTCCTGGAATGTTCAACAACAAACCAGTCAAACTGTCACAAACATTTTTCTCTACGTGCATGACATCAATGCAATGTCGAACTTGTAAGTGCTCCCAATATGGCAGATCTCAAAGAATCGATCTCTTCTTCCAAACATTTTTTCCTGGAGGTTTAGAACATTTACCGAACTCAACTTTGATGTCCTTCACGCGCAAGTAAAGCTCCTTACCAGTCACAAACACTGGGGCTGATCCTTTCTCAGGCTTCCCATTGAATGACTTCCTCTTCTTACGGTAGGCGTGATGCATCGGAAGGAATCTGCGGTGACCCATGTACACTGTTTTTCTGTAGTTCGATAACCACATGCTTTCAGTTTCATCCAGGCAAATAGGACAAGCCTTGCCTCCTTTCGTACTATACCCCGACAAATTTCCATAAGCCGGGAAATCATTTATGGTGCAAAATATCATGGCCCGCAACATGAAATTCTCTCGCTTATGTACATCCCACATCCGCACCCCTTCGCTCCACAATTTATGTAAGTCCTCGACTAACGGTGATAGAAACACGTCAATATCATTCCCGGGTTGTCTGGGTCCTGAAATTAGTAACGACATCATGATGTACTTGCGCTTCACACATAACCAAGGAGGAAGATTGTAGATGCATAAAAGAACCGGCCAAGTGCTATGTCGACTGCTCATATTTCTGTGTGGATTCATACCATCCGTACTCAGCCCAAACCTTATATTCCTCACTTCGCCGCCAAACTCAACGAATGTTCTGTTGATGTTTCTCCATTGAATGGAATCAGCTGAATGTCTTAGTTTTCCGTCTTGTTTTCGACCTTCAACATGCCAACGCAAGTACTTCGCATCTTTCGGATTTGCAAATAGCCGTTTCAATCTGGGAATCACAGGCAAATACCACACAGTTTTGGCCGGAGGCCCTTTCTTTACCTCATCACATCCATTGTGATAAATTCTGTCCCCATGCTTATACCGCGATGTGCCGCATCTTGGACAAACATGCAAATCCTCGTACTCGTTACAGTACAGAACACAATCATTTGGGCATGCATGTATTCTTTCGATTTCCATTCCCAACGGACACAATAGTTTTTTGGCCTGGTAAACCGATCTTGGCAACTCATTTCCCTCTGGAAGCATGTCCGCTAACAGATCCAATAGCGCCGTGAAACTCTTATCGCTCCAACCGTTGCTTGCCTTCAAGTTATATAATCTCAACACAGAAGACAACTTTGTAAATTTTGCACATCCGGGGAACAAAGGCTTCTCAGAATCAACAATTAATTTCTAAAATTTAGCTAAATCGTTTTCGCTGTAGTCTTCTTCTACATTACGTAACATTTCATCTAAATTGTCGTCATCTACATGGACTTCCGAATGAACATTACCAATGTTTTGATCATGATCATCATTACTGCAATCCACTTCCGCCGAGTGCTGTTGAGTGGTAGCGGTGCTCGTTTCCTCAAGATCTTCACCATGCCATATCCAACGGGTATAGCGTGCGTTAAAACCACGATGAATCAAATGACTCCTAATCTGATCAGAGTTGCCGAACCTTTTTAAGTTCATACAATCTATACAAGGACAATGCATATCTTTCTCTCCCTTCTTCGCTTTTTCTTGCTCAGCAAATTTAATAAACCCATTCACACCCTCCAAATACTCAACAGTAGTACGTTTTATTCCATACATCCAATATTCTCCGTCCATCTACAATTATTTCACAAAATTGACAAATTCAAATAAATAATTAATGACTCAGGGCATGCATATATGCATGAAACATAATTAGCTAGGCCATATGTGTGTACAGCTGCTTAATTACATTAAATGGATTTGTATATATGAAACCCTAATTAACTTGATGCATTAATTGGAAGAACCAGCTAGCTAGCTGCTTAACTTCAGCAAGCTATAGCTAGCTAGCCAACCTAGCCTTCTAGCTAGTTTGGAGCTACATGTATCTAGTTTAATGAATTGCAAGTAGAGAGAGAGGGAGAGTCTGAAAGGGTGATCGAGAGAGTGAGAGAGAGGTGATGAGAAGATGACAATACCGAGGAGATGGAATTATGATCAACCTCTCAGCTAGCTTCTCCAGATCACTCTAGTTTGGAGTGTGGATGCACGTACGGTAGAAATGATTATTCCAACATGCAGAGCGCAGAGCAAGGGTCGACCTAATTAAGTTGTATAATTTTACTATCGGTTCAAAAATACAAACCGATAGTAAAATAAGGTCCCCACTGTCATAACAATTAGTTTATATGATGTCATTTTACTATCAGTTTGTTTTATATAACCGATAGTAAACTTTACTGTATTATATCGGTTAGTACTATAGAAAAAACGATAGTAAAAAGTCAGTAATTTCACTATCAGTTACGCGAGAAAAACCGATAGTACTATTTAATATATTATATCGGTTAGTACAGTGCGAACCGATAATATAAAGTGCGTAATTTTACTATCAGTTACGAATGAAAAACCGATAGTACTATTTAATATATTATATCGGTTGGTATAGTAATAACCGATAGTATAAAGTGCGTAATTTTACTATCAGTTACGAATGGAAAACCGATAGTACTATTTAATATATTATATCGGTTTGTACAGTAATGACCGATAGTAAAAAATATTTCCATTTCACTAACGGTGTACCAGTGTCTAACCGATAGTAAAAAGCCTCGTCTCCGCCGCGGTCGTCCTATTCTATCAAATTTTTCCCAGATTGCTTATAACCGTTAGAAGATATGTGTTAGTGGAATGCATTTCTGTAGTAGTGAAAGGAGATCGATAAATGTTTCAAGTTCGGACAAGTGTAAAATTTCAGATGTTTCTAAGCGGGAAACTTTTCTGGTTTTAGCCAACTTGGAGAAATATCACCCAGGTAGTACTCGACTTCAAGACGTTCAATTCCTGGAGGAGGGTGCAAGCTCTCAAGAATATCATCATCAAGGTGGCTGCTTCTCACCAATTGGCGCATATTGTTTCACCAATGTAGTATTAAAGCTTTAAGGTATTGCTTGTCAACAAGTCTAGCCTGAACAGCTTCTTCCTTGTCCTGAACATGAGCAATAGATTTGATACACAACTCTCCACAGAGCTGATTCATGCCTTTCAATTGACCAATTCTACGTCCATCCTCCTTTCCAACAGTGAAATGGTTCAATTCCCGAAGCGAAGTCAGCTTTCCGAGGCAAGGTACCCTTGATAACACAAGACAGCACTGTGTTGACAACAATAGAGATCGTAAGTTGATTAGCTGTGTAACTTTCGGATGAATGTTTTTAACACCATAGACTTCAGTAACTTGCAGGTTGTAAAGGCACCATAATGTGTCCGGTAATTCTTGTATAATTACTTGTGTAGATTGTATATATATATATATATATATCATACCTAAACAAATTATCATCAGAAACAAAAAGTTCCGCCTGGTTCCGGGCTAGTTGAATTAACTAGGTAACGGCAAATGTTGCTCTTGACGTCACGACCTCCGATATATGGGCTTTGTAAATTGCGTGTAGATGTTGTTTTAGTTTCTTTATTTTAGTATTTAATTTGTTTCTGTTTTAAGAAGAAACGTTCCAGAGCCTGAGAAAGAAAATATTCGTCCTCCTCGCCGGTCCACCCTGCGCCTAATCCACGAACCCTGCTCCTCGTGAGTTTGTTTACGGATAACACATCCACCGTCCAATAACCCCACGATCCGCGTCCCTTCACCTCTTTTTACGACCTCGATCGTTCTTCCTTCTTTTGCCAGGGACCAAGGGTTTTCTTGCTTTACCAATTACCATTTGCCATCTCTTGCGCTTCTATCTAGATCTCGTCAAATTCCTTCCACTAACTGACCTAAATCACATTCCTTCCTCCTTTCTCGACCCAATCCAACCTATCATGGCCCCTGCATCGGTCTTGCTCGACCGCTACGTGCACCTCATCATAGACGATGAAGCAGCAGCCACAGCCGAAGAAATCCGCGGCGCGAGCAAAAACAGAGCAGTAGCAGCAGCAGCAGAAGAAATCGGCGTCTACCCCAACACGAGAACAGCCAGAGAAATAGCATTAATCCGCCTCACGAGCAAAATCGGCGTCTACCCCATCAAACTCGATCCTCACGTCGCCGATCCCCCGGTAGTATCCTCCTTTTCCCTGCTCCTGTCTACACCCGCCGCAAAAACCGGAGAACTGGGCGGTTCCTATATCGCGAGCACCGACAAGAACCTCGTCGTCCTTTATGCCGGCCATTACCGCCCTGGCTCCACTTCGCGCGGATGCTACCTGATCTACGACGCCCTGGACAACTCCCTCTCTACGATTCCCCAGCTCCCCTGTTCTCTGTCCGTCGTCGGCATGGGGTGCGGAGTTGGAATCCTGCGCCACGGTAAGGATGGCGACTACGTCCTCGCCGAGCTCGTCACCAGAGTTGGCTGCTTGCTTCCCGATGCCACGCTGTTGCTTTGGTGGTCATCCGCCAGGACCCCCGGCCAATGGGTCCAGAAGGAGGTGCGCCTCCCCCCAGAGGTGCACACGCCCACGTGCTACTTCTGCTACGACACGGTGTTCTCGTTTGGAGGCTCGTACATCTGCTGGGTCGACCTCCTCATCGGCATCGTGATGTGCGACGTGCTCTCGGAGCACGGCTTGGATCCGGAGTTCTATTTCATTCCATTGCCCGAGGGGTGTTCGATCCATGTCTCCGACTATCGCCGGTGTTGCCCCGATGAATTCCGTTACATGGGCTGCGTTGGCAGCGCGATCAAGTTCGTCACCATGGACTACCCCGGCAATGAAGTTACTCTGACCACCTGGACTCTGATGCCTGACCTCTGGGAGTGGAAGAAAGGCGTGACGGTCTGTGTCGGAGACCTCTGGGCAAGCGAGACCTTCCGCTCCATGGGGTTGCCGCAGTGCAACCCGACGAACCCTGTCCTGAGCATGCATGAAGATGACATCGTCTACGTCTTCTTGAGTGATCTCGAGCTTGTGGGCAAGCTAGTGGAGAACAGAGGCCAGTATGTGCTTGCCCTGGACATGCGGCATAACAAGGTCCTGTCCTCCAACAAGTGCCCTCCAGGAAGTAACGCACTGCTTTGGCCACGTGTCTTTGCTAGTGAGTTCAGTGCATACCTACGGGCCTCAAAGGACCACCAGGTAACTGCAGTGCTATTGGTATTTGCCTATTTGGTACTACTACCGCCACCCAACATACATAGTTTCATTTCAGTTGTACTTTTCTTATCCTTGGGTTCACAATTGATTAAAATGGCAATGCTTGTTATCACATCCAGTTAACTTCATTCTTACCAGTAAAAATTGACATATTAGGCCAACTCTCCATATTGAGCACTAGATAGTAGATATGATTTTGGAATAGATGCCAGACAACTTAGCTCTCTTCTAATATTTAGAGCTCAACCTCTGCCAAATGAGTAACACGAATTTTTGCAAGTTTTAGGGTATGTTTTGTTTGGTGGAGAAATTTGTCATTATAACACGGGCATTACCAGAATTTTAGTAATTAGTGGTGTTTTAGGTTGCGGCAACACTTGAGCCAAATATTTGGCAAAATGCCTTATGGCTGTGCCTTCTGGTATCGTCCAACAAGGACAACCAGAATAGCATCACGAGGTAGGATATTATTCACAATATGTTTCCTGTAATGACTTTGGGTTTTTTCTGTTTTATTTAGGAGCTGCTTACTTTATTTTTTTCATTCCTTGTCCAACTTAGCGACCAAAAGGTTCCTTCTTTTCTTCAAGTTATTAATGATTTTTTAGCTGGTTTCTGTTGCCTCTTGTACTTGAGCTTGCTATGATAATTTAACTAGTTATGCAAGTTTGTCAAACATCTTGTCTATGGATAACATCATAACACCAATCCAATCGGCACAACCAACTTAACCATACAAATACACATAGTACTACTATCTTGGTCCTTTTTTTTGTTTTTGGTTAGAGGAATGGTGGAAGCTTATCCACAATCCACAAGTTTGCTTCGGACTCTTCTTTATTAGTAAACTCAAAAGTAGTATCTAATGAGTTTTTAACAGTAGTTGCAAGTTTATTGCATCCGAAAGTCAAAACAAGAGGCGGACAACAAAATGAAAGAGCACCACCACAATAAGTGATTGTAAGCTGCAATTGACAAGTTTACTGGCTAAAAGTAGAATTAACTAGTGTAGCTATCTTTTATATATCAGTAGGTTCATATCCTTTTCAGTTCTCACCAAGTAGCACTCAGAACGGCAAAAATATAGTACAAGATAAGCCTAAAAGAAATAGAAGGCAGTCTAGACGAACCCTAGTGAAGTAATACCCTCATTTACGTTATAGTTAGTTTCAGTTCTTCACTTTAAGCTTTGATGACTTGTCTAATAAATGAATATTGCAAGGTACGTGTTGAAATTCAATTATTAGATTCTGAATTCAGAATTGCTATAAGCCTAAGTTTATTGAAAGATGTAGCATGTGGAAGCATAAGTTCAAAATAAAACTGAACACCAACAAGGGACTGAACTGAATGCTGACAAAAGTACAAGTATTACCTTAACACATATACCTCTTTGAGTTAGCTATTTTAATTCAATGCCTCTTGGAAGTGACCTTAGCAACATGTCATTATGTGGATGGTGTTCATATAGATGATTTGCAAACTACAATCGAATAGATAGGGACAATGCCAAATTTTGGTGGGGCAAACTGCAGCACCAAGCTAAGCATTAGTCCTTGTTACAATTCCACTCTGCCTCTATTTGTTTTTCTTTTCCTCCTGAAATTGTTCTGACGTGCAATTACTTTGCACCACTACTTACATTGTAACTGCACCTTTGAAGTAGATATAGAGCCAATAATTTATTATCCTTGACAGACATCTCTTCTTGTTTCTGCTAGAGGGGGGAAGAAGCAAGTGAAGGAGAAGCAAGTGGAAAGAGGATGAAGTTTTGAGTGATCTCTGCAACATATCCTGTGGGATTAACATTGTTGATAGGTTTTGCTTGGCTCCTGTGAAACACAAGGGTGAATATGCTTCTTTAATTGAACTAAAAGTTTGGATTTTAAAATCACCAGATGTTAGTAGTAAAAGTGAACTGCAAGTGGTATGTATGATCACTGATGGCTTTGTCTTTTTGTGTGTGGCTAATCTTATCTTGGATTGTTCTGCTCATGCTGGGTACATATTAATCGTTATATGTGTTTGTTTTTTTTTGTTATTTTTCTATACCGTCCTGCTTAAAGTCAGGTTTTCGTTTTTTCGCCTGAAGCCATATTGGGACCCTATCTGTAGGGCTTGTCTTATCCAGTTTAAGCTTGTGTGGTTTCTAGTTAGACATCATGTTTGACTTCTGGTCAAGGCCACATGGTTGTATTAACCCTACACCCTTTCTAAAAAGAAAAGGCTTATATTTTTTTTTGAGATCATATTGTTTTTTGAGAAAAGATTTATATTTACAAAGACAAATACAGTCTCCTAAGATTGCTTAGTCAGGCAGTAGCGAAGAGAAGAGTTGTTCGTTGGAGTTATCCACCCCAGATGTGCAAATAGATAAGTTGTGTGCAAATAGATAAGTTGTTTTCAAGTTGGTAGAGGTTATAGGCTGTATACGTTATTTCTATTGCAGCTCAGGATACCCACCTTGAATAGTCCTGTCACAGCATAGGGAATTTCATCTTGCTTTGCATTCTAGCTTTGTCTTTGGGCTATGCTCTTTAATTTATATTGACTACTAGACCCATGAGGAAATTGAGCGAGAGCCCTTTGTATGGACTTCTGGAGACCCCGTAACTGTACTGATGCTCTTTTTGTTCAAGTTTTCTGCTTTTTTTTGTCTTTCCTTGCTACGAGTAGTCGTGAAGTCATGAAATCTTTGGTGCAAAATTGGGACTTTGGGATATAGGCCACTTCAAAAGTTGGCATTTTGAAAAATGCCACTCCAATATATTACATCAGTAAAATGTCACCCTTAAACGTGTAACACTTGATTTTTTCCATTACCTTTTTCTTTTTCGTCACTTTCAGCATTTTTTTTGTTTTAGCTGTCATGAAATGACCAAAATGCCCATGTGCCCAAATGGATCAGGTCTGCCTTGCTTCACTTGGCAGCAGCGTCACTGGTATAGTGTCTTAGGTTGCCTCCAACGGCAGCGCGAAGCTTGGCTCGCGTCGACGGCGGCGGTGGCGTGCTTGGCATTTTCTCGACGCGATGGGACGTGCGTGTGCTACGGGTGGAGCTGAACGACGATTGAGCGCGAGGCGAGGGCGGCACCGCCGTTGGAGACGAAACTGACGCGAAGAGACGCGTTTTGCGGGCCCCACGTCGAAACCAAATAGCTAAGTCAATCTGCGCAAAAATGATTCTGACAGGTGGGTTCCCAAAAAGAAAAGGCCCACACGTCAGTGACTGGCTGTAAGGTAAAAGTGTGACAACGTATAAACGCGTGGGCCCCACCAGTTCATAAAACGTGTGAGTGCGCCAGCCTCGTTGGCGTCAGCAACGCGCACGTAAGGTAGCTTGAGTCTCGGACTCGTGGGGCCACCAATTCTTAGGGCCCATGCGTCAGCGAGTAAAAGGAAAAATGAATGTGTGTTGAAAAAAAAAGAAAACGCATTGAGGACCGTGTCTCTTTTGACCACACCAGCTGACATGTGGCCTCGGTGGCTCGCAGGCCCGCACATCAGTCTATGTCTGCACAAAATTAGAGCCGTTGAAACGGTTTTTTTCGCTGTGGCCCACCTGTCAGCCTCACAAAAATCACACGTTGGAATTTAGCCGTTATAAAATAGTGGTTGGAGGTTATTTTAATGTTTTTTGAGCTTAAAAATTCTTAAAAAAAGCAAAAAATCCCAAAAAGATTCCAAAAAAACACAGAAAATTTGGACAGCCCTCTCCTATATAAAGGGCATGTTATTGACTTATTTTGACACAAAAATCTTCATCCACCCACAACAAAGGTCATTTCAAATCCTTGCAAATTTTTTCAAAAATTCTACATGGATTCTAATCCACCTGGCGGTTTCGTTAACTGGCTTGGCTCTTCCCAATCTCCCATCAAAAACACCGAAAACCCAAACATCTAACAGCAACCCGGTTTTTCGCAGCCACCGAATTACCAGCCGTATCCACCGACTTACCAACCGTATCCACAGTATAGCCAAAATTATCGTCCCTATCCACCACATGGCCACGCAATTCCACCGTCCCCACAATATAGCCAAAATTTTTATTTTGTCGGCATGCCACCGACATGTCCGCAGTTTTCCCCACCTCAACCGCACTCTGCGTCTGTCTCCGACAACGGCACTCCAGACTCTGCTCCAGCCGATCTGGCGGCCCGAGTTGTCATCGATGACTCCAACACCAATGCTGCTGTGGACGCTGGCCGAAAGACGAAGCGCTTACTGTGGTCCACCGATGACGACGTAAAACTGGTAATAATTTGATTTTTCATACAACAGTACTATGAAAGAAATATATTTACGCTTGATTTCGATATGCAAATTTTTTTTACTACATGCAGATTAACGCTTGGCTAAACAATTCGCTCGATTCTATTGATGGAAACAATAGGAAGTGCGACATGTACTGGGCCAACGAAGCAGCGGCATACAACGAAACGGTGCCAACAAGTAGGAGAAGTGAGACCAAACACTATAAAGACCACTGACAACGAACCAACAAAAAGGTGGTCCAATTCAACGGCGTTTGGCTCCGACTGAATGAAGTCTATGACAGCGGTCGTTCGGACGACCAACTCATGGCGCAGGCCCATGAGATGTACAAGACAGGGAAGGGTCATCCGTTCGTCTTGGATCATTGGTGGAGGGCGGTTCGTGGTCAACCTAAGTGGTCTGCAGCTTATGTTGATGCTTCCAACAAAAAAATCAGATTGTCCGAGGTGGGCACCTACACTGCATCGTCCAACAACGATGATGTGCCACCAGCGGAGACACGGCCGGAAGGACGAGACGCTGCTAAGGCGAGGCGCAAGGGTAAGGGAAAGGTCGATGGCTCGCAGGATTCTACGGCGGCAATGAGAGCAGATCTCAATGCCTTCATCCAAAATCAACCTGACCGGGCTGAGAAGAGGAAGGACGTAGTCCGTATGTCGGATAACTTGCGCAACGTGGCGAAGGTGAAGGAAAAGTCCACCTTGTATAAGGCGTATTCGAAAATGATGGCTCTTGACAAATCCATCTTCGACGATGCACAAAAGGTGGAGTACGATGCCGGGATGAAGATTCTGAGAGACAAACTTCATGGTGCCGACGATTAATTATTTTGTTTTTGAATTATCTCTTGTAGCCAACTATGTATCCTTTGTTATTAATCTATATATGATCTCTATTTAAATTTACTTTGGTATCAAACTATGGAAACTAGCCATTGGAATATAGCCGTTCCAAAGTTGCCGTTGGAAAATTACCGTTGAATATAGCCGTTGCAAACTAGCCGTTCGAATATAGCCATTGCAAACTAGCCGTTGGACTCTTTGTCTATATATTCACCCTCTCCACAAAGTTTCTCTTCACAATCCAACTATCTTCTCAAATGTCGCAGCTCTTGAGAAACTCAGTTTCAATAGCCACTTACAAATTGTCTTCTAGCTCTAGTTTGAGCACACATAGCTCCGAAGAGGATGCCATGAACCAAATTGAGGATTTCTTAGTGGAATTCATAGAGGAGGAGGAGGAGGAAGATCGTATCATCGCCGATCTTTACGCCTGACTCGATGCTTCATCATCGAGCGGACGTCGCCGAAGCGGCAATAGGAGATATGTTGAGAGAGACCGCGAAGAGGGGCATCAACGGCTCGTCGCGGACTACTTCTCCGAATATTCCGTCTACCCCGACAGTATCTTCCGCCGGTGTTTTCAGATGGCGAGACCCCTCTTTCTCCGCATTGTTGAAGCTCTAGGTGGGTGGTCCCCCTACTTCACCGAAAGAAGGGATGCCACTAATCGCCGTGGACTCTCCGAAAGAAGGGATGCCACTAATCACCGTGGACTCTCCGAAAGAAGGGATGCCACTAATGCTTACGTACGGTGGCCCCGCCGATGCAGTTGATGAGTACGTGCGGATTGGGTAGTCCACGGCGATTCAATTCTTGGAGCACTTCGTACAAGGTGTCATCGACATATTTGGCGACCAATATCTTCGCAGCCCCACTGTCGAGGATATCCACCACCTACTGCAACAAGGAGAGTCCCGTGGCTTTCCAGGTATGCTGGGAGTTATTGATTGCATGCACTGGGAATGGAGAAATTGCCCCGTAGCATGGAAAGGTCAATTCACCCGTGGAGATTATGGAGTCCCGACGATTATACTTGAAGCGGTAGCTTCGTATGATCTCTTGATATGGCATGCTTTTTTTGGTATTGCAAGTTCGAACAATGACATCAATGTGCTAAACCAATCATCCTTATTCACCGATGTGTTGAAAGGGTAGGCTCCTCATGTTCAGTACTCTGTCAACGGCCGACAGTATAACATGGGGTATTATCTCGCCGATGGTATATACCCGGAGTGGGCTGTCTTTGTGAAGACGATACCGCTTCCACAGACGGTGAAAGATCGGTTGTTTGCGCAGCACCAAGAAGGAGCGAGAAAAGGTGTTGAGCGGGTTTTCAGAGTTCGACAGTCTCGGTTTGCCATTGTGCATGGTGCCGCACGATTTTGGCAATAATCAACCCTCACGAAGATCATGCGGGCTTGCATCATCTTGCACAACATGATCATAGAGAATGAACGTGACGACAATGCCGAGAACTATGACTACAACGATCATCCGGGCACATCCACGGTAGTACCGCCTGTGATCCGCATTGGGGGTACGCCTTTATTCGAAGATGTACTTCGAAGAAATGCTGTCATCCGTGCTCAACCTACGCACACGCAACTCAAAAGAGACTTGATCGAGTACATTTGGCAACGTTTTGGAGGAAACGCCGACGAGTAGTATCTTACCGAATTTTGTAGTAGGCATTTGTTTGCAAATTTAATTTTAGTGTATTTCGCAATTATGTCATGTACAACTATTTGAATTTTAATATCTATTATTTTTTTGTCAAGTGCAATTTTTAAATCCAAAATGTCGAATTTATTTTTTTTGTCGCAAATGTCAAATTTAATTTCGTAAGTAATATGTTAATATATTGCTAATATTGAAATTTATGAATTAATACAAATTCGTTGCATATATAATTGTCAAATCGTATAGAGCCAAGTAAGAGTCAAGCCATTGGAGTGCTTGGCTCTTGCTTGATGTTTGGTTGGTGGTTAGGAGTGTGGGGCCCACACTAAGAGCCAAGCAAGAGTCAAGCTGTTGGAGGCTTGATGCTTTAAGATGGTGTTTGCACACGTGACAGGGAAGATTCCATTTAAGAGCCAAACAAGAGCCAAATTTATTGGAGATAACCTTAGCGAGTCTGTAGTACCATGCCATACGCCATCACCCTGTCCACCTCTGGCATAAACCCACTCACAGCCTCGCACTCCCTGAACTGCTCCACTCACGTGGCCAATCATGGTGTCCTACCAGTGTTGGACAGTGCCACACCAGTCGCGGCACCAAGAAAATGTAAGGAAGCACCCAAGCGTGAAATTGAGGTACAAAACCTTATCTACTAGGGGTCATCTTGATGTCGTGCCCATTGTTCTTTTGGAGGCAAGCGCTGAGGAAAAACTCAGCCTTCACCTAGTACTGTTTCAGTGTGTCGGTGCCTGTGTTAGTTGGTCGCATAGTGATCAATACTCGTACTGTGTTTGTCCTAGTATTGCGAATACCCCGGCAGGTTTCGTGGATGATCCTAGCGAAGAAAACGCAGCGCGGGTTGACACACTACTACAGAATTCATCATCACAGTCAGGTCAAAACAGTCATCACAGACGGTTCTTACCCGTCAGTGATATTCGAGTCAGTGATAATCATGTACTATCACAGACGATTTTTGATGTTTTCAACCGTCTGTGATACTCATATTTCACAGATTGTTATAAGGTCAGAACCGTCTGTGATATTTCAGTATACACAGACGGTTTTTACATCAGAACCGCCTGTGTTAGTATGAGTATCACAGACGGCTTTGATGTCATAACAGACTGTGATACTCAGATTACCAGAGACGGTTTGGATATCAGAACCGTCTGTGGTACTCAAGCTTACCAGAGACGGTTTGGATATTAACACAGACGGTTTTGACCTCAAAACCGTCTGTGATACTTATATTATTACATACGGCTTGCAGGTTAAACCGTCTGTGATAGTGTTATAATCTCAGAACCGTCTGTGATAGTGTGATATCACAGACGGATCTGAGATCAAAACCATCTGCGATGGGCTATTATCGGAGACTGTTATAATCTCAGACGGTTTCTAAGATCAAAACCGTCTGTGCATGCACAGACGGTTTTGATCTTACAAACCGTCTGAGATTATAACAGTCACAGATGTACGTCCTCTGTACAAATTGCATTTTCATATATACAGTTCATGAATTTCATACATGCATAGTACTCAAATATATACAGTCTCATATATATTTGTACAATTGAACTCAGAATTATATTTGTACAGTACTCAAATATATACAGTTTCATATGCACAGATACTCAAATATATTTGTACCCCTCTCTGTATAGCATTTCATATATACAGCACATAACTCAGAAATATGTACAATTGAACAAATAAATGCAATCGACAATTAAAGTGTGTTAGATGTACAAATAAATGCAAGGCCGCACTAATACGAACCTTGCGGGTCCCTAAACTTCCCCTTGGGTGATATGACCTCCGAAAGGAAAAACTCAGCGAGCAGCCCTCGGGCATTACCAATCTGCCGAGGGTCAAGGCTTTCTGAAGGGAAGTCGACCCCCTGCAGCAAGAGTTGGTACATAAAAAATTAGCTCATGAAGTTGTAAATTCTGTCAAATCGAGACAAATGCAGTTGTATACCTCGGGGAAATCTGGCCGGTGAGGGGTGATGATCAGGTCATACATGTGGCGCATCACGTAGAACCCACATGTATTGTCGTCCGGCTGCTGATGACACTGCCAATTTACAGATCGAGAGTTAGGTGGGGACAAGTTATAAAGTAAAACAGATGCCAGTTGAAATTTGTACGGAAAATTGTAACCACTGAAACTTATCGGCTCGCCGCTCGTGTTGTCTCCCTACCTCGGCAAAGTACTTCGTGAAAGCCCTGTAGATAGTCAAAATTGACAGTTTGAGGATAGCCGAAATTGACAATTTGAGGACAGTAAATCTAGATGCATGCAAGACAGGTCCACATCACCTGCCGAATACATCTCGTGCGCCGCAATACGAGTACCCTTTCCTCTGCAATGAGTCAAGGTAGAACACCTTGTTGCTTTTCGGAATAAGTAGCAGCAGGATCCAGTGGTAGCTACATATTATACGTAGAGAATTAAAAATTTAATCTAAATTTGGGGGTGTGCACATGGAGACACTAATCTACGGGTAAAGTACTCATGAAAGCACTCACCTCTGGTTGTAGGGTACAAGTATATACTCCTTGTCGACCTGAGCAAGCAACCCTCTTTTGATGTAGTCGACAACGAAGTCTATGTCGGTCCTAAACATCACCTCGGCGACCATCTGGGGGTCCAAGAAACCAACAGGTATGCCCTTGGATTTGGCATAGTTGGCCATGCAGCTGCACGGAAGTAACCAATTAATAAATGACATATATCCGTATATGCACGGATAGTAGGATACTTACAGCACCCAAGACCATAGGATTGACAAGTCGAGCGCATCTTTGTTCAGTAAATTGTGCAGGTCTTCGAAGGTCACCGAGTAGGTCCCAAATGCCACTCACCCCTTCGTTCCACATTGTTAGGAGATCCTCTATCAATGGTGCTAGGTACACATCAATATCGTTTCCGGGTTGTTTTGGTCCTGAGATAAGTAGAGACATCATGATGTACTTGCGCTTCATACACAACCAAGGAGGAAGGTTGTAGATACACAAAAGAACCGGCCAAGTGCTATGCCGACTGCTCATGTTACCAAAAGGATTAATACCATCGGTACTCAACCCGAACCTTATATTCCTCGATTCTGCTCCGAAGTTAACAAATTCCCTATCGATGTTTCTCCACTGCGAAGAATCAGCGGGGTGTCTCAGCTTTCCATCCTTCTTCCGGTCTTCCGAGTGCCAACGCAGTAATTTTGCCTCTTTACGGTTTGCAAACAAACGCTGCAAGCGGGGAATGACTGGCAAATACCACAACACCTTAGCAGGAGGTCCTTGCTTTATCTCCGCGCAATCGCCGTCGTCTGTTCGGTCCTTAGTACGCTTATAGCGGGATGCGCCGCACACCGGACAAACATGCATGTTCTTGTAGTCGTTACGGTAAAGGATGCAATCATTAGGGCATGCGTGTATCCTTTCTACTTCCATTCCCAAAGGACACAACAACTTTTTCGCTTGGTACGTGTTTTTTGGCAACTCGTTTCCTTCCGGGAGCATGTCCGCCAAAAGATCTAACAGTGCTGTGAAACTCTTGTCGGTCCAACTGTTGCTTGCCTTCAATTTTAACAGTTCAAGCACAGAGGCCAACTTTGTGTACTTCGACTTGCAACCAGGGAACAACGGCTTCTCTGAGTCCTCAATCAAGCGCTTGAATTTGCCAAACTCACTTTCACTGTAATTTCCTTCCACATCACGCAACATGTCATCTAAATGGTCATCCTCTGGCATATCCTCGTCGAAGTCGTTGTTCGGATCCGACATGTCCTGTTCCTCAACCTGAGTGGCAGTTGTTTCTGCAGTTGGCTCTTCTCCATGGTGGACCCAACACGTGTACCCCTTTTTGAAATCACGTCGGATCAAGTGGGCGACAATTTGAGACGAGTTGTTGAACATCTTAATATTCTGGCAGTCTACACAAGGACAGTACATATATGATAAACCCTTCTTCGCCATGTCTTGCTCAGCAACCTTTTCGAAATCAAAAACACCTTTCATGTATTCCTCACCCACTCGGTTGTCATTATACATCCAGTCTCGGGCCATCTGCAATTAATCAAATTCATACACATGCTAATTAGTAAATCAATGGAGATCGATATTGATGATGAAATCAAGTAATGTGTATGCCTTGGGAGCAAGTACCAACCTTGGTTCGATCCTCAAATTTTTGCCCCCAAATGCTCCCCCGGCCTTTCGATATTTCGCTCTTCCTTGCCCCAAATCTCTTCGAACTGGACAGTGTAGGTCGAGCAAGCGAGTACGACTAGCTCAAAACATCCGCCAAAAGACCTTTTTATACCAGGTTCAATACAGACGGTTCTATATAATACCGTCGGTAATATTGGTGCATTATTGAACAACAGAATATTACTGACGGGTTTCACTCTATTAACCGTCGGTAATATCGGTTCAATTTGTGTAACTATGAAAGAAATATCACAGACGGTTATGAACTCCAAACCGTCCGTGTATTTTATTATCACAGTCGGTTTTTACCTCAGAACCGTCTGTGTAATTGATTATCACAGTCGGTTTTTACCTCAGAACCGTCTGTGTTATCACAGAAGACGGAACCGTCTGTGTTATCACAGACGGTTCTGAGGTCCGAACCGTCTACGTGATTATCACAGACGGTTTTTACATCAGAACCGTCTGTGTATGTGGTTATCACAGTCGGTTTTTACCTCAGAACCGTCTGTGATATCCCGGAGTATTTTCTTGTTAACATTTTTACACAGAACATCATTTGGTGATTATCAGTTACATAATTAATCGAAAAGCCAGATATATAAGGAAAAGAAATTTCTTATTTCTTACAATCTTTCCATACATAAGAGATACTATTAATTAAGCGACCAATTGATTAGTGTCGACCTGTTCCGAAAGTAATTTACAAAGTTCTCCTAGGGACGTATTGGCATCAGTACGATCTACACTGGCCGCCCCAGGAGGACTACCAATGGCTCTAAGACTATCAACATCATCTCTCAGCAAAGGAGTGGATTTGGCATCAGTAGGATCATCCAAGAAATTAAAGTTGATACAACAAAGGTGGAGATGAAGCTGCAACTCAAAGCACTCTGCCAAGTGCAGAATGGCAAAAGACATCCCCTCAGAATGCTTCTCCAGTGCCTCTTTTTTTTTTTGGAGAGTTCTGCACATCAGCACAAGGCAGCTTTCTCCTCCTGCACATATGCTTCTCCAGCTTCTCCTAGGGACCGTATGCTGGGAGGGTGAAGATGATTGCCAAGCTTCGGAGTGGAAGTGTGAGCCTTACCCCAGAAAAGCTGATGATACAAAGCTGTTGAAGAGGGGATATTGGAAGGATTGTTGTGGATCTCCAAAGGTGGAGTCGATGCAACTGGAGGGGTTGCAAGGGGCAATGTGGCAACACAGGCCTCAGCACCCTCTAGAGTCTTCGCTGCAGCTGCACTGTAGGATCTTTCATCATTTCTAAGTCTCTTCTTTGGAGGGAGCATTTCCTCAGGCACCTGTGGATTTTGAAATGCATTTATTTCGAGGTAATCAAGTCATAAAAGAAAGATCTGCATTAGAGTTTCAGAGAGGACTTACTTTTTGAAGATCCTGATCGAGTTCATTCCTTATCTCTTCCTCATCACTCTCAATTTCAATAACCTCACTGGAATCTCGGCTCGCCATCAAGGTGGGAGTTGAGGAGGGAATAAAGACAGGGATTTAGGAGCCTCGCTATTTATAGAAACAGAAGGTGACGGTTCATATGCGCGGGTGCCTCGAGTTCTAAAAAGCGCACTACTGGTTTTCAAGGTCAATAAATTCATGATATATAACTTCTCGGGAGATAAACTGCAACACGGCAAAGGAAGTTGAAGAGTCAGATTACATAATTCGATGCAAATTAAATTTGAAGTAAATAATTAAGTCTCTTCATCTGCTCAGTTATTATGTGCGGTTATCAACAATTGCATGTAGAGAATTACACTGTTGGGACTATCACAGACGGTTGGGAGATCAAAACCGTCTGCTTTAATATTACAGACGGTTCTGATGTCCGAACCGTCTTTAATATGTCTGTTGAATATTGAACTGTTCGACTTCTACAAATACTTGTTCCCTCCCTGGAGTTTTGCTTCCAGTTGAACCGCTGAGAATTTGAAAGAAGTTAAGAATTTGAAGCGTCGATAACTGTTCTCCAATCACAGTCGGTCCTTACATAAAATCCGTCTGTAATATTACTATCACAGACGGTTTGGAGTTAAAAACCGTCTGTGATATTGATAGAGGTTGAGAATTCGAGGCGAGGACACTGTTGGGACTATCACAGTCGGGCCTTACATAAAAACCGTCTCTAATGTGACTATGACAGATGTTTTTTACCTCAGAGGCGCCGTTTGTGATATTCAAAGCGTATATAACTTCTATATTCTTTTTATATTATTTGCATGGGACCTGTGACTTCTATATTGTTTCTATATTATTTCAAGGGCTCCGATCACAAGCCAAAGATCGCGATAGTCGTTCCTTGATCGCACACAGTGTACATACCTTTGTATGGTCGAATGTTCGACAAAAGCTAAAGAAAGATAAAGAAAGAGGGAAGATTGCATGCAGTCCAAGAATGTGCTGGAAAATTAGAAAGTTGACATAAGAACAAAGTTTTCAATAATTTGTTTCATCACTTCCAAAAAAAAGTAAAAATACAGAATGCTAGGTCAAGGAGTGGTCTTAGCCCTGGCTGCATCTAGAATAAAGTCAGTTTGACTTGCAGCCAGGACGCATGACTCCTCCAGCGACAAGTTGTCCTTCTCAGGATCAACTACTTCAGCGTCGAGAAGGCCTGCGACCTCCCTCAGCTTCGCGATGGTATCCTTCATTGTCAAACCGCAGCCAGCGATGGTCATATCCGCGGCTTTCTTCTCCTCGCGAAGACGCCTCGTCCTCGTCCTCGCCCTAGCACTGTCACCATCCGTCTTCATGCGCTGAATGCGCTGGAAGAGATCGTCAAGGTCAAGCCGTGGCCGAGTGTGCTTCTCCGTGAGGAGCTTGTGCTCCTCCTAGAGGGCCCTCAGCTCGGCCTTGACTTTGGCAGTGTCTTCCACGGCTCCCCTTCCCTGTGCAAATCAACAGGTCAAGAATGTATTGAACATGGATTAACAATACAGGGGTAAGTCCAAAAGATTGAGAGTTCATACCAGGGAGGGCGAGGCTGATGATGCCATCGAGGATGCCATTGGCGCAGAGAAGCTAAGGAGTCAAACAGTCTGAGAACTATAAAAACTTGTAAAGTAAATGACAAATTTTCCACTGTCAATTTATAGAACTTCCAAAGCGATGCTTCGTGTTCTCCTAGGCGCCGCGCGCGAAGATCGGAGACAGAAATGATCACAGTTGAGAATTCGAAGCGCCGGTACTTTTCCAGTCGGTTCATACATCAGAACCGTCTGTGATAACTACACTATCACAGACGCTTCGTAGTTCACAACCGACTGTATAAATCACAGTCGGTTCTGAGTTCCAAACCGTCTGTGATATTCTAATTATCACAGACGGTTCTCAGCTGGGAACCGATTGTATATTTCACAGTCGGGTTTTAGGTTAGAACCGTCTGTGATAATTAGACTATCACAGACGGTTCTTAGCTGGGAACCGATTGTATATATCACAGTCGGGTTTTAGGTTAGAATCGTCTGTGATAATTAGACTATCACAGACAGTTTTGTGTTCAGAACCGTCTGGTTTACTGTCAGAGTTGTTTTTGACGTCAGAACCGTCTGTGATATCTGAACGTATTCTCCCGGCAGGCCTTCACAGACGGTTTTCCATTGAACAGTTTATACCCGTCTGTGATGTGCCGTCTAGGATGTCTGTTTCTGTGGTAGTGACAGGTGACCGGTCCTCCCCCGCCGGACAAGTACAGCAAATGACACGAGAATTTATACAGGTTCGGGTCCCGGTGGGGGCCCTAGTCCTGTCGGCATGCTCCCGACCTGAGTCGGTTGGGGAGGCTCTCTCGGGGAGAGGCTTCCAGAGCACACCTGTGAGTTTGGCTATTCTAACAATAATGAATCACTTGTCCTTACAACATGGGGTACAAGGGCTATTTATAGCCCCAAAAAGAAGCAAAAAAGACTAAACTACCCCGGACGCTACCGTCGGATCGAGGGGTAGCGACGTCCTTCTCCTGGTCAGGTGCCTTGGATGCTTGACAGGTGGTCGCTGATTCCCGAGGTGCTCCTCGCGTGACCTGCACGTGATCAAGAACCAAAGACTTTACCTTTAGAAGGGCGACGGTGCCCGGGACATGCACCGGAGGCAATGTCCCCGGGCAAAAGGCGGCGCCCGGGACCGGCAACGGAGGCCAGGTCCCCGGCAAACGGCAGCGCCCGAGACCGGCATCAGAGGCCAGCTCCCCGGGCAAAAGGCGGCGACTGGAGGCCACGTCCCCGGGCGAATGGCGGCGCTTGGGACCGGCACCGGAGGCCCGGTCCCCGAGCAGATGGCGGCGCCCAGGACATGCCTCGGAGGCAATGTCCCAGGGCAAATGGCGGCGCCCGGGACCGGCACCGGAGGCCAAGTCTCGGGAGCCAAAAGGCGGCGCCCAGGGTAGGCACCGGAGGCCACGTCCTCGGGCAAAAGGCGGCGCCCGGGACCGGCACCGGAGGCCAGGTCCCCGGAGCCAAAAGGCGGCGCCCGGGGTAGGCACCGGAGGCCATGTCCCCGGGCAAAAGGCGGCGCTCGGGATCGGCACCGGAGGCCAGGTCCCGGGAGCCAAAAGGCGGCGCCGGGGACATGCCCCGGAGGCAATGTCCCCGGGCGAATGGCGGCACCCGGGGCAGGCACCGGAGGCCACGTCCCCGGGCGAATGGCGGCACCCGGGGCAGGCACCGGAGGCCACGTCCCCAGGCAAATGTGACGCAACTTACCTGGACTTAGTCTGGCGGAGATTTCCCCCAGCAGCAACCCCCCATGCCTCCTGGGGATGATGCTCGAGTCCCTGGAGGGTATGGTACATGTCACCGGCAAAATCTCCGGGCCAAGCCACCGTAGCCGTGATGTTTCGATTCTCGTGCCGCGCGCTTATGACCGCGCCATTGGGCCATAAATGCGCTCGCGGTTCGAACCGGCACCTCGGTTTGCGCGCCAGTCCCTTCGTTTCCCTCGCACGGTTTGAACTCCAACGGCCCAGATGTGCTGCGAAGTGCCACGCGGCGCCCATCTGGGCCACGCTTCGCCCCTATAAATAGGGCCTTGGGAGGCCCGGGAAGCTCATTCCAATATTTCAAACTTCAGCGCCCTTAGCTCTCCCGGTAGCTAGCTCCCGGTAGCCAAGCGTCCGGAACCTTTAGGTGTCCAGCTCCCTGAAACTTTAGCCACCGGAAAAAACCAAAACTGATGGCACTGAAGGGTCGAGCGAAGACGACGGAGGTGCCCCCGGAGGAGGTCGCTCTGGACTTCCTCTGGGCATCCGAGTTCACGGCCGGGGACTTAGAGTCCCTGGTCGAACGAGGAGTCGTACAGGACGGGGACGTCCGGGTCCCCGTGAAGAAGGATGGAGCCCCCCGCCCCAGGCCCGGAGAGATCGTGGCCTTCGAGACCTTCCTCGAGGCGGGGCTCCGGCTCCCGGTGCATCCATTGCTCCGGGAGTTTTTGAAGGTGTACGGGGTGGCTCTAAACCACCTCACGCCGAACGCCATCGTCCGGATGGGCCTATTCATATGGCTCTTCAAGACGGCGACCGAACGGCAGCCCACCCTGCGAGCCTTCCGGTACTTCTACGAGCCGGCGGAGAGGAGCTCCCACCTGGTGAAGGGGGGACCCAAGTCCCCCTTTGGCTCGGTGATGGTGCGGATGCTGCCGTCCCGGGTAGCTGATTACCGGGTGGTGGCGTCTCGGGACCACTGGGGCGATTGGATCCGGAGGTGGTTCTACCTCTGGGTCTGGGACGAAGGGGTGGTGTACTCCCCGGAGGCCCCGACCTACAGCAGGTCGTCCGCGCCGAAGCCCCTGGTGTGGACGGACGAGGAGCTGGAGCTCCTCGGGATGGTCATGTCTGCCGGCGCACCCGCTCTACAGCAGGTCGTCCGCGTTGGAGCCCCTGGTGTGGACGGACGAGGAGATGATGTTGTTGAGGATCTCCCCCTTCTCTCGTGGGAGAAGGGGGATCGGGATGGGCCTGGAGCAACGGCCCCCGGTGAAACCGGTGACCCGGCGTAAGTCTTCGTTACCTGGTTCAATGCATTTACAAATTTTACAAAATTTGACTAACTCTTACCTTTCGCAATCCGGCCGTACTCGGCGGTGCGGGAGAAGGCGGAGAACCTCCACTTCGCTGATGAGCACGAACGCGTCATGCGCGTCGTGGGGAGGGCCCTCCCCTGAACCTGGTAGCCGAGGCCTTCGGGCTAAAGCTACTGGAGAGGAAGCCCCTCCCTACCCCCGGATCGCACAAGCGGGGGAAGGAAGCCGCCGGGGGCTTTGAGCCTAAGAAGGCCAGAGTCCAAAAAGCCCTCGGCCCATCGACGACGCCGGCCTCGACGCCGGCGAAGGCCCGGGACGAGATCCTCGGGACCGGGCGCGCCCTGGCGCCGGCCTGGAATGAAGCAACGCCCCCTCCTCCGGAGAGCCCTGTTGATGCTCGAGGGAAGGGACCGGCCACGGGTAGGGCGGCGTCCGATTCAGCGGACTACGCCCCCTCACCACCTTTGGTGGCGGCCCTCCCGGCGCCCCCGGCACCTTTGGAGCCGAAGAAGTCGGAGGTGAGGTTCGCGGAGGCCTTGCCTCCGCCGATGCAGTGGCCGGTGGACGAGGGGGGGAGCCCCTCTATCTATGAGGTCCCTCTGAAAGTGGAGGCCCCGGGGGCCCTCCCGCCCGGGAAGGGAAAAGGCCTGATGGTTCCTCCCCTGAGAGGGAGTCCTTCCGGGAGTTCCTCGGCCACTTCGTCGGAGGCCACCTCCTCGGCGACGAAGACGCTGACCACCGCCACCCAGGCCGTGATAATGCCGGGCGCTCAAGTCCGGGGACCCCTCATCGGCCGCGACGGGACCAGTGTCGGGCGGGAGACCCCCCTGCTATCCGCGGGGGAGATCGCCCGCTACGCGGAGGGCCTGCAGACCCGGAAGGTCCAGGCCTATGTCGCGGAGGGGACGCTCCATGAGCGTTTTGGTGAGCTTCAATCTCTCCAGGTCCACACTTACTCGAGTCGATGACGCTTTCTTTCAGGCCCCTACATTTGGAATTTTTCTAACTCTGGAGTTTGTAGGGGGCGGCCATTACCTGGGGCCTCGAGCAGCGGATCGGCCGGCTGCTAAAGGACAAGGAGGAGAGGGCCGCCACCTACCTGGGGCAGCGGGATGAAGCCCTCGAGGAGCTGGCCCGGGTTCGGGCCCAAGTCCACGTCTCCGAGGCCGTCAATGGCCACCTCCGTCAGGGGGCCAAGGCGAAGGAGGAGGCCTTCCGGGAGCTCGAGGGTTCGAGCGTCCGGGCGGTGATGGACGCGGGCCGCTCCGTCCGCTCGGCCTTCGAGAGCCTTGGCGTGAGCCTAGGCTCCGGGAGCAGCCCGGAGGTGCCCCCAGCCACCCTCGCGGAGGCTGTGCGTTTTCTCAACGCACAGGTCTCCGTGATCCCGGAGGTCACAGATGCCCGAGCATGAGGCCGGGAAATCCCCGTGGTTGCGGCCGCGGCCGGGCTCGTGGAGCACGGGGAGTGGGCGCCCGGGCGATCGGGGGCCGCATCCCCCGGAGCTTCCCCGAGTTCTTTGAGCCCTCGCGCCGGGAGGTGGAGCAACTCGCCGGGGGCTTCTACGACCGGATCGTCCGGGTGAGGTTCCCGGCACCGGCGCCTTCGGCAGCGGATGCCCCGGCCCCGGCCCCGGCGGAAGCCCCCCGGGGGGAGGACAGCAATGACAAAGTATGAGCCTCCCCCTGGGTCTTAGATAGGACCCTTTTTGCTTTCTTAGGATTTTGCTCCCGGTAGCTTCTTAGAAGAAGCCCCGGACACTTGTAAAAAGACATTTTGAAATGCAATGGAATTAGAAATTTTATTAAGTCTTGAGTGAATACATTCTTACCAGGATTCCCGGGAGGTTACTCCCGGGCGAAGGTCCGGAAGAGGTTCCTCGGGGGACGCCCAAGCAGCTTTGATCTTGCTAAGTCTCATCTCCGGGGAACGCAGCGGGGACATTGTCCGGGAGCCGATCCGGTTAAGATGGCATCCGGAGTGGCACTTGGACAATTTTGACAATCATCGCGCCGAATTATCCCCTCCGCGTCCGGGGTCCCGGATGATACCCCCTCTTCGGATACTTCCATCGGTGGGCTACGAGTATTGTCCCGGGGATGTGCTCCAGGAAGCTCAGCGTCGCATACGCGCATTGTACCGGGACCTGGCCCGGGAGCTAGCGGAGGGCCTCTGGGACTATTAGGCGTAGGAGCCTTAGGATGTAGAGAATTTCCAGGTTATGACCCGGGTTGTACCATTTCTGATGCCCACTAGAGGGGGAAGATGTCCTCCGATTGAATGATTAATAAAGCTGTGTTCGCTTGTTGCTGCTTTGAGAGTCTTCTTTTAAATATTTTCTTGGATGGTCTGGACGACTTCTCTTGATAAGAATGAGCTAAGTTTGCTCGTGGATGGTGCGGTCGACACCCGGGGGTTCCTTATCCGCTCCGCCCACAGCGGGCCGGAGGGTAGCTCCGCGCGCTGTGGGGGTGACAAAGCCCCCGAGGTACAGATGAAGACCTGTGACATAGGAATTTTTCCAAGTTAGAAAATTCTAAAATGAGGTTTTTAGGGGAAAAACTTTCCGGGAGGCAATCGTCCGGTCGCCGTGAGAACAGGGAGTCGGGAATAAGGCCTCTGGGGAAGAAACATCCGAGAAAACCTGACGAGATTTCCAGAGGTGAGCTTTCCGGGAGACAATCGGCCGGTCGCCGTGAGAACGAGGAGCCAGGAATAAGGTCTCCGAGGAAGAAATATCCAAGAAATCCGTAATTTTTCCGGGAGGCAATCATCTGGTCGCCGTGAGAATGGGGAGCCAGGAATAAGATCTCCGGGAAAGAAATATCCAAGAAAGCCTGAGATGAGATTTCCGGAGATAAACCGCCCGGGAGACAATCGTCCGGTCGCCGTGAGAACGGGGAGCCGGGAATAAGGTCTCCGGGGAAGAATGTTCGAGAAATCCGTCCCGCTGGGGAGACTATCGACTCCTGGAGGAGGATGTGCCCGATGACGGGTTTGAGTGTTTGGGTAGGGGACTAGTCTCCCAAAGTGACTCGTTACCACGGTCGCTAGGGACCGGGTTGCCACTTACACCCTCAGTCCACGAGGGCTGATCGTAAGCCGCCCTACAGGAGGGACTTGCTGGGTCTGAGCCCACTTCCTCACGGGGAGGGCATCCTCGTGGGGAGGGCGTCCTCGCGGGGACGGCATCCTCGCGGGGAGGGCATCGCCGTTAGGGGCGGTAATGTGAAGAGCCTGCAATGACAGTTGAAGAGAAAAATCCAGTTGTATTGATAATGCAACAAAATACAACACCTCCCCCTGCGAAGTCGCGAGAGGGGAGGGAAAGGTAATTACAATGTCCCCCTCCCCCTCCAGCGTGATCGCTCCGGGGGAGGGGACAGTAAGTACGAGGTCCCCCTTCCCCCTCCGGCGTAATCGCTCCGGGGGAGGGGACGGGCCTGTGTAGGCTAGACGTAAAACTTGCGAAGTAAACGTAAGTTCCACATGTGCTTCAGCTCCTGCTCTTGGAGGTTGGAGAGCTTGTAAGGCCCCGAGCCCAGGACTGCGGAGATCCTGTAGGGGCCCTCCCATTTGGGGGAGAGCTTACCCTGGGCTTGGGGGTCTGTGACGCGCTTGAGGACAAGGTCCCCAAGGCGGAAGGCCCTCTCGCGCACACGCTGGTTGTATGCGCGCGCCATCTCGCGCTCGTGGATGGCCTGGCGGAGGAGCGCTCGGTCGCGTTCCTCCTCCACGAGGTCGATCTCCGTCTAGGAGCTCGACTCGCAGCGACCGGAAGCCAATCTCCGGGGGGAGGACTGCCTCCGTCCCGTAGACTAGGGAGAAGGGAGTACGCCCCGTCGCCCGGCTCGGGGTCGTGCGCATGGAACAGAGGATGCTAGGGAGCTCCTCTGCCCATGCACCCCGCTTATAAGCGGCCTACTCGAGTCGTTGGCGTAACCCCTGTAGGATTACGCCGTTGGCCCTCTCGACAGCCCTATTGCTCCGGGGATGGGCCTCTGAGGCGAAGTGGATAACGAGCCCCAGGCCTTTGCAGAATTCCCAGAAATAAGCCGAGTCGAATTGGGTCCCGTTGTCAACGGTGATTTCCCGGGGGACACCAAAACGACAAACGACGTTTTTCCAGAAAAACTGCTGGATGGCCCGGGACATGATGCTGGCCAAGGGTTCCGCCTCTACCCACTTTGTAAAGTAGTCAACCGCGACCACCGCATACTTGTATCCTCTAGGCGCTGGAGGGAAGGGCCCTAAGAGGCCCATCCCCCAGCGCACGAAGGGCCAAGTGATGGGGATAGTCTGCAGCGCTACAGGGGGGAGGTTCGAACCCTTGGCCATCTTCTAGCAGGCCTCGCACGCGGAGACAAGGTATCGAGCGTCGCGCATGATTGTGGGCCAATAGAAGCCCTGCCGGAGAGCCTTGGCCGCTATGGCACGCGAGGCTAGATGAGAGCCACAGCTCCCCGCGTGGATTTCTTCGAGAAGTTGGAGTCCCTCCGGCCGGGGGAGGCAGCGCAAGAGGGCGGAAGCCCCCTGCTTGTAGAGCCTCCCCTCCAGCAGGAGATATGCCCGGGCTTTGGCCCAGAGGCGCTTAGCCTCGGTCTCGATGGGAGGGTCCCCCTCCCCCTTAATGAAGGAGATGAGGGGGTCCATCCATGACAGAGTCCGAGTGATCTCGGCGACCTCCGGGACGCGAGGCTCGTCGCCCATGTCCGGGGAGGCCACCGAGGGCTTCATGATGATCTCCAGGAAGGCCCCCTTGGGGAGCGATTCCCGGGCGCTTGCTGCCCCGGCCAAGGCGTCGGCCCGGTCATTGTCCCTTCGCGGGATATGCCGGGCCTCGAGGCCGTCGAAGTGCCTCTCCATCTTTCGCACCTCCTGCAAATAAAGACTCAAGTTTGCGTCATGGCACAGGTAAGACTTGTCCATTTGGCAAACTACGAGCTGAGAATCTCCCTTCACGAGGAGGCGCCGGATCCCCAGGGAGCGCGCAAGGCGCATCCCGTGGAGCAAAGCCTCGTACTCGGCGACATTGTTGGTTGCGGGGAACTCGAGCCGCGCTGTGTACTCGAGTTCCTTCCCCTCGGGGCTCCGAAGGACTACTCCAGCACCAGCCCCGGCGAGACACAGCAACCCGTCGAACATGAGTGTCCAATGATCACTGCGTTGGGGCGGCGCGGGGAGGTCTTCGTCCCTGGGCCCAGAGTCAGGAGTCCACTCCGCGACGAAGTCGGCGAGGACCTGTGACTTGATGGCGGAGCGTCCTGTGAAGGACAGGGAGAAGGGGGTGAGCTCGGCCCCCCACTGCCCAATCCGGCCGGTGGCCTCATTGTTCCGCAGCACCTCCCCCAGGGGGAAGGATGACGGGACGGTGATGGGGTGTCCCAGGAAGTAGTGGCGAAACTTCCGGGACGCCATCAAGAGAGCGTAGCAGATCTTCTCCATCTCCGTGTACCGAGTTTTGGCCCCCTGGAGGGCCTCACTCACATAGTACACGGGACGCTGCTGCCCCCCTTGCTCCTTCACCAATACCGCGCTGACGGCGACCGGGGTCGCGGCAAGGTAGAGGAGCAAGGGCTCTTCCGGAGATGGGCTCACGAGCATTGGAGGGCTCGTGAGGTACTTCTTGAGGTCGTCGAAGGCCTCCTGGGCCTCGAGGGTCCAGCGGGACCCCTCGAGCCCCCGGAGGATCTTGAAGAATTGGAGGCCTCACTCCCCCGACCGTGAGACCAACAGGCTTAGCGCAGGTAAGCGGCTCGAGAGCCGCTGGACATCCTTGACGGAGCACGGCGGGGGCATGTCCTGGAACGCCCAGATCTTTTCGGGGTTTGCCTCTATGCCCCGTTGGGACACGAGGAAACCCAGGAGCTTCCCCCCGCGCACGCCGAAGGCGCACTTCTCCAAGTTGAGCTTCAGCCCATACGCGCGGAGGTTGCGGTGGGTCTCCGCTAGGTCGTCGACGTGGGAGGCTGCGCGGGGACTTTTGACGACCGCGTCATCTACGTAGACTTCGACGTTGCGGCCGACTTGATCTTTGAAGACCAGCGTCATGAGGCGCTGGAAGGTCGCTCCCGCGTTCTTCAGCCCAAAGGGCATGTGGACGTAGCAGAAGGTTCCGAGGGGAGTTATGAAACTCGTCTTTTCCTCGTTTCCTTCCGCCATCCGGACTTGATGGTAGCCCGAGTAGGCGTCTAGGAAGCTCATCAGCTCGCACCCCGTGGTGGAGTCGACCAGTTGGTCAATCCGCGGGAGTGGGAAGTTCTCCTTGGGGCAGGCGTGGTTGAGGTCGGTGAAGTCCACACACATCCGCCACCTGCCATTTGATTTCTTCACGAGGACGGGGTTCGCGAGCCACTCGGGGTGCAGGACCTCCCGAATGAACCCCGTCTCTCGGAGTCGGGCGATCTCCCCCTTGATTGCCTCTTGGCGCTCGAGGGAAAGCTTCCTCAGCTTTTGCTTGACGGGTGGGTGACCGGGGGTCACCGCGAGCTTGTGCTCAATGACCCCCTGGGCGACACTCCGCATGTCAGAAGGCTTCCACGTGAAAACATCAGAGTTCTCATGCAGGAAAGCCGCCAGTTGCGCTGCATGCTCCTCGAGGAGCTCCGCCCCGATCTGGACGGTTTTGTCCCCGTCGTCTGGGGACAGCAGGACCTTCCGGAGGCCCCCTTCCGGACGCGGCTTGGGGAGGGGCCTCCCGGGAGGTATCGCCGCGACATCTGGTTCTAGGGGAGAGGCCTCCCCCCGGGCGCCTTAATGAGGTTGACGCTTCCGATTGTGGCGGCGGCGCGCTCGTATAGAACACGGGCCATGTCTTGGTCTCCCTAGACATTGATCACGCCGTGTGGCCCGGGGATCTTCATGCAGAGGTAGTTTTGATGGGTGGCAGCGCCCAGGCGGTTGATTGTGGTCCTCCCCATGATCACGTTGTAGGAGGAGGGGAGGTCCACTACGTCGAATCGGACCATCTCGGTCCGGTAGTTCTCCGGGGTGCCGAATGTCATGGGGAGATCCACCTTCCCCATGGGATGGATCGCCTTCCCCGGGACGAACCCTTGCAGGGGCCCTGCCGCGGGCTACAGAAGCTTCTCATCCACCTGCATCTCCTTGAAGGCCTTCAGGAAGAGGACGTCGGCGGAGCTCCCGCCATCCACGAGGATGCGGGCCAGGTGGCAGTTGTAGATGGTGGCAGAGACGACGAGCGCGTCGTCGTGGGGGAAGCGAACCCCGTGCGCGTCTTCCACCGTGAAGGTGAGGGGGACGTCCGACCACTTGGGTGGCGGAGACGTGTGTAGCACCCCCACAACCTTGACTTCACGCGCGTACTCCTTACGCTGGCACTTAGAGTCCCGCCCGAAGGCGGACCCTCCCACGATGACGTTGATGCGGCGCTGGGAAGTTTGGAAGGGGAGAGCTTCTGAAGGCTCCCCCTCCTGCGTCTGCCCCTGCTGACCCCCCGCGGGAGCAAGAAGGGCCAGAACAGCTGGCCGAGGGGGCAAGGAGGCCGGAGTCCCCCCCTGCCCATGCTGGTCGAGGAACGCCGCGAAGTGTTGCAACAGTTGGTGGCACTCTCGGGTAGCGTGGGTACTGAACCCGTGGAAGCTGCACCACGGTCCTTCCCTGCCTCTCCCCGCGGGGCCTTCCCGGCCGCGGGAAGACTGTCCTCCCCCATGGCCTTTCGGCTTGGGGAAGGGGCGGTTGCCCCTCGGGGGGTTGCGCGAGCCGCCGACGCCCTCGAGGACAAAGGTGTCCCGAGGCCGTGGCGCGTTACGCCCCCCTGCCTGGGGCGCTTGAGGGGGTCCCTGGTCCCCCGGTCGGTGGGGGTGGGAGCCTCCTGGGTCTTCTTCCAGAGGTCGTCTTCATCCGCCCGAGTGTACTTTTCGAGTACGTTGAAGAGCTCGTCGGCGGAGGAGGGGCAGCTCCGGGAGAGCCTCCGGTGGAGCTCCCCCGGGAGGATCCCGCTTTTGCACGCTTCGATGACCGTAGAGTCGGGGATGTGAGCCACCTTGCTCTTTACTTGGGCGAAGCACTTGAAGAAGCTTCGGATGGTCTCCCCCATCCTCTGCCGGACGGTGTACAGCTGCGAAGAGTCCAGGGGACGCACGTAGTTCCCCTGGAAGTTCACGCAGAACTCACGTTTGAGCTGCGCGAAAGACTTGATGGAGCCGGCCTTCAGGTTGTAGAACCAGGACCGGGCGATCCCGGTGAGGTAGAGGGGGAAGACGTTGCATTGCACCGTCTCGTCCCCCCCGGCCGCGGAGATAGCTGTGGAGTATACCTGCAAAAATTCGTAAGGGTCGGCCTCACCGTTATAGTGCTCAATGTGCGGCGGGCGGTAGGGCCGCGGCCACCGAATGTTCCGAAGTCTGTGACATAGGGGCTGATTAGCCCCCTGCACTTCCCGGGGAGAGTCCCGGTAGCTGTCTTTTTTGACGGGGGACACGCCCTCATTGTCGGAGTCAGGAAGCAGCCCAAGAGGTCCGCCGGAGTGGTGGTAGCGACGCTTCTCTTCCGGGCCAGGGCTGAGTTCTCGGACGTCCGGACTCTCTCCCAGAGAGGTTGGCTCCTCAGCGGGTCTCTTCCCCCGACCGGTGCGAGAGCGAGGCTCTCCGCGACTGCGGCCAGGGGGAGGTTCTTCCCCGCGCTTGGGTGAATGCATTCGCTCGACCTGGTCCGCCGGGGGCACCCTCGGGGGCGGCCCCGGGGGAGGAGGGAGCTCATGCACTGTAGCTGCCGGCCCGAAAGCTATCGGGGCCGGCTGGGTGTAGCCCCCTGCGAAGACCATCGGAACCAGAAAGGGGGAAGCCCCTGTATCCTCCGGAACCGGCGAGGGGGGAGCCCCCGCGGCGACGTTCAGAACCGGGGAGTCGATGCGGGGGGAAATCCGCTGACGCAAGGGAGCTGCTCTGTCGACCGCCCCCGGTGCGGTAAATGCGACACGCGGGGCGGGAGTGGCTCCCGGCACAGGGAAAACCACCGCCATGTATTGGGCCCCCGGCCTCGGGAACTGGCTTGGAACGGGGTATCCCCTCGGTGCCACGAAGGGCCCGGGCATGAAGTACCCTCCAGGCACCGGGAAGGACCCGGGTGCCGGGAAGGGTCCGGACGTATGACCCACAGGGGGAGGGTACCCCCCACCGAGGTCATACGGGGTGGATAAACCTCCGGAGACCGGAGGGACCACCGGGTGACCCATAAACGGGGACATGGCCCCCGGATATGGGTATGGCGCATATGTGGGGGCTGGTGGCCGCACCAACACACGAAGAAGCTCATCCATGGAGCGCTGGGTGCGGAGCTGGCCCTCCACTAAAGCCTCGAGTAGGGCGTCCCGGGGAGCCGAGGGAGCCGTCGGGGAGAGGCTGGTCCCGGCCGAGGTTCCCGCGGTCACCGGGAGCGAGCCAGAGGTAGAAGCACCTAAATTAAGAGGAAAGGTGGGAGGCGGCACCTGGGTCTGGCCGCCTCTGGGCGGAAGTGCCGGGACAGTCGTGTCCCGGACGAGCGGCGCCGGGTCTCCGAGACCGGCATCACCGGGAAGGGTGCGAGTCCTTGTTCTTGGGGAGCCATGGCGTCTTGTCACGAGTCCCCACGGACGGCGTCAACTGTCGTGGTATTGCGAATACCCCGGCAGGTTTCGTGGACGATCCTAGCGAAGAAAACGCAGCGCGGGTTGACCGGTCCACCCCCGCCGGACAAGCACAGCAAATGACACGAGAATTTATACAGATTCGGGTCCCGGTGGGGGCCCTAGTCCTGTCGGCGTGCTCCCGACCGGAATCGGCTGGGGAGGCTCTCTCGGGGAGAGGCTTCCGGAGCACACCTGTGAGTTTGGCTATTGTAACAATAATGAATCAGTTGTCCTTACAACAGGGGGTACAAGGGCTATTTATAGCTCCAAAAAGAAGCAAAAAAGACTAAACTACCCCGGACGCTACCGTCGGATCGAGGGGTAGCGACGTCCTTCTCCCGGTTAGGTGCCTTGGATGCTTGACAGGTGGTTGCTGATTCCCGAGGCGCTCCTCGCATGACCTGCACGTGATCAAGAACCAAAGACTTTACCTTTAGAAGGGCGACGGTGCCCGGGACATGCACCGGAGGCAATGTCCCCGGGCAAAAGGCGGCGCCCGGGATCGGCACCGGAGGCCCGGTCCCCGGGCAGATGGCGGCGCCCGGGACCGGCTCCGGAGGCCAGGTCCCGGGAGCCAAAAGGCGGCGCCCGGGGCAGGCACCGGAGGCCACATCCCCGGGCGAAAGCGGCGCCCGGGGCCGTCACCGGAGGCGACGTCCCCGGGCAAATGGCGGCGCCCGGGACCGGCACTGGAGGCCAAGTCCCGAGAGCCAAAAGGCGGCGACCGGGGCAGGCACGGGAGGCCACGTCCCTGGGCAAATGGCGGCGCCCGGGACCGGCACTGGAGGCCAGGTCTCGGGAGCCAAAAGGCGGCGCCTGGGGCAGGCACCGGAGGCCACGTCCCCAGGCAAATGTGACACAACTTACCTGGACTTAGTCTCGCGGAGATTTCCCCCAACAGTGTTAGATTTAGATCAAGATTTCAATTAGTTGGTTGAGTATCGACCTGATAACCAGAATCAAAAGGATAGAACTTGGCCGCCTGCAGGGATTCATCATATTTGCCTCGGAATTTGTCGGTAAATGTGAAGAGCTGAATGGCACAAAAATAATATTTTAGTGGAATGTATGTTCTTGCTTCTGGGACTGCTGCGCTGATGTAGTAGAACGCCTCCGCCGCGAGTAGCGATGCTACTGGCAATAACATTGATCTATATTTGGGCACAAGGGCACTTTCGTCATTTCATGTCCGCTACAACACAAAATAACAGAAAAACAAAGGAAATGGTAAAAATTAAGTGTAACACATTTTAAGGTGGTATTACACTCGGGCAATCTTTTGGAGTGTCATTTTTCAAAATGCTAACTTTTGAAATGGCATATATAATATATTTAAAAATCCCAGCAAAATCCCAGCCAATGTAAATGGATTTTTGCCAAAATTTTGGGAAGGAACCAAATAAAAACCAAATCTGGTAAAAGCTACCAAATTTTGGCAAAAATAAGCTTCAAGCAAACAACCTGTCTCTCTGCTTACTACTTTATTGATAATCATGTACATCTTGTACTAATGTTGAAAAATGCACATCTTGTACTAATGTTGAAAAGTATCAGGAAATTTTATGTTTTTTAGAGAGAAATTAGGTTCATGATAGAGACTTCTTTAATTTTCACCTTAGCATCTTCACTGAACCCTTTCAAGAACTTCACTTGAGCATAATTTTGGAGACCCACTAAAGGAATCACACCTATGATGATCAATGTGAGCTTCCAATCAGTAGCAAATGCTATGGAAAAGCCAGCAGCAAGTGTTACTGTACACTGCACTATTAAGGCCAAGTTATCTCCTACAAGGCGTCGGATGTTTAAAGCATCAATAGACAGCCTTGCACCTAGTGCCCCACTGTAAATTATTAAAGGGAAAATTGATGTCCTTGACAGTCCAAATAGTGTTAGAGATAAAGAAAGAAAAGTGCAAAACAATTTGAGTGAATGACAAACCTGGAATTCAAAGGATCATCAAACCAAGCAACTTCTTGATGCACGATGCTCTACAAAAATAGACAACAGAAATCACAATCAGAGCAAAACAATACAACCAAAGGATAAATAGATAATCTCAACTTCGGCAATGGAGCAGCAATTATCATAATTTTACTAGAACAAGAAATAATGTCTTACCAATTTAACTTGAAGCAAGTTTTCTTAACTCTTTCTTCAGCCGCAACAATCTCAACTTCGGCTCGAGGGAGAGAAAGATCTCTCAATTCGCAGCATCTTTGAAAACATCACAAGTCAAGACTTTTTCCTCATTAGTCACATCACTCATTTCATGTAATGCATCAATACACTTTGAAATTTCCTCCTTGTTCTGATTGACGTTTCATGAGAGCTTGTTCTTTTCTAAATTCAAGATAAGAATCTATCCTCTCTAGAATGCTATTCTTGATTTTCTTAGACTCTGGTGGTACAATGGAAGAGCTTGATGTAACATTCTCAACAGGCTTTTTTGAATGTGAGCATGCATTCCTTGCTACTTAATCCCTCTCCTCATTGCTTCTTCACATCGACTCATCGATATCATGGACTAAATTCTCATCATCATCCATATCCTCTCTTTCCTCAATTGCTGCTCCACCGATATCATGTGCAGCTACACTGCTATTAGGTCTCTTCTTTGTGATTGATGGTTTGATAGAACTCAAATGATTTTTACCTTCAGCAATATGACCTGCTACAATGACAATTCAATTATTCATATAAATTTTTATAATAAACTTCATTAAATCAAAACTGACTATTAACAATATGGTTTAGCGATATTACCTTGATAAAGTTGATCTAAGGACTCAAACAATGGAAAGATTTTGTTCTGAAATTTTTGAACCTTTTCATTCTCCTATCAAATTCAAGATAAAGAATCATGTTAATAATATTCAATTCAAACTTTTGTTAGTAGTTGCTGCACCATACTAACTACAAGGTCCATAAGTTTTTAACTTACCACCGATATTTCATCCCAAACATCATCAGTAGTAATCATCATTCCAAGCTTATTATCAACTGACACGTCACTCTTTTTACGCAAAACATCTTTTACCACCTTGTAATCTTTCTTCATCTGCGACTCATGCTCCTGGATTTGACTTTTGCTAAAATTTGTTTCAGGAAACTTTGCATTGAATTCTTTTACTATCTTGTTGCATCTTTTGGAGCTCCATCCATTGTTTGTTCGATATCTTGGTACATTATGTTCATGGAGCAGATCAACCAACACCCTTTCATGTCTTAGCGTCCATCTTGCTCGAGTTGCCATGAAACCTAATTATGAGTTACATATTAAACAGATTAACCAATTATGTACCTCACAAATTTATGTACCTCGAACATGCCTACGAATAGCAAATCAATATCAACAGCCACAAACTGAAATTCACACCAAATCAAGTATCTCTTAATTCTCAAGTGAACCATATAAAAATATTTTCATACATATTACATTCAACAAAGATCAACTAACAAGATATTAACTAAATATTGATGACTCCTATAGTCATTCAACACTTCGTTGTTGAAGCCGCCTATTCCACCTATTGTAGTCATCCCACATCTTCAGAGCAATCTCATCTCACAAAGAATTGCCAGCATTTCATTGACTATTCATCGACTCGACATCACCACCATACATGTCATCACCATTTGGTACCTCTACAAATTGGATCTCTGGAATCAAATTTTCTCGTCGACTCAACCATTGTTCATCGCCATTTTGACCTCGAATCTAGTTATGTAAGACAGTCACCACCACTGGAAATTTAACTTGTGTATCCATTGAATGAAATGTCCCAATTTTTAGAATTGGAAACCGCATTTTTAAGATGCCAATAGCACGCTCAATGTGATTCTGAAGTTGAGCGTGACGGAGATTAAAAAGTTTCTTATGATCATTTGGACGAGAACTACTGCGTCCTTGTTCCTTGATATGATATCACACCCCTCGATATGGAGCAAGAAATGATGGAGTATTAGCATACCCTACATCGACAAGATAATACTTTCCTCTAGGAACTTTGAATCCAACTTGGATGGCAGATTGTAAGACTGCGGTATCTGATGCACATCCTTCCCAACCGCTTGAACAAATCATATGCTAATCTTTCAAGAATGGACAGCCAACTTTGTGTTCAAACACTTCAACTAACCTCGAGCTAACTTCAGAAAAAGGATAAATAGATAATCCAAAGGATGAATCATTGTTGTATTTAAAGAAGAAAGGAATCTTGCTCTTGAAAATGCTTCATGGATAATATGGAACTCAAGCTTGGACTATGGAGAATTTTACCACTAAACATTAAAACTACCATTACCACTAAACATTAACATTATTAGATATATACTACCCTGGCTATTGGATATATACTGCCCTGGCTACATACATAGTAACCTAATCTTACTCTAACACTCAAAGAGAAATATTCATTGTAAACGAAATGTTAGTTTGAAATACCATTTTAACAAGAAACGAGTCATTAACCAGAAACAAGCCATTATAAGCACAATGATGGATGCATCAAAAAGGGTTCCAAAATTAGTCTTCAATCCTATGAAAAAGGAATCTAAAACTGGTAGTGGTGATGTACTTACAATTGGTTCTTTTTTAATTTTGATCTCAATTTGGGAGTGGGGGCGATCTGGTGGCCACCGAGATCGAATGCCTTGAACTTGATCTTGCCGATGCTCAGCTCCTCCGACGTCAAATGCTGTGTCAGCTGGTGCTGCACCAAAACCTACTACTGTTTAGTGACTTCAATCCACAACATAGCCAAATAGTGCTTGAGAGCATTATGTTGAGGATTTCTAGCAAGTATGTTTGAGTAAAAAGAAATTCATAGGATAGATACTTGAATTTTTGGGCATTTTATTCATTGTTCCACCAAAATCTTTAGCTCCCCATTCTAGCTATAGAATGACTATCAAATTTGAATTTACTTTACAAGGTAGTCATCAAACAAATATGTAGGTGCTATCAGGATTTTTGCAAACAAAACAGCTCTCCCTAACTTGAATGAACCCACACTGAGTGATAGGCTTTTGGTAGGCACGCATGCATGTAATTGCAACATGGATAAAAGAAATGCAGCAGTAGCACTAGTGACAATTAAGAACAAATAATATGCTAATCTTTCAAGAATGGACTGCCAACTTTGCGTTCAACCACTTCAACTAACCTCATGCTAACTTGTTTAATTAATGAATTAGTGCATGGTGATCACTCCATTAATTTTGTACGCTTCACCACGACAAAAGGGATGGTAGAATTTTTATAGCACACAAGGACAGCCGACTCAGATGTCATGTTTTACTTGTTGATATATGGTTGAATTGTATGTATAAATAAGCATATATAAACACTCATTACTATAACAAAAAGCACTTGTAGGGACCCGAGAAAGCTCCTTGGCTCACCAGACCAGGCTTTAGTTTCGCTCTATTGAATGAATCTAGATAAGAACTCTGAGAAATTATTGTTGCTTATCCAACATAGAAAACTCCATCTTGGCATCCAAGAATTTGCCATCTAGAAAGTTCCAGATCATATATGCTGCTAGATGCATGGAACAATGTGTTCTTTAGCCTTAGGTTAATAACCACAACTTAAGGACTCGCTAGTAGAAAGTTACTAGTATTATTATCTGTTCCAACTAGTCATAAGTTCTCATTTTGCAACATATTTTCTGTACTGCATGTTTAGCAATATCAACACACATTTTTCTTAAAGCATGTATATTGTCTCTGTACTGCATGTTCTAGCAAGAGAGAACTTATGACTAGAAAGATTCCAGATTCAAGATTCAAGATTCAAAAGCTTTTGTAACTAGCCAGAAACTGCTATCAGTCCACAAGAGATCCCACTCGTGACCAAATTGCCTCCATGATTGGCTAAAATCCCTCTTTTCAACTTATCTTATAAGCCAGTGAAGATGAATTTGCATAACACATTCAGCCGCTGAAGTCAAATTAATACAATGCACTAATACTTCAGCTGAACAGAGAGCAAGATTTAGGTCTCAATTCAATACAAGAATAAAACATTTGTAAGAACTTGTCTTTGAATTCTCTGAAATGAATTTGCACACACAGATAGAATAGAAGACCACTGAATTTAGATAACAATTAACTTCATCAACAAATAGTCACCAGATTTTAGATCATTAACTGGACAACAGCTCAAACAACAATTTATATTTGAACTCTAAACTAAGACAGCAAACAAGACAAGAGGTAGAACCAAAAATTAGGTCTTCAGTATCTCAATACAATCAAGACAGAAAATTAGAAGTTCTTCCAAGTCTTCAGTATCAACTTGAAAAGTGCATTTGAAAGTTTGTATAGTACAAAGTTCAATTTTGTAAAACTGGTAGTGGTGGTGTACTTACAACTGGTGTTCTTTTCAATTTTGATCTCAATTTGGGAGTGGCGGGCGATCTGGTGGCCGCTGAGATCAACGGCCTTGAACTTGATCTTGCCGATGCTCAGCTCCTCTGACGTCGGGTGCTGCACCAACCTCTGCATCCACCCCACACATACAATCCAATCACACACACACACATACACACAGATCTAGCCATCTAACCAAGAAACTGCATAGAGAGGAGATCTGAGAAATATACAAAGATATAGATACCTCGTCGTTGATGCTGGAGAGCTGGAGTTCAGCTGATGAAGAAGGATCGTGGAGATCATCGATGCCGAAGATCGTGGAGATTGGGGGTGAGAAGCAAAAGGGGAGATCGAGGAGGAAGTGAGAAGAAGAAGAGAGGGAGAGCGGCGGAGGCGGGAGCTGGGGGCACAGATCTGGTCTACGACGGCGACAGTGGCTCGAGAGCGGAAGCGGTGCTCGGGCGCACCAGATCCGGCGGATCTAGTGGCGACGCGTGAAGAGGGAGGTGGAGGGCGGCGACGCGGGCGAGGAGTAGCACAACTTCGGCGACGCGGGCGAGGAGGCGACGCACAACAAGGTGGAGGGCGGCGACGCAAGGGAGGAGGGAGGTGGAGGGCAGCGACGTGGGTGAGGAGGTGGAGCGATATGGGCGAGGAGGACAACACAAGAATGCCAGGCTTGGTTTCCAAGCCTCTTAGCCCAAATTTTCAAACCCCCCCGCCCCTGATTGGGCTTCCTGGCCTGCTTAGATTGCCTAATTCTGGCCCACCCAAACACATTCCTAAATCTAATCCGGATCCTAATTCCAGCCCCATGAAATCCACCCAGAAACAGGCCAAATCCTGGACTTCCAAACAGGCTCTTAGAAATTAATTAAGAGGCTATTGTGGATGTTAATATTAGATGAGCATGCATAATCTCAAGTGCTTGCGTAGAATTTTATTTTGGGATAAAAGAGTTGGTTTCTTCTTCTTTAAAGCTAGCAGAGATAGACTTTGGGCCTAAAAAAGTTTTAAGACTTACCTTCAATGTTTGTGGGCTGTAGCCCAATAACATTTTTTCTTTACCAATTTTTTGACAGTAGTAGTAATGTTTTATAGGTCTGTTTCCACTTAATTTGGGCCAAGAGATCCCAAAGCATCAACGAATAGTTTCTTACAGAAACTTCTAAAAATTGAAGTCCACCACTAAATAAAAATTGAAGTCAGGCAGTGTGGTTTTTATGATTTCTCATTCCATCCAATCCAACACTACCTCATAAGTTTCTAAACAAAATTTCTGACCAAACAACTTACTAAGTTTACTCTAAAAGTTACTATCTTAGAGAATCTTTGAAAAACCGCAGTCAAGTCAAATGAAATATATATATCAAACAAACACAGAGAAAACCGAGGTATTTCAGATATCCAAATCTTGTCATGGTCTGATGCATCCAAGAGAAAAATACACACAAAGTAATAAATACTTGTCAAAGCTATATAAATAGAGCATGCATACATATAAATCCAAGAGAAACCTTACATACACAAATTAAAAGAGATAAACAACATGATAAATAGTATGACAAATGATGCAGCAATAACTGACAACAATAGACTCGTTCGGGAAACATCGAGATCTTATTTAGAAGAGTTTCAGATTCATCTTAAAAGCTATTAAAAATTTAAGATCTTCCAAACATACTACAATTGAAGAGGCTTCTGAGCTTCTCTAAGAAGGCACAACCTACAGCCAAGCTCAAATAATCCAGTTTTCTTGTGAATCCAACTTCTTGAAAATATATGGAGGGTGGATGGGAGAAGGATTTGTGCGCACGAAGGAATCATATTGAAGTCTTCAA
The DNA here is from genome assembly GCA_019359835.1 of Pharus latifolius. NCBI lineage: Eukaryota > Viridiplantae > Streptophyta > Magnoliopsida > Poales > Poaceae > Pharus > Pharus latifolius. The sequence goes on from CM033328.1 coordinate 7,317,835, forward strand.
AAATAGGAACTAATATTGAAGTGGGAGATCCAGAGTAACAGCACGGCAGGAAGTTTGTAGTTCCTGCGAAAGCATAGAGATTGATTGAGAGAAGTATATGAACCACACTAGAATGCTGATGTAGTTAAGTTAGTTCTTACAGTGAAAAATGTTGAATCTTGAGCGCTGATTAGAGTTTCGGTGATTAATGACATCCGAAATATATACGACTAACCTATGTATTTGAGACTCAAGTGAAAAAGAGGTGGAAGCATCACAAAAGTGCACATTAAGATTATTGAGACCTCATGAAGTAAGAATGACGAAAAATTTCGACAAAATTACAAATATCTAAACTTAGCGTTTTTATTTTTGAAAATTTCTAGTTTAGATGGTCATACTATTAAGAGGGGTTTTAGCACAAGTCATTTGATCAACCTTGAAGTCTTTGGAAACATATTTGCATATGCATCTAGTTCATAATTGAGATTGAGTAAAAATCTGAAATCCTGTTTTTGTTTTGAACTGGCCGGACATTGTCTGTGATGGCCGGACAATGTCCGGCCAATACAAACTTCCCTTGAAAATAGCAAAACGAAACCAGAGACAAATAGACTTGTCCGGAACAACTATCCGATATAGGCCGGACAGTGTCTGAAATGGCCGGACAATGTCCGGTCAGTACATTTCTTGTGGCAAGTTTCGTTGCAAACACCAGAGACAAATGAATCCGTCCGGAGGCTTTTGTCCGGAACGTGCCGGACATTGTCCGATGTGGCCGGACAATGTCCGGCCTATATATTTTCAGTGAGCTGTTAAACGTGAGTGTTAACAGAGACATATCCATTTATCCGGACAAATCCCTTCCGTCCGGCCTTCACAAAATGTTTTAAACGGCTACTGACAATCGAAAAACACGTGAGTAACGGTCATTTTTTTTACTGACCGGACATTATCCGATATGGCCGGACAATGTCCGGCCAGTACAACTTTCGCCCAGTTTTCTTGAAAACGACTGTTTTTCTGAAACTATATATACCTCTACTGTTTGAGGAGCTACACATACACGATTTTCATCTCCAAAACTTAGTGCAACAGCTTGCAAAGCCTCTCATACACATCTTCTTCCATTTGAAGCAAATCCTTTAGCAAAGTGTTGAGAGTTAGTTGAAAGAGTTTGAAATTGAGACATTTGCATTTGCATATTTGTTCTTCAAGCTTTGAGGTTGATCAAGCAACGTGCTAGGCTTATTACTCTTGGTGATTGCCGTCATCTAGACGACCCGGGAGGTCCGGCGATCTCTCCATCGACGGTGTGTGTCGGAGAGGCCCGGCGGTTGGGTGTAAAGGCTCGGAGCTCACCGATCCAGAGAGGAGAAGGGCTACCTCTAGTGGAATCGAAGCAAAAGCTCTAGTGAAGAGTGCTTCAACGAGGATTAGTGGAAATCGGCAAATTTCCGAAACCTCGGGAAAAATTCGATCTCTTTCGGTTACTTCTATTACTTGTTTCATACTTCTAGAAATTGAATTATTGTTCTTGTCTCTTTAGTATTGCAAAACTTACGTTGTGCCATCATCCATATCATTTGCACGGCATGAAGTTTGTAGTTCCTACGAAAGCATAGAGATTGATTGAGAGAAGTATATGAACCACACTAGAATGCTGATGCAGTTAAGTTAGTTCTTACAGTGAGAAAGACATGAACAAGCAAAACTTGCTCGTCGAACAATAGGATGATTTGGAAGGAGAGGAAGGCAAGAATTTTGCATAAAAAATGCGCCATTTCTCATTAACTGCACAGTGGATAAGTGACTGGGGAATAGCTGAAGCAAGTATCTAGCTCAAGAATTGTTGTTTTAACACAGACCTTGCGTTGTAAGTTTAATGTTGTGCTTATATCTGCATATTACACTGAACTTCTAATCTTCTTTTTGTTTCTGTAACCCTCTGTTATTATCTTAATGAAGTAGTATATATATATATATATATGGTGTTATTTTCCAAAATTAATAATAATAAGGGCACTTTCGTTCTCACTATTTTCAAAAAGACAAATTGATCTCTCTACTTTTTGAGTAGACTCAAAATGATCCTTTTAAATTTAAAGCGGAATTAAAAAAGTTGGAAAAGTACAAAAAAAAATGAAGAATCAAATAACTCAAAATGGTCCATATTGATTATATTAAGCAAGGCATGAAAAAGTACTAAAAATAATTGTAAGAAGTAAATTAACAACAAAAAGAATATTTTGGGCTGGTTTAAAAGTAGAGAGACTAATTTGACTCTTTAGAAAATAGAAAGACTAGAATGAGTTTTCGTGCAAAATAGAGAGACTAAAACTATTATTTTCCCAAAAAGAACATAGAGCATATACTTGTTAGTCATGGAATTTTTTTTGTAGTTCAGTAATTAAACCAGCCATGCATTTAAATATTACAATTTCACTTGAGATGTTGATCTAACACAAACTTAGGGTCCCTTTGGAATACAAGAAATGAAAACATAAAAATAAAAAAATAAAAGAATTAAGTTTCATGTCCAATAAAAATTCATGTAAAACTTAAACACATAAATTCTTCGAAAGAGTTGTTTGAATGCATCATAGAAAAAATATAGGAATTTTTGTTTCAAAAAGAGACAAAAGAAATATCTATAAGATTAGATCTCATTTTTTGTTTCCTCCAAAATTCCTCCCAAAGAAACTATTCCAAAAGAATTTTAGAGGAAATTTATATAATTATTACTTTGTTCCAAACACCACACAAATGAAATAAATCCTTAGGATTGAAATCCTCCAAAATTTCTCAATTTTTCCTCAATTCAAACACTCCATTAAGAAGGCATCACTAAGAATTAGTTCAAAAAAAGTATCAAAACAGTAAGCAACTAGCCAAAAGTCCCGCTCAATTGTGCATACCATTAATACATCATTATAATTCAGGCCCACAAATATACAGTGTAGATCTTTTTTCTTTGGATTAATCTAAGAATTTCTAAATATCAAAATAAATTTGGTTCCTCTAGTTTTACTTGTTTTTGTTATGTAATAATATGTTCTAACCAATCCCAATTCTTGATCCAAAGGAACCTAAAGGTACGAACTGAATTGTATCAACAGTTAGATAAGTCAAAAGTTAAATTAGGGGTAGTTGCCAACTAGATGCACAACCACTTGCTGCATCCAAAATTTAATAATATCCTTTTTCTTTTCTGTTCTAGGCAAGTAGGCAACGTACAACATATACAACTAATACCAAATTGAAAAAGAAATGCTTTATCGGCAAAACTTCAAGAAGGAAATAGGGCATAAACAATGTACACTTAAAAACAAGATAATAGCATGAATAAATCAATGGCTGTCAATTTGTTATGATTGAAAATAGATAAGATATATAGAACTAGAATGGATAGAAGAATTTAATTCTATCAAACTCAAAGTAGTCAGAGAACTTACCTTTATAACTAAGTTATCATCCAAACCTACTGTTAATAACTGAGTAATCCTTCCCACTTAATGTGCCACTCGTGAACGGCTGCTCTACTTCAATAAGCTTCGCACAGTTGGAAATCTTCCCATTCTTTATGGATGCGAGAGCTTGCGATTCACCAATGGATGATAACTTTGGGCATTTGTCGAGAACCAGACATTTGAGCTGCTTGTGTGGGTTGATCGAGGCCAACGGAATGCTTGTCACATTTCTGCATCTGACCAACTGCAGAAGGGTGAGGGATGTGAGGTTCTATAAGCAGTCTGGAATTGATTCATCAAGCTGACCGCAATCGGTAAGAGAAAGTTGTTGGAGAGACCGGAGAAAAATCATTTTCTGTAGACATTCCAACTTCCCACATTCATATATATTCAAGTTCTGAAGGTAAACAAATCCTACAAAATCGTGGACGGTTAGCGAAACTAGACTTGTGCAGTCCACAAGCTTAATTGATTTGATGGATGGCAGATACTGTGGGGACAAGAACTGGTCAAGATTTCTCAACTCAATGCACTTGAATACTTTTAAAGTAGTGAGGCCATTGCACTTGTTGCTACAGCTACTGCTGATGCTTCCATCCCGCGACTTGTCATCAATACTTGAATTAGCAAATGTTGAAAGCATTTCAATTCCTACATTCCATAGTGTCAGTTCCTCGAGGGGAGGAAAGGAGATCGATAAATGTTTCAAGTTCGGACAAGTGTAAAATTCCAGATGTTTCAAAGTGGGAAGCATTTCTGGTTTTAGCCAACTTGGAGAAATATCACCCAGATAGTACTCGACTCCAAGACGTTCAATTCCTGGAGGAGGGTGCAAGCTCTCAAGAATATCATCATCAAGGTGGCTACTTCTCACCAATTGGTGCATATTGTTTCGCCAATGTAGTTTTAAAGCTTTAAGGTATTGCTTGTCAACAAGTCTAGCCTGAGTAGCTTCTTCCTTGTCCTGAACATGAGCAATAGATTTGATACACAGCTCTCCATAGAGCTGATTCATGCCTTTCAATTGACCAATTCTACGTCCATCCTCCTTTCCAACAGTGAAATGGTTCAATTCCCGAAGCGAGGTCAACTTTCCGAGGCAAGGTACCCTGGATAACACAAGAGAGCACTGTGTTGAAAACAATAGAGATCGCAAGTTGATTAGCTGTGTAACTTTCAGATGAATTTTTTTAACACCATAGGCGTCAATAACTTGCAGGTTGTAAAGGCACCATAAAGTGTCGAGTAATTCTTGTTCACTCCAGGATATTCCAAGATAGCGAAGATGCTTCAAACGACAAATGCTGTCGGGTAGTTTTACCAGCATAGTTTCTAAGCTCAAAACCCGGATATTGGTGAATTGATTGAACCAGGGATCAAGGTCAACCGTCAATGATGTGGTTCCAAACCTAAGTGACCATAACTTATTAAGACGATGCAGGCCTGGCATGCTGCCCAGATCTTCATTATTCACCTCAATTGACATATGACGAACAGTAGGCCGCATTTTGTGTTGGTAGCTAAATACATCTTTCATCAAGAAGCACTCACCCTCTGAAACGAATTGGGCCATGTCATGGATCAAGTCATGCATCACATATCTCTTTCCTGGATACGTGGGATCATTTTGAAAAAAGAACCTGCTTGCCAGATCGTCCAAATACCTATTTCCTGTATCTTCAGGATGAATGCTTCCTTCAGGTTTAACAAAACCCTCTGCTACCCATATGTCAACAATTTGGCGTCTCGTAAAGCTATAATCTTTTGGAAACATAGCATAGAAAGAAAAACATCTCTTAAGCTGTGGTGGGTCGAGATACAAGTAGCTCAGTTGAAGAGCTGGTCATATGTCGCCCTCCTTTTTAGGCAACTGCCACAGTTCGCTACAATGAATTTCTCTCCAATGGCTCTTAATCAACCTCGTATTCAGCAAGCGCCCTAGAGTTTTGGCAGCCAGAGGAGACCCGCACAACTTAGACATGATGCCTCGACCAATATCATGCAGTAGAGGATACGATTCAGGACGATCTTCACCAAATGCACACATCTTGAAGAATTCCCAGAATGTATCATCAGGTAGGCCTTCCAGCTCTATAGGTTTAGTGGTGGGTGCCACTAGTTTGGTAACATCAAGAGTCCTAGTGATCAATAAGATCCAGCTTCCTTCATGTCCACGCCTCAAAGGGTTTAAAAGTATGTGCCATTCGGAATCACAGTCGGACCATACATCATCAAGCACCAGAAAAAATCTTTGCTCCTCCAACTTCCCTTCTAGATCTCTCTGAAGATAATCTAAATTGTGTGATGGCTTAACTTCTTGACCAGTGATGCACTCAATAATGTCTTTGGTTGTCCTTTTAATGTCGAAATAGTCAGATACACAAACCCACATTTTCACATCGAAGTGACGTGTCATCCTTGAGTCATTGTAAACATATTCAGCCAACGTAGTCTTCCCCACCCCACCAATGCCAACAATCGGCAAGACAGAGATATTTCTGGCTCTGCTAGAACTCTCTCCTTTTAGTCTCTTTGCATGGGATGCAGATGCGATACTTACACGACTGGTTACACCCAACAACTTGATTATTTCCTCTCGTTCTTTGTCACGACCAACCACTTTTGGCTCGCTGCTCAATGAGCTTGTCTCCGGCATGGACCGGCCAAGCTTCACCGGCTCAACATTTAGACCCAAGTGGTTGAGGGCAGACTCCAACATTGCACAAACATTGTCGAGGTTTGCTTGGGTCTCATAGATTTTTCTTTTGCTACCATAGATTAAATTCTTTGCCGAATTAACAGAGGAACAAAAGAATTGACCTACTATGCCTCGGTCGGAGTTCTCTATCTTTAGCTGTAGCTTCTGGTACTCGAACTCATCAAGAAGGTTGGTGGCATCATAGGTGGTGTCCTTGAGTTGCGCAACAGCTTTTGCGACAAGGGATTTTCCAGATGGATGTTATTGCTGACCTTAAACCTGCCCCACTCAGAACTGTCACTAAGGCTGAGTCCAACCCCGGCGCCCTGGGGATCTGACAAGCGGGACCCACGATGCAAAATTAATAAAAAACGCGCGCGAGGAGAGAGAGAACGCCACGCGAGGCGTCGAAAATCCTGGGTCTGACAGGTGGGCCCCACCGAGGCCTCACGCGCGTAACGCCTGCGTTGGAGCAAGCGCGACTCCCCGAGATGCTATTTGTGGGCCCCATCGTTGTCCCCAGCGTGCGCCAGTTACTCCCGAGTCGCGTGCACTGACATGTGGGCCCAAACGTGCGTCACGGCCCACATGTCAGCAAAGGGGTGGGTGGTGTGTTTGTGCGCCACATGTTTTGGTGGGGCCCACAAAACACGTGGTGGCAGTGGAGCGCCATGCTTCATGCACACGCGTGCGTATGCTGTTTTCTCACTGATTTGCGGGCCTGGTTGGCTGTGGGACCCACCTGTCAGTCAGAGGGTGGTTTGTATGCGCCGAAAACTAGCCGTTGTGCAATTTTTTCCCCGGTCCCACCTGTCAGCGAGACAAAAATTAGCCGTTGTATTTATATCCGTTAAAAATAGCCGTTTTAAATATTTTATTCATTTCTGAGCCTAGAAATTCATAAAAAATACCAAAAAATCACAAAAAATCACCAAAAAATTCTGAAAAATTGTGTGCTCCTCTGGCTATAAATAGGAGCAAAGTTCAGCTCATTTGCACTCAACACAAGCCCAAACCGCACATTTTTCCAGTAAAGTTCAGCTCATTTTTTCTCAGAAAATTTTTCGATGGCCAACACTCCCCCCCGCGGTTATGTGAAGTGGTTTCGCGAGCCTAATTTCGATGAGGAGGGCCCCCAAACGCCAAGCGGCCAAAATCCACCTAGTTTTCAGCCCCCTCCCCCACCATATCCGATGTGCTATCCACCATACGCCCCACCCCTCCATACGGTCAACCATATCCATATGCACATCCGTACACACAACCCCCCTACGGTCCTTACGGTCAAAATCCTCATTTGGTCGGAGTTCCGACCATCCTCGCGGAAACCTCGCCTCCGCAAGCACCGGCAAAGAATTCCCGCTCCACGTCCGTATCAGATACCGGGAGTCCGCATAGCACGGCCCCGGTCGTGATCGAGGACAACGACGATGCTGGCAAAGGCGAAGGAACCGCTGCACGGCGGTGTAAACGATTGAACTGGTCACAACAGGATGACATGCGACTTGTGAGTGTTCATCTAAATATTAAATATTTGCATCGTAGATTTTTCTCGCTGGTTTTTATCTTAGTTTTTCGAAACTTGAATTTTTTCCTCCAGATCAGTGCATGACGAGGATTGACACCCGGGTCACTTCTAATAAACTTTTGGTTCAAGACAAGTTCGAACCAGACATGTATCTGGTGATGCGGACTCAAACTATTCTGAGGAGCATTACCATGAGGTCGCAAGCTTTACGCAATCAGGTCGCGAGTTTCGTGCGATCAGACCGTAAGCCTTGCGCGATCAGAAGTTCGTAGGCTATACGCGAACTACACATTCGGGATATCGCGCGGTTAGCCAAATCCCGCGGTCAGAACATCTGCCGATCAGGATACCTGGGATCTATCTATTCGGTTGCCCATACAACAGGATATTCTAAGTATCCCGAAGATTCTTACACGTGGAGAATCAACCGTCAGGAGGTTAACACGTACAGTTATCCATGAATAACACGTGTTTAACCTACGTGGAGGTTAAGAGCAGTTCCAAAAACCGTATCCAACCGTCCGTACAACCGGTTGATGCAGTTTCCTTCACATGGCACCCTTTCAAACAGTATAAAAGGATGGCATGAAGCATCAATCGAGAAGGAGGAAAAAAGAGAGAAAAAGTTAGCCAAGTCTGCGGCACACCTTATATAGAATTCTAATAAGCTTTCTTTGGTTGATCTTTGTACACTTTTACAGGAAAAATCCTCGCCTGTGAGGACTTTTCCTTCCATTTGTAAACATTTTACCACACTTAGTGAAATATCAACAGGACGTAGGGCTTTTACTCCCACCATCGAGGGCCCGAACCTGTCTAAATTCTCTGTGCTCCTGTTCACCATTGTTCAGCATACCTTCCCGAAGGGTCATCTTGAAAGGTCTCACAATTACAAATTCTGCATAAGTTCGGCTGAGGACTCCGAGTCCGAATCGTCGACAGTGCATGTTTGAACAACTCTCTCGACCCGGTCGAGGGGAACAACCAAAAATTAGACATGTATTGGTCGAAGGTCGCTGAGTCGTACAACGCGAGCAGTCCGCCCGATTGCAGACGAGATGTGAGGCACTGCAAAGACCATTGGCAAAAGAGCAATAAGAAAATTGTTCACTTCAATGGCATCTATTGCAAACTGAGGGATGCCTACGCCAGTGGTCGTTCGGACGACCAATTAATGTCTCAAGCACGGGACATGTATAGACAGGAGGTGGGTCATCCCTTCGTCTTAGAGCACTGGTGGACTGCTGTGCGCGGTCAACCGAAGTGGAGCCGAAGCTACTTCGACTCTTCGAAAAGAGCTCGCCTTAACGAAGAAGGTACCCACACGTCATCGTCGAACAACGACGATGACCCTGTCGAGCTTCCACAACCGGAAGGGCGGGACGCGGCAAAGCAGAGGCGGAAGGGTAAAACAAAAATGAGTGAAACATCCTCGGCGTACGAGGAGACCCTGCAACGCATTGGCAAGGCCAATGCCGACCTCAATAGGGTGGCCGATAACGCCGTTGCTGCAGCTAAAATTTTTCAAGAGATGGCCAAAAGCAAAGAAAAAGCCAAATTTGTGAAGTCATTGACGAAACTGATTATGAGGGATACTTCTCATTTCTCAGATTCCCGTAAGGCGGCGCATGTGGCCGCATTAGAGTACGTCAACGACATGATTAAGGAAATGAAGAATAAATAGTAGCTCGAACGATGTACTTTTTCTTTGTTAAATTGTACTCGCACTATTAATTTAAGTCATTTCGGATTTACCTATTTGAATTGTGGCATGTGATCGATACTTTTGAATTTTGGACGTTGCTTTTGGCATGCAGCCGTACAACTGACACATCCGCTCGATGTTTTTGGATTGTAGCCGTTGGAGCCGACGCATGTGATGGATGTCTTCGTTTGTAGCCGTTGCTTTTGGCATGCAGCCATTGCTTTATGCATCTAGCCGTACAACTGACACATCTTCTCGATACTTTTGGATTGTAGCCATTGGAGCCGACGCATGTGATGGATGCCTTCGATTGTAGCCGTTGCTTTTGGCATGCAGCCATTGCTTTATGCATGTAGCCGTACAACTAACACATCTGCTCGATGCTTTTGGATTGTAGCTGTAGGAACCTGAGCATGTAATGGATGCTTTGGCATTTAGCCGTTAGAAGAGACCCATGTGATTGATTCGCTTCTCTCGCTATATATCAGAACCCCTCGAGCCTGAGCCTTCACAACTCAGTAATCTCATCTTCACAAGATCTTGCCTTGTCGAAAAGATCTTGCCTTGTCCAAAAAAATGTCTTCCAGCTCAAGCACAAGTAGTGTCGAGGACGAAGCCATCAACTAAGTCGAAGAGTTCGTGGCGGGGTTTGTCCGAAGTGGGTTGACAGTTTGACCCCTCCACAGCCGCGTTCTTGACGACCTTGAAGCCAGTATAGACGATGGTACCTCACGCCGCCGTCAAGGAGGTAGCAGAAGGTACATTGATAGAGATCGCGAAGGCGGTCATGACCGTCTCATCGCAGACTACTTCACCGACGTTCGAGTCTACCCCGGGTACTTGTTTCGCAAACGGTTCCGAATGGGGAGATCCCTCTTTCTGTGAATCGTCGAAGCTCTTAGGGAGTGGTCCCCGTACTTTAATGAGAGGAGAGATGCCCTCCTTCGAAAGGGGCTATCTCCCCTGTAGAAGTGCACGGCGGCATTGCATATGTTGTGCTACGGCTCCCCCGCCGATGCCGTCGATGAGTATGTACGCATTGGAAAGTCAACAGCTATTGAGTGCCTGGAGCAATTCGTCAAGGGAATCATTGATCAGTTCGCGGAGGAATATCTTCGTCAACCTACTGTCGCCGACCTTCGACGTCTACTCCAGTAAGGAGAGGAGTGAGGCTTCCCAGGGATGATGGGAAGCATCGATTGCATACACTGGGAATGGCACAATTGCGTGGAGGGGCTAATTCACCCGCGGTGATCAAGGAGTCCCTACAATAATACTTGAAGCGGTCGCGTACAAAGACCTGTGGATATGGCATGCTTTCTTTGGTGTCGCCGGATCCAACAACGACATCAACGTGCTGAACCAATCCCCCCTTTTCACAGATGTGTTGCGCGGCCGAGCTCCTACTGTTCAGTACTTTGTTAATGGGACAGAGTACAATATGGGGTACTACTTGGCCGACGGTATTTACCCCGAATGGGCTGTCTTCGTGAAAACGATACCCTTGCCCCAGATAGAGAAACGCAGATTGTTTGCACAGCATCAAGAAGGGGTAAGAAAGGATGTGGAGCGAGTTTTTGGGGTCTTGCAAACTCGATTTGCTATTGTCTACGGCCCCGGTCAATTTTGGCGACGGTCAACCCTTGCCAATATTATGAAAGCATGTGTCGTCCTGCACAACATGATAATCGAGGATGAGTGGCACTCTCATGACCCGACCGAGGCTTCATATGATAGCCAAGAGACAACTACCGTAACACCGCCTACTCTCCATGGGAGTGCTCCGCCAATTTTCGAACAGATGCTATCTCAAAACAATGCGATTCATGCTCGCCCAACGCATCAACAATTGAAACGGGATCTTGTCGACCACATTTGGCAGTGTTTTGGGGGCAACGATACCGAGGAGTAGTAGTTTGGTCGGATTCTTGTTTAAAATGTATTCGAATTTTATTTAGTACGTGTCTTATTTATTTCCATGTGTGATGTTTATTAGAGAAAAAATTTTAAATTTTTTTAATGTTGTTTATAATTTTTACCTTTTATTTGGTTGTGTTCGAATTATCCGAATTTCATTTTAGCGATTTTATAATCTTAATACATATTATATATGCAGGCCCGTACGAAACGACTCTTGAAGTGCCTTTGCATTGGAGGGGGAGACGCTTGAGAAGGCGCCTCGTGAAGCGGCTCGTGAAGTGCCGGTGCATTGGAGAGGAGGTGTTTTGGGTGGTGTTTCGCACACGTGACACATAATATACTAAAGAATATTCTGTTGAAACGACTCACGAAACGTCTTTAGACTGAACTTAGCCTAACGAGATGAGTCCTGGACAAATTGGACCGGAGGGGGACAGAGCGCTGTCCAGCTGGAGAGCGTCGGACATGCTGGCTCCTTCCTTGAGGATCACGTGCAAGTTTACCAAGGTATCCATTAGTACAGAGCAAAACTATTCTCCTCTTCCTCGATCTTCTTGATGTCCTGTGATAAGACAACTTATAGACTAGACAACTCTTTTTTGTTACTGTCAGAGAATCTTCTCCGAAATATAATGCTATTCCGGTCAAATTGGCAGGCACGGCAACTTGGTGTTATGAAATGACATAATTGACCTGACCTGCCTTATCTCGGAAGCGGGTAAAGCATACGTCAGAGTAAGTTTGATTGTTTGCAACTTTGCATCAATTCATCCTGTATGATATAGGACGAGAAATATGAATTCTTTTCAAATTGTATAGAGTAATTTCAGGAAATGGTTCGGTTGACTATATGGGATGAGATAGGATTATATTTGATTCCTCGTGTGGATGATGTAGGATGCTTATAGGGTGTTGTTAAGATTGTATAGAAATAGAATTTTTAATAAATACAAATTTGATGTAGAAGATTACCAACAATCACCTCTAATCATCATTAAACACCGTTAATTAACACTAACCAAATAGTAATTCCCCTAATCACTACTTAAAACTATCACTAATCATTAGTAATTATCACTAAGTATCATTAACTACAACTAATCATCACTAATTATTACAAATCATCACCAATTACCACTAATCAGTAATTAAAATTATCACTAAATCACCATTATCTCATGCAGAAAGAGATGTGAAGTGAAAATATTGCAGGATGAGTGGGAAATATACTTACAGAATATATAGGTGACGAGGATTGATACCCGAGCTAGTTCAAATAAATACACGACTGGTTCAGGACAAATTCAAACCAGATGAATACCTGTTGATGCGGACTCAAGTTACTTTGAGGAGCACAGACATGTGATCACAAGCTTTACGCGATCAGACCGTAGATAGTACACAGTCAGAAGTTCGTATGCGATACGCTAACAGAAGTCTGCAGATAATGCGTGGTCAGATGATCACAAGCAACGCGCGGTCAGAACACCTTCGACCAGGGATGCGGGATTTCTCTATCCCTACAACAGGGATATCCCGAGTATCCCGAAAATTCTTCCACGTATGGAGATAACCGTCAGGAGGTTAATACGTGCATTTATCCCTAAATAACACGTGTTAAACCTGCGTGGAGGTTAGGGGTAGTTGCCAAAACCGTACCCGAGCAACTGTTCGATGCCATTATGCCCTGGCACCCTTTCGACCAGTATAAAGGGGTAAGCCAATGCATCAGACAGGGCATCAGATCGAATGATCAAGTAATAGAAGGATCAAGAGATCAGAAGACAGTAGTCTAAGTTAGCTAGCTTTCATAAGCCTTCTAGGCGGTGTCTTGTATAAACATACGGGAAAGATCTTCGCCTGTGAAGATACTTTCTATAGTCTTGTAACTCTTTTTTACCACATATAGTGTAATCTCAACAGGACGTAGGACTATTACTCCCACCATCGAGGGCCCGAACTTGTATAAATATCTCTATGCTCTAGTTATCTTTGATTCATCATACCTTCCCGGAGGGACACCATAAAAGGTCTTACAACCTACAAATTCTGCATAAGTTCGACTAAGGACTCCGAGTCCGAATCGTCGACAGCTGGCGCCCACCATGGGAGTAATAGCCCTACGTCCCCGTGGGAGTAACAAAGCAAGACCCCGCGACCAACAGTCCTTGAAGGACCGGCAAGAACCTGGTTGTTTAACCAACCCGAAGGTTCAATTTATAACTGGGAAATGCTGTGTGACGCAATCCTCAGCAATTTCCAAAATTGTTGTTAGAAGCCGGGCAAAGAGGACGACCTCCATCGACTACGGCAAACTTCGACCGAAACCCTTCGTCAGTTTGTCAAGAGATTTGTCGGGGTGAGGAATACCATCCCAAACATATCTGATAGCTCCGTTATTAGGGCATTTAAACATGCCGTTCGGTATCGGAGATTCACTGAAGATTTGCTCATCCATCCACCTCGATCAGTAGCCGATCTCTTTGATGTGGCTGATCGATACTCCGGCGCAGCCGAGGCTGTCGAATGGAACCGGATGGTCGATAAAGGTAATCTACCACCTCAACCAGGTCTCAAGGATGCTAGAAAAGAAGATTCAATCAAGAAGCCAGAATCTTCGTCAGGTGGCAAGTCGAAGAAGTCAAAAAGGAATGGATCTGAACAATACTGAGCACTACTACAGAAATGCAATCCACTAACCCCTATCTTCTAACGGTTATAAGCAATCTGGAAAAAATCCGATAGAATACGACGACAGCGGCGGAGAAGAGGCTTTTTACTATTGGTTATATACTGGTACACCGTTAGTAAAATGCAAATATTTTTTACTATCGGTCATTACTGTACCAACCGATATAATATATGAAATAGTACTATCGGTTTTTCTTTCGTAACTGATAGTGCAATTATGGAATTTGTACTATCGGTTCGTACTGTACCAACCGATATAATATATGAAATACTACTATCGATTTTTCTTGCGTAACTGATAGTGAAATTACGGACTTTTTATTATCGGTTACTACTGTACAAACAGATATAATAGAGTAAATTTTACTATCGGTTATATAAAACAAACCGATAGTAAAATGACGTCATATAAACTAATGGTTATGATAGTGGGGACCTTAGTTTACTATCGGTTTGTGTTTTTGAACCGATAGTAAAATTGTACAACTTAGGTCGACCCCTGCTTTGCGCTCTGCATCCTCGATTCATTTCTACTGTACGTGCATCCACGCTCCAAGCTAGAGTGATCCGGAGAAGCTAGCTGAGAGGTTGATAATTCGATCTCCCTCGGTATTGTCATCTTCTCATCACCTCTCTCTCTCTCGATCACTCTTTCACACTCTCCCTCTCTCTCTACTTGCAATTCATTAAACTAGATACATGTAGCTCCAAACTAGCTAGAAGGCTAGGTTGGCTAGCTAGCTATAGCTTGCTGAAGTTAAGCAGCTAGCTAGCTGGCTCTTCCAATTAATGCATCAAGTTAATTAGGGTTTCATACATATCCATTTAATGTAATTAAGCAGCTGTAGACACATATGGCCTAGCTAATTGATGATGTTTCATGCATATATGCATGCCCTGAGTCATTAATTATTTATTTCAATTTGTCAATTTTGTGAAATAATTGTAGATGGACCGAGAATATTAGATGTATGGAATAAAACGTACTACTGTTGAGTATTTGGAGGGTGTGAATGGGTTTATTAAATTTCACTAGTACATAAAAGCTTTCTTCTATCGGTAAAAAACACCCTTCTACTATCAGTTTTTGTACCGATAGAGATAGACACGATAGAACAAGACATAACATTTTCTATCGGTAAATAACCGATAGAAGAACTTCACTATTCTATCAGCATCTCAGGAATCTACCGATAGAAAACCCGTCGTAGTCTGACGCTTATCGGTTGGAAAAGTACCACTATTCTAACGGTTAATTACAAGATTACCGATAGGAAAAAGTATACTATTCTATCGGCATCTTAGGAGTGTACCGATAGAAAACTCGTCGCTAGCGGTTGGAAAAGTACCACTATTCTAACGGTTAATTACAAGTTTACCGATAGAAAAAAGCTTAGTACTCTCTCAGATATGTATGAGTTCACCGGCAGGAAAGATCACACTCTTCTAACGGTTAATTTTGATTGTACCGATAGAAAAAACTACATTAGTCTCTCGGTTGTGGATGAATTTACCGATAGAGCATTCACATATACAGTACTTTATTTGCATTCACAATACAGTACATTCAAATATACAGTACAGATGCAATACAGTATAGATTGAATACACAATACAGTACAGATGGAAGGTAAATTCACAGAACAGATTGACACATTAGACAGTTATTCACATTTATTCACATATGTATGGACAAATACAAATTGCAATCCAATGTGGACATTTATTCACATATATATTTATTCACATGTATATAAACAGTCTATGCAGAGTACACGAAAAGGAAAAAATTGTCATGCTGGATGGTTGGGCGCTACTTCCTCCATGACATATTGTGCCCAGATTTGTCGAAGATCTATAATCTTTGCATTTTCGTATTGGTCTTTCGACATGGCGATCTGCATGCATGTGTGAATACTGAGTAACTAACTTCCTAATTTAGAACGTGACACCCATTTTTGAAATTTGAGTTAGCTATCGATGCTTACCTGGGGGAATCGGGCAAAGTTTGTCCGCACTAGGTCGAACATGTAGCGCAGCACATAAAACCCGCATTCCCACGATTGCGGCTGCTGATGGCACTAAGATAATTGCATATGCAAAGACATGTTAGCTATTGTTTCCATAAACTAATTAAGCATAAACAAAAAGTCTCGTGAGTACCTCATATTCTTTCCAAGCTAGTAGGGAGCCCTGCGGTGCGGCATGCCTCCCTCCAGCGGACACATATTTATCAAAAGCCCTGCATTTCAGTTAGTATTGCCGGTTAATATATTATCATTAGCTAGTGAGGTCAAAATTTAAATCAAACATATAAGTTACTTACGCCTCCATATTCTCCTTGACCACATATTCGATCGATAATCTGTCACGCATCGAATCGAGGTAGTACACCTCGTTCCTTGGCGGACAGATCACAATGAGGATCCAGTGGCCCCTGCATTGTACGTAAAAGAGGACCGCTAGCTGAAAGTATATCTCAGGTGTAACATACAAGATTGAGTTAAATTAGTACGAAATGCACTAACCTTTGGTGGTACGGCACCAGAATGAACTCCCTGTCCTGCTGCACCATCAGCGCGCTGGATATGTACTGCTCAGCGTGCGCGGCGTCGTGCTCTAGCATCGTAAGGCTTATTTTCTCTGGGTCGAGGAAACCCACCTTGTCACACGCAGCCTCCGATGCTAGCCTGTACATGCACCTGCATGCAAAGGACGACATTAATATTTCACAGAAAGTTACTACATTTCAAATGAACTGCAACATTAATGCAGAGTTAGCAAACAGAGTTAGAAAATAGCAATACATAGCATCAGCAAACTCACAGGACTCCAGTCCGTATGATGGACATATCGAGCTCCCGCCAGTTATAGAGGTCGAACAGATCCTTGTGTGCCACAGATATAGTCCCGAGCTCACGGTGGAACTGCCCAGGCCTGTAGGGAACTAAGAAGTTCAGGTTGCGCCGAGCTCGATGTAGGTACCACTCGTGGAGGGCTTTGGTTGATCGATCCAATTTGCGCAAAGCAGCCTCCGACGTGAGTGAGAACCCGTTCTTGAACCTCTCCGGCTGTACCTGTCGCCCTTTGCCCTTGCCTTTGCCCTTGCCTTTTGCCGGGGATTGAGCGCGTACCTTCGAAGGCAAGGGCGAGGTGATGGCGGCTTTCTTCCGAGGTGAAGGCGTGGATGTGCTGGGTGGGGTCGAGGCCGTCTTTGATGTGTCCAGGTTCGCACGAGATCGGGCCTCATGCCCCGAGCTGGGGGCGCAGTCCCCTGGTAGCCCGACGGGAGGCCACTTCAATTAATGAGTATGTATGTTAGATTTTGCAAGTTGAGTGTACTGAGTAGGATGTAATCTAAAATGTGTAGGATTTACCGGTTGTATTAGAAGACACTTCTTGGGCCACTGTACGTAGGAGCCCACTGCCTCAGCAAGTGTCTGCAGTTCCTCTGTTGGGACTGGCAACGGAGAATCGTTGTAGCCCGGCATGGCCATGTCCACCTGTACCTTTGCGAACCCCAACCGCAGAGGTACACAGTGGACCCGGACATCCGGCCCTGACGGATATACGAAGCCGTGTCCAACCACTTCCTGCCCGGCGCCTACGTGATTCTGTAGGATGCAGCCCTCTGGCTTCTGCAAATTTGTAACAATTAAAACAGGTTAGCGAAACAACTCTAACAGAATGGGAGTGGCATCAACTTAAGTGCACAGATGAAGGCTTGCAGTACCTCAAGTAGATCCACTGGATCTGCGAGGACCTTCGAAGCGCAACTGCTTATCCGACCCCGCGGGGTACCGTCGTCCTGGGGATCTGCATCTGCACTCTTGGCCAGCAATGCTTCTCTCAACCGTGCAAACTCTTCCCTCATTTGTGCAACCTCAGACTGCACCTCATACTGCACCTAAGCCCGTATCTCCGCCCGTACCTCACAACGTCGGCGTCCCCAGGGGTTGCGAACTGCACAGACCCCGTGGACGACACGGACCCCCTCCCCCTCCACCAACGCTTGCACCTCTCATCCCGGATCTCGGAGAGCGGCAACTCAGGGGTGCCGATGACAGGATTTTGCTCGTCTTCCTTCTTCCACTGCTCCTCCTTCCCCGCATAGCCCTGGGATCCGAGCCGATGCGGGTGGTCGTTCCTCTTCTGGATCGCCCTATTCTTCTCGCTAAGGGCCTTGAACTCCTCAGTCCCCTTCTGCTTGGTGAATTCCTCCCATACCTCCTCCGATATGAAGGGGTACTTCTCGCAAGGAGATTTCCCCGCAGTGAGGAAGTTACTGACGAGCCAGCTCTTAAAGGTTTTCCATGTTCTGTTCATGTCCTTCAAGCAGGCCGTCCTAGGTGTATCGTCGGGGATGTTCCACTTAGCCTGTTTTCAAAAATGCATACAATTAATCACGAGTTAGTTAAACTTTAGTATAAGCCAAGAGAACGTGATTACGAAAGAGTTCAGCGATTTCAGTTAATTTAACCTTCACTTCCGCCCACAACCTATCCCTCTCGTCCACCGTCACGTCCTTCCAGCTCTGGACGGTGATCTTCACCCTTTCTTTTTCCAACAGCCCAACGTAGGCCACGTACTTCCCAGCATTCTTTCCAATCGGCCTCCCAAATTGGTTGAACTCACAAGAAAGATCCGTGCGTTTGGCCAAACGGCCCAACGTCGTCGCGCCTCGCCCCACCCTCTTGCGCTGGGATGTAACAACTGCATCTTCAGTTACGTTGGGCCTGGCCCCAGTCGAACCACTAGTACCATCCGATGAAGACGACGACATGTCTTCCCCTACAAAACCATCAACAAACCATATGGCAATTAATTCGCCTTGGAGTTCCATAACTCAGCCCAGGACTGGAGACTAATTAGGGCGGCAAAAGGGAAAATAATACAAAAAGAAAGACATGCATAAATTACTTCCTGAACTGTTCAGAAATATTTTCTATCGGTAAACACATGAGCTGCCGATAGACCATAACAATTACCTCCACAGAAGACAATTTTTCTATCGGCAAACCCGTGAGATACCGATAAAACATAACAATGTTCTCTATATATGGAATTTTGTTGACAAGCCACCATTCACTGTCATCACATATCATTCTCGATGATTTGCTATACTAATATTCGTGGGCCAGCATTATTATTTCACACGTAAATATGCACACAAGCATCTAAGTGCCACTGTGCATAATCTGACAAACCTAATGCTAATGGAATATAAAGATATCTAAGTGCCACTGTGCATAATCTTTAGCCTGTATGCAAGTCATCAGGACTTCACATCTATTAGGTTGGGAAAAGTCATGTATAGGCATTTGAAACATATACATCGAAGACCCATCCACATTGGCATATATTCATACCAAGTGAGTAAAAATTCCCAACCAAACTAGTACATTGCATGGCTCATGTCCTTCCAGATCCAAATTAAGTTTTACTACTTGTGCAGAAATATTTTCTATCGGTAAACACATGAGCTGCCGATAGAATATGTGTAAGAACACCTCCAACACATAATGTGCATTACATGGCAGTTGGATACAATTGATCACACATACAACAGTATAGATAAGTTAAAATCTCAAAACAGGTTCATTACAGCACTGGAACATATTATGTAAACCCTAATTTAAATCAACATTGCATGCGGAATGTACATAATCCAACACAATAGGGAACCCTAGTGTAATTGCAAAACTCAGAGAATTAGTACGTACAAAACATTAGGATCAAATAAGGAAGATGCTGGAAATAGAACAATGAATTAGGGTATTTACGGCGATCAGTTGTGGTGATGGAGAGGCGGTGTATAACGCAGCGGTCGCCGGCGAAGGACGAAAATAAGAATTGGTGGCAATGGCGAACCAGTATCCAGCCGGCGATCGTCGTGTGGGAGAAGGGAACTGAGTGGTCACGGCGGAGGTTGTGGTTTTCTTCACTCTCGAAGAGACGCAGTGCTCTAAGTTGAAACTGTTCAACTGGAGGGAAACTCAAGGGTCATGTACGAGTAATAAAGCAGTGGATGACCTTTTCTATTAGTACAGCCAAATAATACCGATAGAATTATGTACTTTTTTATCGGTACAACAAAATAATACCGATAGAAAAAGTAATTTTCCCGGAAAAATATTTGAAGTAGTGGGTGCCTTTTTCTATCGGTGTAAACAATAAAATCCCGTGAGACTAATTTTCCCCAGAAAAATTTTATAATTAAGTGCCTGAGATTATAGTATTGTGTGCCATTTTCTATCAGTAAAAATAACAAAATACCGTCAGAGTAATGAAAAGGTACACACAATTTAACATCGAACAGACCGTGCTTGAAAGCTGCAGCATGATAAAGAAAGAGGGAAGATAGCCGAAAAATTGGAAAATTGACATAAAAAGAAATTGTTCATTCATTGTCCTTTTATCACTTATAAAAAAAAATAAAACCCAAAATGCTAGGTCAAGGGGTGGTCTTAGCCCTGGCTGCATGTAGAATAGAGTCAATTTGACTTGCAGCCAGGACGCAGGACTCCTCTAGCGACAAGTTGTCCCTAGGATCAACTACTACCGCGTCGAGAAGGCCTGCGACCTCTCTCAGCTTCGCGATGGTATCCTTCATTGTCAAACTGCAGCCAGCGATGGTCATATCCGCGGCTTTCTTCTCCTCGCGAAGACGCCTCGTCCTCGCCCTAGCATTGTCACCATCCGTCTTCATGCGCTGAATGCGCTGGAAGAGATCGTCAAGGTCAAGCCGTAGCCGAGTGTGCTTCTCCGTGAGGAGCTTGTGCTCCTCCTGGAGGGCCCTCAGCTCGGTCTTGACTTTGCCAGTGTCTTCGACGGCTCCCCTTCCCTGTGCAAATCAACAGGTCAAGAATGTACTGAACATGGATTAACAATACAGGGGTAAACCCAGGAGATTTAGAGTTCTTACCAGGGAGGGCGTGGCTGACGATCCCATGGAGGTTGCCATTGTGAAAGAGAAGATGAGGAGTCGAAGCGTTCAAGAATTAGAAAAACAACAAAATACCGCGATGCATGGCGAGGTACTTATAGAATTTCCAAGGCGACGCGTGGCGACACGGTTGAGAATTCGAAGCGCCAGAGTATTTTTCTATCGGTACGAACAACAAAAAACCGTCAGACAACAAAATACTGTGAACTAACGAATTTATTCTAACGCTACAATGTAATAATATCGATAGAATAAGAAAACTTTTCGCAGCGAAACTTTTGAAGTAGTGAATGTCCTTTTGTATCGGTATAAATAACAAAATACCGTCAGAAAAATTGATTTTTGGAGAGCTTAATTTGAAGAAGCAAGAGGCTGCAATGAGATTTTTTCAAGTGATATTTGAAGGGAAGAATTAAGTACTTACAGGATAAAGGTACTGTACATGTTAGAACTCATGCTGTGGAGTAAAATTAACTAATTGAGATATATTAATGCTGTGAAATAGCTTATCATTAAGTTCTAAGGAAAAATGTACTGCCTGATGTATTAATGATAAGTTCCTCACCTTGCTGCAAAACTTGTGGGCTATTTGCTTGGCATTTATCCCTGAAATAGAAAATAATCATTAATGGTTCTCAACCCATAATCCTTCTTCGTGATCATCTTGTAGATACGTTGTTTCGTCGATATCTTCAGTAGGGATAGATTGAATGTCCTCTAAAAATGGAGGTATTTCATCGAATTGGTTATACTCCTCTTCGTCGACAACGCCTTCGACCCCAACAATACGTCTCTTGCTGTGGAGGACAACATGCAAGTTCGGATTGGCCGGGTCAACGATGTAGAATACCTGTGTGGCTTGCTTTGCAAGTATGAATGGATCGTCTTGGTGTCCGACTCTACCAAGATCGACGAGAGTAAACCCGTAACTGTCAACTTGAACACCTCGAGGGATTTCGACCCATTGGCATCGAAACAGGGGAATCTTAAGTAATCCGTAATCGAGCTCCCATATTTCGTCAATAGCACCGTAATATGAGTTCAGTGCCCTTACTGACCTGGCATCCTCGGAAATAGCAAACAGTGTCACTCCGCTACATTGTGTGCTACTCTTTGCGTCTTGAGCTCTTGTGTAAAATGAATACCCATTGATGTCGTACCCCTGCCAAGTCCCTACAGTGAATCTTGGGCCTCTAGCCAACCATGTCACAGTTTCACTTACGGAGCCCTCGGTAGCTCGCGTGAATCTTTCTTGGATCCACCCAGCAAATTTCCTGTTATGTTCTCTGGCGACCCAAACATCTGACTTCAAAGGATTCTGTGACCGTAACATTACCTTGTGCTCGTGTATGTATGGCTCGACCTCCGTCATGTGTTGTAAGACCCAAAAATGTGATTTTGCGTACACATCACGAGCGGGGACGAAAGCTTTGAATCCAATCGTTCCGATGCCCTGAAGCCTACCCTCGTGTCGGGACCTAGGAACGCCAATTGGGTCAACCCCGGCCATGTAATCTGTGCAAAATTCAATCACCTCCTCGGCGGCATAACCTTCCATGATACTCCCCTCAGGTCGACGATGAGTCCTTACGTATCCCTTCAATACACCCATAAATCTATCAAATGGATACATGTAGCGCAGGCACACAGGTCCACAAAACTTAATTTCTCTGATAAGGTGAACAATCAGATGGACCATAACATCAAAAAAGGATGGAGGGAAATACATCTCGAGATGACAAAGAGTTGTAACCACATCGCGTTGCAAAGCATCCAGTCCATCCGGATCAATTACCTACGAGGACACAGTTGCGCCAAATATTCATATCAGGAAAATCTTCTAATTAAGCTCCAGAAATGGAGGTAATGAACTTATAGTAGGAGTGCACGTACTTACCTTGCAAGATATTGCGTTGAAGAAATAACATAGGTTTGTGATTGTCTCTCTGACTTTAACTGGGAGAATGCCTCTGATAGCAATGGGAAGCATCTGTGACATCAAGACATGACAGTCGTGGGATTTCATGCCAACCAGTCTTAGGTCCTTCATAGACACAAGTTTTTTCAAGTTCGCGGAGTACCCACATGGAACTTTAACACCGTGCAGGCACCGACAGAGTTCTGTTTTTTCGCTCTTGGACAACGTATAGCAGGCCGGGGGGAGGTATGTACGCTTTCCATTCTCTAAAGGTGCAAGCTCAGTCTTTATCCCCATTTCAACCATGTCACGACGAGCTTTCACACCATGTCTCAAAACAGGTTCATTACAGCACTTGTAAGTGCTCCCAGTACGGTAGATCCCAGAGAATCGATCTCTTCTTCCAAACATTTTTTTCTCGAGGTTTAGAATGCTTACCGAACTCAGCTTTGATGTCCTTCACACGCGAGTAAATCTCCTTACCGGTCAGAAACACTGGAGCTGATCCCTTCTCAGGCTTCCCGTTAAATGATTTCCTCTTCTTACGGTACGTGTGATGCACCGGAAGAAACCTGCGGTGACCATGTACACTGTTTTCCGGCAGTTTCGCAGCCACATGCTCTCAGTTTCATCTAGGCAAATAGGGCAAGCCTTGGCTCCTTTCGTACTATACCCCGACAAATTGCCGTAGGCCGAAAAATCATTTATGGTGTAAAATATCAGGGCCCGCAAGATGAAATTCTCTTTCTTGTATGCATCCCACACCTTCACCCCCTCGCTCCACAATTTCTGTAAGTCCTTGATTAAAGGCGCTAAAAACACGTCAATATCATTTCTGGGTTGTCTGGGTCCTGAGATTAGTAACGCCATCATGATGTACTTGCGCTTCGTGCATAACCAAGGAGGAAGATTATAGATGCATAAAAGAACCGGCCAAGTGCTGTGCCGACTGCTCATATTACCATGTGGGTTCATACCATCTGTACTCAGCCCGAACCTTATATTCCTGAGTTCGCCGCCGAACTCAGCAAATGTTCTGTTGATGTTTCTCCATTGAATAGAATCAGCTGGGTGTCTCAATTTTCTGTCTTGTTTCTGGGCTTCAGCATGCCAACGCAAGTGCTTCGCGACTTTCGGATTTGCAAATAGCCGCTTCAATCTAGGTATCACAGGCAAGTACCACACAGTTTTCGCCGGAGGTCCTTTCTTTACCTCGTGACGTTCACTGTCAATCCGGTCCCTACGCGTATACCTCGATGCGCCGCATCCTGGACAAACATGCAAACTGGAGTACTCGTTACGGTACAACACACAATCATTTGGGCATGCGTGTATTCTTTCGATTTCCATTCCCAACGGGCTCAACAGTTTTTTGGCTTGGTAAGTAGATCTTGGCAACTCATTTCCCTCTGGAAGCATGTCCGCTAGAAGATCTAATAGTGTCGTGAAACTCTTATCACTCCAACCGTTGCCTGCCTTCAAGTTATATAATCTCAGCACAGAATACAGTTTTGTAAATGTTGCACATCCAGGGAACAAAGGCTTCTCAGAGTCAGCAATCAGTTTCTCAAATTCACAGAAGTCGTTTTTGTTGTAATCTTCCTCTACATCACGTAACATCTCATCTAGATTGTCATCATCATCATCTACGTGCACATCGGAATGAACATTATCAAAATTCGGATGATCATCGATATTATTGCAATCCACATCCGAGTCCTGCTGATTGGTAGTAGTGGTGCTTTGTTTCCTCAAGATCTTCGCCATGCCATATCCAACGGGTGTATCGCGCGTTAAAACCACGACGAATCAAATGACTCTTAATTTGATCAGAGTTGCTAAACCTCTTCAAGTTCATACAATCTGTACAAGGACAGAGCATATTTTTCTCTCCCTTCCTCTCCTTTTGTTGCTCAGCAAATTTAATAAACTCATTCACACCATCCAAATATTCAAGAGTAGTACGTTTTATTCCATACATCCAATATTTCCTGTCCATCTACAATTAACAAAATTTAACGTGTCAGCAATGCATGAAACCTGCCCGATTAAGTTATGTATATGTACATGTATAGCCTCTTACAACAGATACATGTGTTGAACCCTAGCCTGACGAAATTAACACTAATTAACCTAGCTAACTACACAATACAAACTAGTTAGCTCCTAAAACATGACGCATTTCCAGCTACCAAGCTCCCAAGCTTAGACCTACAAACTTGGAACTACACAATACAGCTAGCTTACAAGTAGAGAGGGAGGGAGATCTAGAGGGAAAGAGAGATAAGTGTCGACAATTAAGCATACCTTAAAGAGAGGGGCGCAATCAACTTCCCTCCAGCCTGCGCTGATCACCCTAGCAGTGTAGCTACGAGCGTGGAACTTTCATAACAAACAGAGGGACACAGAATGTAACAGAACAAATTAAAGAGCAGCTCAGCAATGGTCGAGTGAGGTTTTCCTTATAATGAACCTTTTTCTAACGGTAAATACATGAAATAACCGTTAGACCAACTAAGGTAATTCGCCGCTCACATATTCTATCGGTAAAAACACACATATACTGTTAGAGAATGTCCATTACTGAGCAAGTACAGGTCTTGTTCTATCGGTAAATATGTGTATTGACCGTTAGATGATGCATGACACTTTACGTACATGAGTTTTTCTATCGGTAAATATGTGTATTAACCGTTAGATGATGCTTGACACACGAACAAGAGTTTTTGTATCGGTAAATATGTGTATTTACCGTTAGATGATGCATGATTGAGTAAATATGTGATTTCTATCGGTAAATATGTGTACTTACCATTAGAGGAGGTACTTGTACCAAACTGGGACACACATGACACCAGTTCTCACATCCAAGGAATCATATCAATGTAACATCAAACAGATCTTACATCAAACGGATCTTAACTAGAAGATAAAGCAATATTTCAAGAAATGCTAATTTGTGGATTAACTAGGAGACACAAAAATACTTTTCTTAGGTATTTGGGACTTCATCTTGCCAAAGAAATTACACATGCCAGTTCACAAATTCAGGTACAAACATACACATGCCAGTTCACCAATACAAATTAAGGTACAAACATACACATGCCAGTTCACAAATTCAAGTGCATGTCTGAAACAGCAGTACAAATACACACCTACCTACCAATACAATTAAATACACAAATACTCCCTACACATTCAAGTTCATGTCCCAATTAGCAATACATGATACACAAATATACAACAATATACAAATACAACAATTCACACATTCGATGTATATTAGAAAAGCCACGTATGAAATTAACAACAGATCATGACGAGGACCCAGTGGCCCATACATTTTACATAAAAGAGAACCTTTGCAGGTTGCGACAATGCAACTACCGACTACAAGTTAGACCTGATACATCACAAATCCATTCATCCAAAACAGCAAATGTCTGAACCACATTGGACTTAACCATAGGAGTTCAATTCGAAGACGCCCGAGGAGGTAGAACTGCCGTCGAGTTTCATTTGTATTGGTGATTTCCTCGGACTCAAACTCGATCAACTCAACTCAACTCAACTCCATTAACAAAAAGAACCTACCTTCCAAGATGTTGTTCTGTGTAGTGATGGTGTAGAATGGCTGTGCAAATGACAACAATTCTTCTTCTCCAAGCAGGTTAGCATCTGGCCACAAGCTGGTGCATGCAAAAAAATGTAAGATGCTTTCTATAGGTCCTGATTTGAGAAACACGCCGGGCTTAAGGATCTTCTCGACCGAGCCAACCAAGATATCGCCCTTCACGCCCTTCCAGCTCTCGACGGTGATCTTCACCGTTTGTTTCGCCAACAAGCCAACGTAGACAGCGTACTGCGATGAAGAACCGTGAAATACGTTGCCCCTCATGAGCATCATCCAAGGACCTGCACAGATCATAATCATATTGAAAAGAATACACATCAAAATGAAGGATACAAAAATTGCAGAATAATTTCCATAATCGGATTAGAATAATCTAACAATATTGCCGAAATTTTACGTACCTTGCTTGGGATGCCGAAGTCTAGAGGGCGTCAATGGAGGTGCGGAGGTGCAGTGGTCGCCTGTAGAGGTGCGCCGGCCGTCCATGGAGCTTACGGGTTAGGACTACAAACGCCAGATGAACTGTGAGAATGAAAGAGACATACCCGTGTATTTATAGTACTAGATAATTTCTATCAGTACAAAAACCGCATACCGTTAGTAATTTTATATATCTTCTAACGGTATACAAATAAATTACCGATAGAATAAAAACATCTGTAGAAGGCGAATGGTTCTATCGGCACAATACAAATTACCGATAGGAATTTTTGTACATACTCTGTCGACATATGCGTACATTGCCGATAAAATAATAGTAGTTGTAGAAGGTGAACAGTTCTAAAATATTTTTGCTATATTCTAACGGAATAAACATTCAATACCGATAGAATAAAACTATTTGACGATGAACAGTTGTAAGCAATTTTCGATATATTCTAACGGTAAAATAATCCATAACCGATAAAATAAAAATATTTGTAGAAGGCGAACGCTTCTATCGACACACTACAAATTGCCGATAGGAAATTTTGTACATACTCTGTCGGTATACGCATACATGACCGATAGAATAAGTCTAGTTGTAGAAGTCGACCAGTCCTATCGGCGCACAACATTCTCCCGTCAGTACTTATGCATATATTCTAACGTCAAATATGTTCATCACCGCTAGAGTAAATCATACTGCTTCTTCTATCGGTAAGTTTCTTATAAACCGATAGGGAAAATACACCCGTTGGGCTTTTATGACCATGAGGCACATTTTCTATCGGTTTTCTGCTATATCGCTAATAACCGATAGAAGATAGGGGGTCAGTAGACTGCATTTCTGTACTAATGCAGAGATTAGGTAAGTCCTGCTTATATGCACCATTTGAAACAGGCCAAGTGGAACATCCCCGACGATCGTCCCAAGATAGCTTGCTTGAAGGACATGAACAACACGTGGAAAACCTTCAAGAGCGTCCTCGTCAGTACCTTCCTCGCTAAAGGAAAATCTCCATGCGAGAAGTACCCCTTCATAACGGAGGAGCTATGGGAGCAATTCACCCAACAGAAGGGGACCCCTGAGTTCAAGGTATGTATGGTTCCTTTGCTTGGTTACACCATTGTATGCAGTAACCAGTAGTGCATTAATTTTCTTGTTTCTGGTACGCAAGCCCTCAGCGAGAAGAACAAGGCAATCCAGAGGAGGAACGACCACCCACACCGGCTCGGCTCTCGCGTCTATGCAGGGAAGGAGGAGCAGTGGAAGAAGGCTGAAGACGAGGCGTCGAATTTCGTCGACTCCCCTGACCTACCACTCTCTGAGATCCGCGATCCGTGATGCAAGCGCTGGTGGGTGGCCAAAGGGACCGTGTCGACCACGGGAACTGTGGAGTTCCCAAACCCTAGGGACGTCGAGGTCGTGCAGTGACTCGTAAGTTGGCTAACTTCCTGGTTGGAATCATAGTGTGGTAGAAAAAACTATGATCACTAGTGTGCGCACAAGTTTGTATATATTTTTTCCTCACAATGGGGAGCTTTGAATGTAACAGATCTCTTGCTCGAAGGAGGCGACCGAGGGATTGTTCACTCCCCATAGGGAGAACGACATCCTTACCCGGGCTCTAGGGAACAAGGAGCATCCAGGGCGGATGCGAACCGTGGGGGGTGTGGTGCCATGGAAGGAAGGCTTCTCGGAGCCCGGGCAAAAGGCGAAGAAGGCTCGCAACTGGAAGGAAAGGGAAGTGGAGCTATCTCAGAAGATACGGGCAGATGTGATTGCACAATTCATGGACATGTTTGCTCAAATGAACGAGAAGTACGAACGCCTCAGCTGAGTTGTGCAGTCCAAGGGTTTAGATCCAGCTGCCGAGGTCGACGCTGCCAGGCCGAGTAGTTGCGGCTCGAAGGTTCACGTGGATCCGGTGGACCTGATTGAGGTATTGCAACTCTTGAGCTATATATGCAGTTCGGTTGATGCCACTCCCGTTACGTTAGAACTGTTTCGCTAACCTGTTATAATTGTTGCAAATTGCAGAAGCCGGAGAGCTGTAGCCTATTGATCAACATAGGCGACAAACCTGTAGTGGTTGCAAACGGGGTCGTATATCAGTCTTGGGAGGATGTCCGGATCCACTGCGTACCTCTGGAGCCTAGATTCGCAAAGGTACAGGTGGACATGGCCCTCCCGGGCTACAACTCTTTTCCGTTGCCCGTCCCAATGGACGAAATGTGGACAATCGGCGAGGCATTGAGCTCGTACATACAGTGGCCCAAGAAGAGTGTTAGACTACAGGAGGTAAACCCTAGCCATTCTAGCTTACAACTCAGTTAATATACTCAATTTGCAAAATCTAACTTATGCGTTCGTACTTAAAGTGGACGATGGATACCAGCTCACTTCATGAGGACACCACCCCTGGCACAACGCATGACCGAGCTCCTTCCGCCCCCCATGCCTCCTCCGACGGCCTCAAACCCTTCGCTATCAAATGAGGCCGGCGGCACCACGCCCCAACCTTCGAAGGTATACACTCGCTCCCCGCCCAAAGGCAAGGGCAAGGCCAAAGGCAAGGCCAAACAAAGCCAGCGGGGTACGTTCAAGAACGGGTTCCCACTCATGTCGGAGTACTTTCTGCGCAATATGGATCAAATAACCAGAAGTCTCCACGAGTGGTACCTAACCCGGTCTAGGCGCCACATCAACTTCTTGGTTCACTTCAGGCCAGGTCATTTTCACCGTGAGGCCAGGATCATATCGGTTGCCCACAAGGATTTGTTCGACCTCCTCAACTGGCGGGAGCTTGATATGTCCATCATACAGACTGGA
The DNA here is from genome assembly GCA_019359835.1 of Pharus latifolius. Classification (NCBI taxonomy): domain Eukaryota; kingdom Viridiplantae; phylum Streptophyta; class Magnoliopsida; order Poales; family Poaceae; genus Pharus; species Pharus latifolius. The sequence goes on from CM033328.1 coordinate 7,347,583, forward strand.
GTCCTGTGAGTTTGCTGTTGTCTGAAGTTATCACAGTTCATTTCATAAATCTAATCACTTTGTATGCAGTACTTACTAATGTCTACTTTGCATCCAGGTACATGTATAGGCTGGCGTCGATGAGGGCATGTGACAAGGTGGGTTTCTTCGACCCAGAGAAAATAAGCCTCACGATGCTAGAGCACGACCAAGCACATGCGGAGGAATACATATCAAGGGCACTAGTAGCGCAGCAGGACCGAGAGTTCATCCTTGCACCGTACCACCAAAGGTTAGTGCATTTCCTACTAATTTACTCATTCTTGTATGTTACGCCTAACATATGTATGAAACGGTTCGCTTATATATGCAATGTAGGGGCCACTAGGTCCTCGCCGTCATTTGCCCATGGATGAATGAGGTCTATTACCTCGATTCGATGAGCGACAGGGTGGCGCATGTTTTCACCCTCACGTGGCACATAGGCGCGTAAGTAACACAATTGTTTTAAATTTTTCTCTGACTAGCTAATTAATGATAACATATTAACCGGCAATGCTAAATTAAATACAGGGCTTTCAAAAATTATGTTAGTGCTGGAGGGAGGCATGACGCGTCGAAGGGCATAACAATTTCTTGGAAAGAATATGAGGTAATTAATACGGATGGAAGTACTCATGATGAGTCTTTTAATATAAGCTAATTAGTTCTTTCGAGTTAATGTGGGTTTATGTCTTTGTATATGCAATTATCCCAGTGCCATCAGCAGCCACAATCGTGGGAATGTGGCTTCTATGTCATGAGATTCATGTATGACCTGATCAGGAGAAACTTTGCCCAATTCCCTAAGGTAACCATTTTTGTTGACTCAAAGTCGAACATTAATTGGATGTGACGTACGTTCCTAACTTCATACACGCATATATGTAGAGCGCCATGTTGAAAGAGCAATATGAGTTGCCTCAAGTGAAGGAGCTACGAACAATTTGGGCTCAATATGTCATGGAAGAAGTGGCTATCAACGATCGATTGTAACTGACTTGTGTAATATATATTGAATGTGTTGATTGTTGTATTTGTGAATAAAATCAATATGTGAATAGATTCATTGATGTATTTGTGAATAAAATCGATCAATATGTGAATAAATTTCAATCTGTCCAATGCATGTGTATATTACTGTATTAGTGTATTTGTGAACAAATTCAATATGTGAATATTGGTGTATTTGTAACTATTGGTGTATTTGTGAATGATCCAATGTATCTCTGTATTGTTGTATGTATATGTGAAAGATTGCAGTACTAACCGTGTCGAGTACATAACCGATAGGAAAAACTACACAGTACTATCGGTTACATACTGCAACCGATAGAATAAATATTCCAGTACTATCGGTTCATATACTACAACCGATAGAATAAAGTTTCCAGTACTAACTATGTCGAGTACCTAACCGATAGAAAAAACCTACACAATACTATCGGTTTAGATCCGAGCCGATAGAAGAAATAGTCGTTAGCGATTAGTGAACGTTGGGAATGTGATAGAAGTGTGCCACGTTTCTACTATTGTACCGATCACTATCGGTAAGAGAACCGATAGTAGAGTGGATTTTTAACCGATAGTGAAAAGCATTTCTGTAGTAGTGGAGAGGTCGCAGTCGTAGAGAAGTCTCCTTCGACCAAAGATAACAAGCCATCGTTTAAAAATAAAACTGCGTCTGGTGGTCGTAATGCCGACCAGCCAGAGAAGTCAACTAACCCGCAGGAAGGCAAGAAATGGTGCCCGCTCCACAACTCCGCAGGCCACAACCTCAAGAACTGCAGGAGTTGATTGAAGCAGTTAGACGACTTCTACCAGGGGATTGGACCAATGCCGACCTTACCAACTAAGGAACAAGCGTGCGGGCTAAGAGACACCGACGGGGACGAAGAGATGTCTTACCAGGTACCTCGTAATCATGTTAATGTTATTTTCGGAGGTTCCTCCTCTTTTGTTTCCAAGAGGCAATTTAAGGCCTTTTATCGGGAGGTTAACCAAACGAAAACATCCCTTGGTGAACCTCAGTACCCCCGTTGGTCAGATACACCCTTGACGTTTGATCGCTCTGACTGTCCGGTGGGGCTTACTCGACCATTGAGGCTTCCTCTGGTCATTACCCCGATTATCAGTAATGCGAGAGTCGAAAGGGTCCTGATCGACGGAGGTAGCTCCTTGGACATCTTACTGGTCAAGGCGCTCGATGAGATGCAGATTCCTCGTTCGAAGATTAAGCCCATAATCCATCCATTTTATGGGATAATTCCTGGTCCCTCCATGATGCCATTGGGATAGGTGGTCCTCCCGGTCACGCTGGGAGAACCAGATAACTTCCGAACAGAATTAGTTCTTTTTGATGTAATTGATTGTGATTCGACTTGCAACGCAATCTTTGGCAGGCCAACTCTTGCTAAGTTCATGATGGCAACGCACTATGCTTACCAATGCGGCAAGTTGCCTGGCCCCAAAGGTGTCATCTCGATCCGAGGTAGTCGCAACATGGCATTGACGTGTGATCGGCTATCTTTGGAGATGGTGGACCAACTTCCCCTCCGGGACGCTCAGGTCGCCACAGTTGCCGCGGACGCGATCAAGGCTGCTCCTCGACCTGATGAGAAGCTCAAACTAGTTCCATTGTACCCAGCTGATCCATCCAAGACAATTCGGGTCGGATCGGGCCTGGATGACAAATAGGAACTTGAGCTCATTACTTTCCGTCGGGCTAACGTAGATGTGTTTGCGTGGAAACCGTCCGACATGCCCGGGGTCCCAAGGGAAGTAATCGAGCACAGGTTAGCGATTCGACCTGGACAGCGACCAATAAAGCAAAAACTCAGGTGTTTTGCTGTTGACCGACAGGAAGCCATCCGAGAGGAGTTAGACAAACTCCTAAAGGCCGGGTTCATTCGCGAGGTCGATCACCCGGAATGGCTTGCAAATCCGGTCATGGTCTACAAGTCAAATGATAAGTGGCACATATGCGTTGACTACACCAGCCTTAACAGTGCCTGTCCGAAGGACAACTTTCCCCTTCCCCGCATCGATCAACTGGTCGACTCTACCGCGGGTTGCGAACTAATGAGTTTCCTAGACGCTTACTCAGGATATCATCATATTAGCATGGCAGAAGAAGATGAAGAGAAGACTGCCTTCATCACCCCGTTCGGCACCTACTGCTACATCAGAATGCCATTCGGTCTCAAGAACGTAGGTTTCACGTACCAGTGCTTGATGCAAAAGACCTTTCTTTCTCAGATGGGGCGTAATTTTGAAGCTTACGTAGACGACTTGGTTGTAAAAAGCACCAAAAGATTGTCTCATTTAGACGATCTCACTGAAACCTTCTGTAATTTAAATCGATTTGGAATAAAATTAAACCCGAAAAAATGTTCTTTCGGGGTTTCTTCAGGAAAACTTCTTGGTTTTCTTGTTTGTTCCAGAGGAATTGAAGTCAATCCTGAAAAAATCAGGGCTATCGAACAGATGAGGTCTCCCTCGACCATGAAGGATGTTCAGCACCTAGCAGGTCGCATGGCGGCCTTAAGTTGGTTCATATCGTGGCTAGGCGAAAGGGGACTACCTTTCTTCAAAGGCATTTTAGGAGGTAAAAGAGTATTTATCCAGTCCACCAGTCTTGGTGTCTCTCGACAAAGGAGAACCGTTACTTCTTTACCTAGCGGCCACGCCACACGCGGTCAGCACAGTTCTGATCACGGATAGAGAAAGTATACACAGACCTGTCTACTATGTATGAGAAGTACTTCATGGCCCTAAGGAGCGATACCCTGAGGTCCAGAAGATACATTACGCACTACTGATGGCTTCCCGTAAGCTTCGACATTACTTTTAAGCACACAGAATCATAGTACCCTCCTCTTTTCCATTGGGGGACATTGTCCGTAATCCGGAGAACTCTGATTGAATCGCCAAATGGGCTGTCGAGCTTGGTGCGTTCGACATCCACTTCACACCCCGCACTGTGGTTAAGTCTCAGGTCCTGGCCGACTTCTTGGTCGAATGGACTAATCCTGAGCCAACCGTGCGGGTACCCGAAGAACTGGAATGCCCCGATTACTGGACAATGTACTTCGACGGCTCTCGTAGTTTTCAACACTCGGGGGCTGGAGTGGTCTTAGTTACGCCTCAAGGCGAACAATTTAAGTTTGTCTTTCAACTACACTTTGTTGCGACCAATAACGCAGCATAGTATGAAGGTCTTCTTGCAGGGCTTCGGGCAACAAAATTCCTCGGAGTCCATCGACTAGTAGTGAGGGGGGACTTACAGCTGGTCGTAAACCAGGTAAACAAGGAGTACAGCACCTCCGATGAGACAATGGCTCATTACCTGGGGGAAGTGAGGAGGTTGGAAAAACACTTCAGTCATTTCAAAGTCCAATACGTCCCGCGAAAGGACAACATTCTCGCAGACCAATTATCCAAAATTGGGTCCTCACTCACATCCACTCCGGCAGGAGTGTTCGTTGAACACTTGGAACATCCTTCGATTATGACTTCGGTCGAGGATGGTCCGGTAAAAGTCTGCGTTACCAACCTCGGACAGGAACAGGATTGGACTCATCCATTGAGAGTCTATCTTGAACATGGGACTTTGCCCGAGGATGAAACCGAAAGCGATCGGTTGATTCGAAAAGCGCGACTGTACAAACTTCTAGAAGGAGTTTTGTATAGAAAGAGTACTCAGGGAGTATTCATGCGCTATATATCTCAAGAAGAAGGTAAATCCCTCTTGAGAGAAATTCATGACAGTGTATGTGGTGCGCACGCATCATATCGTACACTGGTCGGAAAAGCTTTTCGACAAGGATTCTACTGGCCTTCGGCACTTGACGATGCCAAGAATATGGTCAAGATGTGTCCTCAGTGTCAGTTTCATGCGAGATAGGTTCACCAACCTGCCTATGCATTGCAAACCATTCCCCTTGCATGGCCTTTTGCGGTCTGGGGGATGGACATCGTCGGTCCTATGCCACAAGCTGTCAATGGATACAAGTTTTTGTTCATAGCTATTGACACGTTTACGAAGTGGATCGAAGCCGAACCGGTACGCAATATTACCGTAGTTGCAGCACAAAAGTTCTTTCATAAGAACATTGTTGCTCGATTCGGTGTTCCAAACCGTCTCATTACAGATAACGGTTCTTAGTTCGTTAGTGGTCTTTTTCTGGATTACTGCGATCAGATTGGAACCAAGGTGTGCTTTGCTTCTGTAGCTAGCTCATCAACAGAGCAATGGTGCCGTAGAACGTGCCAACGGGCAAATATTGCAAGGCATCAAGAAACGCGTTTTCGATCGCCTTAAGACTCGCTCGGGGGCTTGGGCAGATGAGCTCTACACTGTTCTATGGGCACTACGAACTACCTCTAGTCGAGCCACCGGTGAGACGCCTTTCCATCTGGTCTATGAGGCTGAGGCCGTGTTACCTATGGAAATTAGTATTGGATCTATTCGCACAGATCAATTCGAACGAGTTGATCAGGGCGAATAGCGATCGCAAGATCTCATCCTCCTGGAAGAAAAACGTGATCGTGCTTTGATCAAGTCCGCGACATACTTGCAAGCTTTGCGCAAGTACGATAACAAAAGGGTGCGACCACGTAGTCTTCACGTGGGCGATCTGGTTTTACGTAAAATACAAGACCAATCTAATCGCAACAAGTTCTCACCGAAGTGGGAAGGCCCTTATACTGTTGTTTCAGTGCCGCGGCCAGGATCAGCTCGGTTAGCAATGGAGGATGGTCGAATCTTATCTAATACTTGGAACATCGATCAACTACGCAAGTTTTACGTGTAAGTGTCCAATCCCTTTTTCCTTTTCAATTAGCATGGTTTAATAAAACAAGTGCTTTTGGTTGTTTCATATGTAGAGTATTTCCTTTTGTGCCCGTGTGTTACGAATTTGACTTGGGAGCTGGTCGCCGACGGTTATATCGCCACAATGCCCTAATCGGATTCGCCGGCCGATCTCATGACCACTTCCAGACAAGACACTCCTCAATAAGCCGTTTCTCAATGCACACGGGGCTTGCTGGCATGTCCTTGGTCATCAGAGTGACTGTCGGTTTGCAACAAGGTTAGGCATTGCATCGAATATAATTATTGGCCTGGTCGAGTATCCCTGGTCATCGTTACACCCATACTTTTCCTGTGATTATAATACTAAGTCTTCAGTATACATAAGCACAGGCGGGGGCTAGGGGAATATGGTTGCAATATGAAACAAAAAGAAGTGTTTTCTTTTTTAAACAAAACCAAAAAATGCATGCATTGCATTCTATAAACTGTGTCTGTACAGGTATAAGAATTTACATAATACCAAGCTCAGTCAAGAGTTTATCTACAAGAGGTTTAACTTCCTCCATGATAACCTCAAGTTGGTCTTCACTCTCGATCTCTGCCTCTCCTACTAATGGATTTAGATCCAGGTCTAGGCCATGGTGGAGACGAAACCGGTAGAGAATGGCAGAGGCTGCTGATCGGACTCTTGTTTTGATCGCCTCTTGTTGTCGCCTAGTATCTTCAGGAAGATACTCGAGAAGTGATTCCGCTTGGGCTGTGACCAATTTGGACCAGTCACTAAGGCTAAGGTTGTCCGCCGCGGTTTCGACCACATCAACCCTTAGTAGACCGGACACCATCTTTAGTTTTTCAAAGATGTCTTGTTGAGCCCTGCCGCAGGTTGAGAGGGATGTGCTCAAGTCTTTGTTCTCCCTGCGGACAGAGTCGATGGTCGCCTGGAGGCCTTCTTTCTCTTGACCAAGCTGGCTTATTTGATCGACTTGCGCTGAAGTAAGAAGGTCGTTACAAGCAGTCTGAGCAACAAAATTAATTCACTCTGGTCGGAAGTTGACTTACATGAGAGCTGCGATTGCAGTTTTCTGAGCTCGGCCTCTAGATATGAAATTGTGGTGGCCGCCTTGAGCTCATCCTTTTCCCGATCAACAAGGCTCTTCGTTAGAAAGGCATTTTCTCTGCAACAAAAGAGACAATTGTCATGACAGGTCTGTATTCAGGCAAACTAAAGAACATTTTCCTTACTGTTACAAGAGATCCTTTTCCTCTTGCATGGCCTCGATGCTATCCGCCATAGCCATCGATCTGGTCGCCATGCGGGTCAGTTTCTATGACACGGAGGGAAATCAGTTGTAAAATCTAAATGATCCTATGCAAAGCTTAGATACCATGAGGGGTGTTCGACATACCTCAGTATATTCCCTGAATGACCTGTTCTTCGGGACGATTGGAGGCCGAGTTGATGGGCTCGCCTCATCCCCGGTAGGAGCAGCAGATGAATGTTCCTGCTGAGCCTCATTTCTTGCCGGGGTCGCAGATTTTAATACCTGCAATTGGGCCTCCATGTCCAACTCATTTACAACGGCCCGGGCGACTTCCTGGACCGGAGGGATAGAGCTCTCTTCACCAGAGACTTCAGCGCCAGAAGGAATTTCAACCCTCCCCAAGGCTATTGGGGGGTTTGGTGCTGAATCTCTACTCCTAAGCAAGAAAAGAAACTGTCAGTTTCACGGATGATTGCCATGGTCCAATCCTATATGAATAGGAGGGAATTCTTACCTTAGTTGAAATCCCATCAGCTTTTGGGATTTTGAAGACGGTTCCCCAAGGAAAACAGGACAATCGTCGTCCATCCTGGTCTTCGTCTTTGTGAACAAGACCTTGTCTTTTCCTCCCTGTGTGTACCAACCTGTAAGCACATACATGAGGAAGGATGAAGATTTAAGTGGTAAGAATTCTTACCAGGGTAACCTGCTCGGTTGGCAGGGATGCATCCGATGGTCTGGATATCTCGCGAGCCACCGGTGCTGGCATTTCATCCGCGACCATGAGATTAGAAGTGGTCGCGGGGTCTTGCTTTGTTATTCTCGCTCCTGTTGACAGGAGCAGGGTACTCGCCGCCCTAGGACTAATAGGAGACATAGGGGGAATTTCTTCTTCCTGTACAAAACATGGATTGATGAACATATATAGACAAATTATAACATTCAAGACTGCGAGAAATCTTACCGCAGTCGCCCCTTCGACCAAGGGGGGAGATGTTACAGATCCTGAAGCCTCCAAGGCCTTAGGAGCAGAAGTCTCACCCACAACCACAAGGTTCTCGGTGGTCGCGGGGCCCGCTGTAGTTGCTTCTATCTCTGTGGGCCGAGACAGTACTTCACCAGTTTGAGGAGTCACCTTCCTCTTCCAGCGAACCAGAGGAATGTTGTCTTCTTCTTCCTCGCTCCCTTCACCCTGTATGATGAAGAAGTAATTCCAGTTTGTACCTGGGGTAACAGCAGGCACATGATATCTTACCGCAGTCTTCTTCGCGGTAAGGGGAGTTTAATGCGAGGAGCCTTCCCCGAGGATTTTCTTGGATTTCTTGGGGGCAGGGTCCCTCGCTCTTGGTTTCGAAGAGACTTTCTTTACTCTCTTCGTCGTCGGCTTTCCCAGGAGACCGACGCTTTCATTTGGATACGTCGCCTTGGCAAACTTTCCCAGAAGCTTTGCCATTTTCAGTGCCCTTGTTAGTGCAAGACGCACAGGTGACCTACAGACAGAACTTAATGAGAGAAGTTGTACCTTTCGACGTTCTTGTCTGAGGTCGTCGCTGGCATTGATCAAGCTCTGAGGGCGAGGCGATCCCCTAGTACCCTCCACGTCGGCACTATATGTCTTGAGGAGGTAGTTTGTCTGTTTCTCGATTTCGGACAAAGGCAAAACTGTGTCACCAGTAGACAAATTAGCAAACATGATTTTCTTTAAGGAGAAATGTATGTTCTTGTTGGCTGGGTGACATACCATTGTTATAGTCCAAGGTGCCGTCTGCCATGGACTGTATCTCCCAAGACGGATGAGCCCTTTCACGCAGGGGGCTCACCCGATTCTTCACGAAATCGCGAACGATGTCACAAGCTGTTAGTCCTTGCTAGACTAAGTGAAGAATCACTTCGGCTTGCTTCTTCTGCTCTGCATTCAGAGCAGCGAGAGAATCCAACTCGCTGGACTTCTCTGGCCGCGAGTTCACAAACCATAACCCGCTCTCGGACGGAGGGGTACAGTAGAACCATTTCTGGTACTACCCATGTACGAAGTCTCACAGGGGTGGGAAGGGATACTCTTTCTTCTCCCTTATCCGGAAATAGATGCATCTGGCGGCATTGGCGCTCTTTGACCATGCCGAATAGTAGAAGCGTCGGAAGAGATCCACACTTGGATACACTCCGACGAAGGCTTCACACAGATGTTGGAAAATCACCATAATCAGGACAGCATTTGGGTGGAGATTCACCAACTCCAACCCATAGTGCTCCAGGATCCCCTTCAAGAACCGACTTTCAGGGAATCGGAACCCGCACCGCAGGTACTCTTCGAAAACCACCAACTCGCCCTCTTGGACGATTGGGGTTTCTTGATCTTTCCCGCGGGTCGCCAGTTGATCAGCAATCTTGGGGGAAGGATCTCTTCCTTCTCCAGCGCCATCAGACTCTCCTCTGTGTGATGAACTGATCGGCTCCAAGACGTCATTTTTGGAAGAGATTGTGAGGGAAAGTTGGCGGCTTTAGGGGCGATGGAAGATGAAGAAAGAGGGTTTTGAGCGGCGGAAGTTCTAAGGCTGGAGGTTGGATGTGTGGCTTCCTCAAGAAGCTACCTGTTCCTTTTATAGACCCGAGGCGACGTTCCACTGAGGGTAACGTTCTATTGAATATTTTATTCATTTCCCATAATGGATGTTTTCTCTGGTAAACCCGTTAAGCGTTCCCCGCACCAAATCTGAAACAAAAAGTCTTCTTTGTTTTGAGTTTAAGGATTAAGGCGAACATGAAAACGTGAAAAGTTCTACAAGGATTTTCAGAGGATAGTTTCCTTCATGTTTCTTGTAAAATTTCGTGTGTTGGTCACAATGTGTTTCTGTGGCATCTTGATCATAAAGATATTCTATGATCATTACGAACTGCTATTTATACAGTTGTTATTCGGTCAAGTTATTGTATTATTGGAACTGTGTTTCTGATCGGACTTCAACTCCAGTCGCAGTGATAGATCTGATTGGATTTCGGTTCTGATTGCAATAACAGTCCAGATCGAATTTCAGTTCTGACCGTAACTTTGGTCACAGTACTAATGTGTTTAATGCGATTCTGGTCGCAATACTCAGACTTACCTGTGTATGAGTGGTCGTAAAGACATTACTTATGGTCATATTTTCACACAAAAGTTGTAAAGAGCTTTCATATTATGTAAAATAAAAGAAATCTTTATTTCTGGCAATCTTTACATACAAAAAGGATGCCGGCGACCAGAGCGTCGACCTGATCTGAGAGGAGTTTACAAAGTTCTCCTAGGGACATGTTGTCGTCAGTAGGATCTACACTGATGACCCCAAGGGAACTAGCAACTAACCTAAATCTATCTACATCATCCCTAACAAGAGACACACTGTTATTCTTGATCAAATCGAAGAGTTCTCGCTGTTGTCGAGCGTAGTCCCTCTCCAGGCGGAACTGGTGCGCCTCTTCGCGGGATCTTTCAAAACATTCTGCGAAGTGCAGAATCGCCGAAGACATCTCTTTGGTCTTCTTCTCTAGAGCCTCTTTTTCCTCTTGGAGAGTCTGTTCGAGGGGAGGAAATGGAATCTCAGCAGGCTGGTCGCTGGGGGCTCCAACAATTTTCATCTCCTACATTTGCAAATGTTAGTTTCAATAAACTATAACAACAAGCAAAGGGAAATAGAAATAATTACCCGTCCTTGCAAGTGACAGGTTGAAGTACTTCCCCCAGAAAGTAGACCACCCGATAAAAGTCGAGGATCATCAGATGGTGGAAGTACAACTTTCCCACCAGAAGATTGCTTCCCCAACACAAGTTGAGGATCATCTGGTCGTGGAAGAGCTGCTTCCCATCCAGAAAATCAATCACCAGAACAAAAACGGGGATCATTGGGATGAAATGGAGAAAGCTGAGAAAAAACGTCCCTCCAAAGGTGGAGATGAAGATTCGACCTACCGAGGTGCATGAACAGGAAGAACTACGAGAACCAAAGGAAGAGAGAGCAATGATGCATCTTTCACCTTTGTTCTGCTGGAGGATCCCTCGTCAACCTTGGGTATCTTCCTTGAAGGAGACAGATCTTTGGACGTCTGTGAATCCTGCTCAAATTCAAGTGAAACTTCTTCTTCATCACTCTCAATCTCGATGATGTTTTGGTCTGCCATCGAGAAGTGTATATAAGAGAAGGGAGGATGGCTTTGGAAGAGACTTAGCCGGGAAAAAAGTTGTGAAGTTTTGAAGTTAAGAGGCTTCGGTATTTATAGCCGCCAGGGTGATGGTTCGGATTCTGAACGCCTCGAACCTTTAAAACATTTACAATTTTACCTCAGGTTAAAAAACGTTTTCTACGGCGCCATCATTACCCGTCACGTATTACCCAGAGTCTGTCTCGGGGAACCAACCGCCACACTTAGTGCGCCGCTAAGTGAAGGATTTGAAGCGTCGGGTTAATTATCCGATGTAAGTCTTGAAATTTGAAGTAAACATGTCTCTTCGTTCTCTTCAAATTTGGGGCTAGCTGACGAGGATTGATACCCGAGCTAGTTCAAATAAATACACGACTGGTTCAGGACAGATTCGAACCAGACGAATACCTGTTGACGTGGACTCAAGTTACTTTGAGGAGCACAAACATGTGATCGCAAGCTTTACGCGATCAGACCGTAGACAGTGCGCGGTCAGAAGTTCGTATGCGATACGCAAACAGAAGGCTGCAGATAATGCGCGGTCAGATGATCACAAGCAATGCGCGGTCAGAACACCTTCGACCAGGGGATGCGGGATTTCTCTGTCCCTACAACAGGGATATCCCGAGCATCCCAAAGACTCTTCCACGTATGGAGACAACTGTCAGGAGGTTAATATGTGCAGTTATCCCTAAATAACACGTGTTAAACCTGCGTGGAGATTAGGGGCAGTTGCCAAAACCGCACCCGACCAACTGTTCGATGCCGTTATGCCCTGACACCCTTTCGACCAGTATAAAGGGATAAGCCAATGCATCAGACAGGCAATCAGATCGAATGATCAAGCAATAGAAGGATCAAGAGATCAGAAGACAGTAGTCTAAGTTAGCTAGCTTTCATAAGCCTTCTAGGCGGTGTCTTGTATAAACATATGGGAAAGATCTTCGTCTGTGAAGATACTTTCTATAGTCTTGTAACTCTTTTCTACCACATATAGTGAAATCTCAACAGGATGTAGGGCTATTACTCCCACCATCGAGGGCCTGAACCTATATAAATTTCTCTATGCTCTAGTTATCTTTGATTCATCATACTTTCCCAGAGAGACACCATGAAAGGTCTCACAACCTACAAATTCTGCATAAGTTCGACTAAGGACCCCTAGTCCGAATCGTCGACAATAGGTTCATCCTGCACCATGTTATATAATTTCTCAATCAAACACTATTCCACCTCATTATTTTGTATGGGTTAATATATGGATGAGTTTATCCAAACAACTAAACACATCCTAAAGTCTTATTTGAGCAAGAGGAAAATTTTCTGGGGAAAGCGGATTCCGCTAGAATTTTGTATTAATTAAACTAAAATTCCAATCTAGCAAATAAAAATCCCTTAAAAATAGACCAAAATCTGCTCTTCCAAACAAGCCTTCAATGTCCCATGTAATCCAACTCCTATGTTGTCTAATGAACAGAAAACATTTTTCTTATCCTCGAAGCATATAATGTGTTTAGTTTGTTGAGTTTTTAAAATTCACTAGAACTCCTAACATAATCTCACATGATTATGTTGTTTGATAAATCTATATAGTAATTCAATCTAGAAATTTAAGATTATCATTGTAATTAGATAACAATAAATTTATATGATTTGATTACTATTATAAGGAGTGGATATCTTCGATTACAGTGACACCGTAATCTTAATTTTTATATTTACATGACATATTTGAGAATTTCAAATCACAATTCCAAAGTATAATGTTCAACCACCATTCTCATTAGTCCAATTATCTGTCAATTTTATTAAAATAATAGCTGCCAAACTAACATATTAATGACTCAAAATATTAATAAATTAACAAAGAAAAGAGTTTAATTCTGCAAAATGTGACGGAAGGTGTGCACGTTACGATTTTACCTTTATTGTAAATAGAAGACAAAATTACTAATACGATTCTCTACTCTGTACTAAATATAGAAGTAACTAGCTGAGTTATAGAAAATTTCAGCTTAATGAAAAAGGAAAATTATATATTTTATTTGGCAGGCCCAGATTATAATGATGAGATTTATCAAATGGCTTTTAAAATCATTTTTTTTGTCACAAGTACTATTAGATGCAGATACGGCTTACAAGAATTGAATACAAAAACAGAATTGTTCATACAAGATCTTTCTCTTGTAATGGTCGAAATAAGAATATACAGTACAAGAGTATGTCTATTTAGTAAACCTTCGTGTCATATATGTGCAATAAAGACTAAAGCTTAGTGTGTTGTAACCAAATTGCTTTTTTATTTGAAGTAAACAACTTTGTTATCGCAGTAAAGTAATGTTTTCAAGCGACCATGTTATTGTTCTATTTTGCTCTACAGCGCTATCTCCATCCTCCATTACATGTCATTTTAGAAAAAAAATTTATATATAAAATAATATCATTCTATTTTTTTCAAGATAAAATATGATTCTATCTTCGTAAAATGTAACTACAATCATTACTTTACTTGACTATTAATTATTTATATACAAAAACATATTTATTATATTAGTCGCAGGTACCAGCGTGAGATATTGTAATTTCACATTCTTTTTGAAAACTGTGTAAAAACTGGACCACGTACATGTTAGTGAAATAAGTACAAGTAAAATAATAAGCCAACTGATTTCTTAGAGGAAATTATATTAAACTCATGTATTTTGCCCTTATTTTTAGAAAAATCCCATATTTCAAAAAATTTAGTTTACCCGTATATTTTGGCCAAATATTTTAGTTGACCCAAGTTTTGTTAATTGTTTGCCAGTTTTTATTGTTTTTAACCATGTTAGAGTCGGTATGTTATCTATATAGTATCAACATGACAAACATGGAACACTGATTCATCATTTGGTTCTAATTTTTGTATGTTTTGAATGTTTCGAACGCAATTTAAAATTTTCATTTTATCAACTTTTTTTACGTAAAATGATTTGTTAATATCACATAAACACCTTGAAAACACCGTCGGACGCTGCAGCATATGCTTTGCACCCAGCTGTAGTCATGTTCTTAAGACCAAACTGCCGTTTTCTGTCAATTTTCCTACTAAATCTTATTGACTAAAAATTTGCCTGGATCTTGTAGTGAGCCTTGATTAACTTTGGACAGTTGGCGAATGTGAAGATGATATTTCGTAGAAGCTTCTCTGACAGAAACAAAAGAGTACAAGTTTTTGTCTTATTACAAATATTCCCTCTCTTTCACACACACATCAGAACAAGATCAAGTGCAGCTTGGCCAGTCCATGCCGGAGACGAGCTCACCGATCAGCAAGCCAGTAGTGTTTGGTCGTGAGTCGTGACAAAGAACCAGTTGTTGCGCTTTCTGTATTACCAACCCTTCAACCGAGCTACATGTATCTCCCACCAAAGCTTAAGAGATGTTTCACTTTGTATGCTTATGTTTCCAATAGATTATAGCTTTGGAAAATACTAAATCATTGACATATGGGTAGCAAGCAGGGGGTTTTGTTACACCTGAAGGAAGCATGCGTCTTGAAGGTACAAGAATTTAGATATTTGGACGATGTGATAAGCAGATTCCTTTTGCAAACTGATCCCAAGTATCCACGTTACCACTATGTGATGCATGACTTGATCCACGACATGGTCCAGTCCATTGAGTTGATCACTGAAGATCTGGGCAGCATGAGGGACCTGCATCGTCTTAACGAGTTATAGTCACTTAGGTTTGGAACCACATCAATGGAGGTTGAGATTGATTTCTGGTTCAATCAGCTCACCAATACCCGGTTTTTGAGCCTAAAAGGGTGTAAGCATTTGTCACTTGAAGCATCTTCGCTGTCTTAATATATTCTCGAGCAATATACAAGAATTACCCGACAAATTATGGTGCCTTTACAACCTGTAAGTTTATCGATGCCTTTAGTGTACCTATCAAAACAATTCATCCGAATATTACACAGCTAATTAACTTGCGGTTTCTATCATTCCCAGGACAGTGCCCTCTCATGTTATCCAAGGTACCTTGGCTTGGAAAGCTAACTTTGCTTCGGGAATATTTGCTCTACTTCACTGTTGGAGAGTAGGATGGACGTAGAATTGGTTTATTGAAAGACATGAATTAGCTCCATGGAGAGCTGTCTATCAAATGGATTGCTCATGTTCAGACCGGAGGATTAAGGATAGCGAGTTGGAGAAGGTGAATAGTTTTTTTTAAGAATATTTTGGCTCAAATCGGATTTGCTTGTGATGGTAAGTTATAGCAAAGTATCGTTGAGCTCACTCGAAAGATCTCAATTCTCTTTCTCGCCATCACCACTTGATGAAGTATCATTTCTCCAACATGCTCCAAAGTGAAGTGCTCTTGCATCTCCTGTTTTAATCTTAATATCATCACATGAGATATGAGAGTGCCAAAGAAATCGTTCACTGTGGTATAAAAGAGATAACCATTTTTGAGAGTAGTGACGACACCTTCGTAGTGACCCTTTGTCAACACCGTAAGCATTTTTCTACACACGTCTAGATAGAAAGGCTAACACCAAGGATTTTTAACTCATTTGTGATGCTGATCAACCAATCATATATTGCTGGAAGGGTGTCATATTTCAACATCGTAAATGAATCATATTGTTTCTTCAAAATTAGAAATTTAGGTTCTTTGACGCTTGATGTGTCCTCATAAATAAGCTCAATGGTCATTTAAGTTTCATGAGCGGTTCTAAGACAACTCATGAGTTGGAAAACATCATCGTCCAACACTATAAATAGCACATTTTTAACATTAGCATTCAGGAGAAGATTTTGCTTGTCCAAATTAGAGAGATTAGTTTATCTATTGTATAATTAAAACTGTCCTCCACAATGCTCTACAAGTCTAAGCTCAAATCCTCTACAGAAGTTTGCAAGCAAAATTTTCAATGAAAATAATTTGTACCATCAAATCTAGGTACAAAGATACTAAAACTCTCTATGAAATCCATCATCTTTCAATGCGGTAAAACCGATAAAAATGAGAGACCTAACTTTGATATCAATTATAGAATCAAGGGTGACAACCTACAAGGAGTGAATAAGTCTTTTAAAAATAATTTGGCTAAAATTAGAGTTTTGCACAAATGAATAAAACCAAGCTTTGCACAAGAACCCCTTTTACAAATATAAAATAAAATTTGTTTTGCAAAACACTCCTAAAAGAAACTAAGGGCTCAAACAACGAATTTTGAGTTTTCCAAAACTAGGGTGATGAAATGATGAAGATACTCAAATACTTTTAAGTAAAGCAATTAAGATGATAAATCTGAAGTAAAGACACTTGGACTTTTTAACGAAGTCTCAGGGCTCCACCAAACTCCTCTACTCCTTGTTGGAGCACACACACGGGTTGCCACTCAAATACAACACAGTCAATTGGCAGTATGGAGCTTCTAGGCCCCTAAAGAGTGTTTTAGTAATTAATGACAATTATAAATATTGAACTAACGATATCTGTTAAGTTGTGTCAAGAACAAAATCAAAAGACAGGATAATGAAAGGCAAAGAAAGAGCTAAATGATGAAGAAAGGATATTGAGCAAAGAGGCAAAGGTACGGAATAGGACTCTTTTCTTTTTTACCGGTCTAAGGTGATTGGAGAAGGATTTTGACCGGATTATAGGATAGTCGCCGTACTATTAAGAGGGGCATGTGGTGTATCATTAAATAGTTCATCTTTGTGCCACAAGTCATACAAACAACTTGCATTGCATACTAGAAAGTCATATCTTTTGAAAATGCTTTTATCCATTCAAAACAGCCAAGTTCAGTCTCTGTCGGTCTGACCGTGTTAGCCGGTCTGACCACAGAAACGGTCTGACCGAGAGTTGTTTCGGACTGACCTACAGTTATGGTGAAGTGTTTTTATTTCCTAAAATGGTCGGTCTGTCCGTGCTTAAACATTGGGTCAGACTCCTGGAGCTTCATGATCATATTTTTGTGAAACTTGTGTGTTAGTCGGTCTGACCGTAAGTTGGTCCGGTCTAACCGCTCAACCGGTCTGACCGAGGTTTTGTACTGCGGTCTGACCGTGTAGCCGGTCTGTCCGAGGTTTTCAGCCTGACCGTAAATTGTGTCCAGAAACGATGTTGTCTCTGGATGGTTTCACGATCTGACCGCCGTTGGCTCCGGTTTGACCGTGAGAGTTCCTGACACGGGTAGGTGAGCATTTATTGCGCCTATTTAATGCCGTTGTAATTGCGGCGGTCTGACCAGGCTTATACCTGCGGTCTGACCGCCAGGTGATCTTTTTCCTCCAACGGCTTGTAACAGCTATATTTATTGAAGGGGGTTTATATACTCCCATGCATGGTCCTGTTTGATACTTTTGGCATATGTGTTGTCGTGGTATTAGAATCCCCCTCTTGTACCCTTTTTCAGGGATTCTAATTCATTATATTAAAGGTGGTTCTCCGGGTCTCACCGGGGGTCCGGTGGTTCTCCGGGTCTCACCGGGCGCCCGGTGACCCTCCGGATCTCACCGGGGGCCCGGTGGTTCTCCGGGTCTCACCGGGCGCCCAGTGACCCTCCAAATCTTACCGGGGGCCCGGTGGCTCTCCGGGTCTCACCGGGGCTCTGGTGGTTCTCCGGGTCTCACCGGGCGCCCGGTGACCCTCTGGATCTCACCAGGGGCCCGGTGGTTCTCTGGGTCTCTCCGGGACCCGGTGGTTCTCCGGGTCTCACCGGGCTCACCGGGGCTCTCCGGGTCTCTCCGGGACTCACCGGGGCTCTCCGAGACCCGGTGGTACTCCGGGTCTCTCCGGGGCTCTCCGGGACCCGGTGGTGCTCTGGGTCTCACTGGGGGCCCGTTGACTCTCCGGGACTCTCCGGGACCCGGTGGTGCTCTGGGTCTCACTGGGGGCCCGGTGGTGCTCCAGGACTCTCCGGGACCTGGTGCTGGTGCTCTGGGACTCTCCGGGACCCGATGGTGCTCTGGGTCTCACTTGGGGCCCGGTGACTCTCCGGGACTCTCTGGGACCCGGTGGTGCTCCGGGTCTCACCAACCTCTCCGGGACCCTGCGGGGACCTGATGATCTTCCGGGACTAGTGAATGTCCGGGGCCCGGAGACCCTCCGGGACTCTCTAGGACCGGGTGATTCTTCGGGTCTCACCGGGGGCCCGGTGACTCTATGAGACTCTCGGGGACCCGCTGACTCCCCGGGACCAACAGCCCGGTGGCCCCGGGACACGGGGCCTAAACCTGGGACCAACCAGGGACCATCTATGCACGAAGGGCCGAGGCGGTCCAGAGACCCCGCGGGACCCAAGACCCGCTGGGGACCTTCTCCGCATGAAGGACCGAGGCGCTCCAAAGACCCTGCGGGACCCAAGGCCCGGACGCCCAGGACCCACCGGGAACCTTCTCCGCACAAAGGACCGAGGGCGCTCGGGAGCTCACTTCGAGGACTATTCGGAGGTATAGGGTTTGCCCCAACAGGAGCCCCCCAGGCCCTCGGGGACACGTAGTGGCCCCGGAGGGTGTGTGTAAAACCCTTCTCCTGATGACACTGAGGTTTCCAGGGATCTCCGGGTGGAAGGATCTGAACTTGGGATGTAAAGTCGCTGAGGAAGAGAAAACCGCCCGCGGGGGGGCTTGGAGCCCCAGAACGAAAAAAGTCCTCCCGGGACAAAGTCCACCGGGGAGAGAATGTTACCACGTCTGAGCGGCGCGGCAGAGAAAAACCTCCTCCCGGGACCAAGTCCACCCGGGAGAGGAAGTTACCGTGTCCGAGCGGCGCGGAGCCCCCAGATGGGAAAAGCCTTCTCCCGGGACAAAGTCCCTCCGGGAGAGGACGTTACCACGTCTGAGCGGCGCAGCAGAGAAAAACTTCCTCCCAGGACCAAATGCACCCAGGAGAGGAAGTTACCGCATCCGAGCGGCGCGGAGCCCCCTGACAGGAAAAACCTTCTCCTGGGACAAAGTCCCTCTGGGAGAGAACGTTACCGCGTCTGAGCGGCGCGGCAGAGAAAAACCTCCTCCCGGGACCAAGTCCACCCGGGAGAGGAAGTTACCATGTCCGAGCGGCGCGGAGCCCCCAGATGGGAAAAGCCTTCTCCCGGGACAAAGTCCCTCCGGGAGAGGATGTTACCGCGTCCGAGCGGCGCGGTGGAGAAAAAACCTCCTCCCGGGACCAAGTCCACTCGGGAGAGGAAGTTACCGCGTCCGAGCGGCGCAGAGCCCTCAGACGGGAAAAACCTTCTCCCGGGACAAAGTCCCCCGGGGAGAGGATGTTACCGCGTCCAAGCGGCGCGGAGCCCCCAGACGGGAAAAGCCTTCTCCCGGGACAAAGTCCCTCCGGGAGAGAACGTTACTACGTCTAAGCGGCGCGGCAGGAAAAACTTCCTCCTGGGACCAAGTGCACCCGGGAGAGGAAGTTATCGCGTCCGAGCGGTGTGGAGCCCCTGGACGTGTAGGAGCCTTAGGATGTAGAGAGCTTCCGGGTTTTGACCCAGGTTGTACCATTTCCGATGCCCACCGGAGGGGGAAGATGTCCTCCGGGTGAATGATTAATAAAGCTGTGTTTGCTCTTCTTGTTGTTTTAAGAGTCTTCTTTTGATATTTTTCTTGGATGGTCTGGACGACTTCTTTTGATAAGAATGAGCTAAGTTTGCTCGTGGGTGGTGCGGTCGACACCCGGGGGTTCCTTATCCCCCCTGCCCACAGTGGGCTGGAGGGTAGCTCCGCGCGCTGTGGGGGTGACAAAGCCCCCGGGGAAAAACCTTCCGGGAGACAATCGTCTGGTCGCCGTGAGAATGAAAACCCGACGAGATTTCCGGAGATGAACTTTCCGGGAGAATCGTCCGGTCGCCGTGAGAACGGGGAGCCGGGAATAGGGTCTCCGGGGAAGAAACATCCGAGAAAAACCCGACGAGATTTCCGGAGATGGACTTTCCGGGAGACTCGTCCGGTCGCCGTGAGAATGGGGAGCCGGGAATAGGGTCTCCGGGGAAGAAACATCTGAGAAAATCCGACGAGATTTCCGGAGATGGACTTTCCGGGAGACAATCGTCCGGTCGCCGTGAGAACGGGGAGCCGAGAATAAGGTCTCCGGAGAAGAATATCCAAGAAATCCGTCCCGCTGGGGAGACTATCAACTCCCGGAGGAGGATGTGCCCGATGACGGGTTTGAGTGTTTGGGTAGGGGACTAGTCTCCCAAAGTGACTCGTTACCACGGTCGCTAGGGACCGGGTTGTCGCTTACACCCTCAGTCCACGAGGGTTGATCGTAAGCCGCCCTACAGGAGGGACTTGTTGGGTCTGGGCCCACTTCCTCACGAGGAGGGCATCCTCGTGGGGAGGGCATCGCCGTTAGGGGCGGTAATGTGAAGAACCTACAATGACAGTTGAAGAGAAAAACCCAGTTGTATTGACAATGAAATGAAATACAATGCCCCCCTCCCCCTCCGGCGTGATCGCTCCGAGGGAGGGGACAGTGAGTACGAGGTCCCCCTTCCCCCTGCGGCGTAATCGCTCCGGGGGAGGGGACGGGCCTGTGTAGGCTAGACGTAAAACTTGCGAAGTAGACGCAAGTTCAACGTGTGCTTCAGTTCCTGCTCTTGGAGGTTGGAGAGTTTGTAAGCCCCCGAGCCCAGGACTGCGGAGATCCTATAGGGGCCCTCCCATTTGGGGGAGAGCTTACCCTGGGCTTGGGGGTCTGTGACGCGCTTAGGGACAAGGTCCCCAAGGCGGAGGGCTCTCTCGCGCACGCGCTAGTTGTATGTGCGCGCCATCTCGCGCTCGTAGATGTGTGGCGGAGGAGCGCGGTCGCGTTCCTCCTCCACGAGGTCGATCTCCAGTCGCTGGTTGGCCTCATTGGCTTGGTACGCTGCGGTCGTGGCTCCGTCTAGGGAGAAGGGAGTGCATCCCGTCGCCCGGCTCAGGCTCGTGCGCATGGAACAGAGGATGCTAGGAAGCTCCTCTGCCCATGCACCCCGCTTAGAAGCGGCCTGCTCGAGTCGCTGGCACAACCCCTGCAGGATCACGCCGTTGACCCTCTCGACAACCCCATTGCTCCGGGGATGGGTCACTGAGGCGAAGTGGATGGCGAGCCCCAGGCCTTCGCAGAATTCCCAGAAATAAGCCGAGTCGAATTGGGTCCCGTTATCAACAGTCATTTCCCAGGGGACACCAAAACGACAAACGACGTTTTTCCAGAAAAACTGCTGGGCGGCCCAGGACGTGATGCTGGCCAAGGGTTCCACCAATACCCACTTTGTAAAGTAGTCGACCGTGACCACCGCATACTTGTATCCTCTGGGCGCTAGGGGGAAGGGCCCTATGAGGTCCATCCCCCAGCGCACGAAGGGCCAAGTGATGGGGATAGTCTGTAGCGCTACAGGGGGGAGGTTCGAACCCTTGGCCATCTTCTGGCAGGCCTCGCACGCGGAGATAAGGTCTCGCGCGTCACGCATGACCGTAGGCCAGTAGAAGCCCTGCCGGAGAGCTTTGGCCGCGATGGCACGTGGGGCTAGGTGAGAGCCACAGCTCCCCGTGTGGAGGGAAGTTGGAGTCCCTCCGGCCGGGGGAGGCAGCGCAGGAGGGCGGAAGCCCCCCGCTTGTAGAGCCTCCCCTCCGGAAAGAGATATGCCCGGGCTTTGGCCCGGAGGCGCTTAGCCTCGGTTTCGCTGGGAAGGTCCCCCTCCCCCTTGATGAAGGAGATGAGTGGGTCCATCCATGACGGAGTCCGGGTGATCTCGGCGACCTCCGGGATGCGGGGCTCGTCGCCCGTGTCTGGGGAGGCCACCGAGGGCTTCGTGATGATTTCCAAGAAGGCCCCCTTGGGGAGCGATTCCTGGGCGCTTGCTGCCCAGGCCAAGACGTCGGCCCGATCATTGTCCCTTCGCGGGATATGCCGGGCCTCGAGGCCGTCGAAGTGCCTCTCCATATTTCGCACTTCCTTCACTAGGAGGCATCAGATCCCCAGGGAGCGCGCAAGGCGCATCCCGAGGAGCAAAGCCTCATACTCGGCGACGTTGTTGGTTGTGGGGAACTCGAGCCGCGGTGCGTACTCGAGTTCCTTCCCCTCGGGGCTTCAGAGGACTACCCTCGCACCGGCCCCGGCGAGACACAGCGACCCTTCGAACATGAGTGTCCAATGGTCAGTGCGTCAGGGCGGCGCGGGGAGGTCTTCATCCCTGGGCCCGGAGGCAGGAGTCCACTCCGTGACGAAGTCGGCGAGGACCTGTGACTTGGTGGCGGAGCGGCCTGTGAGGGACAGGGAGAAGGGGTCGAGCTCGGCCCCCCACTTCCCAATCCGGCCGGTGGCCTCTTTGTTCCGCAGCACCTCCCCCAGGGGGAGGTACGACGGGACGGTGATGGGGTGTCCCAGGAAGTAGTGGCGAAGCTTCCGGGACGCCATCAGGAGGGTGTAGCAGATCTTCTCCATCTCCGTGTACCGGGTTTTGGCCCCCTGGAGGGCCTCACTCACGTAGTACACAGGACGCTGCTGCCCCCCTTGCTCCTTCACCAATACCGCGCTAACGGCGACCGGGGTCGCGGTAAGGTAGAGGAGCAAGGGCTCTTCTGGAGACGGACTCACGAGCATTGGAGGGCTCGTGAGGTACTTCTTGAGGTCGTCGAAGGCCTCCTGGGCCTCGGGGGTCCATCGGAACCCCTCGAGCCCCCGGAGGATCTTGAAGAATTGGAGGCCTCGTTCCCCCGACCGCGAGACGAAGCGGCTTAGCGCGGCTAAGCAGCCGGAGAGCTGCTGGACGTCCTTGAAGAAGCGTGGCGGGGGCATGTCCAGGAACGCCCGGATCTTTTCGGGGTTTGCCTCTATGCCCCGCTGGGACACGAGGAAACCCAGGAGCTTCCCCCCGCGCACGCCGAAGGTGCACTGCTCCGGGTTGAGCTTTAGCCCATACGCGCGGAGGTTGCGGAAGGTCTCTGCTAGGTCGTCGACATGGGCGGCTGCGCGGGGACTTTTGACGACCGCGTCGTCTACGTAGGCTTCGACGTTGCGGCCGACTTATTCTTTGAAGACCAGCGCCATGAGGCGCTGGAAGGTCGCTCCCGCATTCTTCAGCCCGAAGGGCATGTGGACGTAGCAGAAGGTTCCGAGGGGAGTTATGAAACTCATCTTTTCCTCGTCCCCTTCCGCCATCCGGACTTGATGGTAGCCCGAGTAGGCGTCTAGGAAGCTCATCAACTCACACCCCGCGGTGGCGTCGACCAGTTGGTCAATCCGCGGGAGTGGGAAGTTGTCCTTGGGGCAGGTGCGGTTGAGGTCGGTGTCCACGCACATCCGCCACTTGCCATTTGACTTCTTCACGAGGACGGGGTTCGCGAGCCACTCGGGGTACAAGACCTCCCGAATGAACCCCGCCTCTCGGAGTCGGGCGATCTCCCCCTTGATTGCCTCTTGGCGCTCGAGGGAGAGCTTCCTCAACTTTTGCTTGACGGGGGGGGGGGGGTCACCGGGGGTCACCGCGAGCATGTGCTCAATGACCCCCCGGGCGACGCCCCGCATGTCCGAAGGCTTCCACGTGAAAACATCAGAGTTCTCGCGCAGGAAAGCCGCCAGTTGCGCTGCATGCTCCTTGGGGAGCTCTGCCCCGATCTGGACGGTTTTGTCCCCGTCGCCCGGGGACAGCAGGGCCTCCCGGAGGCCCCCTTCCGGACGCGGCTTGGGGAGGGGCCTCCCAGGAGGTATCGCCGCGTGTCTGGTTCCGGGGGAGAGGCCTCCCCCCCGGGCGCCTTAATGATGTTGACGCTTCCGATCGTAGCGGCGGCGCGCTCGTATAGAGCCCGGGCCATGTCTTGGTCTCCCCAGACATTGATCACGCCGTGCGGCCCGGGGATCTTCATGCAGTGGCGGTTGATTTTGGTCCTCCCCATGATCGCGCTGTAGGAGGAAGGAAGGTCCACTACGTCGAATCGGACCATCTCGGTCCGGTAGTTCTCTGGGGTGCTGAATGTCTTCTCATCCATCTGCATTTCCTTGAAGGCCTTCAGGAAGAGGACGTCGGCGGAGCTCCCGCCATCCACGAGGATGCGGGCCAGGTGGCGGTTGTAGACGGTGGCGGAGACGATGAGCGCGTCGTCATGGGGGAAGCGAACCCCGCGCGCATCTTCTGCCGTGAAGGTGAGGGTGACGTCCGACCACTTGGGTGGCGGAGACGTGTGCAGCACCCCCACAACCTTGACTTCGCAAGCGTACTCCTTACGCTGGCACTTAGAGTCCCGCCTGGAGGCGGACCCTTCCACGATGACGTTGATGCGGCGCTGAGAAGTTTTGAAGGGGAGAGCTTCTGAAGGCTCCCCCTCCTGCGTCTGCCCCTGCTAACCCCGCGCGGGAGCAGGAAGGGCCGGGACAGCTGGCCGAGAGGGCAAGGAGGCCGAAGTCCCCCCCTGCCCATGCTGGTCGAGGAACACCGCGAAGTGCTGCAGCAGCTGGTGGCAGTCTCGGGTAGCGTGGGTACTGGACCCGTGAAAGCTGCACCGCGGTCCTTCCCTGCTTCTCCCCGCGGGGCCTCCTGACCGCGGGAAGACTGTCCTCCCCCATGGGCTTTCGGCTTGGAGAAGGGGCGGTTGCCCCACGAGGGGTCGCGCGAGCCGCCTCCGCCCTCGAGGACAAAGGAGTCCCGAGGTGGTGGCTCGTTACACTCCATCTGCCTGGGGCGTTTGAGAGGGTCCCTGGCCCCCCGATCGGCGGGGGCGGGAGCCCCCTGGGTCTTCTTCCAGAGGCCGTCTTCCTCCGCCCGAGCGTACTTTTCCAATACGTTGAAGAGCTCATCGACGGAGGAGGGGCAGCTCCGGGAGAGCCTCCGATGGAGCTCCCCGGGGAGGATCCCGCTCTTGCACGCCTCGATGCTTCGGATGGTCTCCCCCGTCTTATGCCGAATTGTGTGGCGCTGCGACGAGTCAAGGGGACGCACATAGTTCCCCTGAAAGTTCGCACAGAACTCACGCTTCAGCTGCACGGAGGATTTGATGGAACCGGCCCTCAGGTTGTAAAACCATGAGCGGGCGATCCCGGTGAGATCTACGGGGAAGACGTTGCATTGCGCCATCTCGTCCCCCCCCCCCCCCCGGCCACTGAGATGGCTGTGGAGTACACATGCACAAATTCATAAGGATCGGCCTTACCATTGTAGTACTCGATGCGGGGCGGGCGATATGGCTTTGGCCATCGGATGCGTCGGAGCTGGCGGCACAAGGGCTGGTTGGCCCCCTCAACTCTCTGGGAAGGTTCCCAGCCGTTGTCCCCCCTTGTAAAGGAGACGCGCTCGTTATCGAAGTCGGGGAGAGCTCCTGGCGCGGGGACAACTCCCTGCGCTGGGTAAGGCCCCGGCGCGGGCACGGGGAGAGCTCCTGGCATGGGATAAGTCTCCGGCGCGGGGACAGCTCCCGACGGGGAAGGCTCCCGGCGCGGGCGCGGGGAGAGCTCCTGGCGCGGGGTAAGACTCCGGCGCGGGCGCGGGCGCGGGGAGAGCTCCTGGCGCGGGGTAAGACCCCGGCGCGGGGAAGGCTCCCGGCGCGGGCGCGGGGTAAGTCTCCGGCGCGGGGAAGGCTCCGGCGTGGGGACAGCTCCCGGTGCGGGGTAAGGCCCCGGTGCAGGGAAGGCTCCCGGCGCCCGCGCGGGGAGAGCTCCTGGCACGAGGTAAGACCCCGGCGCAGGGAAGGCTCCCGGCACGGGCGCGGGGTAAGTCTCCGGCGCGGGGGCAGCTCCCGACGGGGAAGGCTCCCGGCGCGGGCGCGGGGTAAGACTCCGGCGCGGGGACAGCTCCCGACGGGGAAGGCTCCCGGCGCGGGCGCGGGGTAAGTCTCCGGCGCGGGGACAGCTCCCGACGGGGAAGGCTCCCGGCGCGGGCGCGGGGTAAGTCTCCGGCGCAGGGACAGCTCCCGACGGGGAAGGCTCCCAGCGCGGGGTAAGGCCCCGGCGTGGGCGCAGGGACAGCTCCCGGTGCGGGTGCGGGTAAGTCTCCGGCGCGGGGACAGCTCCCAGTGCCGGCGCGGGGTAAGACCCCGGCGCATGGAAGGCTCCCGGCGCGGGCGCGGGGTAAGTCTCCGGCGTGGGGACAGCTCCCGACGGGGAAGGCTCCCGGCGCGGGCGCGGGGAGAGCTCCCGGTGCGGGCGCGGGGACAGCTCCCGGTGCGGGAGCGGGGAAGGCTCCCAGTGCGGGCGCAGGGACAGCTCCCGGCGCGGTGAACATGCCCGGCGCTAGGAATGAGAGCGGATAGACGGGAGCCGGAGGCCGCGCTAATGCGCGCAACAACTCCTCCAAGGCGCGTTGGGCGCGGAGTTGGCCTTCGACCAAAGCTTCGGGCAAAGTGTCTCGGGGTGCCGGGTGTGCCATCGGTGGGAGACTAGTCCCCGCCGGGGCGGTCGCGGTCACCGGGGTTGACCTGGAGGTCTGACCACTGAAAGTAATTGGAAAGGTGAGAGGTGGTACCTGGGTCTGGCCGCCTCCGGCCGGAAGCGCCGGGGCAGTCGTGTCTCGAGGGGGCGGCACCGGGTCACCAGGACCGGCGTCACCGGGCAGGGCGCAAGGTCCCGCAATCGCGGTCGCGGTCGCCAAGCTGGAAACGGGAACACCTCTACCGAAGATTTCGGGAGAAGAAAGTGGCAGCTCTCTCCGGGTGTTCCCGAACGGTAGCGTCGCGACGGTGACGTCTTGCTGGGGCGGCGCCGGGTCACTGGGACCATAACCACCGGAAAGGGAGAGATCTTGAGCTCTCGTTCTTGGGGGAGCCATGGCGATTCGTCATGGGTCCCCACGGACGGCGCCAACTGTCGTGGTATTACGGATACCCCGGCAGGTTCGGACGTGCGCAGCACGAATACAGCGGCGCGAGCAGACCGAGTTACTGGTCTCCTCCCGCCGGGCAACACAGAAAGTGACACAGAGGTTTATACAGGTTCGGGTCCTAGTGCGGGCCCTAGTCCTGTTGGCTCTCTCCGGACGCGAGTCCGCTGGGGAGGTGAGCTCTCGGGGAGAGGTCTCCAAGAGAACCGAATGTTGAGTTAATATAATGAATTAGAATCCCTGAAAAAGGGTACAAGAGCGGTATATATAGCCCCCAAGAAATACAAAAGACCAAAAAGCCCTCGCTGTGACCGTTGGATGGAAGGGTGAAGACGACTTTTGGCCTGAGGGATGGCCTGGATGCTCGACACGTGGCACCTCGGGCTTCCTAGAGGGCCCACAATCAGCAGCCACTCTTCGGGAGCCCGGAGACCCTCCGGATCTCACCGGGCGCTCGGAGGTTCTCTGGGTCTCACCGGGGGCCCGGTGGTTCTCCGGGTCTCTCCGGAACCCGGTGGTTCTCCGGCTCTCACCGGGGCTCCGGTGGTTCTCCGGGTCTCACCGGGCGCCCGGTGACCCTCCGGATCTCACCGGGGGCCCAGTGGCTCTCCGGGTCTCACCGGGGCTCTGGTGGTTCTCTGGGTCTCATCGGGCGCCCGGTGACCCTCCGGATCTCACCGGGGGCCCGGTGGTTCTCTGGGTCTCTCTGGGACCCGGTGGTTCTCTAGGTCTCACCGAGGCTCCGGTGGTTCTCTGGGTCTCACCGGGTGCCCGGTGACCCTCCGGATCTCACCGGGGGCCCGTTTGACTCTCCGGGACTCACCAGGGCTCTCCGGGACCCGGGGGTGCTCCGGGTCTCTCTGGGTCTCCCCAGGTCTCACCGGGGCTCTCCGGGACCCGGTGGTGCTCCGGGTCTCACCGGGGGCCGTTGACTCTCCGGGACCCGGTGTCTGGGTCTCACCATGGGCCCGGTGGTGCTCCAGGACTCTCCGGGACCTGGTGCTGGTGCTCTGGGACTCTCCGGGACCCGATGGCGCTCCGGGTCTCACCAGGGGCCCGGTGACCCGGGACCCAGGGAAACTCCGGGACCCTGCAAGGACCCGATAACCTTTCGGGACCCTAGTGAACCTCCAGGGCCCGAAGACCCTCCGCTCTCCGGGACTCTCCGGGACTCGATGGTGCTCTGGGTCTCACTAGTGGCCCGGTGACTCTCCGGGACTCTCCGGGACCCGGTGGTGCTCCGGGTCTTACCAACCTCTCCGGGACCCGGGACCCGGTGACTCTCCGGGACCCTACAGGGACCCGATGATCTTCCGGGACTAGTGAATGTCCGGGGCCCGGAGACCCTCCGGGACTCTCTGGGACCGGGTGATTCTCTGGGTCTCACCGGGGGCCCGGTGACTCGACGAGACTCTCGGGGACCCGGTGACTCCCCGGGACCAACAGCCCGGTGGCCCCGGGACACGGGGCCTAACCCTGGGACCAACCAGGGACCATCTACGCACGAAGGGCCGAGGAGGTCCAGAGACCCCGCGGGACCCAGGACCCGCTGGGGCCCTTCTCCGCATGAAGGACCGAGGCGCTCCGAAGACCCCACGGGCCCAAGGCCCGAACGCCCAGGACCCGCCGGGAACCTTCTCCGCACAAAGGACCGAGGGCGCTTGGGAGCTCACTTCGAGGACTACCCGGAGGTACAGGGTTTGCCCCAACATGTGTCAACATTGACTTCATTCTTAAGAGTTTAACCACGTTTCATACACTCTAGTGTTCAATTTCTTGAATTTGAGAAAGTGTGCAATTGAGATCTTCTAGTGCATTGCATTTAGTTCACTAAATCAATCTTGTGGCACTAGAAGAGCATTAAGTGATCATCACCAGCTTGTTACTCTTGGAGCTTTCCGGCTCCTAGACGGCTAGGAGGAAGGTTTTGGAGAGCTCTTCAAGGAAGATTGTGAAGAAGCCTCAAAAACAACTTGTGAAGGGGTTGAGCACGCCTTGCCAGAGTGGTAAAGTGCATCACTAATGGAATTGAGGTTTGGATAACTCATCATACTAATCTGGCTCGAGATCTAGGTCACTTCTTGAGAGGAAGTCGACTAGATAGAGGAGCGGTTAGAGATTTGAGTTTGCCTCAACGTGGATTAGGGGTGATCGGAAAATCACCGAGACCACGGGATATATCCTTGTGTTAAGTTGCTTGATATTCATCTTGTTTTAGCTATTTTCTCTTAATCATTGTTAATTGCTTGATTAGTTGTTAAATTGCTAAAATCGCCTATTCACCCCCCTCTAGTCGATATCCAAAACCCTTTTCAATTGGTATCAGAGCCCAGACTCCATATTTAGAGGATATAACCATCCTGGAGTAGGATAAAGATGGCTAGTGAGGGTCGGATTAATATTGGCAAACTACCACACTTTGATGGATCAAACTATACCTATTGGAAAACTAGAATGATGGTCTATCTTAAATCCATAGGTGGAAAAATTTGGAAAGTGGTGGATGAGGGTTTCACAATCCTAGATGATGAAGACATGACTAACCTAGATAGAGAAAATGCTCTAGCAAATGCTCAAGCCATGAATGTTCTTTATAGTGCTCTAAATCTAGGTGAATTTAACAGAATTTGTAAACTTGAAACGGCTCATGACATTTGGAGAAACCTTATGGATATTCATGAAGGAACCTCAATGGTCAAGGATGCTAAATTATTCATCCATAAGGGACAATTTGAAAAATTTGCTATGTTGCCCAATGAGGATGTCTCGAAGATATTCAACCGATTAAATAATATAGTAAATGAGCTAAAAAGGCTTGGTATGGATGTCACGAATGTGGAGTTTTGTAATAAATTTCTTAGAGCTTTACCTTCAAAATATGATACTATTGTAACCTTACTTGTGCGATCTAATTTGAAGAGTGTGACTCCTTTGGAGGTCTTGAGTGAAATTCTCACTCATGACATATTTAAGAAATCACAAGAAGAGGTGCAAGATGAGGCTTCTGACGCCAAGAAGAAGAATATAGCACTCAAAGCTCAAGCCTCCAAGAGGGAACATAATGAAGAAGAAAGCGATGAGACACCGATGAGGAAATGGCTCTCTTCGTTAGAAGGTTCAAGCGGTTCATGAAAAAGAAATATCAAGGAAAATTCTTCAAAAAAGGACAATCGTCGAAAAAGAACCCATTTGAAGAAAGAAGATGCTTTGATTGCTGTGAAAAGGGCCATATCTCCACACAATGCAAAAATAAGAAAGAAGAAAAATCGTTGAAAAAGAAGAATTACGAAAAGGAAGGAGAAAGAAAGAAGAAGGTTTTCAAGAAATATTACAAGAAGAAGAAGGACAGACAAGCTTGTTTCAATGAATGGGATTCGGATGCTTCAAGTTCCAATTCTGAAGATGAATATGAAGCATCTCCTAAAGGACTCGCCGGAGTGGCTATCAAGGAAGCTTCATCTCTATTCTCCACTCCTCATTGCCTCTTGGCCAAAGGAGAATCTAAGGTATCATGTGACGAAGATGAATACTCTTATGATGACTTAGTTGAAATGATCACCAGTTTTGATGACTATATAAGCAAAGGAAAGGAGAAATTCAAGGAATTGAAGAAGAGATACAAATTAAACTCTTCAAAATTCTTATGAGGAGCTAAAAACATCTCATGAGAGTCTCAAAGAAACTCATGAGATGCTTAAGGAAGCTCATGACTCATTAATTGCTCATAAAGCCAACAAAACGGGTAATAACATAGGCATTACTTGCAATATTTTAAATGACTTGCCTATGATATCTACTTCTAGCATATCTACATCTTGTGAGGATTTAATTGAATTACCATCTAGTCCAAAAGTTGATGATCATGTGCTTAGTCTTGAGAACAATGAACTTAGGCACAAAATTGAAAAACTAACAAATGATCTAGCTAAATGTTATGTAGGGGAATCAAAATTAAGACATCTACTAGATAGTCAAAGGTTCTCTTTAAGGAAAGGACTAGGTTATATACCTAAAAAGGGCAAACATGCATTTCTTCCAACTAAAACCATATTTGTAAAAGAAAAGGGGTATTGCAACAAATGCAAAAGTTTAGGTCATATTGAGAAAAATTGTTATGCTAGCAAAAATAACTCATCTCTTATATTCAACTCTTGCTATGTTTTGAAGAAAATGAATAATGGTGATGTTAAAGCCAAATTTGTTGGAACCCCTATAATTGGTGCCAAAAGGAAAGCCATTTGGGTTCCAAAATCCTTGGTAACTAACCTCTAAGGACCCAAAAAGATTTGGGTACCTAAAAGGGGCTAAATTTTGTTTTGTAGATAAACTACAAGACCGGAGGACAACATTGGGTGCTCGATAGTGGATGCACTCAACATATGACCGGTAATCACAATATGCTCTCCTCTCTCAATAACGAAGGTGCGGAATATGACAAGATCACATTTGGAGATAATAGCAAAGGAAAGGTAAAAGGTTTAGGTAAAATTGCCATCTCAAACGACCTCTCCATCTCTAATGTATTGCTTGTTGAATCTCTTAATTTTAATCTCTTATTCGTAGCTCAACTTTGTGATCTAGGATTTATATGTGTATTTTCTCCAAAAGATGCGATTATCACTAGTATAGATGAAAATAGGTTGATCTTCAAAGGTTTTAGACATGGCAACCTCTATTTAGTTGATTTCATTTCAAATGATGCAAATCTTGGTACATGTTTGTTCTCTAAATCATTTAAAGGTTGGCTATGGCATAGAAGGCTTGGACATGTTGGAATGAAACAACTAAATAGATTAGTTAAACATGATTTAGTGGTTGGCTTAAAAGATGTTAAGTTTGAAAAAGATAAATTATGTAGTGCTTGCCAAGCCGGAAAACAAGTTGCAAATTCACATCCAACCAAAAGCACAATGTCAACTTCTAGTCCACTCGAGTTATTGCACATGGATTTAATTGGTCCAACTACTTATGTTAGCATTGGTGGCAATAGTTATTGTCTTGTCATTGTAGATGATTTTTCTAGATACACATGGATATTCTTTTTACATGACAAGTCAATTGTATTTAACACTTTCAAAAGTTTTGCACAAAGGGCCGAAAATGAATTTGAATTCAAGATCAAGAAAGTGAGAAGTGATAATGGCACCGAATTCAAGAATACCAAGGTTGAAAACTGGTGTGACGATAAGGGCATCAAACACTAGTTTTCGGCCAAGTATACACCGGAGAAAAATGGGGTAGTCGAACGAAAGAACCGGACATTGATAGATATGGCAAGATCCATGGTTTCGGAGTACAATGTTTCGGACACCTTTTGGGCCAAAGCAATCAACACCGCTTGCCATGAATCGAATCGACTTTATTGTCATCGGCTATTAAAGAAAACTCCATACGAGCTTCTCATCGGAACGAAACCAAACATTTCCTACTTCCGAGTGTTTGGATGTAAGTGCTACATTTTACGAAAAGGTACACGCTTATCTAAATTTCAAAATAAATGTGATGTAGGATTTTTATTAGGATACTCATCAAATAGCAAAGCATATCGTGTCTACAACCAAAACTCCAGTTTGGTTGAAGAGACGCATGATGTAGAATTTGATGAGACTAACGGCTCTCAAGAGGAGCAAGACAACTTGGATGATATAG
Source organism: Pharus latifolius (assembly GCA_019359835.1). NCBI lineage: Eukaryota > Viridiplantae > Streptophyta > Magnoliopsida > Poales > Poaceae > Pharus > Pharus latifolius. Next base: position 7,380,293 of record CM033328.1, read on the forward strand.
GTAATGAAGGTTTAAGGGTGGCGATGAAGAACATGACCATTGGGGATATCAAGCCAAAAAAAGATAGTGATCAAGATGAAGATCCATCCACTCAAGCTATCTCCTCCTCTTCAACACCTCAAAATGAAGATCAAATAGTTGAAGTGGCTAATGTGGAAGATTCGCCTCAACAACAACCAGAAGCAACGTCTACCTCTACTTCACAAGTCCCGGTTGATTAACCAAGAATTCATCACTCAATCTCTAAGGATCACCCCGTCGATCAAATTGTTGGTGACTTGCGTAAGGGTGTTCAAACTCGCTCTCGTCTTGCTTCATTTTGCGAAAACTTCTCTTTTGTTTCCTCTTTTGAGCCCACACATGTAGATGAAGCTCTAAAAGATCCGGATTGGGTGAACGCTATGCACGAGGAATTAAACAACTTCACCCGCAACAATGTTTGGGAATTGGTTGAAGAACCAAATCCGGATGAACACAACGTCATCCGAACCAAATGGATTTTTAAAAACAAACAAGATGAAAACGGAGTGGTAGTTAGGAACAAAGCAAGATTGGTCGCTCAAGGATATACTCAAGTCGAAGGTTTGGACTTCGGTGAAACCTTTGCTCTCGTAGCTAGACTTGAAGCTATTAGAATTTTGCTTGCTTTTGCTTCATCTCATAATGTTAGACTTTATCAAATGGATGTCAAAAGTACATTTTTAAATGGTAAAATTAATGAATTAGTATTTGTCAAACAACCGCCTGGTTTTGAAGATCCTACAAAATCAAACCATATTTATAAACTCTTCAAGGCTCTTTATGGTCTTAAACAAGCACCTCGTGCTTGGTATGAAAGACTGAATTTTTTGTACGGATAAGCCAGAGTTAAAAAACAATTTTAAAAATAACATTTAACAAAAAAAAATTGCAAAAATAACTTCAGTCGCCATTCCAAATGGCGATTTAGGGCATTTGGCCTTCAGTCGCCATCCTGGTTGGCGACTGAAGGCCACGTATCAGTCGCCACCTTCAGTCGCCAACCAGGATGGCGACTGAAGGCAAAAATGTGATTTTTTTTAAAAATAAAATTCACAATTGTGTTTCTTTTAAAAAAAACATTGAAAATTGTATTTTTTTTAAAAAAAACATTCAAAATTGTGGTTTTTTTTAAAATAACATTCAAATTTGTGTTTTTTTTAAAATTAATATTCAAATTGTGTTATTTTTTAAAAATAACATTCAAATTTGTGTTCTGTTTAAAATTAACATTCAAATTTGTGTTATTTTTAAAATTAGCATTCAAATTAGTGTTTTTTTAAAAAATAACATTCAAATTTGTGTTTTATTTAAAATTAACATTCAAATTTGTGTTTTTTTTAAAATAACTTTCAAATTTGTGGTTTTTTTAAAATTAGCATTCAAATTAGTTTTTTTTTTAAAAATAACATTCAAATTTGTGTTTTACATTCAAATTTGTGTTTTTTTAAAATAACTTTCAAATTTGTGTTATTTTTAAAATTAACATTCAAATTTGTGTTTTTTTTAAATGAACGTTACATGGTCGACTGGCCGCGTTGAGTGATCAGTATATTTCGTGGTTGGTTCAATCTGTCGAGTATGATGTTCCTAAAAACCAAAATGAACATAAAAAAGTAGTCAAAACATGAGAATACTAATATAAACCAAAATAGTACAACCATGAGAATCGATATAATGTTCCATAAAACTAGAACATAAAAAAAAACTACTGTCGGCCCCTCTTCGGACGATGCGTCCGGTCGCGCTGAAACGGCAATGGCGAATAGGTGCTGCGCGGATGCACTGTCCTCTGCGAGGGCTGTCGACCGGGAGGCTGAGCACTCGGCTGACCGAGGCCTGTATCAGGAGCGTCCATCGGGTCCTGCGACGGTGGAGGTGCCTCACCAAGTTGCGAAGATGCCAACTGATGTTGGCTCTGATCGGCGTCGTCTCTCATCTGCAACATATCGGCATACTGAGCATACGATGGGTCGCGGACCACCTGGGGGTCGGCACGGACCGACTGACGAGGAATGTATGGTGGGTGCCTAGCAGGAGACCGAAGCGGACCAGCCGACGGGATAGGCACCGTCTGCTCAGACATAGCGATGTACTCGTCGTCTGAGTCGAACGTGACGTCGAAGCCCAAACCAGAATCGGAAGTGTGTGCGGAAGGCGGCGCTCGGGGACCCTCAGAGATCCGTACACCACCACGCGATGAGAAGTCGACGTGAGGTGCAACACCTGTATGGTACGAGCGAGCCGGGGGCACACCGAGATAAATGGGTGCGGCGACGGCCGTACCTGAAGGGCCGGCTGTGTCGGGATGACGAGCGGCTAAGTGCGACGGCGTATGACTGGGTCGAGCCCGTGGACTTGGAGGTGCAACAAAAGTCGACGTAGTGGCGGCACTCTCAAGGGTCAGCTGCGAGGCGAGTCGGTCGACGTAGGCGACGGCCTTCTCATACTCGTCGGGCGTGATAGGCAGACCTGCTTGCCTCCGCTGGACTAGTGGCCGTGTCACGGAACTGATCGCACGGATGCCGTCAGCCTGCAAGACGGTAAGACAATAGTAGGCAGAAATAAAAATAACAAGTAGGTCATGGGCTGGCGGCATGTACCTGGCGGTGTACCCGAGATGCGTGATGTCGGTCGTATGTCTGATGCACGCTCGGAGCAGGCACGTCTGCAGGCGCCGGAGGTGGCGGGGCAATGTGAGCTGCGGTGCGAGGGAGGTACCATCGGAGGTAGTTGCCGTATGTCGTGGAATCGTACTCCCTCTCCTCACGCACGACATCTATCGCTGCTGTCTGCTCCCAGCGACGAGTGTAAGCAGATTGTCGGTCCTGCCAACTGACAACCTTCTTGCCCTTGCGACTCTGCCTGCAAAAAAAACAAAGGTGTTCAGTTATTTCACAGAGCCAAAACACTATGCGCGGAGATAATCGAGAACTTACTCGTGCTGGTCATGCGACAAACGATGCGGGGCGTCTGGAGGAGGGATCGTCTGGAATAAGCCAAACTGGCGCATCACCCTCCATGGAGCATACACCTCCAACATATGGCTGAAGACAAGAATACAGCAGGTGAGCCATAAATCCCGGTCCTCTGTACACACCACAGAAATCGCGCCGCCGGCTGTGCTCTCGATATAGCTCGTCGTCCAAACCCTCCATATAACACGCGCCGGATGCAACAACTCCAACTCGCCACTGTACGCACTGTAGCATGCATGCACCTGAACTGTGGCCCACTGCAGCTCATGTTGCAACCAGCGATCCCCCATGGTAGGGCGATCGATCTCATCCTCTGCATCCCTAGGCGGGTGCCCCTCCGGAAGTGCAACGGGCGTGTCGGTGATGAGCGGTCGTCCGACAGGTATGTGCTCATACGACCACAGCAAAAGAAGTAGAGGAGATCCGGCCATGTTCGCCGCTCGGGCACGCCGAACGCAGGCGTCGCACAACCTTCGATACGTCGCACAGAGAACCGCTGACCCCCAGCTGATGCGCGGGATCTGATCGATCGGCGTGTCCGCGAGCATCTGCGCCAGTGGAACAAGCCAACGATCCACTGTGTCGCCGTGAGTGCCTGTAGAAAAGCAAAAAAATAGGAATTAAATTCAACAAGAGAATGGAAATAGCTGTGCCTATAACATGTTTAAGCATACCAGTGAACATGAAGCCCCCGAACAAGTGCAGCAAATACGCCTTGAAGTGTTGGCTCACAGTCCACTCATCTGCATCTGCTGGGCACGTCCTGAAGTGAACAAGCCAAGTCGCAGGAACTCCGACGTCGTGGTGGAAGGGCTCCTGGCCCAGAGGTAGTGGATGAAACCTCTCGGCGAGCATCCCGTCCCATCCGGCAGGAGTGGGTGGTGGTACCCAGGCCTGCCCGCGAATCGGGAGTCCGAACAACATGGCCACATCCTCCAGGGTAATGGTCATCTCCCCCCACCGGAAGTGAAATGTGTGCGTCTCGGGTCTCCACCTGTCCACCAGAGCAGAGACGAGTGATCGGTCGTGCCTGAAAGTCTCCAGTCTGGTGATCATCCTGCTAAAAGGAAGCAGCCCCGCCGCCCTCAGCCGTGCGATGTATCTCCCGTCGAGAGGCCAAGACGTGCCGGACGATCGCAGGCGGAATGGCTGAAGCTCCTCTCCGGATCGTACCACTCGAGACCGATGACGATCGTCGTAGTAGTGATCGAGTAACTCAGGAAACTGTGGACGAGGGTGAGCCATGCCTGCAAACAAGAACATTAGGTTAGTACATCATCAAATACACAACAGGAACGAATAAGTGTTGCACAACATTACTGAGTCATGTTCGATTAGGTCCGGATGCATCAGGACATGTCCTCCTCGTGTGGCCGGGCTGTCGGCAAACGGCACACTTTCGTAGTTCATCGCGTTCTGCGTTATCCATGTCATTGCCAATTCGCATTTTCTGCCGTCGTCCAGGGCCTTTCCGCTCCAAGTGCGGTGGTGGAACATATCGGATCTCGCCTGCCCTACACGACCGATCTCTGTAGTGCTGCTGAGTCCCCCAAATCTCAAAGTCTGCAGTCCATGTCTCGGCAAGGTACCGTGAACCACAGTAAACTGAGAGGTACATCTCGCTCGACTTGTTGTCGTGCGCACACGCGGCCATCACATGAGAGCACGGTTTATGCAATAGAGTTGGCTTGTTACAAGTGCACTTGACACCGTCTTCAAATGTCACTCCTTGCCTCTTGATTTGTCGCATGTATCCACCCCCCACGTTCTTACTGCGCAGATAAACGACCCAACTTTGCCTTCTACTGTTAGGAATGCACTCGACTGAGTGTTTCTGAGCGGCCGCGGCTTTCATTTCTAAGTACCTTTGTACTTCATGAGGAAATTTTGGTGGTGTCACCCGAAGCAATGCTCTTGCAGCTGTACCTCTCTCGTAGAAGTATTTGGCCGTGCGATACCATGTAAATTCCACAATTCCAGTGAGCGGCAGACCTTGCACCCCCCTCAACACAAAATTCTATACCTCCGCCATGTTAGTTGTCATTACGCGATATCTGGCACCTCCCTCATCGTGCAATAGAGACCACTTCTCAGGAGCTTTGTCACTGATCCATTCACTAAATTTCTTTGGCCTTGATCTTCGGGTGCGTCGTCTCGCCACATCTGTAGTCTCTGCGACATTTTCTTCATCTTATGGATGTTGTGAACTACTTGCCTCTAACCTTTGGGATTTACCTAGATCTGAAGTTTCTTGTTCTAACTCGTCCCAAAGTTTTTGGAACTTATGGCTTTGGTTCTAATCGCACAACCGCTTGAACTTCTTCATAAGCCGTGCACTCTTGTAGTGTGTGAAGAAGTTCGCCGCAAGGTGTCATTTACACCACCAACTGATCAAGTCATTCCAGCTGTACTGCAGGTTCTCAGTGGACAACATGAACTCAATGGCACTTAACAGACCCTTGTGTCTATCATGGATTATACATACATTCCGTCTGTCTTTCACGACTGTTTGTTTTAGGTTTGCAAGGAACCATACCCAGCTGTCTGTACTCTCTCCTTCCACTAAGGCGTACGCCATGGGAAGTAGCTGGTTGTTTGCATCTGCAGCAACTGCTGTCATCAGAGTTCCCTTGTACTTCCCAGTTAGAAATGTGCCATCCACGCAAAGTATTGGCCGCATGTACTTGAACACAGAGATTACTTGACCAAATGACCAGAATATACGCTCCATGTACTCAGCTCCAGGAACTATCTCACCATTTCTGCCGACAACTGGGCTATGGACCATATCCATCACAGTGCCAGGGTTGGTGTCAACGATTTGTTGGATCAATCTGGGCACATAGTTATATGAATCGTAGAAAGATCCAAATAACATCTCAAGACCAAGTTGCTTGGCTCTCCATGCCTTCCCATATTGAATGATGTACCCAAATGTGTCATTGATCTGGCTAACAATTTGTTTTGGTGGCATATCAAGATTTGCATGAAGGTTCGACAAAATTACACTTGCCACAAATGCGGAGGACATATTTCTATGACTCTGTGATACTTCTGTCACCGAACAGTCGTGTTCGGTGATCCTGGAAACAATGAAGTGTTCATTGTCCCTGTACCGAGCAATACGAACATAAAATCGACATCCTTCCACCTTGCACTTCACTGCGTACAGTCGCGGATTTGTTCTGTCAACCTTGAAAGACCGACGCAGTGTCACGGACCACATCGCCACGGCTTGCTTAGCCTCCTCCTTGCTTCGAAAATGTTGTCCCAATGTTAATCTGTGCTCACTCCCTGCCCACTCCGAACTGCGATCGTCGTGGATTCGCGCATGCTCAAAACCACTAGGATCTAGCCATTGTTGTGGAGGTCCCATTCCACGATAGTCTTCTTCACTAGAGGAATCCGCATAGTCTGCGTCCACCTCCGACCCTTCGCTGCCTGAAACTTCCAGACCCTCGTCTTCACCTTCGTCGATATAAGCCTCATCCCCAGGCCAGAAATACCCGCCCATGAATTCTGCGTTGGGCATATCCGCAGAATTATGAGTCATGGTTGGATCAATGTTCGTATGTTGTCCTCCAATTAATGGTTCGGGTACAAGTTCTGCTGCCGATTCTGGTACATTGTCTAGCTTTGTCACATACAGTATGCAGTCATCTGGCCCATGATTGGGATTTATCACCCTCCTAACAAGAGAGCCCCATGATCTATCGCCTCTAAGTTTACACAATTTCCAACAAGATGTTAAACCAACAGGCACCAGCGCTTCCATAACAATTTTGTGTAAACATGGGTCAATATTTAGGATGTCCATGACTCGGGTCTTAAGGTCTTCAAAATTAAGAACATTAAGATCATTCAATTCCATGTCTACACGGTGACAGCCACTTAGGTTATCTCCAGATGGTCCATTTCTGATGATTTGTTCCCCGTGAAAAATATAGACTACTCTTGTTTCCGACATTGTCTACAACATAAGTATTACAAACATCAGCTATCATATCTTCAATATATTTTGCACATTACTCTATACTCATCCTTAAGACATCTGCGACTTATTTTTTAACATCTTAACTAATCGAAGTACACTGCATTAATGATATTGCATCACATCTAATCAAATATGTATTTCTGCACATTTTCTACGAATAAACCATATGTCCTAAATTATCGATTCACTATTTATTAATCTAATTTATTCGCTCAATACATAACATTTCTACATAACGGATCTACAACTACAACACATCTACATAACAGATCTACACATTTCTAAAACAGATCTACACATTTTTAAAACAGATCTATAAATTTCTAAAACAGATATACAAACACAACACATTTCTAAAACAGATCTACACATTTTTAAAACAGATCTACAAATTTCTAAAACAGATATACAAATACAACACATTTCTAAAACAGATCTACACATTTTTAAAACAGATCTACAAATTTCTAAAACAGATATACAAATACAACACATTTCTAAAACAGATCTACACATTTTTAAAACAGATCTACAAATTTCTAAAACAGATATACAAATACAACACATTTTTAAAACAGATCTACACATTTCTAAAACAGATCTGCAAATTCCTAAAACAAATCTATAAACCCCTAAAACAGATCTACATTCTACACTAATTATCAGTAAAATTTTTTATAATTTTACCTTTCTTTTTTCTTCTTCTTCTCCTTCTTCTTCTTCTCCTCCTCCTCCTCCTCCTCCTTCTTCTCCTTTCTTCTTCTCCTCCTCCCCCTCCTCTTCTCCTCCTCCCCCTCCTCTTCTCCTTTTCTTTTTTCCCCTCTCCTCCTCCCCTCTCCTCTCTTCTTTTTTCCCCTCTCCTCCTCTCTGCCCGTGAGTGTGTGTGAGTTGTGGTTTTTTTTTTTTTCGTTTCCAACCTCAATCGCCACGGCTCCCTTATATAACCCCCCATCAGTCGCCATCCCAGATGGCGACTGATGGGAAAACCCGCAGTCGCCATACGGGATGGCGACTGATGGGCCTTCCACTTGTCTTTTTCGGTAAGTCGCCATCTCAGATGGCGACTGAAGTCATTTTTACAATTTTTTTTTATTAAACGTTATTTTTAAAATTGTTTTTTAACTCTGACTTATCCGTACAAAAAATTCAATTATAAGAGTACTCCAAAAAAAGATTTGCAAAAACGCGAATGGTTGTAGCTCATCTGTGTTACCATTGAGGCCAGGCAATGGCTCATTGAGGTCTGGGATTATTGCCTCCTTTGTATGACAGTCTCTTCTATACTTCCATGCTAATGTACTTATACAACAATCTGGGCGGCCAATTCAGGTGCCCAAAGAAATTTGAAATTTGAAATTTGCATTTGAATTGGTGTTACTGCATGTTGGTGTTCACGCGGGAGAGAAAGAGAGGCGAGCCTGCGTGTTGGCATGCATGCATGCATGAGAGAAACAGAGGAGAATAAGGGAGAGCATATGGGTAGTTCAGTCCATTTGTTCTGCTCCTTGGTCCATGTGCAAAGGGCAAATACACCCTACATAAATCAACAGAGGGGTACATTTCTAATCACGAAGAAAAGTCTAAAACGATATATATTTATAAATAATGGAGTATTAAATCTTTAAAAGAGGTAAAATTTTATTGACTTGTAAGTATTTTACATTTTTTTTCCTGATTTTTACAAATTTTTGTGCTACTCAAAAACCAAGCAATCATATGATATAACTGTCACATCATATATCATCAGTTTCATTAAACTAATAATAAGTGACGATTGTGACTAATTGTGACAATTCTGAAAGAAATTGGGTTTAATGTTCAAAATTAAAATAAGTAAAACTATACTAAGAAACCGAGAAAAGTGGAATTAACAAAAAAAAAAAGGAAAACTTGACGATAGGACATTCCTTTTGAGAAAATAGCATCTTAAAATCACTCTACAACTAGCGGGCACTGCAAAACCAATAATTTTAGACATAGGATACTGTGGTTATATCCCACTAACATCTATTAGGTATTTTACTGGATTTTGAAAGGCATGAGTGAGACATATTTTTAGAAGACAAATTTACCCCTTGCAAATAATAGTGTTATATGTTTGAGTTTCGCAAGATAGTATTATACTAAAACTAAAGCTTACACTGACATGTTTAGTTGCACGATAGGAACGATAAAGTTGAGAAGATACTTGAGAACATATCACAAATTTACAATCCACTCGTATCACAAGCCAAGAACAAGACAAAGATCAAAGTTAGAAAGTGTTGCAAAGGGCAAGAACAAGAACACATCACGGTCTAAGAACAGAGTACATATGACAACCCACCCACAAGAACGTATTATCACACTCAGAGCAAAGAAAGAAGATAACCTTGTGAGCTATGAAAACATAGGATCTGCTGCTTTAGCATTACATGCTCAACGTAGACCGAGAGGTCGATATCAGCGGCGAAGGCAGCAAGAGCCATACGGCCTCCGCGTAGAGCGCGGGGCCAGCACCCACGCCGTCACTAGAGGCGATTCTAACAAATAATTGATAGCAGAAATGGAGTTCGTTTCAATCCAGCCAGTGTTTGTAACAAATCTTGGAACAAATTCTCTTGAATTGGATCAAACTAGATTGAACTGCGCTTCTTGGTCTTGGAAAACGCGAAGAAACACCAAACAACCAGCAAATTGGCCCGGAGAAGTCCCGAATTGGGCCATCTTAGGGGAATTGATCGAAATTTGGGGTGGATTTTTAGATTAGATGGGATTGGGAAGGGAGGCGCTGAACTCAAAAGCGTTAGGTTTCTCCCCCAAGATGCTCGTGACGGTAGGCAATGACATTGTGGGTGGCGTTGGTGCTCTTGGGTGTCGTTGTGGGCAGAAAATGGATGATGAAGAAAATGCTAGGATGGCAGGGGACCGAAAGAAAAAGTGTTAGATTTTGCCTCCTGCCCAAAAACTAAGGATATAAATGTCCAACGTTAAACTAACATATAGGATATAATAACAGCATCCTATAACAAAAACTGTTAGTTTTGTAGTGTCCTCGAGCTGTACACACACACAAAAAAGGATACTGTCTGGTAGTGAGATGGGTTGGGTGCAGCTGAAAATTTATTTATACAAAATAAACTGGAAACATAAACAAACTGGTAAAGTTGCACAAATCCTGAGATGGAAGGAGAAGCACGACATGCATAGTCTTACATAAAACATATCCTACATTGCCCTGGCTTTGTTTGACAACAAATAAGACTGATGTCTAATACTTCAGATCTTGTAACACCGCAGATCGATTCTGAATCTATCAGCATTCCGACATCCTACCGATAACATGAAGAGCATCACACATCATCAGGTTTAAGTCAGCAAACACAATAATTCCATCAACCTTGAGCACCATAGATGACACCCAGAAAGCTCAGCTCCAACCTGCCGGTGTTACAAGACTCTCGTTAAGTCAAAATTAGCATTCTTGAACAGAATGAGTTCTGAAAGATTGAGTAAAAAGATCACTGAAATAAGAACAAAGAATTACTGAACTGTATCAGATCCTTACCAGATGGACCAGCACAGAACTACCAATGCATACAAAAATATCTCAGTTAGTCTTTTGACCAAGACAATGAGCCCTTCAAACGAAGGAAAACAATCCAAGTATGTTATTCAAGTAAGTACTGTTAAAGCTCTTTGGAACTTTCATCTCAGAAGAAAGGAGTGCTGCCTAGTTGGTGAGAGTACAAAACTGGTGACCTTGCAACACCTGGTAAGAGTGTGTCCATTTCGATGTAAGAAATTATGGAAAATATTAGGGGATGTTTTCTGTCCTCACCAATACGAGACATTATGCCTCAACCATCCTTTCAAAACTTACACAGCAATTAGAAAATTTTGTTTATCTTCTCTATTTTTAAAGCTCTTTTATTACTGTCTAGTTAGTTGCGTGTGCTTTGTTACATGAATATTTTAGCAAAATAAATAAATAATTTCTCTAAGTTGAAAACATAAATTCAAAATATTTTCAAAAATAGGAACAAATAAATACACTTGTTTGTATATAAAGTATGAAATAAAAATATGCTTGACAAATACACATCAGCTTTCAAAGATTCTAAAAAAAACGCCACACACACACACACACACACAAAATAAGTCCAAAAGATCTAGATAATTTGATTCATTTACCTTCCGACAAATCTATAACAATTTCAAAGACAGTAGGGGGTTGTCTATTTTCCATCGAAATCTAACAACAAATATTAGAATATTAACAAAGCCAAGACATGCGGACCCATATGTCAGTGACTTATATTTTATTCTTTTCTTCCTCTCCCCCTCTCCCTCCATGGCCATACCCTCTTCCACCCACCCACCCACACAAACATCCCCCCCCCCCCCCCCCCCCCCGCCGGTCCCTCTCCGCCACTGAGCACACTGAGGCGGCATGCAGCGACATGACCACAGAAACCAAAGTTGGAACCAGAGGGGAACGAAAGCGGGAAAACATCATGGTGTGGAGAGCAAGGCCTCGTTAGTGCATCCCACGGAGGGACTGCTCCCAATCTCCCATCGAGTAGCCCATAGAGAGAACACCTTGTACACCCACCAGTCCACAGTGGCAGCGTGTCGATAACCTCGTGAAGCATAACACGGTCACCTAATAAACATAATGTTTGTTTTGTATACCAATTATGTAAGGCTCAAAACAAGGTTTTTATCTATATCATGCTTGTTATTCATATAAATCACAGGCTAGGTAAATTAAAATTACTTGTGCTATCAATAGTATATAGAGAAATTCCTGTTTGTCCCTCAATTTTAATGTAAGATTCATTTTAAGCCTTAAAATTTACTTTATGATTGTACCATTTTAGCCCTCAATTTTTGGGGTCAAGTCCAAATGAAACCTTATAAACCACTAAAGGTAGCAAAAACTAAACAGTACGCCTAGCTGATAGTGACTTGGAGCTTGATGGATTAGGCAATTTTTCTATGGCAGGCTTGATATGGACCAGTTCCAAAGTTAAGGAAGTCCAGTCAAAAAGTTCAGGGTTTAAACTAGACTCCACCAAAGTTGAGGGACCAAAAAAAGGACTTGTCCAATAACATACCAAAATATAGTGCTGCATTGAAGGAAAAAATAGCTTTTTTTCCTTTCGCATGACATCACAGTTCCAATGTGGCATTAACAAGTAAAAATAACAACATGATCGAATTAACGCTTCCACAATACATATCCAAGGCATGTTAGGCAAGACACCAAATTGGTGTCCGTTGAAGTATGTGGATTGAATGTTTTTCCTCGACAACTTAAATTTTTAGATAAACTGGTTAATTCATGAAACTCAATATGACAATAAAGACCAAAGGTCCTAAATTTGAGATCTAACTGTGACAATTTATGAAAAATAAAATTGAAAGATTCAGTAGTGAGACCAAGAGAGTCCTAGGGGCAGGTTGAGTTCTAACCCAAATTGAGTATACATTGTAGTCTTATAGAGCCGAGTCATGAGGGGGAGAATATTGAAATATGAGTAGGTTGAATGTCTTTTCTCAACAATTTAAATTTTTATATAAACTAATTAGCGGATGTAACTAAATAGTGTCAAACACGTGAGATATCAGATACTAGAAGTATCGTGAAACCTAGTCAGTCAACCATAGGCAACTTCCCTTGAAGGATATAACAAGTCAAAAGCTCTTGGATCTTAAAAGTAGCTCATATCTTAGACCAAAATAAAAGAAAACAAACTTTCTTTCAGTTTACACCAAAATAGATCACCAGATTATTTCAAACATCCAACCAAATCAAGAATTAAGTCTAAACCAAATAAAGTGGGCTAATTACACAACCCATAAGTTGGGATGTTTTTCAGGTATGTGATTCTTATCACAGGAAAACATATGAGTTGACAAATCAGCCCACGGTTTATTTGGACCGGAATGTACATGATTGGGGGTGGGGGGTGGGAACCATTTACTTCCGGTTATAGGTGTTGTTGTAATTTCAATTCCTTTATTTGGTCTTGAAAGAAACTTTTGCTCTAGTTGGATGCTTTTTCGTAATGTTGTGATCTAGACGGTGTAAACTGAAAAAAATTACCTCATATGGAGATTGGTTAGGCTAAAGCTCCTAGGCAGCCCTCGCCTCTTTGGCCTGTGGTCCTCCACTTCGGTTCTTCTTGCGCTTCTTTGCACTGCCAACCACAGGCTGGGCTGATGAATTAGCTGCTGCAAACATGTTGTGTCCTTGAACAGCATTTGAAGAAAGTGGTTCAGATAACCCAGACATTGCTGCAGTTGTGCCCACTTGAGGTACAGGGGGTAGTGGTTTGCCCTCATAATTTAGTATTTGAGCTTGCGGTGGTGGTTGAACCAATGTACCAGGAGGGGCACCATATGCTGTGTATGCAATAGCAGGTGTGAAATTTATGGCAGCAATAGGAGGCAGGGTGTTCGTTGGGTTATGGTGGATTTCCTGGACTACTCCTCTTTCTTTGTTGTATCCAGAAGATGTGATGGCAGTTATAAGCTTTTTCTTCGCTCTAATAATTTCCAACATACAAATGTGTTCTGTTGCTGCAAAATCATAGTGAGCAGTTAGTTATACTCCGACAGGGCCACAATTAATTCTTAATTTGAAAAGTTCAAAAAAGCTTTTGACTCTCATGAATGATGAAATACATGTTACCTAAGATTGACTTGATTGCAGCACGAGCTGCCTTCTGCTCCGCATCTTTCTTGTTGGTTGCAGCTTCACCAGTATAAGTAGTCCCGCCAAATAACACAGATCCAACAAACAAGATATAGGGGCCTTCTGGTTTAACTACAGAGTAAGAGGGTCTCTCTGTTTTCGTCTTAACAGAAAATTCATGAAGGATTGATTTGCAGAACACCACATCCTGAATGGAAGCAAAAGAAACATGTCAGGTAGGAGTCAGTTTCTTGCCCAATGGTTCACATGATAAATTTCAAAAGATGTGAAAACAACCACCACAATAGTGTTAATGTGTGTGTGTGTGTGTATACAGGCTGTTGACTCACACTTGTGAGAAATGTCGCCACGCAGACAAGATAAACAAGCTTTGGGATTATATATGTGTGTATATGTGTATTGTATTAGGATTATGGTCCACTTGTTTTATCCCTTTCCTATTCTATCTCATGAACATATACTATATATAGATCTCATTGCTCAACAATAATGACAGCAATGTTTTCCCCCAAACCTAACATGGTATTAGAGCATGGCTCATACCCTAGTTGGCCGCCTGTTTGATCTCCGAACTGCCGACTGTGTCCTGCACGTCATGATGTAGATCTGGAGTGGTTCCAGATCATCACTGATCTTGATCCCGGTCGCCAGCCTCTCTTCCGACAAGCAACGCTTCATCTCTAGTGCAGATTTGGGTAGTTTTCTTCAATTGCCGCCACCATATTCCCGTCCTTTGCGCCACCGCTGCCGCCACTCTCGTCCTTTGCACCGCTACAACTTCTTTCGTCCTTTAAGCTGCCACCGCCGCTGTCCCGTACTTCGTGTCGCCGCCACTGCTACCGCCTTTGACTACCTTCCATTTTCGCTGCCGTCGCCAACATAGCCGCAACTGACCGCCACCTGCCATCTACCGCCGCCATCACTAACATAGCCATAGCCACCCGCTACGCACACCATCTCCATCTTCACTAGTCTGCTTTGGACCGAAGTATGGTTTAGGTTGGTTTAAAACCAAAATCTGGTCTAGTGTAGTTTTGTCAAGTCTGGTGTGGAGTTGGATACTGTTTGGTGTTTTTGCTTGGGGACTTGATCTTTTTCAATTGGTGATTATGGCTTCCAACATGTCTCTTGGTTTTCTGTCTACGTCCGATGTCAAATTGAATGGGAAGAATTAGAAAGAATGCTCTTCTACTATTCGCATGATGCTCTAAAGTCATATTGTTGGTACTTTTAGTAAATTTATAAATAACAAAGCTGGTTTAGAGGCTATGGAGAGATGGCTTGCTGATGAGGCACATGCTCAAATTGTTCTTTGTCATAGTGCAAAAGTTTCCATTCAAATGGACTTATGTGAACTATCGTTGGCACAGGAGATGTGGGAGTATTTGCAGCGTCGATATCTTCCCAATAGTGTGGCTCACCAATATTTTCTTATTCAACAACTTCTGACCCTTCAGCAATAAGACTCCTCTGTTGTCGAGTTCTATGGTCAGTTCCGCTCCATTTGGCACCAAATTGATTCCATGGCTGCTTATCTGACTTGTGACCGCTGCATTGGGCTTCGCACTTGTGAGGAGCAACATTGCCAGTTTATGTTCATGATGCGTCTTACCCTAAATTTGACTTTATTCAGACTCAAATTCTTAGTCCACCACTTTTATAGAACATGGAGGATGCACTTGCTTCCCTTTTTCGGAGACAAGTCTTCGTTCTCTTGCCGAGTCTGTCCAGATGCCACCATCTCACACTGATTTAGCTGCTCGGCAGCCCCCTTCTATTGATTTTCCTAGGCCACCCATGAGTTTGTAGTCAACTTCTACTCAGGGGGTGAGTACCTATCCAATGCATTCCGCCAATTCTTATTTAACCAACGGACTCTTCCACAACTCTCGTGTCAAAGTGCTCATGTTCAGATTAGTGTTGCTGAACGCAAACATCGTCATATTATTGAGATTGGGCGTACTCTTCTCATTGCTTCTCATGTTCCACCACACTTTCGAGCTACAGCAATATCCACTTCTGTCTATCTTATCAACCTTTAGCCTTCTTCCATTCTCCAGGAGAAATGTTAGGGTCAATGTCTCTTTTCTTCTCCGCGATATGATCATCTCTGTGTTTTTCGTTGCACTTGCTATGTTCTTCTTTCACCTCATGAACACACTAAACTATCTGCTCAATCTGCTGAGTGCCTTTTCTTGGTTATAGTCTTGAGCATAAGGGTTATCGCTGCTATGATCCCACTGCTCGTCGGATGCGCATTTCTCAAGATATTTCTTTTGTTAAGGATCATCCTTTTTATGATTCTCCTACATCCACACGATCCTCCCCTCCTGCGGAGGTGGTGTCTTTTCTTTTTCTTCAGTTCCTTGAACCATCTTCTCTTGTGTCAACTCCTGTCTCTAAGCCTGTTGAGTCCTCTCGTTCCCATTCGTCTACTATTTCTCCTCTTCCTTATCATTATGCTTGTCATCCTCGTGTTCCTGTAGATCAGCATATTCCTGCAAATATACAACCTCCACCTAGCTCGACTAGCATTAATGGAGTTCTTGTTGATGATCCTTCCACATCGACGCAAAAGTCTCCCACTACGCCATAGTATGATCTTCGTGACCACAGTACTATCTAATCATTTTGGTTTTGTTCCTACTAGTGCATTCAGAAGCCCCGTACTTAATGGGAGGTTGCTGTTATACTAAAGTGACATTTGGCTATGACTGAGGAGCTTACTACCCTACAGGGCACTGCTATGTGGGATGTTCCATTACCTAGTCACGCCATTCCTATAACCTGCAAGTGGATCTTCAAGGTGAAGACTCACTCTGATGGGACTACTGAGCGTTATAAGGCTTGTTTGATTGCCCGTGAATTTCAATAGGATCATGGTCGTCATTATGATGAGACGTTTGCTCCTGTTGCTCACATGACGACTATTCATACACTTATTGCTATCGTTGTCACTCGGCAGTGGATTATCTCATAACTAGAAGTGTAGAATGTTGTTCTTCATGGTGATCTACAGGAGAGTTTACATGAAACCTCCACCAGATTTCTCTTGTCCAACTGGCCATGTATGTCATCTTTGTCGTGCTCTTTATGGACCCAAACAAGCCCCACACGCTTGGTTTGAGCGCTTCAGTTCAGTTGTTCTCTAGGCTAGTTTTGTCACTAGTGAGCATGACCCAGCTTTATTTATTCACTTCCTCATGAGGTCGGATGATCCTCTTACTCTGTTGATGACATAATAATTATTGGCGATGATCCGTCTTATACTTCATAAAGCATCTCAAAGCAATTCATGATGTTTAATCTGGGCCTCCTTTGATACTTTATGGACATTGAGGTTACTTCTACAGATGATGGTTTTCATCACAGTAGTTGTACACTCTTGATTTGCTCTCGTTCTGGTCTTATTGACACTAAAACTGCTGTTACTCCTATGGAGCTTCATCTTCAGCTGTGGCCGATTGATGGCACACCTCTTTTAGATCCATTCCGGTAGAGGCAGATTGTTGGGAGTCTTATATATCTTATTGTTACTAGATCGACCGCATATATCTCATGCTGTTCATGTGCTCATTCAATTTGTCAGTGCTCCTACTTCTGTTCACTATGCCAATCTTCGTGTGTTGCGATATCTACGGAGGACATCTTCTCGCTGCCTCTTTTTCTCCCGTAATAGTCATCTACAATTACAAGCTTATTATGATTCCACATGGACTAGTGATCCTATTGATCGATAGTCTATCACTGATTATTATATTTTTCTTGGTAGTACTCTTCTTGTATAGAAGTCCAAGAAACATATTGTTGTTTCTCGCACCAGTGCTGAAGATGAATTACGAGCCCTAGCATCTACGACTGCTTAAGTTATTTTGCTTCATTGGCTTGCTGATTTTGGTGTTGTGATTTCTGGGCCTACTTCACGATTTTGTGATAACACCAGTACTATTTAGATTGCTTATGATCTAGTGAAACATGAGTTGACTAACTACATTGATATTGATGCTTCTTTCACTCGATTTCACTATCATCAGAAGACAATTTCTCTTCACAACTTGCCCTCTGAACTTCAAATTGTGGATTTCTTCACTACATCTCAGACGAGGGAGCAACATGCTTTCCTTCTCTCCAAACTCCATTGATCCGCCTTAACTTTTGAGAGGGGTGTTAATGTATATATATATGTTTATGTGTATTGTATAAAGATTAGGGTCTACTTGTTTTATCCCTTTCCTATTCTTTCTCATGTACATGTACCATATATAGACCTCATTGGTCTGCGATAATGACATCGGTATTTTTTCAAAACCCAACAAATAGTATGCAGTACCATATTACCAATGTTCATTAGCACCTGGAAAACAAAGAATGCAAAGGGCATACTCCATTCAATCATATAAATAAAGCACCAAAACTGAGTAGAAAGGCTCCCTAACCAAAGAGACAGAGAAATGCAAGCAAAGTTAAATTTCTTCAAATATCAAGTTTAAATCAATGAGGTAATCTCTATATTTGCGGAGCTAAATTAGGTGTCCAGTAGAGCAACAAATTCCATAATCATCAAGGTTGTGGTTTGATATATGAACAAATAATGTTGCAAGGTCAAAAATGCAACATAACTAGAAAAAAGTACAGAAAAAAGAAAGTAAACCACATCAAAGTATGTCTAATTTTTTTTCTGTAAAGTGCAAAGCAAAACAGAAAATAACAAATGGCAGTAACATATTTCAAGACTATAGTTTAATACAATAAACACCAAATATATGAACATTATTGCTCGACAATAGATGAAAGCTAAATACAAGAAGACATTTCAAAGACTAACACCTGATCAATCAAGGGAAGTACTCCAGTAACCCCTCCATCCTGTTTTTCTCTTCTCATTAAGACTTCATAGGCTACTTTGGCAGCATCCTGCTCTGCTTCCTTGCGGCGATTAAAACTATGGCTTGATGAAAATTGCTCTCCTCCCACATGAACGGTGCTTCTGAACTTAAGTTGAAGTAGCTGCCCTTCAGCCTCAGTATGGTAGGTTGGTAACTCCTTATGTGTTCGTTGAGCAAACTCTTGCAAGCGGTTTTTATACTTACATTCCTCTGCATAAACACCAACTCATCAATCAGTACAATTAATAATCACTAATTCCCTTGGAAGGCTCAAAACTCCACAACAATTTGCCAGCAAAAAAACATATATAACATAGATGAAATAATAATCGATATGCATAATCCATACATGTACCAAGAGCAGACTCTAGAAAACACTACATTAATCAGATAAAAAAAAGAAAAAAATGCTGTAAATTGCCACATAAATTGCTAAGAAAGGAGAACATCTTAATCATTAATTATTTTTGGCTGGCATAATCTATTGATTGGATTAATTATAGTAATTTATGTGGACTTACAATACATACAACTTATGTTATAAAGAGCATATAGGTAGAGAGACAGACAGACAGACAAAAAATGGAGGGTAACGTGTTCTACAAACGTCTGTGCTACTAGGTACAACATGCATGTGTGTAATCATTTCTTATGTGCTTGTTGTTTTCTATGTACCTTTGTAGATCTTTTAATCATGACAGTTCCATATAAGGTATCTTGCAGGTGAGTTCTTGAGCCTTGAACGTAAATTCTTGTTGGTGTGGTCAATTTTCGTATGAGTTATTTTACTATTTATTTCATTTGCATTCAAAAATGTTATCTTTTGTCTTATCTAGCTTGAGGTTTGGCTCAAATCACCTTCCATCTACCTTCTCTAGAATTGTTTTGACTCTATAGGGCTAGGAATGGATGGGGACGTACTAAATTAGAGGTGCAACACCAATTCACACATAAAAGGTAGATATCATGCCTGGCTGCAACTGCTTTGTCTCTATAAATGTATTATTAAAACATCGATTATATCTTCATTTTTAGTTATTACTAGTATGCATCTACCTATCCAAAATTAGAAGAATACTTCAAAAGTAATGATACAATCATAGAGAATTAGAAAAATATCAAATCAACAAAAGTAGCTCGCTTATGCAAGTCATAGGAAAAGGACTAGTTCATAGTAATCATGTAGTATGCGAGCACCCGTACCAACACACAAATATTACAAACAGCCAACGATCAAACATGTCGGGGCCACAAGGTGCCCATCCCACACACCAGTAAGAAAGTTCATCATTTGATCAGTATGTTTCTTCAAGGGCAAAACTTTCCTAGAGCCTATTATACATCTTGTACAGGAGGGTCTATCCATGTCATATCATGCATCATAAGTCTAACAGAAAACAAGGGCAAAGCTAGGAATGTAATATGGAGTTCATCAAGAATGCTCTGGCCCTGAAATATGAAAGTTCATAAGTTTTTCGACTTTTCTTCTGATATCGCAATTTATTGTTCATCAATGATTGCATTATTTCAGTATGCATGCAATGATATATACTAAAAGCATTAATCTGTTTAAATAGGAAATCTACTAGGGGCAAAAAATATTGCTGAAATGTTACTATTGCACTAGTCAGCTGCTACAGAGATTAACTCTCAATTTTTCAAAAAAAAAAAAAAGGACATAAGAAATCTCACTGTTAGGGGTGGGGGGGTCATCAAAATTGCACGATTTGGACGGATCATAATCCCAGAAGGAGCTCCTACTTGAACATATACTAAAACGATGGCCAAAACAACAAATCTTTCTTAAACGAAGCAGAATGTTACGCCAAACAAACCATCTAATCCGAAAAACACCTGAAGAATCACGAGAAACAAGGCAAAGTTCGACAATTTGTGTTAACCAAGAAAGGGAACCAGTACGCACCGGGAATGGGGGGAGGCTGCGCGGGCGCCGTGGCGGCGGCAGAGGAGGCGGTGGCGGCGACGGCTGCCATATCGGGGACTCTAGTGTAACGGAAAGAGGAGGAAACGAGGGCTCAAAAGGCAAAAAAGAAAAAAGTTTTTTATTTGTAGATGAGCAAAAACCATTACATTAAAGCCCACATATTTTAGTTAGGATTGGAAATGGAGGTTGCTCGTGTCGGGTTCAACCGGAGTCAGATATGGATAGTAAAATTCAGATCTGATCTGAATTTTGATGTAGATGCAGACATTGATCTGTTTTTTTAAATGTTTGGTTTCAGATTCTGGTTTGGGTTTGACTTAATAGCTTAAATATAGATGCAGATTCGAGTTAAACCCAGATATGTATGTACATGTACTTAAATAACTCGAATACGGGTTAAACCCAAACCCAACCCTACATCCACTCGAGCACCAACCCATATCCGTATATATATGTACTTAAATAACCCGAATACAGATTAAACCCAAACCCAACTCTACATCCACCCGAGCATCGACAACCTCCTCATCCCTCACCCAACTCTAGATTCGCCGCCTTGTCACCTCTGCCCCTTCACCGGCACGCCGCTTTAGCCCTTGCGCTGCCTCCTCCCCTCTGCTCCATCGCCGCAGCACCCTCTTCACCGCCGCCTTCTTACCTTTGTGGCTTTGCCACCACAGTCGCCTCTACCCCTCATCACCCCTTCTCTGTCGCAACTGCCTTCGCTCCTTTGCCCCCTTCACCGCCGTTGCCGCCTCTGCATCGCCGAATTTGAGGCGGTACATTGCCAGGAGCTAAGATCTCGCCAAATCTGAAGCTATGCGTCGAGAGAAGATGGTGTTAGATCTAAAACCATGCGTTCGGGAGGAGATTGCCTCGAATCTGAACATCATACCTCCCATGGCCTCCTCCTTTGCTGTCTGTAGTGCCCACCGCCTCCTCTTTCCTTCCTTCCCCCACTGAGTGCTCCTCGACTGTCGTGGTCGCCTCCACGTTGCCGCATCCCACGCCGACATCCTCCTCGCCTCTGGGTCACTGATTTATTGCTATTGGCTAATGTATGTATGGAATAGGACAAGTTCACTAATTTGTTAAATCATTGTTGTTTATTGATGCACGAATGCCTATTGTAAAATCATGAGTTTTGGTTAAGCATTCATAGAACTTTGGTTAAGCATTCACTAATCTGTTGGCTGATGTATGTAGGAATATTGTCTATAATGTATATAGAAAAAATTTAAGCTTGTGCATTCAGACTAGAACTTTAAGCTCAGTTCTAACTGTGATGTTTTGGATGTTGAACTGAGCCGTGTTATTTGCTGTTGTTGGAAGTGTTGGGAGGAGATGCGTTGTTGTTGTTGCTCTTCTAGCTTGTGCATTTTTGTTTGTTTTTTATCATAATCATATTTATTTTTGTAAATATCCGTGTTCGTATCTGCTTCGAATCCGTTTAATGTCCGTGTCCGTGTCTACAAAATATTCGCTCTGTATCCATATCTGTTTTTTCATATCTGTATCCGCATCCGCATCCGCATATCATCCATATCCATATCCGGAAGAAAGATGCAAATACGGATATGGATTTAAGTACGATCCGACCTGAATTTGACCCATTTCCACCTCTAATTTTAGTACCGTTGTCACCAGAAAAGCCCAGTTTCTTTTTAGAAAAAGTTAAGATTTACCGAGATAATATTTTCAAATGATCCAATTTAGCCTCTTAATATTTTTAATTATCAGTTATCTTTTGAGATTTTTCAACCACTAGAATCCTTATCGCGCCTTCACATGATGCTGATGAGGTATATAGAACACTAATATAACATTTTATGTTATAGTGGGTCAAATTAGCACTATAGAGATGTTAATATGTGACTTGTTTGAATTTTCTACAACTTGGTCTCTTTTTTATTATTTTTCTATTTACTATTGTCCTTAAATAGGTTATTATCTAATTTAATCTTTGTTTTTTAATATTTTTGTAATTGTTGTTATACACCAAATATTTTTCAATTTTTATTCACTATTTTTAAAATATTTAATTATTTCCTTAATTTTTAAATTATTTTAATACATTTAATAAAATATTTAAAAATTTGAAACGGATCATACCCATACCAACCCGACACGAAATTTAATGCACGGGTTATCGTGCCATGCCGGGTCTCTCCACCGAATTATTAGGCCGACATGCACAGCCTAAACAATCAGCCCGACAAGCCCATACTGTAACTGCCCAACTTACAGCTGTAGCAATATTATCTGAGGAGCATGTCTGCAAGTTGAAATGCCAATGTCTTGTGTTAGTTACCATATCAGGCTATCAGCTTCCTTTCCATCAGTTGGAACTTGGAGATGCAAAACTTTGTATACATTGTACAATTAACTTTTTCATGCCATACGCTTCTTATCTTATACATTTACACAACTCCCTTAGGCCACCTTGAACGCCGCAGCTGGATTGGTGCGACGGGAGTGTGGAAGACAATTAGAAGAGACAAGAGTTTAGGTTTTATGGAGAGAGAAATACTATAGTAAATACAATAGGTGTGAAGGGGACAGGTTTGGGTTATGTCGTGTTTATGATATTATATGTGTATGTTGGTGACGTGATTTGTGAGTCTCATATATTATCTTGTGTATATAGATTACGCAGGTGAGTCCAATTAAATGGGGCCTACATATCTTTGTAGCAAGTTTTGAGGGCCATGATTTTCAAAGTTCTTTCGTCTTCTAAAGAATTTTTAAATGAAAGTGGTGTTTTAGCTTGGATTGCTGTTGGAGTAGACATTGTTTGAGATGCTATATAGGAAGGAGATGGTGGATGATATGGCACAACCTCTACTCCTAGAACCAGCTAGAGCCAAGCTAATTCGAGATTGCCTTAGAGCCCTGCTTGTGCTACTGCATGCAAGCTCACACATATATCACACATGATAAGAACGAATCATGTTTATATTTGCAAAAACGACAGTCTCAGCAGAATAATCGTTTCTTCAATCAACAACTCTTTCCATACCTTCCCGAAGAACGCGTCAAGTTAATTTAGAACAAAGATCAAGTATGATCTAACACAATATCACTAATTGAAACATCCTTAATCTACAATCTACTATCAATCTTTTCAGTCAGCAATGTCTGGAGTCCATAGCTAAAATATTAAAAAAAATCCAGAATACAGCAAACATGAAGATACAACAGGAAAATAAGAGAGCTATGCCATCATTGGCTACAACTGCAAACAAAGAAGCAATGGCATTTGTTACAAGAAATATGAAGCCTCTAACAGTCTGCTGCTTATTGGAATGTGCATAGAAAACTCTCAGTTGAGTTCATCCCTAGCCTTTTTACCTTTGGACCCCTCCATTTGGGTCATATGTGCCAGTATAAGGAACTGGAGCTTGTCCCACAGTTGCAGCCCCACCGCTTGTCTGAACCAGCCCAGCAGGATATCCTGCACTACTAATTGCACTATACATGTTCGCGGCATCTGTAGCCATCCCACTGCTTATTGGGTGCTGAGGTGCAGGATAAGCACCAGGATAGTTGGTAAGTGCACCTTGTGCATAACTGGCAAATGAATAGCCAGCATAGCCTGGATATCCACCGGTTTGCGCAGTGTGCTGCTGATAAACGGTGGCATTTTCATAACCTGTAGCATAAGCATATGGCCCAGCTTGAGTTGCTTGATGGTACACGGTGGGCATATTGGTATATGCATTTGCATATGGATTTGTAGCTGCTGACACCACTGCACATTGTGTTGTCCCAGACTGACCTGCTGCTTGCACCGCAGCCGCCTGTGTTGCTGCCGCTTGAGCTGCTGCAGCCTGTGCTGCTGGTTATTGAAACAGAAATGCAGTTGAAACATTAGAATATGCCATAAGCACAAAAAGCACAAAAAGGACATAAGTCTCCCAGACTAGATTATGTTCATGCACAAATGCACAAGTAAATTTCAAACAAAAACGATATCCCCAAAAAAACATCATTTCACACAAAGTAATAGGTAAAAATATATAAAATAGAAAACTATTGCAACGCCCATATCCCATGCTCACCATATATGCTTTTTCGGATAGGTGATTGTCCTATCTTGGTTCTCTAATTTTAGATCAAGGCACTTTTTAGGATATAAACTTTTCGAAGGACCTATGTTGGTTCCTCAACTTCTATTTAGGACCTATTTTGGTCCTTAGGTAGAAAAAACATCAAATTTGGTAAGTATATGTCAGTAACATAAGAGCCCAACCAACCTATCAGTGACATGGAAGACTTATTTTGGAGCAAGGTTCGTAATTGAGGTACCAATAGGACCTTTGAAAAATTTGTCTTAAAAAGGACCTGAACCCAAAGTTGTAGGACCAAAATAGAACTTTTCCCTTTCAGGTATTATCACAATTTTGCTTTTCGTTATGTTTACATTGTTACTTTCTATAAGCAATTGACTAATATTAAGGGCTAGTTTAGCCTAACTTACAGCTATTTGATAAACCTACTTCTATGCTTCTAGTTCCTGGATAGTAGCCCAATAAACCTGCTCGTAAGATCAGCAGTACAATATGTTTGGATAAATCTCCTTGCTAACAAGTAACAACATTTGATAAACCTGCCTGTTATACTCCCTAAGCAGCGAATGCAAACCCCATAAACTAGCAAGAATTTCTCATTTAAGACACATCATAAAAAGCCACAAGTTTTAACTGATCTGTTAGAGCCTGAAGCTTAACCTAGACCAAACTCTTTTTATGGCGCATTGCTAATGAAATTAATATATTGCAAACTATGCTAAAAGTGTGAACATGGTTTTAAAAAATCTTGAGAGGATTGATAAGTTAACTTATGCCTGATTTGCTAGAAGCACAAACAAACTTCTAGCAATTTCACGCGGAAACTCAGCCAAAACCCTTCACGATTTCCACTTGGCTGTAAAGAACCCATCAAAAATTGTGCTAATTGGGTCCTGTATCTTGGTGATTATTTAATTGTTGTTAGAAATTATCATGTGGACGGCACAACAATGGCATGGTATGGGCCCCACTACCAGAGGTGGATTTATATGGGGTACAGTGGGTACAGGCTGTACAGCTATACCAAACAAAAAGAAAAAAAAATGAAAGTTCCCTTCAGAGTACTATACTCACAGTTAGTACAGGTGGTTAATGCAGCTATGTTAAGAATTCACTTAATGTGAATCTCACAGGTTTCACACTTTGGTTTTTTCTTTTACACTTACCTTTCTTTTCTTGCCGTTCACTCAATATGATCCGTCTTTTTGTATATATTTTTCTATTCCACCATTTGTATCTTCTAGCAATTCTGTATGAGAAAAACTTTCTACATACAGATCTTTTAGTTTAGCAATATAGGGGGGAAAACCTTCCATAGGTAGATCTTTCAACAATTCTGTAGGAAAATAGGACAATAGGACCTACTATTTCATAAATAATGATATTTATTTGACAATAAGAACATATTTATTCTTGTATTTGTTCCACAAATCACCATTTGTATATTTCAGCAATTTCTTAAAAATTATTTCAGAAGTTACAAGATCTATTTCACAACATGGTTTTCCGAATGGTTAAATTAGATTTTGTAGTTCTATATATACAAGAAAATTATATCTTGTATTCAACTATTTAAAAAAAAATAATTAATAAAGTTGTATCCCAAAAACTATGTGCTTCTCTCCCAGGTGTCTGCACCCCCATCCCTAAATTCCTGGATCCGCCGTTGCACACTACACCGGTGCAAATCATACTGCAACAAGGTGCAAGCTGTTGGGAGCCAAAGAAATGACTGATAAAAAGGAGCATTTTCTGTGATATAAAGAGGGACCCATGCATGCCACATGATACTGTGAGCTCAGCATGATAATGAAACCTTGCAATTTCTGTCAAAAATGATCAAAATACTGATGGATGGGGGCACTTTGCAACAATTATCCAAAATGCAGAGGGCAAATCTAGAACCAAAAAGTTTTGGGGGTCATACACAATCAAGTCAGAAATATAGTGGGAAATGCCATGGAAATTAAAATGGAAATGAAATCGCCCCTCTTTATTAGAGTATGGTCCTGCCTGGTTGTTGTTCATGTCTGAAACTTTAAGGGAATATGGAGAATTACCATGTGCTCGCTTTTCAGCATTTGCCACCTCAGCACGTAACTTGTCAGCCTCTTTAGTCATGGTAATCAAATTCATTTCCATTGTCCGCATCTGCTCAACTTGCTTGATATTTGTAGTTTTTTCAAACTCAAACTCAGATCTTTGCATAATTAGAAAAACACGGCAGATTAGCATCAATCCTATTTAGCACCAAAGTTCAGGCTGGTATGGAAAAGTTAAAAGGAACATAAGATCACAAACCGTAGGTGCTGATGCTCTTTACGCAGCCCATCTAGCTCAGCATGCAATTCAGGAAGGCTCTTATTGTTGCCAGAGACTTTTTGTATTTCTTTAGTCACATGCTGCAAATCAGAAGTTAGCTCCAGCCTTGTAGCAATAAGACCCTTTGCCTCCATATGCGCTTGGTGAAGTTCCTTCTTCACCAAATCTCCAGCTTGTATATCGGCTTCCATCATTCTGATTCTCTCCACCAGATCTCTCATTTGCATATCAGTCTCTGATTGGACATCACCTAGGTGAGACCGAATCATTTGCATTTCTTTCTCAGTATTAACAATGTCCTGCCTCAAGATCACATGGCTCGCTGCCAATTGCTGATTCTCTCTGATAAGTTTTTCTATCTCTACAGCCTGCACAGAAACCTTCTTTTCCATGATCTCCAATGCTGCAGGAAAAGGCTCCAAAGGTTGGCGACCAGGAAGACTGGCTGCAGGGAAGGGGCCATGGTGCATCAACCCTGGAGCTTGGACAGCACGTCCATCTACGTGTCCCCGGAAAGCCATTAATCCAAATAGCAGATACTCTCAGAAAGGGGCTGAAAATGAGCATTGCTTCAGTACTTCTGAAGTATTAATGGTAAACAGATATCATGTCGTGTTTCCATGAAAAAATATGAACCGGCTAAAATACATGTTAGTTATCCACATCACTATAGCCAACAATAGTTATATATGCAGTTCAATTCAGCAATCATTGATTGCATAACTATAAACAGATTGAAATTTCCCCATAGGTAATGCTACTTTGAAAGCTTGTAGCTATTACAATTTTGCCTATTCATAAATTTTCCTGAAGTAGGATTTCATATGTCTGCAAGAGATTCCTTGCCAAAAGAAGCAACAAAACTTATGTGCAAATCAAACCAACCAGAAGAGGAGCTCATGTTAACACAGACTCCATACATCTAAATAACTTACATGTTACCATGGACCAACGCACTCAGTGTAGCTCACCGGGGCCGATTGGGGGGAGCCCCCTGCGAAGACCCCCGGGACCGGAAAGGGGGAAGCCCCTGTATCATCCGGAACCGGGGAGGGGGCGCCCGCGGCGACGTTTGGATCCGAAGTGGAGGGAGCCCCCGTGGCAACGACCGGAACCGGAAGGGGGGGAGCCCCCCCGGCGACGTCCGGGACCGGGGAGCCAATGCGGGGGGAAATTCGCTGAGGCACGGGAGCTGCTCTGTCGATCGGCCCCGGTGCGGTAAACGCGACGCGAGGGGCGGGACTGGCTCCCGGCGTAGGAATAACCCCCGGCATAAAATGACCCCCCAGTCCCGGGAACGGGCCAGGAACGGGGTACCCCCCTGGTGCCACGAAGGGCCCGGGCATGAAGTAGTCTCCCGGCACGGGGACAGGCCCGGGTGCCGGGAAGGGTCCGGACGTATATCCCGCAGGGGGAGGGAACCCCCCGGCAAGGTCATACGGGGTAGACAGACCCCCGAAGGCCGGAGGGGCCGACGGGTAGCCCATAAACGGGGGCATGTTCCCCGGATACGGGTGCGATGCAAATGTGGGGGCCGGAGGCCGCGCCAACACACTGAGGAGCTCGTCCATAGAGCGCTGGGCGCGGAGCTGGCCCTCCACGAGAGCCTCGAGCAGGGCATCCTGGGGAGCCGGGGGAGCCGTCGGGGGGAGACTCGTCCCGGCCGAGGTTCCCGCGGCCGCCGGGAGTGACCCGGAGGTGGAGGCACCTAAATTAAGAGGAAAGGCGGGAGGCGGTACCTGGGGATGGCCGCCTCCGGACGGAAGCGCCGGAACAACAGGGTCCTGGACGAGCGGCGCCAGGTCACCGGGACCGGCGTCACCGGGAAGGGCGCGGGCCCTTGTTCTCGGGGGAGCCATGGCGTCTTGTCACGGGTCCCCACGGTCGGCGCCAACTGTCGTGGTATTAAGAATACCCCGGCAGATTTTGAAGACGATCCTAGTGAAGATTACACGACGCGGGTTGACCGGGTGACCGGTCCTCCCCCGCCGGACAAACACAAAAATTGACACGAGGATTTATACAGGTTCGGGTCCCGGTGGGGGCCCTAGTCCTGTTGACGCGCTCCCGACCGGAGTCGGCTGGGGAGGCTCTCTCCGGGGGAGAGGCTTCCGGAGCACGCCTGTGAGTTTAGCTATTCCAATGACAATGGATTGATCCTTTACAACTGAGGGGTACAAGGGCTATTTATAGCCAAAAAAGAAGCAAAAAACCTAAACTACCCCGGAAGCCACCGTCGGATTGAGGGGTAGCAACGTCTTTCTCCCGGTCAAACGCCTTGGATGCTTGACAGGTGGTCGCTGGTTCCCGAGGCGCCCCTCGCGTGACCTGCACGTGATGAACAACCAGGGAATTTACCTTTTAGGAGGGCGGTGACGTCCGGGACATGCCCCGGAAGCGAGGTCCCGGGGGGCCAAATGGCGGCGCCCGGGACATGCCCTGGAGGCATGGTCCCGGGAGCCAAAAGGCGGCGCCCGGGGCAAGCACCGGAGGCACGGTCCCGGGAGCCAAAAGGCGGCGCCCAGGGCAGGCACCGGAGGCCATAATCCCCGGGCAAATGGCGGCGCCCGGGACCCTTCCCGGAGGCAAGGTCCCTGGGGCCAAATGGCGGCGCCCGGGGCAGGCACCGGAGGCCACGGTCCCCGGGAAAATGGCGGCGCCCAGGACCCTTCCCGGAGGCAAGGTCCCGGGGGCCAAATGGCGGCGTCCGGGACATGCTCCGAAGGCACGGTCCCGGGAGCCAAAAGGCGGCGCCCGGGACATGCCCCGGAGGCAAGGTCCCGGGGGCCAAATTGCGGCGCCCGGGGTAGGCACCGGAGGCACGGTCCCGGGAGCCAAAAGGCGGCGCCCGGGGTAGGCACCGGAGGCCACGATCCCCGGGCAAATGGCGGCGTCCGGGACCCTTCCCGGAGGCAAGGTCCCGGGGGCCAAATGGCGGCGCCCGGGGCATGCTCCGAAGGCACGGTCCCGGGAGCCAAATGGCGGCGCCCGGGGCATGCTCCGAAGGCACGGTCCCGGGAGCCAAATGGCGGCGCCCGGGACATGCTCCGAAGGCACGGTCCCGGGAGCCAAAAGGCGGCGCCAGGGACATGCTCCGAAGGCACGGTCCCGGGGGCCAAATGGCGGTGCCCGGGACATGCTCCGAAGGCACGGTCCCGGGGGCCAAATGGCGGTGCCCGGGACATGCTCCGAAGGCACGGTCCCGGGAGCCAAAAGGCGGCGCCCGGGGCATGCACCGGAGGCCACGATCCCCGGGCAAATGTGAACTTACCTGGACTTAGTTACGCGGAGATTTCCCCCAACAACAATCTTCTCTATATATATGGAATTTTGTTGACAAGCCACCATTCACTGTCATCACATATCATTCTCGATGATTTGCTATACTAATATTCATGGGCCAGCATTATTATTTCACACGTAAATATGCACACAAGCATCTAAGTGCCACTGTGCATAATCTGACAAACCTAATGCTAATGGAATATAAAGATATCTAAGTGCCACTGTGCATAGTCTTTAGCCAGTATGCAAGTCATCAGGACTTCACATCTATTAGGTTGGGAAAAAGTCATGTATAGGCATTTGAAACATATACATCGAAGACCCATCCACATTGCCATATATTCATACCAAGTGAGTAAAAATTCTCAACCAAACTAGTACATTGCATGGCCAGATCCAAATTAAGTTTTACTACTTTTGCAGAAATATTTTCTATCGGTAAACACATCAGCTGCCGATAGAATATGTGTAAGAACTACTCCAACACATAATGTGCATTACATGGCAGTTGGATACAATTGATCACACATACAACAGTATAGATAAGTTCAAATCTCAAAACAGGTTCATTACACCACTGGAACATATTATGTAAACCCTAATTTAAATCAACATTGCCTGCGGAATGTACATAATCCAACACAATAGGGAACCCTAGTCTAATTGCAAAACTCGAAGAATTAGTACACACAAAACATTAGGATCAAATAAGGAAGATGCTGGAAATAGAACGACGAATTAGGGTATTTACGGTGATCAGTTGTGGTGATGGAGAGGCGGTGTATAACGCAGCGGCCGCCGGTGAAGGACGAAAATAAGAATTGGTGGCAGTGACGAACCAGTATCCAGCCGGCGATCGTCGTGTGGGAGAGGGGAACTGAGTGGTCACGGCGGAGGTTGTGGTTTTCTTCGCTCTCGAAGAGACGCAGTGCTCTAAGTTGGAACTGTTCGACTGGAGGGAAACTCAAGGGCCGTGTACGAGTAATAGAGTAGTGGATGACCTTTTCTATCGGTACAACAAAATAATACCGATAGAATTATGTAAGTTTCTATCGGTACAACAAAATAATACCGATAGAACAAGTAAATTTCCCGGAAAAATATTTGAAGTAGTGGATGCATTTTTCTTTTGGTATAAACAATAAAATACCGTGAGACCAATTTTCCCCAGAAAATTTTTTTAATTAAGTGCCGGAGATTATAGTATTGGTTTGCATTTTTCTATCGGTACAACCAAATAATACCGATAGAATTATGTACGTTTCTATCGGTACAACAAAATAATACCGATAGAAAAAGTAATTTTCCCGGAAAAATATTTGAAGTAGCAAGTGCCTTTTTCTATCGGTATAAACAATAAAATCCCGTGAGACTAATTTTCCCCAGAAAAATTTTATAATTAAGTGCCTGAGATTATAGTATTGTGTGTCATTTTCTATCGGTAAAAACAACAAAATACCGTCAGAGTAATGAAAAGGTGCACACAATTTAACATCAAACATACCGTGCTTGAAAGCTGTAGCATGATAAAGAAAGAGGGAAGATAGCCGAAAAATTGGAAAATTGACATAAAAAGAAATTGTTCATTCATTGTTCTTTTATCACTTATAAAAAAAAATAAAACCCAAAATGCTAGGTCAAGGGGTGCTCTTAGCCCTGGCTGCATGTAGAATAGAGTCAGTTTGACTTGCAGCCAGGACGCAGGACTCCTCTAGCGACAAGTTGTCCATAGGATCAACTACTACCGCGTCGAGAAGGCCTGCGACCTCCCTCAGCTTCGCGATGGTATCCTTCATTGTCAAACCGCAGCCAGCGATGGTCATATCCGCGGCTTTCTTCTCCTCGCGAAGACGCCTCGTCCTCGCCCTAGCATTGTCACCATCCGTCTTCATGCGCTGAATGCGCTGGAAGAGATCGTCAAGGTCAAGCCGTAGCCGAGTGTGCTTCTCCGTGAGGAGCTTGTGCTCCTCCTGGAGGGCCCTCAGCTCGGCCTTGACTTTGGCAGTGTCTTCGACGGCTCCCCTTCCCTGTGCAAATCAACAGGTCAAGAATGTACTGAACATGGATTAACAATACAGTGGTAAGCCCAGGAGATTTAGAGTTCTTACCGGGGAGGGCGTGGCTGACGATCCCATGGAGGTTGCCATTGTGAAAGAGAAAATGAGTTGAAGCGTTCGAGAATTAGAAAAACATCAAAATACCGCGACGCATGGCAAGGTACTTATAGAATTTCCAAAGCGACGCGTGGCGACCCGGTTGAGAATTCGAAGCGCCACAGTATTTTTCTATCGGTACGAACAACAAAAAACCGTCAGATAAAGAAATACCGTGAACTGACGAATTTATTCTAACGGTACAATGTAATAATACCAATAGAATAAGAAAACTTTTCGCAGCGAAACTTTTGAAGTGCCTGAGACACATTTAAAGTAGTGAATGTCCTTTTCTATCGGTATAAATAACAACATACCGTCAGAAAATTTTTTTTTTGGACAGCTTAATTAATTTGAAGAAGCAAGAGGCTGCAATGAGATTTTTGCAAGTGCTATTCGAAGGGAAGAATTAGGTATTTACAGGATAAAGGTACTGTACATGTTAGAACTCATGCTGTGGAGTAAAATTAACTAATTAATTCAGATATATTAATGCTGTGAACTAGCTTATCATTAAGTTCTAAGGAAAAATGTACTAGCCTGATGTATTAATTAATGATAAGTTGCTCACCTTGCTGCAGAACTTGTGGGCTATTTGCTTGGCATTTATCCCTGAAATAGAAAATAATCATTAATGGTTCCCAACCCACAATCCTTCTTCGTGATCATCTCGCAGATATGTTGTTTCGTCGATATCTTCAGCCGGGATAGATTGAATGTCCTCTAAAAATGGAGGTATTTCATCGAATTGGTTATACTCCTCTTCGTCGACAACGTCTTCGACCCCAACAATACGTCTCTTGCTGTGGAAGACAACATGCAAGTTCGGATTGGCCGGGTCAACGATGTAGAATACCTGTGTGGCTTGCTTTGCAAGTATGAATGGATCGTCTTGGTGTCCGACTCTACCAAGATCGACGAGAGTAAACCCGTAACTGTCCACTTGAACACCTCGAGGGATTTCGACTCATTGGCATCGAAACAGGGGAATCTTAAGTAATCCGTAATCGAGCTCCCATATTTCGTCAATAGCACCATAATATGAGTTCAGCGCTCTTACTGACCTGGCATCCTCGGAAATAGCAAACAGTGTCACTCCGCTACATTGCGTGCTACTCTTTGCGTCTTGAGCTCTTGTGTAAAATAAATACCCATTGATGTCGTACCCCTGCCAAGTCCCTACAGTGAATCTTGGGCCTCTAGCCAACCATGTCACAGTTTCACTTACGGAGCCCTCCGCAGCTCGCGTGACTCTTTCTTGGATCCACTCAGCAAATTTCCTGTTGTGTTCTTGTTGCATCTAGGCCTTCATGCCTAACCCTAATTTTGATGATTAATGAAAACAAAGTGTTCTGGACTAATCGTGCTTTTGAGATTGATTGATACAGGGATCATTTGGGAAGAAATGCAAGAAGATCAAGATGAACCCGACTTAAAGTGAAGCACAAGATGCAGAAGAGCAAAATACAAGACGCAAATCATGAAGATGCAAAAGACCTCAGGTATTATGAGTTTTTACTTTTACCGATCTCAGCGTCTGGAGATGATCGGTTAGGGAAATTATTTTCTAGTTTTAACCGTACGATAAAGAGGGGTGGCGAAAGTCCTCTTTTTATCTCCAACACAAACCGAGAATCCTAGGTCATTGCATTGCATCATTTCTGGTTGGATTTGGTTTTGAACTTCTTGAAAAATCTGGTTTTTCAGTTCAGTTTTTGGTAGTAGAAGAGTATTTACAATTTTCAAAAAGATCTAGACAGATCTGGTTTTTGCTTTTGTTGACAAAATTGTAGCCCTTGAAATTATCTTTCCAACGAGCTATTAAACACCTCTTTTGGATTTCTGGATTTAAAGTTATCTCTATTTTTGTTCATGTTGATTGTCAGTTTGCTAAACTGACTCTCAGTTTGAATGTCAGTTCGTGTTAACTGACAATTGTCCAGAGAGGGTGTATTTTGGGCTCAAAATTTTTGTACTAAACTGACTGTCAGTTGGGGTTTCGACCAGAGAGTTTTTTTAACTGAGTTTCTATTTGCTTTTGGTCGTGACTGTGGTCGAACTGACTGTCAGTTTGTGTAACTTACTGTCAGTTGTGGGTTTCAGCTTTCCTTTTTCGACCTCGAACGGCTAGCAAAGTTTATTCCGTAAATTTTGTCGGCCGTTGTGTATGTAACTGACTGTCAGTTTGCATAACTGACTGTCAGTTGGAGTTGCTGATTTTCAGCCCTAGCTCCAACGGTTCATTTGCTCCTTGAGGCTATAAATAGGGGCTTTGGGCATGTGTTTCATAGAACAAGCAGCAGCATTTCATATACACTCTTGAGCATTAGTTTCTTATATAAAATCTTGATCTTTTGATCAAGTCGAGTGCTTTTCCGATCCACCGAGAGTTTCAGTTCTTTTGCATTTGCATTCACTTAGCTTCTCGGTGCGTGTTTGGAGGTCTAGAGAAGACCTCGCTGCCTGTTACTCTTGGTGAGCGCCCTCACCTAGACGGTTTGGTGGCGTGGCCGTTGATCTCTCCGTTCGGAGATTGTCGGAGAGGCTCGGCAAGTGTGTACAAGGCATCGGTGCTCGCCTTTCCGGAGTGGACAAGTAGCAACCATTAGTGATAATATCCTTTGTGGATATTGAAGCAAGACTCAAGTGATTTGAGTGCTTCAACGAGGATTAGTGGAGACTGGGCGAGTCTCCCATACCTCGGTAAAAATTATTGTGTTCGTTCTCTCTTTCCCTTGCTTACATTATTTGTTCTTTATTTGCTTTAAGTTTTAAAGTTTTTAAAAGTCTCCTATTCACCCCCCTCTAGTCGGCATCCTTGATCCAACAGTTCTCTGGTGATCCAAACGTCTGACTTCGAAGGATTCTGTGACCGTAACATTACCTTGTGCTCCTGTATGTATGGCTCGACCTCCGTCATGTGTTGTAAGACCCAAAAATGTGATTTTGCGTACACATCACGAGCGGGGACGATAGCTTTGAATCCAATCGTTCCGATGCCCTCAAGCCTACCCTCGTGTCGGGACCTAGGAACGCCAATTGGGTCTACCCCGGCCATGTAATCTGTGCAAAATTCAATCACCTCCTCGGCGGCATAACCTTCCATGATACTCCCCTCCAGTCGACGACGAGTCCTTACGTATCCCTTCAATACACCCATAAGTCTCTCAAATGGATACATGTAGCGCAGGCACACGGGTTCACAAAACTTAATTTCTCTGATAAGGTGAACAATCAGATGGACCATAACATCAAAAAAGGATGGAGGGAAATACATCTCGAGCTGACAAAGAGTTGTAACCACATCACGTTGCAAAGCATCCAATCCATCCGGATCAATTACCTACGAGGACACAGTTGCGCGAAATATTCATATAAGGAAAATCTTCTAATTAAGCTCCAGAAATGGAGGTAATGAACTTATAATAGGAGTGCACGTACTTACCTTGCAAGATATTGCGTTGAAGAAATAACATAGGTTTGTGATTGTCTCTCTGACTTTAACTGGGAGAATGCCTCTGATAGCAATGGGAAGCATCTGTGACATCAAGACATGACAGTCGTGGGACTTCATGCCAACCAGTCTTAGGTCCTTCATAGACACAAGTTTTTTCAAGTTCGCAGAGTACTCACATGGAACTTTAACACCGTGCAGGCACCGACAGAGTTCTGTTTTTTCTCTCTTGGACAACGTATAGCAGGCCGGGGGGAGGTATGTACGCTTTCCATTCTCTAAAGGTGCAAGCTCAGTCCTTATCCCCATTTCCACCATGTCACGACGAGCTTTCACACCATCCTTCGTCTTTCCCGGAATGTTCAACAACAAACCAATCAAACTGTCACAGACATTTTTCTCTACATGCATGACGTCAACGCAATGTCGTACTTGTAAGTGCTCCCAGTACGGTAGATCCCATAGAATAGATCTCTTCTTCCAAACATTTTTTTCTCGAGGTTTACAATGCTTACCGAACTCAGTTTTGATGTCCTTCACGCGCGAGTAAATCTCCTTACCGGTCAGAAACACTGGAGCTGATCCCTTCTCAGGCTTCCCGTTAAATGATTTCCTCTTCTTACGGTACGTGTGATGCACCGGAAGAAACCTGCGGTGACTCATGTACACTGTTTTCCGGCAGTTTCGCAGCCATATGCTCTCAGTTTCATCTAGGCAAATAGGGCAAGCCTTGGCTCCTTTCGTACTATACCCCGACAAATTGCCGTAGGCCGGAAAATCATTTATGGTGCAAAATATCAGGGCCCGTAAGATGAAATTCTCTTTCTTGCATGTATCCCACACCTTCACCCCCTCGCTCCATAATTTCTGTAAGTCCTCGATTAAAGGCGCTAAAAACACGTCAATATCATTTCCGGGTTGTCTGGGTCCTGAGATTAGTAACGCCATGATGATGTACTTGCGCTTCATGCATAACCAAGGAGGAAGATTGTAGATGCATAAAAGAACTGGCCAAGTGCTGTGCCGACTGCTCATATTACCATGTGGGTTCATACCATCTGTACTCAGCCCGAACCTTATATTCCTGAGTTCGCCGCTGAACTCAGCAAATGTTCTGTTGATGTTTCTCCATTGAATAGAATCAGTTGGGTGTCTCAGTTTTCCGTCTTGTTTCCGGGCTTCAGCATGCCAACGCAAGTGCTTCGCGACTTTCGGATTTGCAAACAGCCGCTTCAATCTAGGTATCACAGGCAAGTACCACACAGTTTTCGCCGGAGGTCCTTTCTTTACCTCGTGACGTTCACTGTCAATCCGGTCCCTACGCGTATACCTCGATGCGCCGCATCTTGGGTAAACATGCAAACTGGAGTACTCGTTACGGTACAACACACAATCATTTGGGCATGCGTGTATTCTTTCGATTTCCATTCCCAACGGGCACAACAGTTTTTTGGCTTGGTAAGTAGATCTTGGCAACTCATTTCCCTCTGGAAGCATGTCCGCTAGAAGATCTAATAGTGCCGTGAAACTCTTATCACTCCAACCGTTGCCTGCCTTCAAAT
This sequence comes from Pharus latifolius, assembly GCA_019359835.1. Taxonomy (NCBI): domain Eukaryota; kingdom Viridiplantae; phylum Streptophyta; class Magnoliopsida; order Poales; family Poaceae; genus Pharus; species Pharus latifolius. Next base: position 7,417,663 of record CM033328.1, read on the forward strand.
TATATAATCTCAGCACAGAAGACAGTTTTGTAAATGTTGCACATCCAGGGAACAGGGGCTTCTCAGAGTCAGCAATCAATTTCTCAAATTCACAGAAGTCGTTTTCGTTGTCATCTTCCTCTACATCACGTAACATCTCATCTAGATTGTCGTCATCATCATCATCTACGTGCACATCGGAATGAACATTATCAAAATTCGGATGATCATCGATATTATTGCAATCCACATCTGAGTCCTGCTGATTGGTAGTAGTGGTACTTGTTTCGTCAAGATCTTCGCCATGCCATATCCAACGGGTGTATCGCGCGTTAAAACCACGACGAATCAAATGACTCTTAATTTGATAAGAGTTGCTAAACCTCTTCAAGTTCATACAATCTGTACAAGGACAGAGCATATTTTTCTCTCCCTTCCTCTCCTTTTGTTGCTCAGCAAATTTAATAAACTCATTCACACCATCCAAATATTCAAGAGTAGTACGCTTTATTCCATACATCCAATATTTCGTGTCCATCTACAATTAACAAAATTTAACGGGTCAGCAATGCAGGAAACCTGCCCAATTAAGTTATGTATATGTACATGTACAACCTCTTACAACAGATACATGTGTTGAACCCTAGCTTGACGAAATTAACAATAATTAACCTAGCTAACTACACAATACAAGCTAGTTAGCTCCTAAAACATAACGCATTTCCAGCTACCAAGCTCCCAAGCTTAGAGCTACAAACTTGGAACTACACAATACAGCTAGCTTGCAAGTAGAGAGGGAGGGAGATCTAGAGGGAGAGAGAGATAAGTGTCGACAATTAAGCATACCTTAAAGAGAGGGGCGCAATCAACTTCCCTCCAGCCTGCGCTGATCACCCTAGCAGTGTAGCTGCGAGCGTGGAACTTTCATCGCAAACAGAGGGACACACAGTGTAACAGAACAAATTAAAGAGCAGCTCAGCAATGGTCGAGTGGGGTTTTCCTTATAATGGACCTTTTTCTAACGGTAAATATATGAAATAACCGTTAGACCAACTAAGGTAATTCGCCTCTCACATATTCTATCGGTAAAAACACACATATACTGTTAGAGAATGTTCATTACTAAGCAAGTACGGGTCTTGTTCTATCGGTAAATATGTGTATTGACCGTTAGACGATGCATGACACTTTACGTACATGAGTTTTTCTATCGGTAAATATGTGTATTAATCGTTAGATGATGCATGACTGAGCAAATATGTGATTTCTACCGGTAAATATGTGTACTTACCGTTAGAGGAGGTACTTGTACCAACACACATGACACCAGTAGAGGCCTTTTTCTAACGGTAAATACATGAAATAACCGTTAGACCAACTAAGGTAATTCGCCTCTCACATATTCTATCGGTAAAAACACACATATACCGTTAGAGAATGTCCATTACTGAGCAAGTACAGGTCTTGTTCTATCGGCAAATATGTGATTTCTACCGGTAAATATGTGTACTTACCGTTAGAGGAGGTACTTGTACCAAACTGGGACACACATGACACCAGTTCTCGCGCATCAATGTAACATCAAACAGATCTTACATCAAACGGATCTTAACTAGAAGATAAAGCAATATTTCAAGAAATGCTAATTTGTGGATTAACTGGGAGACACAAAAATACTTTTCTTAGGTACTTGGGACTTCATCTTGCCAAAAAATTACACATGCCAGTTCACAAATTCAGGTACAAACATACACATTCCAGTTCACCAATACAAATTCAGGTGTAAACATACACATGCCAGTTCACAAATTCAAGTGCATGTCTGAAACAGCAGTACAAATACACACCTACCTACCAATACAATTAAATACACAAATACTCCCTACACATTCAAGTTCATGTCCCAATTAGCAATACATGAAACACAAATATACAACAATATACAAATACAACAATTCACACATTCGATGTATATTAGAAAAGCCACGTCTGAAATTAACAACAGATCACGACGAGGACCCAGTGGCCCATACATTTTACATAAAAGAGAACCTTTGCAGGTTGCGACAATGCAACTACCGACTACAAGTTAGACCTGATACATCACAAATCCATTCATCCAAAACAGCAAATGTCTGAACCACATTGGACTTAACCATACGAGTTCAGTTCGAAGACGCCCGAGGAGCTGGAACTGCCGTCGAGTTTCATTTGTATTGGTGATTTCTTCGGACTCAAACTCGATCAACTCAACTAAACTCAACTCAACTCAACTCCATTAACAAAAAGAAGCTAACTTCAAAGATATATATGTTGTTCTGTGTAGTGATGGTGTAGAATGGCTGTGCAAATGACAACAATTCTTCTTCTCCAAGCAGGTTAGCATCTGGCCACAAGCTGGTGCATGCAAAAAAATGTAAGATGCTTTCTATAGGTCCTGATTTGAGAAACACGCCGGGCTTAAGGATCTTCTCGACCGAGCCAACCAAGAACTCGCCCTTCACGCCCTTCCAGCTCTCGACGGTGATCTTCACCGTTTCTTTCGCCAACAAGCCAACGTAGGCAGCGTACTGCGATGAAGAACCCTGAAATACGTTGCCCCTCATGAACAGTTCTAAAATTTTTTTGCTATAGTCTAACGGAATAAACATTCAATACCGATAGAATAAAACTATTTGACGACGAACAGTTGTAAGCAATTTTTGATATATTCTAACGGTACAATAATCCATTACCGATAGAATAAAAATATTTGTAGAAGGCAAACGGTTCTATCGGCACACTACATATTGCCGATAGGAAATTTTGTACGTACTCTGTCGGTATACGTATACATGACCGATAGGATAAGTCTAGATGTAGAAGTCGACCAGTCCTATCGGCGCACAACATTCTTTCGTCAGTACTTATGCATATATTCTAACGGCAAATATGTGCATCACCGCTAGAGTAAATCATACTGCTTATTCTATCGGTAAGTTTCTTATAAACCGATAGGGAAAATACACCCGTTGGGCTTTTATGATCGCGAGGCACATTTTCTATCAGTTTTCTGCTGTATCGCCAATAACCGATAGAAGATAGGGGTTACTAGACTGCATTTCTGTACTAGTGTGTACCCCTCCATCTAAGAGCGGGTTGTGGTTTGAGAACTCTCTCTGGAGAAGCCGAGCGAGTTGGACTCTCTCCCGCCGATGAACGCGGAGTTCATGAAGCATGCCGAGGTAATTCTTCACTTAGTCGAACAAGGACTGACCGCTCGCGATATCATCCGTGACTTCGTGAAGAATCAGGTGAGCCCCCTGCGTGAAAGGGCTCATCCAGCTTGGGAGATTAAGTCCATGGCCGACAACACCCTGGATTACAACGAAGGTATGCAATTTTGACACCGAAATATCATACTTCTGTTTATATGTTTTCTGATTAGCCTTTTGGGAACAGTCCTGCCTTCCTCCGAGATTGAGAGGCGGACAAACTATCTTCTTAGGGCTTGCAATACCGAAGTAGAAGGCCCCAAGGGATCACCTCGTCCCCAGAGTTTGGTTCACGCCGGCGATGACCTCAAGCAGGAACGCCTAAAGGTATGTCACCTTTTACTTAACTCCTGTTCACAAGTCGCTTGTACCCAATGCTGACAGATTCACCGGGATGACACAGCTCTTGGGGAGATTTGCCGAGGTAACGTTCCCAAGTGAGAATGTCGGTTTCCTGGGAAAGCTGATAGCGAAGAACGTGAAGAAAATCTCCTCGAAGCCCAGGACGAGGAATCCTACCCCCAAGAAATCCAAACAAACTCTTGGGGAAGGGTCTTCACGGAGCGTCCCTCCTACCGCAAGGAAGACTGCGGTAAGATATCACGTTCCTTCTGTTTTTCCACGTGCAGACCGGAATCACTTCTTTGTCGTATAGGGGGAGAGGAGCGAGGAGGAGGAGGAAGATGATGTCCCCCTAATCCGCCAGAGGAGGAAGATAGCGGGCTCCCCATCCGGCGACGCTCCAGTTCATCCCGCAGAAATAGAAGAAACTGCAGCGGACCCCACAGCCACTGAAAACCCCGTGGTTGCGGGTGAAATCCCTGCCCCTGAAGCCCCCGAGGCTTCAGGGTCTGTTGCTTCTCCTTCCCTGATCGAAGGGGTGACCATGGTAAGATTTCTTCATGGTCTTATTTTCTCAATTCCCTCTGTATAGTCGTTTATTGAATTAACGCTTATGCAGGGAGAAGAGCTTCCCCCTGCGACTCCTATGAGTCCCAGGGAGGAAAATCCTCCACTCCTGAGGACAGGAGAGGAGGTGTCGTACTAGGCCCCACGAGAGTCGCGGATGCAGTGTCGGCTCCAGAGGCACAGGAGCCATCCAGGCCTGCGGACATAACCCTGCCAACCGAACAGGTTGCACAGGTATGAACTCTCACTATTTGTCGTCATCTTCCCTTATGAATGTACTTACAGGAGAACATACATAGGGGGAAAAAACCTTGTTCACCAAGAGGAAGACTAGGACAGACAGCGACTGTCCCCTTTCTCAGGGAGAGCCTTCCTTGAAATCCCAAAAGCTGATGGGATTTCAGATAAGGTAAGAACCCTATCCTGGTTATATTGAATTGAATTGCGGTGATTACCAATGTAATCGTTGGTCCCTTTTTTCTCGGCAGGCGAAAAGAAGTCGCACCAAGCCCTTCAGCCACTCCGGGGAGGGTTAAGTCGCTACAGGTGCCGGAGCCTCCAGTGAGGAGCGCTCCATCCCTCTGGTCCAGGAAGGCATCCAGACCATGGGAAATGAATCAGGCGTGGGGACCCAATTGCAAGTAACAGCAACTGGGGAGGACGCTGCCCAGCAGGTACATCCACCTGCTGCCTCCGTCGAGGTCGCAACGAGTTCCTCGACGAGACCTCCTGCCATTCCGGAGGATGTTTCATTCCGGGAGTATACAAAGATATAATGAACTTCTCTTTTGGTACCTGAATTGTGCATAAAATACCCTTAATTTCTTTTTGTATCGCAGGAATTATCCCGGATAACGGCCAGGTCGATCGCTATGGTAGCGAGCGTCGAGGCCATTCAAAAAGAACGAGACAGCTTGCGCAGGTAAGGATCAATACCCTCCAATTTGTATAGATACAAATTTTTTATGACTACTTCTCTTGTTCTGTCACAGAGAGGTGGCGTTCCTGAAGAAGGAAGTGGCCACGGTCAAGCTCCATTCGATCTACGCGGTCTCAAATCAAGAGATCGAACTTAATCGACTGCGGTCAGAACTTTCTGGTAAGTCAATTCCTGACTAAGAAGACTTACGTTCTTAATGTATGAGTAACACTTCCTCTTACTGCAGCGCAAGCAGGCCAAATAAAATGACTTAGTCAGGACAAGATGATCCTCCAGGGCTTCATTGACTCCTCCCAGAAGGCGAACAGAGAGCTGAGCCAGTCCATCTTCGAAAAGCTAAAAATGGTGGCTCGTCTCCTGAGGGCTGATGTGGTTGAGTCACTACTACAGAAGTGCATTTCACTAACCCATATTTTCTAACGGTTATGACCAATCCGGGAAAAATCCGATAGAATAGGACAAGAGCGGCGGAAAAGAGTGATTTTACTATCGGTTACAAACCAGGCCAACGTTAGTGAAATAAAAATACTTTCTACTATCGGTCATAACTGTACAAACCGATATAATATACTAAATAGTACTATCGGTTTTCCATTTTTAACTGATAGTAAATTACGCACTTTATACTATCGGTTATCACTGTACAAACCGATATAATATATTAAATAGTACTATTGGTTTTCCATTTTTAACTGATAGTAAAATTACTGAGTTTATACTATCGGTTCATGCTGTACCAACCGATATAATATATTAAATAGCACTATCGGTTCTTCTCGCGTAACTGATAGTGAAATTACTGACTATATACTATCGGTTCATACTGTACCAGCCGATATAATATATTAAATAGCACTATCGATTCTTTTCGCGTAACTGATAGTGAAATTACTGACTTTTTACTATCGGTTCTTACTGTACTAACCGATACAATATAGTGAAGTTTACTATCGGTTCTATAAAACAAACCGATAGTAAAATGACATCATATAAACTAATGGTTATGACAGTGGGGACCTTATTTTACTATCGGTTTGTGTTTGTGAACTGATAGTAACATTGTACAACTTAATTAGGTCGACCCCTGCTCTGCGCTCTGCATGTTGGAATCATTTCAGCCGCGCACGACTCTAAGCTAGAGTGATCTGGAGAAGCTAGCTGAGAGGTTGATCATATTTCCATCCCCCTCGGTATTGTCATCTTCTCACCACCTCTCTCTCTCTCTCGATCACTCTTTGACACTCTCCCTCTCTCTCTCTACTTGCAATTCATTAAACTAGATACATGTAGCTCCAAACTAGCTAGAAGGCTAGGTTGGCTAGCTAGCTATAGCTTGCTGAATTTAAGCAGCTAGCTAGCTGGCTCTTCCAATTAATGCATGCATCAATTAAGTTAATTAGGGTTTCATATATATATACAAATCCATTTAATGTAGGCCTAGCTAGCTAATTATGTTTCATGCATATATGCAAGCCCTGAGTCATTAATTATTTATTTGAATTTGTCAATTCTGTGAAATAATTGTAGATGGACCGAGAATATTGGATGTATGGAATAAAACGTACTACTGTTGAGTATTTGGAGGGTGTGAATGGGTTTATTAAATTTGCTGAGCAAGAAAAGGCGAAGAAGGGAGAGAAAGATATGCATTGTCCTTGTATAGATTGTATGAACTTAAAAAGATTCGGCAACTCTGATCAGATTAGGAGTCATTTGATTCGTCGTGGTTTTAACGCACGCTATACCCGTTGGATATGGCATGGTGAAGATCTTGAGGAAACGAGCACCGCTACCACTCAGCAGCACCCGGAAGTGGATTGCAGTAATGATGATCATGATTAGAACATTGGTAATGGTCATTCGAAAGTCCATGTAGATGACGACAATTTAGATGAAATGTTTCGTGATGTAGAAGAAGATTACAGCGAAAACGATTTAGCTAAATTTGAGAAATTAATTGTTGATTCAGAGACTACTACTGGAATTTCATCGACCACATCCTCAAGCGACATCGGATCAACGTTGTCACATTCATCTTGAAAATGATTGAGGATGTCTCGGTAACCACTCTTCCAAATCTGTATTTTTCTCCATATATTATGACTTTGCTGCTCCAGAAGACAAAGTTTCCTCGCGGATCTTCCGATATCAGGCATCTCGGCTATAAGCCGTTCAGTGTCAATCCGCGCATCTTAGCTCGAGGCCATGGAGCACAGCCACATCAGCAGCAGCAACAACAGGCTCAGGACATGCCTCCTCCACCTCAGCCACAGGCTCGACAGCCAACACAGCAGAGCCAAGTCCTCGCCTGGTTTGCTCAGTTCCAGCAACAATTCCATCAACCGATGATGGATCAGGTTGCTACACTTCTCCAGGGGCTTGAGCTCACACGATCTGACTTGACAGCTCTCAACGATCAATTCCAGACCTTTTCTTCGCGCCAGGATCAGTTCAAGCAGTGCTTCGATGCCTTCTCCGCTCACTTCAACTCTCGATTCCCTCAGACTCCTCCCTTCAACCCTCCATCTCAAGATGATGATGCTCCCACCGATTCTTAGCTTTTCTGGCAATTGATGCCAAAGGGGGAGAAGAACTTTAGATGAGTGATTTTGTATGAGTGAATGACTTGTGTGATGTAGTGATGTTTTGAATGCCTTATGACTTTTGTGATACTTCATGTTATATGATGTGCTTTATTGCTATTTTACATACATGACTAAGCTCTGAAAAATTTGCGATGTTTAACTCTGATAACGTTTGTTGAACGAATTGACAATGCTTTAATAACTATGCAATGCGTGGTATGCTCTTATATACATGCTTGAACTCCACCAAAAGGCCAAAATTCTCATATTCATCTATTTAGGGGGAGTTTTTTTTCTCTACTATGCTCATTGAAACTCCTTTTAATGCTCAAAATTCATTCATCTATTCTTTATGTTGTCATCAATTACCAAAAAGGGGGAGATTATAGCTTCTAGGCCCCTAAAGAGTGTTTTAGTAATTAATGACAATTACAAATGTTGAACTAACGATACCTGTTAAGTTGTGTCAAGAACAAAATCAAAAGACAGGATAATGAAAGGCAAAGAAAGAGCTAAATGATGAAGAAATGATATTGAGCAAAGAGGCAAAGGTACGGAATAGGACTCTTTTCTTTTTTACCGGTCTATGGTGATTAGAGAAGGATTTTGACCGAATTATAGGATAGTCACTGTACTTTTAAGGGGGGCATGTGGTGTATCATTAAATAGTTCATCTTTGTGCCACAAGTTATACAAACAACTTGCATTGCATACTAGAAGGTCATATCTTTTGAAAATGCTTTTATCCATTCAAAACAGCCAAGTTCAGTCTCTGTCGGTCTGACCGTGTTAGCCGGTCTGACCGCAGAAATAGTCTGACCGAGAGTTGTTTCGGACTGACCGACAGTTATGGTGAAGTGTTTTTATTTCCTAAAATGGTCGGTTTGTCCGTGGTAAACATTGGGTCAGACTCCTGGAGCTTCATGATCATATTTTTGTGACTTGTGTGTTAGTCGGTCTAACCGTAAGTTGGTCCGGTCTGACCACTCAATCGGTCTGACCAAGGTTTTGTACTGCAGTCTGACTGTGTAGCCGGCCTATCCGAGGTTTTCGGCCTGACCGTAAATTGTGTCCAGAAACGATGTTGTCTCTGGATGGTTTCACGGTCTGACCGCCGTTGGCTCTGGTCTGACTGTGAGAGTGCCTGACACGGGTAGGTGAGCATTTATTGCATCTGTTTAATGCCGTTGTAATTGCGGCGGTCTGACCGGGCTTATACCTGCGGTCTAACCGCTAGGTTATATTTTTCCTCCAACGGCTTGTAACGGTTATATTTATTGAAGGGGGTATATATACTCCCATGCATGGTCCTGTTTGATATTTTTGGCATATGTGTGAACATTGACTTCATTCTTAAGAGCTTAACCACGTTTCATACACTCTAGTGTTCAATTTCTTGAATTTGAGAGAGTGTGCAATTGAGATCACTAGAAGAGCATTAAGTGATCATCACCGGCTTGTTACTCTTGGAGCTTGCCAGCTCCTAGACGGCTAGGAGGAAGGTTTTGGAGAGCTCTTCAAGGAAGATTATGAAGAAGCCTCAAAACAACTTGTGAAGGGGTTGAGCACGCCATGCCGGAGCAGTAAAGTGCATCACTAGTGGAATTGAGGTTTGGATAACTCATCATACTAATCTGGTTCGAGATCTAGGTCACTTCTTGAGAGGAAGTCGACTAGATAGAGCAGTGTTTAGAGATTTGAGTTTGCCTCAATGTGGATTAGAGGGTGATCGGCAAATCACCGAGACCACGGGATATATCCTTGTGTTAAGTTGCTTGATATTCATCTTGTTTTAACTATTTGCTCTTAATCATTGGTAATTGCTTGATTAGTTGTTAAATTGCTAAAATCGCCTATTCACCCCCCTCTAGTCGATATCCAAGATCCTTTTCACAGTAGCTATCGGACAATTGGGAATTTTGTCATTTGCAATTGTTGGAAAGCTGAGAACCACTTTTCCTAGAGGCATGACACAGCTTGCGTTGTAGTTGCTGGGAAAACTTTTTCGTAGCTGTACTTTCTTCCCCAGTTGTAGTTCCACTTGCTATAACTATTCCCATTGAGTACGCAGTTGATAAAGTTTAACTTTTGGTAGCGATAGAGTTATGAATAAGCTATTTCTAATTGTTCCCCTGTTGAGAATTGTTGTATACTAAAAATAGGGGTAGGTTCTAGCACCCTGATATATGCAACAAAAATTTATAGTGAAGAACACAGGGTGTGGTAGAATATGGACTGAGAGGTAGGCACTGAGATTTATACAGGTTCAGAAGCGAAGATCTACCCCCTACCTCTTGTTAATACCCCTCCTTGGATCGTCCGGGAGGAAACCACCAACGGGAATACCAGTTTGAGTTTGCACTATGTTATGAAAATATTTTTTTCAACAAAATATATTATAAAAATATGAAGTACAAGGCTATTGTACAAAGTGCTTGGGAGCTACTTGGCGAGCATGTATGTAGCTATCTATCCTTGATGAGATTAGATCTGACAAATCACTGGTGATTTGAGATCTGCAGTTTTCCAAGATTGATCTTGTAGTAGCTTTTGTTGAATTGATGTGATGATCTTCGATTGGATGCCCCTCCAGGTGGAGGGCCTTCGAGTATATATAGGACCCTACCTCTTCATATCTAATTAGGACACGAGGAGTAATCTCAATCGCAATCTTTGGAGATTTTAGCTGTTAAGAATTGTGTAACATCTAAAGACGTACTCCTTCCTAAAATAAACTAGAGTTCTTTTCCGAAGGTTTGTGGAGAGCACAAATCGTGCTATTACAGCTAGCCCCCCAGCGTGAACAACAAACTGGTCTCACCCACTAAGTGATTTTTGAGTCTACGCTGAGACTTACGCTCTTTGGCTTACAGAAAGTGCTCGAGCGAAGTACTCGCGAGGCAACCACCGAAAAGAAATGCTTCCGTTATGGAAACTGAGAGGCGCCTTTACACTCTTGTCGACGATTTGGACTCAGGGTCCTTAGCCGAACTTATGCAGAATTTATAAGTAGTGAGACCTTTCAGGGTGCCCCTCTGGGAAGGTATGTAGAATTATGGAGAACTAGAGCACAGAGAAGTTTATACAGGTTCGGGCCCTCGATGGTGGGAGTAAAAACCCTACGTCCTGTTGGGATTTCACTATGTGTAATAAAGAGTTACAAAGTAATGGGAAAAGACCTTCACAGGCGAAGGTTTTCCCTATCTAAGTGTACAAAAGGAAGCCCAGAAGGCTTATGGAAGCCAGCTAATCTAAGCCGTAGCCTTGGCTGTTTGATTCTTCAAGTAAGATGTGTTGTATCTCGTTGTGATCTGAGATGATCTTCCATTTAATACATCATGCCACCCTTTTATATTGGCTGAAAGGGCGCCAAGTCTTAACTGCATCAAACGGTTACTTGGATGCGGTTTGTAGAACCGCTCTTAACTCCCACGCAGGTTTAACACGTGTTATTCATGGATAACTGCACGTATTAACCTCCTGACGGTTGATCCTCCACGTGGAAGAATCTTCGGGATACTTGGGATATTCCTGTAATAGAAGTAGATTAATACGTTCCCTGGTCGAAAGTGCTCTGACCGCGCGATGTTGGCTGACCGCGCAACATCTTTATCCTTCTATCCGCGCACAATATACGGACTCCTGACCGCGCACTAGCTGCAGTCTGATCGCGTAAAGACTGCGATCTGATCGCGCACAGCCTGCGACCTTGGGCCGATGCTTCTCGGAATGACTTGAGTTCGCACCGCCAGGCACGTGTCTGGCTCGAGTCTATCTTGAACCAGTTGTGCACTTATTTTGAACTGACTCAGGTGTCAATCCTCGTCAGCTAGCCCCCAAATTCGAAGAAAATGAAGGGACGTGTTTATTTCAAATTTCAAGACATGTATCGGATTTTTAACCCGACGCTTCAAATCCCTCACTTAGTGGCGCACTAAGTGTGACGGTTGGTTCCCCGAGACGGGCTCTGGGTATTATGTGACGGGTAATGATGGCGCTGTTGAAACATTTTTTTAACCCGAGGTGAAATTGTAAATGCTTTAAAAACCCGAGGCATTCGGAAGGCGAACCGTCACCTTGGCGGCTATAAATACCGAAGCCTTCGAATTTATAAAACTCCACAAATTCTTCTCACGGCTAAGTTTCTTCCAAAGCTACCTTCATTCTTCTTTTCATCCACTCCCCGATGACAGATCACAACATCATCGAGATTGAGAGCGATGAAGAGGAAGTTTTCGAACAAGGGCCTCAGATGCCCGAAGATTCATCTTCTTCAAGGAAGAAGCCCAAGGTTGACGAGGGATCCTCCAGCAGAACAAAGGTGAAAGACGCAGCAATGTTCTTTCTTCCTTCAGTTCCTATAGTTCTTCCTGTCCATGCACCTCGGCAAATTAAACTTCCAACTTTGGAGAAATGTTCTTCTCCGCTTTCTCCATTTTATCCCAATATTCCCTGCTCTTATTTGGGTGATCAATCTTCTGGTCGGCAAGCGGTGACTCTCCCTCGACCAAATGATTCTCAACTTGTGTTGGGGAAGCAATCATATGGTGGGAAGGTTACACTTCCATCATCTAGCGATCGTCCGATCTCATCGGATGATCTACTTTCCAGGATGCCTACATCAACTTGTCGCTTGCTAGGATTTGTAATCATTTTTGTCTCCTTTTGCTTGTTGGTCATAGTTTGAGAAAACTAATATCTGCAAATGTAGGAGACGAAAATTGTTGGAGCCCCCAGCGACCAGCCTGCTGAGATCCTGCCTCCCCCCCTCGGACAAACTCTCCAAGGGGAAAAAGAGGCTCTGGAGAAGAAGGCCGAAGAAATGTCTTCGGCGATTTTGCATCTGGCAGAATGTTCTGAAAAATCCTGCGAAGAGGCGCACCAGTTCCGTCGAGAGAGGGACCACACTCAGCAACAGTGAGAACTCTCCGATTTGATTAGGGATAGTAGTGCGTCTCTTGTCAGGGACGATGTAGATAGACTTAGGTTAGTTGCTAGTTCTCTGGGGGTTGTCAGCGTAGATCCTACTGATAACAACATGTCCCTAGGAGAACTTTGCAAATTTCTTTCGGATCAGGTCGACGCTTTGGTCGCCGGTATCCCTTTTTTATGTAAAGAATGCAAGAAATAAAATTTCCTTTTTCTTCACATAAATACTTTTTACATCTTCTGTGTGAAAATATGGTCATAAGAAAGGCTTTTACAACCACGCATACACAGGCAAACTTTAATTCTATGACCGGAATCGCATTTTTATAGCAGTGCCGCGACTAGTATTGATACTACGATCAGACTTAACGCCGCAGTTAGAACTGAAATGCAATTTGAAAAATTGCTGCGATCAGAACTGAAACCTCGACCAGATCGCCACTCCGATCAGAATCGGAGCTTAGTCGAAAACATGGTTCCGATCATACCACAACCTGATCAACACATATCCGTACGTCCAAAAACTGGGACATTGGATATTTTCATGAAAATTTTTCAAGACACATGAAGGAAAATGTCCTTCAAAAACCCTTGAAAAGTTTTTCATGTTTTTGTATCTTCAAATCTTGAAACAAAAGAAGTTCTTTCTGTTTCAGATCTGATACTCGGAACACTTAACGGGTCCGCCAGAGATAGTATCCATTATGGGCAATGAGGAAAATATTAAATGAGACGTTTGGATGGAACGTTACTCACAGTAATGCGCCTCCTAGGGTCTATAAAAGGAGTCATTAGCTTCCTGAGGAAGCCACACAGCAGAAAACCTCGCCCTTAGAACTTCCGCCGCACAAAACCCTCTTTCTCTACAGCGTTCTTCCCCAAAATCGCCAGCTTTCCTCCCAAATCCTTACAAGAAATGACGTCCTGGAGCATATCGATCCACCACTCTGAAGAGAGCTTGTTGGCATTGGAGAAGGAGGAGATCCTTCCTCCGTGGCTGCTAATCAACTGGCGGCTTGCGGAGAAGGACCAAGAAACCCCAATCGTCGGAGAGGGCGAACTGGTGGTTTTTGAAGAGTATATGCGCTGCGGGTTCCGATTCCCTGAGAGTCGGTTCCTGAAGGACATTCTCATGCATTATGGGTTGGAGTTGATAAACCTCCACCCAAATGCGGTCCTGATCCTGGCGGTGTTTCAGCACTTGTGCGATGCTTACGTCGGAGTATATCCCAACGTGGATCTCTTCCAGTGTTTCTACTACTCGGCGTGGTCGAAAAGCGCCAACGCCGCGGGATGCATCTACTTCCGGATGAGGGAGAAGGAGTATCCCTTTCTACTCCTGCGGGATTCGGTGCACGGGTGGCCCCAGAAGTGGTTCTACTGTCACTAGTACAGAAAAGCTTTCTTCTATCGGTAAAAAACACCCTTCTACTATCGGTTTTTGTACCAATAGAGATAGACACGATAGAACAAGCCAGAACATTTTCTATCGGTAAATAACCGATAGAAGAACTTCACTATTCTGTCGGCATCTTATGAACCTACCGATAGAAAACCCGTCGTAGTCTGACGTTTATCGGTTGGAAAAGTACCACTATTCTAACGGTTAATTAAAAGTTTACCGACAGAAAAAATAACACTATTCTATCGGCATCTTAGGACTGTACCGATAGAAAACTCTTCGTCAGCGGTTGGAAAAGTACCATTCTTCTAACGGTTAATTACAAGATTACCGACAGAAAAAATTAGACTATTCTATCGGCATCTTACAAGTGTACCGATAGAACACTCGTCGCTAGCGGTTTGAAAAGTACCACTATTCTAACGGTTAATTACAAGATTACCGGCAGAAAAAAGGTTAGTACTCTCTCGGATATGTATGAGTTCACCGGCAGGAAAGGTCACACTCTTCTAACGGTTAATTTTGGTTGTACCGATAGAAAAAAGTACAGTAGTCTCTCGGTTTGGATGAAGTTACCGATAGAGCATTCACATATACAGTACTTTATTTGCATTCACAATACAGTACATTCACATAAACAGTACAGATGCAATACAGTATAGATTGGACATACACAATACAGTACAGAACAGATTGACACATTAGACCTGTTATTCACATTTATTCACATATGTACGGACAAATACAAATTGCAGTCCAATGTGGACATTTATTCACATATATATTTATTCACATGTATATAAACAGTCTATGCAGAGTACACGAAAAGGAGAAAATTGTCATGCTGGATGGTTGGGCGCTACTTCCTCCATGACATATTGTGCCCAGATTTGTCGAAGATATATAATCTTTGCATTTTCATATTGGTCTTTCGACATGGTGATCTGCAAGCATGTGTGAATACTGAGTAACTAACTTCGATCCTAATTTAGAACGTGACACCCATTTTTGAAATTTGAGTTAGCTATCGATGCTTACTTGGGGGAATCGGGCAAAGTTTGTGCGCACTAGGTCGTACATGTAGCGCAGCACATAAAACCCGCATTCCCACGATTGCGGCTGTTGATGGCACTGAGATAATTGCATATGCGAAGACATGTTAGCTATATATTGTTTCCATAAACTAATTAAGCATAAACAAAAAGTCTCGTGAGTACCTCATATTCTTTCCAAGCTAGTAGGGAGCCCTGTGGTGCGGCATGCCTCCCTCCAGCGGACACATATTTATCAAAAGCCCTGCATTTCAGTTAGTATTGCCGGTTAATGTATTATCATTAGCTAGTGACGTCAAAATTTAAATCAAACATATAAGTTACTTACGCCTCCATATTCCCCTTGACCACATATTCCATCGATAATCTGTCACGCATCGAATCGAGGTAGTACACCTCGTTCCTCGGCGGACAGATCACGATGAGGATTCAGTGGCCCCTGCATTGTACGTAAAAGAGGACCGCTAGCTGAAAGTACATCTCAGGTGTAACATACAAGATTGAGTTAAGTTAGTACGAAATGCACTAACCTTTGGTGGTACGGCACCAGAATGAACTCCATGTCCTGCTGCGCCATCAGCACGCTGGATATGTACTGTTCAGCGTGCGCGGCATCCTGCTCTAGCATCGTGAGGCTTATTTTCTCTGGGTCGAGGAAACCCACCTTGTCACACGTAGCCTCCGATGCTAGCCTGTACATGCACCTGCATGCAAAGGACGACATTAATATTTCACAGAAAGTTACTACATTTCAAATGAACTGCAACATTAATGCAGAGTTAGCAAATAGAGTTAGAAAACAGCAATACATAGCATCAGCAAACTCACAGGACTCCAGTCCGTATGATGGACATATCGAGCTCCCGCCAGTTGTAGAGGTCGAACAGATCCTCGTGTGCCACGGATATAGTCTCGGGCTCACGGTGGAACTGCCTAGGCCTGTAGGGAACTAAGAAGTTCAGGTTGCGCCGAGCTCGCTGTAGGTACCACGCGTGGAGGGCTCTGGTTGATCGATCCAATTTGCGCAAAGATGCCTCCGACATGAGTGGCCACCCGTTGGTGAACGTCTTCGGCAGTCCCTGTCGCCCTTTGCCCTTGCCTTTGCCGCCCTTGCCTTTTGCCGGGGACTGAGCGCGTACCTTCGAAGGCAAGGGCGAGCTGATGGCGGCTTTCTTCCGAGGTGGAGGTGTGGATGCGCTGGGTGGGGTCGAGGCCGTCTTTGATGTGTCCAGGTTCGCACGAGATCGGCCGTCATGCCCCGAGCTGGGGGCGCAGTCCCCTGGTAGCCCGACGGGAGGCCACTTCAATTAATGAGCACATATGTTAGATTTTGCAAGTTGAGTGTACTGAGTAGGATGTAATCTAAAATGTGTAGGATTTACCGATTGTATTAGAAGACACTTCTTGGGCCACTGTACGTAGGAGCCCATTGCCTTAGCAAGTGTCTGTTGTTCCTCTGTTGGGACTGGCAACGGAGAATCATTGTAGCCCGGCATGGCCATGTCCACCTGTACCTTTGCGAACCCCAACCGCAGAGGTACACTGACGGATATACGAAGCCGTGTCCAACCACTTCCTGGCCGGCGCCTACGTGATTCCGTAGGATGCAGCCCTCCGGCTTCTACAAATTTGTAACAATTAAAACAGGTTAGCGAAACAACTCTAAAAGAATGGGAGTGGCATCAACTTAAGTGCACAGATGAAGGCTTGCAGCACCTCAAGTAGATCCACTAGATCCGCGAGGACCTTCGAAGCGCAACTGCTTATCCGACCCCGCAGGGTACCGTCGTCCTGGGTATCCGCATCTGCACTCTTGGCCAGCAATGCTTCTCTCAACCGTGCGAGCTCTTCCCTAATTTGTGCGACCTCAGACTGCACCTCAGACTGCACCTCAGCCTGCATCTCCGCCCGTACCTCAGCCCGTATCTTATCGGAGAGGTCGGCTTCCTCTTCCTTCCAGGAGCGGGCCTTCTTCCTCGGTGGAGCCGGATCTGCGAAACCGGCCTTCCACGATACAATGGCTCCCACGGCCCGTGTTCGCCCGGGATGCTCCTTATTTCCTAGAGCCCGGGTGAGGATGTCGTTCTCCCTCTGCGGGGTAAACAATCCCTCCACTGCCTCCTTCTCAAAAGAGATCTGTTACATTTGAAGGTACCTTGTGAGACAAATTGCCTTATGTACACTTGTGCGCACACAGTTTACGAGGTTAGCCAACTTACCATTCACCTCACAACGTCGGCGTCCCCAGGGGTTGCGAACTGCACAGACCCCGTGGAAGACACGGACCCCCTCCCCCTCCCCCTCCACCATCGCTTGCACCTCTCATCCCGGATCTCGGAGAGCGGCAACTCAGGGGTGTCGATGACAGGGTTTTGCTCGTCTTCCTTCTTCCACTGCTCCTCCTTCCCCGCATAGCCCTGGGATCCGAGCCGATGCGGGTGGTCGTTCCTCTTCTGGATCGCCCTATTCTTCTCGCTAAGGGCCTTGAACTCCTCAGTCCCCTTCTGCTTGGTGAATTCCTCCCATACCTCCTCCGATATGAAGGGGTACTTCTCGCAAGGAGATTTCCCCGCAGCGAGGAAGTTACTGACGAGCCATCTCTTAAAGGTTTTCCATGTTCTGTTCATGTCCTTCAAGTAGGCCGTCCTAGGTGTATCGTCGGGGATGTTCCACTTAGCCTGTTTTCAAAAAATGCATACAATTAATTAATCACGAGTTAGTTAAACTTTAGTATAAGCCAAGAGAACGTGATTACGAAAGAGTTCAGCGATTTCAGTTAATTTAACCTTCACTTCCGCCCACAACCTATCCGTCTCGTCCGCAGTCTCGTCCTTCCAGCTCTGGACGGTGATCTTCACCCTTTCTTTCGCCAACAGCCCAACGTAGGCCGCGTACTTCCCAGCATTCTTTCCAATCGGCCTCCCAAATTGGTTGAACTCACAAGAAAGATCCGTGCGTTTGGCCAAACGGCCCAACGTCGTTGCGCCTCGCCCCACCCTCTTGCGCTGGGATGTAACAACTGCATCTTCAGTTACGTTGGGGTTGGCCCCAGTCGAACCACTAGTACCATCCGATGAAGACGACGACATGTCTTCCCCTACAAAACCATCAACAAACCATATGGCAATTAATTCGCCTTGGAGTTCCATAACTCAGCTCAGGACTGGAGACTAATTAGGGCGGCAAAAGGGAAAATAATACAAAAAGAAAGACATGCATAAATTACTTCCTGAACTGTTCAGAAATATTTTCTATCGGTAAACACATGAGCTGCCGATAGACCATATCAATTACCTCCACAGGAGACAATTTTCTATCGGCAACCCCGTCAGATACCGATAGAACATAACAATTGTCGTGGTATTAAGAATACCCCGGCAGGTTTTGAAGACGATCCTGGCGAAGATTACACGACGCGGGTTGACCGGGTGACCGGTCGTCCCCCGCCGGACAAACACAAAAATTGACACGAGGATTTATACAGGTTCGGGTCCCGGTGGGGGCCCTAGTCCTGTCGACGCGCTCCCGACCGGAGTCGGCTGGGGAGGCTCTCTCCGGGGGAGAGGCTTCCGGAGGACGCCTGTGAGTTTAGCTATTCCAATGACAATGGATTGATCCTTTACAACTGAGGGGTACAAGGGCTATTTATAGCCAAAAAAGAAGCAAAAAACCTAAACTACCCCGGAAGCCACCGTCGAATTGAGGGGTAGCAACGTCTTTCTCCCGGTCAAACGCCTTGGATGCTTGACAGGTGGTCGCTGGTTCCCGAGGCGCCCCTCGCGTGACCTGCACGTGATGAACAACCAGGGACTTTACCTTTTAGGAGGGCGGTGACATCCGGGACATGCCCCGGAAGCGAGTGTTGATCGAAGGATGCCGACTAGAGGGGGGGTGAATAGGCGGTTTTAAAATTTTCTTCCAATTTAGGGTTTAACAACCTAAGATTGCAATAACAAATATTCTAAGGATAAGAAAAATTAATTCAATTCAGATTTAGCAAGTTATATGAAACTACTAGCAACAATTCAATCACAATGAAAATTAAGCAAGTAGTAGAGGTAACCGAAGAGATCAAGTTTTTCCCGAGGTCTCGGAAATTTGCCGATTTCCACTAATCCTCGTTGAAGCGCTCTTCGCTTGAGCTTAAGCTTCGATTCCACTAGAGGTAGCCCTTCTCCACTCCGGATAGGCGAGCTCCAAACCTTTACAACCACTCGCCGGGCCTCTCCGACACACCGTCGATGGAGAGATCGCCGGACCTCCCGGGTCGTCTAGGTGACGGCAATCACCAAGAGTAATAAGCCTAGCACCTTGCTTGATCAACCTCAAAGCTTGATGAACACAATGCAAATGCAACAAGGCTTGGAACCAAATCCACTCAACTAGCACTCAAGAATTCTCAAGTTTTGACTCCAATTGCTAGAGAATGGATGTGTAAGAGCTTGCACACTGTTGCTCAGGGTTTATGAAGTGTATTTCGTGTGTGTATGACATCTACAACAGTGATCTATTTATACTCTCAACAAAAACGGTCGAAATCAAGAAGATTGGGCGAAAATTGTACTGGCCGGACATTGTCCGGCCACTTCGGACAATGTCCGGTCAGTACAAAAGTTTTGACCGTTATTCACGTGAATTGCGAGTGTCAGTAGCCGTTCGAATCAAAATGTGAAGGCCGGACAGATGTATTTGTCCGGACAAAATGTCCGGACAGATGCATTTGTCTCTGTTAACACCCTTGTTGAAAATGAAGTGTACACGCCGGACAGATACATTTGTCCGGACAAAATGTCCGGACAGATGTATTTGTCTCTGTTAACACTCAACACAATATACTCCAGATTTTTGTATAGGCCGGACATATAGGATTTGTCCGGACAAAATGTCCGGACAAATAGATTTGTCTCTGTTAACACGGCCCTAGCACTAGCCAGGATTTTGTATTGGCCGGACATTGTCCGGTCACTTCGGACAATGTCCGGTCACTTCGGACAAATCCTCCGGACAGGTGTATTTGTCTCAAATCACTAAGCTGCGAACATTTGTACTGGCCGGACATTGTCCGGTCACTTCGGACAATGTCCGGCCTTCACCGGACAGATGTCCCGGACAAATGGATTTGTCTCTGTTGCGCGTGTTTGCAAAGTACTGAGTTTGTTTGTATTGGCCGGACATTGTCCGGTCACTTCAGACACTGTCCGGCCAGTACAAACTGAAAACTGACTTCTGAATTTTTTACTCAGCTTTTGATTTGGGGCAAAAGCAAATGCAAATATGCTTCTAAAGACTTCAAAGTTGATCAAGATACTTGTGCTAAGACCCCTCTTAATAGTACGACCATCTAACCTAGAAAAATTCAAAACGAGAAGACGCTAGGTTTAGGTATTTGTACTTTTGTCGAGATTTTCGTCGTTTTCGCTTTACGGAGTCTTGATAGCCTTGCTTTGTCTTTTCTTGATGCTTTCTCCTTTGATTTACCTGTGTCTCATATACAGAGATTAGTCGCAAATCTAACGGGTGTCATTAATCACCAAAATCCTAATCGGGGCTCAAGATTCAACAGCGAGGTCCCGGGGGGCCAAATGGCGGCGCTCGGGACATGCCCCGGAAGCGAGGTCCCGGGGGGCCAAATGGCGGCGCCCGGGACATGCCCCGGAGGCACGGTCCCGGGAGCCAAAAGGCGGCGCCCGGGGCAAGCACCGGAGGCACGGACCCAGGAGCCAAAAGGCGGCGCCCGGGGCAGGCACCGGAGGCCACGATCCCCGGGCAAATGGCGGCGCCCGGGACCCTTCCCGGAGGCAAGGTCCCGGGGGCCAAATGGCGGCGCCCGGGGCAGGCACCGGAGGCCACGGTCCCCGGGCAAATGGCGGCGCCCGGGACCCTTCCCGGAGGCAAGGTCCCGGAGGCCAAATGGCGGCGCCCGGGACATGCTTCGAAGGCACGGTCCCGAGAGCCAAAAGGCGGCGCCCGGGACATGCCCCAGAGGCAAGGTCCCGGGGGCCAAATTGCGGCGCCCGGGGTAGGCACCGGAGGCACGGTCCCGGGAGCCAAAAGGCGGCGCCCGGGGCAGGCACCGGAGGCCACGATCCCCGGGCAAATGGCGCCGCCCGGGACCCTTCACGGAGCCAAGATCCCGGGGGCCAAATGGCGGCACCCGGGGCAGGCACCGGAGGCCACGGTCCCTGGGCAAATGGCGGCGCCCGGGGCATGCTCTGAAGGCATGGTCCCGGGAGCCAAAAGGCGGCACCCGGGACATGCTCCGAAGGCACAGTCCCGGGAGCCAAATGGCGGCGCCCGGGACATGCTTCGAAGGCACGGTCCCGGGAGCCAAAAGGCGGCGCCCGGGACATGCTCCGAAGGCACGGTCCCGGGGGCCAAATGGCGGCGCCCGGGACATGCTCCGAAGGCACGGTCCCGGGAGCCAAAAGGCGGCGCCCGGGGCATGCACCGGAGGCCACGATCCCCGGGCAAATGTGAACTTACCTGGACTTAGTTACGCGGAGATTTCCCCCAACAGCAGCCCCCCATGCCCCCCGGGGACGAGGCTTGAGTCCCCGGTGGGAATGGTTACGTTATCGGGAAAATCTCCGGACGAACTCTCCGAACGAGATCACCGGATCTGCTGCGACGCTTCGGTTTTTGTGCCGGGCGTTTATGGCCACGCCGTTTTCGCCATAAATGCGCACGTGGTTCGAACCGGCGTCTCGATTTACGCGCCCTTCCCTTCGTTTCCCGCGCACGGTTTGAATTTAGATGGCCCAGATTGCTCCGCGGGGTACCACGTGGCGCGCATCTAGATCACGGCCGGCCTCTATAAATAGGGCCTTAGGGGGCCCCGGAGGCTCATTCCAAATTTCCAACTCCAGCATTCAGCTCTCTCGGTAGCGCTCTCCCGGTAGCTTTTCCGGTAGCAGTTTTCGGTAGTCACTTCTGGTAGCGAGCGTCCGGAAACTTTAGCCGTAGCCTCCTGAAAAGTTAGCCACCAAAAAAGAAAGCTAACCTCATGGCGCCCAAAGGTCGAGCAAAGACCATGGAAGTGCCTCTGGAGGAAATCCCCATGGATTTCCTCTGGGCCTCGGAGTTCTCAGCCTCGGACGCGGAGTCCATGGTCGAGCGAGGTGTCGTTGAAGACGGGGACATCCGGGTCCCCGTGAAGAAGGACGGAGCCCCCCGCCCTAGGCCCGGAGAGGTCGTGGCCTTCGAGGCCTTCCTCGAGGCGGGGCTCCGGCTCCCGGTGCATCCGATGCTCCGGGAGTTTTTGAAGGAGTACGGGGTGGCTCTCAACCACCTCACCCCGAACGCGCTCGTCCGTATGGGCCTTTTCATATGGCTCTACGAGACAGCGACCGGGCGAGAGCCCACCCTCCGTGCCTTCCGGTACTTCTACGAACCGGCGGCGCGGAGCTCCCACCTGGTGAAGGGGGGACCGAAGTCCCCCTTCGGTTCGGTGATGGTCCAGATGCTGCCCTCCCGGGTGGCGGACTACCCGGCGGCGGCCTCCCGAGACCATTGGGGGGACTGACTCCGGAGGTGGTTCTACCTCCGGGTCCGGGACGAGGCGGTAGTGTACGCCCCGGAGCCCCCCACCTACAGCCGCTCGTCCGCGCCGAAGCCGCCGGTGTGGACGGACGAGGAGTTCGAACTCCTCGGGAAGGTGGTGCTCACCAAGAAGACCCGCTCGATGCGGGACGCCGCCGAGGAGCTGATGCTCCTGCGGATCTCCGCCTTCTCATGCGGGAGAAGGGGGATCGGCATGGGTCCGGAGCAGCGGCCTCCGGTCAAGCCGGTAACGAGGTGTAAGTTCCTTCCCTGCGCCTTTGCATTTACAGTTTTTTATGAAAATTGACTAACTCTTTACCTCTTGCAGTGCGGCCGTACCCGGCGGCGAGGGAAAAGGCGGAGAACCTCCTGGGGAGGTACTTCGCCGATGAACATGAGCGCGTCGTGTGCCTCGTGGGGGAGGGTCCTCCCCGGAACCTGGTGGTGGCGGCCTACGGGCTTAAGCTTCCGGAGAGGAAGCCCCTTCCCACCCCCGGGTCTCACAAGCGGGGGAAGGACCCGGCCGGGGGCTCGGAGCCTAAGAGGGCCCGGGTCCAAAAGTCCCTTGGCCCGGCGACGACGCCGGCAGCGACGCCGGTGAGGGCCCGGGACGCGACTCCCGGGACCGAGCGTGCCCGGGCGGGGACCCAGGCAGAAGCGACGCCTCCCCCCCCAAAGGCCCCCGTTGAGGCTTGGGGGAAGGAGCAGGTTATTGGCGGGGCGGAGTCCGATTCGGCGGACTACGCCCCGTCGCCAGTCCCGGTGGCGCTCCTCTCGCCTCTCCGGGTAGCATTGGCGCCGGAGAGGCTGGAGGTAAGGTTCGCGGAGGACTCGCCTCCGTGTGTTTGGCCGATGGACGAGGGGGGGAGCCCCTCGGTCTACGAGGTCCCCCCGGAGGAGGAGGCCCCGAGGACCTTCCGGCCCGGGGCGGGGAAAGGTCCGATGATCCCCCCCGGGCGGGGACCCCCGCCGAAACTTCGTCGCCGTCGTCTTCAGAGGGGACCTCCTTGGTGACGAAGACGCCGGCGACGCCGGATGTGCTCCCGGACTCCGAGGTCCGGGCCCCCCCCCCCCCGGCCGCGACGGCGGCACCGGGTGAGAGACCCCCCTGCTTCCCGCGGGGGAAGTTGCCCGCTATGTGGAGGGCCTGCACACCCGGAAGGTGCAGGCCTTCGTCGCGGGGGGAACGCTCCACGAGCGTTTCCAGGGGCTTGAGTCCCTCGGAGCCCAGGTGACCCAAGTTCTCAATGTTTCCGCTTGCTTCCTTCACGAGATTTTTCTAACTTTGTATGCATATTGTAGGTGGCAACTGTTACCTGGGGCCTTGAGCAGCGGGTTGCCCGGCTGCTCAAGGAAGCGGAGGGGCGGGCCGCGGCCTCCGTAGGGCAGCGAGAGGAGGCCCTCCGGGAGCGCGACGCGGCCCTTGAGGAGCTGTCTCGGGTCCGGGCCCAAGTGCACGTTTCGGAGGACGTCAACAACAGCCTCCGGGAGGAGGCCAAGGCGAAGGAGGGGGCGCTCCGGGAGCTCGAGAGCTCGAGCATCCGGGCGATGGCGGACGCAGGCCGCTCCGTCCGCTCGGCCCTCGAGAGCCTTGGCGTAAGCCTTGGCTCTGGGAGCCGCCCGGAGGTGCCCCTGGCGACCCTCGCGGAGGCTGTGCGTTTTCACAACGTGCAAGTCTCCGCCATCCCGGAGGCTGCAGACGCCCGGGCGCGGGGCCGGGCGATCCCTATAATCGCGGCCGCCGCGGGGCTCGTCTAGTTCCGGGGTGTCGGCGCCTGAGCGATTGGGGGCCGCATTCCTCGAAGCTTCCCAGACTCCTTTGAGCCCACGCGCCGGGAGGTCGAGCAACTGGCCGGGGGATTCTACGACCGGATCATCCGGGCGAGGTTCTCGCGCCGGCGCCTTCGGCAGGAGACGCCCCAACCCCGGCCTCGGAGGAAGCCCCCCGGGGGGAGGACGCCAATGCAAAAGTATGAGCCTCCCCCCGGGTCTTTAGCTAGGGCCCTTTTTATTTTGTTAGGCTTTTTGATTCCGGTAGCTTCTTAGGAGAAGCCCCGGACACTTGTAAAAAGACATTTTGGAATGCAATATAATTGAAAATTTTCTAAGTCCTTGTATTGGATGAAATGTTACCAGGGTTCCCAGGAGGTTACTCCCGGGCGAAGGTCCGGGAGAGGCTCTCCGGGGGACGCCCAAGCGGCTTTGATATTGTTGAGCCTCGTCTCCGGGGGGCGCGGCGGGGATACTGTCCGGGAGCCCGTCCTGTTGAGGTGGCGCCCGGAGTGGCACTTGGGCAACTTCGACAACAATCGCGCCGAATTAACGCCCCCTAGTCCGGGCGTCCAGATGGTGCCTCCTCTTCGGATACTCCCACCGGTGGGGTATGAGTTCTGGCCCGAAGATGTGCTCCGGGATGCTCAGCGCCGCGTGCGAGCACTGTACCGGGACTTGGCCCGGGAGATAGCGGAGATGCTCCGAGAGCTTTAGGCGTAGGGGATTTAGAATGTAGAAGATCCCCCGGGTTAGAACCCGGGTTGTACCGTTTCCGAAGCCCACCGGAGGGGGAAATGTCCTCCGGGTTTCGTAATGAATAAAGATGTATGTTTGTTCGCCTCTTTTTATTCTTTCTTCTTCGATGGTCCGGACGACTCATTTCAATAAGAATGAGTTATGCTTGTTCGTGGGCGCCCCGGGGGTCCCCTGTCCCGCCCCGCCCACAGCGGGCCGGAGGGGAGCTCCGCGCGCTGTGTGGGTAGCAAGGCCCCCCCGGGGTGAGTATAACCTGTAACATCAGAATTCTCCTAAGTTAGAAAATTCTAAAACGGGTTTTGCAAGGGAAGAACCTTCCGGGAGAGAATCATCCGGTCGCCGTGAGAATGGGGAGCCGGGAATAAGGTCTCCGGGAGATAATCATCCGGTCGTCGTGAGGACGGGGAGCCGGGAATAAGGTCTCCGGGAGATAATCATCCGGTCGCCGTGGGGACGGGGAGCCGGGAATAACGACAGAAATCCTGGAGATCTTGGGGGAAAATCTTTCCGGGAGAATCGTCCGATCGCCGTGAGAACGGGGAGCCAGGAATGGGTCTCCGGGGAGAAGATATCCGAGAAAACCATTAGACGTCCCGCTGGGGAGAGCGTCTACTCCTGGAGGAGGAAGTGCCCGATGACGGGTCTTGAGTGTTTGGGTAGGGGACTAGTCTCCCAAAGTGACTCATTATCACGGCCACTGGGGACCGGGTTGCCGCTTACACCCTCAGTCCACGAGGGCTGATCGTAAGCCGCCCTACAGGAGGGACTTGTTGGGACAGGGCCCACTTCCTCACGGAGAGGGCATCCTCACAGGGAGGGCATCATCGCGGGGAGGGCATCGCCGTTAGGGGCGGTAAAAGAGAGGAACCTGCAGTGAGACAATTGAACAAAAGCTATGTATTGATTAACAAAATGTACAACGCCCCCCCCCTGCGAAGCCGCGAAGGGGGAGGAAAAAGTAACTACAGCGTCCCTCCTGCCCCTCCGGCGTGATCGCTCCGGGGGAGGGGACAAGCCCGTAAGGCTAAACATAGAACTTGCGAAGTAAACGCAAGTTCCACGTGTGCTTCAGCTCCTGCTCTTGAAGGTTGGAGAGCTTATAAGCCCCTGAGCCCAGGACCGCGGAGATCCTGTAGGGGCCCTCCCACTTGGGGGAGAGCTTCCCCTGGGCTTGAGGGTCTGTAACGCGCTTGAGGACAAGGTCCCCAAGGCGAAAAGCTCTCTCGCGCACGCGTTGGTTATACGCGCGTGCCATCTCGCACTCGTAGATGGTGTGGCGGAGGAGCGCTCGGTCGCGTTCCTCCTCCACGAGGTCGATTTCCAGCCGCCGGTTGTCTTCATTGGCCTGGTAGGCTGCAGCCGTGGCCCCGTTTAGGAGCTCAACCCGTAGCGACCGGAAGCCGATCTCCGGGGGGAGTACTGCCTCCGCCCCGTAGACCAAAGAAAAGGGAGCATGCCCCGTTGCACGGGATGGGGTTGTGCGCATGGAGCAGAGGATGCTAGGAAGCTCCTCTGCCCACTCGCCCCGCTTAGAAGCAGTTTGTTCGAGTCTCCGGCGTAACCCTTGCAGGATCACGCCGTTGACTCTTTCGACAGCTCCATTGCTCTGGGGATGGGCCACCGAGGCGAAGTGGATGACGACCCCTAGGCCTTCGCAGAATTCCCGGGAATAAGCCGAGTCGAATTGGGTCCCGTTATCCACGGTGATTTCCCGGGGGACACCAAAACGACAAACGACATTTTTCCAGAAAAACCGCTGAACGGCCCGGGAGGTGATGCTAGCCAAGGGCTCTTCCTCGACCCACTTTGTAAAGTAGTCGACCGCGACCACCGCATACTTGTATCATCCGGGCGCTGGGGGGAAGGGCCCCAAGAGGTCCATCCCCCAGCGCACGAAGGGCCAAGTGATGGGGATAGTCTGCAGCGCTATGGGGGGGAGGTTCGAGCCCTTGGCCATCTTCTGGCATGCCTCGCACGCGGAGACAAGGTCTCGCGCGTCGTGCATGACCATAGGCCAGTAGAAGCCCTGCCGAAGGGCTTTGGCGGCGATGGCACGCGGGGCTAGGTGAGAGCCACAGCTCCCTGCATGAATGTCTTCGAGACGTTGAAGTCCCTCCGGCCGGGGGAGGCAGCGTAGGAGGGCGGAGGCCCCCCGCTTGTAGAGCCTCCCCTCCAGCAGGACATATGCCCGGGCGTTGGCCCGGAGGCGCTTAGCCTCGGTCTCGCTGGGAGGGTCCCCCTCCCCCTTGATGAAGGAGATGAGGGGGTCCATCCATGACGAAGGACGGATGATCTCGGCGACCTCCGGGACCGGAGGCTCGTCGCCTGTGTCTGGGGAGGCCACCGAGGGCTTCGTGATGATTTTCAAGAAGGCCCCCTTGGGGAGCAATTCCCGGGCGCTCGCTGCCCGGGCCAATGCATCGGCCCGGTCATTCTCCCTTCGCGGGATATGCCGGGCCTCAAGGCCGTCGAAGTGCCGCTCCATCTTCCGTACTTCCTGCAAGTAAAGACTTAGATTTGCGTCATGGCACTGGTAAAACTTGTCCATTTGGCAGACAACGAGCTGAGAGTCTCCCTTCACTAGGAGGCGCCGAATCCCCAGGGAGCGCACAAGGCGCATCCCGAGGAGCAGAGCCTCGTATTCGGCGACGTTGTTGGTTGCGGGGAACTCGAGTCGCGCGGCGTACTCGAGCTCCTTCCCCTCGGGGCTTCGGAGGACTACCCCCGCGCCAGCCCCGGCGAGACACAGCGACCCGTTGAACAGCAGGGTCCAATGGTCACTGCGTCGGGGCGGCACAAGGAGATCTTCGTCCCCGGACCCAGAGGCGGGAGTCCACTCTGCGACGAAGTCGGCGAGGACCTGCGATTTGATGGCGGAGCGGCCGGTAAGGGACAGGGAGAAGGGGGCAAGCTCGGCCCCCCACTTCCCAATCCGGCCGGTGGCTTCTTTGTTCCGCAGTACCTCCCCAAGGGGGAGGGACGACGGGACGGTGATGGGGTGCCCCGGAAGTAGTGGCGGAGCTTCCGGGACGCCATGAGGAGGGCATAGCAAATCTTCTCCATCTCCGTGTACCGAGTTTTGGCCCCTTTGAGGGCCTCACTGACGTAGTACACGGGATGCTGCCCCCCCTTGCTCCTTTACCAAGACCGCGCTGACGTCGACGGGGGTCGTGGCGAGGTAGAGGAGCAAGGGCTCTTCCGGAGACGGACTCATGAGCATTGGAGGGCTCGAGAGGTACTTCTTGAGGTCGTTGAAGGCTTCCTGGGCCTCGGGGGTCCAGCGGAACCCCTCGAGCCCTCGGAGAATCTTGAAGAACTGGAGGCCCCGCTCCCCTGACAGGGAGACGAAGCGGCTGAGCGCGGCTAGGCGGCCGGAGAGCCGCTGGACATCCTTGACGGAGCGCGGTGGGGGCATGTCTAGGAAGGCCCGGATCTTCTCAGGGTTTGCCTCAATGCCCCGCTGGGACATGAGGAAACCTAGGAGCTTCCCCCCGCGCACCCCGAAGGCGCACTTCTCCGGGTTGAGTTTGAGCCCGAATGCGCGGAGGTTGCGGAAGGTCTCTGCGAGGTCGTCAACGTGGGAGGCTGCGCGGGGGCTTTTGACGACCGCGTCGTCTACATAGACTTCGACGTTGCGGCCGACTTGATCTTTGAAGACCAGCGTCATCAGGCGCTGGAAGGTGGCTCCCGCGTTCTTGAGCCCGAAGGGCATATGGAGGTAGCAGAAGGTTCCGAGGGGAGTTATGAAACTCGTCTTTTCCTCGTCCCCCTCCGCCATCCGGACTTGATGATATCCCGAGTAGGCGTCTAGGAAGCTCATCAGCTCGGACCCCGCGGTGGAGTCAACGAGCTGGTCGATCCGCGGGAGCGGGAAGTTGTCTTTGGGGCAGGCGCGGTTAAGGTCGGTGAAGTCCACGCACATCCGCCACTTGCCACTTGATTTCTTGACGAGGACGGGGTTTGCGAGCTACTCGGGGTGCAGGACCTCCCGGATGAACCCCGCCTCTCGAAGCCGAGCTATCTCCGTCTTGATGGCTTCTTGACGTTCGAGGGACAGCTTCCTCAGCTTCTGCTTCACCGGGGGGTGACCGGGGGTCACTGCGAGCTTGTGCTCAATAACCTCCCGGGCGACGCCCCGCATGTCCGAAGGCTTCCATGCAAAAACATCGGAGTTTTCGCGCAGAAAGGCTGCAAGTTGCGCTGCATGGTCCTGGGGGAGCTCTGCTCCTATTTGGACAGTTTTGTCCTCGCTGCCCGGGAACAGCGGGACCTTCTGGAGGCCCCCTTCCGGACGCGGCTTGAGGAGGGGCCTCCCGGGGGGCGGCGCAGCGACGTCTGGATCCGGGGGGGGGGGGGGGCTCCCCCTCGGGCG
Organism: Pharus latifolius; assembly: GCA_019359835.1. NCBI lineage: Eukaryota > Viridiplantae > Streptophyta > Magnoliopsida > Poales > Poaceae > Pharus > Pharus latifolius. The sequence continues at coordinate 7,447,153 of CM033328.1, forward strand.
CCTTGATCATGTTGACGCTTCCTATTGTGGCAGCAGCGCGCTCGTATAGGGCACGGGCCACGTCTTGGTCTCCCCGGACGTTGATCACGCCATGCGGCCCGGGGATCTTCATGCACAGGTAGTTTTGATGGGTGGCAGCCCCCAGCCGGTTGATTGTAGTCCTCCCCATAATCACATTATAGGAGGAGGGGAGGTCCACCACGTCGAAGCGGATTAGCTCGGTCCGGTAGTTCTCCGGGGTGCCGAAGGTAATCGGGAGATCTACCTTGCCCACGGGGTGAATCGCCTTCCCCGGGACAAACCCTTGCAGGGGCCCTGCTGCCGGCTGCAGGAGCTTCTCATCCACCTGCATTTCCTTGAAGGCCTTGAGGAATAGGACGTCGGCGGAGCTCCCGCCGTCCACGAGGATGTGGGCCAAGTGGCAGTTGTAGATGGTCGCGGAGACAATGAGCGCGTCGTCGTAGGGGAAGCGTACCCCTCGCGCGTCTTCCGCCGTAAAGGTGAGGGGGACGTCTGACCACTTGGGTGGCGCGGACGCGTGTAGCACCCCCACAACCTTAACTTCACGCGCGTACTCCTTGCGCTGGCGCTTAGAGTTACGCCCGGAGGCAGACCCTCCTACGATGACGTTGATGCGGCGCTGAGAAGTCTGAAAGGGGAGAGCTTCTGAAGGCTCCCCCTCCTGCGTCTGCTGCCCCCCCGTGGGAGCGGGGAGGGCCGGAACAGCTGGCCGAGGGGGCAAGGAGGCCGGAGTCCCCCCCCTGCCCGCGCTGGTCGAGGAACGCCGCGAAGTGTTGCAGCAGCTGGTGGCAATCTCGGGTAGCGTGGGTACTGGACCCGTGGAAGCTGCACCACGGTCCTTCCCGGCTCCTCCCCCCGGGGCTTTCCCGGCCGCGCGAAGACTGTCCTCCCCCGTGGCCTCTCGGCTTGGGAAAGGGGCGGTTGCCCTTCGGGGGGTCACGCGAGCCGCCTCCGCCCTCGAGGACAAAGGCGTCCCGAGGCCGTGGTTCGCTGCGCCCCCCCTGCCTGGGGCGCTTGAGGGGATCCCGGGCCCCCCGGTCGACGGGGGCGGGAGCCCCTTGGGTCTTCTTCCAAATGTCATCTTCCTCCGCGTGAGCGTACTTTTCGAGTACATTGAAGAGCTCGTCGGCGGAAGAAGGGCAGCTTCGGGAGAGTCTTCGATGGAGCTCCCCCAGTAGGATCCCACTCTTGCAGGCTTCGATTACTGTAGAGTCCGGGACATGGGCCACTTTGCTTTTCACTTGGGCAAAGCGCTTGAAGAAGCTTCTGATGGTTTCTCCAGTCCTCTGACGGACGGTGTAAAGCTGGGAGGAGTCCAGGGGGACGCACGTAGTTCCCTTGGAAATTGGCGTAGAATTCCCACTTGAGCTGTGAGAAGGACTTGATGGAGCCCGCCTTCAGGTTGTAGAACCAGGAGCGGGCAACGCCGGTGAGATAGAGGGGGAAGACGTTGCACTGGACGGTCTCATCCCCCCCTGCCGCGGAGATGGCTGTGGAGTAGACCTGCACGAACTCGTAAGGATCCGCCTCGCCATTATAGTGCTCGATGTGCGGGGGACGGTATGGCCGCGGCCATCGGATACTGCGGAGTCTTCGACACAGGGGCTGGTTAGCCCCCTGAACTTCCCGGGGGGAGCCCCGGTCACTGTCTTCTTTAACGGGGGACGCCCCCTCATTGTCAGAGTTTGGGAGCGGCCCGAGGGGTCTGCCGGAGTGGTTGTAACGACGTTTCTCTTCCGGGACGGGGCTGATTTCTCGGACGTCCGGACTCCCCTCCGAGGAGGCTGGTTCTTCGGCGGGTCTCTTCCCCTGACCGGTGCGAGAGTGAGGCTCCCCGCGACGACGGCCCCGGGAGAAACTGACCTGTTTCGCCGGGGGAGGGAGCTCGTGCACTGCAGCTGCCGGCCCGGAGGCTACCGGGGCCGATTGGGGGGAGCCCCCTGCGAAGACCCCCGGGACCGGAAAGGGGGAAGCCCCTGTATCATCCGGAACTGGGGAGGGGGCGCCCGCGGCGACGTTTAGATCCGAAGTGGAGGGAGCCCCCATGGCAACGACCGGAACCGGAAAGGGGGAAGCTCCTGTAGCATCCGGAACCGGCGGGGGGGAGCCCCCCCCGGCGACGTCCGGGACCGGGGAGCCAATGCGGGGGGAAATTCGCTGAGGCACGGGAGCTGCTCTGTCGACCGGCCCCGGTGCGGTAAACGCGACGCGAGGGGCGGGACTGGCTCCCGGCGTAGGAATAACCCCCGGCATAAAATGACCCCCCAGTCCCGGGAACGGGCCAGGAACGGGGTACCCCCCTGGTGCCACGAAGGGCCCGGGCATGAAGTAGCCTCCCGGCACGGGGACAGGCCCAGGTGCCGGGAAGGGTCCGGACGTATATCCCGCAGGGGGAGGGAACCCCCCGGCAAGATCATACGGGGTAGACAGACCCCCGGAGGCCGGAGGGGCCGCCGGGTAACCCATAAACGGGGGCATGCTCCCTGGATACGGGTGTGCCGAGAATGTGGGGGCCGGGGGCCGCGCCAACACGCTGAGGAGCTCGTCCATAGAGCGCTGGGCGTGTAACACCCTGAGTTAGGGGTGAAAACTTCCTTTTTCATAAATAGCATGCATGCATGTATCTGTAGTAATAGCCAGATCAGTATCTATCCTAAACCCTAAAATCTCCAAAATCTATCCTGTGACCTCAAATCAAGATCAGATTGTTCAGATGTGATCTATTAGTTATCCTGAATCTAAAAGCCTTCAGAACCTAGATCCAATTCTATTTCTAAATTCCAGAATTATCAACTTCTTCCGTTTTCGAAAACAGAAATACCTTATATTACCCAAATACTCTAAGTTTCAGAAATACAGATTTAATCCGAATCTTGACCAAGTTCAGACTAGATTATTCCTGGAATATGATCATGGGTATGTCAATACCTTAATATAAAAAGTTGACAGCCAGATTTCACCATCTAGACTCTTTTCACAAATCAGTCCAAGAGTTATCGCAAATTAGTCCTTATCTGATATCTGAAAACCCAAAAAGGCTAGAATCTCCAGATTAACTTCAAACTCAAAATCTCTTCGGCAAATCTTCTCAAAATGCTATTTGCCACAAGTTTCTCTTCTGTGCAGATATCAAAATCGAACCCTAAATGCCAGGATTCGAAATCGACAAAACTTAAACCTTATTTTACCCTAAATTACCCTATTTTCAGTTTGTATCGAAAACTATTCAAATGTGCTAAACCTTATCAATTATCTTTGCCAAATACCCTGTTGAATATAATCTACCAGATTAGTGAAATCAAATTCAACTCTAACCTTCCAAATCTCCAGAATTACAGATTGGTCCAAATGTGAAAATCAAATATTGCAAATCAGTCCATTTTCGACCAGGCCAACTGCTGTACACGACCAGAAGCCTTGCCGTGTTTCCTTGCGCCGTGCACGCTCGCCGCCGGCCAAGCTTCGCCGCACTGTGACCGTGCATGCCAGTACGCACGTGTCCTCGCTCCAGCTGGTGCCGTGGCAAGGCCGCTGCTACGTCGACGACCAGTGCTTGCTCCCGCGCGCGACCAGCAGTGACTTTGTCAGCAATCCATCGCCACGTAGCCTCGCCGCGCCAGTACTTGTCGCCACCGCTTGCTACAAGCTTTGCCAGGTCCCGATGAGGCGACATTGTGATCAGTTGAAAGCTTGTCGCCGTCGCATCACCGCTTTTGCTGTGTCTTCGCCGCTGATGTCCAGCACGCAAGCAACCTCCTCACAGCAGTCAATCACTTCGTTGTTCCCCTTTGCCATCTTTGCCTGACCTATTTAAACGCTCCTGTGTGCAGCAGCTTCTCCACACATCACCAGGACTTAACCAATTTCCAAATTTCACCGCTGCAGTCGTCTTCTCCGGCGAGCCATCGAGGAGGCTCACGGTGACAACTCATTCCACATCATCTCTTGCCAAATTAACAGCATCTGTGAGTTCCCCTCGTCTCCCTCATCGTGCTGTACCATCTAATTGGACTACCTTGCATTTTATCGCCGGTGATCGCCGGGATTGCTAAATGCCCTGTTCCGGCAATGTAGCTCGAATTACTCCAAATTAGCTTTCGTATCTGTAATCAAAATTTATCAGTAAGCTAAATCAAGCAAGCCTGTGAAGTTGGATGTCGGATTTAAGCAAGAATCGAACCTTTTCCCTAAACCGAGCTTCACCAGAAAACCGGCGATCGTCGCCAGGCTTCTCCAGTGATCCTCCGGCCAATACAATCGTACCAGAAGCTTCCCTATACCTCCTAGATGCTCTCCAAGCAAGGAATTAAGTTCTTGTTGCCTGTAGCAGGAACCCCCAATCAGCAGTGCTTCTTCTCCGGCGCCGATGACCGGAAAAGTGTTCCCGGCCGTTTCAGCCCAAATCACCTTGTCATTTAGATGTGCCTTAGCTTCCTGAGCATTTTTGTCTTCTAGCTCGACACCTAAATCAGCCTAGATCAGAAGTTATAGCTTTGCCAAGTTTTTGTCCAGAACAGCTCCAGTGCAGCCAGTTCATCTCTGTTCATCATCAAATTTCTTGCTTTCCAGCCATTTCTTGCCCTAGATCCTGTTGACTTAATTGTTCCTGTTACTCAAGCCTACCTCCCAGACAAAGTGGTGCATCATTTGGAGCTCCAGATCAAAAGTTATGCTAAGCCCTAGTTTTTGGCATTGTCAGCTCTATGCCAGAGCTTGTCAGCCAGTGGCATTGACCTTATTTACCCACTTCTGGTTGTGCAATTTGAAATCCACTTTGTCCACTGAATTTGTAGAGTTGTGATCTACATTTTCTTCTACTACCACAACTTGAGATAAGCATCCTAGCTTTTCTTAAAGCTATGTCCAAGCTTTGATCCGAATGTCGATCTGTTGACATTCGGTGTTTTGATTAAACCAACCACAAAATTGTTATCCCTATTGCAATCCTGAAACCCTAAGATTATCTAATCACCATCCTTAGCCCAAATTCCTTGAAACCCTAGAATCTCAGTTCAGTTTGCAGTTCAAATTATCACCAGTTTAGTTCAATCATTCTTGTTGAGCATTTCTGCATATAAGTCATAAAACATTTTAAATATTATAAGTAACCATTGTGTGTTGCTTGTCGTCGAGCAGATTCAGAAGCTGACTTTGAAGATTTTGCTGTTGACCCGTCTTCGACTGCTGTATTTTACGACGCGGAAGGCAAGTCATATTCTTGGTCATCTTGAACCTATATTTTAAATGTTGCTATAATATAACCTTGAATATAGGCAATATTGCATGTGAAAGATTGAGAATGGTTGATTTATCAATTGGCAGTACTAGACTGGTTATCGGTGAAATGTGAAATAAACATGTTTTGAGCCATGGACTATTATATGTATTTATATACTTATATTCATGAAATAAAACCCCTAGCCGTGACCAGAAAAATGGTGTGGATGGCTGTAGCACTGGAGGTGCTAGACTGCAAAGGAATGCAGGCACTGAAGGTGCAGGGTTGTGGATGGTCTGGTCACTGGCATATAAGGACTAGAACCTTGTGTTGTGCGTCTAGTGGCATGAACAACGTGCTAACCGCAAGCCTGGTATGGGACAGGCCTGAACAAGTAATTATGTGGATCGCACATGAAACCCCTGCATGAGATGTGTAGTGATGCACGATAAACACGGAGCGCGGCTCCCACACATATCACTGAAGGTGATCAAGCACGCTGACCCAGTAATGGGAATAAGCAAAGGGGTGGAGGTTTGGATACAACCTGCCACAACTGTGCCTCGCTGAGAGCCACAGGGTCGGGGGTGAATTGTAAGTGATACATAACAAAAGTTCTTGTTATTTCCACCTTGCCGCTCACAGTATGAAGTGAGTCAGGGGTCCAATCATTTTGTTATGATAGGAAAGGTTTGAAAGTGGAATATCTTGCGGGTAAATTGGTACCTCTCTGCAGAGTTAAAAACGTATTCGAATACTCCGAGCTCCCGGGTTTATAGGAGTCTGCTGCGGTGGATTAAATCCACGGGGTGTGACACAAGTACTATTTTCTAAATAAAATATGTTTAATCAAGATTACCCAAATGACATGTGTTGTCATGATAAGGAGTGCTGCCGTGGGCTGTCGTGTGTCGACGTGTCGCAGTAGTGCTATAATCTAGTGAACATGAATGATGATGCTATATTATGAAAAGTGCTGCCATAAGATGAGATGAGAAAGGAAAAGATTATTTTACAAATATCCATAATTCTTGACTAGTCTAGGTTCATATCATCACTACTATATGTATCTACTCTTACCTATGACTTGCTGAGTACGTAAGTGCTCACCCTTGCAACATTCAACTCAATAGATGGAGCCTACTTTGATCAAGATGATGGCACGGAGTACTACGTGGATCCAGAAGGAGGAGAATCAATTCCGCCAGAACCCTGAAGTGTGTTGTTCTGCCGTCAACTTCTTTTGTGGGAGGGTCACCTATCTTCTGCTGCGTAGTTAAATATTTTGTTAAACCCTGAATGCCTTGTAGGCATTGTAATCCTCTTTATGTAATATTAAGGCCAGCAGGCCACACTGCTTAATATTTTGTGAGTACTCTGTTGCAATGTAATATACTCCTGTGTTTGACTCATCCTGGGAAGTCAAAGATTTGTGGTTTGGGACTAGCTGCAGCGAGCTAGGTCTTTACAGGAGTAGTCGTTGTCCCAGTTTCGGGGCGCGACAGGGCGCGGAGCTGGCCTTCCACAAGAGCCTCGAGCAGGGCATCCCGGGGAGCCGGGGGAGCCGCCGGGGGGAGACTCGTCCCAGCCGAGGTTCCCGCGACCGCCGGGAGTGACCCGGAGGTGGAGGCACCTAAATTAAGAGGAAAGGTGGGAGGCGGTACCTGGGAGTGGCCGCCTCCGGACGGAAGCGCCGGAACAGCAGTGTCCCGGAAGGGCGGCGCCAGGTCACCGGGACCGGCATCACCGGGAAGGGTGTGAGCCCTTGTTCTCGGAGGAGCCATGGCGTCTTGTCACGGGTCCCCACGAACGGCGCCAACTGTCGTGGTATTAAGAATACCCCGGCAGGTTTTGAGAAAGATCCTAGCGAAGAATACATGACGCGGGTTGACCGGGTGACCGGTCCTCCCCCGCCGGACAGACACAAAAACTGACACGAGGATTTATACAGGTTCGGGTCCCGGTGGGGGCCCTAGTCCTGTCGACGCGCTCCCGACCGGAGTCGGCTGGGGAGGCTCTCTCCGGGAGAGAGGCTTCCAGAGCACGCCTGTGAGTTTAGCTATTCCAATAACAATGGATTGATCCTTTACAACTGATGTGTACAAGGGCTATTTATAGCCCCAAAAAGAAGCAAAAAACCTAAACTACCCCGGAAGCCACCGTCGGATTGAGGGGTAGCAACGTCTTTCTCCCGGTCAAACGCCTTAGATGCTTGACAGGTGGTCGCTGGTTCCCGAGGTGCCCCTCGCGTGACCTGCACGTGATGAACAAATAGGGACTTTACCTTTTAGGAGGGCGGTGACGTCCGGGACATGCCCCGGAAGCAGGGTCCCGGGAGCCAAAAGGCGGCGCCCGGGGCAGGCACCGGAGGCCACGGTCCCCGGGCAAATGGCGGCGCCCGGGACATGCCCCGGAGGCAAGGTCCCGGGAGCCAAAAGGCGGCGCCCGGGGCAGGCACCGGAGGCCACGGTCCCCGGGCAAATGGCGGCGTTCGGGACATGCCCTGGAGGCAAGGTCCCGGGAGCCAAAAGGCGGCGCCCGGGGCAGGCACCGGAGGCCACGGTCCCCGGGCAAATGGCGGCGTCCGGGACATGCCCAGGAGGCAAGGTCCCGGGAGCCAAAAGGCGGTGCCCGGGACATGCCCCGGAGGCAAGGTCCCGGGAGCCAAAAGGCGGTGCCCGGGGCAGGCACCGGAGGCCACGGTCCTCGGGCAAATGGCGGCGTCCGGGACATACCCCGGAGGCAAGGTCCCGGGAGCCAAAAGGCGGCACCCGGGACATGCCCCGGAGGCAAGGTCCCGGGAGCCAAAAGGCGGCGCCTGGGACATGCCCCGGAGGCAAGGTCCCGGGAGCCAAAAGGCGGCGCCCGGGGCTGGCACCGGAGGCCACGGTCCCCGGGCAAATGTGAACTTACCTGGACTTAGGACTGCGGAGATTGCCCCCAACACAACTAAACCCTTTTTAGAATATGAAATCAAATAAGAGTCAAAAGAACCAACTCTAAAAGGATTAGATGCGCACTCATACGAACGTTGCCCTTTTAAATAACATGAGGTACGTGAGGGCCTTTTGAATGAAATGGCATGAGTGTAATGAGAAATATGATGCCTCTTACTAGATGAGTGTGCAATTTTTAATTTTTCCTTTTTAAATGAATTTTTATGTTCTAAAGAGAGTTTAGCAAACATAGCACTACTCATATGACATCTAATAGGATATTTGCTCAATCTGTTTATTTTACTCCTAAGTTCATCATTTTGAATTTTAGGTGCTTGAGATGATTTTGTGTCAACACAAGAAATATGATAAGAACATGATGGCATATCATCACAAGTAGATGAACTAGAAGGTATAGCACTAAAATGACTAGATGAGCTAGGCATATCAAATGAAGAACTCCTAGTACTAATACCATGGCATAACGATGAGTCACTAGAAGAATCATGGCATGAGATACTAGTATCATCCGTACAAGCATGTGAATCTATAATTAAATCATTAGATAAGTTTTCACATGAAGTACTAGTGTCCACAAGACTAGCATTTGAATTTAACCATGAATTAACAATTGAATTATTGCTAGAATGTGAGAAGAAGTTGTTGATCGAAGGATGCCGACTAGAGGGGGGTGAATAGGTGGTTTTTCAAATTTTACTTTTAATATAGTGGTTAACAACCTAAATTGCAATATCAATACTCAAATGATATGAATGACGACACAAAGTAAGTTTTACAATTTCTAAAGAGTCAAGAGCAACAATTCAATCTCTAGAAGTATAAAGCAAGTAATAGAGTGTCGACGATTCGGACTCGGAGTCCTCAGCCGAACTTATGCAGAATTTATAAATAGCGAGACCTTTCAGGGCGACCCTCCGGGAAGGTATGTAGAACAATGGAGAACCGAAGCACAAGGAAGTTTATACAGGTTCGGGCCCTCGATGGTGGGAGTAATAGCCCTACGTCCTGTTGGGATTTCACTAAGTGTGGTAAAAAGGTTTACAAAATGGAGGAAAAAGTCCTCACAGGCGAGGATTTTTCCTGTATGAATGTACAAGAGGAAGCCAGAGGAGGCTTGTAAAAGCTATCGACTTGGCTAATTTGAGAGATGTTGGATCTCTTTATCAATCTCCCGATGTCTTGATCGATGCTTCAGGCCACCCTTTTATACTGGTCGAAAGGGTGTCATGTGAAGGAAACTGCATCAAACAGTTGCTTGAACGGTTGGATGCGGTTTTTGGAACTGTTCTTAACCTCCACGCAGGTTAAACACGTGTTATTCATGAATAACTGCATGTGTTAACCTCCTGACGGTTGATCTTCCACGTGTAGGAATCTTCGGGATACTCAGAATATCCTGCTGTATGGGCAACCGAACAGATAGATTCTAAGTATCCTGGTCGGCAGACGTTCTAACCGCGGGATGTTGGCTGACCGCGCAGTATCCCGGATATCTAGTTCGCGTATAGCATACGAACTTCTGACCGCGCAAGGCTTGCGGCCTGATCGCACAAAGCCTGCGATATGATCGCGTAGAGCTTGCGACCTCATAGTGACGTCCCTCAGAACAATTTGAGTTCGTATCGTCAGATACATGTCTGGCTCGAACCTGTCTTGAACCAAAAGTCCATTAGAAGTGACCCGGGTGTCAATCCTCGTCAAGAAGTAACCGAAGAGATCGAATTTTTCCCGAGGTCTCGGAAATTTGCCGATTTCCACTAATCCTCGTTGAAGCGCTCTTCACTAGAGCTTTTGCTTCGATTCCACTAGGGGTAGCCCTTCTCCTCTCCGGATAGGTTAGCTCCGAGCCTTTACAACCAACCTCCGGGCCTCTCCGACACACACCGTTGATGGAGAGATCGCCGGACCTCCCGGGTCGTCTAGGTGACGGCAATCACCAAGAGTAATGAGCCTAGAACCTTGCTTGATCAACCTCAAAGCTTGAAGAACAAATATGCAAATGCAAATGGCTCAATTTCAACCTCTCTCAACTAGCTCTCAAAGTTTTGCTCAAGAATTTGCTTTGAATGCAAGAGAATGAGTATGAGGAACTTTTCAAGCTGTTTCACTAAGCTTAGGAGATGAAATTCGTGTATATACAGCTTCTCCAAACAGTAGGGTTTATATAGTTTCAGCAAAATGGTCGTTTTCAAGAAAATTGGGCGAAAGCTGTACTGGTCGGACATTGTCCGGTCACTTCGGACAATGTCCGGTCAGTACAAATAATGTCATCGTTGCTCACGAGATTTTCAAGTGTCAGTAGCCGTTTGAAGTTATTTGTGAAGGCCGGACAGATGGATTTGTCAGGACAAAATGTCTGGACAAATGTATATGTCTCTATTAACACTCATGTTTAACAGCACATATACAGGCCGGACAAATATGATTTGTCCAGACAAATGCATACGTCTCTGTTAACACTTGCCTAAACACTTCATAAAGAAAATATGGGCCGGACAAATGTGATTTGTCCGGACAAAAAGTCTGAACAAATGCATTTGTCTCTGTTAACACTCGTTTACAACTTCTCAGAATTTTTATATAGGTCGGACATTGTCCGGTCACTTCGGACAATGTCCGGTGCGTCCCGGACAAATGCCCCCGACAAATTCATTTGTCTCAATTAAACTTGCCAAATGTCCGGCCATTTCGGACAGTGTCCGGCCTAAATCAGACAGATGCACTGGACAAGTTTATTTGTCTCTGTTAATCGTTTTGCAATTTTCATCAGAAGTTTTTATTGGCCGGACATTGTCTGGTCATTTCAGACATTGTCCGGCCAGTTCAAAACGAAAACAGAATTGATGAATTTTACCCAATTTCAATTAGGGACTAGATGCATATGCAAATATGTTTCCAAAGGCTTCAAGGTTGATCAAATGACTTGTGCTAGAACCCCTCTTAAGAGTACGACCATCTAACCTAGAAATTTTCAAAAATAAACATGCTAGGTTTAGATACTTGTACTTTTTTCGGAGTTTTCCGTCATTCTTGCTTCATGGAGTCTTGATAATCTTGATTTGCACTTTTGTGATGTTTTCTCCTCTGATTAACCTGAGTCTCAAATACATAGGTTAGTCGCATATATCATGGATGTCATTAATCACCGAAACCCTAATCAGGGCTCAAGATTCAACAGAAGTGTGTGACTCTAAAGATGGATCAATAGGGGTGTCACAAGCAATTCTAACATCTAATACACATGTTGAGCTAATGGAACTCTTGACAAGCAAAGAGTCATAAGACTTTTTCAATTCTTGATGTTTCACTTTCAAAGATGAGTAATCATCCTTTAAAGTGCTAAGGTTTTGAGTCATTTTGCCAAGCAAGTCTTTTATCTCTATAATTATATCCATGAACTCATTATTAGAGAGGTTAGAATTTGATACCGTCGAGTTAGATGCCAAAGGACATATAGAATCGTCTTGAGATGAAGATTCCGACTTTGACCCTTTATTTCTACCTTTTCTTGAGCTCTTCTTGCTCGGTTTAGCCTTTGTCTTGCTAGGGCAAACCACATCATCTTCGATTTTGAGCTCGCTCGAAAACTCCCTATCCTCCTCATTGAGATCATCGTCCTCGATATGCTCGGAGGTGGAACACATGTCCTTTTCTTTGGACATTGTCTCAATTGACATAAGCATGCCAATGAGCTTCCTCGGTGAAGTGACGGAAAGGTCACTACTCTCAAGATTGGTGATGAAGTCTCCATAGAAACACTCCAGCAATACCTGGAGCAATTTTCTACAAATATCTAGATTGGAAATGTTAGCACCAAGGGCTTTGAGCTCATTTGTGATATTGATCAAGCGATCATATATGGTGGAGAGTGTATCATGCTCCAACATCACAAATGCCTCGAAGTCCCGCAATAGCAAGCGCATCTTAACATACTCAAAACTAGATGTGCCGACAAATAAAGTCTCAAGAGTTAACCAAACATCGTGAGCGGTCAAACAGTCACTCACTAGTTCTAGCACATCATGACTAAGTGATTCAAGAAGCACATTTTTAGGCTTTGTATATAATAGAAGAGTATGTTTATCCGAAGATAATGAGCTATCCATACCCTTTTGCACTAATTTCCATAATTTCAAATTCAATGCCTCAAGATGAGTACTCATCATAATTTTCCAACACATATAATTTGAGCCATCAAATTGAGGAGCAATCAATCCATAGTTCTCTAGCGAATTCATCCTTTCTCTCTAGCGGTTAAGCCGATAAATGAGAGACCTTGCTCTGATACCAATTGTAAGATCGAGGATGCCGACTAGAGGGGGGTGATTAGGAGGTTTTTAAATTTTCTTCCCCACTAAGCTATTTCAACACGATAATTGTTTGAGTTAGATTATACAATAAGGCTTAAAACAATTCAATCAACTAGTTGCATTCAACCATATAAACAATTCAACAAATCATGTAACAAAAGTAAATTTAGCAATTGCTTCAAGATGAATATAAAGCAAGAATGAAATACGCAATTGACACAATATTTTTACCGAGGTCTCGGAGACTCGCCCGGTCCCCCCTACTCCTCGTTGAAGCGCTCTCTCGGAGCCTCGCTTCTATATCCACGAAGGATATCTCACTCGGGTTACTCCTTCTCCACACCGGATAGGCGAGCTCCACACCTTTCACAATCCTTTGCCAGGCTCTCCGACAAACTTTAATTGGAGAGATTGCGACTCTCCTCCGGCACCGTCTAGGCGAAGGCGATCGCCAAGAGTAACAAGCCGGACACGCTCACTTCAACAAATCGAGTGCTAGAAGCTCAAATATGCAAATGATATGCTCAACACTCTAAAACTAGCAAGCCAATGGTGATTCAAATGCACTAAGCACTCTTAACTTCACACACTTTGCTTTCTCTCACAAATCACTCTAGATTTGGGCTCAATTCTAGCCTCTAAATGCAATAACACATATGCAACTAAATTGGCTAGGTTTTCAGCTGAAGAATGAAGTCTTTGAGCACCCACAAATGATGCCATACAAGAAGTATTTATAGCCTCAAAGAAAAACTAGCTGTTTGCAAGAAACTGAGCCAAATTTGTACAGGCCAGACAATGTCCGGCCACTTCAGACATTGTCTACCCAGTTCAACAAAAATAGCCGTTGCAATGTGTCAGTTACCGTTGGGCGATTTTTCTGTAAAGGCCGGACAATGTCCGGCCGTTTCGGACAAAGTCCGCCCATGACGGACAAATGCCCCGGACGGATGCATTTGTCTCTGTTTCATTTCAGGGCTTAAAAAATTTGTACACGCCGGACATTGTCCGGCCATATCAGACAATGTCCAGCCACTTCGGACAGATAGCCCCGGACGGATGCAAATGTCTCTGGTTTCATTTTGCAAAAGGCTGAAAAAATTTGTACAGGCCGGACAATGTACAGCCATGCCCGGACAAAGTCTGGCCACTACATACTGACAGTAAAATAAGTATAACTTTTGATCTAGAGATCCGATTGAGGTGATTTTAGGCTTGTTGGAAAGATAACTTAGAGCTCTACAATTTTGTAACCAAGATCAAGACTAGAAAGGTCTAGAAACTTATAGAAAACTCAAAAACTTTCCTAGTGTCAAAATGTTCAATACAAAAATCATCTCAAATGCAATTTGGGGTATTTGCACATACGGATTTTGCCGTTTTCTCGCGGATGTGATTACTGTCACTCAGCGACGACCACAACCACACAGGTATGACATTCAATCAAAAACTGGTGGTCAATAGGGTCTGGTCGAACGTACGCAAGCGAGCCGAAGACTAGTACGACCACGCCCAAACCCTAAACAGAAAGCCACCAAACAAGCGACATGACCACGACCATGTATCAACACTGATACGATCAGAATATGCAAATACGACCACGACCAGCTCTAGATAAATAAACCAATTTAAACAGCTGGCGATCACGACTAAGTGCAGTTTTCAAAACATTTAATCTAATGCACATGAACTACACTTAGACTCACTAGCAATGCAAGACGCTAGTGCAAGATGATATGAATGCATCTGAGTTTCCGCACTAGATAGATTCAAGCTACTAGTTTCCGAGCCCTCTTAATAGTACGGTCAAACTAGTAAAAAGAAACTTATCAACCAGGTTTGTCTCCAAACACCGAGACCGGTAAAACCCTAAGAAAACAATCCTTAATCTTGGATTTTACCTTAGGTGGAGTTTGATCTCGTGAAGCTCGACGCTCATCATCGCAAAGCTCATCCTTACTAAGCTTGACCTTGCTCAGGATGTCTCATATCGTCTTCAACCTCCTCACGTCCTTGCTCACTTTTATCCTGCAATCAAACTGAGACTACAATACGTACACTCAATACACAATATTAGTCTCAAATATAGGTCGTCATTAATCACCACCAGAGAAACTACTCCACATAGGAGTTAGCTCGACAATTTCTCTTTCTAGTGAAATGACGCAACCATATTCAATGAGTAGCAAATGAGTATGAGATAGAATACAATCATATAGATCGTAGATGATACACACATACGCACACAATATATACTACTCATGACAAGATATCAATCAACCTAGATGATCAAAGTGATGACCCCCCCTCAACATGTGTATCGATATCAAATCCACAACTGGAGTCATCAACTTCAAGATTTATCATATAACATCGTGATCAATCAATTAGCACAAGCTTGATACATCCATCGAGCTCCCCCTCTACATCTGCATCAATATCAAATCCGCAACCGAGGAAACATCCAATTCAGGGTTTACCGATAATCAACTCAACTTAATTGTGCCAAATCAGGATTTATCTAATTTGTCATTTGATCATCAAGTCTGACATCTTCAGATTAACTTTAATTATCATGGATTTATCCAAAATGTCATTAATCATCAAAACCTAGATACTAAGATCTTCCTAGATCCAACATTAAGTCTATGATCCTTTTTTAGTTTCATGTATATTTAGCTGCGATCGGAAACAACTTCCCGAATCACAAGTCATAAACGGCCCCTAGCAGGATATTATGACTACTCGCATATACACGAAGATCATATCCGATGAACCTATACAACTTATCATGGATTATCTATTTGTCTCACAATACCAGATCGAACTCAAGGTGAAAAACATGTCATTCTTAAATAGTTTGGTCCTTTCTCGATCTTGTAATGGACTAATCTTTTTCATAGTTGACTCTTAACTATATTCAATATAGCCATGCACTTTCTTAGTCTAATTACATCGAGGGTCCTAGAGATATCTCTCAAGATATGAAAGGGGCAAATTCTATATTGATCATCTGCTTTTAACCACATGGTTCATAACATATCTGTATGTCACCTTTATAACTACTCGATTACACTACTACAGAAATGCTTTTCACTATCGGTTAAAAATCCACTCTACTATCGGTTCTCTTACCGATAGTGATCGGCACGATAGTAGAAACGTAGCACACTTCTATCGGTTGAAAACAGTTAGTAAAACGTCTACATTCCCAATGTTCACTAATCGCTAACAACTATTTCTTCTATCGGCTTGGATCTAAACCGATAGTATTGTGTAGGTTTTTTTTATCTACTGAAAACTTTATTCTATCGGTTGTAGTATATGAACCGATAGTACTGGAATATTTATTCTATCGGTTGTAGTATATAACCGATAGTACTGGAATATTTATTCTATCTGTTGTAGTATATAACCGATAGTACTGTATAGTTTTTCCTATCGGTTATGTACTCGACACGGTTAGTACTGGAATCATTGACATATACATACAGCAATACAGAGATACATTGGATCATTCACAAATACACCAATATTTA
Source organism: Pharus latifolius (assembly GCA_019359835.1). Classification (NCBI taxonomy): domain Eukaryota; kingdom Viridiplantae; phylum Streptophyta; class Magnoliopsida; order Poales; family Poaceae; genus Pharus; species Pharus latifolius. The sequence goes on from CM033328.1 coordinate 7,463,198, forward strand.
CAAATACACCAATATTCACATATTGAATTTGTTCACAAATACACTAATACAGTAATATACACATGCATTGGACAGATTGAATTTATTCACATATTGATCGAGTTTATTCACAAATACATCAATAAATCTATTTACATATTGAGTTTATTCACAAATACAGCAATCAACACATTCAATATATATTACACAAGTCAGTTACAATCAATCGTTGATAGCCACTTCTTCCATGACATATTGAGCCCAAATTGTTCGCAGCTCCTTCAATTGAGGCAACTCATATTGCTCTTTCAACATGGCGCTCTGCATATATGCGTGTATGAAGTTAGGAACGTACGTCACATCCAATTAATGTTCGACTTTGAGTCAGGAAAAATGGTTACCTTAGGGAATTGGGCAAAGTTTTTCCTGATCAGGTCATACACGAATCTCATGACATAGAAGCCACATTCCCACGATTGTGGCTGTTGATGGCATTGGGATAATTGCATATGCAAAGACATAAACCCACATTAACTCTAAAGGACTAATTAAGCTTATATTAAAAGACTCATCATGAGTACTTCCATCCGTATTAATTACTTCATATTCTTTCCAAGAAATTGTTGTGCCCTTCGACGCGCCATGCCTCCCTCCAGCACTAACATAATTTTTGAAAGCCCTGTATTTAATTTAGTATTGCCGGTTAATATGTTATCAATAATTAGCTAGTCAGAGAAAATTTTAAAACAACTGTGTTACTTACGCGTCTATGTGCCACATGAGGGTGAAAACATGCGCCACCCTGTCGCTCATCGAATCGAGGTAATAGACCTCATTCATCCATGGGCAAATGACGGCGAGGACCCAGTGGCCCCTACATTGCATATATAAGCGAACCATTTCATACATATGTTAGGCGTAACATACAAGAATAAGTTAAATTAGTAGGAAATGCACTAACCTTTGGTGGTACGGCGCAAGGATGAACTCTCGGTCCTGCTGCGCTAGTAGTGCCCTTGATATGTATTCCTCCACATGTGCTTGGTTGTGCTCTAGCATCATGAGGCTTATTTTCTCTGGGTCGAGGAAACCCACCTTGTCACATGCCCTCATCGACGCCAGCCTATACATGCACCTGGATGCAAAGTAGACATTAGTAAGTAGTGCATACAAAGTGATTAGATTTATGAAATGAACTGTGATAACTTCAGACAACAGCAAACTCACAGGACTCCAGTCCGTATGATGGACATATCAAGATCCCACCAGTTGAGGAGGTCGAACAAATCCTCGTGGGCCACCGATATGCTCCCGGCCTCACGGTGAAAATGACCTGGCCCGAAGTGAACCAAGAAGTTGATGTGGCGCCTAGACCGGGTCAGGTACCACTCGTGGAGACTTCTGGTTATTTGATCCATATTGCGCAAAAGGTACTCCGACACGAGTGGGAACCCGTTCTTGAACGTACCCGGCTGGCTTTGTTTGGCCTTGCCTTTGGCCTTGCCCTTGCCTTTGGGCGGGGAGCGAGTACATACCTTCGAAGGTTGGGGCGCGGTGCTGCCGGCCTCATTTGGTGGCGAAGGGTTTGAGGCCGTCGGAGGAGGCATGGGGGCCGAAGGAGCTCGGTCATGCGTTGTGCTGAGGGTGGTGTCCTCAGGAAGTGAGCTGGTATCCATCGTCTACTTTAAGTACAAACACATAAGTTGGATTTTTCAAAGCTCTCCATTGTGAGGAAAAAATATATACAAACTTGTGCGCACACTAGTGATAATAGTTTTTTCTACCACACTCTATGATTCCAACCAGGAAGTTAGCCAACTTACAAGTCGCTGCACGACCTCGACGTCCCTGGGGTTTGGGAACTCCACAGTCCCTGTGGTCGACACGGTCCATCTAGCCAGCCACCAGCGCTTGCATCGCTGATCGTGGATCTTAGAGAGTGGTAGGTCAGGGGAGTCGATGAAATTCGCCGCCTCGTCTTCAGCCTTCTTCCACTGCTCCTCCTTCCCCGCATAACCGCGAGAGCCGAGCCGGTGTGGGTGGTCGTTCCTCCTCTGGATTGCCTTGTTCTTCTCGCTGAGGGCCTTCGTACCAAAAACAAGAAAATTAATGCACCGCTGGTTACCGCATACAATGGTGTAACCAAGCAAAGGAACCATACATACCTTGAACTCAGGGGTCCCCTTCTGTTGGGTGAATTGCTCCCATACCTCCTCCGTTATGAAGGGGTACTTCTGGCATGGAGATTTGCCTTTAGCGAGGAAGGTACTGACGAGGACGCTCTTGAAGGTTTTCCACGTGTTGTTCATGTCCTTCAAGCAAGCTATCTTCGGACCATCGTCGAGGATGTTCCACTTGGCCTGTTTCAAATGGTGCATATAAGCAGGACTTACCTAATCTATAGGATAAACCAAGGGAATGTGATTACTCAAGAGTTCAGTGATTTTGATTAATTTTACCTTCACTTCCGCCCACAGCCTATCCCTTTCGTCGGCCTTAACGTCCTTCCAGCTCTGGACGGTGATCTTCACCCTTTCCTTTGCCAACAAACCAACATAGGCAGCATAGTGGCTGGCGTTCTTTCCGATCGGTCTCCCGAACTGGTTGAACTCACATGATAGATCCGCACGTTTGGCCAAACGGCCCAACATCGTCGCGCCTCGCGCCTTCCTCTTGCGCTAGGACGAGGCAGCGTCATCTACGTTCGCCCTTGCCGAATCACTGCTATCAGCTGAGGAAGATGCCGACATGGCTTTACCTAAAATTCCATGAACAGACCATCAATTGATATGAAGAAAGGTGCATGACAAAGTTCATAACTAAAAATATATTTCATGCAATGAAAATCATTTCTTTAAATTTTCATTTCAAATGTATTTGATTTGAGCAATAGTTGTGCTTCCTTTAGTCTTAATCATAATATGGCCTGTATGTTCTTCAACATTCTCATTCTACACTTTAACAACTCCCTTATCTAAAAGGAATTCAAATAGGCCTACTCCTATATTATACTTAATATTTGATACTTCCTTTTTATTACTCTTTGAAGACTTATGATTATCTGATGACTTTGAAGAAGATTTCTTACTCTTATCAGAAGTTTCTAAAGAAGAGTCATTAGATTCCATTTCAGACTCAACTTCCTCTTCTGACTCAATATATATATTATTACGATGAATCATAATTTCCACATGACTTCTGACAGTAGTATCCAATTTGTCTATCATTGTAGCAACACAAACCATATGATCTCTCATTTTGTGGGTCATTACATAGCATACCTAGCACATATACTAATTAACATACATTCCAATGTATATGGACCCAGTTGGCTTATTATATTGATATCACTCTGTATCCTTTATCGTGATTTGAGATATTCCTTTGCATTTTCGACATATTTTAGTTGTATATTCATAACTATTTTTCTGACTGTCCTTGCCAAGCTTAATGGCATCAGTCAATGTACTATCGGTTCACAATAACAAACCGATATGACATACTCTATTTCCTATCGGTTTGACAATTAAAACCGATAGTAATTAACTATGTTAGTCTTAATTCAGATTATGGTCTTTACTATCGGTTCTAAATAAGAAACCAATAGTGGACTACACTGTACGACAAATTGCTAGTGATTTTCATCAAGTCTGTAATTCTCATAGCTATCAAGTTTGTAGTTCATGAATTTTCATCTAGTTTTATATCTGTAATCCATTGTACCACATATGAACTATTGCATATAAATTTAAGCAATTGACGCGAGCGGTTTGGTGAAGAACACTTACAGTCGTTCGTGGAGTGGCCGGAGGCGGTGGCGTGATGCAGTGGCCGGAGGCGGTGGCGAACCCAATTGCGATCGGCAATGGTGGCACAGAGGAGCGAAAAAGCGAATGTCGGGGAGGCTAGGGTTTTCCACACGTGAGTATTTGGAATGTGATCAGTTGCACTGGAGGGAAAATCGTGCAAGGTTAACCTAATATATGAATATTTACTATCGGTTCATAACCACCAAACCGCTAGTACATACAACATAAGTTAGGGTTTGGAGTGTTGGCATTGTTCACTATCGGTTTTATTATTACTAACCGATAGTAAATTAAGAACAAGGTCTCAAAACACAGTATAAATCACTATCGGTTATGAACAATAAACCGATAGTAGAATTTAATTTCATATCGGTTTGGAAATTGAAACTGATAGTACAATATAATTTTATTGACCCTAAAGAATTTCCCTGAGAACAATTACAGATGGGTCTCAGTACATCATTTTGCATTGTATTTCACTATCGGTTTTATGATTATTAACCGATAGTAAATTAATCCATTGCACAATAGCAAACCAAAATGTAGAACAGGGTCTCATAACACAAAATGAAATACTATCGGTTATGAACAATAAACTGATAGTAGAGATTAATTTCATATCGGTTTGAAAATTGAAATCGATAGTACAATTCAGTGTTATTGACCCTAAAGGGTTTTCCTGAGAACAATTACAGATGGGTTTCAGTACATCATTTTGCACTTGTAAAGACACCTGAAACCCCATGCAAATGACTTCCAATAATTTTGAAATAAATTAACAGTAAAGACCAATCATGGAATGAAAATTTACAGTTTTCATATTGATTTGTGAAAAGAATCAATTATTGCTCAAATCAAGTATATACTCCAATTGAAATGAAAATTTGCATAACTGATTCTCAATGCATCACGTATGTTTTCCCAAAGAATTTTTGAAAAATGATTTGAAGAATTCTTCGATTAAAGATCCAAGTAATATACGTGACTTACATATTACAAATTAGTTAAGAATGGTTGTCCACCCATAATCCTTCTTCGTGGTCGTCTCGCAGGTAACTTGTTTCGTCAATATCTTCGGTAGGGACAGATTGAAGAATTCCATCTAAAAATGGAGGTAGTTCATCGAACTGATCGTACTCTTCTTCATCCACAACGTCTTCGACCCCAACAATACGTCTCTTACTGTGAAGGACAACGTGCAACTTTGGGTAGGCCGGGTCAACGATGTAGAACACCTGTGTGGCTTGCTCAGCAAGTATAAATGGATCATCTTGGTGTGCGACTCTACTGAGATCGACGAGAGTAAACCCATAATTGTCGACTTTAACAACTCGAGGGATTTCGACCCATTGGCATCGAAACAGAGGAATCTTAAGTAATACATAATCGAGCTCCCATATTTCCTCAATAACACCGTAATATGAGTCGAGTGCCCTTACTGCCCTGGTATCCTCCGAAATAGCAAGTAGTGTCACACCACTACATTGCATAGTACTCTTCTCGTTCTGAGTTCTTGTGTAAAATGAATAACCGTTGATGTCATACCCCTACCAAGTCCCTACAGTAAATCTAGGCCCTCTGGCCAACCATGTAACAACTTCATCTACGTCGCCCTCAGAAGCTTGCAGGACTCTATTTTCGATCCACCCAGCAAACTTCCTGTTATGTTCTCTGGTGACCCAAATCTCTGGCTTCGAGAGATTCTGTTTCCGTAACATTTCCTTGTGCTCGTGTATGTATGGCTCCACCCTCGTCATGTGCTGTAAGACCCAAAAATGGGCTTTTGCATACAGATCACTAGAGGGGACGACTGCTTTAAATCCAATTGTTCCAATGCCCTGAAGCCTGCCCTCATGCCGGGACGTAGGAACGCCAATTGGGTCAACCCCGGCCATATAGTTGGTGCAAAATTCGATCACCTCCTCGGCGGCATAACCTTCAATGATACTACCCTCAGGCCGATGTCGATTCCTTACATATCCCTTCAAGATACCCATAAATCTCTCAAATGGATACATGTAGCGCAGGAACACGGGTCCACAAAACTTAATTTCTTTGACAAGGTGAACAATTAGATGGACCATAACATCAAAAAAAGATGGAGGAAAATACATCTTCAGCTGACAAAGAGTTGTAGTCACATCGCGTTGCAAATCGTCCAGTCCATCCAGATCAATTACCTGCAAGGACACAGTTGCACAACAAATATTCAGATCCAAAAAATCTGACAAGTTCCACGAATGGATCTAATTAACTTGCTAGGAGTACACGCTTACGTACCTTACCAGATATTGTGTTAAAGAAATAACATAGCTTTGTAATTGTCTCTCTGACTTTGACTGGGAGAATGCCTCTGATAGCAATCGGAAGCATTTGTGACATCAGTACATGACAATCATGGGACTTCATACCAACCAGTTTCAAGTCTTTCATGGACACAAGTTTTTTCAAGTTCGCAGAATACCCGCATGGAACTTTGACACCATGTAGGCACTGACAGAGTTCTGTTTTTTTCTCTTTTTGACAAAGTATAGCAGGCCGGGGGGAGGTATGTCCGCTTTCCCTTCTCCAACGGTGCAAGCTCAGTCCTTATGCCCATGTCGAGCATGTCACGGCGAACGTTGATGCCATCTTTCGTCTTTCCTGGAATGTTCAACAACAAACCAATCAAACTGTCACAAACATTTTTCTCTACGTGCATGACATCAATGCAATGTCGAACTTGTAAGTGCTCCCAATATGGCAGATCCCAAAGAATCGATTTCTTCTTCCAAACATTTTTTTCCTGGAGGTTTAGAACATTTACCGAACTCAACTTTGATGTCATTTACGCGCAAGTAAAGCTCCTTACCAGTCACAAACACTGGGGTTGATCCTTTCTCAGGCTTCCCATTGAATGACTTCCTCTTCTTACGGTAGGCGTGATGCATTGAAAGGAATTTGCGATGACCCATGTACACTGTTTTTCTACAGTTCGATAACCACATGCTTTCAATTTCATCCAGGCAAATAGGACAAGCCTTGCCTCCTTTCGTACTATACCCCGACAAATTTCCATAGGCCGAAAAATCATTTATGGTGCAAAATATCATAGCCCGCAACATGAAATTCTCTCACTTATGTGCATCCCACACCTGCACCCCTTCGCTCCATAATTTATGTAAGTCCTCGACTAACAGTGATGGAAACACGTCAATATCATTCCCGGGTTGTCTGGGTCCTGGAATTAGTAACGACATCATGATGTACTTGCGCTTCATACATAACCAAGGAGGAAGATTGTAGATGCATAAAAGAACCAGCCAAGTGCTATGTCGACTGCTCATATTTCCGTGTGGATTCATACCATCCGTACTCAACCCAAACCTTATATTCCTCACTTCGCCGCCAAACTCACCGAATGTTCTGTTAATGTTTCTCCATTGAATAGAATTAACTGGATGTCTTAGTTTTCCGTCTTGTTTCCGACCTTCAACATGCCAATGCAAGTACTTCGCATCTTTCGGATTTGCAAACAGCCGTTTCAATCTAGGAATCACAGTTTTGGCCGGAGGCCCTTTCTTTACCTCATCACATCCATTGTGATAAATTCTGTCCCCATGCTTATACCGCGATGCACCGCATCTTGGACAAACATGCAAATCCTCGTACTTGTTATGGTACAGAACACAATCATTTGGGCATGCATGTATTCTTTCGATTTTCATTCCCAACGGACACAATAGTTTTTTGGCCTGGTAAATCGATCTTGGCAACTCATTTCCCTCTGGAAGCATGTCCGCTAACAAATCCAATAGCGCCGTGAAACTCTTATCGCTCCAACCGTTGCTTGCCTTCAAGTTATATAATCTCAACACAGAAGACAACTTTGTAAATTTTGCACATCTGGAGAACAAAGGCTTCTCAGAATCAACAATTAATTTCTCAAATTTAGCTAAATCGTTTTCGCTGTAATCTTCTTCTACATCACAAAACATTTCATCTAAATTGTCATCATCTACATGGACTTCCGAATGAACATTACCAATGTTCTGATCATGATCATCATTACTGCAATCCACTTCCGGGTGCTTCTGAGTGGTAGCGGTGCTCCTTTCCTCAAGATCTTCACCATGCCATATCCAACGGGTATAGCGTGCGTTAGAACCACGACGAATCAAATGACTCCTAATCTGATCAGAGTTGCCGAACCTTTTTAAGTTCATACAATCTATACAAGGACAATGCATATCTTTCTCTCCCTTCTTCGCCTTTTCTTGCTTAGCAAATTTAATAAACCCATTCACACCCTCCAAATACTCAATAGTAGTACGTTTTATTCCATACATCAAATATTCTCGGTCCATCTACAATTATTTCACAAAATTGACAAATTGAAATAAATAATTAATGACTTAGGGCATGCATATATGCATGAAACATCATCAATTAGCTAGGCCATATGTGTGTACAGCTGCTTAATTACATTAAATGGATATGTATGAAACCCTAATTAACTTGATGCATTAATTGGAAGAGTCAGATAGCTAGCTGCTTAACTTCAGCAAGCTATAGCTAGCTAGCCAACCTAGCCTTCTAGCTAGTTTGGAGCTACATGTATCTAGTTTAATGAATTGCAAGTAGAGAGAGAGAGGGAGAGTGTGAAAGAGTGATAGAGAGAGAGAGAGGTGATGAGAAGATGACAATACCGAGGGGGATCGAATTATCAAGCTCTCAGCTAGCTTCTCCATATCACTCTAGCTTGGAGCGTGGATGCACGTACGGTAGAAATAAATCGAGGATGTAGAGCGCAGAGCAGGGGTCGAGATAAATTGTACAATTTTACAATCGGTTCAAAAACACAAACCGATAGTAAACTAAGGTCCTCACTATCATAACCATTAGTTTATATGACATCATTTTACTATCGGTTTGTTCTATATAACCGATAGTAAAATTTACTCTATTATATCGGTTTGTACAGTAGTAACCGATAGTATAAAGCCCGTAATTTCACTATCAGTTACGAAAGAAAAATCGATAATACTATTTCATATATTATATCGGTTGGTACAGTACGAACCGATAGTATAAAGTCCGTAAATTCACTATCAGTTACGAAAGAAAAACCGATAGTACTATTTAATCTATTATATCGGTTGGTACAGTAAGAACCGATAGTATAAAGTTCGTAATTTCACTATTAGTTACGAAAGAAAAATCGATAGTACTATTTCATCTATTATATCGGTTGGTACAGTAATGACCGATAGTAAAAAATATTTGCATTTCACTAACGGTGTACCAGTATATAACCGATAATAAAAAGCCTCTTCTTCACCGCTGTCGTCCTATTCTATCGGATTTTTCCCAGATTGCTTATAACCGTTAGAAGATATGGGTTAGTGGATTGCATTTCTGTAGTAGTGTTAAGAACAGCGGTCGATGACACCAAGATATGTTACTAGCATGAAACCGTGATGATCTCAGGTTTAAAGATAAATCAAAATAATTGTTAGAGACAAATTGATGATACATAATAATCTTAACAGTGTTTCAAAATGGGTCAATCCGACCAACATGTGTCTACGACATTAATTTGTATCTTATATCTATGGTTCGTGAAACTTAACTATCAATCAATACTCGTGATGACTTATCTTGCATTATTATTTCATGTAATACCAAAATCAGAGATATTTAGAATAAATACCACTGATTATGCCGTAAGTAAATTAAGACAATTCATATATTATTATAAAAAATTCTACAAATAAGTCACATACTTATTGATCGATAAAAGTGATACTTTATTCAAGGAATTAAATAACATATTCTTTCATAAAAATTTATAAACATGTCATGATATAATCATCTCCATAATTATCTCTAAGACATATCACCATCAGTTATTTTAGAGAAATTTCTCTGCCAGCAAGAAAGGAGTCTTCATGACTACAAGTTTTTGTCCTAGGACAAAAATCTAGGATACCAATATTCTCTCTTTCACACATGCACACACGCACAATGGGCCGATTATATAACTACCAATTGTATTAGTTTGGTGGTTAAGTCTCTAAATCTGAAATTTAATTTGATAATTTCTTAAACTTATTTCTCATGATCAATATAATCTCTAAACTTATCTAGTTAATTTTTTTATTATGTTAATTCAGTGATGGAATTAAATGTAAATTTTACTTTTTAGCATCACATTTTTTATTCTTGAACGTTTATCATCTTTTTTATATTAATTTCTAAGTATTTAATCAAAATAATACCATATTTTTAGTCTCCATTTTGGTGTGATGTATCATCGAAAAATTGATGTAGCATGTTATGCAACATAATATTATATTAGAAAAGTTAATATAACATGACACACCAATTTAGAAGTGTTATTTTCCAAAATTGCTTCATTTTTAGATAGTTTAATTGACAGATGGATTCAAATGATACAAACGAGATAGTTTAGATATCTATCGAACTAAATGTCAAACTTAAAAATCTAAGTGGCACAAAAACATAAATTTAAAGACCCAAAATGCAATTACCAAATTACATTATAAAGTAATCAGGTTACATGATGACTTATGGTTGAAATAGGAAAAGACTTTTATTTGATGATGACTTTGTATTCCATGATGATGATGGTACAGTTGTCATGACCTGTATTTCAGTATCTACTATTGAATTGTGAAACTGACACAAAATAAATAATAAATAAAGTAATAATTGTTGTTACACAATTTAAAAGAGAATTTTTTATACAAATTACACATAAAAAATAAAAAATATCGAAATAGTAATGAATAGGACTTAATTACAGAATTGATCTCAGTCGCCATTTCGGATGACGACTTACCATAAAAGACATATAGTCGTCAGCTCGTCTGTCGACCAAAACTTTCAGTTGCCGATCGAGCTGGCGACTACGGAAAGAGCAACTGATCATGAGTTGGTGATTAGTGGCCGCTATATAACGGTCGATTACGGGCTCTGGTGACTGAGGCATTCGAGTAAACCCACAAAAAAGAAAAAACAGAGTGAGAGAAGAGAAAAAGAGAAATTCGACCAGTCGCCATCCCGACTGGTAACTGATTGTGGTGACTGCTGAGATGGTTTGAATCATCTGATCAGCTGCCAATTGGACGAATTGCCTGAAAGTCACCAGTCAGGTTGGCGACAGTTGTTAGTTCTACATATACTTTCTATTCTACATTATTTTTGACTTTTTTATATGTACGTTATCTGTACGAAATTTTTTTAAAAGGATTAGATGAGTGAAAATGTAAAATTGTCCACCCACATTATCAGTCAAATTCAGTCAAAAATTAATTTTGGAGCAAATATATGCTGATTTTGAAATACAAAATATAGAATGTTCAGTTTGAAAGTATTGGGATAATCTGAATTTTTTCAAAAGTAGAAGGGTGGTTTAATATGGAATTTTCATTTTCCATTTGATGAAACATGCGGCCTTTCGTTTAACTATCAAGTGACCAAGAGCAATGGTAGTTTTATTGGAGTGAACCTGGGAAATATTCAGTCATCTTGACAGTCAACAGCAGCAGTCAATCTTTCAGAAAACATTATCATTACAAATTACTGGAAGCACCACTAGTAAAATTTTACGAACAATGGCAAGTACTGTTAATGTGAATCATTCGGCGGTCCCAATTTTCACGATGTTGGATCAAGGATAATTGGTGAGGTAATTGTATGAATATAATAGTTAGTCAACGATGTTTTATGTGATCTACTATTTGATCATTTTTTCAACCACAATCATCGGAAAAAACAAACCAAGCAACAGCAAAATTGAGACTTTGATTGAGTTTGCGCAATTTAGATAACCTAAAAGGCAACCAAACCAACACAAAAATATAGAACAATATAGTATACGAACTCTAGAAAAATCTCAAATTGTAATTATATTTGATCTGCTTCAAAATTGGGTTTAAAGTACATGTTTATAGATATAAAACATAGAAATAAAGCAAAATATTAGCTTCCAATAAAACAAAGACTTTGAAATAAATTAGAACTAGAGCTCTAACTTGAATTAGAACTTTGACTTAGAACTAGACAATCCAAAATACTATCAGCACTCTAAAAATATTAAAGCCCCATATGTACAGGATTTTTATGGAATGGTACGAAATCCTACAGAATTAGCATCGCACCCAAACTTCAAAGACTTGTATCTTTCAATTTGTTGCTCTGATTCCCTATGCGCTTGAACCCCGTAGTTTCACAAGGACAAGAAGAATATTACAGTACTGATTTGATAAATTTTTACTCATTTAGCATATGCTCAAATTTGGTGTCCTTCTTATTTTTGTATTCAACTCAAATTCTCTAATTTTATTTTCAACTTCAATTTTGATCGAAATTAGAATCTTATTTGACTTCATCAGTAGTAATCTCTTGATACTTTATATGGTATAGACTCCTCTCATTTACGGTTCTCATCAGTCTTTTTCATCATGCATATCTTTCTTTTTGACGCCCATAACATCTCATTGAGAGTTCCAAATAAAACAAAATATTCTAATATTGATTTTGAATTATCCACTATATGTTGCGAACATACCCTTAGGTCTTGTTTGGAAGCCATGTTTTTCTCCTAATCCACATGTAAGGTCCATCCGGTGGAAATTTTTTTCCTTAGGCTTGAATAATGTTTGGGTAGGGTAGAAAAGTATTCCACTTCGGGGCAAAGACAACTCCAAACATGTCAAGAGATATTTTTATGTTACAAACTTCTCTCCCTAACTACCTTCACTCTCATGTAAATGTGTCAATCAGATCGTGCCGACCTAGCATGACATAAGCTCATCAAGTCGTTAGGCTGGACTATGCCATGCCGGCCCGGCATGACTTGTAAATCATATTGTGTTGAGCCATCTCATTAATCGGCTAAAAGGGCCTGCACTGCCCACGAGACCGTGAGTCAGCCACTGAGCGGGGCCATCCAAATATAGTACTGTCGTGGTATTACGGATACCCCGGCAGGTTCGGACGTGCGCAGCACGAGTACAGCGGCGCGAGCAGACCGAGTTACTGGTCTTCTCCCGCTGGGCAACACAAAAAGTGACACAGAGGTTTATACAGGTTCGGGTCCCAGTGGGGGCCCTAGTCCTGTTGGCTCTCTCCGGACGCGAGTCCACTGGGGAGGTGAGCTCTCGGGGAGAGGTTTCCAAGAGAACCGAATGTTGAGTTAATATAATGAATTGGAATCCCCGAAAAAGGGTACAAGAGGGGTATATATAGCCTCCAAGAAATACAAAAGACAAAAATGCCCTCGCTGCGACCATTGGATGGAAGGGCGAAGACGTCTTTTGGCCTGATGGACGGCCTGGATGCTCGACACGTGGCGCCACAAGCTTCCTAGAGGCCCCGCGGTCAGCAACAGCTCTTCACGGACCCGGAGGCTCTCTGGATCTCACTGGGTCCCACCGGGGTTCCGGAGACCCTCGGGATCTCACCGGGCGCCCGGTGACCCTCCGGATCTCATCGGGCCTCACCGTGCCTCCAGAGACCCTCCGGGCCTCACCGGGTGTCACCGGGGTCCCGGAGGCCCTCCGGATCTCACCGGGTGTCACCGGGGTCCCAGAGACCCTCCGGATCTCACCGGGCGCCTGGTGACCCTCCGGATCTCACCGGGGGCCCGGTGACTCTCCGGGTCTCACCGGGTCTCACCGTGGGCTCCTTTGGGACTTCGTGGGACCGCTGGGGATTCCCCCAACAAGTACACACATCAATAAATATAATTTGTTAAATAAAATTAGAAGAGAAAAATTTTAATTGAATAAAAATTAATTGAATGTGTATTAAAATCAATTAACTTGTATTAAAATGGCAAGTACACATATTAAAACGTTTTTTAAAATCAAACATGTATAAAAATATGGTTCCGTGGGCCGCACGGGCCATGAACATAGCCATGCCAAGCGGCCCGGGTACGGCCGGCACACCAGACCTCGGTTATGCCGGGCCGGGCCACCCATCAGACTCAAAATCTCAGCTTGGCACAGTCCACTAGCACTGACTCGGCTGGTACGGCCCGCTAGTGCTGGCGTTCGGCCGGACCATTTTCCGGGGCAAAAGGCCGTGCTTCAGGCCAGCCTATTAACGGCCCGGCCTGATTGCCAGCTATACCCTGTGCGACCAAACGCGTCGCGTCCTCTCATTCGTGGCAGTCGAGGTTGAAGCGGATGAGGTGACAACCGTCATGACAGTCGACAGGTTGCAGCCATTGAATCGCGAAGTCACCGTCGACAAAGCAATCTGCAAGATGGCGTCGTGGTTGGCGAAATCACGGCTCACGAGGTTGCAGTCAATCCGTCGAGGTTGACGAAATCATCGCCGGCGAGGTGGCGTGACAAAATGGTCAGCGAGGGCCGAGGTTCCAAGGACGTGGCCGGTGAGATATGTGGTCAGCAAGATTGTGGCCAGCAAGGTCGTGGTTGGAGAGATCATGGTTTGAGATCGCATCGGCGAGTCCAAGATTGCATTTGTGGTAAAATTCTTCCCACTTGTGGGCACTTCACAGGTGTTTGTTTTTCCACTGTCATTCAAACGATTACAATAGTTCTACCTAAACAGGTCCTTAGTGTTTCTTTCTCAGCAGAAAGTTGCTTGGCACTAAAGTGCATGCTATATATGTATAGGCTACTGCTTAGTTTTGTACTAATTGTTTTGCTATGAGTAAATTGTACGAGATCCTCAAATTTGTCAAATTATGTTGCTTAGATTCATAAACTAGAAATGTACTCTTAGCAAGTTTTCCAACTTGTTTACTCGTGTAACTTGGGCCCATTGTCCGTTAAAGTAACGAAAAATATGACATGGTAGGGATCTAAGCAACATAATCAAACAAGTTTCGATGCCCCAGATGAATTACCATGCAATTTTCCCATCATGTAACGACAAACGAATCTAATTGCCACGATTAAGACATGTGTGATGACAGGTTTATACATCTCTGGTGTAATTTAGTATTGTACCATGTATGTGCCAAGTTTGATGCTAAGAGGCTGTTGTCGATGTTAATATTAGATGACCATGCATAATATCAATATTTGTGTGGAATTTTTTTTCTTTTTATTTTAAGATGAAAGAGTTGGTTTCTCAGTTGTTGTTTACATCTGGGGGAAATAGACTCCGGCCTGAAAAAGGTTAAGACTGGACCTTCAATGTTTGTGGGCATTAGCCCAATCATGTACTGATAGAAAAATAGATTGCAAGGTTGGAGTCCAATAGCAAGTTTTTTTTTTTATCAATTTTTCGACAATACTATATTTGACATTTAGTAATACAAGTTTTTACGACTTCTCACTCTTGTCTACACCCAACATCCCTCCTTATCAAACAATTTTGTGCTTATCTAAGAAAGTCACTTTTACGAACATTTCCATTATAAACTCCAAAAACTAGTTACTATATATACAGAGAAACGGCAACAAGGTCCAATAGGCCCTATATGTAGTGATTGGTTACAGGATAGTAGTTTTGCGTGTAAATGATAACGGAATCTTAGATTAGAGGACAGGTGAAAGTTTTATTGAAGTGCTTCCACCTATCCTGTAAATTTGTCTACCACCTACAATATTTTTTCTTTTTTAGTTTTTATCATGATTTGTCTGTGCCTAATAAATGATCTTAGAGAAAAAAATAAAAAAAGTAGGGTTATAGTGGTCTTTTTACGCTAGACTCTATTTTTGAAATTTATTTATTAAATAGTTAATTTTTAAAAAATTGAAAAATGGATTCTATACAAATTTATTTTTATAAAATAGACTCAAGAACTCTTAAAAAACTAACATAGCTATTAGGGCCCTTAAACTAACACAATGACATTTACATTTATTATCAGGTCACATAGAAACAATTTTCTATCTATATTATCACACAATTAAGATAAAAACTAACATCACTGATAATAATGCTAACTATGTTAAATCTGACATTATACGCCATGCCGTTCGCCGCTATACTTAGTGATTTTACGCAAAACGAGTGCAACATGTTGCAACATGGAGACGCATGGCGTTGGGCAACATCTGCTTTCAGTTTGTGTCTCACTTTCTCAAAGTGATACTTTGCATCGCCTTTTACAAAGGAATGAACAAATACCAACTCCAACAACTTCAATTCGTTTGCACGTATCATGCATTAAAACTCTATCATCGATCACTTGTCCTATACATGCCAAATCGCATCTTTTTGCTAGGTATCCATGCACCTACATGCTTGAGCAATCCTTGCTGACCGTTAAGTATCCAAGAACAAAGTATGCGTATTCATGTTGTAGCTCCAACACCATCACCAGCGGTTAGCCTCCTTACATGCATTTTACCAAACACCACGATATAAGCTCTTAGATTTGGTAAAGTTAGTGTTATAAATTGTCTAACATATATGATAGTGTGGACAAAAAAATGTTTCTAGATGGTATGGGATGAGATACTAATGTCACCACTCATAGAAGTATCGTATAAGACTATAACACCTCAATCAACACCGTTAGCCTATTAAACTTTCTTGAGTCCACTTTCATAGAAATAAAATGGTATGAGATTTATTTTAAAATTTTTCCATTAGAACTGATTATTTAATAGAAAAAATCCTTTTTTTTTGTCATAACCTAAAAAAACTTATATTGAAAAAAGAGAGTGTGTATATACCATAATCGATGCATTTTCATCTACGTAAGTTGATTTATATAGGGTCGTCAATGAACCCATCATGAGCAAACCCAACAAGTGTTGGCTTGAGCTCAAAATTTGGGGGTTTTTCTTTTGCTCTAAATTTAATAGCCACCTTTTTATTCTCTCCCATACTTCTCTCCTCCCCCGACGATTCCCACCACCACCACCACCACCCCCACCCCCACCCCCACCCCCACCCCCCAATTTTCTTCTCCACCACCTGCGGCTGGCAACACCATACTGATAAGTGTTCAACTCATATAAATTTTGCCTTAAGTTTGTGATCGTTTCGGCGCTAAATTTACATTCGACTCATCATTTTATGTGTGTTTTTTGAGATGTCGATAATCCACTTCTTCAAGTGTATTTGCTGTGTTTCACCGTTGACTGTGTCCAATTTGAAGCAATTCCAACAAAAGATGAAACAAAAATGAACAATGAGAAATAAAAACGCAATGAAGCAAACCAGAACACAAAACCAGAGAAGACCACATGTGGGAGCACACCTATACTCAAGGTGACCATGGCCGTGCTCTAGGTCATGTTGGCCACTGTTTGGGGTTGTTTTGCCTTGTTTTATCCTATTTTGAATTTGTTTTCGCGTGGATTTATTTGTAAAAGTTGTATTTGAATTATATTAGACTTTTTAGGGATAAATAGAGACTCTTGACTTAATTTATGATCCACACTCATCCACAAATTAATCAAATTTAGTTTAGCTTAGTTTTTAGGTTAGTTTACAACCTCTCTCTCATATTTAGTCTAATTCTTATTCTTCTTCGTCAATTATAAGCCAGTGTGGACGGTGTTTCTTATTTTGTTAATCAATTTGGTATGTTTTCTTTATTTCTTTGTATCTTTATTATTTTCATGGCTATTAATGAATAGTTTTCCCTCTAAAGTTAAGGTTAACCTAATCTAAATGGCATGATTTTGGTTTTGGTTTTATTTGCAAGTTTACCGTATTAATTTCCTAAATTTTATTCTCTAAATTCTAAATTTTGTGGTTCATCCATGGTATCACTCATACTTCATGAGACAATCGATATTCGTATGTTAGAGCAATGCTGACTGTTATATTCTAACGATAATTCTAGGGTTTGGAAGAGATTTTTTACTTAGTTGAGTTAGAGCAACGAGTGCAATCTTTTGTGACTATTGATTGGATTTGGAGTCAGCAACTTAATTCGTCACAT
Organism: Pharus latifolius; assembly: GCA_019359835.1. Taxonomy (NCBI): domain Eukaryota; kingdom Viridiplantae; phylum Streptophyta; class Magnoliopsida; order Poales; family Poaceae; genus Pharus; species Pharus latifolius. The sequence goes on from CM033328.1 coordinate 7,480,877, forward strand.
TTGAAATCTTGAAAATTAATTTTGCATTGAACTAATCTTTGCTACATATTATGCTTGATGGTTATGGAATTCTCAAAACCCTAGATTTTTTCTCTACATTCTAAAACTCTAATTTCCGTAGTTTGTCAATTTTAAGTGCTACTTTCATAGATTTTAGTTGTAGTTCTTATATTAGCTCTCGCAATCAATTCTCACTTTGATGTAGTTAGCAATCTTAATTCAAAAGACGATAACACTTGTTCCCTATGAAATTGATTCTCAAATACTCAACGAACAGCAGTTCACTTGTGATTATTACTAAGCACACTCTTCTTGGGCGTGTCACATGTTGCCTCGCCGTACCGCCACTCGATCATCACCCTTCCATCGAGCGTCTCCCTTATGGCCACTACCTCCACTTGCGGCTCACGGCGCCACCACCGCCTAGTCGCCCGGCCTTTGCTAGCTGCAGGCCACCTCTGTTGAAGAAGTTAAAAAGGAGACTAGGTAAATACTAGAGAGTTAGATCTATAAAAAAGTGTTTGATCCAAAGATAGAAAAGAGTGTATACAAGATAAGAAAAAACATGTGTATATATATATATATATATATATATATATATATATATGCAATTACGATATAACTATTTCTAAACACATTTTCTCTTAAGATACACTTATTAAATACCACTTGTTCATTAGATAGAGTTAAATCTTCTATAAAATGAGTCCTTTAACTTTTTTTAAGGAGAACACCCCGAAGGGCTATAATTCATTCTTTGATTGTCTGAAGTGGGTATAGAATCATCTAGAGATATTACAATATGAAATAGGAGGAAACCACTCTCTATGAAAATACAAGATAAAATATTAGATCCAAATCTACTTCTCTAAACATGCGAGAAGATGGTCAATTTGTAGCGTTCAGCAAATATTGTAGAGGCCTCTGCTTCAGTAGGTGGATTGCAATATCAACAATATCAACACCGAAACAGAAGACACCTGGAGGAGACTTCATCTTCATGAAAGAAGGAGTTTGAGAGAAAGATCTCACCTAATATTGACCAACCCTAGGAGTGATCTTAACAAGAAATCACTAGCTTCGCTACAAACTACAACGAAAAAATGAAAAAAAAGAAAAAAATCACAGTTTATTTAGAAGCAGTACCTATAGAGTAGGCCAATAGCGATCGTCATTGGTGTGGAACCTAACTCAAGTAAGGGGCCCATAGACAGAGCCGGTATGACGCCTCTAGAAATAATGCAACATCATTCTAATAGGGAGAGAAAAGAAAAGGAGGGAGAAGAAGAGGACGAGGCTAAGAAGAGCCCCGCTCCCCATACACTGGCGTGATCACCGGTGTGAGGGAGAGAGAAAGGTTGCTTCGGGGAGGAGAGAGAAGTTGCTACAAAAGAGGCCGAAAGGGGTGGGTAAATGTTGACCAAATGAGTCATTTAATTAGTGCTGAGAATTTTGGGTCCTTCACATCAAATTTCTATGATATTTGTGGAGTAACCTGTATCTTACGTCTTCAAACTTGTATAATTTCTACATTTGTATTCTTAAACTTGAATGTTAAGTCTCTAAATATGTTGAATCATGTTATTTGAATTGATCTGTCTAAAAGTTATAAAAGCTGACGATATCAAATAAATAGAGAAAACAATAAAATATATCAAAGACACACAGATTTAAGAGGATTTAAGTTTCAACTTAAAAACTAGTTTAAACTTATAAACCCAATAAATTAATGAAAATGATTTTAATGGGCTTTCAGTGTAAAAGAGCTTTAGCATCAAGGTTAAGCCTAAAAATTAAACTTTCTTTTAACCCAGTTTTAATTTATATAAAATATTATAGTCCAAATAAACTATTCCGAACGGCTATTAATATGTCACTTTTCACATATTTCAGCTTCCCATATTCATAGATCTTCAGGCATTGGAAGTAAACAGATCCTACAAAATTTGTTCTTGCCAGCCTTGAAACTCTGTTGCATCCCAAATTTTATCTTTCTTGTTTCTTCCGGATGCAATTGAGTTTGACCATAGATTTTTATGGCGTCATAAAATACCGTTGTCCCTGCATCTAGCATTTTTTTTAATATAATTTTTAGAGGATTCTAGTGTAAATTCTTATTTGATACTAACATAATAACCACACCATTTATGACATCAAATCATCACAAAAAAATTCTAACAAAAAATTGTATTTATAATTAAGAGTAAACTACCAAAATATAAAATTCTATATGCTGTTAGATTACTCTAATTAGATCTATCTACACAATTTTTAGAATTTTTTGTGATGATTTGATGTCCTAACCAGTGTAGGTTAGTATTAGTATCCAATTGACAATTTTTTTAAAAAAATTATTGAATCGGATGCTTTATTCTTGTTGCTTTTGTTGTTCTTGTTATTGTTTTTTTAAGCTCAATTGGATGCTTACAATCGCGCTTGCATTGATGAACAATATTTCGCTAAGAGACTAAATACATTTCGCCCAAGAGAATGTATATTTTGCTACTACTGTTTTGCTACACAAATCTCAAGGTGGATGTACCGGTGTAGATAGTTGTAGTGTGCGCTACTTGTAGTAGCAAATTCGCTTCCTTCGGTATTTTACTTTACCACGAATTTATTAAAGTTTTGAATAATGAAATTCTGAGTATTTACTACCTCTAGGTTCTGCACCATGTACAGTAGAATTAACCAATAAAGAAAGGGAGGGAAAAATTAGAGGGAGCAAGAACCTATAGGATGGCATCTAAATACAACAGGTGCATAGAACTGCACCGTGAGACCAACAAACACATCCCTCCAAGAGCCAATCCATTTACCAGACTGCAGGTCAGTGGGTTCTCACTGACGCAGTACAAACAAAGCACTAGGCAATTAACTCACGTATGCTGCAAAATTTAGGAAAGTTTCAGATAAAAAATTATGAAATTCTTATTCGCAAAAGATGTTTGTTCGACTTCTTTCTCAAGGGCACAAAAGGAAGATATGGTCACCTGACTAGAGAATCATCATCTTAAAAGTCATCATTTCTAAAATTATAATTTCTGTCCTGCTCACCTTTTGTTAATCTATCCCTGGAACATGCAGAACGTGGCATCCGACCATCTCTCCATTGACCATTTCCACCCCTACCTCTTCTTCCATGTCTTTGTGAACCTCTTGAACCATCATCCAGTTGATTAGCCCTTCCGCTGCGCCTCCTATTGAACGGTGGCTCGCAATCATGCGCATCAAAACTCTTGGATTGTTCATTCCATTTTGTCCTACCATAATGATGCCTACTCGAGCTTCTAGTACTCAAATTAGAGCCTCTAGCAGGAAAATCATCACTGAAGTTTGCTGGAGGCCTATTCCTCCTATCATCTGATTGGAACCAGTCATCGGTGTCTGAACCCATATCAGGTGGTGATTCATTATCACTGTGGGTAACTGCACTGTGCCTCACAGCAGCTCTATCAGGATTCACCTGGTTATTCCTTTGTTTATACCTAAAACCCTTGTTGATATCCTCATCCAAATCAGAAATAACCCCATCATCACTCTCTGAAACAAATGATACGCCTCTACAGTTGGTTGACCCATTCCGACCTCTGGTTTTATGCCAAGAATCTGCAAGATGACTAGATCTCAAGGAAGGGTGATTATCAAAGTCATCATCATTAACTGATCCTGATACATCATCCTTGGTTCCATGCTTAGAATTTCTACACTCATCAAATTCACTGAATTCTTTTGAATCAGATGCATGCTCAAGCTCAGAATAGCTCACCCTTGACACTCCACTTGTCTGACAACCTTTTGACATATCAAGCTCATAATTGTCAATATCATCCTCGTCATCATCAAAATCATCAAAACCGGCTCTAGGTGAGTTCAAGCTATCACTTTTTCTATCTCTTTCTGGGAACTTCCTCTCCCTTTCCTCGATCTTGATTTCATTTATGCTAAGTCGCTCATCCTCAGAGCCCCTAGCAGTACCTCTATATAACGTGCTATCCACCGATGAGCTCTCCCTGACCTTATTAGATGAATCAGCAAATTCAAAAGCTGCAACATCAGCACCATCTGATTCATTATCATCAAAATCAAAGTTCCACGCATTAGACACATTAGACATGCGAGCAGATCTTTCGAATCGCTTTCGTGGTGATTGGTTTGCTTCAATCTGGCCATTGGTGTATTCATCTGGAGGACGCTTGTGTTCACAGTGAAAGCACGCCATATTCCTCCTATAGTTCAAGAAATTGCACCTGAAATGTGATGGAAACATTAACTAAATACATAACAACACTGAAATCACAACTTTATTTATGAATGGTTGCGTGTGTGAATTTCTTCCATCCTTTTTCCTTCGTTTTTCTATTATCCATGATTGACAGATTGGCTCCTTCAGAAACAGTAAGATCACTGGAGTACTGGACGAAGCTTTTTGACATGACTTGTGCAAAAAGATGGACATGGAGACAAAAAATAAGCTAGTCTCATGTACTCAGCCGTTGTTATTCATGTGCACATTTGTGGACAGATAATAAAGATGAAAGAGACAAGAAATGCAGAAATGAATTATGGGTAGCTGCAGTTTCTGTTGCATTCATTTGCTAGAGTACAAATAGATAAGAGAAAAAAAATGACAAATAGCTGTGACAAGAAAGCTAACCTAGGACACTCCCATTCTCCAGGGAGGAGTTGCCTTTTGGGACGTTTAGCATCACATTGCAAGCAAACAATGTTTTTGGCGAAGTTCATGAAGTCACACCTGCAACCAAACTCCACAAAAATTACCATAACATTCTTTTAAGTCAAAAAAAATCTAGTAAATACAGATGAAAGTGGTACAGTACTTGGGGCACAGCCAATCTCCTTTCTTCATCTCTACATCATCACGCCCTACTCGTTTCTTAGGTGGTGGAGGTGGTTGCTTCACCTTAGGAGGAGGCTTCTTGATTACAGGTGGTGGAAGATTCGGATCAATTGGAACAGCACTCAACTTGACAATTTCATGTATCAATTTCCGAACAACAGGTTTCACAGATTTCAATTTGAGAAGTGGTTTGTTCTCTACAGTTCCTTTTACATGATCAAAACCATAAATCAATAAAATACGCATAACATCAAGAGTCCGAGCTTCATCCTCTTTCCGCGTAAGGATATAACCCCTCAAGCATGAATTCCTTAAACTACAAGAACTACATACCTGCAAAGGGGCAAAAAAAAAAGATATCATGAGGTCTGATTTCTTAGTATCTTTGTTCATTTTTCCGCTTTACTTCTTATCAGATAAATATTTTACAGCTAGCATTTAAAACTAGACTTAATAAATTAATTAACTACGGGAGTTAAAAAGAAGCAGTTTGGCTTTGGTATTCTGACTTGAAAAACTGCTGAAAAAATTAAATTGCACTATCTGGCATGAATGGTGTACCAAGAAGAATGTCAAATATTAGCACTGGGAATAATGAGATGACAATAAACACTACAATTAGTTTATAGTTGTAAACTTTTAGCTATATAGCTGTGTAGGTGATCTATAACTTAGGTCATCAATAGTTTAATTTATAGTGCTTACATTTTGCACTGTAAACACTAATCATATGTCCCATTGCTCATTTTTGTTATTTGGTGCAAGTATAGAAAAAATTTTAGTGCTTAGAAGTTTCATTTTGTTGTTTTGTTGAGTTTACATTTTGTGCAAGGGCATAATGTACTCAAAATATGGTTATGCCTCTAAAAATATTGATGTTAAGCCCCCACCCCAGCAAGCTGTTTTTGTAGTATTCATGGTACATGCTGATGTCTTGATAAAATGATACACGCTGATGACATCTGTATATAGCTAGTTAATTATGCTTCTATATAAGAAAAGCCCTTACAAACTAATAATAAACAAAAATAATTGAACAACACCCCACCCAACAGCATAGAGTGTGTCTGATTAGGGTTACAACAGGGCAACTTTCAAAATTAAGCCAACATCCCCACAAGCTACCTTCACAGCATTCGGTGTCAATGCCATCATATGCCTAACTTGCTCGACCTGTTTCACTAAAGTTCATCCATCAATTAAACTAAGAAAAATGACCAAGCATATCCTAACATAATACTTCTAAGCAGATGTGGCATGCCACACAGTTTTCCTAGCATAGTATTGTTTCATGTGAAATGCCACAACTCTTTAATGACATGGCATGGTGACATGGATAGATGATATGAATTATTTTGATTAAATACTCAAAAATCAACATAAAAGATATGATAAAAATTCAATTATACAAAATATGCGGGGTTATAATGCAACATTTACATCTGATTCTAACACTTAACTGATGAAATGACCAAATCAACTGAAGAAGGCAAGTTTCGGGACTAAATTGACTAACAGAAACAAGTTAGGGACCTGCCATGTTAAATTTCTAGTTTAGACTTAAGACAACCACACAAATTTAAAGAACCATAGTGCAATTTACTCGTCTTAACTTATACCAAATGAAACAGTCAACATGGATGAAATAATAAACTTTGTGATTGTGCTAAGTGAATAAAGTCTCACTTCAAAAATAGTTTAGGTTTATGGCTGAAATCCATACCCTCCACTGTCTATCCAGAAGTCCATCCATTTCAAGAAGTCAAACTCCATTCTCAAAACAACCATTGGTCGTCTTTCTTAACAATACCTCCCTTTATGTTAAAGCTGTTAAAATTTTTTATGCAATGGGCCTTATGGTTCCCGGAGAGACCCTAGGGTGGACCGTGGAACCAAAGGACACCGGGCCCCAGAAATTCCCAAAGGTTCCTAAGGATCCAATGTCCTGGGGACCAGGGGCCATAGACAATACTCCCGAGAGACATTGGCTTATTTGAGACATAATCCCTTCCTAATGACCTTGGGTCTTGTTTTCCTATAGTCAACACTCCCAAAAGACCTTGGCTAATTTGAGACATAGTCGCTTCCTGATGATCTTGAGTCTTGGAGGACCCAAGGCCCAGAGATGTTATTCACAGGAGATTTTGGCTTCTTAGATACTAAGTCCTGTTTTGCCGAGCTCCGACTTCTACTATATAGAAACTGGAGTCATATAATTCCAACTCTAAATAGACTAAAAACCGGAGTTTTTGAAGTGTTTTGCAAAAAAGCTTCAACTTTTCTACTTTAATACTCTAAACGACATTTATGCCCTATGAATAAAATATAAAAATAGTGGTAACCATTGTCATAGCTATGTAATTAGTTCCAATTTTATGGGTACTTTTTAAAATTGAAAGTTGGAGTTGTTGGAGCACCTTTAATCTTACTCTAAGTCTCTAGTACAAAAGTGGCTCCTACTCCACCTTGGCTTCAGAAAAGCCACTAACCAAAACTGCTCTGTTTGGCTGAGCTAATCTAAAGCCAACCTAGAAGTCAAGAGTCAGAGCTCGGACAAATAGTGACTGTCCCTTCCCAGGGGCCTTGGGTCCCATAGACAACTCTCGGGAGACGAAGTCCCTTGCTGGTGACCATGGATCCCGGTGGTCCCAAGACTCGAGTGCTGGAGGTCCCGAGTCCCAAGATCCCGGCGCCGAGAGACCTTGCCTTCTTGGAGACAAAGTTCCTTCCTAGTGACCTTGGCTTGCAGTGGTCCTATAGACAAGGACCAAGGTCCCATAGTTCTGGGGTCCAAAGACAATACTCCTAGGAGACCTTGTCTTCTAGGAGATGAAATCCCTTCTTGGTGACCTTGGTTCCCACAGGTCCTAGGAACCCAAGTCCCGGTGGTGATACTCCAAGAAGACAAAGTCCCCTCCTAGTAGCCTTAGGTCCCGGTGCTCTTGGAGCCCAGGTCCCAGGATCCCAAGGCTAGGAGACCTTGCCTCTTGTCTTCGTGAAGACGAAGTCCCTTCACAGTGCCTTGAGTCCTAGGGCTCGAAGGTCTCGGTTTCAGGGCCCAGAGAAAATACTCCTGAGAGACCTTGCTTTCGTGGAGACAAAGTCCCTTCCCGGCAATTTTGGTCTTAGGTTGAGGTTCCCGAAGATCCAAGTGACCCGAGTCCCTAGGAAATACTCCCCGGAGACCTTGTCTTCTTGGAGACGAAGTCCTTCCCAATGATCTTGGTTCCAAGAGGTCCCAAGGACCCAGGTCTTGGTGGTGATACTCCCGAGAGATGAAGTCCCACCCCAATGACCTTGGTCCCAGTGGTCTCGAAGCCTAGGTCCCAGAGATCCCAAGTCCCAAGGCCGAGAGACTTTGCCTTCTTATAAGCAAAGCTAAGAATGATAAGCAAAGTCCCTTCCCGGTCATTTTGGTTTCCAGTGGTCCCACGGCCCGAAGGTGCTGGGGATCTGGGTCCCTTGGTCTTGGGCCCCAAAACAATACTCCCAAGAGACCTTACCTTCTTAGAGACCAAGTCCTTACTGATGACTTTGGGTCCTAGGTCCCGGTCGCAATACTCCCTGGAGACGAAATTCTTCCTAATGACCTTGGGTCCCGATGGTCCAGGAGGTTATATATATATATATAAATCAAACTCAATATCGTATATATGCCTAAAAAAAGGACAATAGACCATTGTCAATATTCCCTTTTATCTTTTTTATTTTTCTTTCCTCCTCCCCATCCATGGTGACAAGTCAAAGACCGCAATGATACACTTACACATGGATAGATGGTGCCATAGTTTGGAGTAGTGACTCGTCACTTTTGGGGCTTACCACTAACAACGAAAAAGAAAGGAGAGTGGGGGGGGGGGGGGGGGGGGGGGGGGGGACTTTTTAAATAGGGGAGCATTTATAAAATTAAATTGTTTTGGGGGACACGAATTGAATTCCCGCAACCTCAAAAAGTTTGAGTTTAGGATCTGCAACTTACATCACCCTCATCAAGATGGACAAGTTTTCTTATCAGCTTTGCAGAAAACACCACTTTTGGATCCATGCTGGGACACCCATGGCCAACCAATATTTGAAGATCCTTCCCAGACAATGATCTGCACATGATTGATGAATCATCAACATGTAATGTTAGTGCATCATTGTTTTTCTAATTTTTACATCTATTATCTGCCTTTTAGTACCAATTGTCTCCATCCATTGCTGGGAGTTGAGATGGAAAACGCTTTCCTGATTTTTGAACCACACAGTATACCAAAATTTTGCCTAAATGACTCTTCATTTGTTTTCACATCTCTTGGATTAGATCTCCATTTTCCTGTGCTTTAGGCATGGATTTGCTAAAAAGTTCATTCAAACACAATATGCAACTCTAGTATACGCAAGGCTTCCAGAAATCCTATTTCTGATTGTCTTAGCTATTTACTCTCATTCAACAAGACCAAAAAAAAAAATCGTGATGCTTACCAGCATTCTAGTGTGTCACCAACCGTAAATTCATAATTTCATCTCAACTATCCATTCAAAATTCATTGCCCTCACAAGAAATACCAGGAATGTTTTGCAGAACTTTAATCAAACCTAAAAGGCAAACTGATGAGATTGTACTAAGGGGAAATACCAACTCTACGCAAGCCTAAAGAATTCACATCACATGAGATGCATCCTCCTCCACTTGCAGCAACTACAATGTTCTAGATGCAACCTTCATGAAGGTAACCACATCATTCCAGTACACTTACAATGCAGAGATTGTATTGAACTGTAGCAGACAATAAGAGTCCATTTATGATGTCTACAATCAAGAGGTTTCTCATATCGATCCACCTATACTTTTTTTTTAGCAGCTTGCACTTTACATCATGATTAAAAGGGTTGACAAATTTAATAGACCTTTGTTTGTGAAGTGTTGACAAATGGCAGATAAAGATGTGAAGGCTTTGAAAGGTATTAAAAGGGTGGGGCCACAATCTTAATGGAGAATTTTATTGGAAAAAAGATGCTGGAACTTGTCAGTGATGAGCTTGATAAAAAAGAAGTAAAAATACTTGATGATGAGGAAAGTCAGAGAAATTCTGAAGCAGAGGAGGCACTGATGAAACTTTTGCAGCTGGAAGAAATGAGGTCGTTTCAAAGATCAAAGGACAGATGGTTGTGTGAAGGGGATAATATACTAAATATTTCCCTAGAATTGCAAATGGTAGAAAATGAAAAAACAATATTGTCATGCTAGAGCAACAGGAGAATAGTTTGGTTACAGGTCTGGTGCTACATTTAGTACTGAAAGGTGTGGCGCTGTTACAATATGCAGACAACACAACCATTGGTATACAGGATAATATGGAGATAGCAAAACACCTCAAGTTTATACTGTATTTGTATGAGCAAATGACTGGTTTGAAGATAAATTTCCAGAAAAGCAGTGTAATATACATGGGGGGAGGATGATAGCAGGATATTCAATTGTAAAACAGAACACATCCCCTTCACTTATCTCGGGGTCCCTGTTAGCCACAAGAGGTTGAAAGTGGCTTAATAGCAGTTCTTAATTGATAAAATGAGCAAGCGACTAGTTGGATGGAAAAGGAAAACCTTATCAATGGGAGGTCGTGTTACCTTGATTCAGTCTTGTCTCAGCAGTATACCTGTGTACTTAATGTTTTTGTACAAATTGCCCAAGACTGTAATTAAAGAAATAGACAGGCTGGGATCCAGATTTCTGTGGCAAGGGGGGCATGATAGGAAGAAATATCGGTTGGTGAGATGGCAAGCAGTATGTGAACTGAAAGACTGTGGAGGATTGGGGATAAAAGACCTAGAGAAGATGAATCATAGCCTCTTGAGCAGGTGGTTGTGGAAAAGCTCTAATAATTCAGGTATTTGGCACTCACTGGCGCAGCCCAGATACTTGAAAGGTAATTCAATATTCCAGATAAAGAAAAAACAAACTGACTCCCCTAGCTGGGCGAATATCATGGACACAAGGCCAATTTTCTTTGTTGGATGTAAGATAATAATAGGAGATGGCCGTAGGGTACGATTCTGGGAGGACAGATAGATTACAGGTGAACCGTTGGCAATAGCACATGACACATTATACTCAATGGTAATGGACAGAGGTGACAGTGCGCCAGGTGCTAATGGGGAAAAAGCAAATTGTCTTTAGAAAATATATGTCCAGAGTTAAAAGAGGAATTTGACCAGATACAACAGCAATTTGCTACTGTGCAACTTGTTGAAGATAAAGATGAATTTCGATGGAGATGGGAACCGAATGGCAAGTTCTCAGTTTAATCACTATATAAGAGATTGGCAAAGACAAGAAGACAATATAATAACCTAATATGGGAGTCCAAGCTCCCTGGGAAGATTAAAGCCTTCTTGTGGCTATTGAGTAAGAGATAAATTCTTACAAAAGACGAACTGTTGAAGTGCGGTGGCGTGATGACACTAGGTGATAGTTCTGTAAGCAAGATGAAGCAATAGACCACTTGTTTTTCCAATGTCCAGTAGTGCAATATACATGCAGTGTTGTGTGCCATTGTCCACAAGGGCGACAAAGGCCTGTTTCGCTGGAAAGCTATGTACTTTGGGCACATTGCTATTTACCAAGTTACAGGAAGCTATAGGCAGTTGGCTTGGCTGCCTTATGTTGGTACTTGTGGACTATAAGAAAAAAAAATGTGTTTTGAACATAGAAGGATGAAAGAACCCAATGAGGTGTTGCAAAAAATGAGTGTCTTTCTAATGTATTGGGCAGGTCTTCACAAGGCGGAGCTTGGGCGAAGTTGCAAAAGGGAGCAGCGATCATACAGGAGATGGCTTAAGCTGTGGGGGAGCGCCAACTAATGCAACAAATGGCATCGCTCTGGAGTGAACATCTTTCTGTTAGATGACTGGGGAAATGCCATAGTGCAAGTCTGAAGTAAAGTTAGATGTTTTTGGCTGGAAATTGTTAGTCTTGTTAAGTGTTTTGCACTGGTGAGTTTTTTTGGGGAAATGTTTTGGTATTCCTTGAGTAGGCATTGAGCTGTGATACTTCTAAAACTCACGTTCTGTTATCTGTTTCCTTAATGGAAATGAGGGGAGACCCTTTTGCAAAAAAAGCTCCCACTCTACATTTCTAAAAACACCTCATTTGCTCATGACGTGAGCATATTGCGTAAGATGCAGGGCAAAACTGGTGTGAGAAATGCAATTTCAATCTTCTAATCACCAATAAGCAAGAAAGCAAGCACCATACTTGCGGATGTCGAAGCGGTCGCGGCCGAAGTTCATGCAGGCGTTCTTGACGGTGGTCCAGTCCCGAGAGAAGTCAAGCCCGACCTCCTCGGCGACCTCGGAGAGATCCATGGGCACAGCGGCGGCAACACGGCCCTCATCATCGCCGCCGGTCCGACCAAGGTCGAAGTACCTCTGCTGAGCCAGGCGCTCCATGAGCTCGATCCACTCGGGCCAGGGGTGTACCAGTTCCACCTCCCTCCGCAGCACCTCCGCCATGCTCATCTCCTCCTCCTCGGGGGCTACGTTGCCCGCCTCGGTTTCCGGTTCGGGTTGTTGTGGAGGTGGTGGTGTGGCGGGAGGAGGGGGGCGGCCGGAGGACTGGATGCGGCGGAGGGCGGCATCTCGGGCGGAAAGATCGGAGGAGCGGGAGCGGTCTAGGGCGTCGAGCTGGTCGAAGACGAAAGAGAGGCGGGCGGAGAGGGAGGGGGCTTCGTCGAGGTGGCGTCGGCGGGGCTCTCCGATGAGGAGGAGGGGGGGAGGAGAAGGCGCGGAGGAGGGGAGGGGTGGGGATGAGGCGGCGACGGCGGCGTAGGAGGAGCGACAGGGAGGAGGCCATTGATGGGGTTTTTGGAGGCGAAAGGAAATTAGAAAAAACCTAACTGAGCTGAGGAGACGCTCGAGCTAAGCCTATCTAAAAAAAAGGCTCGAGACTTGAATTTTGGCTCAGTTCGAGCTCCCGGCTAGATGGGCTTGAGGCCTTGAACCCAACTTCGAGGTAAATGCTCAAATCTATAAGACTGAGTCTAACGCCCACGTCCCGGTAGTTTGACAGGTGGGCCCGTGTCAAAAAAATATTAAACAATCCGCACGAGGAGAGAGAAGACGCCTCGCGAGGCTACACGGTTGAAGCGATGGCGTTGGACTGGTCGCGACACTCGAGCACGCGTTTTGTGGGCCCAACCTTTCGACTGTGCTTGGCGGCAGCGTGGGTGCACAGATCCGGCGAAGAAGTGGCGATCGCGATGCACAGATCCAGCGAAGAAGTGGTGGCAGTGGCTGCAATGTGGCGGTCGATGTTGCGGAGCACGCAGCATTGGCGTGGAAGCTGAGATGTGGCGGTGCACGCACGCACACAGCAGCTAGCAGCATGGTAGACGAAGGTGCTTCAGTTTTTTGGGGGAGAAGAAGAAGAAGGAATTGCAACAGAGGCCTGCGCCGAGGTTTTGAGGAGAAATGGCATAATTGCAAAAAGACCCTCGGACTTTTGGAAATCACAAAAAGATCATTTCCGAGTTAGGTTTAGATTTATGAGTCTTGGCTATTTTACAAATGGGTGCTTAGGTTTTAGAGATTTTATAGTTTAGTTTTAGGCTGTTAGGTTTTGATGTTCCGGACCCCCGGAGACTTTGATTTCAGTACGGTCAATTCTTACGCGTCCGTAAAAACACGTGCTTCTAAATTTTATTTTGTTGTGAATTATCCAAATTTTATTTTAGAGATTTTTTAATATTTAATAAATATTATATACGCGGGCCCACATAAAGCGCCTCCCGAGAATTGGAGTGCTTGAGGAGGCACCTCGCGAAGCGCTTTTGCATTGGAGTAGGGGTGTTTCGGGTGATACTTCGCATACATGGCATAGAATATGTTGGAGAATATTCTGTTGAAGCGTTTCACGAAGCGCTTTTATATTGGACTCAGCCTAAGCAGGCTTGAACCTATAAACCTAACAAGGGTATATTTGATTAATGTTAGCTTTAAACTTATTTAGAATGCAAAAATTTTATAGGAGTTTTGGAGGAAATCTCACATCCATTGAGAGTATTATTGAATCTGGGCCCTGTTTAGGATTTCGGTGATTAACGACAAGCGGAAAACACGTAACTAACTCAATTGTTTAGAACTAATTAATCAAGTTTCAAGTCAAAACATGATGATGTTGATATGAAAGCTAGGGGTGTGCATTCAATTTTTTAATTTTCTGTTCGGTTTTTTAGGTATTTTTTAAATTTCGGTATTGCACATTGAATACCATATTTACCAAAAAATATTTTGGTTCGGTTTCAGTAAATATCAAATTAATTCAGTTCGGTTTCGGTAAATACCAAAATTTACCAAATTATTGTGAACCTACATGGCATCTTTGCTTTTCGATTTAATAGAGTGATAAACAATATATATCAAGCTTGCATGATGAAAACCTAGCAGATTCTCTCACAAACTGTTCTTGGCATGATGCATAAATAAACTTGCAAATTTTTTCTTTTGTCTGTACATATTGCATTGGCAATACATAAACAAATAGTGAAAACCAAAACATGCCAAACTAAGAAAGTCTATACTATAGGATAAGCATTTTTAATTTTGTATGTCTGTAGAAAGAAGTTTAGATCGTTTGTACTCTGTAGGACAGGCATTTCTAATTCTGTAGAACCTCTGAGATAGTCTCATCAAAATTCTTTATTCATGAAATAAATGACTGAGAGTCTGAGACTGAGGAAGAATTAGAAAATTAAATTGCACGATCTTGTGGTTGACTCTATTGTTGCTACAAATCGAAAACAGTGGGGGCAGTGGAGCGGTGCGGCCTCGTGGGGACTGGGAAGGCTCCGAGAGACTCTCTGCACTGCCTCCGCCCCTTTCAATTGTGTTTTCGCATGAATTCAACATTGGCATTGCAGCCTCCATCATCATATTCACCATTCCCTGATTATATTTTTCAGAAGCAATTAGATATAAGTCTGAGGTCACAACTCATAAGTAGTTTGTACTTTGTGCAAATGTAACATTAGACCGTTTCACAACACAATATATTATTCAAAGCATCCAATCATTATCAAGGACTAATTTTACCTTAACCTTGTCCATGGAGAACTCCAGTGCGATCACCTTTCTTTGGTGTGCCCTGAGGTCACCGTTTGACGTCAAAATGCCCATGCCAAGAAGTGTTCCACGCTCTTTTTTGTAGGAAGGCTTACTGAGATGAGATCCAAAGACTTGCAATTGGCCAGCTCTTTCACATGTCTAGATCTATCACATTTAGAACTTGTATGCTTCCAGTAGAGCACAAGTAGGCGGAACCTAACCCAATATCAAATTCGCGAGGACTTGTGACCTTTGAATAAGACGCGCAGCAAGTATGCTATCCATGTCATGAAATCTCATCCTATTGTCAAATTAAGATTCACAAGTGAGAGAGGGGGTCAGGGAGGGTGGCACAGGCACGGTGCCGGTCTACCGCACGGTGAGGAGGGAGGTGGACGAGGAGGACCTCACTAGAGGAGGCAATGCCGACATGTGGAGGAAAAGGCGGCACGGAGACTCGGCCACTCGGGGAGGAGGGAGCCGACGAAGGACAGGAGGAGGTGGCGCGGGGAGAAGGAGGCGGCACGGGGAGGACCGAAGGAGGGAGGAGACGGAGGAGGCGACATGGGAGGAGGGAGGCGGAGGACGAGGCGGCACAGCCGCACGGGGAGGAGGGAGGTGGAGGACGAGGCGGAACGGGGACTCGGCCACTCGGGGAGGAGGGAGGCGACGGAGGACCAAAGGACCGGAGGAGGTAGCACAGTCGCACAAACTGGAGGACGGGAGTTAGGGTTAGGACTTAGGAGTTAGGGAAGGAGGAGGATTAGCCGAGCCGAGGAAAGGAGAGGCCTAGAAACTAGATGTTTCGGTTCGATTTTTGGTTTTTTCAATAAAAACCAAAACCGTACTGAATATCATAAATGTGTAAACTATCCTACCAAATCGGATACCGCATACCACATAAACCGCTATTTTCAGTTTGGTTTGATTTAGATTTGCATAGCCCTAATGAAAGCGACAAATGGAGACCCCTCAAAATTCTCCAAAGCACGGCCAACGTAAAGTGAAGATTGAGGATCGATTTCCTTCCAAAATCCATCATGAGTCGACGAAATGCTTCTGGGTGTGTCTACTTCCGCTTGCAGGAGAAAAAAGACTACCCATACCTTCCCCTCCACGAATCTGTCCATGGATGGAGCCAGCGGTATTTCTATTGCTCGGCTCCTAAAGAGAGCCATCTCTAGTTTGAAAACCATTGACCAGAGAAGAGCGGAGAAAGGGATTCTGCCTTCCTCTCGAGGACGAGCAAAAGAGGCAGGCCCAGGTGATTCATCACCTGGTGATTGAGGGCTTGACCGCCCGTGATGTGAGACGGGACTTTGTGAAGAACTGGATCAACCCTTTAAGGAAGAGGGTACATCCTGCCTGGGAGGTCAAGATAATTGAAGATGGCTCCAAGGATCATCGCCTTGGTAATTGTTTAGTTGCTCAGATTGGTACATTCTTTCAGTTCGTTTTGACTTTATTTGAACTGAAGTATTTTTTAGAAAATCATTGACTATTCTTTTCTTGACAGTCTTGCCCACTTCTGAGGTCGACAGGAGGACAAATTCCGAAGGTCTATAACGTGGCCACAGAAGGCAACATCAGTGCGCCAAGACTAGAGAGCATGGTCGAGAACACTGACGACTTTGCGCAAGTGTGTTGAAAGGTATTTCTCTTTCGGAAAGTCTGCACATGTTATAATTCGAATAGGGATTATCAAAGTAACTCATTTTGATTTGTACAGCTGTTTGAGTGTCAAGCGGCCCAAAAGAGGCGGATCGGTGATGATGTTGGATCCTCAAGTGGTCCTTCATCAAAGAAACTGAAGAAGACCTGCTCTGTGACCAAAGGCTCGGCTAGGCCCACAGCTTTGCAAATTCCGCTGGTTGCGACCTCAACGGCACATATTGGGGCAACCGCTGCTTCAACTGCGGCCACAGGTATCCTTGCAACCACGACGGTGAGGGCAACAATGAGTAGCTGAAGCCTTGCTGTGGTCAGGTCAACAATTGGTCCTTTGGCCACAAGGGTTGTTGCGGTAAGGTCTCCTACCCCTCAAACTTTACCAAATACGACTAGAAATTATCTCATGGTCGTACAGGGAGAGGGGGAGAGATGTGGAGGAGGAGGTGGACTCTTCTCTGTTTGTTCTGAGGAAGAGGTCCGTAGTACTTCATGATGAATCCTCGCCGATGGCGCTATCCTCGCTTTTATCTCCCAAAGGTGGATCATCGAGCTCCCAAAATCTCATGGGACCCAATATCAAGTAAATACCTGTTTCATCTCTACCTAAGTCTATTTACTTAGCTAGGAATAGCTTATCCAATGATAAACTGGATGTACAGGATCCCTTCGACCATAGTACAATCTGTTCCAATGGCTGAAACTAAACCAACTATGGTCGAAGAGGAAGAAACTACCATGGCAAAATTGCCTGCTATTGGTGAAGTTGTTGCAGATCCAGTGACAATGGAAGATGCCGCTGTGACTGTAGGAGTTGCACATTCGCAGGGCGTTGAAGAAGATTCTGTGGCCATCCTTGACGAGGTGGTTCAAGACCTTCAATCAATTGAACCCACCAATGATGGAGAGGCTGAGGTCACGACTACAACCACGATCATGGGGACGGATAAACAGGCAGATGCATCTGCTCCCCCTCTGGTTGAAGATTCTGTGCCTCCCTCCAGTTTGGAAAAACAAGGAGTGGAGGAGGCACAAGAGGCGATGTTGCAACCCATCGAGATCCATCGCCCTGCCCCAGCTTCAAAATTTGGTCTCAATTTTTGAGTAAAATGGGGCAGGCATGGGACAACTTGGCTTCTTCCAGCCAAGTAGTTGAACTTGAGGACCTCCTTGAGAGGTACCTCGAGGAGTTCTTGGAGGTAAGTAAAAATCTTTACCTCACAATATTAAGTGTTTTTCTTTGAAGTTCCTTCAGACACTTTCTAATTTGTTTTATTCAGAGCTCTGCTCGTAGCACAACCATACTTGACAAGCTGGTGGAGTAGTTTAAGGTCACGCAAAAGGAGTACGACAAGTTAAAGAAGTAAGTAACTTGCTTTTATCTCAGTCCTTTTCGAACTAGAATAGTAATTTTTGTTGTCATAGGGAGAACTCTGCTATGCTAAAAGAGGTCTCCAATGAATGCAACAGTAGAGAGGTTGCGTCCATTGAGCAGTCTCTTTTGGAAAATAAGATGGCTAAAGCCCAGAGGATAAACAGCGAGAGGCTTGCTGACACTTTGGTGCTTGAAACCAAGTTAAAGGATGCTGTTGAGAAGGCGGCGACCTTGGAACAAAAAGCATTGTCATATGATTCTCTCCAAGGGATAGCTGGACGCCTTCAAATGGTTTACAATCTTGCACACCAAAGTTGATGGTAAGTTCATTTTGGCAGAAATTTTCATTGCTTTTGTAGTTCTGTGAACTTGTATAAATTTTATGAACTCAATTGAATTCATTTCTTCCTCTGTTCAGAGCATAGAGAGGAGAATAGCAGGCTGACCAAGGAAAAAGACCAGTATGAGTAGAAGTATATTGAGCGAGGAAACGACCTTGATAAACTTCAACACATCGTCAGCTACTACCAGATAGCCACAGAAAAGGCCAAAGATACCACCAAGCTCGCCCTCAATGAGAAGGGAGCCATAGAAGAAATCATCAAGAGCTGCAGTCTCACAGAGAAGGATACCCTTGCAAAGCTGCGGGAGGTCGCGGACTCACTAAAGGTGGATGTTATCGATCCTAAGAAGGATGATTCTACTCTTGGTGAGTCCTGCAAGTTGGTCACGGCTCAAAATAATATCTTGGTCGCAAGCATCCCTGAAATTGCGAGCAGGCACTGAAGAGCGATGTCGCAATTGTAGCCTCTACCATGCTCTGCAAACTTCGAATTCACCATGGTCCAAATTTAGATCTGAATTCAGTGGTGGAAGATGCGACTTTTGACAGCCAAGACCAACTCAATGCGATCATGGCTGAGGTCAGGCCTTTGATAGTAAAATTATTGCATGACCTCGGTCTTTCTTGATTTATCTCCTATCATTGAAATTTTTTGAAACAAAGAAATGGAATAAAGAATTTTTCCTTGTTATCAGAATCTTTGTTTCATACCTTGCAAATTCACATGATTAGGAAAGAAACAAATGAAAAAAATGAAAAGTACTTAATTTACTGACCGAATGTTATGATTATATTCCCCTAGTGCCCTCTTGCGACTGGTGATACTGACGATGTAGTACCATGGTTACAGGATAATTTTCTTGGCCTAAGAAGACCATGGCTCAAATGATCAAAACATTATTGTAAGTTCTTACGTGGTAAGAACCGGTTTAAAAAGAGATGGCTTATCTAGATATGACCAAAAGATTGCGAAAATAACTGACTTAGTATAAAGACATAAGCTTTTGCTAATTGACAGCCACTCAAATGAGCAAAACATACTAGTAAGTCCCGTATGCAGTAAGGACCGGCTTAGAAAGAGAAGTCTTAACTAGATGTGATCACGAGATTGGTCGGTGAATCCACTTATACATCATAGTAAGGCACTTATTGCAACCATCCCCCGGGTGTAACCCAATAGAAAGTAAGGCTAAAGATGAGAATACAGCCACAACATAAGGTGATAAAATACTTATAAAAGTTTTAGAATGGGAATGGAAAAACTTACACATAAAATTTACGCAATTGGTCTCTGTTCCAGGTGTTTGATAACATTCTTCCATCGTCCATGGCCAATCAAGCCGATACTAGTCGTAGCATAGCAACCATAGTAAAGGGACTTTCCCACTGAGGGGAGAATTTATTGCGACTAGACTGGTTTTGGATTTTTCTTAAAACCAATTCCCCTATGTTTAGCGTACGTAGTTGCACCCTTTTGCTATGATATTTACACAAAACTTGTAAATATGTTGCTGAGCAGATTAGTGCTCGATCGCGTTTTTCTTCAAGAAAAATAATTTCATCTTAGTATTTTTCACTTTGATTTATAATATCTAAGTGATCCACGTGAGAAGAGCTAATTTTGATTTCACTTGGCAACATGGCTTCTGCACCATAAAACAGTTGGAAAGGTGTTTCTCCTGTAGCTATACTGGGTGTGGTGCGCAATGCCCATAGAACGGAGTAGAGTTCTTCTACTCAAGCCCCCGAGCGTAACTTAAGGCGGTCGAAAACACATTTCTTAACCCCTTGTATTATTTGCCTGTTGGCCCATTCTACTGCACCATTACTCTGTAGATGAGCAACAGATGCGGAATAGATTTTAGTCCCAATATGGTCGTAATAGTCCATAAAAAGACCACTGACAAACTAGAATCCATTATCTGTTATAAGATGACTTGGAACACCAAATCGTGTTACTATGTTCTTTTGAAAGAACTTCTTCACCGCTGTAGCGGTAATGTTTTGAATCGGTTCAGCCTCAATCCACTTGGTAAACGTATCAATGACTATGAACATGAACTTGTATCCATTGACCGCTTGAGACATAGGTCCTATAATATCTATTCCCCATGTGGCAAATGGTCATGTTGAGGGAATAGTCTGTAATGCATATGCTGGCTAGTGGACCTGTCAAGCATGAAATTGACATTGTGGGCAAGTCTTGACCAATTGCATGGCATCATTAAGTGCTATTGGCTAGTAATAACCTTGTCAGAAAGTTTTTCCAACCAGTGTTCGATAGGATACGTGTGCACCACACATGCCTCCATGAATCTCTCTTAGAAGGGATTTGCCATCTTCTCGACGAATACAGCACATCAGCATTCCTTGAGTACCTTTTTTGTACAGGGTTCCTTCAACCAATCTATACATTCGCACTTTTCTAACTAACCGGTCACTCTCAGTTTTGTCCTTGGGCATGGTCCCATGCGCAAGATAGTTCCTCAATGATAGGATCCAATCTGCTTCATACTCGAGACGTCACCGCCTCTGCTTCATACTTGAGGGCTTTTTTAAGTGCTCGATGAATACTTCTACCGGAGCTGATGAGCGTGAGAAACCAATTTTGAATAATTGATCTGCGAGAATATTGTCTCTTTGCGGAACAAATTGGACTTAAAAATTCTTGAAGTATTTTTTCTATTTCCTCACTTGGTCTAGGTATAGAGCCATTGTCTTGTCAGAACATTGGTATTCCTTATTCACCTGGTTTATGACTAGCTGTGAATCTCCCTTGACCACTAATCTATGGACTCCGAGGGATTTGGCTACTCGAAACCCGGCTAGCAGACCTTCATACTCTCCTGTATTATTGGTATTAACAAAGTGTGATTGTACGACATACTGGAGTTGGTCACCCTAAGGCGTAATGAAGACTGCTCCAGCCCTCGAGTTTGTAAAACTCCAAGAGCCATCGAAATACAACGTCCAGTGGTCGGTATTTTCTAAATCCTCAAACTCTTGTGTAGGTGGTTTGGGATTAGACCATTCGACCACAAAATCTGCAAGAATTTGGGATTTAATTGCTACTCCAGCTATGAAGTGGAGATTGAATGCTCCAAGTTCTATGGCCCATTTCGCAACTCGACCCGTTATTTCTGGATTACAGAGAATGTCCCCTAAGGGAAAGGACGAGGGCACAATAAATTGTGCGCCTGAAAGTAATTTGCAGCTTCCTTGAAGCCATTAAGAGAGCATAAAGTAATTTATGGATTTCAGGGTATCTCTCCTTTGGTCCATTTAATACTTCATTTGATAATAGACTGGCTGATGCACTCCTTCCCTCTCCGCGACCAGGACAACGCTGACCGCATGAGGGGGTAGCAACCAAATAGATGAGTAATGGTGACGAGGATTGACACCCGGGTCAGTTCTAATAAATGGATTGTTGGTTCAAGATAGGTTCAAGCCAGACACGTGTCTAGCGGTGCGAACTCAAGCTATTCTGAGAAACATCACCATGAGGTCGCAGACTTTACGCGATCAAGTCGCAGGCTTTGCGCGATCAGACTGCAAGCTTCGCACGGTCAGGAGTTCATATGCTATACGCGAACAGGATGTCTGAGATGTTGTGCGGTCAGCCAACATCCCGCGGTCAGAACATTATCGACCAGGATACTTAGAGTTCATCTGTCCGGCTGTCCCTACAGCGGAATATTCCAAGTATCCCGAAGATTCCTCCACGTGGAAGACCAACCGTCAGGAGGTTAATACGTGCAGTTATCAATGAATAACACGTGTTTAACCTGCGTGGAGGTTAAGAGCAGTTCTCTAAAACCGCATCCAACAATTCAAGCAACTGTTTGATGCAGTTTTTTCCACATGGCACCCTTTCGACCAGTATAAAAGGGTGGTGTGGAAAATCAAGCAGGGGTATCGAAAAAGAGATCGATTAATCAACAGAGGAATCAAGAGATTCAACACTTCTCATATAGCCAAGTCTACGGCCTACATTAGATAGTCTTTTATAAACCTCTTTGGCTTTTTTTGTACACTTATATAGGAAAAACCCTCGCCTGTGAGGGTCTTTTCCCACCCTTTTGTAAATCTTTCTTACATATAGTGAAATCCCAACAGGACGTAGGACTATTACTCCCACCATCGAGGGCCCGAACCTGTATAAACCTCTCTGTGCTCCTGTTCTCCATTGTTCTACATACCTTCCCGGAGGGTCGCCCCGAAAGGTCTCACAACTTACAAATTCTGCATAAGTTCGGCTGAGGACCCTGAGTCCGAATCGTCGACAGCTGGCGCCCACCGTGGGGCCTTTCTCAAGGCGTCCTAATTTTAATCCGGAGGTTCGCTGAAACATGGCTGGAGTATATGATTCCGAGAACGATTTCGATCTCGATGATTATGCTCATATTCAAATGCCTTCTCCAAGTGATCCTGTTCCGATGGAGGAGGTTGAAAACCAGAATTTTCCAGAGGTGGAATCATCTCTCCAGGTCATGTCCATCGACCAGGGAGAAACTAGTGCAAGGTCAGAACCTACTGAGGTTCTTAATGCACTAGACGATGAATCCGGTCCGTCATACGACCCCATTAAGGGGAAAGATGATGCCGACCAGGAAATTAGCCCAGGAAGATTTGACCCCGACAACCTCCATCGTCTCTTTGATTTCGAGTCCGACTCGGAACAAACTGAGATGTTTTCTCCATCGGCAACCTCTCTCCCCAGACAGTTTGTTGCCGTGTCGGAAGAAACCCCCGATCAGCAAGCTGTTAGGGAAGAACAGGAACGCAAACAGAAGGAGGATCAAGATCTCGAGCAACAAAACAACGAACTACGCAGAACGGCCCTAGAGGCTCTTCAAGATGCGCAGGCTCGTTACAATGCTGCTCCGAGTTCTTCCCGATGAGTGCGTGGTCGTAGATGTGACCAGACTCCTTCTTTGCCCCCGGAGCGTTTCCCGGTGGATGAAGAAACGATAACACCTGGTGCCCCTAGGAGAAGCACACATGGTCGACTGCGATCTATCGCGGAAGTCATGCGTAATCTCCCTCCTACAGTCACGGATGCGCAGAAACCGGCCTTCATTAGAATCCTGGTAGAAAGATTGGACTGAGATCGCATCTGAGGCGACCCCAACCGCCTCTTCTCGGTCGATAACACGTTCCCGTGAACGAGAGTGTTCTCGTTCTGGTTCTGGTCGACGGAGTTACCCGCCGCCCGTACCGTCCCGACAGGACAAGTACCGGCAAACGCAGGATTCTCGTAGTGGGGATCGCATTCCTGTCCACTCTCGTTTGGGACCACGAGTAACTTCACCGTTGCGTGAGGTCGCACGTGAACCAGTCGAGAGTCACAGGGCGATACACGATCCCTACGTTGGTTGCAAAGCTTTCTCGCCCGGCCTGAGCGCGGTTGTTTGGCCCGATAAGTTTCGACCAGGGGCCATTGAAAGGTTCGACGGAACTCAGAACCCCTTCGAGTTCCTTCAAATCTATATCGCTGCCATCCAAGCGGCAGGAGGCGATGACCGGGTCATGGCCAACTACCTGCCTACAGTCCTCGAAGGACCGGCTAGAACCTGGCTGTTTAATCAGCCCGAAGGTTCCATCTACAATTGGGAAATGCTGTGTGACGCTATCCTAAGCAACTTCCAAAATTGTTACCAAAAGCCGGGTAAAGAGGACGATCTTCATCGGTTACGACAAACTTCAACCGAAACTCTTCGGCAGTTTGTCAAGAGGTTTGTCGGGGTGAGGAATACCATCCCGAACATATCTGATAGCTCCGTTATCAGGGCATTTAAGCATGCCGTTCAATACCGGAGATTCACCGAAGACTTGCTTATCCACCCTCCTCGATCAGTGGCCGATCTGTTCGACATGGCTAATCGATACTCCGACGTAGCCGAAGTGGTTGAATGGAATCGGATGGTCGACAAAGGTAACTTACCGCCTCAACCTGGCCTCAAAGATGCTAGGAACGAAGATTCGAGCAAGAAGCTAGAATCTTCATCAGGCGGAAAGTCGAAGAAGTCGAAGAGGAACCGCTCTGGACAGTACCGTGAGGTCGCAGTCGCAGAGAAGCCGCCTTCGACCAAAGGTAACAAGCCTTCATTTAAGAATAAAACTGCCTCTGGTGGTCGGAGTTCCGACCAGCCAGAAAAGTCAACTAATCCGCAGGAAGGTAAGAAGTGGTGTCCACTCCACAACTCCGCAGGCCACGACCTCAAGAACTGCAGGAGTTGGTTGAAGCAATTGGATGATTTCTACCAGGGAGTTGGGCCAATGCCAACCTTACCGCCTAAGGAACAGGCGTGCGGGCTTAGAGACACCGACGGAGACGAGGAAATGTCTTACCAGGTACCTCAAAATCATATTAATGTTATTTGCGGAGGTTCTTCTTCTTTCGTTTCCAAAAGGCAGTTTACAGCCTTTTACCGAGAGGTTAATCAAATGGAGACATCCCTTGGTGAACGTCAGTACCCCCGTCGATCGGATACACCTTTGACATTCGATCGCTCTGATTGTCCCGCGGGGCTTACTCGACCATTGAGGCTTCCTCTGGTCATCACCCCGATCATTAGTAACGTGAGAGTCGAAAGGGTCTTGATCGACGGAGGGAGCTCCCTTGACATTCTATTGGTCAAGGCACTCGACGAGATGCAAATTTCTCGTTCGAAGATTAAGTCCATAATCCATCCCTTCTATGGGATAATCCCAGGCCCCTCTATGATGCCATTGGGACAAGTGGTCCTCCCGATCACACTGGGGAACCGGACAACTTCCGAACAGAGTTGGTTACTTTTGATGTAATCGATTGTGATTCGGCTTATAATGCAATCTTTGGCAGGCCAACTCTCGCTAAGTTCATGATGGTAACGCACTATGCTTACCAATGTGGAAAATTGCCTGGCCCCAAAGGCGTCATCTCGGTCCGAGGCAGTCGCAACGTGGCACTCACGTGCGACCGGCTATCTTTGGAGATGGTCGATCAACTTCCCCTCCGGGACGCCCAGGTCGCCACCGTCGCCACCGACGCGATCAAGGCTGCTCCTCGACCAGATGAGAAACTCAAACTGGTTCCTTTGTACCCAGATGATCCATCCAAGACAATTCGGGTCGGATCAGCTCTGGATGACAAATAGGAACTCGAGCTCATTACTTTCCTCCGGGCTAACGCAGATGTGTTTGCGTGGAAGCCGTCCGACATGCCCGGTGTCCCAAAGGAAGTAATCGAGCACAGGTTAGCAATTCGACCTGGACAGCGACCAATAAAGCAAAACCTCAGGCGTTTTGCTGTTGACCGATAGGAAGTCATCCGAGAGGAGTTGGATAAACTCCTAAAGGCCGGGTTTATTCGAGAAGTCGATCACCCGGAATGGCTCGCCAATCCGATCATGGTCCGCAAGTCAAATAGCAAGTGGCGCATGTGCGTCGACTACACTAGCCTCAACAGTGCCTGTCCGAAGGATGATTTTCCCCTTCCCCGCATCGACCAGCTGGTCGATTCAACCGCGGGTTGTGAACTGATGAGCTTCCTGGACGCTTATTTAGGGTACCATCAAATTAGCATGGCAGAAGAAGATGAAGAGAAGACTGCCTTCATCACCCCGTTCGGCACCTACTGTTACGTCAGAATGCCGTTCGGTCTCAAGAACGCAGATTCCACGTACCAGCGCTTGATGCAAAAGACCTTTCTTTCCCAGATAGGGCGTAATCTCGAAGCATATGTAGACGATTTGGTTGTAAAAAGCACCAAGAGTTTGTCCCATTTGGACGATCTCGCTGAAACCTTATGTAATTTGAATCGCTTTGGAATAAAATTGAACCCGGAGAAATTTTCTTTCGGGGTTTCTTCAGGAAAACTTCTTGGTTTTCTTGTTTGTTCCAGGGGCATTGAAGTCAATCCTGAGAAAATCAGGGCCATCGAACAGATGAGGTCACCCTCGACCATGAAAGATGTTCAACGCCTGACTGGTCGCATGGCGGCCTTAAGTCGCTTCACTTCATATCGCGACTAGGCGAAAGGGGATTGCCTTTCTTTAAAGTCTTGCGGAAGCATCATAATTTTACATGGTTCGATGAGGTTGAAAAAGCACTTCAGGAGGTCAAAGCATATTTGTCTAGCCCGCCAGTATTGGTGTCTCCCGACAAAGGAGAACCATTGCTTCTTTATTTGGCGGTCACCCCACACGCGGTCAGCGCTGTTCTGATCGCGGAAAGGGAAGGAATACACAGACCCGTCTACTATGTAAGCGAGGTACTTCATGGTCCTCAGGAGCATTACCCTAAGGTCCAGAAGATAATTTACGCACTACTGATGGCTTCCCGTAAGCTGCGACACTACTTCCAAGCTCACAAGATCACAGTACCCTCCTCCTTTCCTTTGGGGGATATTGTCCGAAATCCAGAAAAATCTGGTCGAATCGCCAAATGGGCGGTCTAACTCGGGGCCTTCGATATCCATTTCACGCCCCGCACGGCGGTTAAGTCTCAGGTTTTGGCGGACTTCGTGGTCGAATGGACCAACCCTGAGCCACCCGTGTAGGTGCCAGAGGAATTGGAATGCCCCGATCACTGGACAATGTACTTTGACGGCTCCCGTAGTTTCCAACACTTGGGGGTTGGAGTGGTCTTAGTTACGCCTCAGGGCGAACAGCTTAAGTATGTCATCCAATTGCACTTTGTCGCGACTAACAACGCGGCAGAGTATGAAGGTCTTCTTGCAGGGCTTCGGGCAGCAAAATTCTTTGGAGTCCGTCGATTAGTGGTGAGGGGAGACTCACAGCTGGTCGTAAACCAAGTAAACAAGGAGTACAGCACCTCCGATGAGACAATGGCTCATTACCTGGGGGAAGTGAGGAGATTGGAAAAACACTTCAGTCATTTCGAAGTCCAATACATCCCGCGAAAGGACAACATTCTCGCAGACCAATTATCCAAAATTGGGTCCTCACGCTCATCCGCTCCGGCAGGAGTGTTCATTGAACACTTGGACCGTCCTTCGATCATGACTTTGGTCGAGGATGATCCGGTAATAGCCTGCGTTACCAACCTCGGTCAGGAACAAGATTGGACTCATCCATTGAGGGTCTATCTTGAACATGGGACCCTACCCGAGGACGAAACCGAAAGCGATCGGTTAATTCGAAAAGCGCGTCTGTACAAACTCATAGATGGGATTCTATACAGAAAGGGTACTCAAGGAGTATTCATGCGTTGTATATCTCAGGAGGAAGGAAAATCCCTCTTGAAAGAGATACATGATGGTGTATGCGGTGCGCACGCGTCATATCGGACACTGGTCGGAAAAGCTTTTCGACAAGGATTCTACTGGCCTTCGGCACTCGACGATGCCAAACATATGGTCAAGATGTGTCCCCAGTGTCAGTTCCATGCGAGACAGGTTCATCAACCTGCCTATACATTGCAAACCATTCCCCTCGCATGGCCATTTGCGGTCTGGGGGATGGATATTGTCGGTCCTATGCCACAAGCGGTCAATGGGTACAAGTTTCTGTTCGTAGCCATCGACACGTTTACAAAGTGGATTGAGGCCGAACCGGTACGAAACATTACCGCCTCAGCAACACAAAAGTTCTTCCATAAGAACATTGTTGCACGATTTGGTGTTCCAAACCGTCTCATCACAGACAATGGTTCTCAATTCGCTACTGGCCTTTTTCTGGACTACTGCGATCAGATTGGGACCAAGGTGTGCTTGCTTCTGTGGCACATCCGCAAAGCAACGGTGCCGTAGAACGGGCCAATGGGCAAATACTGCAAGGCATCAAAAAACGTGTTTTTGATCGCCTTAAGACCCGCTCGGGGGCTTGGGCAGACGAGCTCTACACTGTTCTATGGGCACTTTGAACTACCTCTATTCGAGCCACCGGTGAGACGCCCTTCCATTTGGTCTATGGGGCCGAGGCTGTATTGCCTATGGAAGTCAGTATTGGGTCTATTCAGACAGAACAATTCGAACGGTCAATCAGTCCGAACAGCGATCACAAGATCTCATCCTCTTAGAAGAAAGGCGCGATCGCGCTTTGATCAAGTCCGCGGCATACTTGCAAGCCTTGCGCAAGTATCACAACAAAAGGGTGCGACCACGCAATCTTAACGTGGGTGACTTGGTGTTACGAAAAATTCAAGACTAGTCTAATCGCAACAAGTTCTCCGCGAAGTGGGAAGGCCCTTACACTGTTGTCTCAGTGCCGCGACCAGGATCCGCGCGGTTAGCCATGGAGGATGGTCGAATTTTGTCCAATACTTGGAACATCGATCAGCTTCGCAAGTTTTACGTGTAAGTACTCCACCCTTTTTCCTGTTCAATTAGCATCTTTTCATAAAACAAAACATGTTTTGCTTTCATACGATGAGTATTTCTCTTTAAGCCCAGACCATATGAATTCGACCTGGGGGCTGGTCGCCGGCGGTCAGATCATTACAACATTTTAATCGGATTCGCTGGTCGATCTCATGACCACTTTCAGATAAGTCACTCCTAAATAAGCCGTTTCTCAACGCATGCGGGGCTTTCTGGCAAGTCCTTGGTCATCTGAGTGGTTGCCAGTTCGCAATAAGGTTAGACGTTACATTGATCATGATCACTGGCTTAATTGCACACCCCTGGTCGTTACACTTATATTTTCTCCTATGCTTATAATACTAAGACTTTAGTATTCATAAGCACAGGCGGGGGCTAGGGGGATATGCTTATGGTATGGAGCTTATGATATGAAATTGCAAAAAAATTTATACTTTCTTCCGAAAAGGGTTTTTAACATACATTGCATTATATATACAACTGTTTTTGTACAGAAGTAGGGATCACTCGATCCCAAGCTCAATCAGGAGCTTATCTACAAGGGGCCTGATCTCCTCCATAACGGCCTCTAGCAGTTCTTCACTCTCGACCTCAACCGGTCCCACCAATGGGTTCAGATCTGCATCTGGGCCATGGTGAAGTCGAACCAGGCTGAGAATGGCGGAAGCGGCTGACCGAACCCTGGTTCTGATCGCCTCTTCTCATCACCGTGTATCCTCAGGGAGATACTCGAGAAGTGACTCTGCCTGGGCCATGACTAGCGTAGACCAGTCATCTAGGCTGAGGTTGTCTCTCGTCGGTTCGATCACATCAGCCTTCAGGAGACCAGCCACTGCCTTCAGTTTTTCGAAGACTGAAAGGCTCAGCTCTCTGATCGACTTGTCAGAGAGGCGAATAGAGGTCTCGAGGAGCCCCTTGTCTTGACTGAGCTGCGTTATTTGACCCGCTTGTGCTGTATGAAGAGGAAAGATTACTCACATGTTATGGATTTAAGTCTTCCCAATCAGGAATCGACTTACCAGCAATTTGTGATCGTAGTTTGTTGTTTTCAATCTCTTGGTTTCTAGCCACTGAGACCAAATGGAGCCTAACTGTGGCCACCTCCTTCCTTAATGATGCTACCTCTCTGTAGCAGAATATTTGGGTGGTCATAATCAAATTGCGTCCATACAAACCAAAGAGTAATGATCCTTACCTGTGCAAGCTGTCGCGTTCTCTCTGTATGGCCTCCATACTTGCCATCGTAGCACGCGACTGGGCCATCATCCAGGATAAACCCTGTGATGCAAAGAAAGGAAGTTAAAGGTGTCCTATGTACAATTCAGGCGCCAGGACAGAAGTTCGTCATACCCTCATAAACTTCTGTAAGGAGGCATCTTCCGGACCAACGGGAAGACTCGATGAAGGCCTGGAAGTGCCTACAGCAGGGGTAGTTGGTGGGAGTGCCGGCTGGGCACTACCCCCAGTCGCCGTTGGTCGCAACTGGGTCCCCGCGCTTGCTTCTCCCCCCGCGGCCTGGACGACTTCCTGGACCAAGGGGGCAGAGCGCTCCTCACTGGAGGCTCCTGCACCAGCAGCAACTTCAACCCCCCCAGAGGCGGTTGAAGGGCTGGACGCTGTCTCTCTTTGCCTGACAAAGAGAAGATGATCCAAGAAATCGTATTTTGTGGTTATCACAGTTTATTTCAATATAACTGAGATAAAGGTTCTTACCTTATTTGAAATCCCATCTGCTTCTGGGATTTCAGGGAAGGCTCTCCTCGAGAAAGAAGACTGTCGTCAGTCCTGATCTTCCTCTTGGAAAATAAGGCTCCTCCCCCCTGGGTGTGTTCTGCTGTGAGCACATTTCTAGGAAAAGATAAAGACAAATGACAAGTCTTTACCTAGGCAACCGGACCGGTTGGCGGGGCTGCATCCGAAGGCCTTGATGGCTCTTGAGTTTCTGGAGCCGGCACCTCGTGTGCAACCACAGCAGGCCTCTGCTCAACTACCTCCACCTCTGTCCGCGGAGGTGGAGGATTTTCCTCCCTGGGGCTCACAGGAGTTGCAGGGGGAAGCTCTTCTCCCTGTATAAACAATAACTCATCAAATGTACAGAGGGAATTAAAGAAAACGCGACTGTGGGAAAATCTTACCATGGTTGTCTCTTCGACCAGGGAAGCAGAGGCAACTGGCCCTGAAA
This sequence comes from Pharus latifolius, assembly GCA_019359835.1. Taxonomy (NCBI): domain Eukaryota; kingdom Viridiplantae; phylum Streptophyta; class Magnoliopsida; order Poales; family Poaceae; genus Pharus; species Pharus latifolius. The sequence continues at coordinate 7,511,722 of CM033328.1, forward strand.
CCTCGGGGGCTTCAGGAGCTGGGAGGTTATCCGCGACCACAGGGCTCTCAGTGGTCACGGAGTCTGCTACGGCCGCCTCTGCGGTAGCAGTTGTTTCTGCGGAACGGCTTGGAGCGTCACCGGATGGAGAGACCGCAATCTTCCTCCTCCGGAGAACTAGAGGGACATCATCATCCTCTTCCTCCTCGCTCCTCTCTCCCTGTACGACGAAGAAGTGATTCCAGTCCGCGCCTAGAAAAATAGAAAGGATGTGATATCTTACCGCAGTCTTCCTTGCGGTAGGAGGGACACTTCGTGAAGACCCCTCCCCGAGACTTGGCTTGGCCTTCTTGGGGGCAGGACTCCTTGTCCCGGGTTTCGAAGAAACCTTCTTCACATTCTTCATCGTCGGCTTCCCCAGGGAACCGACGTTCTCGCTCGGGAACGTCGCCTCGGCGAACTTCTTTAGGAGCTGATTCACATTCCGATGGAATTGATTAGTGCTGGACATACATGAGATCTGCAAAACAGAGGCCAAATGGAAAATGTACCTTTCGGCCCTCCTGTTTAAGGTCGTCGCCAGCGTGAATCAAGCTCTGAGGGCGAGGCGACCCCTTAGGGGGCTCACCCGATTCTTCACGAAGTCACGAATAACGTCGCGAGCTGTTAGTCCCTCCTGGACTAGGTGAAGAATGACCTCGGCATGCTTTATGAACTTTGAGTTCATCGCCGGGGGGGTGTCCAACTCGCTTGGCTTCTCTGGCCGCGAGTTCTCGAACCATAACCCGCTCTCGGATGGAGGGGTGCAGTAGAACCATTTCTGATGCCACCCGTGCACTGAGTCTCGTAGGGGCGGGAAGGGATACTCCTTCTTATCCCTCAGCCAGAAGTAAATGCATCCGGCGGCGTTGGCGCTCTTCGACCACGCCGAGAAGTAAAATCGCCGGAAAAGATCCACACTGGGATACACTCCAACGAACGCCTCGCACAGGTGTTGAAACACCGCCAGTATCAACACCGCATTTGGGTGGAGATTGATTAGCTCCAACCCGTAGTGCTCGAGGATGTCCTTCAAGAACCGACTCTCGGGGAATCGGAATCCGCATCGCAGATATTCTTCGAAAACCACCAACTCGCCCTCTTGGACAGTTGGGGTTTCTTGGTCCTTCTCCGCGGGCCGCCAGTTAATTAACAGCTGCGGAGGAAGGATCTCCTCCTTCTCCAACGCCAGTAAACTCTCCTCGGAATGGTGGATGGATCGGCTCTAGGACGCCATTTTTTGGAGGAGAATCAAAGGAAAAGTTGGTGATTTTTTGGGAAGACGAAGGCTAAGGAGAACGAGGGTTTTGTGCGGCGGAAATGTTGAGGATTTCTGGCTGTGTGGCTTCCTCAAGAATACACCTGCTCCTTTTATAGACCCGAGGAGACGCACTAATGAGGGTAACGTTCCATTCAAACGTTCCATTGAGTATTTTATTCATTTCCCATAATGGATACTATCTCTAGCGGCTTTAAAGTATTCCAGGCATCGGATCTGAGACGAAAAGACTTCTTTGTTTCAGAAACTAAAAGTGCAAAAACCTGAAAAGTTTGTTAGAGCTTTTCAGAGGACGTTTTTCCTTTATATGCCTTGGACATTTTCATGAAAAAATCCTATGACTCAATTTTTGGACGTATGGATGTATTTCTGACCGGGTTGTGGTTTGGTCGAAACCATGCTTTGGATTAAGCTCCGATTCTAATCGAAGTGACGGTCTGACTGAGCCTCAATTCTGGTCGCCATTCAGTTCTAACCGCGGCTTTAAGTCTGATCGCGGTATCAGAGCTGGTCGCGGTGCTTTTATAAAAGAGTGATTCTGATCGCAGAACTGAAATTTCCTGTGTATGAGTGATCGCGAACATAATGTTTATGGCCATATTTTCATACAGAAGATGTGAAGAATATTTATATAAAGAAGAAAGTTTTATTTCTTGCATTCTTTACATAAGAAAGGGATACCGGCAACCAAAGCGTCGACCTGATCCGAAAGAAGTTTACAAAGTTCCCCTAGGGACATATTGTTGTCAGTAGGATCTACACTGACAACCCCCAGGGAACTAGCAACTAATCTAAGTCTATCTACATCGTCCCTAACAAGAGACGCACTACTATCCCTAATCAAGTCGGAGAGTTCTCGCTGTTGCTGAGCGTGATCCCTCTCTCGACGGAATTGGTGCGCCTCTTCACGGGATCGTTCAAAACATTCTGCCAGATGCAGAATCACCGAAGACATCTCTTCGGTCTTCTTCTCCAGGGCATTCTTCTCCTCTAGAAGAATCTGCCCGGAAGGAAGAGATGGAGTAGCAGAAGGCTGATCGCTGGAGCCTCCAATCTCCTACATTTGCAAAAGTTAGTTGTACTGACTATAACTATCAACAAAAGGAGAGGATGATTATTACCTGTCCCAGCTCATGGCACGTTGATGTAGCCATCCTGGGAAGAAGATCACCAGATGGTGGAAGTGCAACCTTCCCACCATATGATTGCTTCGCCAACCCAAGATGGGAATCACCTGGTCGAGGGATAGTCACCGCTTGCCGACCAGAATGTTGATCACCCAAATAAAGGTTGGGAACATTGGGATGAAATGGAGAAAGCAGAGAAGGACTTTTCTCCAAAGTCGGAAGCCTAACTTGCCGAGATGCATGAACAGGAAGAGTTATGGGGACTGAAGGAAGAAAGAGACTTGCTACATTTTTCACCTTCGTTCCGCTGGAAGATCCCTCATCAACCTTGGGTTTCTTCCTTGAAGGAGACAAATCTTCAGGCATCTGAGGCCCTTGTTCGACAACTTTCTCTTCATCACTCTCAATCTCGATGATGCTGTGATCTGCCATCAGGAAGTGTATGAAGAGAAGGATGAAGGTGATCTAAGAAGAGACTTAACCAGGAATTGTGAAGCTTTACAGATTCAAGGACCCGGTATTTATAGCCGCCAAGGTGACGGTTTGCATTCCGGGTGCCTCGGGTTTTTACAAAGCATTTACAATTTTACCTCGGGTTAAAAAACATTTCAACAGCGCCATCATTACTCGTCACATAATGCCCAGAACCCGTCTCGGGGAACCAACCATCTCACTTAGTGCGCCACTAAGTGGAGAATTTGAAGAGTTGGGTTAAAAATCCGATGCATGACTTTAAATTCGAAATAAACACGTCCCTTCGTTTTCTTCGAATTTGGGGGCTAGCTGACGAGGATTGACACCCGGGTCAGTTCTAATAAATGGACTGTTGGTTCAAGATAGGTTCGAGCCAGACACGTGTCTAGCGGTGCGAACTCAAGCTATTCTGAGAAACATCACCATGAGGTCGCAGGCTTTACGCGATCAAGTCGCAGGCTTTGCGCGATCAGACTGCAAGCTTCGCGCGGTCAGGAGTTCATATGCTATACGCGAACAGGATGTCCGAGATGTTGTGCGGTCAGCCAACATCCCGCGGTCAGAACATTATCGACCAGGATACTTAGAGTTCATCTGTCCGGCTGTCCCTTCAGCGGAATATTCCAAATATCCCAAAGATTCCTCCACGTGGAAGACCAATCGTCAGGAGGTTAATACGTGCAGTTATCCATGAATAACACGTTTTTAACCTGCGTGGAGGTTAAGAGCAGTTCTCTAAAACCGCATCCAACCATTCAAGCAACTGTTTGATGCAGTTTTTTCCACATGGCACCCTTTCGACCAGTATAAAAGGGTGGTGTGGAAAATCAAGCAGGGGTATCGAAAAAGAGATCGATTGATCAATAGAGGAATCAAGAGATTCAACACTTCTCATATAGCCAAGTCTACGGCCTACATTAGATAGTCTTTTATAAGCCTCTTTGGCTTTTTTTGTACACTTATATAGGAAAAACCCTCGCCTGTGAGGGTCTTTTCCCACCCTTTTGTAAATCTTTCTTACATATAGTGAAATCCCAACAGGACGTAGGGCTATTACTCCCACCATCGAGGGCCCGAACCTGTATAAACCTCTCTGTGCTCCTGTTTTCCATTGTTCTACATACCTTCCCGGAGGGTCGCCCCGAAAGGTCTCACAACTTACAAATTCTTCATAAGTTCGGCTGAGGACCCCGAGTCCGAATCGTCGACAAATGGCTCTCCCAAAGTCGGGGAAACCAATATTGGAGCACTGGCTAAATATGTTTTTACTTCCTGAAAGGATTTTTCGGCCTCATGTGACCACTGAAAACCATTGTGCTTTCGTAGAACCTTGAAAAAGGTAATCCATGTTCGCCCAACCTCGAAATGAAATGACTTAAAGCCACCATTCGGCTGGTTAGGCTTTGTACCTCCTTCTTGGTCGAAGGAGATCGCATTTGCTCAATGGCCTGAATTTTTTTGGGATTAACCTCAATGCCTCGCGAACACAAGGAAACTCAAAAGTTTACTTGAAGAAACTCCAAAGGAACACTTTTCAGGATTCAACTTTATCCCATGTTTATTCAAATTACAGAAATTTTCAGCCAGGTCATCTATATGACTAGAGCTCTTTACACTCTTTACAACCAAGTCATCTACATAAGCTTATAAGTTATACCCTAATTGTGATTGAAAGATCTTCTGCATCAAGCGTTGGTACATGGAACCAGCATTCTTGAGCCCAAATGGGATCCTGACATAGTAGTAAATGCCAAATGGGGTGATGAAGGTAGTTTTTTCCTCATCTTCTTCTATCATGCTAATTTGATGGTACCCTGAGTAGGCATCCAGGAAGTTCATCAGTTTGCAACCTGCTGTCGAATCGACCAACTGATCGATGCAGCGAAAGGGAAATCATTCTTCGGGCAAGCAGCATTGAGGCTGGTGTAATCAACGCATATGCGCCACTTACCATTAGGTTTCAGGACCGTGACCGGGTTTGTGAGCCATTCAGAATAGTCTACCTTGCAAATAAAGCCAGCCTTCTAGAGTTTATCTAACTCCGAACGAATGGCTTCTCACCGATCAAGGGCAAAACGCCTAAGCTTTTGCTTTATAGGTCGTTGTCCAGACTGAATTGCTAGCCTGTGCTTAATCACTTCCCTTGCAACTCCAGGAATGTCAGATGGTTTCCACACAAACACATCTGCGTTAGCTTGGAGGAAAGAGATGAGCACAAGTTCCTATTTGCCCTCTAGCTCTGACCCAATCCGAATGGTTCTGGACGGGTCATCTGGGAATAAGGAAACTTGTTTGAGCTTTTCTTCTGGTCGCGGTGTTGGCTTGACCGCATTTGGCTCTTTTGCTTTGGTTGTAGCCTTGACATCCTTGAGGGGAAGCTGGTCAACCAATTCTAAGGAAATGCAATCGCAAGTGAAGGCCAAACTTTGGCTGCCCCTCACTGTGATCACGTCTTTTGGTACTAGCACCTTGATGCACTGATAAGCATAATGCGTTACTGCTATGGATTTGGCAAACGAGGGCCTACCAAGAATTGCATTGTATGCCGAATCAAAATCAATTACATCAAAAGTAACCAATTCTGTTTGGAAGTTCTCTGGTTCTCTGAGCGTTACCGGCAGTACGATTTGGCCAATAGGTGTGTATGAATGACCAGGAAGAATCCCAAAAAATGGGTGGACCACATTTTTAATCCTTAAATGAGAGATTTGCATCTCATCAAGGGCTTTTGCAAAGAGCAAATCGAGCAAATTAACTCCATCGATTAAGACTCTACCCACTCTAGCATTGCTAATCGTGGGAGTTATAACTAGAGGGAGACACCGTGGTTGCGATAGTCCTCTGGGACAATCTTCTCGGTTGAAGGTCAGGGATGTCTCTGACCAGTGGGGGTATTGAGGTGTTGGGGAACGGGCTCGCTACTCTAGCGCAATTTCAATAATTTTACCCAAAATCCCAAGAAGCTTGCAAGCAATAGATCATAGATCAAGAGATTTACCACTAGACGCGTGGATGCGACAACACAGCAGTAGAAGAAGAGTCGATGTTGCAACCGGATCGTGACCAACAGTGCAGCAATAACAACCGCACCTCTACGGAAGTCACACATCCGGGGAAGGAGCACCGCGTGTTTGTGTGCTAGCACCAGCACACGCGGCTAGGGTTTCCCAAGATCTATCTTATGGATGGTGGTGGTAGCCAGAATAGATTAGATATCAATGCATGCCAACCGCATCTCCTTTTATATGGCCTTGCAAATAAGTCTTACTCAAATGCGAACCCTAATCTTAATGGTAATCCCATTATCAATAGGGGACCTATTTCGGATCTCATCCGAATTAATACTCCAACCCGTTAAGTGTGTGACCCTGTAGGTTTGTATATATTTGGATGAGATAGGAAACAACTTCCCGAATCACAAGTCATAAGCGATCCCTAACAATACATTATGACTACCCGCATGTACATGAAAATCATATCTGACGAACCTATACAACTTATCATGGATTATCTCTTTGCCTCACGATACTAGATCGAACTCAAGGTGAGAAATGTGTCATTCTTGAATAGCTTGGTCCTTTCTTGATCTTGTGATGGACTAACCTTTCCATAGTTGACTCTCAACTATATTCGGCACAGCCATGCACTTTCTTAGTCCAATTGCATCAAGGGGCCCAGAGATATCTCTCTCAAGATATGAGAGGGGCAAATCCATCTCGACCATTCACTTTCAACCACATGGTTCATAACATATTTGTATGTCACCTTTATGACTACTCGGCTAAAAGTAGCGGTTGATGATACCAAATATGCTACTACGCATGTATGAAATCGTGATGATCTCAGGTCTAAAGATAAACCAAAATAACTGTTAGAAACCAACTGATGACACATAAAACAACTCAACAGTATCTCAAGATGGGTCAATCCAACCAACATGTGTCTACAACATTGAGTTGATATCTCATATCTATGGTCTGTGAAACTTGACTATCAATCAATGATCTGCTGACTTATCTTGCATTATTATTCCATGTAATGCCGAAAGTCAGGGATGTTTAGAATAAGTATCACTGATAATGCCGACAATACATATATCATAATAAAGAGTTCCACGAACAAGTCACATACTTGTTTGGTCAATAAAAGTGATACTTTATTCAAGACATGCAATAACATTTTATTCATAACAATTCATAAACATATCATGATACAATCATCTCCATAATTGCCTCTAGGGCATATCTCTATCATGATGCTCTCCTAGGGGAGCCTCAATATTATTCACCTCTCGGCGCACAGACTTAAAATGACGCTTGGAAAAATAGGATGAAGAACCACAAAAAATGACATTAACGTGATTATTTGGTACCTGGTATGGCATGTCCTCATCTCCATCGGCATCTTTATTCCCACTGGGCTGTCCCTTCTCTGGTATTGTAGGCATAGGGGTTTTATCTTGGTAAAATTCCTCCATGCACTTTAAGTAGCTTTGACAATTCTTGATGTTGTGTCCTGGAACCTCATGCAATGGACACCACTTCTTGCTTCCCTGTGGGTTAGTCTGCTTTTCCATGTGGTCGCTGTTGTGTCCACCAGAAGAAGTTTTATTATTTTTAAAGGAAACTTTATTACCTTTGTTCTGTGGTCGCTTATCCATGTTCGTGACCTCTTAGGATTGGTTCGCTCCATCCTTTTTTGACTTCTTGAACTTCCTGTGGATGGCCCAGACTTCTTGTTAGAACTATCCTTCCTTTCAGAATCTAGACTAGGTTGTGGTGGTAAATCACCCTTATCAACCATCCTATTCCATTCCACTACCTCTGCAGCGTCGAAATAATGACCACTCATATTGAAAAGCTCTGACACTGATCTTAATTGGCGGGTGAATGCTGAGATCCTCCGTGAATCTTCAGTATCGAATGCTGTATTTAAAGGATATGATTACCAAATTGTCAAAGATATTGGGGATAATATTTCTTACCCCCACAAATCTCTTCACAAACTGCCGGAGGGTCTCTCTCGAGTACTGGAATAAACGATGGAGATCGTCTTCCTTGCTAGGTTTCTCGTAGCAGTTTTGGAAATTGCTAAGGATAGCATCGCATATCATTTCCTAATTGTAAATGGATCCTTCTGGCTGATTGAAAATCCAGGTCCGTGCTGGACCTTCAAGGACCATTGGAAAATAATTCGCCATTACTTTTTCATTTCCACCTGCCGCTTGGATAGCAGTGACATAAATCTGGAGGAATTCAAATGGATTTTATGTCCCATTGAACCGCTCGATCATGCCTGGTTTGAATTTATTAGGCCAAACCACTGCTCTTAAACCTGGCAAAAAAGCTTTGCAACCAACGTATGTAGTATGCGGTTGTCGATCATCGCAACCATCCTTCTGGTCACAGGAAAGATTAGCAGATGGAACACCACCGTGTGGTCCCAAACGTGAGCGTATAGGCTCACAGTCGCGATCATAGGAACGGCCAATTCTCCGGATCTTGCCATGACTATGACGAGTCGGTGTGGCTTGAGCACGATCACGTCTTCTCTGGCTATGTTGAGCACTATCTTCTTCCCTAGAGTTGGTTACTGATCACGATGAGGTAGTTGGAGTTACATCCACTGCAACTCCGTCAAGATTTTTAGCAAGCACTCTTGCAAATAGTACCCTGTCTTCATTCGTAAAACCGGCGGGAGGGTCACGGAGCACTTCTACGATTACACGAATGCACTCCTGTGTGCTTCTTCTAGGAGCCAAAGGAGTTTTTGCAATCATCGCCTCACTCGCCGGGGAACACTCCGGATCAGTGAGGGGTGATTGGTCGCGCCTATGACTAGAGGAGGTCATTGGCAGGATGTTCTAGGGCCGAAGTTTGCGGCGTCATGGCGAAGTTGCATAAGACGCAGAGTTTCCTCTATCGTTTTGTGAACCTCATCCTCTCGGTGCACGTGAGCTTCATCCTCTAATCGTTTGTGGTCTTCTTCCTCCCTGGCAAATCGTTGCTTAAGAGTCTCCTTGGAGTATTGTGACTTCCTACGGAGCCGAGACCACAGACAGGGAGAACATCTCCTCCTTGTCCGAGTCACACTTGAAGTCAAAGAGGGAATTCAAATTATCTGGTGCGGACTCTTCTAGACAAGACGAACGGTGATCACCAGGATCATCCATATTGGACGTGGATGCATCGGGATCCTCATTGTCCTCATTGATCGAAGTAACGGATTGTGGTACATACTCACCTTCAGATATGGTAGGGTTCACAGAAGGCGAATGAATTGCTTTCTCAGGTTCTTGGTCGATGGTCGTGACCAAAACCAAAGAAGAATTCTCCTCAGCACAGGGCTCGAGAGTGGCATCGATCTCTTCCATGGGAACGTTGTCTTCATCCATGACATCGACGTAGTCGGCAAGATCGAAGTCATTCTCAGAGTTGTATGCATAGGGTAAAGGATCCATAAATACAACTAAATTTGGTGAAGAAAATACCTTGTCTACCCCACAGTCAGCGCCAGCTGTCGACGATTGGGACAAGATCCCAAGCCAAACTTACACGTATTTATTTTTTTTGCAGGGAAGTATTATCTAATAATCACTAAAGAGAAATCACTATAAATATGGACACATGAACACGCTGTGTTTATACAGGTTCGGGCCCTCATAGTCTGAGTAACAGCCCTACTCCAATTATATTCTCACTATAAGAATAATGGAATTACTGTGTATTGTTCATTCTAACCCCCTAGTCCTATACTAGACTTCGTGGATTGATCTCTCTCTCCCACTTTTCTTCAAGCCCTAACCCCTTTTATAGTTGTTGAAAAGGATGCCAGTTGCTTGACCGAAAGGACGCTTGGCGATAACTGCATAACGGTTGCAAGCAGTTGCTGTTCACTGATTAGGAGATGTAGTACCAATTTAGAGGTGTCCTACACTTTCATCCATATAACACCTCAAAAGGTGACATTTGTAGACTAGATTGGAAACTGTTATTATAAGTGAATTATGAATATGGTAAACATGATTCCCATGTGATACCATAATCTAATATGCAACTTCATAGCATGTCCTCTAGAATTTGGTTTACTCTTTCCGTTTGTCCTCCAGTTTGTGGATGATATGTTGTACTAAAATTCAATTTAGTACCCAATGCTTCGTGCAAACTTTTCCAAAATTTTGAAACAAATTGGGGTCCTCGATCTGAAACTATTTTCTTTGGAATTCCATGTAATGTCACTTCTTAGATAGGTATATTTTTGCTAATTTGTTACCATCATAGGTAGTTTTTACAAGTATAAAGTGTGCTACTTTCGTTAGTCTATCAATAATTACCCAAATAGAATCATATCCATTTTTGGTTTTGGGAGGTCTGGTGATGAAATCCATTCCTATCTCTTCCCATTTCCATTCTGGTATGGGCAAAGGTCGTAGTAGTCCTGCTAGTTTATGATGTTCTGCTTTGACTTTCTGACAGTTATCACATTTTGCAACATATTCTACAATTTCTCTTTTCATATTGGTCCACCAGAATTTATTCTTTAGATCTTGGTACATTTTTGTACTCCCAGGGTGAATAGAGTAAAGTGCATCATGAGCTTCTTGTAAAATAATTTGCTTAATTTCTTCTTATTAGGCACCCATATCCTTTTCCCGCACCATAGAGTGCCTTGCTCATCTTCAGAAAATTCTAGGGTTTTTCCTCCTTTTATGTCCTTCTTTATTTTCTGAATATCCATGTCATTTTCTTGTGCTTTTCTAATTTCTTCTTCTAGAGTAGGCTTAAGTGCTAAAGTTGTATATTCACATTGTAGTCCTTTATTAATTCCAACCATCTGCGTTGTCCCATATTCAAATTTGATTGGGTAAATACATACTTCAAACTTTTGTGATCCGAATAGATTTCGCAATGATTTCCTAAAAGATAATGCCTCCAGATTTTTAGTGCATGGACTACAGCCGTTAATTCTAGATCATGGGTAGGATAATTTTCTTTATGGGGTCACAGTTTTCTAGAAGCAAATGCTACAACTCGACCTTCTTGCATTAAAACACATCCTAACCCTTGTTTAGATGCATCACAAAATATCTCATAGTTCTTTTTGATGTCTGGAAGTATCAAAACTGGAGCTGTGGGCAACTTTAGTTTTAACTCTTTAAAATGTCTCTCACATTCATCTGTCCATTTAAATGGTACACTCTTCTTTAAAAGGCTAGTGAGTGGTTTGGCGATCTTTCAAAATCCCTCGATATATTTTCTATAATATCCTGCTAAACCAATAGAACTTCTAATTTCCGATACAGTTTCTTGCTGTTTCCATTCCTTCATAGCTTTTATCATTTCAGGATTTGCTGATAGTCCTTCTTTTGTAAAGATATGTCCTAGGAAAGAAATTTCCTTCATCCAAAAATTACACTTCTCAAGTTTTGCATATAGTTGTAATTCTCTCAACTTATCAAGAACCATCCTTAAATGTATCTCATGTTGCTCTTCACCCTTGGAGTATATCAAAATATCATCAACAAAGACTATGACAAATTGGTATAGATATTCCATAAATGCTTTTTTCATCACGTTCATGAATACAATTGGTGTGTTAGTTAATCCAAATGGTAGTACTATATGTTGGATCTAGGTCGATCTAAGAAATCTAGGTTTTGATGATTAATGACGATTTGGATAAATCCATGATGATTAATATTGATCTGGATAATGACAGCTTTGAGGATTAAATAACAACTTGTATAAATCCTAGTTTAGCACAAGTACATTGAATTGTTAATGTTAAACCCTAGAAATCGATGACTCCCGGTTATGATTTAACAATTGATGCATATGTTGAGGGGGAGCTCTGTGGTTGCATCAATCTTGTGTTAAGTGTAAATTGGAATATCATGTGATAAATCCGGAAGTTTGATAACTCCTTCATTTGTGGTATCGAGATCGATGCATGTGTTGAGAGGGAGCTCGATGGTTGCATCATGCTTATCTTTATCATAACATGAGTAGTATGGATCGTGTGCATATGTCTTCATCATATATAGATCTATATGATTGTGTGATTCATCTCTTACTCATTTGTTGCTTATCAAAATTGGTTTTGTCTTTTTACCGAAGAGAGAAATCGTTGAGTTAACTCCTGAGTGGAGTGATCTCTCTGGTGGTGATTAATGAAAAACTGTATATGAGACTAATGTTTGTGCATTGAGTGTATGTGTTCTAGTCTCAGAATGGTTGCAGGATGAAAGCACGCAAGGGCATGAAGAGGATGATGCCGATATGAGATATCTCGAGCGAGGACAAGCGTCGAGCGGTCGAGTTTCACGAGGTCGAACTTCAGCGAAGATAAAATCCAATATTAAGGATTGTTTTCTTAGAAATTTACCGGTCTTGGTGTTTGGAGATAGACCGGGTTGATGGGATTCGTTTTGCTAGTTTGACTGTACTATTAAGAGGTGTTAGAAACTAGTAAGCTTGAATCTATCTAGTGCGGAAGCTCAAATGCATTCATATCTTCTTGCACTAGTGTTTTATCGCCTCTTGCCTTGCTAGAGAGTCTAAGTGCAGTTTGTGATGCATTAGAGAAAATGCTTTGAAAACTCCACTTAGTCTTGATCGCCAGCTATTTAAATTGGTTTATTTTCTAGAGCTGATCGTGGTTGTACTTGCACATTCTGATTTTATCCTTGTTTGATACGTGGTCGTTGTCGTATCACCGGTTTGGCGGTTTTCTGTTTAGGGTTTGGTCGTGGTCGTAGGAGTTCGAGCTGGTCGTACCAGTCTTCGGATCGCTTGCGTACGCTCGACCAAGCCCACTCGACCACCTGTTTTCGATTGAATATTCGACCTGTGGTTTTAGTTCATAAATCATATTGGTCGTGGTCATCGCTGAGTGTCAGCTGAGATATCTGTGAGAAAACAACAAATCCGTATGTGCAAATACCCTAAATTACATTAGAGATGATTTTTGGGTTGAATATTTTGGCAGTAGGAAGGTTTTTGAGTTCTCTAGAAGTTTCTAGACCTTTCTAGGTCTTGATCTTGTTGACAAAATTGTAGTTCTCTGAGTTATCTTTCGAACAAGCCAAAAATCACCTCAATCGGATCTCTAGATCAAAAGTTATGCTTATTTTACTGTCAATGTACAGTGGCCAGACAAGTCCGGCCTGTACAATTTTTTTCAGCCTTTTGCAAAATGAAACCAGAGACGTTTGCATCCGTTCGGGGCTTTTTGTCTGATATGGCCGGACATTGTCCGGCCTGTACAATTTGTTTGAGCTGAGAGTTAATAGAGACATATGTATTTGTTCGGGGGACTTTTGTCCGACATGGCTGGACTTTGTCCGGCCTTTACAAAAAAATTCCCCAACGGTAACTGTGTAACACCCTGGTTTTGGGGGTGAAAAGTTTTTGCATAAAATCCTGCATGCATGTATCTCTGTAGTTGTAGCCAGATCAGCTAAACCCTAATCTCTCTCAAACCCTAAAAATCTTCAAATCTATTCTCTAAATCCAGATTAAGATCTGCCCATCCAGATTTGACCTACCAGTTACCATGAAGATAAAAGTCTTCAGGAGTCAGATTAAATTCTAACCCTAACTCCCAGTATCTAAGTCTCTTTCTGTTTTCAAAAACAGGAAATTCAGATTTACCCTAAGTACCCCAGTTTCGAGATAATTGAGTTATCATGATCTAACCCTATCCAGACTCAAGTATCTTTTGGAATATGTTTCTAGATACATCCTCAAATTAGTCCAAAAAGTTGGGAACCAGAATTTTACTGTGAATAAGTCCTTTTCTGTTTACTTGGAAGCCTGAAAAGGCTAAAATCCACAAATCAACTCTAAATCTAGAATTTCTTCAGGGAACACCTCCCAAATGCTATTTGATACAAATTTCCCTTCTGATCAGACTTCAAAATCTCACTCCAATTACCAGAATTAGAGATCGACAAAATCCAGATCTATTTTACCCTAATTCTACCCTATTTTCAAAAATAGGTGAAATCCCTCAGATCTTATCAAACTTTCTCCAAATTTGAGCTAAATGAGTATTAATAGAAATATTATACTCAGCCATGAAATCAAATCCCAAATTAAACCTCTCTAAGATCAGAATTACAAATCAGTCCAGATTTCAACTGAAACCATCACAATTCAGTCCCTGGTTGACCACACCTGCTGTTCACGACCAGAAACGCTGCTGCGCTCGATCAGTGCTGCTGCCATCGACCAGGGCTTCAGTTTTCGACCAGATCTGCAATTGACCAGATCATTCAATTTCGACCAAGACCACCTTTGTTGTTTCGACCATAGGTGTTTAATTCGACCGGAGCTCTTCACCATCGACCAAAGATCACTTCTATGTTCACATTGAATCAACCTCGAGCACCAACCCATTTCCTGTTCGATATCACATGCGATCAGGCTTCAACACTGTTCATGCGACCTACTGTGCTCATAGCCTCTACCAGCTGCTACAGTACATCACCCACTTATCTCCTACCACGTGTCTGGTCATCATCACTACACTGTGGATCTTCCCCGGTGCTCCTCCCCGAGGCCAGCAGATTTCCACCTCGGTTCAGTCCACTTACACCTGATTCCCAGCAGCCATTTTGTGCCATTTGTCCTCCATGCCGAGAGTAGCACTCACTTCACTATCTATTCAACCAGGACAACTGGGAAAAAGGCTTCACGGCCGTTGGCATCAGGTCACTTCGCCAACGAGCTCGTCCTGTCAGTTTTGCATCACATCTTGCCGGCTACAGCTCCCTGAGCACTCCTAGCCGCTGATCACCAGCACAGCCATCTTAGCCGCTGCCTCGACGCCACGTGGTAAGTTCCTGTTCGCCACTGTTGATCACCTCCTCCAGCACCGGCCAGATCTTCACTCTCCCGCGTGTACCCGACAAGAACAGCAAAACAGCGCCACGTTGCAGCCATGCCTGGATCAAGTTTCACTTCACCATCTCCTCATCACAGAGACAGCAGCGCAACCAACACGACCGGTGAGGACGTCGTTTCGCTGCCTGTCTTCGCCGCCCGGTTGCTTCCCAGTCACATCTTGCCAGCTTCAACTCCCCGTGCACATCTAGCCGTTGAAGAACCTCCAGCTTTGCCTATTTATACCCCCTGGGACTTAGCCAACTCCACCACACAGCAAAAGCACTAGAAATCGCCACACTTCACTGTGCTTTCTTCTTCTCCGGTGAGCAGCAAGAGGGAGCACGGTGCCAAGCTTCTCCACTGCCTCCTTCTTCAATCCAACACCCCCAGTGAGCTTCTCTCATCTCCCTCATACTTCTCAAGCTTGGAATTCAGTTTAAATGTCTTCAGTCGCCGGCGATTTCAGTTTTACTCCAGTTGCTCCGGCGAGCAATTAATCCTCAACCAGATTGATTCAACCTTCAAGCTAGTGATCAAATATGCTCAGTAGACCCTTCTCAACATCCCTAAGCAACCAAAATCGATAGATTTGCTGAAATATGAAAAACCCCAATTTGCAACTTTGCATGTTCACTGTGCTTGCTGATTAAGCTTCTCTGTTAAGTAATCTGTTAATCCAACTTCACCAGTATGTTTCTAGTACCCTGAGGAACATCCACAAGCAAGGAATTAAGCTCAATCACTTTAAATCAGAAATGCCCAAATCAGATTTGAGTTCATCTTTTCTCCAGCCAGTATCTTCCAAATCCAGCCACTCTAGCTCAAACCACCTTGCCATTTAGATGTTTTGGACCATTTTGAGCAACTTTTTCTTCTATCACGACTTCTAATTCGGCCTAGAACAGAAGTTATAGCTATGCCCTAGTTGCTGTACTGATTATGTTGCAGGTGCTCCAGGCCAGTCAACTTCTTTGCCGGTTTTCATCACTTTTCAGCCATCTCCTGCCCTAGATCCTGTTGAGTCATTTGTTCCTGATACAAATGCCTAACTACCAGAAAAAGTGTTGCATCATTTGGAGCCCTAGATAAAAAGTTATGGCAAACCCTAGTTTCTGGCCATGTCAACTCTATGCCAAACTATGCCAGCGAGTGGCATTAGCCCTGTTCACCCACCTCTGGTCATGCAAAACAAAAAATACTTTGTCAAACAGTTTCCTCACTACTTTGTGCACCATATTCTTGAATCAAAACCCATTTTGGCCACTGGGAACTATTCAAACCATGTCAATGCCATTCTTGGGCATTGTCAGCCCTTGTCAGCCTATGTCAGCCAGTGGCATTGAGCCTTTTCACCTACTTCCAGCCATGCATTTTGAACATAACCTTGTCCTTTAGACTCCTGATGTTGTGATCTACATTTTATTCTACTATCACAACTTGAGTTGAGCCCTCTATCATCCATCGACCCTATGTCGATGCCTTGAACCGAATGTCGACCTAAAGACGTTCGCTGTTTTTGGGCGAACCAGTCGCAACCTTGATATCATTCTGATATTTTGAGACATTTGGAACCTTGTAAACCTTTGACTACTAATCTTAACCCTGGTTTCCATAGTTTAACCCTAATCGCTTCCCAGAACCCCAAATCTTGTATCGCTGAGACGCTTTTACCTTGCATTATCGCATATAGTGGATTAGTAAGAGTAGGATTGATTGTAATGCCTGTTTACTTGTTTGATCCTTGTTCAGAACAAAAGTCCAAGTTCGAAGACTTCGTCGCAGACCCGACATTAACTGCTGTTTCTTACGACGCGGGAGGCAAGTCATATTCTTAAACATCTTGAACCTATATTTTAAGAGTTGCTATAACATATCCTTGAATATAAATAATATTGCATGTGAAAGATTGAGAATGGTTGAATTATGAATTGGCAGTACTAGGCTGGATGCCTGTGAAATGTGAATTGATCAAATAATGAGCCATGAACTAATATATATATATATATATATATATATATATATATATATATATATATATATATATATATATATATATATTTATTTATTTATTTTTATATTCATGAAATAAAACCCTTAGTCGTGACCAGAATTTTGGTATGGGATGGCGGTAGCACTGGAGGTGCTTAACTGCAAAGGATGTGCAGGCACTGAAGGTGCATGGATTGTGGTACGATCTGGTCACTGGCATATAAGGACTAGAACCTTGTGTTGTGCGTCTAGTGGCATGATTAACGTGCCGACCGCAAGCCTGGTATGGGACAGGCCTGAACAAGTAGTATGTGGATTACACGTGAAACCCCAATAGGGCAAATTCACGATTTACACGGGGTGCGCTCCAACACATATCACATGATGTGATAATGCACGCTGACCCTGAGGGGAAGATGCCAATTTAGTGGGGGTTGTGTAACCCCACCACAACTGTGGTTTGCGTGAAGAAAACCACGGGGTCCGCGGTGAACTGTGTGTGAAACATGGCAAAAGTTCTTGTTGTCTCCACCTTGCCACTCATAGTATGAAGTGAGTCAGGGGTCCAATCCTTGTGATAGGAAAGGTATGAAAGTGGATATATCTTGCTGGTAAATTGGTACCTCTCTGTAGAGTTAAAAATGTATTCGAATACTTCGTGCTCCCGAGTTTTAGGAGTATGCCGCGGTGGATTAAATCCACGGGGTGTGACACAAGTATTGTTTTATAAATTAAAATTTGTTAAGTCAAGATTACCCAAATGACATGTGTTGTCATGTAAGGGGTGCTGCCGTGGGCTGTCATGTGTTGACGTGTCTGTAGGATCAAGGATGCCGACTAGAGGGGGGGGTGAATATGAGGCTTTTAAAAACTTGAGAGCTTGAACAAATAATTGCAAATCAAGAACAAATAATATGAGCTAGAGAGGAAGAGAATGAACACCGTAGTTTTTACCAAGGTATCGGAGACTCGCCCAGTCTCCACTAGTCCTCGTTGAAGCACTCAAGTCACTTGAGTTTTGCCTCAATACTCACGAAGAGTATTATCTACTAACAGTTGCTCCTTGTCCACTCCGGAAAGGCGAGCACCAATACCTTGTACAAACTTGCCGAGCCTCTCCAACAATCTCCATTCTAGAGAGGTCAACGGCCACGCCTCCGAACCGTCTAGGTGAGGGCGCTCACCAAGAGTAACAGGCAGTGAGGTCTTCTCTTGACCTCCAAACACGCACCGAGAAACTAAGTGAATGCAAATGCAAATGAACTGAAGTGCTCGGTGGATCGGAAAACACTCGACTTGATCCAAAGATCAAGATTTTAAGTAGAAAACTAAAGCTCAAGAGTGTATAAGAAAATGCTGCTGCTTGTTGTGTAAAACTCATGCCCAAAGCCCCTATTTATAGCCTCAAGAATCAAAAGAATCGTTGGAGCTAGGGATGAAAATCAGCAACTCAAACTGACAGTCAGTTTGCCTAACTGACAGTCAGTTACGTGTACAACGGTCGACAAAATTTATGGATGAAACTTTGCTAGCCGTTCGTGGTCGTTTATGGAAAGCTGAAACCTGCAACTGACAGTCAGTTATTCAAATTGACAGTCAGTTCGACCACAAACTCGACCAGAATCAAATAGAAACTCAGTTAAAAACACTGTGGTCGAATCCCCAACTGACAGTCAGTATGGACAAACTGACAGTCAGTTTAGTACAAAAAATTTGAGCACAAAATACACCATCTCTGGACGATTGTCAGTTAATACGAACTGACATTCAAACTGACCGTCAGCCTGAACAAAAACAGAGATAACATAAAATCCAGAAATTCAAAAGAGATGTTTAATAGCTCGTTTGAAAGATAATTTCAAGGGCTACATTTTTGTAAACATAAGCAAAAACCAGATCTGCCTAGATCTTTCCGAAAATTGGAAAAACTCTTATGTCATCAAAAACTGAACTGAAAAACCAGATTTTTCAAATTAAGTTCAAACCAAATCCAACCAAAATGATGCAATGCAATGACCTAGGTTTCTCGGTTTATGTTGGAGATAAAGAGAGGACTTTCACCACCCCTCTTTATAGTACGGTTAAAACTAAAAACAATTTTCCTAACCGATCATCTCCAAACGCCGAGATCGGTAAAAATAAAATTCAGATTACCTTAGGTCTTTTGCAGCTTCACATTTTGCGTCTTATCTTTGCTCTTCTGCATCTTGTGCTTCACTTCAAGCCGGGTTCATCTTGACCATCTTGTATTTCTTCCCGAGCAAACTCTGTATCAACAATCTCAGAAGCACAATTAGTCCAGAACACTTTGTTTTCATTAATCATCAAAATTAGGGTTAGGCATGAAAGCCTAGATGCAACAGTGTCACGGTAGTACCATAATCTAGTGATCATATAATAGCTAAGAGGCATGTGGATTGTGCCCTAAGTATATGAAATGCTGCCATGAGCATGAGATTTGAAAAGCTTGGAAGAAAAGTATTTTTGGAAAACCCTCTCACCTCTTTTTCCTCAATAGCATAGGAGCATGTCATCTCTACTATACGTATCTCTACTCTTACCTATGACTTGCTGAGTACGTAAGTGCTCACCCTTGCAACCTTTCAACAATAGATGGAGTGCTTCATGACCAAGATGAAGGCTTGGAATATTTCGTGGATCCAGAAGGAGGAGAGCCAATTCTGCCAGAGCCCTGATGTGTGTTGTTCTGCTGTCAACTTCTTACGACTGTGGGGGTTTCGCCTAGCTTCCCCCGAGTAGTTGTCTTTTTGTTTTATTTACACCATTTGTGCCGTGAAGGCATTGTATCACCCTTTTTTTTGTATCAGGCCAGCATGCCATACTGTTATGAATGATATTTTGTAAGTTACTCTGCTGCAATGAACTCCTGTGCTTGACTTATCCTGGGAAGTCAGTGGTATGTATGTATGAGGCCAGCTGCAGCGAGCTAGGTCTCCACGGGAGAGTCGTGGTACCCTGTTCGGGGCGCAACAAACTGACATTTTTCAACGGTCGAAAATTGGTGTACTGGCCGGACAGTGTCTCCCGGCCTGTACAAAATTTCGCCTGTTCGTGCCAAACGGCTAGTTTTCTTTGAGGTCTATATATATCTTGTGTTTGTCTTCATTTGGGGTTGCTCAAGAAGTTGAATATACTGTGAAAAAGCTAGCCAAGTCTTTGCATTTGAGATTTTGCATCTAGAGGCTAGATTTGGGCCCAAATCTTGAGTGGATTTGAGAGAGAAGCATTTGGGTGAAGTTAATAGTGCTTAGTGTACTTCAATCACCATTTGCATGCTAGTGCTAGAGTGTTGAGCATTCATTTGCATTTTTGAGCTTCTAGCACAAGATTCATTCAAGCGAGCGCATTCGACTTGTTACTCTTGGCGAATCGCCTTCGCATAGACAGTGTCAGAGGAGAGTCACGATCTCTCTGGTTGAAGTTTGTTGGAGAGGCCGACAAACAACGTGTGAAAGGTGTGGTGCTCGCCTATCCAGTGTGGAGAAGGAGCAACCCGAGTGAAATATCCTTCGTGGATATAGAAGCGAGGCTCACGAGTGAGCGTTTCAACGAGGAGTAGGAGAGACCGGACGAGTCTCCGAGACCTCAGTAAAAATATTGTGACAATTTCGTATCTCTTATTCATTTCATATTTACCTTGACACAATTGTTTAACTCATTAGTTGCTTGGTGTATTGTATAATTCATATTGAGTTTTTGCAACTAGTGTTAAATTGTTGGTGCATGTTGAATTGCTTATTCCAAATGGTTGAATGCAACTAGTTGATTAGATTATTGTTAAACCCTTTGCAACCCTATGTTATCATAAACATCTCTTAAAGTTGCTTAGTTGAGAAAGAAATTTTAAAAGCCTCCTATTCACCCCCCCTCTAGTCAGCATCCTTGATCCTAAAATTGGTATCAGAGCAAGGTCTCTCTTTTATCTGCTTTACCTCTAGAGAGAAAAGATGAATTTGATAGAGAATTTTGGATTGATTGCTCCTCACTTTGATGACTCAGATTATTCACATTGGAAAATTATGATGAGTACTCATCTTGAGGCGTTAAATTTAAAATTGTGGATGTTAGTGCAAAAGGGTATAACTAATTCGTCATCTTCGGATAAGCAAATTCATCTCTTGAACACAAAAGCTAAAGATGTGCTTATTGAATCTCTTAGTCATGACGTGCTTGAACTAGTGAGTGAGTGTTCAACCGCTCACGATTTTTGGATCACTCTTGAGTCCTTATTTGTGGGCACATCTAGCTTTGCACATGCTAAGATGAGCTTATTATTGCGGGACTATGAGGCATTTGTGATGTTGGAGCATGATTCACTATCCAGCATTTATGATCGCTTGATCAACATCACAAATGAGCTCAAAGCCCTTGGCGCTAATATTTCCGATCTAGACATTTGCAGAAAATTACTCCAGGTTTTGCCTGAAAGTCGCTATGGTGATTTCACATCTACTCTTGCGAATGGTGATATTTCCGACATTTCACCGAGTGAGCTCATTGACATGCTTGTGTCAAATGAGGCTATGCCCAAGGAAAAGGACATGTGTTCCACCTCCAAGCATATCGAGGACGATGAGTTCAATGCGGAGGATCGGGAGCTTTCTAGCGAGCTCAAGGACGTCAACGACTTGGTTTGCCTAAGCAAATCAAAGGCAAAACCTTGCAAGAAGAGCTCAAGGAAAACTAGAAAGAAAGCGTTGAAGTCAAAGTCTTCATCTCAAGGAAATTTAATATGCACTACGGCATGCGACTCGACGGTATCAAACTCTAACCTCTCTAACAATGAGCTTATCGATATAATTGTGGAGCTAAAAGGCTTGCTTGGCAATATGACTAAAAGTTTTAGCACTTTAAAGAATAATTACTCATCCTTAAAAGTGCAATATCAAGAATTGAAAAATTCTCATGATTCTTTGCTTGCCAAGGATACTATTAGCTCAACATGTATATTAAATGTTAGAGTTGATTGTGACTCCCCTATTAATCCACCTTTAGAGTCACACACTTCTACTTCACATGCTAGCAATAATTCAATTGTTGATTTATGGTAAGATTCAAATGCTAGCATTGAGGATACTAGTACTTCATGTGATAATATGTCTAATGATTCATTTATAGATTCACATACTTGTACGGACAATAGTAGTTGCTCATACCATGATTCTTCCAGTGATCCATCTTCATGCCATGGTATTAGTACTAGTAGTTCTATTTTTGATGTGCCTAGCTCATCTAGTGATTCTTGTGCTATGCCTTCTAGTTCATTTACTTGTGATGAGATGCCCTCATGTTCTTTTCATAATTCATGTGTTAACACGGAATCATCTCAAGCATCTAAAATCAAAAATGATGAACTTAGGAGCAAAATAAATAGATTGGGCAATAACCTTACTAGATGTCATATGAGTAGTGCTATGCTTGCTAAACCCCCTTTAGATCGTAAAAATTCATTTAAAAAGAGAAAATTAAATCATGCACACTCATCTAGTAAGAGGCATCATATATTCCACCGCACTCATACAAATTCTTTCAATAGGCCCTCTCGAACTTCATATTCCTCATATCACTCAATGGGGCAACATTCGCATGAGTGTATGTCTAATGCTTTTAGGAATGTTTCTTTTGACTCTTATTTGATTTCTTGCTCTAGGAAAGGCTTATTTGCAAAACCTATTCATTTCCATTTTCAAAAACCTAAAGATAAAGTAATTTGGGTACCAAAAGACCTATGCGATAAGACTAGATGGTCTCGTATGGTTTGGGTACCAAAAAGGGCTTAACTCTTTTTGAAGTTCCTATAAAAATAATTCCTAATTTAAAAAGAGAAAATTGCATTGCATTTTCTTCTTTTTGTTCTTTGTTGCTTTATTTTCCATGGCCAATTTTGCAAAAGAGTGAAAATTTAAATCTTATGTTGTTGCATCATTAAGGGTTGTAATTTAAAAGTGCTTCCATTTCTCATCACAACCCTATATATGAAATATTTCAAAATTAGAATTATATGTTTTTAAATTGAGCTCTTTTGGTCAAAATGTCAAATTTGCATTCAAGAGGCCAAAATTCATCAATTCCTTTCAAAATGATCTTCAAAATGTATTGAAAAGGTTTTTAGAGGCTTTGGATGAAGAATGATGTTAAAAAGTATTTCCATTAAAAACTAGCCTCAAAATGATCTTCGGGTATCTTGTTTTTCAACAAAATCGTTTTCAAACGCAAATCAAAATCTATTTGGAATTTACAAAAACTTGCTTTACAAAACACTTAGATATTATTATCCCGAAGAAGTTTGAAATTGAAAACTTTCTCAAAAAAGTTCTCATTTGAAAGTTATGGATATTTGAATCTCATCGAAAAACTTGCTTTGACCCGAAATACCCTAAATATGCAAAACATGGGTTTCTCTATTTTTATGGTCTTTATTTGTGAGCCTCAGCTCAAAATTATTTGAATAACTCATGTAATCCCTTTCATGTCAAAAATCTCATGAAAATCAAATTTGAACTCAATTTGTAAAAATTTGTCAATTTTCAACCTTCTTGCTTAACACAAAGTTCATTTGGCCATAACTTTTGATTGAAAAATCCTTTTCGGAAAATTCTTTTTGGAAATGTATTTGATGCATTGAAAATCATTTCTGCAAATTTTCATTTGAATTGGATTTGATTTGAGCAAAATTGACTCTTTTCACAAATCAAATATGAAACTTGCAAAATTCAGTTTTCCCATGGTTTTGGGCTGATTTGTCATTTTCATATCTCTATATTGGTTGGCTATTTGAAGAAAGTTTATATATGACTTTTTATCCTCTATAATTGTTCTTTCTTTATAATTTATTTCAAAATTATTGGAAGTCATTTGCATAGATTTTCAGGTGCTTTTAAAAGTGTAAAATGATTTTCTCAAACCTGAAATCTGAAACTTTAAATCTGACCAACATTTGTCTTTTTCATATCTTATTGTTGGATCATATCTTGGCTTCACTATAAAAGGCAATCTAGTTCCTCATTGCATCATCTATCTCCAAAACTTATTTTGGAATTTTTGGAACTTGTTTGCATATGTTTTGATGATTATAAAGAAGCCAACATGTTTAAGAAATTTTAGTCAAATTGGATGTTAATCTCTCAATTCTTTCAAATGACTAAAATATTTGAATCTTGGATCTTCATGGAAAGTACTTGTGTTGATGTGTTTTATATCTATGAAACTTTTCATGGGTTTTGATGATCATTTGGATGGTTTCTCGATTTGAGTTCATTTGGATCCTGTTGTTTATCTTTAGAACTCAATCGTTTGATTCAAAAACTATTTGGCAAGAACTTCATAAATGAAAGTAAATAAACATTGTGCCAAATAGCATGTTCTTAGCATGACATGGCCTTGAATGAAATTCAATTTCAGACATTCTTTGTTTAGGCCATAAAGAAGTGATTTCATAATATTCGCTCTTTGTATTGCTTTTTGTTGAACTCTCTTGCTTTCCACAAATAAATCATTTTCATCTCTTGCACAAAATTCATGATAAAACTTGGATGCCACATTTAGGATCTCTAGATCAAAAGTTATGCTTGTTTTACTGTCAAATGAAACAAGAGACGTTTGCATCTGTCCGGGGATTTTTGTCCGGGAAGGCCGGACTTTGTCTGATATGGCCAGATATTGTCCGGCCTGTACAATTTGTTTGAGCCGAGAGTTAACAAAGACATATGTATTTGTCCGGGGGTTTTTGTCCGACATGGCCGGACATTGTCCGGCCTTTACAAAAAAATTTCCCAATGGTAACTAATGTTTTGCAACGGTCAAAAATTGGTGTATTGGCCGGACAGTGTCTGCCGGCCTGTACAAAATTTCGCCTGTTCGTGCCATACGGCTAGTTTTCTTTGAGTTTTATATATATCTTGTGTTTGTCTTCATTTGGGGTTGCTCAAGAAGTTGAATATACTGTGAAAAAGCTAGCCAAGTCTTTGCATTTGAGATTTTGCATCTAGAGGCTAGATTTGAGCCCAAATCTTGAGTGGATTTGAGAGAGAAGCATTTGGGTGAAGTTAATAGTGCTTAATGTACTTCAATCACCATTTGCATGCTAGTGCTAGAGTGTTGAACATTCATTTGCATCTTTGAGCTTCTAGCACAAGATTCATTCAAGAGAGCGCATCCGACTTGTTACTCTTGGCGAATCGCCTTCGCCTAGACAGTGTCGGAGGAGGGTCACGATCTCTCCGATTGAAGTTTGTTGGAGAGACAGACAAACAACGTGTGAAAGGTGTGGTGCTCGCCTATCCGGTGTGGAGAAGGAGCAACCTGAGTGAAATATCCTTCGTGGATATAGAAGCGAGGCTCACATGTGAGCGCTTCAATGAGGAGTAGGGGAGACCGGGCGAGTCTCCGAGACCTCGGTAAAAATATTGCGTCAATTGCGTATCTCTTATTCATTTCATATTTACCTTGACACAATTGTTTAACTCATTAGTTGCTTGGTGTATTGTATAATTCATATTGAGTTTTTGCAACTAGTGTTAAATTGTTGTTGCATGTTGAATTGCTTATTCCATATGGTTGAATGCAACTAGTTGATTAGATTGTTGTTAAACCCTTTACAACCCTAGGTTATCCTAAACATCTTTTAAAGTTGCTTAGTTGAGAAAGAAATTTTAAAAGCCTCCTATTCACCCCCGCTCTAGTCGGCATCCTTGATCCTACACTATAAACTCATATAATTCATATTGGGTTGTAAAATCAGTTTTCAGAATATCCTCTGCTTTTATTTTTAACTGATAGTAACCAGACCTCAAATCGATTTTTGAAAAGAATTTGGCTCCTATAAGCTGATCGAACAAATCATCAATTCTTGGTAAAGTGTATTTGTTCTTTATAGTTACATCATTTAACACTCGATAATCCACACACATCTGCAGTCCTCCATCTTTCTTCTTTACGAAGAGAATTGGAGCACCCCATGGTGATATACTCGGTTGAATAAATCCTTTTTCTTCTAGTTGTTCTAGTTGTTTCTTGAGCTCCTCTAATTCCTTTATCGACATTTTATAGGGTCGTTTGGAGATAGGAGTTGTACCAGGTTTCAGTTCTATGATGAACTCTATCCCTTTATCAGGTGGCATCCCAGGCAATTCATCTGGAAACACATCCATGTATTCGTTCACTACAGGTATTTGAGATATTTCCAAGGTTTCCAATTTGTGAAGAACTGGATTCATATTCTCTATAAGGGTTCTCTCAGCATGGAACAAGATTTTTTTTCGTCTGGTATTAATGAGGTATGTGGTTTTCTTTTCACAATCTAATCGGCCTTTGTGTTGAGATAACCAATCCATTCCGAAGATTATATCTAACCCTGTTAATTGCAACACAAGGAGATTTGCGGAGAACTTTTCTCCAAAAATTTCAAAAGTAACTCCACTACACATCATTCTTACACACATCTTAGCTCCAAGGGATTGTATTGTTGTGGAGTATTCTAGGGGTAGTATTTGTAATTTACTTTTGTTCACAAAAGTTTTGGAAATAAAGGAATGAATGGCTCCGGAATCAAACAAAATTACCGAAATCCCTAACTGTATTAAAACTTAACCAAAATTACGTTCGAAGCTTCTCCTGTGCCCTCCTTGGTGGCATAATTTGATCAACCTTCCCCTCAGGGTGCTGATCCTCGACCTTTTGCATGTAAATTTACAACTCCTCCGCGATTTATTACCGGAGGTGCTCCTCCCTCGTATGGCTTCGATGGTGCTGAGGCTGGTGTAGTCGTTGAGGATTTCTCTCCTGGTGTTTGTTTTTCCTGTTGAACTCTAGCCATAAAAGATGGTAGGTACCTCCAAGGGCAATATTTTTGTTAATGTCCAATTCTCTCACAATGGAAGCACTGTCCACTAGTGATGGGGCAACCTTGTAGATTGTGAGCACCTTGGCACCGCGGACATTTAGCTTGAAACCATCGGGGGGTCATCTGCTGAGTTGGTGGTTTGAGCAAAGGAAAAGTATTAGTACAACTTCGCGCTGCTCTATGGGTTATGAATGATTGAAATTTTTCCTTCCTTTTCTGGGTATTTTCAACTGCTCTGCATTTTTCTTCCACATGAAGTACTCAATTCACCATTACCTAATTAAATGTCTATGAATTCATGGGATGCGATATGCAACTGTAGAGTTTGTTATAGTCATTTAGTAAAACGTTCAATTTTCTTGGGCTCAATATCGATATCTTCCGAGGCATATCAAGCTAATTGACTAAATTGATGTAGGTATTTAGTTACTGATTGTGCCCCTTGTCGTAGATTCCAGAATTCTATGCGCTTTGCAGCCATTTCCCCCTAGGGATATGAGCTTTTTGGAATTTCTCAGAGAACTCCGCCAAGTTGATGGTTTCTCGATGTGGATGCATATTTTGATAGTTTATCGACCATGCTGTGGATGGGCCCGCAAGTTGGTGGGATGCATAAAGAACTTTCTCAATATCAGAACATCTTACTCTATCCATTTTTCTCTCCACATCTCGCAACCAATCATCAGCCACCATAGGATTTGGTGTGCTGGAAAAAGTTGGGGGACGTGTCTTTTGAAGATTAGTGAGTCTTGCACTTGAACTTGTCCCTTCTGCTGATGTCATTAAAATCCTTTGAGTAATTTGTTCTAATAATTATGCTTGGGTTGCTTGGCTGTCTCGAAGCATCTGAGCTTGTACTTCTTGATTATCCCGTATTATTTGTGCTTGCATAATTTGTGACTCATGCCTTTCCTTTTCCATCCATCGTAATAATTATGATACTTCAGTTTGTGTTCCTTCTGGTTCTATGGGTGTGGTTGGTTGTGACCTTCCCTCGTCACCCCGCCTTTTTCCTGAAGTGGAGCTTCCTGCCTCATGTTCTTTGTGTCTTGTATGATGTCGTGTGTTTGTCATCTTGTCCTGATTCCAATTATTCAATAATTACCCTCTAAAGTAAGTTCAAGTGATAAATTTTTACTCCAAAAGGTAGGAAAGAACATAGCATAGTGGATTTATACATGGAATTAGCAAGTTCTGAAATATATATAGATATATATATGATCCACAAATGTGTTATTAAAAGATAATTTGTACAAGTACCTTTACAAGCTCTAAGAGCTTTTACAGGATTTTTACATCACATATATTTACAATACTATTCGGAAAAATAAAGAGGCTTAGTTGCCAACTTTAAACAAAAAGAAGATAGTTGGGCTCCGGTAATACCCTCGGCCCTATCTTACAACCTGATCAACCCGACCCTTGCTCAGAGGACTGAGCTTGGTTAGGCTCTTGCTCCTCAAGATCTTCGTCGTCGTCAACATTGATCGGGGCCAAGGGTCGCTGAGAGGTTTCGACCACATGCTGAGCTGACATAGTCTCCTTGTCAACCCACGGAATTTGTTGTTCAGCACTAGAGAGGCAGCGAGTCCGCTGCTGGAGCATCTCTCGGAAGTAGACCCTCGCGTTGCCTACTCGTCGGCGAATTGCTCCAGGTCCACACGATTGGTCTCCAGCATAGGGGACTAGTTTCTCCTTTCCTTTTCCTTTTTCAGCCTCGCCTGACTTGAGTGTGTTGGGGGCTTGAGGTTCCTTGTCGTGTTGTGTCCGGACTATGGAGGTAGTGGAATCTTGGTCTGCAGCATGAGTTTGCAACTCATGGTAGCATCGTTGTTGATCCTAAGGATCACGGAGTAGATGAGAATAGCAGCGATCCAAGGTGACTACCAAGTCTACAATGGCGGTCAAACATGGATCCTTGCATTCCCGAGTGCTGAAAGTAGTACGGCAACATCCAAATCCTGCTGCCATGGGGACATAGTGATAAGGAGA
This sequence comes from Pharus latifolius, assembly GCA_019359835.1. NCBI lineage: Eukaryota > Viridiplantae > Streptophyta > Magnoliopsida > Poales > Poaceae > Pharus > Pharus latifolius. Next base: position 7,540,351 of record CM033328.1, read on the forward strand.
ATCTCAAAGTCTGGCGGCATTTCTTTGGCAGATCATGTTAAGGGCTCTTCGTGTCGCATCCTAAATGCCATCAACATAGTGTTCGCGTTTAACCTCCAGTAGGATAGGATAACTACTCTTGGTGTGCAGAGCATAGATCAGGATAGAGACATGATATCAAAGGGCTTCCCATCAGCCTCCTCCGCCTCGGCCTCATAAAGTGGCCTCACCTGCGACCCAAGGAACTGAAGCACTTGCCATAGGAGCAATGCCCACTCCCCAAAATGCTCCGCATAAGTAAAATGCTGAATCGCCATCTACAAACAATAAATAACTTAATAAGATCTTTTCTTAAATCAAACTTACTACATAATTAAAAGAATCATGAAAGCAGATTGGAAATTTTTTCATACTATAATTTTAGTATTAATATAGTTTTCGCACATACTCTTAGAACAAGTAGTTTTTAATAAATCTCAACCTATAACGACCATTTCTATCTAAGGACACGTTATAGGTTGAGATTTATTAAAAACTACTTGTACTAAGAGTATGTGTGAAAACTATATTAATACTAAAATTATAGTATGCAAAATAATTTCTTGTCTGCTTTCATGATTCTCTTAATTATGTAGCAAGTTTGATTTAAGAAAAGGTTCTTATTAAGTTATTTATTGTTTGAAAATGGCGATTCAGCGTTTTACTTATGCAGAGCATTTTGGGGAGTGGGCATTGCTGCTATGGCAAGTGCTTCAGTTCCTTGGGTGGAAGGTGAGGCCACTTTACGAGGCCGAGGTGAAGGAGGCTGATGGGAAGCCTTTTGGATATCGTGTCTCTATCCTAATCTATGCTCTGCACACCAAGGGTAGCTATTCTATCTGATTGGAGGTTAAACGGGAGCACTATGTTGATGGCATTCAGGATGCGGCACAAAGAGCCCATGGCATGATCTGCCAAAGAAATGCCGCCAGACTTCGAGATTCTCCTTATCACTTTGTCCCCATGGTAGTAGGATCTAGATGCTGCTGTACTGCTTTCAACACTCGGGAATTCAAGGATCCATGTTTGACCACCACTATAGACTTGGTAGTCACCATGGATCGCTGCTATTCTCGTCTGCTCCGTGGTCATCAGGATCAACGATGATGCTTTCATGAGCTGCAAACTCACGCTGCAAACCAAGATTCCACTACCTCCACAGTCCGGACACGACACGACAAGGAACCTCAAGCCCCCAAGACACTCAAGTCAGGCGAGGCTGAAAAGGAAAAGGAAGGGAGAAACTAGTCCCCTATTCAAGAGACCAATTGCGAGGACCTGGAGCAATTCGCCGACAAGTAGGCAACGCGATGGTCTAGTTCTGAGAGATGTTACAGCAGCGGACTCACTGCCTCTCTAGTGGTGAACAACAAATTTCGTGGGATGACAAGGAGATTGTGTCGGTTTAGCATGCAGCCAAAACCTCTTAGCGATAGGGGAACCCAATCGATGTTGACGACAACGAAGATCCCGAGGAGCAAGAGCCAGACCAAGCTCAGTCCTCTGAGCAAGGGTCAGGTTGATCATGTTGTAAGATAGGGCCAAGGGTAGTACCGGAGCGCAACTAGCTTCTTTTTGTTTAAAGTTGGCAACTAACCCTCTTTTTGTTTCCAAATAGCATTGTAGATATTTGTGATGTAAAAATCCTATAAAAGCTCCTAGAGCTTGTAAAGGTACTTGTACAAATTATCATTTAATAACTCGTTCAAATTATCATTTAATAACTCGTTCATGGATCATATATATATATATATATATATATCTATTAGAACTTGCTAATTCCATGTATAAATCTACTATGCTATTTTCTTTCCTACCTTCTGGAGTAAAAATTTATCATTTGAACTTACTTTAGAGGGTAATTATTGAATAATTGGAATCAGGACAAGATGACAAACAAAAGACATCATACAAGACACGAAGAACGTGAGGCAGGAAGCTCCGCTATAGGAAGAAGGCAAGATGACGAGGGAAGTTCACAACCAACCACACCCATAGAACCAGAAGGAACACAAACTGAAATATTAGAATTATTACGATGGATGGAAAAGGAAAGGCATGAGTCACAAATTATATATGCAAGCACAAATAATACGGGATAATCAAGAAGTACAAGCTCATATGCTTTGAGACAGCCAAGCAGCCCAAGAACAATTATTAGAACAAATTACTCAAAGGATTTTAATGACATCAGCAGAAGGGACAAGTTCAAGTGCAAGACTCACTAACTTTCAAAAGACACGTCCCCCAACTTTTTCCAGCACACCAGATCCTATGGTGGCTGATGATTGGTTGCGAGATGTGGAGCGAAAAATGGATACAGTAAGATGTTCTGATACTAAGAAAGTTCTTTATGCATCCCACCAACTTGCAGGCCCAGTCGCAGCATGGTGGATAAACTATCATAGTATGCATCCGCATCAAAAAACTATCAATTGGGCGGAGTTCTCTGAGAAATTCCAAAAAGCTCATATCCCTAGGGAGTAATGGCTGCAAAGCGCAGAGAATTCCGGAATCTACGACAAGGGGCACAATCGGTAACTGAATACCTACATCAATTTAGTCAATTAGCTCGATATGCCCCGGAAGATATCGATACTGAGCCCAAGAAAATTGAACGTTTTACCGAAGGACTGCAACAAACTCTATAGTTGCATATTGCGTCCCATGAATTCATAGACTTTCAAGTAATGGTGAATTGAGTATTTAAATGGAAGAAAAACGCAGAGTAGTTAAAAATACCCAAAAAAGGAAGGAAAAATTTTAGGTCATTCATAACCCGTAGAACAGCGCGAGGTCATACTAATACTATGCCTTTACACAACCACCAACTCAGTAGATAACCCCCTGATCTTTTCAAGCTAAATGTCCACAGTGCCAAGGTGCTCACAATCTACAAGGTTGCCCCATCGCCAGTGGATGGTGCTTACATTGTGGGAGAATTGGACATCAATGAGAATATTGCCCTTGGAGGTACCTACCATCTTCTCTGGCTAGAGTTCAATAGGGAAAACAAACACCACGAGAGAAATCCTCAACGACTACACCGGCCTCAGCACCATCGAAGCCATACAGGGGAGGAGCACCTTCGGCAATAAATCGCGGAGGAGCTGTAAATTTACATGGAAAAGGTCAAGGATCAACACCTCGAGGGAAAGGTCGATTAAATTATGCCACTAAGGAGGACGCAGGAGAAGCTTCGGACGTAATTTTGGGTAAGTTTTTAATACAGTCAGATATTTCAGTAATTTTGTTTGATTCCGGTGCCACTCATTCCTTTATTTCGAAAACTTTTGTGAATAAAAGTAAATTACAAATAGTATCCCTAGAATACTCCACAACAATACAGTCCCTTGGAGCTAAGATGTGTGCAAGAATGATGTGTAGTGGAGTTACTTTTGAAATTTGTGGAGAAAAGTTCTCCGCAAATCTCCTTGTGTTGGAATTAACAGGGTTAGATGTAATCTTGGGAATGGATTGGTTATCTCAACACAAAGGACGATTAGATTGCGAAAAGAAAACCATAGACCTCACTAGTACCATAGGAAAAGAAATTTTGTTCCATATTGAGCAAATCCATACAGAGAATACAAATCCAGTTCTTCACAAATTGGAAACCTTGGAAATATCTCAAATACCTGTAGTGAACGAATATCTGGATGTGTTTCCGGATGAATTGCCTGGGATGCCACCTGATAGAGGAATATTCATCATATAACTAAAACCTGGTACTGCTCCTATCTCCAAAGGACCCTATAGAATGTCGATAACGGAATTAGAGGAGCTCAAGAAACAACTAGAAGAACTAGAAGCAAAAGGATTTATTCAACCAAGTATATCACCATGGGTTGCTCCAATTCTCTTTGTAAAGAAAGACGAAGGGATTGCGGATGTGTGTGGATTATCGAGCGTTAAATGACGTAACTATAAAGAACAAATACCCTTTACCAAGAATTAATGATTTGTTCGATCATCTTATAGGAGCCAAAGTCTTTTCAAAAATCGATTTGAGGTCCAGTTACCATAGATTAAAAATAAAAGCAGAGGATATTCCGAAAACTGCCAACCCGATATGGATTATATGAGTTTCTAGTACTACCGTTTGGATGAACTAACGCACCAGCTATATTCATGAACGTGATGAACAAAGTATTTATGGAATAATTAGACCAATTTGTGATAGTGTTTATTGAAGATATTTTGATATACTCCAAGAGAGAAGAGGAACATGATATACATTTATGGATGGTTATTAATCAGTTGAGAGAATTACAATTGTATGCAAAACTTAAGAAGTGTAATTTTTGGATGAAGGAAATTTCTTTCCTAGGACATATCTTGCCAGAAGAAGGACTATCAGCAGATCTTGAAAAGATAAAAGTTGTAAAGGAATGGAAACAACCAGAAACTGTATCGGAAATTAGAAGTTTTCTTGGTTTAGCAGGATATTATAGAAAATTTATCGAGGGATTTTCAAAGATCACCAAGCCACTCACTAGTCTTTTAAAGAAGAGTGTACCATTTAAAAGGACAGATGAATGTGAGAGAAGTTTTGAGGAGTTAAAACTAAAGTTGACCACAGCTCCAGTTTTGATACTTCCAAACATCAAAAAGAACTATGAGATATTTTGTGATGCATCTAAACAAGGGTTAGGATGTGTTTTAATGCAAGAAGGTCGAGTTGCAGAATTTGCTTCTAGACAACTGTGACCCCACAAAGAAAATTATCCTACCCATGATCTAGAATTAGTGGCTATAGTCCATGCAATAAAAATCTAGAGGCATTATCTTTTAGTAAATCATTGCGAAATCTATTAGGATCACAAAAGTTTGAAGTATGTATTTACCCATTCAAATTTGAATATGAGATAACGTAGATGGTTGGAATTAATAAAGTACTACAATGTGAATATACAATATCACCCTAGAATAGCTAATGTTGTGGCAGATGCTTTAAGTAGAAAATCCTATTGTAATGCTAGTATAGCCCCAGAATTGCTACAAGATCTAAATAGACAAAAGATTGAGTGGGTAAAATTAGCACTTCTAACAACTTTAACAGTTAAGCCTACTCTAGAAGAAGAAATCAGAAAAGCACAATAAGATGATATGGATATTCATAAAATAAAGGACATAAAAGGAGGAAAAACCCTAGAATTTTCTGAAGATGATCAAGGACTCTATGGTACAGGAAAAGGATATGTGTGCCTAACAAAGAAGAAATTAAGCAACTTATTTTGCAGGAAGCTCATGATGCACTTTACTCTATTCACCCTGGGAGTACAAAAATGTACCAAGATGTAAAGAATAAATTCTGGTGGACCAATATGAAAAGAGAAATTGCAGAATATGTTGCAAAATGCGATAACTATCAAAAAGTCAAAGCAGAATATCATAAACCAGCAGGACTATAGCAACCTTTGCCCATACCAAAATGGAAATGGGAAGAGATAGGAATGGATTTCATCACTGGACTTCCCAAAACCAAAAATGGATATGATTCTATTTGGGTAATTATTGATAGAATGACGAAACTAGCACACTTTATACCTGTAAAAACTACCTATGATGGTAACAAATTAGTAGAAATATACCTATCTAAGTAGTGGCATTACATGGAATTCTAAAGAAAATAGTTTCAGATCGAGGACCCCAATTTGTTTCAAAATTTTGGAAAAGTTTGCATGAAGCATTGGATACTAAATTGAATTTTAGTACAGCATATTATCCACAAACTGAAGGACAAACAGAAAGAGTAAACCAAATTCTAGAGGACATGCTATGAAGTTGCATATTAGATTATGGTATCACATGGGAATCATGTTTACCATATGCATAATTCACTTATAATAACAACTTCCAATCTAGTCTACAAATGTCACCTTTTGAGGCGTTATATGGACGAAAGTGTAAGACACCTAAATTGGTCAGAAGTGGGAGAAAGACAATTTGTTGGACTAGAAATTGCACAAGAAGCAAAAGCCCATGTCTGACTGATTAGAGAAAAATTGAAGACAGCTCAAACACGACAAAAGAGCCATGCATGCTGACCATCTATGTCGTGGTTTATCATTTGAAGTGAATGATTTTGTCTATCTAAAAATAACACCATTCAAAGCAGTTCATAGATTTCAAGTGCGACGAAAACTAGCACTTCGATATATTGGACCTTTTTGGATAACAGCAAGAAGAGAAGTGGCATATCAATTATATCTACAGGTTGAAATGAGTGGAATTCATAATGTTTTCCATTTGTCACAATTACGAAAATGCTTAAGAAAACCTGATGAGCAAATTCAACCGAAAGAAGTGACAATACAACCAGATTTGACTTATCGGGAACAACCTTTCAAAGTACTAGAAACAATGGAACATAAGCTCAAAAACAAAAGCATTCGATATTGCAGGGTTCAATGGAAGAACCATACAGAAGATGAATCAACATGGGACGAGATTCCTTTTAAGGAGGGTAGGCTTGTCACGCCCTCAAATTTTTCAACATTTTAAAAAGCTTTTAAATTTCAAATTCTTTTGCATATCATTATATGGTCATGTAGAGATCATTAATATTAGGAAAAGTAGAAATTTTTGAATGAAATCCTGAATAAGTTTTAAGTAAACCCTTGTATTTATTTAGAATTAGGTCAAAAGAATTTGAATCACATAAAATGATATAATAAAGCTCAAAACCTAAAAATAAACTAAGTACAAGAAAAATTTCTAAAAATCAAGGAAAATTGAAATAAATCCAATTACTAATGTTTTACCAATTTAAGAATCTAATTATGAAAAGAATAATCACAATTAAGTCTCTTAGCCAATTATTAATATAAAAGAAAAACCTTGATGAAATAAAAATAAAAGAATTAAATTGCAAGGAGGCCTATGTAGTGAAAACCCTTATAATTATTATTACAAAATGACCCCTGAACGGAAGGAAATATTTATAAATAGACCCTTTACAAAGAAGTCCTAAAAAATAATTAAAATTTTGGAATTAAATAATAATGACCTGATTAGAAGCTTAGAACATTACTAAAATACCCTTAAAAATTGTACTAAATGAATAGTAAATTGACCAAAATACCTTTTTACAGAAAACTCCACTTTTTCCTACAGCCCACATATTTTTACAAAATTAAAAAGAGGTCCTTGCATGTTGTTTTGGACCTTATTAGTGTAAGATTACCATTTTAAACCTGAGAAAATTACTAATGCTACAGTGGAACGACCAAAATACCCTAATTCACCTGCTGGCCAAGTTTCATCAACTTTCCACCTCATATGACACCTCATGCTAAGACTTTAACATAAGAAAAATTTAGAAAACAAAAGTAAACTATAATAAAACTACTGTAAACCCTTAGATAAAGGTAAAAGAGGTGTTTTAATCCTTCTGACGCAATCAAAACACAAAAATCCCATCTCCTGTAGTATGTAAACCCCTCTTGTCAGCGATTGACAATGTCTAGACACAGCCAGAGCGTGCCCAGACACTGCCCAAGCACACTCTAGCCGTGCCCAGCAACACGCAACTGTCGACACAGTATTCTAGTGATCGTCGGTGAGACCTTCTTTTTCCACTTACTTCTCTGTGTTCCCCTGATTCTTCATGACCAGCCGCTATGGCCGAATTGCCATTGGCCACCTTTCCCACCTTATGTTTTTATTTAAAAGGAATCAGGTCATCACCGTCCGGCCGTAGTGGTCGTGCGTCGGAGGAAACAACTGCGTCATAAGTTTAACTTTGGTTTTAATTGCAAAACTATTAAGTTTCAGGAATCACCATGTTGTATAGAGGAAGTTCTTCGTTCAGGTGTGCGTGCGTGTTGTCGGCGATGTTGAGCTCAAATTTTCCATGCTCTGGTCGCCGCCGATCAATCCCTCTTGATTTAACCATCTCCAGTAATACCTAAACCTAATAGTACCTTTGGATTGTCGAGTCTTGGTCGCATTTGAGCTGTCCACAGTGAGCTCGTTACCGCTTCCCTGTTCCAAGCTACTGCGCCGTCATCAGCTTTTCCAGCGAACTCGCCACTGGCCAGCACCCCACCAACACTCTCAGTAAAGACTAAGTTTACCCCTAGACATCTCTATAGCGCGAGATCAAGGCTGTGGATAGTATTGCTTGTGGTTGTCGTTTCCAGCATCGCACCGCCGTTAAATTATCGCCGTTGATTGTGCTCCGGCGACACCAACACATCCCAAGTGTGCGCCAGAACTTCAACAACAAATTCTAGTACTAGGGCATGTGGTGAATCAGCTCCATCACATGAGTGCATGCCTGCGTTCGACCACGTGCATGTGTGCCTGCGTGCTTGAGTGAGCACGACCAGTGAAGTATCAGTGCCACGCCTTGCGCGCTCCGAATGCCAATAGAGGACATACTTGGTCCAAAACAGTCGTCCACTGGTCGAATTGGAAAACTACTCGTGTCACTTGGCATGCTTTAGTAATTTGAACTTTCCGGTGAAGTTTGGTTCAAATCTGAGGCTATTTAGGCTATGTCATTGTAGGATGTCTACGCGTTTTAGTTTATCCAAAACCCTAAATAGTGCAAAACCAAGTGTGACGAGGATTGACACCTGAGTCAGTTCAAATGAATCTACGACTGGTTCAAGATAGATTCGAACCAGACACGCGCCTGGCGGTGCGAACTCAAGTCATTCTGAGGAGTACAAGCCCGAGGTCGCAGGCTTTACGCGATCAGACCGCAGCTAGTGCGCGGTCAGGAGTTCGTATGTTATACGCGAACAGAAGGCTGTAGATGTTGCGCGGTCAGCCAACATTGCGCGGTCAGAGCACTCTCGACCAGGGAACGCGGGATTCATCTGCCCTTGTAATAGGATATTCCGAGTACCCCGAAGATTCTTCCATGTAGGAGAACAACCGTCAAGAGGTTAATACGTGCGGTTATCCACGAATAACATGTGTTAAACCTGTGTGGGAGTTAAGAGTGGTTGACGAAACCGCATCCAAGCAACTGTTTGATGCCGTTACGACTTGGTGCCCTTTCGACCAGTATAAAGGAGCAGCCCGATGCATCAAACAGAGGAGAGATATAACACATCTCACCAGGAGATCAAGGGATCGAGAGATCGAAACACTAAGCCATCCAGTGATCGATTGATCGAACCTGACCAGACAAAAACAACCCGAAGACAGTAGTCTAAGTTAGATAGTTCTCACAAAGCCCTTCAGGCTTTGACTTGTACAAACATATAGGGAAAATCTTTGCTTGTGAAGATCTTTTCCATCACATTGTAAATCCTTTTACTACACATAGTGAAATCCCAACAGGACGTAGGGCTATTACTCCCACCATCGGGGGCCCGAACCTGTATAAACCTCTCTGTGCTCTAGTTCTCCATAATTCTACATACCTTCCCGGAGGGACACCCTGAAAGGTCTCACAACCTACAAATTTTGCATAAGTTCGACTAAGGACCCCGAGTCCAAATCGTTGACAGCTGGCGCCCACCGTGGGGCCTTTCTCAAGGCGTCCTAATTTTCATCCGGAGGTTCGCTGAACTATGGCCGGGGCAAATGATTCCGAGAACGATTTCGATCTCGAGGATTATGCTCACATTCCGATGCATTCTCCGAGCGATCCTGTTCCGATGGAGGAAATTGGAGGCGAAAATCTTCTAGAGGTCGAATTGACTCTCCAGGTCATGTCCATCGACCAGGGGGCGACTAGTGCAAGGTCAGAGCCCACCGAGGTTCTTAATGCGTTAGAGGGTGAGCCCGGTCCATCATACGACCCCGTTGAGGGGAAGGATGATATCGACTAGGAAATCAGCCCGGGGAGGTTCGACCGTGATAACCTCCATCGTCCCTTTGATTTCGAGTCCGACTCTGAACAAACCGAGATGTTTTCTCCCTCGGTGACCTCTCTCCCTAGACAGTTTGCTGCTTTATCGGAGGAAACTCCAGATCAACGGGCTGCCAGGGAAGAACAGGAACGAAAACAAAAGGAGGATCAAGATCTCGAGCAACAAGACAACGAACTACGCAGAACTGCCCTAGAGGCTCTTCAAAATGCGTAGGCTCGCTACGATGCTACTCCGAGTTCTTCCCGATGATCACATGGTCGCAGACGCGACCAGACCCCTTCTTTGCCGCTGGAGCGTTTCCTGGTGGACAAAGAAATAGTGACACCTGGTGCACTTAGGAGAAGTACGCATGGTCGGCTCCAATCTATCGCGGAGGTCATGCGTAATTTTCCTCCTACGGTCACGGATGCGTAGAAACCGGCCTTCACCAGGATCCTGGCAGAGAGGTTGGATGAGGTCGCATCTGAAGCGACCCCTACGGCCTCTTCCCGGTCGGTAACATGTTCCCACAACCGAGAGCGTTCTAACTCTAGTTCTGGTCGACGGAGTTACCCGCCGCCTATACCGTCCCGTCAGGACAAGTCCAGGCAAGCACAGGATTCTCGTGATAGAGATCGAGTCCCTGTCCACTCTCGCTTAGGACCACGAGTGACTTCTCCATTGCGTGAGGTCGCTCGTGATCCGGTCGAAAGTCACAGCACAGTTCACAGTCCCTACGTTTGTTGTAAAGCTTTCTCGCCCGGCCTTCGTGCGGTCGTTTGGCCGGACAAGTTTCGACCAGGGGCCATAGAGCGGTTCGACGGAACTCAGAACCCATCCGAGTTCCTTCAAATCTATATTACTGCCATCCAATCGGCAGGAGGCGATGACCGGGTCATGGCCAACTACCTGCCAACAGTCCTTGAAGGACTGGCTAGAACCTGGTTGTTTAATCAACCCGAAGGTTCTATCTATAACTGGGAAATGCTGTGCGATGCTATCCTCAGCAATTTCCAAAATTGTTATCAAAAGCCGGGTAAAGAGGACGACCTCCATCGACTACGGCAAACTTCGACCGAAACCCTTCGTCAGTTTGTCAAGAGGTTTGTCGGGTGAGGAATACCATCCTGAACATATCTGACAGCTCCGTTATTAGGGCATTTAAACATGCCGTCCGATATCGGAGATTCACCGAAGACTTGCTCATACATCCACCTCGATCAGTAGCCGATCTCTTTGATATGGCTGATCGATACTCCGACGCGGCCGAGGCTGTCGAGTGGAACCGGATGGTCGATAAAGGTAACCTACCGCCTCAACCAGGTCTCAAGGACGCTAGGAAAGAAGATTCAAGCAAGAAGCCGGAATATTCATCGGGCGGGAAGTCGAAAAAGTCGAAAAGGAATCACTCTGGACAGTACCCCGAGGTCGTAGTTACGGAGAAGCCTCCTTCGACCAAAGGTAACAAGCCTTCGTTTAAAAATAAAACTGCTTCTGGTGGTCGTAGTGCCGACCGGCCAGAGAAGTCAACTAACCCGCAGGGAGGCAAGAAATGGTGTCCACTCCACAACTCCGCCGGCCACGACCTCAAAAACTGCAGGAGTTGGTTGAAGCAGCTAGATGACTTCTAGCAAGGGGTTGGACCGATGCCAACCTTACCGACTAAGGAACAAGCGTGCAGGCTTAGAGATGCCGACGGGGATGAAGAGATGTCTTACCAGGTACCTCATAATCACATTAATGTTATTTTCAAGGGTTCCTCCTCTTTTGTTTCGAAAAGGCAGTTTAAGGCCTTTTATCGAGAGGTTAACCAAACGGAGACATCCCTTGGTGAACCTCAGTACCCCCGTTGGTCGGATACACCTTTGAGGTTTGATCGCACTGATTGTCCTGTTGTGGGGCTCACTCGACCATTGAGGCTCTCTCTTGTCATTACCTCTATCATCAGTAATGAGAGAGTCGAAAGGGTCCTGATTGACGGAGGAAGCTCCTTGGACATTTTATTGGTCAAGGCGCTTGACAAGATGCAAATTCCTCGTTCTAAGATTAAACCCATAATCCATCCGTTTTATGGGATAATCCCTGGTCCCTCCATGATGCCGTTGGGACAGGTGGTCCTCTCGGTCACGCTGGGAGAACCAGATAACTTTCGAACAGAATTGGTTACTTTTGACGTAATTGATTGTGATTCGGCTTACAATGCAATCTTTGGCAGGCCAACTCTTGCTAAGTTCATGATGGCAACGCACTATGCTTATCAGTGCGGCAAGTTGCCTGGCCCCAAAGGTCTCGATCTGAGCCAGTCGCAACGTGGCACTAACATGTGACCGGCTATCTCAGGAGATGGTCGACCAACTTCCCCTCCGGGACGCTCAGGTCGCCACAGTCGCCGCTAACGCGATCAAGGCTGCTCCTCGACTAGATGAGAAACTCAAACTAGTTCCTTTGTACCCAGATGATCCATCCAAGACGATTCGGGTCGGATCAGGCCTGGACGACAAATAGGAACTCGAGCTCATTACTTTCCTCTGGGCTAACACAGATGTGTTTGCGTGGAAACCATCCGACATGCCCGGTGTCCCAAGGGAAGTAATCGAGCACAGGTTAGCAATTCGACCTGGACAGCGACCGATAAAGCAAAAGCTCAGGTGTTTTGCTGTCGACTGACAAGAAGCCATCCGAGAGGAGTTGGACAAACTCCTAAAAGCTGGGTTTATTCGCGAGGTCGATCACCTGGAATGGCTTGTAAATCCAGTCATGGTCCGCAAGTCAAATGGTAAGTGGCGCATGTGCGTCGACTACACCGACCTCAACAGTGCCTGTCCGAAGGACGACTTTCCCCTTCCCCGCATCGACCAGCTAGTTGACTCAACCGCGGGTTGCGAACTGATGAGCTTCCTGGACGCTTACTCAGGATATCATCAAATTAGCATGGTAGAAGAAGATGAAGAGAAGACTGCCTTCATCACCCCGTTCGGCACCTACTGCTACGTCAGAATGCCGTTCGGTCTCAAGAACACAGGTTCCACGTACCAGCGCTTGATGCAAAAGACCTTTCTTTCCCAGATAGGGCGTAATCTTGAAGCATATGTAGACGACTTGGTTGTAAAAAGTACTAAGAGATCGTCTCATTTGGATGATCTCGCCAAAACCTTCTGTAATTTATAGTGCTTTGGAATAAAATTGAACCCCGAGAAATGTTCTTTCGGTGTTTCTTCAGGAAAACTCCTTGGTTTCCTTGTTTGTTCCAGAGGCATTGAAGTCAACCTTGAAAAAATCAGGGCCATCGAACAGATGAGGTCTCCCTCGACCATGAAAGATGTTCAACGCCTGGCTGGTAGCATGGCGGCCTTATGTCGGTTCATATCGCGACTAGGCAAAAGAGGACTACCTTTCTTCAAGGCCCTGCGGAAACATCACAATTTCACATGGTCCGATGAGGCCGAAAAAGCATTTCAGGAGGTAAAGACATATTTGTCTAGTCTGCCAGTTTTGGTATCTCCCGACAAAGGAGAACCATTACTTCTGTATTTGGCGGCCACCCCACACGCGGTCAGCGCTGTCCTGATCGCGGATAGGGAAAGAATACACAGACTCGTCTACTATGTTAGCGAGGTACTTCGTGGTCCTAAGGAGCGATACCCTGAGGTCCAAAAGATACTTTACGCACTACTGATGGCTTCCCGTAAGCTACGACATTACTTCCAAGCTCACAAGGTCACAGTACCCTTCTCTTTTCCTTTGGGGGATATTGTCCGAAATCCGGAGAAATCTAGTCGAATCGCCGAGTGGGCGGTCGAACTCGGTGCTTTTGATGTCCATTTCACGCCCCGCACGACGGTTAAGTCTCAGGTCTTAGCTGACTTTGTGGTCGAATGGACCAACCCTGAGCCACCCGTGCAGGTGCCTGAGGAATTGGAATGCCCCGATCACTGGACAATGTACTTCGACGGCTCCTGTAGTTTTCAACACTCGGGGGCTGGAGTGGTCTTAGTTACGCCTCAGGGCGAACAGCTTAAGTACTACACTTTGTTGCGACCAATAATGCAGTAGAGTATGAAGGTCTTCTTGCAGGGCTCCGGGCAGCAAAATTCCTCGGAGTCCGTCAATTAGTGGCGAGGGGAGACTCACAGCTGGTCGTAAACCAGGTAAACAAGGAGTACAGCACCTCCGATGAGACAATGGCTCATTACCTAGGGGAAGTGAGGAGATTGGAAAAACGTACACTTTAGTCATTTCGAAGTCCAATACATCCCGCGAAAGGACAACATTCTCGCAGACCAATTATCCAAAATTGAGTCCCCACGCACATCCGCTCCGGCAGGAGTGTTCGTTGAACACTTGGAACATCCTTCGATTATGACTTCGGTTGAGGATGATCCGGTAACAGTCTGCGTTACCAACCTCGGTCAGGAATAGGATTGGACTCATCCATTGAGAGTCTATCTTGAACATGGGACCCTACCCGAGGATGAAATCGAAAGCGATCGGTTGATTCAAAAAGTGCGTCTATACAAGCTCATAGAAGGAGTTTTGTATAGAAAAGGTACTCAAGGAGTATTCATGCTCTGCGTATCTCAGGTTGAAGGCAAATCCCTCCTGAAAGAAATACATGACGGTGTATGTGGTGCGCACGCGTCATATCGGACACTGGTCAGAAAAGCTTTTCGACAAGGATTCTACTGGCCTTCGGCACTCAATGATGCTAAGCATATGGTCAAGATGTGTCCTCAGAGTTAGTTCCACGCAAGACAGGTTCATCAACCTGCCTATGCGTTACAAACCATTCCCCTTGCATGGCCTTTTGCGGTTTGGGGGATGGATATTGTCGGTCCTATGCCACAAGCGGTCAATGGACACAAGTTTCTGTTCGTAGCTATTGACACGTTTACAAAGTGGATTGAGGCCGAACTGGTGCGAAATATTACCGCAGCAGCAGCACAGAAGTTCTTCCATAAGAACATTGTTGCTCGATTTGGTGTTCCAAATCGTCTCATTACGGATAACGGTTCTCAGTTCGCTAGTGGTCTTTTTCTGGATTACTGCGATCAGATTGGAACCAAGGTGTGCTTTGCTTCTGTGGCTCACCCACAGAGCAATGGTGCTGTGGAACATGCCAACGGGCAGATATTGCAAGGCATCAAGAAACGTGTCTTTAATCGCCTTAAGGCTCGCTCGGGGGCTTGGGCAGATGAGTTCTATACCGTTCTATGGGCACTACGAACTACTTCTAGTCGAGCCACCGGTGAGACGCCCTTCCATCTGGTCTACGGGGCTGAGGCCGTATTGCCTATGAAAGTTAGTATTGGATCTGTTCGGACAGAGCAATTCGAACGAGTTGATCAGGTCGAACAACGATCACAAGATCTCATCCTCTTAGAAGAAAGGCGTGATCGCGCTTTGATCAAATCCGCGGTATATTTGCAAGCTTTGCGCAAGTACCACAACAAAAAGGTGCGACCACGTAGTCTCCACGTGGGCGATCTGGTTTTACGAAAAATTCAAGACCAATCCAATCGCAACAAGTTCTCCCCGAAGTGGGAAGGCCCTTACACTGTTGTTTCGGTACCGCGACCAGGGTTAGCTCGATTAGCCATGGAGGATGGTCGAATTTTGTCCAATTGTTGGAACATCGATCAACTACGTAAGTTTTACGTGTAAGTATTCAATCCATTTTTCTTTTCAATTAGCATTGTTTAATAAAACTAGAAGTTTTTTTGGTTTCATACGATGAGCGTCTCCTTTCTTGCCTGTGTGTTACGAACTTGACTCGGGGGCTGGTCGCCGGCGGTTATATCACTACAATGTTCTAATCGGATTCGCTGGCCGATCTCATGACCACTTCCAGACAAGTCACTCCTAAATAAGACGTTTCTCAACGCATACGGGGCTTGCTGGTATGTCCTTGGTCACTTGAGTGGCTGCTGATTCGCAACAAGGTTAGGCATTGCATCGATCATAATTGTTGGCCTGATCGCACACCCCTGATCGATCGTCTCACTCGTATATCTCCTGTGTTTATAATACTAAGTCTTCAGTATCTATAATCACAGGCGGGGGCTAGGGGAATATGCTTATAATATGAAACAAGAAAAAATTGCTTTCTTTCAAAATCAAAAAATACATGCATTGCATTCTATAAGTTATGTCTATACAGCTTTAGGGGTTACATAATCCCGAGCTCAGTCAGGAGTTTATCTACAAGAGGATTGACTTCCTCCATGATGGCCTCGAGTTTCTCTTCACTCTCAATCTCTACCGTTCCCACCAGTGGATTCAGGTCCATATCTGGGCCATGGTGGAGACGAAACCGGCAGAGAATGGTGGAGGCTGTTGATCGAACTCTGGTTCTGATCGCCTCCTGTCGTCGCCGTGTATATTCAGGAAGATA
Source organism: Pharus latifolius (assembly GCA_019359835.1). Lineage (NCBI taxonomy): Eukaryota > Viridiplantae > Streptophyta > Magnoliopsida > Poales > Poaceae > Pharus > Pharus latifolius. The sequence goes on from CM033328.1 coordinate 7,556,575, forward strand.
CTTGAGCAGTGATTCCGCTTGGGCTATGACCAGTGTAGACTAGTCGCTCGAACTGAGGTCATCTTTTGTGGTCTCGACCACATTAGCCCTCAGGAGACGGGCCACCATCTTCAGCTTTTCGAAGACGGATTGGCTCATGTCTCTGTTCGCCCTTCGGGTAGAGTCGATGGTCATTTGGAGGAATGTTTTATCCTGCCCGAGCCGTTTTATTTGACTTGCTTGTGCTACGGTAAGAAGATCGTTACAAACTATCCGAATGACAAGGTCTAGTTGTTCTGGTCGGGAATTGACTTACCAGAAAGCTGTGACCGCAGTTCTTTGAGCTCGGCCTCTTGATTCGAAATCACGGTGGCCGCCTTGAGCTTGTCATCAGCCAGGTTCTTCTTCAGAGAAGAAACCTCCCTGTGACAAAAAAGATAATTGTCATAACAAATTTGTATCCATACAAATTAAAGGGCATTTATTCTTACTCTCGCAAGTAGTCTCTCTCCTTTTCTATGGCCTCGATACTTTCCACTACAGCAATCGATTTGGCCGTTATACGGGATAGTTCCTGTAACACAGAGGGAAATCAGTTGTATCCTATGCAAAATTTAAGTATCATGAGGAATGTATAACATACCTCTGTATACTCCCGGAATGAACTATCCTTCGGGATGGCGGGAAGACTAGTCGAGGGACTCGTCTCATCCTCGATAGGAGCCGCAGGTGGATGCGCCTGCTGGGCCTCAGTCGCAGGTTTCGATGCCTGCAGCTGAGTCTCCGCTAGGGCTGGACAAAAAGATCGAAGCTCGCGAGCTATTCGGGATCGAATCAAAACTCGGCTCGGTTCGAGCTCAGCTCGAGCTCTTAACGAGCCGAGCTCGAGCTTGAAGTAAAGCTCGAGTGAGTATTCGAGCCGAGCCCGAGCCTTCCCGAGCTCGCTCAAGCTCGGCTCGTTAAAGCTCGTTATATCTTATAGGGCCTTATCTTACATTCTTATTTCTTAATGGGCCTCGAGCCTCAGCCGAGCCTAATCGAGCTCGAGCGAGCCCAATCACATTTATTTGTGTATACAGGCTTATCGAGCTCTATCGAGCTTTTGTCGAGCTTTGTCGAGCTTTGTCGAGCCAAGCCCGAGCCTGGTTCTAAGCTCGTTAATGTTTCGAGCCGAGCCCGAGCCGAGCCCAGTACATTATCGAGCTCGAGCCGAGCCTGCCTGGGCTCGCTCGAGCTCGCCTGGGCTCGCTCGAGCTCGGCTCGTTTCCAGCCCTAGTCTCCACGCCCGACTCGTCCCTAACGGCCCGAACGACTTCCTGGACCGAAGGGACAGAGCACTCTTCACCGAAGGCTTCGGCACCGGCAGAGACTTCAATCCTCCCCAGGGCGGTTGGGGGGCTCGGTGCTATGTCTTTACGCCTACAAAGAAAAAAGGAGTTGTCGATCACATTGAAGGTCGCGACAATCTGATCCAGAATAAACAGAATGGAGTTCTTACCTTATCTGAAATCCCATCAGCTTTTGGGACTTCAAGGATGGCTCCCCGAGAGAAAGAGGACAGTCGTTGTCCGTCCTGGTCTTTCTCTTCGTGAACAGGGCTTTTTCTCCCTATGTATATTTTCTTGTAAGCATATGCATAAGGAATGATGAAGACCTAAGTGGTAAGAATTCGTACCGGGGTGACTTGTTCGATTGACAGGGATACTCCCGAAGGCCTGAATGGCTCCTGAACAGCTGGAGCTGGTGCCTCATCCGTGACCCTGAGGTTGGTCGCGGAGTCTTGTTCTGTCACTTCCGCTCCTGTCCCCAGGAGTGGAGGATTCGCCTCCCTGGGACTCACAGGGGGAAGTTCTTCTCCGTGTATGAGTATAGATCTGATAAACACACGTACAAATGAAATTGAGAAATCAAGATCACGAGGAAGTCTTACTGTGGTCGTCCCTTCGACCAGGGAGGGAGAAGTCACAGACCCTGAAGCCTCCGGGACTTTGGGAGCAGGGATCTCGCCCGCAACCACGGGACTCCCAGTGGCTGTGGGGTTCGCTGCGGTTGCCTTTGTTTCGACAGGACGAGGTAGTGTCTCACCGGATTGAGAGTCTGCTACTTTCCTCTTCCGGCTGACTAGGGGAATGCCATCCTCCTCCTCTTCCTCGCTCCTCTCGCCCTGTACGACGAAGAAGTTATTCCAGTTTGTACCTGGAGGAACAGGAGGTATGTGATATCTTACCGCAGTTTTCCTTGTGGTAAGGGGAGTCCTGCGCGAATACCCTTCCCCGAGGATCTTCTTGGATTTCTTGGGGGCAGGATTTCTCGTCCTGGGCTTCGAAGAGACTTTCTTCACGTTCTTCACCGTTGGCTTTCCCAAGAGACCGACGTTTTCTCTTGGGAACGTCGCCTAGGCAAATCTCCTCAAGAGCTATGTTATTCCGGTGTACTTGTCAGTACTAAATGTACATAAGACCTACGAATGAGAACTGAATGAAAGGTGACATACCTTTCGGCATTCCTGTTTGAGGTCATCACCGGCGTGAATTAAGCTCTGTGGGCGAGGCGTCCCCTTGGGGCCCTCCACTTCGGTACTATAGGCCCTGAGGAGGTAATTTGTCCGCCTCTCGATCTCGGATGAAGGCAGGACTATTCCCAAAAGACCAGTTAGAAAGCACAGAGCAGAAGTATAAGGTTTCGGTGTGGAAATCACGTACTATTGTTATAGTCCAGGGTGTTGTCCGCCATGGACTTTATCTCCCAAGCCGGATGAGCCCTTTCATGCAGGGGGCTCACCCGATTCTTCACGAAGTCGCGTACAATATCGCGAGCTGTTAGTCCTTGTTTGACTTGGTGAAGAATCACTTTGGCATGCTTCATGTATTCGGCATTCATGGCTGGGAGAGTATCCAACTCACTCGGCTTCTCTGGCCGCGAGTTCTCGAACCACAACCCACTCTCGGATAGAGGGGTGTAGTAGAACCACTTCTGGTGCCACCCGTGCATAGAATCTCGCAGGGGTGGGAAGGGATACTCTTTCTTCTCCCTTATCCGGAAATATATACATCCGGCGGCGTTGGAGCTCTTCAACCACGCCGAGTAGTAAAAATGTCGGAAGAGATCCACACTGAGATACACTCCGACGAAGGCTTCACAGAGATGCTGGAACACTGCCAGAATCAAGACCGCATTCGGGTGGAGATTTATCAACTCCAACCCGTAATGCTCAAGGATTCCCTTCAGAAACCGACTCTCGGGGAATCGGAACCCGCATCGCAGGTACTCTTCAAAAACCACCAGTTCGCCCTCTTGGACGACTGGGGTTTCTTGGTCCTTCTCCGCGGGCCGCCAGTTGATTAGCAGCCGTGGAGGAAGGATCTCTTCCTTCTCTAATGCCAGAAGGCTCTCCTCGGCATCGTGAACCGATCGGCTCCAGGACGCCATTTCTTGCAAAAGATCGTGAGGAAAGGTGGCGACTTTGGGGAAGATGAAGGCTGGGGAGAATGAGGGTTTTGTGCGACGGAAGTTCTAAGGCAGGGTTTCTGGTTGCGTGGCTTCCTCAAGAAGCTTCCTGCTCCTTTAATAGACCCGATGAGGCGCACTGCTGTGAGTAACGTTCCATTTAATATTCTATTCATTTCCCATAATGGATACTCTCTCTGGCAAACCTGTTAAGCGTTCCCTGTATCGGATCTGAAATGAAAAGACTTCTTTGTTTCGGATTTGAGGATGCAAAAAACGTGAAAAGTTCTACAAGGATTTTCGGAGGACTTTTTCCTTCATATTTCTTGTAAATTTTCGCGAATTGATCAAGAAAATATCTTATGAACCAGTTTTTGGACGTATGAATATTTTTTGATCAGGTTACTGTGTAATCAGAACTATGTCCTTGACTAAGCTCCGACTCTAGTGGAAGTGATGGTCTAATCGAATTTCGGTTCTGATCGCAGTAATTTCCCGAGTTGAATTTCTGTTCTAACCGCGGCTTTAAGTCTGATCGCAGTATCAATACTGGTCGCGGTGCAAGGTTAAAATGCGATTCTGGTCGCAGAATTGAAATTTTCCTGTGTATTAGTGGTCGTAAAGACATTGCTTATGGCCATATTTTCACAGAAGTTGTAAAGAATATTCATATGATATGAAGAAAGAGAAATCTTTATTTCTGACATTCTTTACATACAAAAGGGATACCGGCGACTAGAGTGTCGACCTGATCTGAAAGTAGTTTGCAAAGTTCTCCCAGGGACATGTTGTCGTCCGTAGGGTCTACATTGGTGACCCCCAGGGAACTAGCGACTAACCTAAGCCTATCTACATCATCCCTAACAAGAGATGCGCTATTATTCCTAATCAAGTCGGAGAGTTCTCACTGTTGCTGAGCGTGGTCCCTCTCCCGACGAAATTGGCGCGCTTCTTCACGGGATCTTTCAAAACATTCTGCTAGATGCAGAATCGCCGAAGACATCTCTTCGGTCTTTTTCTCCAGGGCCTCTTTTTCCCCTTGGAGAGTCTGTCCGAGGGGGGGAGGCGGGATCACAACAGGCTAATCGCTGGGGCCTCCAATCTCCTACATTTGCAGAAGTTAGTCACACTAACTATAACAACAAGCAAAAGGAGATAGGGATTATTACCTGTCCCTGTGCGTGACAGGTTGATATAGGCATCCTGGAAAGTAGATCACCCGACAAAGTTCGAGGATCATCATATGGTGGAAGTGTGGCTTTCCCACCATAAGATTGCTTCCCTAACCCAAGTTGAGGACCATCTGGTCGTGAGAGAGCAGCTTGCCTACCAGAAAATTGATCACCCGAACAAAAACGGGGATATTGGGATGAAATGGAGAAAGCTGAGAAGAACGTCCCTCCAAAGGTGGTGATGAAAGCTCGACCTACCGAGGTGCATGGATAGGAAGAACTAGAGGAACTGAAGGAAGAAAGAACGATGATGCGTCTTTCACCTTTGTTCTGCTGGAGGATCCCTCGTCAACCTTGGGCTTCTTCCTTGAAGGAGACAGATCTTCGGGCATCTGTAATTCTTGCTCGAAAACTTCTTCTTCATCACTCTCAATCTCGATGATGTTGTGGTCTGCCATCGGGAGGTGTATGAGAAGAAAAGTGAAGATGGCTTCGAAGGGAACTTAGCTGAGAAAAGAAGTTGTGAAGCTTTGAAATCCAAATACTTCGGTATTTATAGCCGCTAGGGTAACAGTTCGCCTTCCGAACGCCTCGAGTTTTTAAAGCATTTTCACCTCGGGTTAAAAAATGTTTTCAACAGCGCCATCATTACCCGTCACGTATTACCCAGAGCCCGTCTCGGGGAATCAACCGCCACACTTAGTGCGCCACTAAGTGGGAGATTTGAAGCATCGGGTTAAAAATCCGATGTATGTCTTAAAATTCGAAGTAAACACATCCCTTCGTTCTCTTCGAATTTGAGGGCTAGCTGACAAGGATTGACACCCGAGTCAGTTCAAATGAATCTATGACTGGTTCAAGATAGATTCGAACCAGACACGCGCCTGGCGGTGCGAACTCAAGTCATTCTGAGGAGTACAAGCCCGAGGTCGCAGGCTTTACGCGATTAGACCGCAACTAGTGCGCGGTCAGGAGTTCGTATGTTATACGCGAACAGAAGGCTGTAGATGTTGCGTGGTCAACCAACATCGCGTGGTCAGAGCACTCTCGACCGAGGAACGCGGGATTCATCTACCCTTGTAATAGGATATCCCGAGTACCCCATAGATTCTTCCACGTAGGAGAACAACCTTCAGGAGGTTAATACGTGTGGTTATCCACGAATAACATGTGTTAAACCTGTGTGGGAGTTAAGAGCGGTTGACGAAACCGCATCCAAGCAACTCTTTGATGCCGCTACGACTTGGCACCCTTTCAACCAGTATAAAGGAGTAGCCCGATGCATCAAACAGAGGAGAGATATAACACATCTCACTAGGAGATCAAGGGATCGAGAGATCGAAACACTAAGCCATCCAGTGATCGATTGATCGAACCTGACCAGACAAAAACAACCCGAAGACAGTAGTCTAAGTTAGATAGTTCTCACAAAGCCCTTCAGGCTTTGACTTGTACAAACATATAGGGAAAATCTTCGCCTGTGAAGATCTTTTCAGTCACATTGTAAATCCTTTTACTACACATAGTGAAATCCCAACAGGACATAGAGCTATTACTCCCACCATCGAGGGCCCAAACCTGTATAAACCTCTCTGTGCTCTAGTTCTCCATAATTCTACATACCTTCCCGGAGGGACACCCTGAAAGGTCTCACAACCTACAAATTTTGCATAAGTTCGACTAAGGACCCCGAGTCCGAATCGTCAACAAAGTGCAATTGTATTTAGACTTGCAACTCGCATTACGTATTTACTTTCTATATTTTGTATGTATTTTAGTATATTAATATAGAGATATCGTGCAATTGTTGATATGTTGCTATTCGTGTGTGTCCAGAGGACGAGATCTTGGAGCTCCAGGAGCAAGATTTCCACCCGATCGTTACAAATACAGTACTTCCAAAGTCAGGCAAGTCTCAAAACTTTGATCATATTGTTGACCGATAATTATAAGTTACTTATTTTGTTGATAAATTTATTAGAGTATATGTATTTATTAAAAAAAATACTTTCAATAATCCTGTGTAGTTGTCGACCTGAATTTGAATAGTCATTTTTGATTGCTTGAATCAAATAATAAAACCCTTGAAGCCCTAGAATATAAATATATGATAGATCATTAATATACAAGTGTAGAAGCATGGTGAAAACTAACTAGATAGAGTAAAAAGGAATTTATATTTTAAATATTGTTATTGCATATGAGAACTTATGAATGGATAGATAGAGAGAAGTCAATTGTGATTTGACTCATATGGAAAAGAGGGATAATAGTTTACATGTAAATAAGGACATAACCAATTGTGATAAATAACCATAGGCATATCAACGTGCCAACCACATGATCAAGAAATTGAACTCGGTCAGTAAACTACTACATATCAATTTTATCCCTGTATGGTGGTTGTTCTCATTTAGGTTTCAATTTTTGAGATATTTGAATCTTAATAAATTTAGTCACTTAAATTTATGGCCTGAATGGGTAAAGGGGGAGATGTAAGGGAAGAGATTGTTCGGTACTCTGACCTTGAGTACCGTGATAGCTGGGTGTAAAGTATACTTCTCATTGAGGGTACCTCACAACGACAAAAATGATCAATATGGTCCAATTGTCGGGCACGGATATAAATTAATATAAATTTTTTGAGAGTCTTGTCTCCTCAGTAAGAAGAGCCGAAGTTCCCTGAAGACTTTATTTTGACCATTGGGTTTGAGACTGCGAACCCAGATGAGCTCAACTGTGGAACCCATTATGCTTTTGTTTATAAAAAAAATGCCCTGAAAACTTTATGTTGGCTTGGTTGGCCATTAATGTAAATTATGGCATAAAGCCTTTGTTACTTTTAATTTCATAATATATGTAAGATAAGTTATATTTTGTTTGAGCTGTGTTTGTGATACAATTACTGAAGATAATCTATCCTGGGCGGTTGCTATGGACCAGGTTATGGGCTTGAAAGCGGGTGATGTATATATATTAACGTACACACCCTAGAAGATATATTTAGAATTAGTATAAGTAAATTACATATTACAATTTTCAATTCACGAGTTTGAGTGAATTGAAATAAATTTGTGTTCTATCTAAGGAAGCTGGTGAGGTAAAATAAGATAAATCTAGTAAGATAAAATAACTAACACAAAAACTCCTTATAGTTGAGCGTTCTTAAATTTTGATTTAAAGTAATTATAGATAAAAAATTGTATCTCAAAAGAATTTATATTAGGGTTTTAAATTAATATAGAATGACAATAAAGATATACTGATTTAATTTTTTTTTTCTAAAATTGGAACTATATTAGAAGTCTGATTTAAAAAATTAAATTTATTTACTGGTTAAAAAAATTAAAATAACCAAAACTTCACATTTAAACAAAATAAATAATAATTGACAAATTTCACTGTTTTGTTGGGCCTGAGGCGGCCCAACTCCTCTCAGACCGTGATTGGACCGACCTAAGCTCAATCTCTCTCGCGCACGCACACAACCACCCACATACGCACACGACTAGCGGTTGAACTTTAGCTCACGGCTCGCGAGCAATTCGGGCTCGACTCATTAACAAACGAGCCGAGTTCGACTTGCCCTCGTAGCTCGATTCAAAAACGAGCCGAGCCCGAGCCAGACCCTAGCTCGCTCGGGCTCGGCTCGGTATATATACAAACAGTGCACCCGGTATCAATTATCTTCTCTCCCCCAGCCGCACCACACTTCCTCCACGTCCCCCCGACCGCCCAAGCCTCCGCCGCCCCACCCCTAGCCACCGCCGCCCCTGGCAGCCCGAGCTTCCACCGCCTTGCCCCCAACCACCGCCACCTCGGGTCCCCCTCCGCCTCACGGCCCACCGTCGTCACCACCCCACGTCTCTCCGCCGCTGGCTCGTGCCCCTCCTACGCCCCGAAGTTCCTCCGCCGCCGCCCAAGGCCCCTTTGCCATCTCCCGGAGCCCCTCCTGCTGCCCCGCGCCCCTCCACCGCCCTTGGAGCTCCCTCTACCACCGCCCCGAGCCCCTCCGCCGTCCCATGTCAAAAACGAATTGGTCCAGCTCGCAAGTTGGCCGAGCTAGCTCGTGAGTTGGACCGAGCCGAGCTTGAGCTGATTTTTCAGCTCGGTGAGGTGACTGAGTTGAGCCAAGCCAGCTGTAACACCCTGTTTTGCCAAACCCTAAATTAGCCAAAATCCACATCTTGACCCCAAACCCTAATCTGCTTCAGCCATTCCCTTCTAAGTGTTGTTCAGAACATTTTTCCCTTCGGGATCACCTCCAAAATCCCATCCTAAAACTGAGTTTCGACCCTTGCCGTCTCAGAACCCTAATTACCCTAATTTTACCCTAAACTGCTTTTCCCCAATTTTGTCGAAACCCTTCAGATCTTACCCAATCATACCAAACTTTGGCCGGATAAGTTCTAATAATCTTTTGCAACTTATCTGCGAAATCAGATTTCAGATCGGACCCTCAGATCTTCAAATTTGCAATCAGGCCCAAGTTCTATTCAAATTTTCCTCACAGAACAGTCCCTGGAGCAAGTTTCAAAATTGCAGAACAGCCCAAGTATCCTTTCCAGGTCCATTCGACCAGCACCTGGTCGTGGCCTACGACCAGCACCTGGTCGTGGCCTACGACCAGCGCGTGTCGCCGTTGCCGCGCCGTGTTCTCGCCGTGTTCGCTCGCCGCCGGCCACCGCTTCTTGTCGCTTGTGCCCGTGAGTTGCTGTGCCACCCCATGCGCACGTGCCAGCACAGTTGCGTCGCCTTGCCCAGCGGTTAAACGGCCGCGCTCCAGTAACGTTTCGCGCGCGCGCTCCCGTTGCCGTGGCATTTGCATGGCGTTACGTGTCGTTGCCGGAGCTGTGCCGCTGCCTCCGCATCTGCGCCGTCCCAGGTGAAGTTCCAATGCACCCGACAAGGTCAGCAAGGCTGCAACACCGCCTGAAGCGCATCACATCGCCGGTCATCGCTGTCGCAGCTACACCCGGCCGGTCTCGTCCCCGGCACAAGTTTCGCGCCGTTTCCCCCTCGCAAGCTCTGCCCTTGGACCTATTTAAACCCTCCAGCGCTGTGCTTAAGCCTCATCTCAGGACTTAGCCATTTTTCCAGAGCTCTCACCGTTTTCACCTTCTTCTCCGGCGAGCCAGTGAGTGAGCTCACGGTGCTAGCCCATTCCACAGCCCCTCTCTTCGATCCAAGTTCATCAGTGAGTTCCTCCCTTCTCCCTCTCTGTGTCATAGCAGCCAATTGCACCAGATCGATCCCCATCGCCGGTGATCGCCGGATTCCCGATTTGCCCTGTTCCCCCAATGCCGTTCGATTCCCTCCAAACTAGCTCTCGATTCTGTAGAAGAAGTTGATCAGTAAGCTTAGTAGAGCAAGCCTGTAGAATCAAAATCTTCAATTGAGCCCAAATCGAAGAAATCCCGATCTGGAAGTCCATCAGTTTGCTGGACCTCGCCGCCGAGCTTCTCCGGCCATCTCCCAGCAAAATTGACCCCTCAAGTAGCCTTGTTGTGCCCTAGAGATCATCCTCAAGCTTGGAATTGAGCTCATTCGCCCTGTATCAAAAATCCCCAATCCCCAGTGTCGTCTTCTCCAGCGCCGGTCGCCGGAATTCTTTCCCAGCCGATTCAGCCGACGTCACTTTGTCCCTTAGCTTCGCCTCACCTCCCTGAGCATTTTCTTCCACTAGCTCGACACCTGGATCTGCCTAGACTGTGAGTTATGCCTTTGCCAAACGTTTGTCCAGATCAATGTCTGTGCCGTGTCGTCACCGCAGTTCATCGCCAGATTTGGCCGCCCTCCGGCCACTTTCAGCCCTTATTCCTGTTGAGTATTTTGTTCCTGTTAGTAATGCCTACCTCCCAGACAAAGTGTTGCATCAATTGGAGCCCTGGATCAAAAGTTAAGCCATGCCCTAGTTTCTGGCCATGTCCAGCACTATGTCAGTGCATGTCAGCCACTGGCATTAGCCTTGTTTGACCCCTCTGGTTGAGCAATGGAAATGTCACTTTGTCCCCTAGATTCCTGGAGTTGTGTTCTACATCTTTCCCTTCTATCACTTCTCCAGAAAACCATCCTAAGATCAGTTTAAAGTTATGCCAAAGCCATGAACCGAATGTCGACCCTTCGACGTTCAATCCTTTTTAGCCGTTTCTTCGACCAGAGCCCTTGTGACCTTGCCCTAACCCTTTCCCCTGCATGCATGACTTATTTACTTAATAATTTCTATGGAAACTATTTTTTGTATGCTTATGGTATGTGTTTGTGTGTTGGTTGATTGCCGCAGAGTCAGAAGCTGAAGGAGCAGAGGAAGTCTTTGAAGATCCGTCTGAGTACTTAGACCCAGCATTGCAAGGCAAGCCTCATTCCTTTGATCATGTCTCACCCAATATTTTCATATGGAGTATATTCACTGTTTCTTACTATGCATGCTTATTTGAGATACAAGTTATGTTTGAATGACATGAGTAGATATTACCTAATGGATCATGAAACCCCTTTTGTTATTGAACCTTCATATATATGCTTTTGTCACCCTAGGACTCATATACTGAATATCCACATTAAACTTGAAATGGTCAAATGTATGAGAAGTTACATGAAAACCGTTTTGTCAAGAAAACTGATAAGAAGGATCAGTAGTGAGGATTGGATTGTATGGAGAGGGTGCGGTGCGCACCAGGGAATGTGAATGCTCCTCACTATTGGTTCATAAGGACGAGAACCTTGTGCTGTGTCTCTATGCGAATTGTAAACGTACCAACCACTTGCCTGGTATGGGACAGGCACAACTTAGTAGCTTTTGGTATTAGCAGTTCCCTGCATGGTTTGTCGGTCTGGTTTCTCGCGTGGAAACTGGTGGGCCGCAGTTCGGCCATGAGTGATGTGAGTTCAGAAAAATAATGAGAGGTAAAGGTGGAAAGAAGGAAGACGCCCTACGCCTCAGATTAAGCCATGCGCGGTTGTAATCTTGAATGGTCATATGTCTTGCGTGGACACAGACCAAGGCTATGTGTCTTGCGGGAACATGAGCCAGAGGCTAGGAAGTAAGGCAGTGGGGAGGACCCACAACAGTACTTGAGACTTAATTGTCTATTTACTGGGCGGGGATACTGTTAATACTGAACTGTAAAAGCGTTGTGTGATCTCGGCCTTGTCACATGTGTATAAGTCACATGGAGCTGATCCGACTTGAAAGCCGAGTGAACCAGTGGATTTAAAAAGAGGTACACCTTTGCAAAGTGTAAAAGAAGTATCAGATACTCTGTACTCCCAGGTTCAGGAGTCTTTTCGTAGTGGATGTTATCCATGGGTTATAGCACAAGTAATGTTTTGGAATGTTTTCATAATGCGGTTAACAAAGTAGTGACTCATGGGAGACCACTACACCTAATGTTTTATTGAAAACCTGTTTAATGTTTAAAGTATCATTTTCATGACAAAAGTACTGTTTTACTGAACAAATGACTTGGAAATCTATATACCTCTATCCATATGAAACTAAAACCCCAGAATCATATGTTTCACCCTCATGTAAGTACAATTGCAATAATACCCGGAATGAGTGTTGCTGAGCACCAAGTGCTCACCCTTGCATTTATATCCCACTGTAGAAGAGGGATTCGAGGATCCCGATTCCTTCAGTTATGAGTACTCAGCTGAAGATGGAAGCACCCCGGACGAGCCCACTTTCTAGAAGGATCATGCACCAAGTCAAGACAGATGTGGGAGAAGTCCCTCCAACCCCGCTGCTGATTGAAGTCAAGCTGTTTGTCGTCGCCTTATGCTTCATGTTGTGTGTTCGGTACTTGGATACCGATTCTGGTTCTGATAAACTGGTTATTTTCTTAGCAACTCTACTTAGCGCCATTTTCGGTGCTTTGGCTATGTAATATTGGCCATGTTGGCCTGATACTTGTTTAATGATATTACTATGCTTGTGTGGTTTGAGCTCATGTGGCATCATGCTGTGTGTAACCTACCTGGGCGGTTACCAAGGTGATCCTCAAATGGGGGTCTCACACCAGCTCGCCAGCCCAACCAAGCCCGAGCCGAGCTAGGGCCAGCTCGTTCAAACTCAGCTCGTTTCCACCCCTACATACGACCCAGTCCACTCAACACAACACAAAGACACACCCACAGACACCCTCAGGCACACACACACACGCACACACGCACACACAAACACACCCCTCTCCCTAGAGGTGTCAATTGCGCCGTGCTGGGCTGACACGGCATGGGCTCATTGGACCGGTGGCTTGTGCCGTGCCATGCCCGTGCCAGCCTGTGGGTTGTCATACCGTGCCGGCTTGGCCCGTTTGTTCGGCGGACAGGTTTGGCATGGCACAATAGCCCGCGGGCCGCAATGCGTGCCAGTCCGGCACGGGCACGGCCCATTTCAAAATGTTAGTTGAGGTCGTCGTCGGTGCCGACGACGACGAACTGATGAAGGAGTGCATGAGGGTGGCACGGCGATGTTGTAGGAAAAGCGTCGCCGTCCGAAGGCTCGGCACCGGCGATGGAGAAGGCGAGGGAGGCGGCTTTGGTGGAGCAGATCTGATCTACCGTGGTGGCGTGGCATGAAATCAGATCTGCGTCACGGCACGACATCAGATCTGCGGTGTGGCACGACATCAAATCTGCGGCGGCGGCGTGGCCCTGATAGAATGAGGAGGGCAAGAGACGGTGAGAGGAGTGTGCCGGCGTGCGGAGAGGAGGGCACGGAGTGGTGTGTGGAGGAGAGGATGGCTAATGGGTTAACGGGCTATCATGCTGCCGGGCTGGCCCGTGATCTAACGGGCCGTGCCGGCCTGAGCATGGCCTGCGTTAGCGTGCCATACCCTGCCGCTCGTGGGCCAATTTTTGCAGCCTGGCATGGCTCAGTAACCCGTGCCGGGCCGTGCTGCGTGCCGGGCCAAAATGCGTGCTTTGGGTCGGTCCACAATGGCCTGGCCCAGTTGACAGCTCTACCTCTCCCTCTCGCACTCATTGCCATTGTTGTCGCCTCCGCTCTAGTGTTGGCAGTTGGCCTCTTCGCCGGCAGCGGCTTGCTCCCCGTGCCGGCTCCAAGTCTCCTCTTGAGCGCACCCCATAAAAATGTCTCTAAACTGCTGCTCCCGTCCAAAGCCCTATATCTTTTTGGTTTATTCCTGATGCTGCCACCGTTTTTGACTATGTCACCGGTCGCTACAACTTTGCCGGCGCTGCTCCTATTTTAGATTTTTTGTCCTATCTACTCCTCTTACCCTCACTCACCCAAAATGGCCTCACGGCCTAAACCCTAGCTGCTCCTCAGCCTTGCTGACGCCACTAGCCTGGCTCGGCAATGACACACTCCCAAACCGGTTCTCACCCCACTAGCACCAACGGTCAGCCGTAGTCCAGGCTGCCCTATCGTTGCTTCTCCTCTGCAGCTCGCAGCCGCGCCTGGTGGCACCCTTGCATTGTGGCCACGCTGGTAGCTGGAAATTTGGCAAATGCCGCACTGATGGTTCTATTGATTGACTGGCCGTCAACACAGTGTGCCTTGTATGCTTCTTCTTCTCCTCCCCTATCTCTAGTCCTTGGCTGTGGCACCATTGCTTGGGCTTGTCTGCTATTGTTATGCTCTGTGATGGAATGTGCAATGTGTTTGATGGTTGTGGAATGTATGTGTTTGTGTGATTGTGGTGTCATGCTTGCATGCAAGATTCTACTAAGATAATTGTGGGGGATTGAATGCTTCTACCTGGGTGTGCTGGTACTGGTGGTTGTTGTTGCCCTTGTTCTTCGGCCTCCTTTGCTCCTTGCCAAGTCCTGTGAATCAATATGCAACTAGTATGAGATTTGTGATGGTCATGGCCTTATACTGTGTTTTCCCCCTTGCTGGTGTCGCCCAGCAGATTCAAGGTGGCAGTAGTTACTGTTGGAATGCCTTAGGTGGCACTGTGCATGCTAATCAAGTGTCTTTGGGACCATTTTGTGATTTCAAAAAATTCTGAGGGCTTCTATGCAAATGTTCAGGGCTTTACTAGCTGGAGAAGAAAAAATTGGCAGCCAGAGCATAGAGGTCTCCCTTGCTCAAAGAAGAAAGAATGAGCGGAGTGGAAGGTGAAACACCTTTATTATTTGACAATTTTTTTGAAAAAATTCAGAGAAGTCCTCAGATAAAATCATTTGCATGTCACTACCATCTTGTTTACCAAAGGAAGAGCTCAAAACCCCAAAAATAAAATCATTAAACACTCCACTAATTAACTTCATAGCAAGGTTGCCAATCGGATGCGTAGAAAATCAAGTCTTTGTGAAAGCACCCTTACGATTAGTCTTAGCCTTATGGCAGAATATGCTAATATGATCATAATTATAACTTGCAATACATCTGACAGAAGATAAACAGTCTTTCTTGAAATGACCGGGCGCAAGGCACTTAAAACATCTCAAAAAGGTTAGAGGCCTGAAGACCACCTTGCTTAAAAATAGTTGAATTCTCCTGAACACCATTTTTATACCCATCTTGTCAAAAACAAAACAAAGACTTGTTAGAAAATACCCTACGACCATCTTGTCGAAAAGGAATCGAAGACTTGTTCGAAAATGCCCTGCAACCATCTTGTCGAAGAGGAATCAAAGACTTCGTCAAAAGTACTCTATGACCAGCTTGTCGAAAAGAAGTCATGGGTTTGGACAAAATTTCCCTGTCTTTGTTCCCCTGAGAAGAATTTTGAATTGATGATCTTCTTCTGATAAGTTTCCATTCATTAGATTGTTCTGATAACCACTTAGCAAACTCAAATTGCTAATTAGGACCTCCATCTCTCCAAAAGAAAAAAGATAAAGAAAACTGATCATGAATGATCTTATCAGATTTGAGAATTTTAAAGCCAACCTTCTTATTAGCCACTAAAAATGAAAAACCAAAATCCGAGAATTGAACCACATTGAAAAACTAAGCTTCACTCCCAAAGTGAGTAGCTAAAATTTCACCAATCACCTTCTCAGAAGGCCTGAACGCTAAGCGCCTGATGAAAAGAATGAGAAAGAATTCCTTGAAGTCTCTTGCACCATCGAAAGTAACTCCAGAATGAAAAGAAAACCAAACTTCTTTCTCAAAAGAATATCCAACATTCCAATCTAAATCTTTTGGATCAAACATGATTAAAAGAGGAGAAGCCCATGACAAAAAAAGATTGGACAAGATTGAAGACTAAAAAACTTCTCAAAAACCAACGACCATAGCAGATCTAAGAGAGATCACCACAAAGGTAAACATGACCCCAAATTAAAGATCAAAACAAACAATCCAACAGGACTAACAACTCACAACAGTCCACAACAAGAGCCATTTTCCTCAAAAACATCTTCTTCCCCACGTAATTCCACAGCAAGGAGAATGAAATGAAAGAACCTTGATTGAAGACTCAGAAACATCCAAGATCAGCCTCCCTCCATCCTCAAATGAACCACAGGAAACAAGGAGAAGATGCAGAAGAGTCCCTCCATCGGCCAAAATCTGGCGCCAACCAGAACGACGCCTGAAGAGACTCCAAACGGTTAGACGCGAGAGCGTTTTTGAATTAAAAAGAGACCCTTATATCCTTTATGACTGGAAGGATATCCAAGAAAAACGCATGGAGTGAAGCGAGGAGTGAGTCTGTGAGGGGTGATAGCGAAGAGATTGGGGTAACACAAACAACCAAAGACTCAAAGATGTTCATAAGATGGAGGTGACTGAAAAAGGGCTTTTATATGGAGTAGAGAGTTGTAATGGCTTAGTTGGGCAACGATTAAGAAGATAAGTAGCAGTTTGAAGTGCTTGGGCCCAGTAGGGTGATGACATATGAGCTTGAAAAAGAAGAGCTAGTGCATATGATGTCATTGACAGTGGGAATGACCCGTTCAGTTTTGCCATTTTGTTGAGGTATATAGGGACAAGAGAGACGAAGAGCAACATCATGATTTTTGGAAGAATTACCGGGAGAGGGTGTTGTCAAACTCATGACCTTTATTGCATTGGACAGTTTTAAGGAGTTGAAACTGATTGGAGATGCATGCATGGAAGTGAGTGAGAGTGGAAAAGACATCAGATTTGCACCGAAGAGAAAACGTCCACAAGTAATGAGAGAAACCATCCAAAATAAGAAGGTAATATTGATAACTAGAAATACTAGAAAGAAGAGATGTCCAAACATCACAATGGATAAGTTCAAAAGGAGTAGTAGAAGAATATGATAACGAAAACAACAGCATAACATGGCGCCCTAATTGACAGGCATGACAAACGGAGGAGCCTAGTTTATTACATGAAATAAAGGAGGATTAAAGTAAACTAGAAATAGCATGGTGATTGGGATGGCCGATGTGACAATGCCACAAATCAGTAGAGACAGCAGTGAGCGTTCGAGGTGGTGAGACAGAAATGCCAAAGCGAAAAGGGTAGAGATTGCCAGAGCTATTGCACCGGAAAATCGCATTGTTGGTTTGAAGATCCTTCATAGAATGGTTGAATGGGTCAAATTCAACTAAACAGTTGTTATCGGATGTAAGTTTGTGGACAAATGAGATTTTTGATCAAATTAGGAACTGTAACAACCCAAAAACCATACCCCCTTTTAATTTTTTTCTCAGATTAATCCTTCTCAAAATTCAGCTCATTCCAGTTTCAACTCAGCAAATTTCTTTATCTATTCTTTATCAGCTTGTTCCTATCATCTGTAAACCTCCTAATCATCTGCTCCATCTTACTTTAATACATAGCATACTTGAAAACCAACCATATCATAATTTTCATGCATAAAATGAAACAATTAATCACATGAAATGACACTCTTTTATTTAAAAACATGCAATTAGGATTTGTTTTAATATCCAAAATACATATAAAATTCTTATAAAATTACTTATAATATTTTAATTGGCACAAGTAACTAGAAATGCAGCTTTTCAGCCCAACATTTTTTGCATATCAGCCCCCACAACTCTTTAAAATCACAAATGAGCCCCTAGACAAGACTTTAGTATTATTTTATGTACATTTACACTTCTAACCTCACCATTTGCACAACCACAATAGTGTAGAGACCAAAATACCCTGTTAGATGCATTACACCTCAGACTAAAACTTGTCCAACAAGCAAACAGCCCAATGCCATTGCATATAAGCAAAGACATAGAGTGTATCACCTCATTTCATGTCTTATTCACCAGGTAAAGCAATAAGATTGTAGTTCATACACTTAGAAAAATTTAGCCTTTGGAATTTTTGCATTTCATGCATTTTTCACACATAAAATGACGACTTGAAGCTCTCAACCGCTCAGGCCAGCAAGCCAGAGTGCGCTCCAGCTCCAGCAGCCACCGCATTCGTCGTCATTCGCCTAGCTCCAACCATTGTCTGCTTGTCCTGGTATGTCACCTGTGTTCTCCTTACCTCATTGAGTATCTTTTACAACTGGAGTTCGGCCATTTGGTAGCTGGAGCAACGTTTTGATGCATGCCAAGTTTTGTCGTCGCCGCTCGCCGTTGTCGTCCCATCGATCTGGCCGTGCACTCCCAAATCCGTTCACGTCATTATATACGCCTAAACTCTTATTCTATTCCTGTTAAGTTTCAACTCGGCTCATGGTCGTTCACTGGAGTTTCGCTGTCGACCTCCTTTTCTTCCCTGTTTTTGGCTACCGTTGAAATCCCATCGATTCTGGCCACCACTTTTTGATTGATCTCGGTTGCACCATCTTTGGTGTGTTCTCATCCCCATCCCAAGCCATTTCAACCATCTCATCACCCCGAGAGCACCGCCGCTGTCGACCTAATCGTGACACGTGCTGTGCTGTGCCACCTTGCGGTGGAGAGCCACTTCGACCGCTTCGCTGGCCAAACCATCGCCGCCATTGCCTTCCCATCCCTCCAGCATGCTCGTAGACATCCTCACTACCGTTTTTAGCCAATTCTCCATCATTTCCGTCGCCAGTCGTCGCAGCGTGAACTTCGTCGTTGATTTGGTGGTCGTCGGCTGAGCACCGCCTTCGCCAGCCATGTCCATCGTGTTCACCGTTGTCCAAGCCCCGTAGCCATGGTCCGGCTAGCTACCGACGAGCCTGTGCGCCACCTATGCCAACTGCCACATCCAATGTCAGCCACTGACACTGCTACAGTGTGTGTCTGTCTGTCTGTCCCACTAATATGCAATGTCATTTTCAGCCTTAGGATGCTCTAATTGAAAATCCAACCACATCATTTTGTTCGTCTTGTCGTTTCCTTCAGGAGTATGTGATCTGATTTTCCATCCGACCTCCAGATTTCAATTTTGTTGTATTATGTAGTATCGTGCAATCAACTTAGATCTTGCCAAATCCAACATAGGGACTTCTAATCAAAGATCCATCTGCGCCACTAAGTTTGTCTCAGCCTAAACCTTTCAGTTATGTAATTTCTTTTTAGATTCAAATCTCGGATCTCATTTCCATCATTTTTGGATTGAGTTCTTACTTTGTTTTACCCTAAAACCTCGCCAAATCTGAGTCTTCTTCATCTAAGCTCCAAACCTAAATTTGTCTGGACCATCCTACCATTAATTAACCCTAACACATATTCTCCTTCTGCCACTAATTCAAATTCCAAACCTAAAACCCTGTCTCAACACTCTTAGCTGTTTTTGAAAATAGTTACAATTCATTTTACCAAAAATACCCTATTTTGGAAAATTCAGAATTTCAACCTTAATCAACTCCAATTCTTGGGTTTTAGTACCTAGACTTATTTGGATTTAGTACTTGCATCTTATAGTCTCATACTTATGCATATTTTAATTGATTGATTGATTCGGTGTGTTTATCGCGTTTAGAAATCACTCATTCCGAGCTCGAGGAGCAGTAGATCAAAGACGTTGCAGAAGATTCTATCGTGGGAATTCAAGGAAAGTCACCATATCCTTGAACATGTTGATCCTATGCTTTCAAATTAGTTAAGTATTTTTTTGTGTAAATATTACGCATGTTATTTGAGTAAATTTGTGTATGTTTGAATATACCTACTTACTTATTGTCCCAAATTGAAAAGCCATCCTTGATTCTCAAGCCATGTATAACATTCTTGATGCCCAAGGTTAGGCTATAATAGTAGTATGAATCATCCACATGAAAAAGTAAAATGGTTTCCAGAAACTATGGGTGTCTTTTAAAAATGTCTATTGTAGAGTGGAGAGGTAAATCATGTGAGTCAGTAATTTTGGTAAAATGATAATGGTGTTGATCATTATGTATGAAGTGAAGTAAATTAGACTCTTCCTCTCTTCGATAGTTAAGGACTAACCAGTTTGTGTTGAACATTCAATAAAATGTTAACATACCTCCACAAGCTGGTATGGGATGGGCATGACCAATTATCATTTTTGAACTATTAACCTAACTCTGCATAGAATTAATGATAACTTGACAAAGAATCACTAATCATGCACATGGTCGGTGAGGGGAGATCCCTCTTGATGGCACTGTACACTGATGGTTTGGGAAGATCCCATCTGTATCGTCTGAGATTCGTGACGGAGGAGAAAGATCCTTCCCACACACACAACCCTCATGTTCTCGCACTATTGGAGGAGAGGGAAGATCCCTCCCACCGCGGGCCAATACTGAGTGAGGGTTAGGATGAAAGTATGAGAGGGAAGATCCCTACAATGCTTCACAATTGTATTAGGAACCCCAATCGGTGGTGAACCTCTTACAGGACAAAGCTAGTGTAATAGTTGATAAGAGCTAAATTGATAGCATTTTTACCCTAGATTTAGTATAAAAAACATGCAAAAATTATGCTTAAAACTCCTTTGATGTGACATTTGATTCTTAATTTTATATTATTTTAACATATTGCTTTCATGCCTTTGTTTGACATATTTCAGGGACCAAACCTACCAAATTTGAGAAGGTTTCGACCAAGAAACCAAGACTAGACAGCAAAAAGGTCCTGGTCGAGTATTCCTTGGACAATCCAACTGGTCGAACACATCTACGTGAGAAAGAGACTTAATCGAACATGGCTGGACAAGAAAAAGAGACTTGATCGAACACGAGCATGTGGTCGAAAAGAGTCCCGGTTGAATACGAACATCTAGTCAAAAACGAGTCCTGATCGAATTCGGTCACGACAGATGTTTGGCCAGAAATATGCCACGAGTCCTGGTCGTGTTCAACTTGGTTTCGGTGTCTTTTACTAGTCAAATTTGGTCATTTTTGATCGGTTTTGATTAGAACTGGTCAATTTTTGTCGGATTTGATCAGAACTGGTCAGATTTGGTTGGTTTAGTCGTATTTGATCAGAATTGGTCAAATCTGGTCAGTTTTGACTTGATTCGTCTATTCTCGCGCCGTTTGAAGCTAGACTTTGTCGCGTGCACGTCAAAGAATTATTTTTGGGCATGTTAACCCATGTACTATAAATAGAGAAGTTTTTTGCTCAATTAAGGAGGTTCTCTTAGGTTTTAGAACTGCTTTCTTAGTAGTTTTTAGATTGTTTTCTTAGAAGAACCCCATTCTCTATTTTTCCTGCTTTTGTAAGCTGGCAAGGACAACCAATTCAATTCTCAAGCAATCAAATGAGTTTTTATTTAATTCTTATTATTATTTCTGTATTATTATGGTTTTTTGCGAGTAGATCCCTTCTAGGGTTAGGGATGACCTAATCTGTAAGGCGTGATTCCTCCTTGGTCTTGATCTCAAGTTTTGGAGTTATTTCCTAATGTTTTCTTTCTCTAAACCCTAAATTCTCATTTCGACAATAGACGTAACAGTTGAACCTTAGCAAGAATTTAGGGGAGTTCTTGAGTCCTTATCGTTTTGACGCGGGATCCTGAACAGGAGAGAGGCTCTCGCCAAATGTAATAGTGGAAGTGATCTTCTGACCATTGTACCAGCGACCGTATTGGCAACTTAATTTGTCTTGAAAAATGATTGAAATTAACTTGCAATCCTCAGACCTTGGATAGAATATTGCCGGATGGTTATGGAACTCTTGAAACCCTAGATTTTCATTCCTGCTTTACAAACCCTAGATTTCATACTTACTCTTTATTGCTTTGAAACCCTAGATTGATAGGTTTAGTAGTAGATTTAGTTGTAGAAAAACAAACGCACAGCTCGTTTAGACTTAATCTGTGATCCATTATGCTAGAAAGACGGATATGCTAATTCCTCGTGGAATTCGATTCTCAAGTGCTCAACGTTTAACAGTTCACTTGCGGTTATTACACAATCACACCCCTTTGGGTGCAATCAATAGCAAGGTAGGGTGAAAAGCGTATTATTCTCAACTCAGTTGCACACTTAAAGTAGTGTGATCGAATCAGGCATAGGAGTCTCATATGCTTAAAATAGCGTGATTGAGCTAAAACCTAAAGTCGTGGTCGACAGTAATAAGTTGAGAAGTCTTGTGGGTAAAGTGGTACCCATTTGCAGAGTTTAAAACG
This sequence comes from Pharus latifolius, assembly GCA_019359835.1. Taxonomy (NCBI): domain Eukaryota; kingdom Viridiplantae; phylum Streptophyta; class Magnoliopsida; order Poales; family Poaceae; genus Pharus; species Pharus latifolius. The sequence continues at coordinate 7,578,607 of CM033328.1, forward strand.
TATTCGAATACTCCGTACTCCCGGTATTATGAGTATGTTATGGTCAATGGATTTAATTCATTTTGCGAGGCACAACTTGTTTTGAATTTGTTGTCTTTATCAATTGGCTTAAGTTTCCTCACTCTTGAACTATTTTGTAATGTGAGTTATCAAAGATGTTTTTAATATTTTTCACGTTGATTAACTAGTAGGTTGAGAATATGTTTTGGAAAAAGAACCTTAAACACCTTCCTTAGATTCCCTGTCATGTTATATATATTCTTGCATTTGTTAAGTGGTGATTTGTTGAGTACCTCATACTCACTCGTGACTGAACTGCTCCATCAAAAGTTGAAGAGCCAAGTGACTTGGGCTCACATGAGTGTGAGCCTGAGCCCTACGAAGATTTCGACTATGATCCAAGTTTGTAGGCGTTGCGTACCCCGGTCGAGCGACTGTGGGAGAAGAGTAGTGACGAGGATTATCACCCGAGCTAGTTCAAGGTATTACACGTTTGGTTTAATACAGAATCGGATTAGACATCTATCAATAAATCCGTCGTTATGGTCTCAGACGACCTAGAGGGCGCGGGTACAGAGATATTTCATGGTCGCAGCTCCTGCGCAGTCATGAGGTCGCAGACAGTGCGCAGTCAAGAAACTCTAGATAGTGCGCGGTCAGAGGGTCATTGATTATCTGCGACCAGGATAATCAGGGAAGTCCTAACACTTTGAATGGGCATATCCCGAGAATCACGAAGATATTCCCACGTATGAAGACAACTGCCAGGAGGTTAACATGTGCGGTTATCCCTTGATTGCACGTGTTAAGCCTGCATGGAAGTTAAGTGCGGTTAACAAAACTGCATCTTAACAACTGCCCAAGGCCGTTTCGTATCGGCGCCCTTTTGTTCAGTATAAAAAGGTAGTCAACGCACATTCTAAGAAAGAAGGTGACAAGTGACTAATTCGGTCAAGCATACAAGCACTGCCAGGCATTCACTAAACCTGAAGGTTTAGATATAGTTAGGTAGATACTAACATAAAAGAGATCATCGCTTGTGATCTTCTCTTCTACCCTCTTGTACAAACATTTTATTATATATAGTGAAATCACAATAGGACGTAGGGCTATTACTGCCACCATCGAGGGCCCGAATCTGTATAAAATCTCTTGTGCCTCTACAGACTAGATTCACCCTACCTTTCCAGAGGAGCGCCCTGAAAGGTCCTGCAACTCACAAATTTGCATAAGATCGACTAAGGACCCCGAATTCAAATTGTCGACAGCTGGCGCCCACCGTGGGGCCTTCCTCAAGGTTCTTTCCCTTTATCCGGAGTTTTGGCGAACAATGTCTGGGCATATGATTCCGAGAACGACTTCGATCTCGACGATTATGCCCATATGCAAATGCCTTCACCCAGTGACCCCGTTCCAATGGAAGAGGTCAGTTGTGAAGACATTCCGAAGGAACATCAAGAGGACACGTTTTCCCCTACCCGGGTCATGTCCACCGACCAGGGAATGGGAGAGACATGTCTGGAACATGATGTCAGTTCCACTATTTGCAAAACCGAGTCTCAGTCACCATGTGTTCCCATCAGGAACCAGAATGGTAGCGACCAGGAACTCAGTCCCGGGAGGTTTGACCCCGACAACCTCCACTCTCTCTTTGACTTTGAATCCGACTCGGAGCAAAAAGAGATGTTCACTCATTCTGTAGCTTCGCTCCCCAGAGAATTCGCCGCCATGTCGGAAGAGAATCCCGATCAGCAGATCGCTCGGGAAGAACAGGAGCACAGACAAAAGGAGGAACAAGAATGCAAGCTAAAGGAGGATCAAGACCGCGAGCGACGAAATAAGGAACTCCGCAGGATGGCCTTAGAGGCTCTCCAAAACGCGCAGGCTCGTTATGATGCCGCCCCTAGTTCCTCCCGTCACCCACATGGTCGCAGGCACGACCAGACGCCTTCTTCACCATCGGAGCATTCACTGGCGGATGAAGAGACGATTACACCTGGCGCGCCAAAGAGGAGTACGCAGGGCCGACTTCAATCTATCGCGGAGGTCTTGCATAATTTTCCTCCTACCCTCACTGACGCGGACAAACTGGCTTTCGCTAGGATCCTGGCGGAGAAACTGGATGAGGTTGCATCTGATGCAACCCCAACAGCTTCCCCCCGGTCTATGATACGTTCCCATGAAAAGGAGTATTCTTACCCTAGTCATGGTAGGCGTAATCGATTACCATCCGGATCACTTCGGCATGACAAATCCAGGCGCATAGGGAACTCTCGTGATCGAGATCGAATTCCTGTGCATTCTTGTCTGGGACCACACAGCGCATCTCCATCGTGCGAAATCGCTCGTGGGTATGTTGGGAACCGTGGAACTCTCCACAGTCCATATGTAGGTTGTAAGGCCTTTTCGCCAGTCCTCCGTGCGGTCGTCAGGCCGGACAAGTTCAAGCCAGGGGCTATTGAGAAGTTTGATGGGACCCAGAATCCGTCAGAGTTTCTTCAAATCTACATTACCGCTATCCAAGCGGCAGGTGGGGATGATCGCGTCATGCCCAACTATTTGCCGACGGTTCTTGAGGGGCCGACGAGGACCCGGCTCTTCAATCAACCATAGGGGTCGATATATAACTGGGAAATGTTGTGCCATTCCATCCCCAACAATTTCCAAAATTGTTACCAAAAACCTGGGAAAGAAGACGATCTTCATCGTCTACGAAAAACCTCTACGGAGACTCTCTGAAAGTTTGTCAAAAGGTTTGTTGGGGTGAGAAATACCATCCCAAACATATCCGATAGCTCTGTTATCAGGACGTTTAAACACGCTGTTCGATTTCGGAGATTTACGGAAGATTTACTTATCAACCCCCCTCGATCAGTCGCTGATCTCTTTGATATGGCTTATCGCTATTCAGACGCGGCTGAGGCCGTTGAATGGAATAGGATGGTCGATAAAGGAAACTTACCACCCCAACCAGGTCTCAAGGACGTGAAAAAAGAGGATGCAGGCAAGAAGCCGAAGTCTTCATCGGGCGAAAAGTCAAAGAAAACCAAAAAGAATTGAACCGAATAGTACCGGGAGGTCACAGTCACGGAAAAGCCGCCGCCGGTGAAAGGTAATAAGTTTTCATTTAAGAATAAAACTACCTCTGGTGGTCGCAATTCCGACCAGCCAGAAAAACCGACTAACTCGCATGAAGGCAAGAAATGGTGTCCGATCCACAACTCTCCGAGTCATGACCTCAAAAATTGCCGGAGTTGGTTGAAGCAACTAGATGACTTCTACCAGGGAATTGGGCCGATGCCAACTTTGCCATCGAAAGAGCAGACTTGCAGGCTTAGAGACGCCGACGGGGACGAAGAAATGTCCTACCAGGCCAACTCTCGCTAAATTTATGATGGTGACGCACTACGCCTATCAGTGCAGCAAGTTACCTGGCCCCAAAGGCGTAATCTCAGTATGAGGTAGCCGTAATGTGGCATTGACTTGCGATCGGTTATCATTGGAGCTCGTGGATCAACTTCCCCTTTCGGGATATCAAAATTACCACCACGGGTGCGAATACGATCAAGGTCGCCCCTCGACCAGAGGAAAAGCTAAAACTGGTTCCATTATGCCCAGATGATCCATCTAGAACAATTCGGATTGGGTCAGGCCTGGATGACAAATAGGAACTCGAGCTCATTACTTTCCTCTGGGCTAATGCACATGTGTTTGAGTGGAAACCATCCGACATGCCTGGTGTCCCAAGGAAGATAATTGAGCACAGGTTAGCAATTCGACCTGGACAGTGACCAATAAAGCAGAAGCTTAGGCGCTTTGCTGTTGATCGGCAAGAAACTATCCGCGCGGAGTTAGACAAGCTTCAAGCAGCCAGGTTCATTCGAGAAGTCGAACATCCGGAGTGGCTTGCAAATCTGGTCATGGTCCGTAAGTCAAATGGTAAGTGGCGCATGTGCATCGATTACACCAGCCTAAACAGTGCTTGCCCGAAGGATGATTTTCTCCTTCCCCGCATCGATCAGTTGGTCGATTCTACTGCGGGTTGAGAACCGATGAGTTTTCTGGATGCTTACTCAGGATATCATCAAATTAGCATGGCAGAAGAAGATGAAGAGAAGACTGCCTTCATCACACCATTTGGCACCTACTGCTACGTCAGAATGCCATTTGGTCTCAAGAACGCCGGTTCCACGTACCAGCGCTTGAAGCAAAAGACCTTTTCTTCCCAGATGGGGCGTAATCTTGAAGCTTATGTAGATGATTTGGTTGTAAAAAGCTTGACTCATTTAGATGATATTGCTGAGACCTTTTGTAATTTAAACCGATTCAGAATAAAATTAAACCCAGAAAAGTGTTCTTTCGGGGTTTCATCTGGTAAACTGTTAGGATTTCTTGTTTGTTCTAGAGGGATAGAGGTTAATCCCGAGAAAATTAGGGCGATCGAGCAAATGAGGTCTCCTTCGACCATGAAGGAAGTCCAGTGCCTAGCAGGTCACATGGCGGCTTTAAGTCGGTTTATATCGCGACTAGGCGAAAGGGGATTACCCTTCTTCAAAGCTCTCCACAAGCACCATGCTTTTGCCTGGTCAGATGAAGCCGAGAAAGCATTCCAAGAGCTTAAAGCATACTTATCTAGTCCGCCGGTGTTGGTTTCCCTGGTCGTAGGGGAACAGCTACTTCTTTATCTGGCGGCCAGACCTCATGTGGTCAGCGTCGTCCTGATCACAGTAAGGGAAGGTGTACAACGACCCGCCTATTACGTAAGCGAGGTACTTCATGGTCCTAAGGAGTGTTACTCTGAGGTCCAGAAGATACTTTATGCGCTACTGATGGCTTCCCGCAAGTTATGACATTACTTTGAGGCACATAAAATTATTGTGCCCTCGTCCTTCCTCTTGGGAGATATAATCCGAAACCCAGAGAAATCTGGTCGAATTGTGAAGTGGACCGTGGAGCTTGGAGCATTTGACATCCATTTCACCCCTCGCACTGCGGTCAAGTCTCAGATCCTTGTAGATTTTGTGGTCGAATGGACTAATCCTAACCCTCCAAGGCAAGAGTCTGAAGACTTGTCGTACACCGACCATTGGACGATGTATTTTGATGGTTCTCGAAGTTTCCAACACTCGGGAGCTGGAGTTGTTTTAGTAACGCCTCAAGGCGACCAACTCAAGTATGGCATTCAATTACATTTTGTTACGACTAACAACGTAGTAGAGTATGAAGGTCTTATTACAGGGCTCTGGGCAGCAAAATTCCTCGGAGTCCGTCGATTAGTGGTGAGGGGAGACTCACAGCTAGTCGTAAACCAGGTAAACAAGGAGTACAGCACCTCTGATGAGACAATGGCTCATTACTGGGGGAAGTAAGGAGATTGAAAAAACACTTTAGTCATTTCGAAGTCCAATACATCCTACGAAAGGACAATATTCTCGCGGACCAATTGTCTAAAATTGGTTCCTCACGTACATCTGCTCCGGTAGGGGTGTTCGTTGAACATTTACAGCATCCTTCGATTATGACTACAGTCGAAGATGACCAGGTGACAGTCTCCGTTACCAACCTTGGACAAGAAGGGGATTGGACTCATCCATTGAGGGTCTATCTCGAACATGGGACCTTGCCCAAGGACGAAATCAAAAGCGATCAATTGATTCGAAAAGCGCGCCTATACAAACTTATAGAAGGAGTTCTGTATAGGAAGGGTACTCAAGGAGTATTCATGCGTTGTATTACTCAAGAAGAAGGTAAATTCCTCTTCAGAGAGATCCATGACGGTGTGTGTGGTGCGCACGCGTCATTTCGTACACTGGTCGAAAAAGCTTTCCAACAGGGTTTTTTCTGGCCTTCAGCACTCGATGATGCCAAGAATTTGGTCAAGACATGCCCCCAGTGTCAATTTCATGCCAGATAGGTTCATCAGCCCACGTATGCCTTGCAAACTATCCCATTAGTGTGGCCCTTCGCGGTCTGGGGGATGGATATTGTAGGAACTATGCCACAGGCCGTTAATGGTTATAAATTTCTGTTCGTAGCTATTGACACGTTCACAAAGTGGATTGAGGTTGAGCTAGTTCGCAATGTCACCGCTGCTGCGGCACAAAGGTTCTTTCATAAGAACATCGTTACTCGATTTGGTGTTCCAAGTCGTCTCATTACTCACAACGGTTCCCAATTCGTTAGTGGCCTCTTTCTGGACTATTGCGATAATATTGGAACCAAGGTGTGCTTTGCTTCTGTAGCTCATCCACAGAGCAATGGTGCTGTCGAATGTGCCAATGGGTAGATATTACAAGGCATCAAGAAACATGTTTTCGATCGCCTTAAGATGCGCTCGGGGGCTTGGGTGGATGAACTCTACTCCGTTTTATGGGCACTACACACTACCTGTAGTGGGGCCACTGGTGAGACACCTTTCTAGTTGGTATACGGCGTCGAGGCGATGTTACCTACGAAAATCTGTATTGGTTCTGTTCGAACAGATCAATTCGACCAGATTAATCAGATCGAACAACGTACCCAGGATTTAACCATCCTCGAAGAAAAGCGTGATCGAGCATTGATACGGTCAGTAGTATATTTGCAGGCTTTGCGAAAATATCACAGCAGAAGGGTGCGGCCGCGTAGTATTCACGTGGGTGATCTGGTTTTACGAAAAATACAAAACCAATCTAACCGCAATAAGTTCTCTCCTCAGTGGGAAGGCCCCTACGTTGTTGTTTTAGTACCGCGACCAGGATCGGCTCGGTTAGCAATGGAGGACGGTAGAATCTTATCCAATACGTGGAATATTGATCAACTGCGCAAGTTTTACGTGTAAGTTCCCCAATCTTTTTTCCCGTTCAATTAGCATGGTTTAACAAAAACTTCGTGAGTACTCTTCTTCGGTTCATGTTATGTCTATTTTCTTCGTTTGCCATACCCATACCGAGCCTGGCTCGGGGGTTGATCGTCAATGATCATCTTGTTACAAATATCTTAACCGGATTCATTGGCCGATCTCATGGTCGCATCTAGGTAAGACATCCCTCAATAAGCCGTTTCTCAACGCACACGGGACTTACTGGCATGTTCTTGATCATTCGAGTGGCTACCAGTTGGTAATAAGGTCGGATATTGTATTGAGGTCAGTATTGGTTCTATCGGATGATTATATCTAATTTAAAGCATTTTCCTGGGTATTCATCATGCCCATATTTTTCCAGAAATTATAATACTAAATCTTCAGTATTTGTGATTTCTGGAGGGGGCTAATAGGATATGGTCATACTATGAAACGAAGAAAGTATCACTCTTTTCCAAAAATTTAAGGCACACATTTGCATGTTATAAATGTAATTTCACAGGTATAATTACTAAGAGAGATCATTACAAGAAATCAAACAAGGCCTAGTTCTTTCATTAGATCTTCGACTAGAGGCTTGACTTCTGTAGAGATGGCTTCAAATCGATCACTCTCGATCTTTGCATCTTCTACCACCGGCTTCAGATTCAAATTTGGGCCGTGGTGGAATCGTAATCTGCAGAGGATGGCAGAGGCTACGGATCTGACATTTGACCTCAGCACCTCTTCTTGCTGTTTGGTATCTTCAGGAAGATACTCGTGGAGTGATTCGGTTTGGGCCGCGACCAATCTGGCTAACTCGCTAAGGCTTGGATTGTCCTTTTGCGACTCGATCACGTCTGTTTTTAGCAGAGCAGCCACCATCTTCAGATTTTCGAAGATGTTCGATTGAGTACCGCTACAAGAGGAGATTGTTTTGTTTAGATCTTTGTTCTCCTGATTAGCGGTATCAATTCTCGAGCTTTGCAATTCAATGGTCACCTGAAGGTGTTTTTTCTCTTCTAAAAGACGGCTTATCTGATCCACTTGAGCTATATGGACACAGTAAACATTTACTATAAGTAAAGCTCATATGATGAGAGGATTTCTTTTGATCGGCGGTATACTTACAAGAAAGCTTTGACTGCGCTTCGCGAAGTTCCTTCTCCAAACAAGAATACCTCGCAGTTGCGGTCTCTTCTTGATTCTCTCGGTCAGTCATGCTCTTGTTCAGAAAGCATTTTCTCTATAGCAAGAAGGACGACCAGTTACGCTTAAATACGGATTCAAGTTAACATGAATAAAGAGCATTATACTCACTGTTGTAGCCGGCTGATCTCCCGTTGCGCGACCTCAATATGTTTTGCTATAGCTGTTGACTTGGTCGCAACCCGGGTCAAATCCTAGAACACGATAAGAAATTGCTCTTGAAACTTGAATGTTCCAAAAATTTTTGCGGATTGGAGAATAAAAGAGAAGAGTTGTTCATACCTCTATGTAATCGCTGATCGAATCACTCTCAACATCAGTGTGAGGTCTAACCTCAGGACTTACTGTGTCCACAGTAGGGGCAGTAGAGGATTTTTCCTGTTGTTCCCCCTCTAGGACCGGGACTTCGGTCTCCGTCCCTTGGGATCGGATTTCCTCTGCCATTCCATCTACAATGGCCCGAAGAACCTCTTCAGCCATGGGAATCGGACTTGGCTCTCTTGCGACCTCTACAGTGGGTGTACCATGGCTTGTCGAGGTCGCCGGGGTACTGGGTGTAGCATCCCTGCGCCAACAGACAAACACATTGTAAGGTGAAGAAACCTCCCGTCGATCATATTTAGATGATAATAGGAAAAGTTCTCACTTTATCTGAAACCCCACCCACAGTTTGGGTTTCTATGATGTGCTCCCGAGGGAGAGGAGCTTGATGGCTGCTCTCGGGGAAGGGTCTTCATCCGTCCTCGTTTTGCTTCTCTTAAAGAGGACGGTATCCTCTTCTTCCTGTATGAACACAATTCGATGGGTGTGTACAGGGAAACAAAAACATGCAAGATTGTGAGAATTCTTACCACAGTTGCTCCCTCTATCGGAAGGAGAGGTGTTGCAAGTCCTGAGGCTTCATGAGTTTTAGGCACCAGGGTTTCACCCGAACCACTGGATTGTCAGTGGACACAGGGCCCACTGTAACCATTTCTGTCCCTGCGGTCAGGGACAAGATTTCATCGACCGAAAGAGAAGTCGACCTCTCTGGGACGCTTGTTCCCAGAAGGTCACTTGTTTTCCTCTTGCGGCGAACTAGAGGAATGTCGTCTTCCTCGTCCTCGCTCCCTTCGCCCTGTATAATGAAGAAGTAATTTCCGCTCGTACTTGGGGTTACAGGAGGTATCGAAAATCTTACCGCAGTATTTTTTGCGGTAATGTTTGTCTTTCGCGAAAAAGTTTCTCCCGGGATCTTCTTGGGTTTTTTGGGAGCAGACTCTTTCGCCTCATGCTTTGAAGGGGTTCTTCTCACCCTCTTCGCAGTTGGTCTTCCCGAAGGACCAATGTCTTCACTTGGACGCGTTGCCTCGGCAAATTTTCCCAGAAGCTGTATTATTCAACATGTTTTTGTTAATACAAGACAAATGGATGGTTTCCTACAGAGCTTGTCTGAATGAATTATACCCTTCAGCGTTCTTCCTTAAGATCATCGCCGGCGTTGATCAAGCTCTGGGGACGAGGTGATCCTTTAGCTCCCTCTACGGTGGCGTTGTATGCCCGAAGGAGGTAGTTTGTCCGTTTCTCGATTTCGGACAAGGATAGCGCTGTACTACAAGCAAACATGTTAACAAATACAATATCTTTTAATCAGTAAAAATGTCTGTTTTATTGATTAAAGGACATACTGTTATTATAGTCCAGAGTGCTGTCCACCATGGACTTCACTTCCCAAGCTGGATGTGCCCTTTCACGCAGGGGGCTTATCCGATTCTTCACGAAGTCGCGTATGATATCACGCGCGGTCAAGCCTTGCTGGACTAGGTGAAGAATAGCTTGAGCTTGCTTCTTCTGTTCTGTGCTCAGAACGGGGATAGAGTCTAACTCACTGGCTTTCTCCGGTCGGGTGTTCGCGAACCATAGTCCGCTCTCCGACGGAGGGGTGCAGTAGAACCATTTATGGTACCACCCATGAACAGAGTCCCGTAGGGGCGGGAATGGGTACTCTTTCTTCTCCCATATACAGAAGTAGATCTACCCAGCGGCATTGGCACTTTTTGACCATGCCGAGAAGTAGAAGCGTCGGAAAAGCTCCACGCTTGGAAGCACTCCGACAAAGGCTTCACAGAGATGTTGGAAAATCGCCAGGATAAGGACTGCATTTGGGTGGAGATTCACTAACTCCAGCCCGTAGTGGTCCAAGATTCCCCGCAGAAACTCGCTTTCTGGGAATCAGTACCCGCAGCGCAGGTATTCCTCGAAGATCACCAATTCGCCTTCTTGGACGATTGGGGTTTCTTGATCTTTCTCCGCTGGCCGCCAGTTGATCAGCAGTCGTGGGGGGAGAATCCCTTCTTTCTCTAGTGCCACCAGACTCTCTTCGGTATGGTGGACGGATTAGCTCCAGGACACCATTACTATGAAAGATTGAGGAGAAAAGTGGTGACTTTGGAGGCGATGAAGATGAGGAATACAAAAGAGGGTTTTGTGCGGCAGGAGGGTCTAAGACAACGAAGGGTTTTTGGCTTCTCCAGTAAGCTACCTCTTCCTTTTATATGTCTGAGACAACTCTTCGTCGAATATTTTATTAATTTCCCATAATGGTTGTCTTTCCTCTTAAAACCCGTTATCCCTACCCAGTGATGAATCCGAAATGAAATATATTCTTATCATTTTATTTCGCATTCGGGGGATATGCTACGGATAAAAATATTTGAAATTCCTAAATCTTTGTTATGGGAATAATTCTTTATGACTGTGGAATAAGTTTATAGTCTTTACATTGATCGCAACGTAATCCTGTGATCATAACGGATATATGTGATCAAGACAGCTATGGTCACTGTGTGGTCAAAAGACTGTTTGTTCTGTGATCATTTTGACCGCGGTCTACGGCCTCAACGCTATTCTGAGATCGGAGAGCTGTTTTCTGATCGTTACTCTAGTACTGATCGCAGTCTACGGTCTTAATGCTATTATGAGACCGAAGAACTGAACCAGTTTTTGGTCGCAGAAGCGTTCTCGTGTAACTATTGTTCACAGAATGTAAAGAACCATAAATTGGATTATAAGTTCTACATAATCCTTTCAAAAAAGATCGAGTATGTGAGGAAAAGAAATTCTTTATTTCTGACAATCTTTACATACAAAAGGGACACAGGCGACCAAAGCGTCAACCTGGTCTGATAGCATTTTACAAAGTTCTCCCAGGGACATATTAACATCAATGGGATCAACACTGGCTGCCCCTAGAGAACTGGCTATGGCTCTAAGCCTATCTACATCATCCCGAATCAAAGAAGCGCTATTTTTCCTTATTGCATCGGAGAGTTCTCGCTGCTGTCGAGCATAGTCCCTCTTCAAGCGGAGTTGGTGCAGCTCTTTGCGGGAGTTGTCATAACATTCTGCCAGATGTATAATGGCTGAAGACATCTCTTCGGTCTTCTTCTCCAGAGCCTCTTTTTCTTTTTGGAGAGTTTGCTCGAGGGAAACACTCTCACCAAAAAGAGGAGGCTAGACTCTAGTAGGCTGATCACTGGGGGCTCCAAAAATTTTGGTCTCCTGCACAACATGTATGCGTTAGTTTTACAAATAGGACCAGCAGAGAGAATGAAAGTAATTACCAATCCTCGCAGTAAGATTGGACGGGAGGATGAAGCGCTTCCCCCATAAAGTAGATCACTCGACAAATGTCGACGACCATCTGGTCGTGAGAGTGCAACCTTCCCACGAGAAAATTGATCACCCAACAAAAGCTGGGGATCGTTTGATCGCAATGGAGAAAACTGAGAAGAAGAAAGCCTTGAAGCAAGGTTATGGATCTCCAAAGGTGGAGATGAGAGTTCAACCTATCGAGTTGCATGGACAGGAAGAACTACATGGGACAAGGAAAGAGAGTGCAATGATGCATCCCCAACCTTTGCACCCGTGAATGAAGCTTCACTGGAGGATCCCTCGTCAACCTTGGGCTTCTTCCTTGGGGGAACCGGCTCTTCAGTCGCCTGTAAATTCCCAAAAAGCATTTGGAAGCAATCAGGATGTAAAATGATGACTTGAACCAAAAGTTCCAAAAAACATTTACCTTCTGGAAATCCTGGTCAAGTTCGGGTATCCCTTTTTCTTCATCACTCTCAATCTCAATGATGTTCTTGGGTACTTGATCTGCCATCAGAACGAAGAACTGAGGCTTAGAGGGAGTAACCGGAGAGGAGAAGTTGCTCTGAAAAAAGACTTAGTCTTGGTGAAGAAACTCGTGAGTACAAAGAACTAAAAGGCTCTTCAATTTATAGAGCTTAAAGGCGTCGGTTCATTTCCACACACGTCTCGGGTTCTTAAACCGTACTTATGGTTGCCATCACGATGAGTCGCCAAAGTCATCACTACCAGCTAAGAAAAACTCGGGGTTTTTCTCGGGATATGAACCATCACACGGTGGAACAGTATCAGTTGAAGTTAACACGTCGGGTTCATAATTCGATGCAAGGATAAAAATTTGAAGTAAAAATGCTCTTTCATTTTCTTCAAATTAGAGGCTAGCTGACAAGGATTATCACCCGAGCTAGTTCAAAGTATTATACGTCTGGTTTAAGACAGAATCATATTAGACGTATATCAATAAATCCGTCGTTATGGTCTCAGACGACCTAGAGGGCACGGGTACAGAGATATTTCATGGTCGTAGCTCCTGCACGGTCATGAGGTCACAGACAGTGCGCGGTCAGGAAACTCCAAAGAGTGCGCGGTCAGAGGGTCGTTGATTATCTGTGACCAGGATAATCAGGGAAGTCCTAACACTTTGAATGGGCATATCCCGAGAATCACGAAGATATTCCCACGTATGAAGAAAACTACCAGGAGGTTAACATGTGCGGTTATCCCTTGATTGCACATGTTAAGTCTGCATGGAAGTTAAGTGCGGTTAACAAAACTGCATCTTAACAACTGCCCAAGGCTGTTTTGTATTGGCGTCATTTTGTTCAGTATAAAAAGGTAGTCAATGCACGTTCTAAGAAAGAAGGTGACAAGTGACTAATTCGGTCAAGCATACAAGCACTACCAGACATTCACTAAACCTGAAGGCTTAGATATAGTTAGGTAGATACTAACATAGAAGAGATCATCGCCTGTGATCTTCTCTTCTACCCTCTTGTAAAAACATATTATTACATATAATGAAATCACAACAGGACGTAGGACTATTACTCCCACTATCGAGGGCCCAAACCTGTATAAAATCTCTTGTACCTCTACAGACTTGATTCACCCTACCTTTCCAAAGGAGCGCCCTGAAAGGTCCTACAACTCACAAATTTGCATAAAATCGACTAAAGACCCCGAGTCCAAATCATCGACAAGTAGAGTTTCGCTACTTCCACTTTTTGCTAAAAAGTTGAAAGGATATTTTGGACCTGTTTCCTGCTAACTTATGTAAGGCACTAATACCATTATCGACTGTGAACTTGTGATGTTTTATAAATCAATTATGTATCTTACTGATTGTGATATTCATTTATGGTTCACAACTGAATCCTAGGAAGTTATGACAAGGGGGCCCTATTCTGTACTGTGGAGTTCAGTACGGGGTGGGTGGTCCCCCACAGGAACAATAAGAACATGATGCAAATGAAGAGGAGTAGTAGATGTGGGGATAGAAACATTGCTGATTTGTGTGATAGGTAGAGAGGAACCATTTCCAACTATAACATGTGGGAGAGAATTAACATGGGTTAAATAGGAGAAAAAAAGGCTACCAGCTTCCAAAGTCATATGTGCCATGGCACCAGAATCCATGTACCATTCATTACCGGCCGGAGATTGCAGGGGCATGTGGTTGAGGGCGTCGATGAGTGCTGATTGGTCCCAAGTGGGAATTGAGGCGGCGTGAGATGGTGCGTTGGTCATGGCCACAGGGTGGGGACAAAAACAAGCCACCAACACCTGTGGTGCAGTTACAGGTGACCAGTCTGTGGTACAGCTGCAGGTCGAGACCCCAGAATGACCGATACATTAGGTGCATGCCACTCCCCAGGACAAGATGGAGTGCCTGTCTGTGGGTTAAAGAAAGGTGCCCACTGTGGAGCATAGTTGTATGGGGTGCCACAGCCCCCACGGCCATTATGGCCACCACGACCTCTACAGAAACTGCTGTGGTTGTTACGCCAAGATTGTGGGTTAGAATTGCTGCTACGGTTTTTATTGTGTGGAGTGACAATCGTATTGTGTAGATTTGTTGTGGTAAGGAGGGCAGTGGTGGAGGAATTCTTGGAGAGATTAGTACGCCGAGTTTCTTCAATGAGAGATCGAGCCTAAATGAAGGTTGCAAAAGGGGATTGCTTGGGTAAGAGAGTGGCTAAGGTGAAGTAATTTTCATTTGGACCTCAGAGAGTGGTGAGAACGAGTGTTTTGTTGATAACCGGCTGACCAACGTTGCTGAGGCCGTCGGCAAGTGTCTTCAACTTATGACAATATTCAATTATTGTCACATCTCCTTGAACGAGGCTACGAAACTCAGCTGCAAGATGAAGTGCCCGGCTCCTTTTGTTATCATGGAAGAGATTCTCGATGTTAGTCCACACAATGAGTGCGGTAGCATTGGGCTGCATAACAATGTCGAAGATTTCAGTGGAGACTGGACCATATAGCCAAGAGAGGAGGACGTAGTCGTGTTGCTGGGTGGTGCCATCGACATGACCTTTAAAAGCATGTTTGCCGAGAGTGACAAGAAACAACTCCCTCCATGTGGAATAGTTGGAGGCTTTGAGATCAAGAGTTATGGGAGTGTGAGTTTTGATGCTATCAACATTGATGACTTGAATGGAAGGTTTGTCGCTCATGGTAGCGAGTGGAAGAAGCTGAAACAGAGAAAAAAGTGGGGTAGGCACTAATACCATGAAAGAATAAAATGCACCACATAAAGCTTTGTTTTATTGATTGGAGTATATATGATTATAGAGGCATGCATACATGCATGGAGTTTGTTGATGAACCTAACGAAAATATGAGCAAGAATAGGTCTTGTTGTTGTGGTTGTTACATGCGAGATTAATGTGTAACGTGCGGTAACATGTACACAAACATGCACGGTGCCATGCAGACGTTCGAATGTATACATCTAACACTCCTCACCGTTTCTCTCAAGGTAATGTGGTAAACCCTGGCTTTTTTAATTTTCGGAATACCCCCAAAATTCTGATGTATACATGCGAGTGTTTTGATGTGTGAACTTATTTAGGAGTTAAGATGCTCTTGTGTATGTTAATATATTAGATGAGCATGCATACTTCTGCAAATGTAATGTGCAATTTATTTGGAAGTTATGGACTCATCTTAAAATAAATATCTTTCTGTGGTTGTTCTATAACAATTTAATTTTGACAAAGAAAAACCTCTTAAAAAGGAATTGGGAAATGGGATGAAAATTTGTGCATTCTATAACGGATTTGAGATATTTGCACCATTTGTCCTTCAATTATGTAGTTGATATCAATAGGACTACTTCATGTGCTGTTTGGTGCATTTGGAATATGCATATTGATATTTGTTTTCATGGATAGTGGAATTGAAGAAAGATGTAGGGCTTACTCCCTCCTGCTCTGAAAAAACATTGAAACTTTGCCCCTAGGGTAGAACAACTCGCCATCACCCATTGTAAACTATATTTTTGACAAAAAGGCAAGAGAGCTGCTTTTTCATTGATATAGAAGGGAGAATACACAAGTATACGGTAACAAAAGGTTTTGTGAAACTAAACAAAATTAGACATCCCAACTAACAAAACTAACAGCAAAGACAAACCGCAAGACGCCAAAGTTAGCTAAGCAAACAAGGACTATAAGCCCCAACAGCTCCTTGAACCTTTTCTGTTGTCCAAGCTGAGCTGCTAGCTTGGGAGCCCCGTTTCTTCTTATATCATGTTGCTAGTTGATTAGTGCCCCAACCGGCAAGCACATGCTTCTTTCCAATTCTCTGACTCGAACCACATCTCCCCAAACCAGATGTTGGTAGTTTTGCCACTGTGCCTGAATATCCTGGCATTGCGCTCCTTACACACATTCCACCAGACAAGGATAAATAGTGAACTCCATCCATTATGCCATTTAGCTATGAGCATTTGCACCGTATCGAGCCAAACATCTTCTACATTGGCTGTACTTAAGAACTTAGGTATCAGTGTCGTGAACCAATTTTACCCAACACTAGGTTCCATAGATGCTACACACAACAACACTTCGCCAGTAAATGGAGTCCTGTTTCTTGGTGAATGTGGCACCCCAGGCAAACTAAATTGTGTGCCCAACCCCTCTTGACTAGGCATTTATTTTGTACTATTATCCAAGAGAAGAACTTGCACTTTCTTTGCGCTCAAGAAGTCCAAAGTAGCTGAGCCATGGCTGATCTGATTTCCCCATTGAATTGCATTTTGTAAGAAGATCGTGCTGTGTACTCCTGGCTTGCTACAACACCATATGGCTTTATCTGGCCACTTAGGGTTTAGCTGTACCTACTGGATTTGCATCCAAAGTAAGACATATTCATGCAAAGCTTCAGGGCACAGCTCCTGTACCAGGTCTACAATCCACCCTCCTTCCTCTAATTTGGCCTTCACTAACCCTTTCTTCCCCTTGGAAACCCTGAAAACATTTGCAGCCAGGTCCTTTGGTGCTTGCCCATTAAGCCACTTATCCTCCTAGAATTTAGCCTTCTCTCCATTTCCAATACATATTTTCATGGATGCCTAAAAGATTTACAACACATTTTCATCTACTGGCATGACAGACCCTTCCAAGGTTTGTTGATGTCATTCCATGCAACCCATGGCCAACGTGCCCACAGCACAACGCTTAACATTTGCATATTGGGAATGCCCGAACCTCTAAATTCCACTAGCTTGCATACCATGCGCCATGCCACGAGACATTTAGCCCTCGTCATTGTGTCACTTGTATTCCAGAGACAACTGCCCATATATTTGTCTATTCTTTTGAAAATCCACTTGGGTGGTGCTATTGCAACCAATTGATAGGTCGGTAATGCTGCCAGAACAAATTTCACGTTAGCCTACCACCCGTGGAGATGAGTTTTGCTTTCCAACCGGCTATCTTCTTACTAAATCTATGCAGGAGGTACTGGAAATCCTCTCTCTTTAGTCTGGTATTAGATAGGGGTTCACCCAGGTATTTGCAAGGAAAATTCGTGATTTGGCACAGGAGTTCTTTTGTGATATGTTGCAGATGTAATTCTTGCCAGCAGATCGGTATGATTGAACTCTTATTGACATTGGTACGCAGCCTAGTAGACTCCAAAAATGTTTAGTATTGATTTGATCACTAGCAACTCCTCCCTGATTGGCTTGACAAAAAGCACAGGGTTGTCCACAAGGAGGTTCTAAACCTCAAACGTTGCCTTCCAAGGGGTGTCAGTAGCCCACGCTATTCTACCTTGTCTAGTAGAGAAAGTGTACCCATTGCTATTACAAAAAGAAGAGGAAACAGAGGATCTCCTTGGTGCAATCCTCTCTAGTTCTTAATTGGGCCACATTGATGTCCTTTCAATAGAATCTTGGTCGAAGATGTTTGGAGCAGGAGCATGATCCAATTCCTCCATTTGGTGCCAAATCCCTTGATCATAAGAAAATCCACGAAGTATTCCCAAGAGAGGGAGTCAAAGGCCTCCAAAATGTCAAGCTTGACCAAAACTGATGATCTCTTGCATTGCTTCAGGGTGCAAGTGATGGTTTGAACATGGATGAAGTTGTCATGAATGCATCTAGTCTTGATAAAGGCAGTCTAACACAGTGCTACTAAATGGTTCATGAAGGGTGCCATTCTCTTTGCAAGCAGCTTGATGATCTTCTCCATCCCATGGATGAGGCTAATGGCCTAAAAGCATTCACTTCTAAGGCTCCTTTGGCAGCAAGACAATGTGAACACTGTTCAAGAACTAAAATCGGCAACCATTCATGTTGTACAACCTATTGATGGCATCCGTGATATCTCCCTTGATGATTTCCCAGCATACTCTGAAAAATAGGTCGGTGAAACCGTCTGGTCCAGGCGCTTTGTCAGTTGGCATGTTGCTAATCACCTCCTTTACTTCATCCTCCATAAAAGGGGCTTCCAAAAGAGTCCATGTTGATCCTCTGCAACCCCAGCTTTTGCAAGTTTATGGTGTGAGTTCTTGGTAGTTTGGTGCCTATGAGGTGTTGGAAGTAACTTAGTACTGTTAAGATTAACCTCAAATTGTATTAGGGTCAAAAACCCAGTATTTATAGATATAATAGCCTAAGAGCTAAAGTCAGATTTAGACACAACTCCAATACATATACACATATACACATATACTTAACACCTCCCTCAAACTCAAGGCGACTCAAACGTATTGAGTTTGGAAAGACCGAACTCATGACGATCATGTGTCTGTGGCTTGGTGAAGAAGTCTGCAACCTGAAGATCAGATGCCATATATTGAAGATCAATAGTGCCGTGTTCACAATGATAGCGAGTAAAGAAAGCATCAACACCAATATGTTTGGTTAACTCATGCATCACAGGGTCATGCGTAATCTGGATGGCACTCGTGTTGTCACATAAAAGTGACGTAGGAGCAGTACAAGTCAGACTGAAATCAGCAAGAAGCCAGCGAAGCCATATGATCTCAGCAGTAGTCGTAGCCAAAGCACGAAGCTCAGCCTTTGCACTAGAACGAGAAACAGCGGTCTGTTTCTTGGACTTCCAAGCAAGCAGAGAAGTGACCATGAAGATGCAATAGCCAGTGATAGAACACCGATCAGTAGCATCACTCGCCCAAGTAGAGTCAGAGTAAGCATGTAGGTGAAGCTGACTGGTCCGGGCATAGAATAGACCACGGGAAGAAGTGCCACATAAATAGCGAAGTACCTGAAGGAGATGACTATAATGTACCGAGGTGGGAGCACTAACAAACTGACTAAGGACACTAACAGCATGTGAAATATCCGGCCTAGTGACAGCCAGATACACCAAACTCCCAACAATGTGACGGTATCTAGAGGGATCCTCAAGAGGAGAGCCATCTGTGGATCGCAGTTGCAGATGCAACTCCATGGGTGTAGCAGCTGTACGAGTGTCAGTGATACCAGAACGAGCAAGTAGATCAAGAACATACCATTCTTGAGATAAGTAATAGCCATCTGCAGTAGAAAGAACCTGAATACCCAAAAAATAGCCCAAAGGACCCAGATCAGACATCTGGAACTGCTCACTGAGACGCGTCTTAACAAAGGCAACATACTGCTCATCGTCCCCCGTAATTAACATATCATCAATACAGAGCAAGATAAGCATCCGACCATGAGCAGAAGTATGAACAAACAGGGTCGGATCATGAGCACTAGCAACAAAACCAGCAGCAAGAAGTACTGAACTGAAGCGAGCAAACCAAGCATGAGGCGCTTGTTTAAGACCATACAAAGCACAACGAAGACGACAAACATGGCCAGTAGGTGCAGAATAACCAGGTGGTGGCTGCATATAGACTACCTCCTGAAGATCACCGTGAAGAAACGTATTCTTCACATCCATTTGAGAAATAGCCCACTGACGAGTAGCAGCAACTGCAACGAGAGTATGCACCGTGGTCATATGAGCAACAGGAGCAAACTTCTCCTCATAGTCATGGCCATACTGTTGTTGAAATCCCCGAGCAACAAGACGCGCTTTATAGCGCTCAATAGAACCATCCGACCGTGTCTTGATTTTGAAAACCCATTTGCAAGTAATGGGTACTGCACCTGTGGGTAAAGGAACAACATCCCAAGTCCCTGTACGCTCCAAAGCGGAGAGCTCCTCGGTCATGGCTAGCTGCCACTCAGGTATGTGAGCCGCATCCTGATAGCTGCGAGACTCCTGAACATCATTGGTGAGAAGCATACTATAACGAGCAGGAGGTAAAATCGTACTACAATCACGAAGTACATACCTGGGTGATGATGATGCTGGCAGATCATCAGTAGAAGTCTCATCCGAAGAGGCCAAATCACGAGTAGCAGAATCCAAAGAGATCTCAGGAGAGGAAGAAGACAAAGGCTCAGAAGACGAAGAAGACAAAGTCTCAGAAGATGAAGGCTGGACTATAGAGAGCGGTGGAACAGGTGGAGAGCTACGATCAGACGGAGAGGCGGCAGTAGATGAAGTGGAAGAAGGAAAAAGAGAATAGAAGGGGATGGAGAGAAAACTGATGGACTCTGTGGGAACAGACGAATGAGAAGAAGAAGAATAAAAGAAAGGTCGACTCTCATCAAAGGTGACATCTCGAGAGAAACGAAGACGACGAGTAGAGGGATCGTAACAACGATAACCCTTATGTTCACGGCTGTAACCAAGAAAAACACACTCAACAGATTGAGCGGTCAACTTGGTACGCTCACGAGGAGGAAGGAGGACATAACACGCACACCCAAAGACTCGAAGATGTGCATATGTCGGAGGAGTGGAAAACAGAAGCTGAGAAGGAACCCGACCATCGAGACTAGTGGATGGCTGTATATTTATAAGATACAAAGCCATGGAAATAGCCTCAGTCCAGAAAGAGTGAGGAACAAAAGAGGCAAGCATAAAAGTACGAGCAGTCTCAATAATGTGACGGTGTTTGCGTTCAGCAACACCGTTTTGAGCATGAGCACCTGGACAAGATAACTGAGGAAGGGTACCCTCATCAGAGAGAAACTGTCGAAATGATGTGGACAAGTACTCACCTCCAGAATCAGAGCGAAAGGTCTGAATGGAGCAGGAAAACTGAGTATGGACCATACGAGCAAAAGATTGGTAGATAGATAACAACTGGCCACGATGTTTCATGAAATAGATCCAGCAATAGCAAGAAAAATCATCAATAAAAATCACATAATATTTATGTCCACCTTTGGAAACAAAAGGAGCAGGGCCCCATACATCAGAATGTATAAGCTCAAAGACACAACTAGACCTAGAAATACTAGTAGGATACGGACGTTGTAGCTGTTTGCCA
Organism: Pharus latifolius; assembly: GCA_019359835.1. NCBI lineage: Eukaryota > Viridiplantae > Streptophyta > Magnoliopsida > Poales > Poaceae > Pharus > Pharus latifolius. The sequence goes on from CM033328.1 coordinate 7,599,620, forward strand.
AGCTTACAACCCGAACAGGATAAAGAACTATCAGAAGTGATAGGACCTAAAACACCCTGACGCACTAGACTAGATAAGCGAGGGTGAGAAAGGTGACCCAAACGATGATGCCACTGGTGGAAACTGATAGACGACACAGGAACAGATGCGAAAACTGAAGGAGTGGAGACCGAAGTAGCAGTGGTCGAAGAGGAAACTGGAAGATGTAAGTAATCAAGTCGGTAGAGACTCTTGGGGCTACTGTGAAGTCGGCCACGTCCAATGAGAGCTCTCGTCCGACGATCCTGCACATAGCAAAAATGATCATCAAACCCAATAAAACACTTCAGCCTAGCAAGCTGAGAGACAGACATAAGGGACAGCTTTAGCTGTGGTACACAAGAGACATCAGAAACAATAAACTGAGTGGTAGAAATAAGGCCCTGATGTGTAACCGGTAACATAGTGCCATCAGCAGTCTGAACAGAAATATGATCCTCGGACGGCTGACATGACTGTAATGCTGAACAATCATATGTCATATGGAAAGAGGCTCCTGAATCCAGAATCCAGGGACTAGCTATACCTAATGATGGGGTAGAGTAAACTGCAGCCCCGGCAGAAGACGACGAGGATATAGCAGTCTGGCGCTGTAAAAGAGTATGAAGCTGGCACAGCTCTGCAATAGTAAGAGGAGCCGGCTGATCAGAGGATGTGCTAGAAGACACAGCAGGAGTGGAACGGCCACGGCGAGCAGCACAATCACGCTCAAACTGAGCCTTCAGCTCTGGATGAAGACTGAAACAGCGCTGAACAGTATGGCCCGGCTTCTTACAGTGTGAACAGACTGCAGGGACACGCGCCTGCGCCTCAGTGCACAGAGAAGTCGAACTAGGCCACGACATAGCCAACACCGTAGAGGGTGATGAGGTGAAGTGAGACGCCAAAGAACGCAGTCGAGTCTCCTCAGCAACAAGGGCTCGGACAGTTTCTTCCAAAGAGCAGAGGGTCTCACGATTCAGAAGTTGAGAGCGAACCATATCAAACTCTGACCGGAGACGCATCAGAAACAGAAAAACACACTCCTCTTCCCTATACCGGAGTGTGAGAGGTCCGACATCAGTGGGTGCCATAGAGTCCAGCTGACGCCAAATTTTGCAGAGCTGACTGTAAAACTCCTCCAAAGTCTGATCACCCTGCTGAGAGGCAGAAAGTTGCTGGCAAAGAGACTAGCGAAGTGCATGACCCACCTGTCGGTAGCGAGAGGCAAGAAAATCCCATATGTCCTGACAGGTGGATAAAGAATCGATACTCAATCGAATGTCCGACGAAGTGCTCTGCATAATGAGACACTTGACCCTGGCTCCATCACGCAGCCAAGTAGACAAAGTAGGATCACTGGGGAGTGGCTGGAGACGTGTCCCGTCCACATGTCCACGGAGGCCAAAACCATCAAGAAGAGATGTCATGACAATAGACCACTCGCGATAATCAGCAGTGCTTTTGAGTTTCACATCACAGAGTGGCAGGGAGAAACCTCCTGAAGAAACTGAAGATGCCATAACGTCGAAGGAAGGGATCATAAGATCAGAGGATACAAACGACATCAACTGAAAGGAACACACACAAAAGGGTGCAGAAGTTTTTTTTTTAATTGAAGAAGGGAGGCTGGGCCGGTCGGGAGGCGCACTGGGAGCCAGATCGGGCGGCGGAGCCGGGGCCGAGGGCCGGATGGGGCGGCGGCGGCAGCCGCGCGGAGGCGCCGGGGCCCGGAGCGGGGGCGGCGCCGGGCGGGGAGGCACCCATGCGAGGAGGAGGCGCGGCCAGGGCCGGATCGGGCGGCGGCGAGGGGCGGTGCGGGAGACGGCACTGGGGCCGGATCAGGCGCGAGGAAGAGGCTGGATCGGGCGCGGGGACGACTGGATCAGGCCTGGGGAAGGCCGGATGGGGCACGGGGAAGGCTGGTGGCGAGGAAGACACGTGGATCTGACGGCGGCGGAGACGACGACGGCGGCGACGGCATAAACATCAAGAACCACGAGAGGTTAGGGTTAGGGTTGTGAAACTTGGTGATGCGCACGGTGGCCCGATCTTCCGACAGGTAGAGGTAAGTCGATTGGTGGAGACTCGACGTTGACGATCCGGCTTCCGATCAGAACCGATCCGAACCCAGCAATCGCTACACCACGGCTCCGTTGGTTATCAACCATGCACAAACACGATTGACCTCGCCAAGAAGGCTTATCCCTGCATGCGAATCGAGAACACAAGCAAGAACGAGAAAGAAGCAATCTGAAATATTGCAAATATAAATTGAATCTCACAAGTTGGGGTTCCACAAACCGATACACAGCGAAACTGTTCTTTGACAGATTAATCTAAGCAAAACCCAAACCAAACCCTAGCGGCGGCTACTGAATATAAGGGCTAAGGGACGTCCTAGAAACCCTAGACGTGTCCGTGATGGACTCCAACACGATACATGGGCCAACGGCCCAAATTGGTGACGCAGCACCCTGGGACAGATTCTGTCCACCAACTTGCAATGCGAATTCCCTTCGACTCAGCAGTCCAATTGACCTGAAACCGGTGCCATTGGAAAGGTTATCTCCTTAGCTTTCGATACATATGTGGATCATTGAAATCGGAGTCCGTTTGTAGCCTGGGCGACGATTTTAGTGAACACTGCTCCTGGTGGCCGAGGTAGTCGACTCCGAGATGAATTGGGACTCCAACTTGACTTGGACGCCCTCCTGGCCTCCCTCCTGGCCCTTGCTGGTCCCAAGGCCTTCATGATCCTCTCCAAAGTTCCTAAGTACAATATAATCAATAATATCATTAGGTAGCATACTATCCTCACAAGTATATACACGGGCACTTAGGAACGAGCTCACCTGTTGATTCAATTGCCGTGCTCGTGCTCTTGTGATGGGTCCTTGCATCACAACTGAAGGAGTCTCGGGCGTATGCATAGGAGTGATGTCCTCATCATCTGGCTCTGATACCATGTTAAGATTAACCTTAAATTGTATTAGGGTCAAAAGCCCAATATTTGTAGATACAATAGCCTAAGGGCTAAAGTCAGATTTAGACACAACTCTAATACATATACACATATACACATATACTTAACAAGTACTGCCTCCTCTTTGTCCTCTTATTCAGTAACAATGTGCCCATTGTGCTTCAACTGTTGGACATAGTTTTTTCTTCTCTATGAGTTGGCTGTCATGTGGAAAAACCTAGTGTTTGCATCCCCATCTTTTATCCACAAAAAGCGAGATCTTTGTATCCGCATACTGTGTTCTGTTGGATCAAGGATGCCGACTAGAGGGGGGTGAATAGGAGGCTTTAAAAACTTAAAAACTTAAAGCAAAAAAAAAACAAATAATGTAAGCAAGGGAAAGAGAGAACGAACACAATAATTTTTACCGAGGTATCGGAGACTCGCCCAGTCTCTACTAATCCTCGTTGAAGCACTCAAATCACTTGAGTCTCGCTTCAATATCCACAAAGGATATTATCACTAATGGTTGCTCCTTGTCCACTCCGGAAAGGCGAGCACCGATGCCTTGTACACACTTGCTGAGCCTCTCCGACAATCTCCGAACGGAGAGGTCAACGGCCACGCCTCCGAACCGTCTAGGTGAGGGCGCTCACCAAGAGTAAAAGGCAGCGAGGTCTACTCTAGACCTCCAAACACGCACCGAGAAGCTAAGTGAATGCAAATGCAAAAGAACTGAAACTCTCAGTGGATCGAAAAGCACTCGACTTGATCAAAAGATCAAGATTTTATATAAGAAACTAATGCTCAAGAGTGTATATGAAATGCTGCTGCTTGTTGTGAGAAACACATGCCCAAAGCCCCTATTTATAGCGTCAAGAAGCAAATGAACCGTTAGAGTTAGGGCTGAAAATCAGCAACTCAAACTAATAGTCAGTTACATGCACAACGGCTGACAAAATTTACGGAATAAACTTTGCTAGCCGTTCGAGGTCGAAAAAGGAAAGCTGGAACCCACAACTGACAGTCAGTTACACAAACTGACAGTCAGTTCGACCACTAACTCGACCAGAAACAAATAGAAACTCAGTTAAAAACTCTCTGGTCGAAACCCCAACTGACAGTCAGTATGGACAAACTGACAGTCAGTTTGGTACAAAAAATTTTGAGCCCAAAATACACCCTCTCTGGACAATTGTCAGTTAACACGAACTGACATTCAAACTGACAGTCAGCATGAACAAAAATAGAGATAACTTTAAATCCAGAAATCCAAAAGAGGTGTTTAATAGCGCGTTGGAAATATAATTTCAAGGGCTACAATTTTGTTAACAGAAGCAAAAGCCAGATCTACCTAGATCTTTCTGAAAATTACAAATACTCTTCTGCTGTCAAAACACAACTGAAAAACCAAATCTTTCAAACCAAATTCAAATCAAATCCAACCAAAAAGATGCAATGCAATGACCTAGGATTCTCGGTTTGTGTTGGAGATAGAAAGAGGACTTTCGCTACCCCTCTTTATAGTACGGTTAAAACTAGAAAACAATTTTCCTAACCGATCATCTCCAAACGCCGAGATCGGTAAAAATAAAAACTCTCAATACCTGAGGTCTTTCGCATCTTCATGATTTGCGTCTTGTATTTTGCTCTTCTGCATCTTGTGTTTAACTTCAAGTCGGGTTCATCTTGATCATCTTGTATTTCTTCCCAACTGATCCCTGTATCAATCAATCTCGAAAGCACGATTAGTCCGGAACACTTTGTTTTCATTAATCATCAAAATTAGGGTTAAGCATTAAAGCCTAGATGCAACACGTTCAATTGCCACCAAGCCTAGGCTTCTCTTCTTTAGCATCGATCTCAATTTGGTAAATAATTTTTTCAGTGATCTTGATTTGTAGCTTGATATCTCCCACCATTTATCAATTCCACGTCTTGAGGAGTCTAGTAGTTGTTAGATTAAAACTACATATCATCATATTAGGTCTAAAGTCTAATATATATAGATACAATCTAAAGATGTACAAGACCAAGGCTAAATAAGTCCAAATCTAACAAGACTAAATGAGTTCGAGTCTAATACTGACATATAAGTTCGAGTCCAATTCAATATTAGAGTTCTAATCAAAATTATAAAATAATCATAACTAAATAGATAGATATCTTTAACACCCACTCTCAAATTCAAGGCGGAAGTAGATTTGAGTTTGAAAAGAAAAAAACTATGATACTTTAAAATTTTGAAGATGAGAAGCTCAGGGGAAGAAGATTGCAACAGTAAACAAAATAGTAGAGGAATAATCAGCAACACGGTAAGTAGTAAACGAAACTGCAGATGACGAGCCAATAATGACCTGTATCCATGATCAAAAGAATATGTTTTGGCCAAATCAAAGCCAAATGAACCCAAACAAACGGTCAAATGAGTTCAAATAGACCAAAACCAAAACTGGTCAAACCAGAGCCAAAGAAAGGCCAAACGGACCAAAGAAGGGCCAAACAAGCCCAAAGGGCCAAACGAGCCCAAACAAACTATAGATGAGGTACTCCACCTTCTCAACGAGCACGTTGGTGAAAGGGTCGTCCTTGGGGACGACAATACCAATAACGAAAGCACCAAACAAGGCATGGATGTTGATGGTGTCGGTGACAAAGCTGGCGGTGTGGATGCCAATGTTGTCAATGAAAAGCCGGCGGCGATGATAATGTCAAGGGTAGTGCAAATGTTTCAGAGTGAAATGATTGGCGAGTCAGAACCTGAGAGGGCAATGGCAAGGGGCCAGTATGATCCAGGCAGCGACATCGTTGACTGCTATAGTGGACATGGTCATGCGGCCAAGGTCTGTGGTCATAATCTTCAGCTCAGCCAGGATGCGAGCCAACACAGGGAAGACGGTGATCGAGAGTGCAACACCAATGAACACCAGGAAAGCCGCCTCTGGAGTGCCCTTGATGATGGAGGCGTGCATTACAAACGATGTGCCAATGTTGAGAGTGAACGGGATGGATATGCCGGTGAGAGCAATGGCGAGAGCCTTCTTGCCAGTGCGGCCTATGGAGGAAATGTCAAACTCGAGTCCGACGAGGAAGAGGAAGAATAGCAGGGTGAGGTTGGCCAACGTGCCCAGCAGAATCCCACCGATAATCTCGATGATGACACGGCGTTGGCGGAGTAGGCAGAGAGTTGCGTGCTGCGTAAACTTGCTTAGGCACTGCTCCCAGTAGTTTCGTGTATGTCGCCACTTCCGGGAGCGGTGAATCTATGGTGAATGGGTAAGTTTAAGGTTTTGGAGATCTTGGTTCTGATATCATGTTAGAATAAAACCACATATTATCATATTAAGTCTAAAACCCAATATATATAGGTACAATCTAAAGATGTACAAGATCAAGACTAAACGAGTCCAAGTCTAACAATACTAAACGAGTTCGAGTCTAATACTGACATATGAGTTCGAGTCCAATACAATGCTAAAGTCCTAACTAAAATTATATAAGAATGCTAATTAAATAGATAAATATCTTTGATATATATCTTTAACAGTGTATGTCACAACTTCTTGTCCAAGATAACTACCAAGTCAACAGATTACACCTCATGTGCCCATGCTTCAGAAACCTCCTCCATGAATCTTGGCAGCTTGGTCCAGTAGTTCTCAAACCGAAAAGTCCTTACATGTGCGAACTATGCATTAGTGTTGAGAAATAGAGGACAATGGTCTCAAATGCCCGTTGATAATGCATGTAGCATGCTGTTTGGAAACAAATCCTCCCATTGCTCATTGAGGAAAACTCAATCCAACTTGGCCATTGTCGCCCGCTCCTGCTCATTACTCCATGTATAACGTCTACCATGAAGGTACAGCTCCTTGAGCTCCAAGTTATGAAGCAGGCTTCTGAACTTACCCATCAGTCTACAATTCAAATTAGAGTTATTTTTGTCCCAAGTCTCGTAAATGTAGTTAAAGTCTCCAGCTATTCCCCACGGGTCTACCACTTTCATGGCTGCTTTCCTCAGCTCCTCCATAACTTTTAGCTTATCCTGTTCGCTTTGTGGCCCATAGATTGTGGATAGGGTCCATGACGAACCGTCTTTACAGTTAGTTACTAGGGCAGTGAGAGTGTAAGCACCTTTCCTGAAGTTCCATAGTTGTAGATCATCCCCTTTCCACCTCATGATTATGCTGCCTCATGTTCCATCCACTAGAATGTAGTCAAACTCATTGAAAATAGCACCCATTGTCTCGGTGACATGTATAATCCTTGCATTGACAAAACTAAAATTTGATTCTTGTAGACAGACAATGGATACATTGTGGTCATACAACAATCCCCTTACAACACTTCTCCTAGCTAAGGAATTGAGGCCCCTTACATTCCAAACAAGCTCATTCAGTGGGATTAAATCCATGACCAAGCTAAACTACTACAATAACTAGAACACTTGTAACAACTCTTGTTCACTACAATGCCTTGGTCTCCTTCCATGCTCTCCGAGTTTATCATCTGCTTGGTTGAATGTAGGTCAAATAGTGCCATCAATACCTTGATAGCCGAGACTTTGAGAGGTTCTTTAAACATTGCCGCACACTTAGCAAATACTTCCTCTCTCACACCAAAATCTTCCTCCACAATTCCCAGCTTCTTCATTGTTAAGTGTATATGTGTATATGTTGAGTTGTGTCTAAGTTAGATCTTAGTTCTTTAGGCTGTATCTATATACTGGGCTTTTGACCCTAATAAAACTTGAGGTTAGTCTTAACATGGTATCAGAGCTAGTCTTCTAAACCCTAACCCTAACCTCCCGTAGACCTTGACGTTCACACTGTCACCGTTGTCGCCGGCCTCCCCCGTCGGATCCACGTCTCCCGCCGGCCTCCTCGCGCCGGCATCCTTCCGCCCTGCCGGCCTCCCACGCCCGTGCCTTCCACCCGCACCCGTCGCTGGCCTCCCGTACCCGTGCTGTCCTTCCGCGCCCGACGCCGGCCTCTCCTGTCGACTCCCTCAACCGGCTCCCCTGACGCCGGCCTCTCCCTCCGCCGGCCTCCTCCCGCTGCTGCCGTCGGCCTCTCACGCACCGCTTTACGATTTAGATCTGTTTTCTTTGCACTTTCTTAAAAAAAAATTTATGAGTGCTTTCTTCTGTTCATGTCTTCTGTCTCTTCAGATCTTACGATCCCTTCATCCGACGTTATGGCTCCTTTAGTTTCTTCAGGGGGCTTCTCCATGCCGCTTTGTGATGTTAAACTCAAAAGCACCATTGATTATCGGGAGTGGTCTATCGTCATGACCTCTCTTCTTGATGGTTTTGGCCTGCGTGGCCATGTGGACGGTACATGACAGAAGCCCCCTCTCCGGTAGTCCTACTTTTCCCACTTGGCTGCATGATGAAGCCAGGGTCAAGTATGTCATTATGCAGAGCACTTTGTCGGACATTCGGTTGAGCATCGATTCTCTCTCCACCTGTCAGAACATATGGGATTTTCTTGCCTCTCACTACCGGCAGGAGGGTCATGCACTTCGTTGGTCTATCTACCAGCAACTTTCTGCCTCTCAACAGGGCGATCAGACTGTGGAGGAGTTCTACAGTCAGCTTTGCAAGATTTGGCGTCAGCTGGACTCTATGGCACCCACCGATGCAGGGCCTCTCACCCTCCATATAGGGAGGAGGAGCGTGTCTTTCATTTTATGATGCATCTCCATTCAAAGTTTGAGATGGTTCGATCTCAGCTTCTGAATCATGAGACCCTCTGCACTTTGGAAGAGACTGTCTGGGCCCTCGTTGCTGAGGAGACTCGGCTGTGTTCTTCGGTGTCTCAGTTCTCGCCATCACTCTCTACAGTGTTGGCTATGTCGAGGCCTAATTTGACTATTCTGCACACTGATTCACATGCCCCTGCTGTCTGCTCACACTGCAAGAAGACGGGCCATACTATTCAGCGCTACTTCAGTCTTCATCTGGAGCTAAAGGCTCAGTTTGAGTGTGATCGTGTTGCTCGCCGTGGCTGTTCTGCTGCTGCTGTGCCTTCTGCACTCCTTCGGACCAGCTGGCTCCCCTCACTGCTGTCGAGCTGTGCTAGCTTCATACTCTTCTACAGCGCCAGGTTACTGCATCCCCCTCGTCCTCTGCCGGGGCTGCTGTTCACTCTACACCACCATTAGGTACAGCTAGTCCTTGGGTTCTGGAATCAGGGGCTTCTTTCCATATGACATATGATTGTTCAGCCTTACGGTCATGTCGGCCATCCGAGGATCATCTTTCTGTTCAGACTACTGATGGCACTACGTTACCGGTCACACATCAGGGCATCATTTCTACCACTCAATTTACTGTTCCTGATGTCTCTTGTGTACCACAGCTCAAGCTATGTCTTATGTCTGTCTCTCAACTTGCTAGGCTACAGTGTTTTATTGGGTTTGATGATTCTTTTTGTTATGTGTAGGATCGTCGGACGGGAGCTCTCATTGGACGTGGCCGACTTCACAGTAGCCCAAAGGATCTCTACCAGCTTGATTACCTACAACTTCCGGTCTCTTCTTCGGCCACTGCTTCCTCGGTCTCCACTTCTTCCGTCTTCACGTCTGTCCCTGTGTCGTCTATTAGCTTCCACCAGTGGTATTATCGTTTGGGTCATCTTTCTCTCCCTCACTTATCTAGTCTAGTGCGTCAGGGTGTTTTAGGTCATGTCTCTTCTGATAGTTCTATATCTTGTTCGGGTTGTAAGCTTGGCAAGCAGCTACAACGTCCGTATCCTACTGGTCTTTCTAGGTCTAGTCGTGTTTTTCATCTTATCCACTCTAATGTAGGGGGACCTGCTCCTTTTGTTTCCAAAGGTGGACATAAATATTATGTGATATTTATTGATGATTTTTCTAGATATTCTTGGATCTGTTTCATGAAACATCGTGGGCAGTTGTTATCTATTTACAAGTCTTTTGCTCGTATGATTCATACTCAATTTTTCAGCTTCATTCAAACCTTTCGCTTTGACTCTGGAGGTGAGTCCACATCCTTCCGGCAATTTCTCTCTGACGAGGGAACTCTTCCCCAGTTATCTTCTCCAGGCGCTCATGCTCAAAACAGTGTTGCTGAACGCAAACACTGTCACATTATTGAGACTTCTCGTATCCTTATGCTTGCCTCTTTTGTTCCTCACTCTTTCTGGGCTGAGGCTATTTCTATGGCTGTATATCTTATCAATATACAGCCGTCCACTAGTCTCGATGGTCGGATTCCTTCTCAGCTTCTGTTTTCCACTCCTCCGACATATGCACATCTTCGAGTTTTTGGATGTGCATGTTATGTTCTTCTTCCTCCGCGTGAGCGTACCAAGTTGACTGCTCAGTCTGTTGAGTGTGTTTTTCTTTGTTACAGTCATGAGCATAAGGGTTAGCGCTGTTACGATCCCTCTGCTCGCCGTCTTCGTTTTCTCGAGATGTCACCTTTGATGAGAGTCGACCTTTCTTTTATTCCTCTTCTTCTCATTCGTCTGTTCCCACAGAGTCCATCAGTTTTCTCTCCTTACCCTCCTATTATATCTTTCCCCCTTCCACTTTCTCTGCTTCCGCTTCTTCGTCTGATCATAACTCTACACCTGTTCCACCATCCTCTATAGTCCAGCCTCCATCTTCTGAGCCTTTGTCTTCTGAGTTCTCTTTGGATCCTGTTACTCGTGATTTGGCCCCTTCTGATGAGGCTCCTACCGATGATCTACCAGCATCATCATCACCCAGGTATGCACTTCGTGATCGTACTATGATTTCACCTCCTGCTCATTATAATATGCCTACCACTAGTTCAGTTCAGGAGTCTCACAGCTATCAGGATGCGGTTGTTATACCTGAGTGGCAGCTAACTATGATAGAGGAGTTCTCAGCATTTGAGCGTACAGGGACTTGGACCTAAAGGACTAAAATCTAACTTAGACACAACTCAACATATACACATATACACTTAACATTCATAACCACATGCTAAGGTTTCTTGAAGACTCCAATGTTGTTTTGATTCTTTGCGGCAAGTCTTGAGCTCTTTTGTGTTGTTGTTATCTCCCATTGTTGCTTGTCACGCTTTTTAAGCCTAGCGGGCTTGGGCATGGGGCTAGTAGGATTTCTGGCGTGATCAGCTCCAATAGATCCTCCAAAAAAACGCTCCAGTGGCCCCTCCATGGTAGCATCATGCGGGTAACTACAAACTGTACTTCTAGTAGCCCTCCTGGAACTAAGCCAAGCCCTTCGTCCCCCATTGGTTCTTGCTTGATGAGCTCTAATGGGGCCATCTACTACATTAATGGATGGGAAGTGGAATCCTGCACCCCTTGCTCTACTAGACATGGATGCTTTCCAGTAACTGCCTCCATCCTCTCCAAGTTATTACTAACACCTACGCTGCTTTCTTCCTCGATCGAGGCAGCTTGCCACTGATTCTCCTTTGGGTTGCTAACGAGGTCTTGCAAAAGCTTCAAAAGGAGTGGCCAACTCTAGATATATCAGGTCATAAGGCTCTATGGCCACCTCACTTGGGTGATTCAAGCAAATGAAATCGCTCCAATCACCTTTAGGGAAATAACGCTTCTGCTGCATGGGATTGTAGCGAGTTAATGCTACCTCTTTTGCACGTCCGCATGCACTCCGTGTGGCAGTATCACCATCACAAGAAACAAATCTTGTGATCTCCAACGGTGTGGACAGCATGGATTCAGACACTGTTGGGTCTCAATTTGAGTGGCCATCAACAGTGTGGATTAGTCACACCGTCGGATCAGCTGCGGCTGGTGGCTGTCCTCATCTTCAAAAAGCAGCGGTGCTGGCCCATTTGCCACTAGCAAGGGGCGTGCCGGCCGCTGGAGGCCAACATAGATTGCTACAAATGGACCATTCGACCCACTGTAAAATATAAAGTGTGTTCGTAAATTTATTGATATTTTTCTTATTCTATTTTTATTTATTTTTTCACTCTCTTTTCAATCTTTGATAATTAACTTCTCATATTAAACATTCTCTCTCATTTTCAAGACATTTAAGTTAGAACATATTAATAAAATATAATTTACAATGAAAAGAATTGTTATGAAAATATGTACTCTCTAAGTATAAAATATAAATAATATAGAGAAAATAGTGAGAATAGGCAGGGAATGAAAGAATTCTTCTCTTTTCTTGTATTCTCATGTTATGTGTCATATATTCTTATGTCATTTTTTGATATGTACGAATTTTTTTCCAAATAACCCAAAAAAAAACAAATTCGAAAACTAACCCGTACCTTTTTAATTTTGCAAAAACGGCCCTCTGTCGCGCACGTGGGCGCGCGACTGATCTTCAGTCGCTAGATGGGCTAGCGACTGAAGATGTGGCACGGCACAACGCCCCGCTGGCCCACCTGCCGTGCCACGCCAGCTTTCAGTCGCTAGCCGGGCTAGCGACTGAAACTCTACACCCCCGGGACAAATACAATTGAGAAAATTTTGGCCTGTGGTCGCGGTCGAAGGACTTTGTGATGATTTCGGTTGGGAATTAGGACTTGTTTGCAAATCTTGAGATTGGGAAGGCTGATTTGAGATCTAATTTCACACACAAGTGTAACTTTATTCCAGGAGATTATTCAGCAGGAGTTTCGATGAAATTTGACAAGATTTGATGATTTTGGGATAATTCGAAAATAGGGTACTTTAGGGTATTTAGGGTAATTAGAGTTTCGGAAAATGCCGAGACTTGAAACTGAGGCCTTGGATGAGATTTTGAAAATCTTACAGAAGGAAAACTTGCTCAGAATAGTGAATGGGAGATACTCCTTGAATTAGATCGAAGTTTGGAGATGAGATGTGGGTTTTAGCCTTTTTAGGGTCCGCGAAAAATCTGAAAAAGGTATAAGCCACGATAATTCTGGGCTGATTTGCGAAAAGAGGCAAGAAGACAAAGTTTTGGCATCGGTACCGTACAAGTACATACTAATTTTGCATTTATACCGTGCTTTTGATACCTAGTTTTGTCTCGTTGGTTCGAAGCATTTGTACGAAACCAGACATCTCCGCGCAAAAGATGGTTGGTGCAAAAGTCGAAAAGACTAATCATACGAAAACTGAAAAGTAAAGGCTGAAAAGCAGAAATGCAGAGTCATACAAAAGTAGAACAGTAGAAAAGTGTGACAGAAAACCCCAAAAAGTTGGAAACCTAACAAAAATGTACGACAACTGAACAGTTCGAGAAAAGCCTACATCGGACTACTGCCCCCTCCTGCCCCTCTGTGGGGGGGGGGGGGGCTGATACTCTGATGGTGCGTACCGAGAGAGGGGCTGACAATCCCTGACGCGCCGCCTCCTCGCTGGTGGTGTCTGCGCAGTTGGTGGAGACTGGGAAGGCTATGTCGGCTGCATAGGCGGCGGAGCATCAACAAGGAAGCTAGGAAGCAGATGTGTCGGCTGCGTAGGATGCTGCTGTGCCTAGTCGAGAGGATGGTGCCATGGAGGAGTATCGAGCTCTTCATCCGAAGAGCTATCCGTAGGCACAAAACCCGTGTGCGGTGGTGGAGGGTGCGACAACGACGGACGGTCCGCTGGTGGCACATGCGATGAAGGACCCGGCGCCGACGGTGATGGTGGGGGAATCACGGTCAAGTGAGGTGGCAGCAGCACTCTGAAACCGACCAAAATCTGATCAACCTACCGCTCGACCTCTGAACAATATGCGTACACATCGTCACTGGGCATGGTGGGTCCGAGGCGGGACCTGACCATCATGTCCCGTGCACCAGCAGAGATGCCGCCGAGGATGTCTAGCTGTGCACACGAATTAATGCAATTATAGAACGACAATCCATGTGAAAGTAAGGTTGCAAAGAGCTAAGGAACTCACAGAAGAGTGGATTCACCCAGTTAGGCGTCGGTCATAGCGGTCGTCGATGGTGGTGGGAGGGATGGGCTCATCAGGCGCGACTGGTGGACCGCTCGCCAATCGGTAGATCGTGCGAGGTTGGTACCAGGACAGATAGGAAAAATGGATGTCGTGGCTGTACGGCCTGTGCTCCTCGACCATGCGTGTGTGGGCCCAATCCATCTACTCCTGCACATAGGGCTGCTGCCGACGAACAAAATTGTCCCTCACTCGACCCTTCCTGGATTGCCTGCGGACAAAGCAATTAGTTAGTGACGGAAATTATGTATAAAATAACATGTGAATGTAATGCATATTTGACGTATTTGTGGATATGGTGCGGGATCTGTCGAGGAGGCGGCACGGGGACAAGCTGGCGCAGGCCGAACTGGCGCATAACTTGCTCAGGCGAGTAACCCTCAATCATGTGCGAGAAGACGAGAAGAACCTGGGTGCGCCAGTACACAGCATCCTGCGTACAAAGAGAAGAAAGGCCGACTGGAGCGACGGATTGGAGGTTCGCGGTGGTCCACAGATCCCAGATGACGCTATCGTCAAGAAGCAGATCGAAGCCCGTGGCGTACGAAGGATAACAGAGGTGCGCCTGATCTGTGGCCGACCTCAAACTCAACCTAGCCCACCTCCATCCCATCACGGGGCCGTCTCTCGCATCCCCGGCTAACGTGAACTGATCCCGCAGAACCAGCCGTCGACCGATGGGGAAATACTCGTACGACCACATCTGCAAGAGGATGGCGCACCAGCAAAAAGAGAGCTGACCTGGTCTCTGCTCGTGGCGTCGCACAACCCCCGTAGGTGTGGCAGAGCACGGCGGATCCAAAACTGAACCACAGCACGTGCCCCAGGGCCGAGTCGGCAATACTCCTGGCGAGCTGAACGTACTGCCGCTCGCAGATGTCTCCGTGTGTGCCAGGGAAGAGCAACCACCCAAACAGGTACAACAAGTATGCCTCAAGGTGGCGCCTGAAGACCTCCTCTGGAGCGGCCACGGGGAGCGCACCATCGCGCACTGCGCAAAGGTAACTCTGGGGAACTCCCGCGTCCTGCGCAAACCCCCCCGCTGGCCCTACTTCCTCGAAGCACTGTAGGAAATCTAGGCGCCATGCAGCTCTCTCGGTGGCCACTGGGATATATATCTCCCCGCTGATAGGCAGGCCAAGCAGCATGCTGACGTCCTGCAGTGTGATAGTGAGCTCGCCAAAACGAAGTCGAACGTGTGCGTCTCGGGCCTCCACCGATCCACAAGCGCAGTAATGAGGGCTCGGTCGAAAGGGAATCGCCTCGCCCGATCTACCATGCGGGCGAACGGCAACAGTCCGGCCTCGAGCAAATAAGGCGCGAACTGCTCATCTAGAGGCCACATCTCACGCGGTGTCCTCATGCGCAGAGCTGGGAGAACGGTGCCCTGTAGAAGGCGTCGAGCATGGTGACGCTCCTGATGGTGCTGTGCAATCAGCTCGGGAAGCTGATGGTCGTCCGCCATACCTGCAGTTGTCACATATTGGTTGAGAAGTTGAAACACTCAATACATAAACAAACATTCAGTACATAAACAAACATTCAGTAGTACTTACGAAAATTCACGAGAAGGCATTAGAGAAATTAAGTACAACTGATATAGGGAAATTCAGTACAACTCACGACAAAACATTCAGTAGTTCAAACATTACAACATTACAGTTTTATTTAGGAAAATTAAGTACAACTCATACAGGGAAGTTGTATTGCTTTAGTTTTGTGACGAAGTCGATGCGCCTATCACCCGCGGGCATCGATTTCTTGTGTGACCAGGCTGCCTGCAAGCGCTGCATCTACGTAGGTCATCTTCACGCTCCGCTGCATCCATATCGTTATTTATCCTCCTGGATTGACGTCGGCCGACATGGCCTACGAGGAGCCTCTTGTCTGGGATCCACGTGATGGCATCTTCCAGGGATAGTTGTCGATAGCTTTCCCCCGCCGCAAACCCATTGAAGACACCATCCCAGGTTTTGCACAGGTACTGCAAAGTATAATAGGTTGAGATGTACCGCGCTGGATCGATCCCAGGAACAGAGCAGGCAGCGATGACATGCGAGCAAGGAATGTGCAGTAGTTGAGGCTTGTTGCCTGTGCATTGGGCATCTGCAATTGAAATTCAACATTCGTGGACCCGACTAGCCCGCAATGTGCCACGGACATGTTTGTGCCTTAACCGAACCTCGTACTTCCCGTGCAAGCGACTCAGCACTGTGACATCATGTGTCAACGACTTTCTCTTCCGAAATTCGAGGTAATCATTAATCTTTTTGGGCCAGTGTATTAAGGGGTCATGCACAAGGCTTGATGCCACCAAACCCCTACTGTCTAGTACGCTACTATGCAATAGAATGTCATCTCAACTATTGCAGTGAATGGTAAGCATCTCACACCTTTCAAGACGAAGTTGTACACCTCGGCCAGATTTGTCGTCATGATTCCGTACCGAGCCCCACTTGTGTCGTCAAGCAACGCCCACTTCTCCATTGGTTTGGGCTGAATCCACTGACTGAAACTGAGAAGACCCCGGCGGCTTCCCGCGCCGGTATCGCCGTGATCTTTTGCAACGCCTGCCGGTTGCAATTCCGCCAACGTACTTTCCTCCAGCAACTTCCATATTTGTGAGAACTTTGACTCTTGGTTCTTTTTGGCAAGCCGTTTGAACACGAGCATCAGGCGCATGCTCTTGAAACGACTGTAAAAATTCACGCCAAGATGCCGAGAGCACCAACGACTCTGCAAGTCATCCCAACTCAGCGATGGATCCACTCCAGATCGCATGTACTCCATCGCACTCAGCATTCCTCCATTTCGATCATGAATCAAGCACACGCGCTCCTGGTCTTTCACGACCTCATTCTTCAATGTGCCCAAGAACCACAGCCAACTGCTATAGTTCTCCCCCTCGACCACGGCATATGCTATGGGGAGAAGCTGGTCATTGGCATCAACAGCCACTGCAGTTAGGAGAGTTCCCTGGTATTTTCCAATCAAAAATGTTCCGTCAATGCAAAGCACGGGTCTCATGTACCTGAACGATGCAACGCACTGTTGAAATTCCCAGAAAAATCTCCGCAGTACCATGCACCCAGGAATCACAGCACCCTCGGAGCCGATTGCCGGCGTATCAACAATTGTGGTGATTGTGCCTGGATTTGCTTCACATATGCGCTGCAACAGCCTCAGTACTAAGTTGTATGCCTCAACATATGTACCAAAAAGCTCCTCCAGCGTCTTCTGTTTAGCCCTCCATGCCTTCGCGTACTTGATATTATAACCGTACTTCTCCGCGACATGTGCAATTATCACTTTCGGTGTCATTGCCGTATTTTCCTTCACTACTGACAGTATCAGACTGGCAACAAAACTGGATGATCCGGGAGGATCTCCAAGTCCTGATTGCAGACGGCTTCGCGACCAAGTCCTGATCGCATACGGCTTCGCGACCTTAGCCGTGTTCGGATAGGATTTGCGACCATGGATGAGTCCGCGACCAGGGATTGGTCCGCGACCAGGAAAAGGAATTCGTTCCCTGTTCGGAATTATAATCCGATCCGAATGTGTATAACTAAGCTTATCTGTTTAGGATTAGTTATATGAGTCTAATACGTTTAGGTTATTAAGTCTGATACGTACTCATACGATTGGACTATAAATACCTTGTAATAGGTCTAGTTAAGATCATCGAATTCAATCGAAGAGTCATAGAACTTATTTGAGTTTTAGACACTTATAGTTCATCGACGTAGACAAGTGTGTCTAACGTTCGACGTGTAAGCCCTCTTTGAAATAAAGAGTTGTGCAATTACTTTGGGTTTCGGTATTTTTGAATAAGATCCCGTTATTCCGCATATTAGAATCTGGGCGAGCCTAGTGCGAAAACCAAGGCTAGGTCTCAAACGGATCACTGGAAGTGATATTTCTATGTTGCTACACCATGCCCTCAGCCAGACATCCGTGGTCTTCGACTCTGGTCACCCGAAAGAACAGGCCATCTTGTGGCCGAGTGACACGTACATACCATGGACTATTCTGGACTAAGCACCTCACAGTCCACAGGCTCGGATTTGATTTGACCACCCAAAATGGCCTATTTAGTGAAACAGCCCACGCAGTTATGGCTTTCTTTGCATCTTTTTTACTCCGAAACAATTCTCCAAGCTAGACAGTTGATTCATTATAGGACCATCGCGAACCCAGCTCATCACGAACCACAACGCTAATCAAGGATGATGAATCAGTCCACTCACTTATAGGATTCTGCTGTTCCGTGGGTTCATCAGGAGATTCATACATTTCTGATGGATCAGTATACTCCTCCTCATTAAAACTCTCCTCCAATTCTGGCAGTTCTTCAGCTGCATCTACTTGATGGCCACCAAATGGAGTTGTATCTCTTACAGTTTGCAAAGGTACACTGCCAGTTGCACTAGCATTGGTATTGCCACCTGCACCGGTATCGGCACCGCCACCGCCATCGTGACCTCCGGTACAGATATTAGTGCTTTCTCTTTCTACTGAATGGCTGCCCTTCGAATTATGTGCTAAGATTTCAACGTACAGTATGATGGTTCCGACACCATAGCCTGGATTTGTCACAAATCGTCGAAACGAACCCCATGATTTGTCACCTTTCAGTCTCTTTAGCACCCATTTGTTTCCATCCGGAACCATGCCTTCGACCCTGAGATTATCCGTCACAACATTGAGTTGTAACAGGTTGACTAACCACATCTCCAAATCATTGAAAGACATTGACTGTGGTTGTCTCATTTGACTGTAAACATACATACAACCACCAAGATCATCACCTTTTGGTCCATTACGGATTACACCAGCTCCGTAATAAACGCAAACCATACTGGGTTGCTCCATAGCCTAATCAATTTGTCATTCTGTGTTAGGTTTAAACAAGATAGTGCAACGATGCGCAATAACTGTAGCAGAGTGTATAATTAGAGGACCAACATTGCTCAAAGTACTAGAAAAAACATGATTTTTCAAACAACAGAAATTTTCCCCTATCCCTCTAAACCCATGCGGGAAAGGCCAACACGGTGAAAGCGACAGCGGTGATGACTATGGCAATGAGGCCGTGATCCCTAACCCTAACCCTAACTGATTGACAACCCTACCCCTAAAGCTAACAAAAAAACCAACCCTTAACCCTAACCCTAACTGAAAACTAATCCTAACCCTAACTAAAAGATAACCCTAACCCTAACCCTCAATCCATATATTGTCAATCATTTTAATATACCTACTAATAAACGTTTACATCTAAATATTAACAAATATTTTAATCTACATGCATACTAATAAAATTCAAATTTGAAAAACATCAC